>OZ005656.1:129572721-131072721 GCA_963930645.1 Salticus scenicus | reverse complement strand
GTATTTAGGAATGTTAGCTGTGTAAACAGTAGAAAAAGTTAAGAAAATGTGGACTGAATGTAAAATTTCCGACAATCAGACAAATAGGGAACGAACTCGATTTCTTTGAAGCTTTTCATATTTATAAAAATTTTAAAAACCTTGTAAATTGTGATTTAGCTGTTCCCCATTTGTCTGATTATTGAAATTTTACATTCAGTCTACATTTTCTTAAATTTTCTACTGTTTGCATAGCCAACATTCCTAAAATCCTATTGGTCACACACTCCACCATTCCCGCAATCCTATTGATTGAACTAAATTCGGTCCCTCTCCTATATATACGAGCCCTTCTCCAGATTCACAATTCTTTTTGCACTGAAGACGGTACGCTTAAGGCTACCGAAACAACTGTATGCATCGCAAAATTTTTCTTTTGGCGTTTCTGACGTAGTTGTTTATTCGGGTTTTAATATTTATATATTTATTTTATTTCATTTTATTTCATTTTTGATACAACCAAATAATTCTTTTAGCAATTAATTCTTTTAATTTTTAAATATTTGAAAAGTAATATATTTTTGTTACTCAACTTTATTATAGAAATTTTCCAAAAGCAAATTAAGAAAATCAAGATTTAAGAAAAATAGTATGTATTTCTATCTTGACAAATGTATTTCATACATTTATAGATATCCATTTTTGTTTTAATTATTATTGCCATAATTGTTTATTTTTGTGATTACAAAGTAAAACAAAATTGGCATATTTCTCTATATTTAACTTAAAATTTAATCTAATACATACTGGATGTTTTTTAGTAAAATTATAAAAAAGTTATATCCAAAGAGATACACTATCTACCAAATATCAATTGGACACATTCGAGTTCAGACGCTTTATCAAATAAATATCTAGATTTTTCTTTAGACATTATCTTGAAAAGTATTGAGTATAAAGAACAAGTTACACCTCATATATTTATCAGAAAAAATTCGCCCTAAAGAGGAAAAGGGGACCAGTAAAAAATTTAAAAATAATATCAAAATGTTTTGGATCACCCTGTAAAAAAGTAATGCTTAAAATGAATTTTGGCTGCTGCATGTAATTATAAGAGTTTTTCTCATTATATGAATGATTTGTTTTGAGGCTACCACATATATTAATAGAAACGTAACGACTTTTTTTTTTTTTTTTTTTTTTTTTTTTTTTTTTTTTACTGCAAAAATATTGTAACTCGTAGGATATTAGACACGGGACAAAGCTAGTTTTAGGCATACTACATTTGACACAGCGTACAACAACAACAACAATAATAATAATAATAATAATAATAATAATAATAAAATTTTAAATATTTTACAAATACTGAGCATTCTCACTAAATAATTCTTAACTACGCATACGCAAACTTAAAAAAAAAAAAAAAAAAAGAATTCGTTTGTATAATTTAATAGTCAAAAGTATTGAAGTACTCGAAACAAATATCGAAGAAATCTCGAAACAAATATCGTGCAAATTCAAAAAGTTACGAGAGATAGAATGAACAGAATTTCAGTTCCTTTCAAAAAAAAAAAAAAAAAAAAACTATAAGGGTTTTACTCATATTTTTATTTTGATTCATTCAGCGTCCAATTATAATGCAGTGTTCGCTGATTCTAAATAAATATTAGTAAAACTCCTTATCATCTTCCTTTTTTTTTCTTGAGAAGAATTGAAATTATGTTGTTCCTGTCTCTCATAACTGTTTGAATTTAAAGGATATTTGTTTTGGGTTTTCTTATTACTAGATCAGTACTTTTGATTATTAAATTATGCAAGATAATTTTTTAAAAAGCTCGTACATATGTATTTAAAAATTATTTAGTAAAAGTGCTCATATTTCGTAAGATATTCAACATTTTTCGTTTTGATTGCAACCTGCTGTGTCTTTTCATACAAAACAGTTATATTTTAAAATGCTTACAAACTTTCAAAAAAGTCACACATTTTAATATGCTCTCTGATATCTTTCTGAAACATTCGGCCTTTTCTGCGCTCTCTCTGTTATGTGATTGAAACGTTTCTGTTACATATCCGATTTTTTTTTTTTTTTTTTGGTACGATCGCAGACATTTCTACATTTATAAAAGTAGTAGGAAAGCAAAATGTTTCTGTAATATTTAGAATGTTTCCATGTTATATGACTATTGCGTTTCTGAAACATTTTGTGCTGTTAGGGTGATGTAGCAGGCTGGCATTCTTAAAAATGACTTTGCACTAGGTCTAACACTCTACATGTTAGAATTCAACAAGTGGTAATTTTTTTCCCAATTTTTTAAAGAAATCGTTATATCTCCATATCTCCATCATTTTATGTGGTAGCCTCATAAAAATGATACAGATAAATAGAAAAAATCTCATAATCACATACTACAGCCAACACGTATTTCAAGCATTACTTTTTACAGGATGACCCAAAACATTTTTACTTTTCTTCCATTATTTACTGGTCCCCTTTTTTTCATCTGAAAAAGATGTTTCTGAAATATAATAGGCATGGCATGTTCTTTATATTTTCAAAATTTCAAGCTAATTCCATTTTCTCCCGATATTTATGTTGTAATATATGATAAAGTCTGGATTTTATAATGTAGAAAAAATAAAGTTACGTTAATTCTATTTTAATGTTTACATTAAAATCTGATAATAACAAAATATATGGATAAGAAAGCAACATTAAAATATATAAAGTGGCTTGGTTCTAAATATCTATCAAATGAGTTGTTATAGATTTTGACTGGGTGCGAACTATGGTTGGAAAGAAGTTATTTAAAACATATATTTTCATCTAAAATTATACCTAAAAATATATTGTTTCTATTAAAAAAAATCTGGTGTGTCACTCACGCGACTTTCTCTTACCCTGAAATTTAATACAATAAATACAGGTTGCAGATTAATAGGTAAGATAACGAGTACTGTTATGTAAACCTATGTTAAACAATTCATATTAGGCTTCTGAAGAGTTTCATATGATAATTAGTTCTGTGTGAGGGGGGCTACCGCCCCCCTCAACCCCCGTTTCATTAATGCACCTACATTTATATAGAATTTAATTCGGTTATTAAAAAATAAGTCTGTCTTTAAAAAATAATTTATTAAAATTATTATTTAAAAAAAAATTATCTTTCATGATAATGCAGACGATTTCCATATTAGAGAAGTAGTATAATACCAAATATCCAAAAAAAAGTCCATTTTATTCTCAAAAAAAAAAGTACGATTTTTTTTTCTAAGGTTTTTTTTTTCGTTAAAAGTAAAAAAAATTCGATAACTTTGTTTAAAATTATCGCAGATCGATGGTTCAACCATTCGTTTTAAAGGTATTGGCGAGCTCTTTTGAAAGATACCCATCATGAAAATTTACTCCCCTCGAGGGGGGACTTCCCCCCCAGGGGGGGAAGGCGAGGCTCCTACATACACAAAAAAATTTTCCCAGTTAACTATCTCTATTACAAAATATATATATTCGTTTCATTTGGTTTAGTGCAGTCTATAGACGTTAAACTCTACTTTCCTGCAATTTCCCCCATAGATGTAATGCATTAGAATTCTCTTGATTGTCCCTGTACACAAACCATTACCTTGATCTTAACGAAAAGCTTACTGTAGCATCCCTATATGATACACATTTAGAATACCAAGTTTGAACTTTCTGCCATAATTTGTTTTTGAGATATGTTGATAACAGACAGACACACAGACAGACACAGACAGACCATTTGCTAAAAACATGATTTTCGTATTCAGGGGACCTCAAAACGTGTAAATATAACAAAATCTCGCGTTCGAATATTTGACCCAAAAACAATACTTTCTCTACATTATGGGTAAGAGAAAGTAAAAATAAAAAAATTATAAATAAAAATTTGTTTTACTAGTCCCTACTGGTTTCACCTGAGGTAGCTTCCTTGTTACCTTATTTCAAATCATGGGTTTTTTTAAGATTAAATAGTTCGGATAAAATGGTCGTCCATCGTGATAGTTCAAAAAATTTCAAGGTAGATTTTTTTCCAAATAGAAATTTAGAGGGTCTGGGTCTCCATAAATGTCAAAATGTAAAAAGCAATACCTGATTAAAAACAGATCTTTCTCCTTTTCAAGAATCTGGGAAAATTATAAATACTAGTATCGCCCAGTGGTCGAAACTCGACCATTTTTTTTGCAAAGCGAGGCAAGCAAAGTTATTGCCTTGTCCTAAACGGAATGCAACTGCAACACAGCTGCGGCAATTGTTTGCCGATATTCACTCTAACTGAATCAGCAGAGTTTTACTTAATATGACTATTTCTCTCTGTAGATGTTAGCCTTTCCTGAAATGAGAGAAAATCGCAACGTGAAAACGCCCCTTGTTGTGTGATACAGCCCAGAAGCTAATAGGTACCATATCAAACCAAGGCCCAACCAAGTATCAAATTCTGTTAAATTAATTCGATTGGTTCATAAAGTACAGTGTTTGAACAAAAAAAAAAAAAAAAAAAAAAGATATTTTTTCAAAAATGGTCGAATTGAGTTCGGGAAATTTAAAAACGTGTAACTTTATCGAAAACCGAAAATCTAAAACTTTTCCGAATCTGATTTTTTCTACTTATATATGCAGAGGAAAGAATAATAAATCCACTTTTAAAAAAATAAAAATAAGTAGTCAATTTCACCTAATTAAAATGCAAGGAAATCTCAAAACGTGTAAATTCCTCGAAAACCGGAAATCAAAAGTTTTTCTACTTGCTTCTTCTACTCACAAAAGCTAGCAATAAAGACACTTTTTTTAAAAAATAAGTAGCTAATTTCAGTTAATTGAAACGTAAAGAAAGCTCAAAACATGTAAATTCAGCAAAAAACGGAAATCGGAATTTTTTCCGTATCGTCTACTTATACATGCAGCAGTTAGTAACAAATCCGTTTTCCTTTTATTTAGTATATTAGTTGAGTATTTATTGTTTAAATATCACCCTTTGAAATTAAATGTTTATGTTTACATTCGAAACTGGAAGTTTGCCATTTTTTTTTTCTGGAGTTTTGTGATTTTAAATTAAAATTTTATCAATTTTACAGAAAAAATAACTCAATCAAACACATGTAGACAGTAACTTATATATAACTATACCCAAATATCGGAATTAAAATCGGCAGATAATTTTCGTTATTTTTTAATATTTTTTTACAAAAAATCCAATGGACGATTAACATAGAAAATCTTTTTCATGGCTCCATATGACGTCATCACTTCGCTTGCGTATAGTGATGCTACATTATACAAGTGTCTATGGTTTTATTTGAGCTTTATGAAATTGCCAGATTTAACAACTTTCTACTTTTAAGTATTTTTTACTGTAAAGGAATACGTGTATAAAAGGGAAAAATGGGGGGAAATGCATAAAAAATAAATGTATTTTTAAATACCTCCTTGACATCGTATGAAAATAATATTTGTATTCGCACCTTCCGGCTAACCATACCTTTCGAATGATACCATTTTCAACCCTCTACTCCCATAATTAACATGTTAAATAGGGACTACAAATTTTATGCTTCCCTATTAATATATAGATAAACTGATTTTTTTTTTCAATTTATCTTCTTATTTGACTTCTTTCGAATTTGGAAGCACCTGTTACCAATGCTACGCATTTATCTCGTGAATAAACAATGTGAGTAGATAAAGGGATGAGAAAATCATGAATTAAATTGTCTAACAAAAAGGAACTAATAAAAACAATGTTGATAAACAACATTGCAAGTAAAAAATTAATATATATATATATATATATAAAAGTGACCGCATAAGAAAGGAAAATTTACTAAGAATGAGGAAGTTTTACATTACAACAGCCAGGAATAAAGAGAAAGATTTTGCATTTTTTCTAAAACGTTTTATAAGTTTTTTTTTTTTTTTTTTTTTTTTTTTTTAGGACTGGGGGCCTATTAGTCTCAGACAGCCATTTTTGCGTTGTCGTTTTCGATAGTTGCACAATTGTCGAAATCATTTTTCGATAGTTGGACATTTATCGAAATCTAAAATTTATCGAAAATATAATTGAATAATTTGAAAGCGATGTTATAATTAGGAAGAAAAAAAAACTAATAGTCCTCCGTCCTAAACTAAATTCTGCTTTTGACAGAATTTCATCAAAATCTTTTCAAAATGACATTGACATGAGTCTCCCCCCCAAGGCACAACTATGACATGAGTCTCCCCCAAGGCACAACTTTGACATGTGTCCCCCCCCCAGACCCAACTTTGACATGTCTCCCCAAGGCACAACTTTGACATGAGTCCCCCCCAAGGCACAACTATGACATGAGTCCCCCCCAAGGCACAACTTTGACATGAGTCCCCCCCAGACCCAACTTTGACATGTCTCCCCAAGGCACAACTTTGACATGAGTCCCCCCAAGGTACAACTATGACATGAGTCCCCCCCAAGGCACAACTATGACATGAGTCCCCCCCAAGGCACAACTTTGACATGCGTCCCCCCCAAGGCACAACTTTGAAATGAGTCCCCCCCAAGGCACAACTTTGACATGAGTTTCCCCCAGGCACAACTTTGACATGAGTCTCCCCAAGGCCCAACTTTGACATGAGTCCCCCCCCCCCCCAAGTTTCTTATTTTTTTAGACAAAATAAATTTAATTAAAAGTGGTTTTTTTTTTTTATCCCAAAAAACAAACTTTTTTAAATATTTGGTTCTTTTGTCGTTTGACTAACAAAAACTTGACTATTAAAATGCCTAAACGAAAACCTTTGACGCCTAAAGTTGAAAGGCGAAAACGTTTTGAGATTTCCTTGAATTTCATTTAACTTAAATCGACTACTTATTTTTAAAAAAATTGATTTATTACTAACTGCTGCATGTATAAGAAGAAAATACAACAGGAAAAAATTTCGATTTCCGTTTTTCGCTGAATTTACATGTTTTGAGCTTTCCTTACGTTTCAATTAACTGAAATTTACTACTTATTTTTAAAAAAGTGGATTTATTACTTGCTTTTGTGTGTATAAGAAGCAAGTGGAAGATACGAAAAAACTTTTGATATCCAGTTTTCGATGAATTAACACGCTTTGAGATTTCCTTGCATTTCAATTAACTGAAATTGACTACTTTTTTTTTTTTTTTTTTTTTTTTTTTTTTTTGTAGATGTAAATATATTTAGAAAAGAGAATTTTTTATGCAGAAATTAATGCTTTAAAAATAAGAAAAAGAAAAGAAAAGAAAGAAAGAATTATATATATATATATATATATTTTTTTTTTTTTCAGCAAAAAATAAATAAAAAAATTGGAATAAAAGAGAATACTAGAAAAAAACAAATAAAAATTTAAAGAAGGAAGTTGAGTCATAAGCCCGTCTGGGTTCTACATTATTTAACAGGTTGATTATAGTCATTTGTAGCTAGTGTGTTTAAATCAGAATTTCAGAACTGGTAATTAATTAGGAAGCCAAATGAGAGGTAATATTAAAATGTTGTATGAAGATCGTTTAATTTCGGAGTGAAAATTTATTTTGAATTGCTAAAAGTTTGAATGTAACAGGCCATATAAATTATATGTCAAATGGTTGAATTTTGAGCCATTTAGTTAAACAAATAATCTTAAAATCGAATTTTAACCTTTTATCTTAAAGACTAATATTCTTTAACAATCCTTATGACAAAAGGAGTTATTGACTGTTAGTCTTTAGTAAAAAAGCTTAGATGTCTAAATTTAGATTATTTATTTAACTAATTAGTTATCATACATCAATATTAAGTTTTCAAGAAATTAAATGTTTTGCAAGTTTATAGGAACGAAAAAAATGTAACAATTGAGATAGTCAGAAAAGTGTGTTTTGGAGTTTATTTGATATCGCGAAATATTATGGTTGTTCATCGTATATTACAACTACTATCCATAACAAATAAGATGCTGTAAATATTTTTCCATCGGTGTTTTCCGTCTTTTATGTTTTTTTCTAAGACTTGACATTTTTGGTAAGTATTTTTTATTAATTTTTTATAAGCTTCTATATTTCTGTAAAATTTATTCTAGTTTTAGAATTTTTTCCTTTGTATCTATAAATATATTTTCCCTTTTTTATTTAGAGTGGTATTGCTTTATTTCGATGTTTGTTTAGTAAGATGTAGGATTCAAGCTACTTTTTGTTTTTTAGTAGCTTTTCCACCCAGCACAGAGGGGCTCCCCTTATATATATATATATATATATATATATATATATAAACAACACTTTCTATATGATAGGTATCTTTTCTAAAAATATGTTTAAAAAAATACTTTGTTTAGCATAAAATACAGTTGTGTAATTCGTATTAAAATTTAGTGCATTAATACGTAAAAATCACTACGTAATAAGTGATTAGTAAGTGATTAATTAGTAAGTGCATTAATACGTAAAAATGTACGTAAAAATCAATGTCTGTGTCATAAAATTTGTGTAAGCTATTTTTTGAAATGCATCGGTGGACTGGTATTGAAAAGCAATATATTCAACTTACAAAGTATCGGGCTATTATTTCAACCCAAAGCAATGCTTCGTGTTTTTGTTTTTTATTCATCCTTTTTTTTTCCATCAATATATATATATATTAGTTTCGTTTTTATTGTTACTATTATTATTGTTATTATTATTATTATTTGTTGAGTATATGTAAGACTAGATATGGGTATAAAATTCGTACGTTCCTAATCAAATTCCGAAGACAATATCATGTCACTAATTTAGATTTCAACTACATTTAAGTAGAAAATTATTTTTAAAGAGAAAAGAGCAATTTTTTTTTTTCGTTACTTGTGATCAAGATTAGATACTGGGATAGAATTTCATATATGCTTAATAATGTTTACTGAACAAACGAAATTATCTTGTTTTCAATTATATTAGATTTCAAATTTATCCCAGATTAAATTATCTTAGATTTCAATTATATTTTCTTAAAAAATATTTTTAAAAGAAAAATAAATATAATTTATATATACTTACTCCGTGGAACTAAAGGGTACCATGTCACAAATACGAATTTTTTAGGAATGACGTTATAATGAAATTAAATAATGACATTAGCAAACATTTCTATATTGAAAAAGTGCACTTAATGAAGTTTTGTTAAATAAATGCTTTTCGAATCCTGTTCTTAGTCAAAGAACATGATTCGACAAGGATTTATTTAACAAAACAGTATTAAGTGTACTTTTTTATATAGGAAAGTTTTGTTAGTGCTCGAACACTTTTGCTACCGACTGTACCTCTGCGGTATAGATATATTTATATAGATATATTATAAATTGATTTTATGGGCAATATAACATACAATATTTTCATGCATATGAAATAAATAAAAAAAAAAAAAGAAAAAGAGAAAAAGGGTTATAAAAAAAAAAAAAAAAAATTTAAAAAAAATTGTATTATGAGATAATTTAAAATAAATCAATTAAACCTTATCTTGTTTTTCCTAATTAGCTGCACAAATGAAGGCCGGGATGTAACAAAATATGTAATTAGTGAAATTTATCTATTTTCAAAATACGTTTATTTTAGAAAAAAATAAGAAAAATAAGAAAAAATATTCTCATTATTGAATTTTGCGGCAATTAATATGATTAAAGATATGCGTTTCCGAGTAGTTTATTTACGTAAATTATTGTTTTGTTACGTTTAGAATTTTGTAAATGATACCGTAAAATTACAATTCGATTTTAAACTTTATTTTTTGTTTGTTTGATTTCCCAAAAACATTATTTATGTTTATATCTCAAATATTTCTTTTTTGTGTATTAGGAAAACAAATGTATCTAGATCAGGGAATGACTTTGGTTTTTAACTTAAAAACCTTTATATAGATTATTATTATTATTATTATTATTTATAAATACGTAATATAATTTAATGTAATATAATATAATATTTTTTAAATATATATTATTGAATATATTGGAATTATTTATGCCATATTTATAAAACTAAAGAGTAATTTATGAAAATCAAAATTAGTTTTATTATTCAAATATTGTTGTAATATGTTACCAACTTATGACCATAGAAACAAATAGTTTGTCTATCTTGAACTGTTCTGTTTTGAATTTTAAAAAATAATTACTTTGTACAAAAACACCAGCGGATATTTTGAAAATTATTGATATTTTACATAATATATTTTAATAAGTAAAACTTTAAATTGAACATTTCTTGTTTTCTGAAAGTTTTAAGGGGTATTTGGTAGAATTATTTAATTATTTGAAACATATTAGGCAATTCAGAAGTTATCCTAGATGTTCTCTTAAGTAATTATTTAATAAATTCTGTTTGGGCAGTTTTTTTATTTATTTATTTTTTATTTTTTTATCTTATTTGTTAATAAAAAAATTTGATAAAAACACATAATTTTTATTCGATTTAATATGTCACATATGTATACATGTATTTATATTTAAGACTGATAATAATACTATTTAAAAATATGACATCTGAAATATTAAAGATTTTTTCTATCTAAAGAAATTTGAAATATACATAGAAAACGACATCCTTTATAAAATTGAAAAAAAAAGTTAAAAAATTAATAATAATTAATTTACAATATTAAATATATATATATATATATATATATATATATTAATACAATTTTATTTTTATATGCAAACAGTAAATTTCTATCGTTAGTAAATAATATATACGGTATAATAAAACTTTAACAAAAGTAACATACCTATTTTAACATTTTTAATAACATTTTATCAAAATAAAGAAAAAGAAAACTGGTAGAACAAAATTCTCCGTTCTTCCTTTTAATTTAATGGAACAAAAATGCGTTAAACGTTTATTGTAAAACAGACACATTTTAGGCTTGCAAATCTATATCAAATTGACGCTAAATGTATATTATAAATATATAATTTACATCTATATGAATAAATAAAAAAAAAAAAAAGAAAGAATTTATTTTTTTATTTGAAAAAAATAAAGTGTTATGGAAATCATTCAAAATTCATTTATAGGTCTATCCAAATTATTTGGATATATTGGGGTTGAAATACTTTGAAAATTCTAAAAGTTCGTTTCATTTTGAGTTACACGTTGGATTAAACCCTTGACATGAACCTGAGGGACTTGAAGCCTTGAAACACTAAGAAGGTCAAGCCTTTCCAAAAAAGTAATTTGGGGATAAAGGTGGAAACTGGCTAGCTTCTGCAGAGAGCTAAAACAAATCAGTTTTCCCGTGTTCTCCGAACACATCACAATGGTGAAAATCAGGAGACCAAGAGAAAACAGATTGTTTATAGAAAGGGGGTTTTAGGAGCGGAGGATCCTCATTTCACGAAATCGTCTACATGATATTTGAGAGAGAGAAAAAAATCAATAAACGGGACTAAATCAGGAATTAAAGGGAAATATCCGCACTCCTTCTTCTACACAATAAAACAGACCACCTTTTTCCTTGACTATCTGCTACCTCTAAATGAGTTCCCAAGGACTTGCAAGCAAGCCCAGGTCTACGTCGTCTAGGAGGGGGAGGGGATATGAAAGGATAAGGAGAGGTAAGTTTTTAAATTATTATTTTATTATTTTAAATTAATAGGGAGTAATAACGTAAAGGAAATCCCAGTGAACGAATTTTAGGATAATAAAGTGCTGAACAAACGCATCTTGCAGTTTCTTGTGGTTAGATGATGCATAATAATTAATCCCCGCGATCTGGACCTCAGATAAGTTGCCAATCACTAAGTTAATATCCAATAATTAGACGGAGTGGTAAAGTTTCGTGCCAAAACCGTCGGTATTTAAGAGAAAACGCGCTCGATCTTCGTGTGTGCTCTTGCTTAGTAAAGTCACGTTAAACTAACGGACCCGGGAGGTCACGGAATGTAACGCGATGTAATCGCGGAATACCGCCGTTCCCGGCTCCGCTGCACTGAATTCCACATGCTCAACTTTGAATCATGGACCATAACCTGTAAGATGTTCCAGCTGGACCAACAAACGACTGTCTCTAATTCTTGGACTCATTTCTGACTGAAAGCCTCTCTTCATTATAATTCTTATGTGACACGGAATAAAGAGGATACGTCACACACACACATACACACACACACACACACATACACATATATATATAAGTATATTGAATGGGAGGGGAGTGGTAGAATCCTCACACTAAATTATATGACAAATAAAACTATCTCTAATCTGAACCTGTTTTAGATTATATTTAAAGTACATTGGTTTTTATTATCTTACCCTTCTGATCTGATTACTTAACCTGCAATCTATTTTTATAGAATTGAATTCAAGGATAAAGTCGTGAGAGAAACACACCAGATTATTTTTATTTAACTCCTTCATTATTGAAGGCGAATTTTTATTTATTCATATTCTATATTCACTGAAATCAAATGGCAGTACAGTAAGAAAAACTAATTATATTAAAATTTAAATTATATATATATATATATGTGTGTGTGTGTGTGTGTGTGTACAGCAGTTATGTTTATGTATACGTTTTATTAAATACCTAATTCTGCTACAATTATAAATTTATTCTACTTAAAATTTTACAATTACAGAATGAGAACTAAAATACACCAAGTAGGTAATTCTCGCTAATATACAGTGGAAAAAAAAATTACCGATGATGAAATATATCCATCTGTAAAATCGAATAATAGCATCTGTATCTGTCATTCAATAAATAGCTAGAATGAAATATCCGAATTGTGCTTTTCTGCAGGCAGTGGGAAAACTCACCTGACATACCATGAACACCAAACCAATGTTTATGACACTCGTCACTCCTCAATTTTTTTTTTTTTTTTTTTTTTTTTTTTTTAAGTTTTTATTCATAAAATGATATAAAAAATTAGTGACTAAGTTTTGAGAATCCATTTCAATATTGTAAACAGCGAGGTCGTATAGTCTGTTAGTTATATAATAAGTATGCGTACTTTATATTTAGAAAAACATAACATTATTCAAGGATATTTTCAAGCATTAAATGTGAAATTCCTTTGTAATATTTGTTTCTAAAACTTATTGATTAAATTTCCTTTTCTAGAAATAACAAAAGAAAAAAAAATAAATAAACTTTTTTTTTTTTTTTTTTTTTTTTTTTTTTTTATGTTTCAAGAAGTATTTGTAAAGATTTTTGGATAACCAATTTCTATATTTTATTTAATTTATAAAAAAATGGAAAAAAAAATTGAAGGATTGGAGAAATTTGTTTCCTACATTAAAACTTTGAATGAGGCTTTTTGTAATTTTAAAAGAATTCAATAACACGATCATTTTTTAGAGAAAAGAATACTGAGTATTTTTGTTATTTAAATAACAGAGTATTTTTCAACAATATGAAAGATAAATGTTAAATATAGCTTTTTTATTAGGATGACATTTTAAGAAAAATGCAAAAGTTGAAAATGAAATTTATCTGATATTTTAAACTTTTTTTGTTTTATATCAATGTAAAATACTTTATTTCAAATTTATTCTTTGGGGTAAAAATTGTATTGTGAAACGAAATAGAAGATGTAAGAAAACTAATTTCAAAAATGTTATTAAAATTGTTTTAATTTTTCACGTCAACATTTTCATTCTTTGTATTCTTTGCGTACATATTTGTATAAAACTTAAATAATAATAAATTTTACAAAGACTGTTTAAATTTTCCTGTAGTAAGTTATTTTTATTTAAAAATATGATTAAAATAACATTATCTTTCTCCCATGTGTAAAAGCTAAATTATCATATATTTTAATATTTTTCAGTATATGTAGGTCTCCACTAGTATTTAATTTTTTTAAGTAAATATTTGTTTTAAATCGATTGTGATATACAGTGCGGCGCACAAGTTTATGCGCAATCGAAATATTTTAACAAAATAAAAATATATAAACCGGAATTTTGTTTTGATGTATCTAATAATACGGATTACAAATTTATGTTTCGAATTTCAAAACGAGTAACTTAAAGAAAAATAATAAATTATACAAAAAATCAAAATTGTGATGTCGCAAAAGTTTAAGTACGAAATAAGTTTTATGCAAATATCTCTTTAAACGTGATTGGTTCAGGATTGACGAGACTTATTTCCTGGACTACAGAGTGTAGCGATCACTTTACGAGTTATCAAAATGCCGAAATCACTGCAGTTCTCAAATTCCGAAATTGTAGAAGCTGAAAGCGGAAGTTAAATACGTCTTGAAAATAGCACTTTTAAAAAATGGGTGCATCTATGGTACGCAAAATGTTTTGCAACGTGAAGACAAATAAAAATTGCGTGTCGCTCAGGAGCGCAGAGAAAAACACATTTCGTGAAAATAGAAGAATTAAAACAATGACTCTAGCTGACAGTTTGATTGTTAATCAGATAAGAAAAATCGACTGAAACAAAAATATAACGTGACACCATACCCAGATTTATAACCGAATCAGGATTCGTCAAAAACAAACATTAGCTCGTCAGTTTTTTTTTTTCTGAAACATCGTAGCAATAAAGCAATACATCAACAGGCAAAAAACACGTGTGTTATCGTGAGTAATGTATAAGTGTTAGATTCTCCATTGAAAAGAAAAATAATAATAAATAAATAAAATAAAATAAAATTTGGATAGTCCAGATGGGTTTTCATTTTCTTATCGGGGCTTGAAGAAAGATCCGAAGACAGTATTCAATAGGCAACATGGTGGTGTTTTCCTCATGTTATGGGATGCTTTTGGCTACAATGGACAGACGCATTTTGATTCCTAAATGGCAGACAAAGTTCAAAGAAGTATCATGAAACACTAAATGAGTATTCTTTGCCGTTTGATGAACTCCCACATGGCCCCAACTAGACCTTTCTGTAGGACAATGCATCGAGACACACTTTCCAATGTACAAAATATTGTTTTAAATCTCAGAATTTCAGTGTGATAAAGTGTCCAAAATCCAGCCGAGGTCTCAATCCGATAGAGAACTTTTAGAAAATTTCTCAGGGGTGGTCTATAAGAATGGGAAGCAGTTTTACTCAGTGAAAAATCTTAAATCAGCGATCGAGAAAGTCTGATACAAACTTTCTCCTAAAACCTTCCATAATCTCATGTTATCAATTATAAATCGGTTATTTAATCTCATCACCTGGAATGTGAACACCATACATTTCTAAAGGACATTTGTGATCTGTAAAACGTAAGTATTTGAAATTTGTACGTAATTTTTAATGGCATTAGAATTTTTATTTATTTATTTATTTATTTATTGTAATGTATTATTTTTCCTTATATTAGATATTTCCGAATCCCTAACATGAATTTGTAATTGTTTAAATACCATAAAACTGTCGAAGCATTTCGGTGTATGTTTTTATTAAAAAGTTAGCTTGTGCATAAACTTTTGCACATCACTGTACATCTTTTGTAAATTCACAAATAAAGACATATTGTAGAAGATTTTGTGTGTGTGTGTGTGTTTGTGCGTGTATGTATTATTCTATGTCTCGTATTAAGTATTATTAACCATTATTCGTTTGCCAGAAGGAAAAAATATATATATATATTAAAGATTTCTGTTGAACTAATGTTTCATGATGTCTAAAAAATTTATATCATTTATTTTTAGAAAAGCTTATATATCATCAAATAGCCCCCCCCCCCCTTTTTTTTTTTTTTAATATCATATGTTTTAACAGAATTTTCTTTAAATATATGCACAAAATATATTATATCGGGTAAGATATTTAACTTTATTAATATATTAATTAAAGGAACGCATTTTTTAAATGCATAAAACTTTCAGCTTACATTAAAATAAACTTACTTAAAATTGCGCTTGTACTTCTAAAGAATAATATTATACGAAAAAACCAATATATCATATTTCTTTAAAACTTCATTTCAGCTTAATGATTTTATAAAAGAACAAAAGAAAGCTAATGTTTTAATTGTTTTAATGCGTTTAATTGAAAGGGATTTTTTATCCCTATATTTTCTGTTTAATTAATTCTTTAAAACTTATACTTTTCCATAAATAATTTAAAAAGTTAAAAATTAAACATACACAAACACACACATATATATGTGCATGTATATGTTTGTCCGAGATAAATAACTACATACCAAATTTAATCATCTATATAAAGAGTGACCTACATTGCAGAAACAAAAGAATTTACAACAGACAGTTTCAGCCTTTTTCAATACACTGCAGGTTGACGGCATCTCCAGGTCGATTTCAATCTATCCTATTTTCTGCATTTAATCATTATTCTGCTTCTCTAATCTCCTCTCACTGAAAATATAGTATCTTCCTCCGTCTTTATCTTTATCCCAGTAACCAAAACCCATACAACAAAGAATGTTTCAGTTATGTTGCAAAAGGCTTACAATCTTTCTAAAACGTAACACATTTAAGTATGCTCTCCGATACATTTCTGAAACTTTCGCCCTTTTTTAATTTCTATCTGTTACGTGATTGTAACGTCTCTGATTTTTTGTTACGATCGTGGGCATGTCTACGTTCTTGAAACTAATCGGAAAATAATCTGAACGATTTTAAACGTTTCTGAAATGTTTATAATGTTTCAATGTTATATGATTGTTTCGTTCCTGGAACATTTTGTGCTGTTAGGAGATGGGACTTTGATGGTTCAACTATCTCCATTTCTTCTAACACAAAGCCAAGCACAGTTCCATTTTGATTTCTATACACTACAAATAACATCAGTATCTCCTTAAACCATGTGTTTCGTTTTCTATTTCTTCATGCGATTACTTTCAAGCATCTCTCCATGCTTCTTTGAAATGTTTGAAGATTTCAAATAGTTTTATACGTTAATGTGTAAATTTCTAAAGCAAAATTTACTACAGGCAAAATACACAGATTTTTTTTTTCCCCAAACAAATTGGGAGCGTTTTTGACAGCGCTATTTTTTTTTTTTTTTTTACAGAAAACGCTCTAAGCGAGTTCAACTCTGTAGTTAATTTCTTGCATGATTTTTCCGTTTATTGTAATGACTTGTCCCAGATAAGTATAACAACATACGGTTATACTATATACGGTAAATTTATCCATGTGAAGAGTGAATTTCAATGGAGAAACAAAGGAATTTTGATAATTTTTCTCTTACTGAGGTTAATTTTCAGTACAACAAGCTTGATTCCTTTGTTTTATTCTTAAAGCGTTTCTTGTAAATCCTCAAAAGAGGAAGCAATCTATACAATGTCACCTGTAAATGTCAAATTATTTATAAATTCTTCATCAATTTGTTTGTTTTTCACTTCTTAATTTCATTTCTTAAAAACTTCTTGGAGTACTGCAGTACCCAGTTTCTGTGAATATAGTATATTCAAATTATATTCACTTTTTTTTTTTTTTTTTTTTTTTTTGAGTTTTAATTTAACTGTTGTTTCGTCATAAATGTTTCCAAAAAGTTTATTATTGGTTGCATTTAAATCATATTTTATCCCGCAAAACACAAATTCACACAAGTTTCATTTACAGTTTTTTTTTTTTTTTAATTACCCAAATTTTATCAATCTAGTTCGTTCTCATCACATTTTCTCTAATCATTTACTTAAATTCTATCATTTTATATTAGTTGGCTTCACACATAAGGAAAAACATTACTTTTCATGAGAAACAATTGCTCCAGTTTAGCTGCATCAATATATTTAGACATTTGATGATCTATGATTCACTAGAAAAATATCACTTTACTAATATCTTTGAAAGGGAGAATAGGAAAACAAAATTTTGCTACAGCTAAATTCGCTTAATAAGCATACTAACTCGATGAAATTTTAAATATTTTTCTAACACTGTTATTAATATTCAAATAAATGCAAAAACAAGAAAACAAATAAATTATAAAACAGAAAAAAAAAAAAAAAAAAAAATTCTTAATTTTGAATTTAAAAAAAAAAAAAAAAAAAAAAAAAAAAATGGTAAAGATAACCATTAATGGTAATTAAACCATTACTTCATTAAATTCATTTAAGTGACTATTCGGGGAATCTTAATCAATTAAAAAATGAAAAGATATTTCTTCATAAAATGTGTAGTATGGATATATATACACCCCGCAACAAAAAGCTGGTACAAAAGGTTTTTTCTTTTATTTTTCATGAAATAACATTATCTAAATTGTGCTTATCATTTATTATTATCATAAAATAACACTATTCCCGGAGTAATTTTTGTTTTAAGACTAAAATAGAAAAAAAAAAAATAAGACTAAAATTTTTTCTAATTTAAGGCTACACACCGCGACAAAAAGATAGGAACAAAGGTTTTTTTTTTTTTTTTTTTTTTTTTTTTTTTTTTTTAATTTTTGAATATGATTATTTTGAATATGAATATTTTGAATATGATTCAAATATTTAATTTTTTTTTTATATGATAATATTTTGTTACGATAATAAATGATCAGCACAATTTAGATAATGTTATTTTATGAAATTTTAAAAATATCCCTTTGTTCCTATCTTTTGGTCGCGGAGTGTAGTCTTAAATTAGAAAACTTTTATTATTCAAACTTTTCTTAATTAGTCTTAAAACAAAATTTAGTCCGGGAATAGTGTTATTTTATGATAATAATAAATGATAAGCACAATTTAGATAATGGTTTTTTTCCCAGTAACCAAAACCCATACAACAAAGAATGTTTCAGTTATGTTGCAAAAGGCTTACAATCTTTCTAAAACGTAACACATTTAAGTATGCTCTCCGATACATTTCTGAAACTTTCGCCCTTTTTTAATTTCTATCTGTTACGTGATTGTAACGTCTCTGATTTTTTGTTACGATTGTGGGCATGTCTACGTTCTTGAAACTAATCGGAAAATAATCTGAACGATTTTAAACGTTTCTGAAATGTTTATAATGTTTCAATGTTATATGATTGTTTCGTTCCTGGAACATTTTGTGCTGTTAGGAGATGGGACTTTGATGGTTCAACTATCTCCATTTCTTCTAACACAAAGCCAAGCACAGTTCCATTTTGATTTCTATACACTACAAATAACATCAGTATCTCCTTAAACCATCTGTTTCGTTTTCTATTTCTTCATGCGATTACTATCAAGCATCTCTCCATGCTTCTTTGAAATGTTTGAAGATTTCAAATAGTTTTATACGTTAATGTGTAAATTTCTAAAGCAAAATTTACTACAGGCAAAATACACAGATTTTTTTTTCCCCAAACAAATTGGGAGCGTTTTTGAATACAGCGCTATATATATATATATATTTTTTTTTTTTTTACAGAAAACGCTCTAAGCGAGTTCAACTCTGTAGTTAATTTCTTGCATGATTTTTCCGTTTATTGTAATGACTTGTTCCAGATAAGTATAACAACATACGGTTATACTATATACGGTAAATGTATCCATGTGAAGAGTGAATTTCAATGGAGAAACAAAGGAGTTTTAATAATTTTTCTCTTACTGAGGTTAATTTTCAGTACAACAAGCTTGATTCCTTTGTTTTATTCTTAAAGCGTTTCTTGTAAATCCTCAAAAGAGGAAGCAATCTATACAATGTCACCTGTAAATGTCAAATTATTTATAAATTCTTCATCAATTTGTTTGTTTTTCACTTCTTAATTTCATTTCTTAAAAACTTCTTGGAGTACTGCAGTACCCAGTTTCTGTGAATATAGTATATTCAAATTATATTCACTTTTTTTTTTTTTTTTTGAGTTTTAATTTAACTGTTTTTTCGTCATAAATGTTTCCAAAAAGTTTATTATTGGTTGCATTTAAATCATATTTTATCCCGCAAAACACAAATTCACACAAGTTTCATTTACAGTTTTTTTTTTTTTTTTAATTACCCAAATTTTATCAATCTAGTTCGTTCTCATCACATTTTCTCTAATCATTTACTTAAATTCTATCATTTTATATTAGTTGGCTTCACACATAAGGAAAAACATTACTTTTCATGAGAAACAATTGCTCCAGTTTAGCTGCATCAATATATTTAGATATTTGATGATCTGTGATTCACTAGAAAAATATCACTTTACTAATATCTTTGAAAGGGAGAATAGGAAAACAAAATTTTGCTACAGCTAAATTCGCTTAATAAGCATACTAACTCGATGAAATTTTAAATATTTTTCTAACACTGTTATTAATATTCAAATAAATGCAAAAACAAGAAAACAAATAAATTATAAAACAGAAAATAAAAAAAAAATTCTTAATTTTGAATTAAATAAAAAAAAAAAAAAAAAAAAAATGGTAAAGATAACCATTAATGGTAATTAAACCATTACTTCATTAAATTCATTTAAGTGACTATTCGGGGAATCTTAATCAATTAAAAAATGAAAAGATATTTCTTCATAAAATGTGTAGTATAGATATATATACACCCCGCAACAAAAAGATAGGTACAAAAGGTTTTTTCTTTTATTTTTCATGAAATAACATTATCTAAATTGTGCTTATCATTTATTATTATCATAAAATAACACTATTCCCGGAGTAATTTTTGTTTTAAGACTAAAATAGAAAAAAAAAAAAAAAGACTAAAATTTTTTCTAATTTAAGGCCGCGACAAAAAGATAGGAACAAAGGGTTTTTTTTTTTTTTTTTAATTTTTGAATATGATTATTTTGAATATGAATATTTTGAATATGATTCAAATATTTAATTTTTTTTTGATATGATAATATTTTGTTACGATAATAAATGATCAGCACAATTTAGATAATGCTATTTTATGAAATTTTAAAAATATCCCTTTGTTCCTATCTTTTGGTCGCGGAGTGTAGTCTTAAATTAGAAAACTTTTATTATTCAAACTTTTCTTAATTAGTCTTAAAACAAAATTTAGTCCGGGAATAGTGTTATTTTATGATAATAATAAATGATAAGCACAATTTAGATAATGTTATTTTACGAAAAATCAAAGAAAAAACCCTTTGTACATATCTCTTTGTCACGGGGTGTACACACGTACTTCTAAGAACATACTTAAGTATACATATATATATAAGAATTTTTTGGTAGTATATTTATCGTCAGGAATTTTTTAGACGACTTATTTAGTCCATTTTTAAGGATAAATGTGTGCTGGATTATATATATATAATAGATATATATATATAGAGAGAGAGGGAGAATTACAATATATTTGGGTTTTTTTTATAATAATATTAGTAAAAAATATTATTATAAAAACAGATTTTTATAGATACAAAATTATTATTATTGTTGATGTATTATCATTACTATTATCATTTATTTACCTTTTTCATGATGATGAAACATTTAAAGTACAATGCAATTTAAATCATTGGATAGTGCTGACAACATTTTTTTTTTTTTTTTCAAACTTTAAGCATTTCTGAAAAGCAATTTGAAAGCTTCAGAAATATTTTATTTTTCTTTTGTTTTGATTCATAAAAAAAAACTATATATATATAGTTTTAACTATATATATATTGTAAATGTTAAACTATATGTTAAACTATATATATATATATCTCTTTGTTCATGTGCAATGGTATGATTATATTGAACAAAGAAACAAACAACACAAAATATAAAATTCGTTAATTAAATTTACTTTACTCTCTTTTGTTCCATAAGTAAAAGGAAGTTAAAAAAGATAATGCTTTAAGAATAAGATTTTCAGATAAATTTAAACTTAATGCGCATATAAAAAAATATTTGTTTCTTAAAATAAACCCCTGGAGAATGCACTGATTACATTGAATTTAGTATAATTAAATACCTTTTGAGATCCAGTAAGCTACCACTAAAAGGGCAGTTAATTTGAAAGGAATTAATTTAAAATCTCCTTACGAAATACCGGGAAATCTATCCTTAATTGATCTGAAACGCTATTTTTGCATCGCAGTTAAAACGGAATTATCACAGTTTTCTGAAACAATTACTATTTTTTTTTCGCAGGGTTAAAAAATTAAGGTAAAAAAAAAAAAAAAAAAAAAAAAAAGTACATATATATATATATATTTGAACAGTATTTTAAATAAAATCTTTAAAACTTATAACGGAATTTGATGTGAACGATAAAATATATTCCACAATTAATTTTTTTCAGTTTGACAAAAGATTTATTTACAGACATAATATTCCATTTGCCACAATAGAAAATAAAAATCGATTTTAGTTAAATATCTCTGTTAAATATTTTCCTTTATTTTTACTTACATTACCCGACTGCTGCAATTAATGGAAGTAATATATGCGGTCGAAAATGCATGTTTTTAAATCTCCTAAATCGAAAAAAATAGTTTTTGGAAATTGGTCACTGCGCGCGCAAGCGCGTGTGGGAACCTCCTGACTATCATATCCCCGAAACTATTAAAGATAGAATTACAAAATTCCAGAATTGAGACAGGTCTATTGTACAGATGATTTTTCCAGAAAACTGAAACACCAGGAGTGTGACATCAGAAACTAAAAAAAAAAAAAAAAAAAAAAAAAAGCTCTAACTTTTTTATTTTTTTTTATTTGCTATATAAACACTTTATTACATGCCCTTTCTAATGCATTAGTTCAGAAAAACTGACAGACATCCATTTTAAATAGATCAGTTGCATGCGTCGCAAGTGCGTTCCATTAAAAATCGTCGTACAGTTTTATATACCGGGTGATCCAAAAGTCAGGACGAAATTTAAAAATGAATAATTCGAAAACGAATCAAGATACAAAGATACGGTTTGCACCAAACGGATGGAAAAGAAGCCGGGTTTTGTGTAGAAACGAAAAAGAAAACAGTTCTGTTGGCGACCAACAGATGGCGCTGTCGGATTTCTGATGTAGGATTATGTAAAGCAACAAACGATATAAAAAGTAGCAACTGCAGCAGGTAATGGTAGTCGAAGCTTGCATGCATCGAAATATCGCATTCTCAGTCGCTACTTTAATCACGCATGGCCTCCAAGATCTCCTGATATGATCTCCTGATATGATCTCCTGATATATTTTTTCAAAAATGTACCGCGATCAACCGGAATCACTAGCAGCGCTGAAAGATGCCATCCGCCAAAATGTGTCTACCATAACGCAAGAAATGCTACTAAATCCTGTGAACGGTGTGGTGAATCGTCTCACAGTTGTACTTCTGAATGATTTACAGCACATTGAGCATTTACTGTAGTAGTACTAATTCATTGTAATTAAGCTGACTTGTAAGTTGTCAATACTTATTTCATTTGTAAATCATCTTTTGCTGAAATAAAACACTATAGCGCCATCTGTTGATCGCCAACAGAACTTTTTTTTTTTTTTTTTTTTTTTTTTGCCACAAAAACCCGGTTTCTCTTTCATCCGTTTGGTGCAAACCGTATCTTTGCATCTTGATTCGATTTCGAATTATTCATTTTTAAAGTTTTTTCTGACTTTTGGATCACCCACTATATATATATAATGAGGTAGTACAAGTAAATTTCTATTGTTATTAGACTTTTTATTAGAAGAATTTCGTTTAACTATTTCATTACGTTTAAAGTCAATTATATTGGCAAAATAGCCACGACCAATAGCTACGGATCTGATTTAGTTTTATTCATATTTTACTGAAATTCATTTGGAGCATATATGAAGAACACGATTAATATGTGTGTTAAAAGCAGATAACGTTTGAATATGGGCTGTGAAGAACAACGATACGGGAGTAAACAAAACGCAAAGTGTTTTCGTTTAACAATAGTTTGGAGTGAATTATTTTTACAATGAATAAGAACATCAAGGATGGCAAGTTTACCAATATTGTGTATTTTATTTTTCATAATTAAATTGAATATTTATATCCAGTGAATTTATAGCACAAAGAATATCGTCTATATAAATCGGTTAGATATCGATAGAAATCAATCGAATCAAATTATCGAATTAATCGATAAAAATGAATTGGTTTCATTTAGGTTTTTTAAAGAGAAAGAGTTATCTACATAACGTACATTAAAAGGAAAAATGACAATTTAGAAAAGGATTACTTCGAAATAGTGCACATATTTGTCTCTAGTTATTATTTTTAGGGGAGAAACCGATAGAAAAACCACCATTTATTAAAAAAAAATGAAAAAAAGTTTCCATTAAATATGAAAGTGTTTATGATAAGTATATTTCTGTAAGATGTATTATCTTGTTAATTTAGAAATCATTAAAATGAAATTTTTGAAGAAATGTTTTAAGACAGTTTAAAGTACCTTGGAATGGTAAATTTATGAACAAATATTTAACGTCGAAAGAAAACATAATATAATTTGAAGCATTTGTGAAATTGTGAAGTCTTTGAACAATGCCACTGTTCTTTTTGCAAAGAGAAGGTAAATTTTTGATAAATTATTATTTATCAGAATTTTAACGTTGTTTTAATTATTTTCTTTAAATATTCCAGCATAAAGTGTCTTAACGTATCTTTAAATGAATCATTAAAAAAAAAAAAAAAACTGGTATGTTGTTTTTACAACAAAATTGTCTTCTACATTTTTATTTTAAAATTCACGCAGAACAAAATATTTATTAAAATTATTATTTATCAAAATTATTTTTCGTTGTGAAATCAAATGAATTTCACCTCAGAAAATTAAAACACTAAATGTAAAAAAAAAAAAAAAAAAAAAAAAAAAAAAAAAAAAAAGTCAATTTCACGACCAATAAACGAAATCTTGTGAAATGTACGGGCTACGTGTTATTCTAGAGGTTGAGATCAATAAACTGAACTTGATCCGTAGAACTAGGTAGAATGGAGTTCGTGGAGTCCTTTGTAATTTGTCTTAGTCTATATTTAAGAAAGTATCGCAGAATATTACGAAAAGCTTCAAACGGCTAGGTTAACAGCAAATCTTTCATCCAATTGTGGAGCACAGGATAGCGAATAAAAAAACTGCATCACCAATACAAATAACGATTTTTTATTACCTATCCTTCATGCTGGGGAATTAGCATAGTTCGAGTAATATATTACAATATCAACTGATATAAAAGAGTACTTCAGAATAGAATATTTCAGCATTAAAATGTAAAAAGAATGAAAAAAAAAATCCTTAAAATTATTTAATAAATTAAACCAGTTTTTTTTTTCTTGTATATAAAAATTAATGTAGTTTTCCTATTTACAGGATTTCACTAATACGTAAAGTGTGATATGTTTTACATTCAATAGTTTTTATATCGAATAATTCATAATTATTTTTCTTTAAATAACATAAAATTATTTTGATATATTTGAAGATGTTAAATACACGTTAAGACAATATTTCTCTGTATAAATTTGTAAAATAATAATTATGATCTTAATAATCTCAGTAACTTATTTATTCCATTGCATGATTAGAGTACCATTGCTACAATAGAATATCAGAGCAATAAAAAAATACATTATTCACAAAATATTTCTTTTTTTTTTTTATTCTTTTTTTTTT
Source organism: Salticus scenicus (assembly GCA_963930645.1). NCBI lineage: Eukaryota > Metazoa > Arthropoda > Arachnida > Araneae > Salticidae > Salticus > Salticus scenicus. Next base: position 131,047,325 of record OZ005656.1, on the reverse strand, counting down.
TTTTTTTACTTTTAATTAATGAATTTACCATAAATATGTGCTATTTAAATTATATTTTTAACATATATCTAAATAAAATATTTTTCTTTTTCAGAAAATCCAAAGAATTTAGGCTTTCGAACAGAAAAGGTAATAAAATGTATATTCAAGCTGTAAATAAATTAGTATGTGATGTCTACCACAGAACTTCCATATATAGTTTTCTATATTATGGTGTTATAACAGATTAACAAATTAACAGAACAATTATTTAATCATAAATTTTCACAATAAAGATTTTGGAAATGCAACTTGGAGCAATTTTAATAAACAATTGCAGCTATAGAAAAAAATTACATAAAAAGAGCAATAGCAGTAACACTTTTTTGATCGATACACACCAAAATTTGAGATTAAGATTCTTTTTCAGAATAGTCATCTTGCATAGACTTTGGTGAATTTTTACGCTATAGATGCTGAGATACAGCTTCCCAAATGACAAAAAATGCAACATAAGTGTGACAATGTTTGCCAAGATGCACCCAAATTGAAGCAGAACAGTGTTTCATATCGAAACATTTACATAACAAGTTAAGTGCAATTACATAAAATGAAATTAGAGATTTCCGTAAGCGGGAGAAAATGCAGCTGAACAACGTTTCATATCAGCTAATAAGTAAACAAACAGATTTAGCACAACGTTTCTTTAAGGATTTCTCAGGTATCATATTTAATGCAACTCTGAAAAGTAGAATTTTAGATAATTTCTTCCTATGTATGAGAGAAATCGCAGCATAATAAAGATATCTAGTGGGAGACATGCACTAAAATTTCACTGCCAAAAATATTTGTCAAATTTAAACATAATATAAGTTTTTATGATATTTTAGGCCTTAATTCTTGAGCCAAATCTGCAAAAAAAAATTGTCACACTCAGACATACATGTCATAAACGAACATTAATTGATAAAATCGTAAGCTTGACTTTTAAAACGTTTAATCCCATCGAAAATAATGAATCTAAAATTTTCAAGAATCCAACATTTTCTTCAATTTAATATAGAAGAAGTAAAAATAAAATTATTCAATAATATAATAATATTATAATAAGACTATAATAAAGATTTCTACATAAATGAATCATATAAATCGTAAATTTCCTCTAATTATTTTCTAATTATTCAGAGAATGGATGATATAAAACAATTTATTATTATTATTTTCGATAATTAAAGAACTATATGTCCCAAATGCTTTTTATTACCGATTATGCTCAGGGAAAAATTATAAAATTAAAAATTGAAAACAAATATTTCTGTGCAAATTTTTTTATGAATCTCTAAATGGATTCTAATCTTTTAAGATATTTTTAGTTATAATTAAAAAACATAGTAATCAGAGTTTTATTAGACGCTTCATCTGCTGGCGGCTTAATTTTATTTTATGCTTTCTTTCTTTTTTTTTCTCCATCCGGAATCTGAAATTTTATTTATTTATTAATTATAAATAAAATTTCCTAAGGGATAAGAGTTCCATTTAAAAAGCATGTTAGAAAAACTATAAAATTATGTGTTTAGTTATGCAATAATGCAACAAAAAAAATCTGCACATCTAAATAATTAAATTAAAAACCCTATTATGTATTTGACTATTAGCAAATATTAATTATTGATTTTTATGACATACTTTTAAATTATAACTTTAAAAAAAAAAATTATTCACTTTTTATTTCAAATTATTCCTTTTTTAAAACACATTATATATGTTTAAAAAAAATTAAACTAATCCGAATGATGTTATTATTATTATTATTATTATTATATATATATATATATATATATATATATATATATATATATATATATATATATATATACATATTTACACACACACACACACACACATATATATATATGTGTGTGTGTGTGTTTAAATGATGAGGAATATTTAACGCAAACCATTAGCGAAGGATTGTAATTTAATTCTTTACCTATTCTATCATACATTTTATTAAATTGTACTTTGCAATATTCAGCTAAAATATGTTTGGTTAAACTGCAAATTTGACTATTAATGTTTATCTGGTAAAAGCAATAATTACTTAAAGTTTAACAAATTCTAAATTCGTTTACAAAGTTACAATTATTTCTTAATGTAAATGAAACCAATAGTTTCAGATATCTAGTATTCAATTTCATGGGATTCGTGGTGTTTAGAATTATCAATATTTGTAAATATCAAACGAAAAATTATTTAATACATTTCTGTACAGCAATGAACAGATACATTTTAAAATATTTTTCGATCTAAATGAACTTATTTAGTCAATTATAAATATTTTATTGCCTTTAATATTATATATAAAATATACGATACATTAGATTGATTTGTAAAAAATAAAATACAATTTTAAAATAAATTCAAAATTTGCAGTCTCTTGTGCACAGAAATATATTTTTTTTTAAGAACAACTTTAATAAATAATTAAATAAAACATGTATAACGCCAAACATTGTTATGACATCGTCCTGCGCTGCAGAAATAAAATAAATACAACAGCACATGTATAAAAACAAACAAAAATTTTTTTTTTGAAATACACAAGAAATTTTAAGCAAAGAGGGCACTTTTATGTGTCTTTGTCAAAATAACACTAAGAATGCCATTTCTACGGTGAAGCGGGAATCATTTCATGCCACCCCCGTATAAAATATAGCTTATAAAACTCTTTGGTTTTAATTTAAAACTTCAAAATTACATTCAAAACGTACTTAACTATTGGTCATACACATCTTACATATTGTTGAATATAATTTTTGACAGAAAATAGAGCATATCTACCAATTTTCCCGCTATTTCAATACCTTTTTTATAATTAACTTAGAGGCATTTAATTGCAGAAATTGAACTTTACATAAACCTAAATTTAATGTTAAATAAATTTTAGTATGCAAAAATCGGGAGGTATATATTATTGTACAGAATATATTATTTTTATATATTTAAAAAAATTAGTTTTTGCGTAATTATTTAATAGTTGTTCTAAAAATAGAAACCTTTTTTTTTTTTTTTTTTTTTTTTGGAACAGCTCATACTAGATTCATTAAAATAGCAATGAAACCTACAATCGGAGACTGAACACATTCATCTTAACCAAAATTTCTAGGTAATTTTATTGTCATCAGATCAGTACAATCATTTACCTGCAAGTTTATGGTGTTTCACTTTTTTTAATCTCTATAATTCAAGTTATTAGAAATGTGTGTTCTATTCTCCCATGTTATGATTTTATGTTTTATAGTGGTGTTCCCTACTATTAGACGTATTGCAGGAAAAAATCAATAACTATTATTTAATTTTTAAATTTCCTAATATGTTTTTGTAAGTGGTATTCAACCATTTAATTATTAATTCTGGAATCTTAGTGTATAAAATTAAACACATTTATTTTATTTATTTCATTTTATTATTATGAAATAAAGATAAAAACGTAATCTATAATACACTTAAAATCAATATTTTGTGTGCTGTCATTTAGCTGCAATGAGAACTGCAATTTTCTATGTCATGTTATCTGGGCAACTTTTTACCTCTTTGTGCATAAGAGCATTACGACGCCAGACCTCGGTCAGCTTCTCTATGAGCTTTCCTTTGTTTTATTTCTGGTTCACTGACATCATGTTCGATGAGCACCCACGCATTCTCTCTTGGATTCATGTCTGGTGAGTTTTCAAGCCAAACGAAAACAATGTTTCTTTCTTTCTTTTTTTATAATCTAAAATCTTCATGAATGTTTTTCTTTTTCTGGAAAAGAGTTCGTTCGTGCATAAAAATTGTTTCCTCACCATCACCAAATCATTCAGATCTGGGACAATTGTGGCTCGTCTAAAATTGTTTATGCTGGTCTTGTTTAATGTTACCTTGCACAGTTTAAATAAGACCATTATCGCTAAAATTTAACAAAAACCACACAATGGTAGGTGCAGGATGTTGAACTGTCTGATCATTAAAGTCAGGATGATATTATCATAGGTGCCAATCTAATTCGGAGTATTCTTAGCACACGTTCCTTTTTCCTCACCACATAATTTTTAGAGTAAATATCTTCATGTATTTACGATAAAACACGAAAAAAATTAGTCTAAAAAAAGACTGATATGTTAAAAAAGTTGCAATAACATTACTCCGGATTATTAATTAGGATTTTAGCAGCCATGTATACTTATTGAGGCCTTCTATCAAACTGTAATTTATCAGTCATGGCTTGAAAAATGTACTTTTCTAAAAGGAAAACGGGTGTAAAAAAGAAACATAACCTTTATGAAATAAATTTTCATGACACTGATAGGGAATAAAAATTACCGCTATTCGTATTCATCATTTTACAATTTTTTTCTGAAAATATTTGTACTTTCAAGCCCATGCTAACTATTTTTTTCAGCATAGTATGTATAAGCTTCAGCTTGCGATGTGATTTTCTTTCCATAAAACTAAATTCTGTAAGTCGTCGCTGCAAGATACAGTGTGAAACATAAATACCTCCGTCATTTCTATGTTTAATTGACATTAGCTTCAGCAATTTGATTTTCTATACGCGTATCACCATTTTTTCTATCGCATTGTCAAGTTGTTATACGTTTCCTCTGGCGCTTCCTTTTGCCTTTTTAGTATACTGTCTGAAAAATATATTTTGCTTATACTGGTTTTTTTTACCAACTTTCTTTACACACCTACAAATCTAGCTATTCTATACTGTGACGATATATTTGTCTCACGCAAACAGATATTCCATCATTTGTCATATCTGAGTACTTTCCTATTCGGAAAAACTGACAAAAAGAAATAAATTTTAATCTTAAGCATGGATATTCAACAGAAAATGATAAATAATCGATATAACAAACCATTACAGCATCAAGAACAATAAATAAAAAATAACAACCCATACTTGATTTAAATATTATTTAGAAAATTTCAAGACGAAAAAACACGCGACCGTTGTGCTGTCCCTCTCTTGAAAACAGCATGTTCTCGTCCGCATCACAATTCATTCCATACACCAGCTAACTACCAGTCAACTACCAGTTCTAAAATCTACATTATAATGTTGCTAATATTACTATTCACAGTCCAACAGTGCATTTTAATGAAAGGAGGAAGTTTTTGTCTTTTTTATTTATTTATTTATTTATTTTTTTTTTATTCAATTATGTGATTCTTAACACGATCTCTTTTGTGGTCTTGTAATGTAACTCTACTGTAATTTCAAATACTAGCGAATTTTATGAAGCAGAAGTTTGACATTCAATATGTATCATATCTGTATCTCAAAGGCACTTTAAAACTGGTCCAACATGTTTAATGTTAAAATCATATTTATAGCGCTCTTTTATGCAAAATTTGCAGTTCTTAAATATCTTAAAAGAAGCTAAACTTTTGAAAAAACATACGAAGTTTTTAACTAAAATAGTTATACCCGTAGGTGTTTATGTCAAAAATATAAGTTATCAATTAAAAATGATTCGATATATTCATGTTGGAAATAATCCTGGCATTTCTCGTTTCTGCTAGATTTCAATATTTACAAATTGTTAAGAATAATTTGAATTTTGAATAATAAACGTTATTTATAAAATAGTATGTACATAATTAAGGATATCATGCTAGTTATAAAAATTGTATTTTAAACTAGTGTGCAATTTTTATGTTGAAAACAATTGTCGTAACCTCTTCATTCCAGGCGCAGACAAACAAGTACATTGAAAAAAAAAATAATAATTTAGAAATTGACGAGATTGAGACTTTTATTATATATTTCCGAAATGTCGGATATTGTTGTTAAAAATGGTACAAGTGTATTACAGCATGTGTGAGTAAAAATAGTATGTACATAAAATAGTATGTACATAATTAAGGATATCATGCTAGTTATAAAAATTGTATTTTAAACTAGTGTGCAATTTTTATGTTGAAAACAATTGCCGTAACCTCTTCATTCCAGGCGCAGACAAACAAGTACATTGAAAAAAAAATAATAATTTAGAAATTGACGAGATTGAGACTTTTATTATATATTTCCGAAATGTCGGATATTGTTGTTAAAAATGGTACAAGTGTATTACAGCATGTGTGAGTGTTCTCACACATATGTCCTTTAAAAGTTTATTTATTTATTCAAATTTAATATATAACAAGAAGGAGGGATTAATAAAATAATAATAAAAAATCTTTTTAAATTTATCTAATTCAATTAATTAATTATATAGAATTTCCCGTTTTATTTAGAAATCAAAATTTGTGTTCTTTGTCCTTTTTGTTACAAACGCATTACTCTCATAATAAAATAAAGCAATTTTTATATCGGGGTTTTTGAAAAGTAGTTTTGTTTATACATTTCCCCGAATAGATTAAATCAATTTAGCTATAATTATTTATTTTTAGAGGGTAATTTAAAAAGTCGTTATCAACCTGTTTCTAGCATATACAGCTATTAATAAAATAAAATAATCATTTCATTTCATGTTTATTACCCTTGTATGTTTACGTTAAAAACCTATTATTATTTCAAACAGGTCATTATAATTCTAAAAATAGATTTATAATCTTTTTTCCCCGTCATTATAGTTCTAAAAATAGATTTATAATCGCCTTGTGCACGTCTAAGTGGCATCGGCTATGTTCGTTGAGAGTTGAAGGACATTTGGCGTTGCTTCTCAATGTCAAATCGATCTAACTTTATAACGACTTTTTGATATTCAAAAATTTTTTATAATATGTTAGAAGGACAAAGAAACTGCTTGGCATTCTTTTGGCTGAATATTAAAGATGCCAATTTTTGGGGTTGCAATTTTAAGCTCTCTGTGGCTGGCAGATTTAGTAAAGTTTTTCGATTGAGACTCGGTCAGAGTAACACGTAAAGTTTTTGTGTTCCTCCTCTCCTCCCCGTCCCAATTTCCGTAAGAGATTGGTATGTTCATCTGTGCTTCAAAAAAAGATGTAATTCTTCATGTTTGAAGAAGATTGTTTTTACAAACTTGTCAATTAATACCAGTTTAGTTAATTGTTTCTTCTTCTTTGATCTGCAAAGGATTGTTTAAGTCAACAGATTTTTTAGCAACTTTGTCACGGCAAATTTAAGCATGAAACTGGGTTACTGCATTGACGAAAATCTTCGTCATAAAAATTATGGTGCCTCCTGGCTCCTTCTGGACTTTGGTGACGCGGGGGAGAGGGAAGAACAAACGCATAGAACTTTTTAGAAAAAGTTTCCTTCCCAGAAAGGCTTAAGTGTAATGGACACAAAAAAAAAAAAAAAAAAAGAAAAAAAAATCTCTTCATTGCTGTCATTGTTGATGGGAATTGGATACTGTGTACCTCCTGTGCCTTGTGGAATTAAGCATCCTTCGCTGTTGCAGATTTTAGATTGTGAGAAAAATGTAAACAGAGAAGGTCTTACGAGACTTCTCTAGTCTTCAAGAGATATTTTGTTTACGGATGTGTACGTGATCGGTGCGGTCCTTCTTCAGGAATATGTGTCCGGCGATACAATTCGTGTATCTAGAGAATACTTTTTTTTCTCTCCATCATCTCTTTCGATTATTTTGTGCAATGTGCGGATTTTCTTCACGTCAGATGATCGCAGCTATCGTTATTCGTGTATCTAGAGAATAATTTTTTCTCTCCATCATCTCTTCTGATTATATTGTGCAATGTGCGGATTTTCTTCGCGTCAGATGATTGCAGCTATCGTTTCATTTTTAAAAAAAGGTTCGATTTTTTTTTTTTTTTTTTTTTTTTTTTGTGCGTTTTGTGGCATCTACAGAATATTGAGTTCGCTGGTTCCAGACCAGCACAGCAAATTTTTTTTTCTACAATTTTGACAGCTAGAACAAGGATTTAACAGATGCAAGTGAGCATAGACAGGATATATTTTTAATGTTTTTTTTTTTTTTTTTTTTTTTTTTTTACTCTGCAAGTGCATTTTTTTTTCTTGTGAAACTATTTGTGACTGCAGACAAAAGTAAATATTGAAATGTGAAATATAACTATTATGAAACTCGTTTTAGGGGAAACAAACTCATACTATAAAGGGGAATAGAATGAAAAATGTGCATAATTAAACATCTAATAACTTTATTAAACATTCAATTAAAGAAATATAATAAAAATAAATTGATATTTTTTTTTTTCATACAAAATATCTTTCCCCTCAACCAAGTCACTTTCAAGATGTGGTAAGTCTAAATTTACATCTTGTATTTTTGCTATTTGAATGGAAGTTTTTGTTTCATTAAATAAAATATATAATATACAGATTTTTATGGAAAATATTAGATATAAATGTTTCCTACTTATTACATTTGAGATTTTACCTTACTTTATTTTCATTTTCATTTTATTTTTGATATTAAGTGTTTATGAATACAATTTTCAGGTAACAAAAATATTTAATTTTGCATAATAAAGTATTTCATTTGATATAAATATTTTTTTTGTTTTTCAAAATAATTGGTATTTTTCTTTGCTTATAAAGCTTAATGTGATTTATTTCTTTATTATTTTGAGATTTTTTTTTTTTTTTTTTTTTTTGAAATATACTTTTTGGTAAATTTCACATAGTATTTCGTTGGGATATTTCATATGTATATATATATTTTTTTTTTGTCTCTCATGATGATTAATACTTTTATTTGCATATTGTGATTTATATTTTAAGTGATTTATTACAATTACTATTGCAAATTTTTACAATTCCTTATGATTTATTTTTATATTTTTGGAATATTTTAATATATATACACACACACACACATATATATATATATATATTTTTTTTTTTTTTTTTTTTTTGGTAATATTTTTTATATATTAGATATTTTAATGAGGTATTTTATCATATGCATTTTCCGTAGGCATCAAAAGGAAAGATGCGTAATTTTTGTGCTCATTGATTTTAATGCAATATATTTTTACTCAAGCATTTCTGAGATATATTAGTATTTAATTTGACCCAACATAAATAATTAAGATGGCCACTAAAAAGAACATTAATATTAATATTTTAAATTTTGATGGTGACCCATACTTACTTGAGTTTTTCTTTGATCAGATTGAGTCTTATGTTAAATTAAATAGACTAAATTCAGAAGAGGCAGTGGCAATTTTAAAAGGAAAATTAACCGGCCCTGCATTAAAGTTCATGACTCAATCTCCTTTATTATATAAATCTACAGATTTAAAATTTATCAAGGATGAATTCAAGAATTTTTTTGCTCCAATGAGCAGTACTCAGGCTCTTGTGGAATTTAACAATTTAATACTCTTACCACAAGAATCTATTAGAAATTTTTCCCACAGATTAAACATTTTGGCAGAAGTAGTATATTCTCAAATTAAAGATACTAATGCTTTAAATTCCATTAAATTTACTAATTTTTTTTCAACCATTCCCTCATATATTAGAGCATATATTAGAGTTAAGATTCAAGAAGAGGGAATCTCTGTGTATCAAGAGGCAGTTAACAGAGCACAAAAATTGCAGGACATTAATGCCAATGAGTCATTATTACAAATGAGTTTAAATAACCCCGTTGTAAACACACTTTCTGAAAAGTTAGTTGAATTGACAGATAGGTTAAACAATCTGTCCTTTGCTAGTAAATCTGATGAGGTTAAGCATACACACGAATCCCCAGTGCAAGATAGACAAAAAACAATAGGCAAAGTGAACTAAGACAAAATTATAAAAGCCATAATCAAAATTTCAGAGGTAATCAAAATAAAAACAGATATCATTCTTCTCCTATTTGCCAATTGTGCAATAAAAAAGGACATGTTGCTACTAGGTGATTTAGATGGCAGAGAAATCAGACTAGGGGTAAAAATTATGACAGAAATAACTATAGTAAAAAGGGAAGTAATTTAAACGAGCGCAGAGATGTAGTTTAGCTGATGCAAGTACATCTCAGGAATTGAATAGAGCATCAGCACAAAAATTTTCTCTGGATATTGTTTATGACTTTAATCTACCCAAATTATCTAGTGATAGATTGGTTAATTCTACTGCTTCTCAGACACAACAAATCTTGAAATTTTCTGATTCTAAATCTACTCAAACAAATAGCGATATAAGGGAGAACATTTTTAATGTCCATGTAAATTCTCCAAAGTTACCTCTTTCTTAAAATTTTGCTAGATAAACAAAAGGTAAACACACTTCTTGACACTGGTAGTTCTGTTAGTCTGTTAGCTGAAAGTACATTTAATAAATTAAAACATAGTTTGAAATATAAACATTTATCGTCCCATGTCACAATTAAGACTGTAAATTCGAATGTGCAGTTTTCATCTTGTATACAAACTACTTTTAAAATTCAAAATCAATTTTTTTCACAAAATTTTTTCATTGTAGATATTCCTGAAGGTTCTGCATTTAGGGTTATTTTTGGTAATGATTTTATTCAACAATATCATGTAATATTAGATATGCAGAAGTGTCTGTTAAAAATAAAAGAACTGTGTATTCCCATAACAAACACATATAGCGACCATGAAGAAAATCTTAATATGCATACTCAATGTAAGAAACTATCAGTAAAAACGGGGCAAAAACTTATTTTACAACCCAAAGAGGAGTCTTCTATTACTGTTTATTGTCCCAAAGTTTCTTCGGGTGATTATTTATTTCAGAGTAAAAAGAGTTCTTCCAAATTAATTTTTTTGGATTCAATAGTTAATATTGATCATTCCCAGAAACAAAATTGCAATAGTAAATATGATAGAGTAAAATTTCAGTTATATGTTAAGAATAACACTAATTTTTAAATAAAAATTTGTTTTATCTGATTTAAAGAAACGTCCTTATGATAAAAATAATAATAATAAATTCAGTAGTTTTAAAATATCCTTCTATATTATTATACTCTAAACAGTAATAAAATTTGAAGAAAATTTTTAATATGTAGCATGGTACCTACTAATTTCTTGAAATCAAAATGATACTAACTAAGGAAAACATAGTAATATATTAAATTATAGTTCTGTACGTTAATCGATAGGTTACTCTTTAAAAACTGGCTATATAAAGCAACTTTTTTTTTTTTTTTTTTTTTTTTTTTTTTTTTTTTTTTTTTTAAGGCAATTTCATTCTTAAAATTCCTAGATATGTAAAAGCAGTAAAATGTTATTTATGTTGTTAGTGTACCCCATGCAGGAAAAAAACACTGCAAATTTATGAAAATCTTAGTTATATTCTTTCATAGTAATATAATCTTTAAAAAATAAATAAATAAATAAATAAATCAAAAATTTTAATATTATTTGTTTTTGAGGTAATATACAATATATATTAAAACCACACAATCAACTGATTGGGAAGAAAATCATATTTATTGAAATTTATTTTTCCGACCGAGTGAAAATAATGCCTGGATCGGGAGTCGAACCCCAGATCTTTGACTTACAAGGTCAAGGCTCTACCAATTGAGCTATCCAGGCCGATAACCGGTGGACATTATTCACTCAGACAACCTTTAGGCAGAAACATCTGGTCTATCATGTAGATAGCTCAACAGAAATAAGCCTCAAGTAAAGGAAAACACCATTAAGCAATGGAATACAATATATTAAAATCCCAATCAACTGATTCGGAAGAAAATCATGTTTACTGAAATTTATTTTTCCGACTGAGTGAAAATAATCCCTGGACCGGGAGTCGAACCCCAGTTCTTAGACTTACAAGGTCAAGGCTCTACCAATTGAGCTACACAGGCGGACAACCGGTGGACATTACTCACTCAGACAACCTTTATGCAGAAACATCTGGTCTATCATGTAGATAGCTCAACAGAAATAAGCCGCAGGTAAAGGAAAACGCCATTAAACAATGAGAGAAAGAAATACAATATATTAAAATCGCACAATCAACTGATTGGGATGAAAATCATATTTATTGAAATTTATTTTTCCGTTTGAGTGAAAATGATACCTGGACCGGGAGTCGAGCCGCAGATCTTTGACTTACAAGGTCAAGGCTCTATCAATTGAGCTATCCAGGCCGACAACCGGTTGACATTATTCACTCAAACAACCTTTATGCAGTAACTCCTGGTTCAGGCATTAATTTCACTCAGTCGGAAAAATAAATTTCAAAAAATATTATTTACTTCCCAGTCAGTTGATTGTGTGATTTTAATATACTGTACTCCCGGTCCAGGCATTATTTTCACTCAGTCGGAAAAATAAATTTCAATAAATATGATTTTCTTCCTTATCAGTTATTGTGTGATTTTAATATATTGTATTTCTTTCTCCCATTGTTTAACAGTGTTTTCCTTTACCTGCGGCTTATTTCTGTTGAGCTATCTACATGATAGACCAGATGTTTCTGCCTAAAGTTTGTCTGAGTGTGTAATGTCCACCGGTTGTCGGCCTGGATAGCTCAATTGGTAGAGCCTTGAACTTGTAAGTCAAAGGTACGGGGTTCGACTCCCGGTCCAGGCATTATTTTCACTCAGTTGGAAAAATAAATTTCAATAAATATAATTTTCTTCCCAATCAGTTGATTGTGTGATTTTAATATATTGTATTTTTTTCTCCCATTGTTTAATGGTGTTTTCCTTTACATGCGGCTTATTTCTGTTGAACTATCTACATGATAGACCAGATGTTTCTGCCTAAAGGTTGTCTGAGTGAGTAATGTCCACCGGTTGTCGGCCTGGATAGCTGAATTGGTAGAGCCTTGACCTTGTAAGTCAAAGATCTCGGGTTCGACTCCCTGCCCAGGCATTATTTTCACTCAGATGAAAAATAAATTTCAATTAATGTGATTTTCTTCCCAATCAGTTGATTGCGTGATTTTAATATATTGTATTCCGTTGTTTAATGGTGTTTTCCTTTACCTGCGGCTTATTTCTGTCGAGTTATCTACATGATAGACCAGAGATGTTTCTGCCTAAAGGTTGTCTGAGTGAGAATGCTGACCAGGGTGTCGGCCTGGATAGCTCAATTGGTAGAGCCTTGACCTTGTAATTCAAAGATCTGGGGTTCGACTCCCGGTCCAGGCATTATTTTCACTTAGTCGGAAAAATAAATTTCAATAGACAATATAACAAACTAACGAATGCAAATGTAAACACATTTAAATTCTGATTTATTTAAAGGCGGATTATAAATAAATTTTAGAATTCCTCACAACTCAAAACCTGTGAAAACTTCAAAAAACACAGCCCAAAAATGTCTACTACAACCTGTATTCACCAAGCACATATATGAAGGGGTAATATTTAAAGTTTTTAAGTAATAAGCACACTTAAAACCGTTTTCTATTGTTGTAAATCTAATACACGCAAATTTTAACATTACACTTAATCAAAAAAAAAAAATAAATAAATAAAATAAAATAATAATAATAATAATAATAATAATAATAAATAAAATAAAATAAAATGTTAGGCTCTGTCTTAAGCAGATATTAAAATTAAAATCACTCAAAATTCTTCATTAGCTTTTGTTACAAGATTTACTCATCATAATATTCTTTGTGAAACACAAAAAGCAAAGGAGAAAAAAAATGATATAGATGAAAGAGAAATGTTAATTTCCGTTTTGAGGGGAAATAACTCTTTTCTATTATAGATATGTAATCGTAAATCTTTAATTAATGTTTCATTTTATTAAATATCTCATAACAATTATATATGGTTCAAACATTCTTTTTATATATAGAAAAGCCGAAACTTGAAATTACATTGGTAAAATAGCCATAGAAATAAAAATGTATAGATTGTTCATACAATTTTTTTTTTTTTTTTTCGTATGTGTATTTTATTTCATTTACTGAAATACTTTTTCTTTCTTTTCTCTAATCCATATATGGCAAAGGAAGTATTGATTCAGAGTTAAGTTTTCGAGAAAAGAGTTTGATATATTTACACGTGTATACAGGTTCCCTAAATCTAAAAACTTTATATATATTATATATATATATATATATATAAACAGAAGGCTTGTTGATTTACTATGTATTACTATGCAAACTTTCTTTTTCCAGTAAAATTTCAGTTTCTTCCTTATTGAGTTCTCAACTATTCTTAAAATTCTAATTATACTATTAAACACAATGTAATCAATCAGTGAATTTCATTGTTGCTTCGTGGTTTCGTTGTTATTCATCTGCTTTGAAATTTTGCTTTTTCACTCCATATGACTCCTATACTGGTCGTGGCAGGCTGGGTGAGTGTTGCCGGCGTGAAACAAATTTAACCCCACAGGCAAGTTACAAGTCTTGCCGCCTACAAGTTCTTTCCCTCCTATCTTAAGTTTTTTAAATTATTTTTTCATAAATTTTGATAAAATTTATGGTTTTAAGTTAAGATTTGTTGTGTTTGATTATTGATTCGTTTGTTTTGCAGGCTGTTAATTAATAAATCTTGTTTCTTTACATTAGAGTATTTCATCCACTGATATATATATTTTTTTATCTTATTGGTGATTGGTGTTTCAGTGATCTTGTATCTGTTGCTTGGCTTCTACTATGCTTAATAGATCATCATTATTATTATATATATATTTCTTTGACTGGTTTATGAGTTTCAGCGGGATTCCGTTATTAGTATAATATCTCAAGAATAAATCAGAAAGTTCAAATTTCATATTAATCTGTATCATAAATGGATGCTAGTTAAAAGTTTCCGTTTCAAATAAAAAAATGTTTGTTTTAGAAGGACATCCATGGGATTTCATTTACAATATATTTATGGATTTATTGCCTCTTAGATACAGTTTATCATCTTAAAATAAAATAAAAATACAATTGATTATATATTAAAAAGGCATATATTGCTTAATTAAAATCCTTCACTATTTCTTTACAGGGATACATTAAAAAAATGAGATATAATAAGACTATATTCACGAACTGCTAGAAAAGCATTCTAATATATATATATACTGTTTAATTTATGGGATTAAAATGAAAAGAATAAGAATGAAGATGAGAGAACCATATATTTACCGCAGAAACACACATATGAAATTGTAGTAATAATTTATCTTAATTAAATTTAAAAAAAATACTTACATTAATTTATAAGATTAAAAGACCAGTTGAAAACAAAACAAAGGGCCTTTTATTTTGTTTTCAACTGGTCTTTTAATCTTATAAATTAATGTAAGTATTTTTTTTTTAAATCTAATTAAGATAAATGACATTGTGATACTTGAGAAGATAAGAATAGTTATGAACAACACTTGAATGGGAATTATGGATCTTAATTATTTAAAGAAACCATTTTAAGTTGAGACAAACAACAACAGGAAAGAAAGAAAATTAAAAAGAAAGAAAGAAAGAAAATTCGGACCAAATGACAAAAACAAGATGGAAATTCAATAAAAATCTCAAAATGCAATTGGACGCATCAGATGTTATCTCCATTGCTTTGAGCACAAAATTGTGTTTTCTGCAAGAGTTCAAACAAAATACAGAGAATAAGCACGAACCCACAATAAAAATACAATTAATTGAAACAATTAAATTAATGACAAAACACTTCCTGAAAGTATTAATGGAAAATTTCCCCATAATAATAATTGAAACAATATATATATTTTGTTGTACTAAATTTAAATAGACACTTCCCTTGTGTCAGGTACTATCATTTATACTAAAAATACGCAGTTACATAAAATTAACAGAAATTCTTATTTTCTATTGATAACAATGGATGGAACTTACTAAAATTCCAGGAAGGTATTTAGAAATAATAATTATATTCTCATACCCATTTGTTCAACAAAAAATTGTTTGAAGTCTAATTTGCAATACAGATTTTTTTACTATATATATGCATTTTTAATGATACCGAATAAGTAAAAAAAATTCTGGCGGATGATGCGTGTTTAAAGTGATTCAGCGGTCACTAAAGCAATCTTACAAAGCTATTTTATAATTCTTACAAAGACATGTAGTACTAATGATTAATGAAGATAATTAAAAAAAGTGGTATTCAGAATAATGACTCCTGAGAACCATACTGTGCATGACTTTTATTAGCATAGTGTAATTACAGATAATTTCCAGAAATTCATTTCTCAATAGTTTGGAATAGTCTAAAAAATTTAATAACTGTTTCAAAGTTTTATTATTATAAACTCTGTATTTAAACGGGGGTAGAAGCACCTTCACACAGAAGCATATGTAAAATTAAACTATTCCTAAAAATAGTTGAGCTATTTTTGAAGCATATTCTTATGCAGTACATCTTATCGTATTTAAACATAAAAACGTCTTTACAATCCATAAAATGAAGGGAAACATCCCTTTCCATCCACATTTACTGTAATGTCGTGTACAAAGTAATAGGTAAAGAACTAGGCAAGCTCTAGTGTACAATCATTAATAATGACACTTCTTTTTATTGTACTCTTGTTAGTGATTTATATTGGTTGATTAGTTCTGCGCTAGAAACCAATGAATAATTTAGTGTTTTTCTGGAACTTTCTAGAAATGTTGATATTTTTCAGTTTTCTCGAATCATTTATTGGCGCTAAACAATTCCTCAAAAGCTAGGTAAATCACAATTACCAGTTTTTTTTTTTTTTTTTCCCTTTCCTTTTTTTTTTTTTTTTTTACAGTTGACTGTATGAGGGCTGCTGTAGTCTCACCTATAACTCCTACATTGATAGGCTGACGCATCTGCCATTTTCTAACCCACAAGACCGGATGACGATTTATTATTGTTGGTTTTTCGGCAATAAATTGCACGAATAACTCCAGAATAGGGCACCGCCTGCTTGTATTTCTGCTAATCTAGAAAGAAGGAAAAAGTGAATTATAAATTGCGGATGTAGCTCGCGGATACCTTGAGCTGGAGCACAACTTTGTAGTGAAATATTTCCCTTATATTCAACTTATTTCATTTAATTTTCAAAGTTGTTTGACAAATTTAATATGAATGTACTGTTTCTTTAAGTTATTGTTTTTAAATTCTAAAAATTAACTTTAAAATTGCATTTCTTTTAACGTGAAAGGTTGCAGTTTTGAGAATGTTGGCGATGTTCTTAAAATTGCCGACTTGTTTGTTTCGTGATAAGAAGTTCTAAGTCATTTGCTCAGTATAGAAGCTGAAAGGCGATAGTAACGCTAATCAGGTAACCTAGTTTTTTTTTTTTTTTTTTTTTTTTTTTTTTTTACCGCCAACACGTTCCCAGATGGGCTAGAAAATGGCGGACACTGCGCCAGCTCTTATCATATAGGAGTCTTAGTCTCACCGCTACTGCTCTGAGCTCGTAATTGTA
This sequence comes from Salticus scenicus, assembly GCA_963930645.1. NCBI lineage: Eukaryota > Metazoa > Arthropoda > Arachnida > Araneae > Salticidae > Salticus > Salticus scenicus. Next base: position 131,030,051 of record OZ005656.1, on the reverse strand, counting down.
ATGTTGCGGGTTCAGTATTCGACCCGGCGGAAAACAGTCGTTTATACTAATGATAGCTGGTGCACGTAAAATCCATCCAGATAATGCCTCTGGGGGTTTTGAAGCGGGTGAGCTATTCCCTTCGTGGAGAATCACAAATGTGATGGCTTGTTTCCGGGCAATCGTTAAGGATGAACCCTAGACCGTCGCCAGTTGCCCATCGTGCTACACTAATACGGCGCAAAACCTAATAAACCATCGCGCATGTTTGTAGTAGTATGACTATTCACTTCAACGAATAAAACATTCGTAGTTTATTCAAGTAATAAATTTATAACTTCAGCAAGATTAACCTTTATTATAATTTTTTTTTACCTTTTAATAAACTGAATTCAAAATCTTCATCGACACACAGTTGAATAACATATTTTGCGAATGAATATTCCAAATGCGTATGACATTGCATATGAAATAAATATATATACATATATATATATTAAACGTATATCGGGTTATTTCATGCCTATTTTCTCGTACATATAACTTAAAAGAATGTATTATTTATTATTCAAAGAGATACTTCATAGTAAATATCTTAGAAAGAAAAAGATTTTGAGATATTTTAGAAGATCTTTGTTTCGGTTTATTTTACAGTTTTTCTTTCAGAGTTCTGAGAAATGAAATAAATCTCGTCTTTTTTTTTTTTTTTTTTTTTTTTTTTTTTTTTTTAATCCACATCCGTATTTCTTTCTGAATGTTGAGATTCTTTCTTCAAGAAAATATTTTGATTGTAAACTTTACTCCGTATGTCTTTGGCTGTTTCGTTTCATCCTTTTTTTAGAGATAAGAAAATACCAAAATAATCAAAAAATAAAAGAAATAAATAATTATAAGATTATATATATAAACCATGTTTTTAAATTTTCTGTTGAATCAATGCTATAGAACTAAGTACATTAGCACTTTATCAATGTGTATTGTTACGAAATTGTAAATATTTGTATTTATTTTTGTATAAATTCTTTCAAAGAGGCTTAGTAAGTTTATAAAATGCCAATTTTCTGCATTTCCAGCTCTTTTTTGCGTTAAAATAGCTTAATTTTCCCTTTAAAAAACATTAAAAAGCTCCAATAGGCAGGGGAGGGATTTGGCGCAAATTTTGGCGACTTTTTGCCCTTGGCAGTGTTTTTGGCGACTTTTAGCGAGAAAATCCTTGTTATCGATATTCCAACGATGGACGTTCTAATGTGATTGTCTAAAGAGTTACGGGAAATTTGAATTAAAAAAATAAATAAATAAATAAATAAAAGTTGGTTTTAAAAAGAAAATATAATATCTTTTAGAACAACATATATTTGCATCATGAACTACATTAGCACTTTATCAATGTGTAGAAAATCTTTAAAGTGATAATGACGTCAATTTTAGCAAGATGCATAATTTAATTTTTTACAATTTTGTAACGCTTATGTTTAATTAAATGTATTTATTTTTATGTCGAAAGAAAATGAACTCGTATTTTTTCTTTTGGCAACAATTAAATTATAGCTAATATTTTAATGACTATTTTTATTGCTATTAGGATCTTATTATTTTCATATTTTAATTAATTAAAATAAAACTATTGGAAAATTCGAAAATCTGACTTCGAAGTATTGTGTTGTCACCGGATTCTGAGCTACTGTTAACGATTCAAATGTCTAGGTTGTAGAGAATGTAGTTAAAAATAGATTGCAAGATTTGTACTGGACAAACAAACAACCACACAAAGAAACAAGAATGGAATTTAATAAAAACATTGTAATAAAATAGGAAATTCTAAAAACAAAATTACCAACACAAAAATCATAAGTAAAATATTGTACATGTGAACATTTCAGAAAATACATATTACTTTATGTTTTAAAAATAATGTGGTATTTAAAAATAATGTTTATTATTATTATTATTATTACATATTATGAAATTTTATTAAATAAATAATTTTTTTTCCTTTTATTATGGTTGTTGTTGTTGTTGCATTTTAATTAGATAATTTGTGCCTCTATATTTCAGGCAATTCTTTAGCAGAATAATTTTATTATGTGCTATTAATCACCTAGTAACAGAAATTTCTAAAATATATCACGAATTTCATAGGTGCGAAATTGTATGGTTTTTTAAAACCACTATTTCTCTGCAAAAAATGTCATGAAGTTTGATAACAGAAAACTGCTAAAAAAATCTTATTATAAATTTCTATTAAAAATTTACGGTAAAAAAAAAAAAAAAAAAGATAAATTGTCAGCTACGCCAATTTAGTGAATAATATCTGTAGAAGACAATTTTATTTAATGTTGGCCTCTATACTTTAGGCATTTCTTTGGCGGAATAACTTTATTATGTGTTATCTATTACGCAGTAACAAAAATGTCTAAATTATATTTCCAATTTAGAGAATAATACATGTGCAATTTCGTAAGTTGTTGCTTTATTATTTTGACTTACATTAAAATACATGATATTGCTTACGTTAAAAATAGTAAATTCAGATTTACGAAAACTTGTATACATCCATCTATGTTATATGCGAGACTGTTAATCCAATTTAATTTGAGAAATTTAATATACGTGTCGGTGTATTTTTATTTATTTATTTATTTATTTTTTAATTATAAGACATTAGACTATTAATGACGCTATTTTTGAAAGTATTTTACATTAAAAAAATCTCTTGTATAATAAAAATATTATTTCTTTTTGACGGGGGATTTTCTTATATAGATGATAGATCTAAAGATAGCTTGGTAGATGGGTAGATAGATGCACAGATAAATAGATAGACAGACTGATCTATCGACCGATAGCTAGACAAATTAATAGATAGAGAGATAATTAAATAAATGCACAGATAATTCTTGAATTATTTACCGCAATCTAACTTCATTCCTTAAATGTGAATTAAAATGTTTGAGGACGGTTTGTTCAAATTTAATTATACACTAATATTGATAATGATCGGAAAAAATTATTCATTCCTTAAACACGTGCATTTTGGGAGACTTACTTAAAATTCAGCTTTTCCACTGTCCTTGAATTTGAAACCAGTAACTTTATAAGAAAATGTTTACTATAGAAAAAACATATTCTTACTCTCTCTCTCTCTCTCTATATATATATATGTGTGTGTGTATATATATATATATATGTATATAGAACAGCGGTGGAGATGTTTAAAAAAGAAAAAAAAAATGTTGGACTGAGGGAACGTTATATATCTTTATTTATGTATCCCCAATATTTAATGTGTTGGTTTAAATTTCTGTTTTTTTTAAGTTGACAATAATATATTGTTCAAAATGATACTTATTCATTGGCAATGAAAACTGGTTAACTGTTCTATAAATAATACATTTTAGTAACGAAATCAGACAAGCATTCTAAATATAAATATATTTGCCTATTTCATTTTCACATTTTACATGATAATATGTTGTGCAAATATTCTGTATTTGATTTTTTTTTTTTAATTTATTTATTTAAATTATAATTCTCATTATTATTCTCAATAATTTCAGGTGCTAATCAGAATTTACGTTCTCCATTGTTTGTATTTAGTCGTTAAATATAAGTGGAAAACCGTTGTTATAAAAGGTCTGAGTATCTTTTTTTTTTTTTTTTTTTTTTTTTTTTTTGTGAGTCTTTCGAAAATATGTGCGAACATTTTCTGTAATACATCTTGTTATTCAAACGGTTTTACATAAAGTTCATATATTCTTAAATATAAAAACAAAATAAATTAAGTATGTCCTAATGAGAGCTTTTTTCTTAATGATGGGAATTTCGATATGTAGACCTCTCAATTTTTCTAATTTATTCCATAATAGTGTTAGACTTCTTTTTTTTCCACCACTGGATTTTTAGATTGCGGGAAAATAGCCTAAAAGGAATCCCAGCGGGGAAAAATATCCACATATGTTTTCTTCAAAACAGGTAGCGCAATATACTGGGATATTCTGCAATATGTACTTACGATTATTAAAAAAAGACTACAAATACATATACTTATGTGAAATAATGTGGGGGCTTAATATTATCTATATAAATAAAGAGAAGTGTCTGTGTGTGTGTGCGCGTATGTGTCTGTCTGCGCTCTGGTGCTCACATTATTGATAGCAGAGCTTCCAAATTTGGCATATAGGTACCTGGGAACCTGCAGGTGTGCACCTCATCGATATGTTTTCGAATTTCGAATTTGAATTTTTTAAATTAATGTTTTTTCGATTTTAAATATTGGCTTTAATGCTTCATTTTTCATAAATTTAATTTTTTTATTGTAATCGTCCGCGTATCTTAGCAACAGCTAATATGCAATTATTTTTTTTATTTAGTACATTCATTTGAAGGCGATTTTCTTTTTTTTTTTTTTCTTTATTATTATTATTATCGTTATTATATTTATTGAAAATCAAGTGGTAATGCATAGAAATAAATTGTTACGTTTATGCATAAATTTTATACTATAGCAACTGTTTACTTTTCATTTTTTTAATTAATTCCTTTAAAAGAAAAATCTTTATTATTTATAATATTTATTGGGTGAAATAAATGGTAGTTTATAGTAGAAAGGATAAACTGATTAAAATTCGTTTTTCATATATTTAATTACTTTTAAAAGAAAATCTACTTTTTTATTTTATTTTATTGCGCTGGTCGGAATCAAATCGTTATATAGTGTAAATAAAGAGGGCTATAAAAACCATGGCTCAAAAACTAAAATTTATAATAGATGCTGAGTTTTAATTTGTAATGTGATGTTAAAAAAAAAAATACTGATCCAATTCTTCTGAAAATTCATTTAAATATAGTGACCCGCGAAGCGGGCGTAGCCTGCTAGTTACGTAATAAATTAGAATATTGGACAAGTCTAGATATCATAAAATTATTATATGATCTATAATCTAAATATGAAATATTAAAACGTACTAATCAATAGGTCGGAAATACAAACAGTTGAAACTTACTGATATTCGTTCATGCATTCTGAACAATGATATTTTCTCACTTCATACATGTCAATATCCTAATTAATGTGCCGTAAAATTGTTAATATCCTCCTCTATTCCCACACCAATCTATTTTTAGAGTAAGTTTATCCAAATATAATTACCATTAAATAAGAATAAAAATAGTCTAAAAATAGACTAGTGTAATAAAAATTTTCAGGTTCCAACAATTTTACGGAATGTTAATTAGAATGGTAGCAAGTATGTCACTTAAAGTTTGCAATTTTTTGTATGGATGAATACAATTTTGTGAAGAATATGACATAAAGTTGAAACAGTAACGTAAAATTTACAATTTTTGTTTTTAAATTAATGTTAAATTAGTTATATATATATATATATATATATATATATCCTAAATTATTAAAAAATGTTTCCCTGAAAAGTTTCTTCATTGTATTATTCAGTTTTCGATTTTCTAAATTTTTGAAATAGGCATTAATCTACAGTTTAAATTGATTTTCACTAGACTGAAAAGATCATAGAAACGAATAAATGGAGTGTTAGATATTACGTATACAACAAATGCGTAACTCAACTTTAGTTTACTATTAACAAATTCCATATTATCTACACATAATTCACGTTAGTGGTTTAGTGTAATTTTGTTTTCATAGGTAACTAATATTGGAAAGACTGCAGATGCTCCGTAATTTAATTGTCAATTTTCAAGTGGTTCAATTGCAAATTAAATTTCACTCAAACTATATTTCACTCAACTTTAGAAAAGAGATTATTTCAAATCCCTGAAGAGCGCCATACGAGTTAATTCAAAAGCTTAATTGGATGTTTCGCGGGGAGCAATTTGAATAACAGTATTTATATGTGTACATGAAAATTATACAAAAGAATTTAACTCAAGTATTTAATGCTTTAAATATTTAGTTTTGACTCTATCATGTGGTAGATGGAGTCAATTAAATTAACGCTAATCACATGTATTCTAGTTTAATGTCACTTGACAGGTGATTTATTATATGATATGCATTCCTATTTAAATGTAATAAAACAACACGAATTAAAAAGGTAATAGGACATAGAATATTATTTAATTCATTTCCACTTGGCATTTGATATATTATATTGTATAAGTTCATGTAATTGTACCAATTGCATGTAAAAGATAATAGAATGTAGAATATTCTTTCATTTAAATAAATATTTTAAGGAATTATTTAAAATAAACGGAATATTTAATCATTTTTTAAATAATAACATATTAGCTTAAATATAACATTAGCTTTAACACATTCATTAGCTTTAACATATTATTAAGTTATCTATCATATATATATTAATTGTTAGATCATTACATATTATTGATACACATAGTTGACGAATTATCTAATCTTTAGTTAGCAGACTTCTATCTAATTTGTATCTGACAGTTGCAGGTAATATATACAAATTTAGAAGATATTGATGTTTTTTAGGCGTAATTGGGATAACTGTCATATTTAATAATGTTTAATATAATAACATAGTTTACTTTTAAATCAAACAAAATTCTTCAATAAAAAATATAAATAAATAATATAAACAAATATTTTTTCTTTACTTTGAAATTTATTAAATATTTATATTAAAAAAAAAAAAAAAAGAAAGCAAAAAAGAAAAAAAAAAAAAAAACATATAGTATAAGATAGCTTTTAATTAGAATCCTGATGTATGTAATATATATAAATGCGGAAAATATTGATATTCATTAGTTCACTAGGCATAGTTATAATAGCTGTTAACACAAATTCAAAGTTTGTCAGAAATGTAAATAAAAAAATATATGATCAATTTCCGAGTATATTTATAATGGTAATATTTTAAGTATAATTAAAAGTACTATTCATCTATTAAATAAATTGTCACCATTTCATTTAACAGTCATTTACATTAATATTAACCATCTATGTGGACAATATAGAGACAATTTAAGAATCGAAAGATAATACACGGGTGTTTCTTATAGAATGGGACAAAAAATATTAGCATAGTTCAAATTCTGTATTTGATTTATTTTGCAAAAAAAAAAAAAAAAAAAAAAAAAAAAAAAAAATCACTACTCAAATTCCACTAGTTTTATCTAGCAACTACTAAAAATCTCCAGGTTATAAAATCGCTGTTAGAGGCGTTATTAATAAAAATGACTCCACTAACAGCAAAGAAATAGATGGATTGGAAGTGATGTATAAAAAAATTGACATTGCCTTTTTGGGGAAATGGCATCACCTGATCTAGCCCCTTGTGTGTGTGTGTTTGTTTCTTTAAAATTTAGTTAAATACTAAATGTCTGTGCCTCCATTTCCCTAGGGTATATAGAAACTGATAAGGGTCTGAAACTGATAAGTTATCGTGTAATTAACAAAGGACGAGATTATCATTAACTATTACGTGTGTGGCAGGAATAGAAATACAGCTGAGATTATCACCATGTCACCAGAGGGGCATGCCTAATACATCTAGAACATTTTTTTAAAACAATTCATGAGTAAATTTTATTTATCAAAATGAAATAGACACATCGTTTACAGATGATTTTTTTTTTTTTTTTTTTTTTTTTTTTTTTTTGCCTTACTCAATATGAAACACCGTGATTTGTTTTTCTATACATATTTCATATTTCACAATCTTTTAAATCGGGGGATGTTTTATTAGCCAATTTCAAACTCTCTCTCTCTCTTTTTTCATTCTTTCTCTTTCTCTGCATATATATATATAGGAATATGATAGCGTTCCTCCCCACCAAGTTAAATCAAAAATTAAAAGAAAACAAATGGAATTTACAATTTAGGAAAGTAAACGACGAAACGCTACTAGTGTATATTATGTCGACATAGCATCTTGGACTTTTCGACTAACGGCAACTCCAAGACCTAAGATTTTTTTTTTTTTTTTTTTTTTTTTTTTTTTTGCGCAGTAATGGAGCATACCCTTACGACAAAACATACAAATTTGCAAGTTGATTTGAATTAAGGGGCCTGAGTAATATAACTTCAAAAACTTAAAATTTGCCGGATACATTTTTTCTTCTTCTTCTTCTCTTTGTTAAGTCTGACAAGTGAAGAGCCTAGAGTTTTGCAGTTATTGAGCTGTAAGTTTGCATGGATATTCCTTCTGACATGCACTAGTGCCTTTTGCAATATATATATATATATATATATGTACATTAGTCAATATGCAGGGTGGTTGTTTTGAATTTTGACGCAGAAATTTCATGAAATCATCAAGAGATGGCGTTTGTTTCCAATGAATTCCAATGAATTCCAATCTTTACAATAAATGAGTCATTAAATTGCAATAAATAAGGTTTTTTTTTTTTTTTTTTTTTATTGCAAAATTGAATAGAAATAAATTAATTGAAGACAATTTTTTTTCTTATTTTTTTTTTTTTAAATATTTGCAAGAAACTTGTTTATTAATAAGAAAAATAATTGATAAAAAATTGGATTAAAATTCACAAAGTGATTTTTATCGCTAAATTTCGTAATAAATAAATGTTTTAAGAATGCGCTTTTTTTTAACAAACGTGATGTGGAAGATTAAATAAAAGAGCGATTCGTTAACTTTAAAAAATTACAGATGATAGAAGAAAACATAAAATTAATTTCCGATCATATAATATGGAAAATATATGGAAAAATATAAATTAATATTAAATAAAATATAATCTCTCAGAACAACTATATAGACCTAAGGATTATATCTTGCTTTTTACATTGGTGTTAGTAAGTTTCATGTGCAAATATGAATGGTCGTTAATCATATAAAATAATTCTAATTCAAAGCATTTTTGTCTACGTTGGTGAACAAACAAGGATAGCAAAATGTTCAATGATGTTAATGGCAGAAACGCATGCAACTATTTGTGTATAGATTATAGCTTCTTTTGAAAAATGGATTCATGAGATGAAGTACCTGAAGCGGACATTAACTGATAGTTAAAAAAAAAGAGCGTTCTTGAATGATGCCTGCATAACTATAAAAAGTAGATTCTAGCATGTCATGTCTGCACTTAAGATTACTGGTTTCTGCGCGCATAAAATATGTATATATAATCCCCAACATCAATTTCAGCTTTTATTAGAACACTTCAGGATGAAGGCCTCTACTAGGTGATTCGATTCCGCTCTGTTTTCAGCAATTCTTCGTTCTGCTTCTTCCAAACTTAACTGTTTCATTTCTATAACGGCACAGGAGTTTCTTGACGTTTTCTTACCTCTCGGTATCAAAATAGGATTTTGGTGGTCCGTCTATTGTCATTTCTTATCGCATATATATATATATATATATATATATATAAATTGTGAAATTTTCTATTTTTTTTTTTTTTTTTTTTTTTAAATACTGGACAAAATGTCCTTAAAATTCAGATATGCAAAGATAATTTTTTATCTCACATTTTGCAGCATCGAAATATTTACGAATGCAGTTAGGGACCAATATATGTGTAAAAATCCTCCACAATCACTCATCTTAGTCTATGTTTGTTATCATTTCCACTAACACAGTTTTAGGAAATAAAGAGATATTTATATGCAATTACAACGGAAATATTCTTCTTTACTTTTTTTGAAGCTCCCGGCATTATAATCAAAGAATCGTCATGTTACACGAAATACTACATTCTAAAAATAAGCTAAATTGTCTCAAAATAGCTCCGAAACAATATATACTTAAATTTCAAAACCATTGAACTCATTTTTGAGTATATTGACTTGTTCAAAAATGCAGTATTACATTTATACTATATAACATATTATAATACAATATAAATTTTGTATTATAACTTTTGAAATCTCTTTTCCAGATTGGTATTCAGTTAAAGGCGCTAAACAACTCTGCATCATTAGTATCATAAATTATTTTATTAGAAGTGTAAATTACAACATCAATATAATTTAGAGAAAAAAAAATAGTTTAACATGACAAATTGTCATTTTTATTAACTATACAGAACAGCTGTTTAATATATTTTACACTGTTAAAAATGGTTTCTTAAAAATGAGCTAAATTGTCTTACTATAACTCCGAAACAATATATAACTAAATTCGAAAAACATGTGTTCATTTTTGTTTATACTGGCATGCTAAAAAATGGCGTTGACCAATAAGAATCCCAGTATCCTCATGTTTGATATGTCAATATACTCAAAAATGAGTACATGGGTTTTTAAATTTAAGTATACATTGTTTCGGAGCTATTTTGAGACAATTTAGCTCTTTTTTAAGAAACCATTTTTAACAGTGTACAAATATATTAAACAACTGTTCAGTATAGATAATAAAAATGAAAATTTATTATATTAAATTACTTTTTTTTTTCTAAATTATATTCATGTTGTCATTTACATTTCTAATAAAATAATGTATGATACTGATGATGTAGAGTTGTTAACTGAATACCAATCTGGAAAAAAGATTTCAAAAGTTATAAAACAAAATTTATATTATATTACAATATGTAATATAGTATAAATGTAATTAAATTCATTTTAAAAGATAATTCTTATTGAAATACGATGAGAGAGATCATAATTTGAATCATAATAATTGTGTGCTTGTTCCACTAAATTAATACAATGTATTAAACATGAAACGCAAAAATATCCTTTAAAGCTAAAGTTTATCATATTATTTTTTGTTTTGTAAATTGTATTTTTATAATTTAAAACAAAACATTTTCTTTGACAGAAACTTTACGAGGAAAATTTGTCAATGCTATCTTATCTTCAAAAGTATTTTCCTTGATAGATGACAACGAATGTCCAGAGTTTTATTCAAATACACAAAATGTTAGAGTCTGATTTTTAGAATCCATTTTTCTTACTTGAAGCATCCATGTTTATATTATGTATATACTTTTTAAATGACGAAGAACGGCTTTTCAAAATATTCAATCATTATTTACGTTCAGAAAATGTTAGAACAATTTATAACAGCTGACACATAAAGGACACGATAGTATGTCTTTAAAGTAAGTTAAATCATTTAACTATTGCTTTCATACAACTTTAAACAAATATGTATGAAATGCAAAGTTCCATATTTTATATCAATTATATAATTGTTTTATTGGTAATATATTTCTACATAATATATATTATATATTTTAATTCGAATTGAAAAAAAAAAAAAAAAAAAAAAAAAAAAGGGGGAAGGGAAGAAGCATATAGTAGGTTTGATAAAGTGAATATAGTGAGTGTAGAAGCATTTAAATACTGACAGATAATGAAAGATATTTCATTGATCTTAGGATTGTAAATTAAGATGTCAAACAATTAATATATTTCACGGGTGATAAGTTTACTTGCTCATTCTAAATACTTGATTATTTGTCTAATGTTTTATTATTATTCGAATATTTTTATGATGTATTCATAACTAAAATTTATCTCATTATTTTAAATAAGAAAAATGGTTAAGCATCTATTTAAATCCTATGTACTACATGATTTATTACAGAAACACATACGTATATACTACATATGAGGAGTAAATATTCAAACCATGTTTTTTCCTTCGGATACAAATTTTCATAAAACACAATAAAGTAGTACATTAAAAAATAACTAAATTCAAACCCTAATTATCGTTTGTTTAGATGTATTATAAGTTACTTGGGACACATGTAGAGACATTCTATGCTATGTTAAGTTTTAAAAAAATCATTAACTATTTTTTTTTCTGAGAAAACACAATTTTAATAATGTTTGATTTGTACCAGTCTCCAGTCTCCAGGAATTCTATATTTTTTATTTCACAACTTTGACTATTTTCTTTCTGTACAAAGCCAGGTAATTCTCAGCCTCCCCTCGCATATATGTATCTCAATTTATATATATATATATATATATACAGAATTTAACATATATTATTAATACATATAATATATATATAAATATATACTCAAGAGCCAAAACATTATGACCACTCCCACATTTTGCAATGGAATCGCCTGGATGACGTGGAAGGTACGTGATCAGGTGGGAGTTGTATTTAACTGCTGCTGGAGAGTCTGAAGTATCATTATTTCGCTTGCTTTTATGTGTGATGGGAAAGGTTTCGGACCTAAGCGACTTTGAGAGAGGGCAGATTGCAAAGGCTCGAAGGGTCAGTACAAGCATTTTCGAAACTGCACGACTCGTAGGTTGTTCGCCATCTACAGTTGTTAGTACTTATGTAAAGTGGATGAATGACGGTGAAACCAGCAGTAGACGACATGGTGTTGGGCGTCCCACGTTATCAAAGAAAAAGGTAGTCGGATATTGTTCCGCTTGGTGATCAAACCGGAGCCAGACAGTGGCTCATCTCGCAGACCAATACAATACAGGGCCAAGTAGAATTGTATCAGAGCACACTGTTCAGCGTTACACTGTGGGATATTGGTTCTATGCAGCAGACGTCCCACTCATGTACCTCTGCTGACGTCATCGCCAACTACGCCTACGCTGGCCCGGGAACATCATGATTGGACTATGGGTCAGTGAAAGAGAGTCGCCTGGTCAGATGAATTAAGGCTCCTATAATCCGAGCTGACTAACAGCTGATCATTGTTGCCCAGCGGAAATATAGCTTGGCGACGTTTAGTTCCAGACGTATTACTCGGCGTCTTTATCGCCTAAAATGGCGAATTTGCCAAACAGAAGAGCGAATTATTTTTTATATTTGATAAGTTTGGCGGAAATATTTGGCGAAATTTTCTTATAAGCTTTGTAAACAGTAGCCATCACTGTTGCTGTTAAATTAGTTAATTTTAAATATTTATACATGTTGAAATACAGTGAAGGTTTAAATTACAACATTTAGGTAATCAAACAGCAATAAAAACAAATAACTGATATAAGAAATGCAAAAAAACATATCATAATTCCACTTCATATTTGTGATTGAAAGCTAAGCGTACAATTCTCTTTTAGACAATTAATAGCCCATTTCTTTCGCCTTTCTTCATCTGTTGGAAATCTAAACGTTCTAAAAGCAGTTCTGGTATGATTTGAGCAATTTTCGGCAGCAAAACCTCCATTTTATGTGATTTGATAACACTTGAAATTCGGACCGAGTGGGCAACAGTCGCTGAGTGAGAAACAAAATGCCTGATGAGCCAGCCTGTATTGGAGGAGCTCTAAGATGAATCACGGTTTGTCATTCATCATGCCGATGGCCGTGTCAGAATACGCAGTCTTCCAGGCGAACGGTTACTCCCTCAATGTACAGCATGTCATACACAGGCATGTTCTGGCGGTATTATGCTTTTGGGGAGGTTCTCTTGGGCGTCTCGAGGACCCGTGGTTGTGGTAAAGCATACCATGAACGCTACAGAGTATCTGAACATCACTGCGGACCAGTTGTTCCCTTACATGGCGTCTGTCTAACTCACCTAACTCACTCTCAATCCAATAGAACACATTTGACATGTCATGGAACGGCAGCTCAGAGTTCAAATACCACAAAGACGCAATACCTGGGGTTTGCGTGACCGTTGCTTAAACATCTGGTACGAACTGTCTCCAGCCATCAACCAAAGACTTGTGGCATTTATGCCAAGGCGGGTTGCAGCTGTGTTGCGGGCCAAGGGTGGAACAACTTGTTATTGGTCATAATGTTTGACTCTTGAGTTTATATTTAAGTTAGAGAAAATGCGCGTTTTAAAAACTTCTGATTTATATATATATATATATATATATAATTATTTCTTTAATTAGCTAATAATTTAGTTTCATTTGCATTGAATAAAACGATTTTTTTTTTCATCAATTATGTAGCATTACGTATTAGAATAATTTCATAAGGCTTTGTAATATATTACTAGAGAAAATTTTAAATACACAGATTTTGATTATACGTTTAGATATGTTATGTCAGATATAATAATTTACTCTGATTAAAATATAAAATGATAATAAAAATATAATATCAATACTCAGACGAGAGATTTCAAAGCTTGATATATGATATATCTTTTAATAACCTATTTAGGCAGTATGTGTATAAGTTGTGTATTACAGTATAGATTCATTTTATTTAAATCAGGAGACATTAACTGACCCCTATGATACATGTATTAGATAGAAATCAAGTGAATTTTACGTATAAATAATCACTGAGGATTATTTCGTAATACCTCTAAACATGCTACGTTAAAGGTGGACGTGACAGGGAAATTATCTAAGAGAAACGTGCATTACTGTTGATTAAGTTAAATATACAGTAATGAAATATTTACTAAACTATATATTAAACATAAGGACAGCAATCATCATATTTAATTATTCTTGAAATTTCAAAATCTTCATCATCATTTAATTGTACTATAATTACTTTTAAGGAGTTTAATTAAGAATAGAAAAATATCCATTCCCGTCTTTATTATTATTATTATTATTATTATTATTATTATTATTGTAAAATAATAATAATAATAATAATTATCATAAAATATTGTACACTAAAAACAATATATTCACAACGATATTAAAATCTACTTGTATGTCAAAAAGTACATGACTATTTTATGTGAATCTCGTGTTAAATAATGTACAGAAATAATTATGAAAAATAATGGTAAATACTTTTGTACATTTCAACCACCAATGTTTATTCCATTACAATTTGTGCTGTATAATGTTGATTATGTATGTTACAAAGTAATACATCTTATGGAATCTTATGTAACGTATACACACCAGCGGCCGAGCTGTCCTTCGCTGAAAGCTGGTAGACGTGAGGTGCCGGGTTTGATTCCAGGTCGCGCTCGTCGTCCTAGATGTTTAGAGTTTTCAGTGGTTTTCTCGGAAACTTGCGTAACTACGGAGTAGGACCCCTTAGAAAGACCTCCACGGAAGATTTTCCCTATCAGACCTAGGACCCTAGTGCAGTCAATCACCCTTATTCTTAAACACCTATGTATCGCATATAATTACGCATCACAGAAAATAAGCAGTCGTCATATTCAATATAGCATGTGCAACTCGGAAATTTTTATTCTGATCTACAATTAAACTTACCACTTTCAAGGAATAATAAAACTAGCATATATTTAACGGCGACCACCCCTTTCTTTGAATTACTCTTTTTGTTGCTAACCTCATAACTTTAAAGCAGTATTGAAAAAAGTATTTTGCATTTTTGATAAAGAAAGTAATAAAATCAGTTATGGTAGATTTAGGGACTTTTTTCACTCAATATCTACAACTAAATTTTAATTGTAACGGTTGCCTTATCACTTCGAAGATTAATTGTCTATTATGTATGTCAAAAATGGTCTTCAAAATTATTGGTGATTATTAAATAAAAATATCCCAGAATTTGACAAAACTGAATAAAATGAAGTCCATTTAAAGTTCTAGGAATAACATGACAACTACAAAAAATCTGGAGTGACTCCACTCGACTTTCCGAACATTGAGTAATTAACAGTTTTGTAGATAAAGTAAAGGAAAAGGAGTTGTTAAAGAAACAAAAGAGAGAAAACCGTAATAGTGTGTTTGAGTATTTTTCTCCATATATTACACGACCATATTTAATGCTACTGAACTTTGAGCCCATAGATCATAATTATAAAGAATTTTTCGTTGTGCCCCTGTAAAAACCTATAAATGCTAAATTAACGAAAATGCTTACAGTTAGTTCAATAGTGATTTATAATAATCATATAAATTTTCAGCTCAATTGAATAAGGCGTTTAGAAGCTATCGCACTTTTAAAAATTCGGTCCCATAGGCCATAATGAGAAATAATTTTTCTTTGTGTCCCTGTAAAAACTATAAGTGCTAAATTCACCAAAATCTATACGGTTCGTGCCACTGTGACCTATAACATGTGTAATTTTTTTTTTCCTCATATTAATAAAGCTTTTAAACGCTATCGAACTTTTAAAAATTTGGCACCATAGGCCATAATGATAAATAATTTTTCTTTGTGTCCCTGTAAAAAGTCTGTAAGTGCTAAATTCACCAAAATCTATACGGTTCGTGCCACTGTGACCTATAACATGTGTACAATTTTTTTGCTCATATTAATAAAGCTTTTAAACGCTATCGCACTTTTAAAAATTTGGCCCCATAGGCCATAATGATAAAGAATTTTTCCTGGTGTCTCTGTAAAAAACTATATGTGATAGATTTACCAAGATCAATAGGGTTCATACTATGGTGACTTACAATATACGTCCCAACTTTCAGCTTAATCGAGCAAAGCGTTTAGATGCTAGCGTGTTCACTCACAGACATACACAGACATACATACATCATCGTAAAAATAGTGAAAACGGACTCAGGGCACCTTGAAACGTATAGAAACTTGAAAATTTCAAATTCGGATTTTTGACATGATTACAATACTTTCCTCACTACAGTGTTCGGAAAGTAAAAATATATGGAAAAATGGAAATAAAAACTTTATGATTTATTTATTTATTTTTTTTTATATATTTTTTAAATATACATACAGGGTGTTTATAAAGTCTCGGACCCATTTTGATGTTTAACAACTCATAAAATAATGAAGATATAAACAAACTTATGGCATTTATTGATGGAATAACTCATATATTTTCTTTTCAGGTTTGAATATCTTTACTTTTGTAAATATCGTCTGCGCGTGGGGTTAATTTCAGATAATTTCATTTTCCAGTCTAAATATCTGTTCTTTTCTAAATATCGTCAGCTTATTAATTGCATTTTTCTCTCTTTTGACTTTTTTTTCTCTCACTCTTTTGAAAACCCCCATGAATACCGTGAGGCACAAAGGGATTCCCCAAAGGTTAATGTGTGGTGTGGACTAATGCACGACCGAGTCATTGGGCCATTCTTTTTTACAGAAAAGACGGTCTCATCAGTCGTATACTTAGACATGTTGGAAAACTTCGTATTTCACAACTAGAAGAGCTTTAGTCACATGTCTTTTTGCAACAAGATGGTGCGCCACCTCATTGGGGTACCATTGTTCGTAGTTTTTCCAGACTTGTTCCATCTTTTCCAGAAAGATGGATTGGGCGAGGAGGTCCAATTCCTTGGCCACCCAGATCATCTGATATAACGCCGCTGGACTTTTTCCTTTGGGGATTTGTAAAGGACAATGTTTACAGGAGGAGAGTGTCGAACATTGATGACCTAAAAGTCAGAATTACAACCGCAATAGCCTCTGTGGATGCCGACATGCTTGCAGCTACCTGGCGTGAAATTGACTATCGAATTTATATTCTCCATGCGACGAAGGGGACACACGTGGAAGTTCATTGACAAGGGTCATGAAACTTTTTGAGTCTATCTAACCATTTATGTTATTAATTTTAATCTATCTTTATTATTTTATGAGTTATTAAACATGAAAATAGGTCCGGCACTTTATAAACACCCTGTATATATATTTTAATTCTTAGAACCTTCTTTTACCCAAGCAAAGATTTTTCGCAATTATAGTAGCAAGTATTTTTTTTTTTTTTTTTAATAAATGAGCAAAAGCATCATCAAAACTTTCGCATAGCGGGTCTACATTAAAACATTAAAACTAGGAGATCAGTCTCTTTAACCTTTTGAGAGGGGCTCTTACGAAATCCTATGGTGATGCGTGACAGATGCTGTCACAGCCCCTTTCAAAAGGTTAAACGCAAAGTTTAGTAATTTTGCATTATAAGTGATATTCTCTGTTATAGAGTTAATATATATATATATATATATATATATATATATATATATATATATTTATATATATATATATATATATATATATATATATATATATATATATATATTATCCTTTCTAAATGTATTTTATGCTAATTCGTTTAGATAATCATCGAGAAATAAAAGCCCGTAATGACTAAGGTTAAATAACAAAGGGGCATATTAGTTTATACATGCGGTGAGGTATTAAATATCAATTTGTAAAATCTTCATAATATGAAATCCGTCTAGATAAAGTAGGAAATAAATTTAAAAATGTATATATTGTACTATACATCCCTGAAATCGGATATTTATGGGGAAAAATTTCCTGTTCTCACACTAATGAATTTGTAAATTTCAAATAACATTCAAAGTTCTCAATGTATAATGTTCATAATTAATAATATTATTACAAGTATCATAATTGATATTTAAAAGCTAGTCTGAAATAATTAATACTAAAATACCAAATTTTGAATAACTTACGAAGTTTTCAAAATATAATTTTCCAGTTAAGTGATGCTCATGCGTATATCCCACATCATACTCAGAAAGTGGTCAGACATCTATACAATATAAACGTCCCTAAAAACAGACATTTATGGGATTTTTTTTTTTTTTCCTTTTTCCGACACTAATAAATTGGTACATTTCAAATAACTTTCGAAGTTCTCAATGTATAATGTTCATAATTAATAATGTTAATACAAGCATCATAATAGATATCTAAAAGCTATACTCACAACGTTACTAAATTGTATTAATTTTAAAGCACGTTTATGCGAAATTTCACCTTATTCTCCTATAATCAGAAAATAGCAAATTTTGTATAACTTACGGAAATTTTAATTTAGAATGTTAAAATTCAAGAAGGTTATTGTTATTGTTATAAGTGATGATTTTTATTTTTTTCTTCAATCTCTTCAAGGCCATTTACTGCATTCTAGAGATATCGTGCTAACAGACTGGCAAATTACCCACTCAGACACTATTATACCAACAAATGTGCCCTAATGTGCATCAAATGAATTTTACTATTTTCGGATACCTCACACCTGAAAACATGCATAACAGTAAAACAAATAAATAAATAAAAGAAGTCTAAGAATTTTACGATTACCCAAGTTCCCCATACCTACATTGTGATGGAAAACTAAAAAACAACCTAACACAGATATTTATAAAAGTAATATATTTCAGGATTTTTTTTAATTATTAGTTAGATATATATAAAATACATAAAAATTGAAAGGTAATATATTAGGTTTTTCCATAAATTCGTGCGGTTTTTTATTGCTTCATTTCATAAAAATACATCAAATTAAGTCACAATTTTTAATAAAATACTCTCCATTACTTTCTACAACCTTTGCCCATTTTTCGGGTAACAAATGTATACCACGGCGATAGAAGCTCTCGTCCTAAAATGATCCGCGTCCGCACGAACTTTTGCAACGACCAAATATATATATTTGGGGCAATAGGTGTTTAATAAAACTAAAGAAAAAAAAACTATTATTATAAAACAAATTTCTTATTACTTTTATGCAAAAATTAAACAATTGTATTAAATTCAAAATAATTTTTCGTAATAAAATGTACGATTCAAAATATTTCTAAAAGC
Source organism: Salticus scenicus (assembly GCA_963930645.1). Classification (NCBI taxonomy): domain Eukaryota; kingdom Metazoa; phylum Arthropoda; class Arachnida; order Araneae; family Salticidae; genus Salticus; species Salticus scenicus. The sequence goes on along the minus strand of OZ005656.1, from coordinate 131,010,744 downwards.
ATAACCAATTAATATATTTCCGTATAGAAATAAATCATTTTAAATATTTATAAAAATCACTTTCAAAACTCTGACTAAGCTTAGCATGAACCACGGACAAATCAAAAGAGTTATGATGTCGCAAACACAAATAAATATTTGGAAACAAATATTGATATTTCTCTAACTTTTCCTGCAAACCTTATTGACTTCGGTTGTGTAACTCGCATCCAATATTATTGAACGGCATGCTTGAATGAACTCCTGCGGTTTGTGTAATAATATTTCAAGAAGAAAATATATTTTTAATGGAAATTGAAATTTAATACTTTCGTTGTGTCGATAAGTTTGTTTTAAATCATATAATTATTATTTTATCTTATTATATAGAAATGTTGTTTGAAACAAATTTGTTTGTTGAGAATACGGTTTGAAATTATAATCACAAAAATTAAGTTGAAAATAGTGTTTAAAAACTGCAAATAGAAAAACTAAAAAGCCACAATATAATTATTTAAATACTTTACTCGTTAGATTATTGATGAATATAGAATGACAAAGATTGTAGATAGGTAAAAATCCAGATAACGAAGACCCAAAACCGATGAACATAAAAAAAAAAAAAAAAAATCGTGTAGCTTTGAAATGGAGCACAGTTATAAAGTTAAGTGTCCCGAACAACATACTAAAAGTCCCTAACCATGGGGGTGGGGGGGGGGGGCATTTAAAGGGGGCACACTTTAGCTTTTATTAAGTATCTTGAAAACTATCTCATTTAGAGAAAAAAATGTCAATTACAAAATTAATCTAGGTGAAATTTCCTACAAAAATGCACCTTACATTTTGTTTGTATGATCTATAGTTTAGAAGATATAGGGGAACGAAATAACACATTTTCCTGAAAAATTCCTTTTTGCAATAGTAAAATCAACTAAAATGTGTAATTCAATGGGTTCTGGTCAAATATTTTCTAATGTGAAAAACAAATATATGCATAGGGAATATGTAAGGATAATACAGCATGTTTTGTACATTTTAAATAATTTAAAGGTTAGTAGACACAAGTTGTGGTTTAGATAAAATTGCTTTTTCCCTGACTTAAAAGAGGTGTGTTATAAATTTGAAGCCTTTGTTTGTCTCTATACTTGTAGTCATTTCATTTTAACATTTTTTTTTTTTTTTTTTTTTTTTTTCTGGGAGTCATTTCAGGCAGTGCAAGAGAAATGCTTTTGATTAAAAAAAAAAAAAAAAAAAACTTTTTTATTATTAGAAATAATTATTTTTTAGAAATTTAAAACACTACAAAGGAAATATTCTAAAACTATGTCAATATATAAAAATGAAAAATTGTCAGGTAAAATCAGTCTTTGAAATCATAACTACTTGTTTTATAGGCAAATCTATTCTTTATTTATTTTTATTTTTTTAATATTTTATGTTATTTACAATGGTAACATAAACTATAGTTTGTAATTAAAAAGATTCGGGTTAAATACTTTCTACTCATACAAATAAATATCTATATGTGCATGTGCGCGCGCAATGCGCCAAGTTTAAAGAGTGGAAGTCAAAATATACAAATCGAAAAACTCCACTTTTCTGTAAGATATCCGTACGATACAAAGCAACCTTTATATTTTCTCAACAATTGATCATACTAACAAATGTAATAGGTATTTTCATGGGAAATTTTACATAGTTTAATTTTGTAATTGACATTTTTTATCTAAATGCGATAGTTTTCAAGATATTAATAAAAAATGAAAAGTGCTTCCTTTAAATGCCCTATGCCCCCCTCCGCTCTCCCCCCACGTTTGGGGACTTTTAGTATGTTGTTTAGGACAAGACAATTAACCTTATAACTGTGCTCAGTTTCAAAGCTATACGATTTTTTTTTTCATGTTCATCGGTTTTGGGTCTTCGTTATCTGGATTTTTACCTAAACTACCACTTGCGCCTGCTAACCTTAAAATTATTTAAAATGTACAAAACATGCTGTATTATCCTTACATATTCCCTACGCATATATTTGTTTTGTACAGTAGAAAATATTTGACGAGAACCCATTTAATTGCATACTTTAGTTGATTTTACTATTGCAAAAAAGAATTTTTCAAGAAAATGTGTTATTTCGTTCCCGTATATCTTCTGAACTACTGATCATACAAACAAAATGTAACGTACATTTTTGTAGGAAATTTTACGTAGATTTACTTTGTAATTGACATTTTTTCTCTAAATGCCATAATTTTCGAGATACTTAATAAAATCTGAAAAGTGCCCCCCTTAAATGCCCCTTGCGCCCCGCTCACCCACCACGAGCGGGGACTTTTAGTACGTTATTCAGGACCCTCTTGGCTATGAGTATGCAAAATTTCAAAACTACACGATTTTTTTTTTTCTATTTCTCCTATTTTGACTGGACTAATGGTAGATAGAAGAAAAATCTGTTTTTTTTTCATCACGTCTGAAAAAAACAAATTTGTAAGCTTTCTGAAAGACTTACACGCAAAATAAGAACATATTTGGAAAGAGCAGAAAAAAATCCTATCGGGTGACACCATTTACATCAGGACACCTTAATTTGACGGCGAGCTACAAGCGCTAAAACATTGGCGAGGTTTCAAATCGAGTTGTCGCCGAATTCTTTAATCGGTAATTTTGCAAACACCGTTGAAGCTACAATCGGTCAAATTGACCAAACACTTCTCCATTCCACAAGCTTTACAATGAGCCCACAATAAACCATATCTGTGTTCTAGTTCAGGAGAAATTTAGCCTTTTCTTTGAAATACATTCATTACTGAACTCGACATTCGTCGAGAAGGAGACTCACGGTTGACATGGTCGTTCCTGATTTCATGTCCGCCTTCATCCCGCTGTTTTGGCAGATGCAAAAATGAAAGTTTTAAAGACAACTAAGAAAAGTAGCAGTTGTATTAAGTTTACAAATACAATGGAATGGAAACAAAAGAAGTATGACGTTTCTCACGTCTTTCACAAAAGAATAAGCAAAAAAAAAAAAAAAAAGACATATTTCACGTTTATGATTAAAGCGCACATGCAATCGAAATGATGTGTGATATTTAGTGCCGCTGCTGAAATTGGTCACCCCCACACCTGATACATTCTTTTGCCTGCTTACGAACGGAAACCACAGAAGCTCTTAGCGAAAGCTCATCCTTTAGTTTTATTATTGCATCATCAAGCCGGCTGCTTAAATCTTACAAACTGACAACTTCTGTGCGGTAAACTTCTTGCTTCAGGAAACCCCAAACACAGAAGTCCAATAGAGTGCGATCTTGCGATCTAGGTGGCCATGGAATTGGTCCATTACGACCAATCCATCTCGGATACGGCGCGGATACATGTTTTTCATGTTACAAATGGATTTTGTTGAGCGTAATGATGCCAGTTATGTAAATTTAACATGCCAGCCCGAGTAAAAACTGGCTCATCTGTCCACAGTATCGTTCTAAGGAAATGGTGCTCCTGAATATCTCGCTCTAACATCCAGCGGCAGAATGCTACCCGCTTTTGGAAATCTGAGCGGCGTAATTCGTGTACCGATGTGAAGTAGTATGAATGATACTGGTTTTTGCGCAAAACATTCATCACTTTACTTTGGGAGATTTCACCATCTCTCGCAAGTATGCGTGAACTCATATTTGGATTTTCTACCACTCGATCGAGTAGCGGCGACCATGACCCCTTTCGTACACCCTACCGAACGACCCACTCTCCCTAAGCCTTCGATGGATTGCGGAAAATACAGCACGGTTGGGCGCACGACGATGTGGATAACGTAGAAGGTACTCTTCTTCGGCTCTCCAAGAGTTACCGCCGCAAAATCCATACAGAAAATGCATATCCGCGTACTCTTCATTTGTTAAACTAGGCATATGTGTTTACAGGTTGGAAAGTATGACAATTTAATCCCTGTGATGACTTCAGTTGAAAATAAAATTCAGAAAGGTAAACAAAAAGGGATAAAATTTCGATATTAATTTACAAAAGTTGAAGAAAAAAAGTGCTACGGAATAAGAACCAACTTGGTTAATTCGTACCAATGCAAGAAAACATACTATTTATGAACTAAGAGAGAGCAAGTAGACATGACAGCTGCGTGAAAAGAATTGGCCGAGCTCAGGAAAAGTCCAGAAAATGCTAAAGCAATAAGCAGCATAAAACGTATAAGAAGTTGATGAGCTAATGAGCTGTTACAGATTGACTCGCCTTTTGTACCCGCGAGTGCAATGCGCGCGCAAGAAAGTTGGAATACATCTGCATATCACTAAGAGTCCATATGCAGATAGTCACGAATTTGCATACGTTCCATTTACTCACTATCGTTTCGTTTGCCGAATTTCGACGAACGCTGTTTTCAGTGATGTATTTCAAACAAAAGGCTAAATTTCTCCTGAACTAGAACACCGATATGGTTTATTGTGGGCTCATTCTAAAGCTTGTGGAATGGAGAAGTTTTTGGTAAATTTGACCGATTGTAGCTTCAACGGTGTTTGCAGAATTACCGGACAACTCGATTTTAAACCTCGCCAAGGTTTTAGCGCTTGTAGCTCGCGTCAAATTAAGATATCCTAATGGAAATAGTGTCACCCGATAGGATTTTTTCTGCACTTTCCAAATATGTTCTTATTTTGCGTGTAAGTCTTTCAGAATGCTCACATTTTTTTTTTTTTTCAGACGGGATGAAAAAAAACAGATTTTTCTTCTATTTACCATAACTAAGATACGGTTAGAGATAGGACTGGGTTTCCATGATGTTTTATGCTCCCCATGGGCTGTTCTATCACCTCCTTTCGTTTGGCAGATTATGTCAAACTCACCCTGTATATATATATATATAAGCAAAATAATTAAAGCCAGATGAAAAATTAATCCCAAAACACATGAGGGCCTTCATCAGGGGAGCTCTCACATGTAGGGAAAGGAATATGAGAAGTTTCTGATGAAACACTGGTAATTTAACAAAAAAACACGTTTCTAGCTCCCAACCTCTCACAGATGGATGCAAGACCATACAGCAAACGGATTTTAATTTACACAAAGCATAAAAAGCAATTAAATTCAGAAATCAAACAAAAAATATAATACATCAATATAAAATATAAGAATGTAAATAATACAAGGATATATAAATACATACCTGGAGAAACTTGAATAGTCATTAGAATATGGAAAATTGAAAACCACCCCTCATTATAAACATAGAACCCGCTTCAGCTAGTAGGCCCACTTACCAGCACTTAAGTGTCGCCTAAAATGGAACAACAAACTTTAAGTGGGATTGTGATCAAGAATACTGAAATGTTTATTGATTAAAAAAAACAGGATAGCGGTTAACAGGTAGTATGTTTTTATTGGTGTTTTGCTTGATTCGTATAGCTCCGGAGAAATTTAGCCTCGTTCAAAGCAGAATGTTGTAATTTAGTAAAAGCGCCCTCTAGAAAAATACGGGATTCGCACAGGTTTGTATTTAAAGCTAAAATTTTAATTGATTATATTCCTGATTTTGTCAACATTAAAATTTTAGCTTCAAATGTAAATACATGTACGAATCCCATATTTTTCTAGAAGGCGCTTTTACTAAATTACAACATTCTGCCTTGAACGAGACTAAAGCTATTGCTCTGGAATGTCTTATCTAGTTTTGAGTTATTATGACTTTATTGTAAATGCTGTGCTTTATATGTATATGACACTGAGTAGGGCTGGTGTTTAACCGATACGTCTGTCTTGTGTTTTTTTACGTTTTTAATTAAAATGTACCTTTTAAAAATTTTAGTACTCTTTATCTAATTTTAAATGTTACTTTTGTTTTTATATAATTATGAGACGTATAGGTTATGTTTAATTTCTTTAAAGCAAAAAAAAAAGTTATAAATCAGTTAAAACTTCTCTTGTATTTCCTAATTAGCTGTACAAGTGAATGTCGCAATATAATAAATACTGTAATTAGTGAAAATTATATATTTTCAAAATATGTTTATTTTGGGGAAAGAAGTAATAAAAAAAATTCTCATTATTGAATTTTACGTCAATAAATGTAATTAATGACTTATGTTTCTGATTTTTTTTTTTTTTTTTACATAAGTTGCTGTTTTGGTATGTTTGCAATTTTGTAAATGATACAGTAAAATTACAATTCGTTTTTATACATTTTTTTTTTTTTTTTTTTTTTTTTTCTGACAGCAATAACTATTTTCATATCCCAAATATTTCTTTTTATATATCAGGAGAAAAATATTTCGATCACGAAATAACTTTGTACCTTTAAAATGTTTACATTGATTATTATTATTATTTAAATACATATTAATGAATATATTGAAATTAATTATGACATACTTACAAAAGTAGATGACATTTATGTAAATCATAATTAGTTCTATAATACAATTATTGTTGTAATATGTAACCAAATAATGATAATATTAGCCGGTTTGCCCGCTTTGCTGGGCTATATTTAAATTATTATTATTATTATTATTATTATTTTTTATTAATTGAAACGTTTAAATTAATATATTTCGATTGGCGAGAATTTTCGTCACAACTTTAGTATTGTACCTCTTTGGCAATATTAAACACTTTTTCAACTTCTCGAATCTGTACAACAAAACTATTATGAAATCGAATATTTTCGAAAATAGTCCAATATTAGTGTTAATTCTCCGAATATTCTGGAAAACAGTTGAAACTGTTACTCGTACATTAAAAGTCACTATTCGATGAATGTTCTGAAACAGTCCAAAAAATAGTCACTTGTTCCCCAGGAGTAAAACAAATAAAATCAAATACTTTAGAGCAGACATTTTCGCTAGCTCACGAAAAATGTCCTGTCTCTTAGGATGCAATCCCTAAAGTGCAATCACTCAGAATAGGTATCTGAAAAATTCCGAATCGCAGTGACAACATACTGTTTCGCAGAAATCAACTCACTCCTATTTTTAACTTTTGGCGATGGGCTTGTCGATGATGCTATCGAAAATTCCATGGAAAGCTCTAGTTCCCGTGTATAGGAGAGCTTAGAAGCTTCTGGAACCCTAAACGACCACCAAATTTGGTCGCCTACTCGCCAAGTTTGTCTCCAAGGCTGATCCCACTGGAAGTGAATAAACTGCCCTTTTATTTTCACTTTGCCTGTAAAATTACTTTCATTGCAACAGTAAAATTGATGCAGGAAAAGACTTAATCCATTATAACAATGTGCTATGAAAGCTATGTAGCTTTCTAAATGACGCTTTCAAAAAAAACGTGTTTTCACACTATATATCTGACATTGCAATGTGCTATATCTGCCGTATTTAAGCCAACTAACGTTTCTATGGTTATATATATTTCCCATAAAATACATCTCATTTTAATTAGTTATTTAAATATTAATTTGAATTAATCAAATATTTCTCTCCGACAGCGTAAAAGTGCAGTCACACGCAGTAGCTCATTTATTTATATGTTAAATTAGCTTAGTGATTGGTACATATATATATATATATATATATATATATATATATATATATATAAATGAAATAAATAAATAGGTAAACATTATCATGCTACAGAACTTTATTTTATCATTGCCTTAGAGGCTTTTGAAATTTTGTCTCCATATTAACGACGGTTTTTTTTTTTTTTTTTTTTTTTTTTTTTGTATAAGAAAGGAAAGCCCATTTTGCAAATACTTTTATCGGACACCTTTTCGTTAATATATCAAAATCCTTCATTTTCTGTTTATATTTTTAATGTTTTTTTTTGTTGTTGTTGTTTGTTTGTTTAAAATAGTACTTGCTAAAATAAATTTTCTATTTTTAAAACTGCCTTTTCTTCTACAAAATTATCTACTCAGATATAAATAGATTATTTATAGGACTACTATTTCAGTTTATTTTGTTTTATTTTTGTAATATTTTATAATTTATTTATATTTTTGATGCGCTACCTAGATTAAAATGACTGTTGCTAAATTAAAATTTTTCGGCGAAAAATCTTCGGTGTATGTCATCGTCAGAATTTGTCCAGGAGTATCTATAAATAAAACTGATAAAATAAATTTATGGTTCATAAAGTTCAAAGTATTGAATAAATTCTAGCTAGTCGAATGTGACGTCATGGGCAGTTTTTTTTTATTATTATAACTTGACAGTATATATATATATGTATAATTAGCACAACATATATTATCATCGTAATATATATTATCACTTTATCAATGTGTGTGTATATATATATATATATATATTTTAAGTTATAATGACGTTAATTTTTATGAGATGAATAATAAATATTTTTTAATAAGTTTTTATTGTTCGCGTTTAAGTAAATGTATTTATTTTCTTGTAGAAAAAAAAATAGACGCTTAATTTTCTTTTTGGCAACAATTAAATTATATATAAAATTTAAATGACTAGTTTTAAAGCTATTATTAGATTATTATTTTAGTATTGTAATTGATTAAAAGAAAACTAATTAAAAATTCGAAAATCAGGCTTCGAAGTGTAGAGGGAGCTTTTTGGGGCACCTTTTAGTCGAATCACGTGACTGCTCGAGCTACCGTTTTCGAGATTCGAGAACACTGAAATACACACACACACACACACACACACACACATATATATATATATATATATATATATATAATCCTTTTGATAATAAAAGCAAAGAATGAGAAGAAAGAATTGTTAGTCAAACAATTCACGAAAGAGACATATACACGCCAAACAAAGCAACAAGATTTCCCAAATTGATTCAATTATCAAGTTCAACAATAGCACTGACGCCAATCCACTGTACAACAATACCTGTTGAAAATTGAAATAGGACCATGTAATTCGACTCTGATGAAAAGAAGGTTGACTCTAGTACAATATTCCAAGGTGAAAAAAGAGAACCCTGTAATGAACAATAATGACTCATTAAGCACAGTAGAATCCAAGCAGCAGACACAAGATCACCAATACCACAAAGACCAATAAGAATGAACAATTTCTCTATGTAGGAGAAGCTCAGAAAGGTGAAAAAAAAATCATCAGGGAATGAAGTACACATATTTATAGAAACCAAATTTAATTTTTAACACCCGGCAAAACAAGCGATACAACAAACACGCTCAACCAAATCAGAAAAACTCAAACTAAATCGAAATCCAGGGTAAAAAAAAAAAACAAGAAAGGAAGAAATGAGGCAAGCCTGTGGAGACTTGCCTGTGGGGTTAAACTAGTTTTACGCAGGCAACACTCCTCCAACCAGCCAAGACCAGATTAGGAGACACATGGATGAAAAAAAAAGCAAAACCACATAGCAAATAACGAACAATGAAACCAGGAAATTCATTACAAACCCATATTAAAAAAAAAAAAAAAAAAAAAAAACAGAAATGAATCAAATGAAACAGTGACAAATTATTTTCCAGAAAAACAGAAACAGAACCCCACCCACCCCCAGAAAAATAAAAACCTAAAAAGTAATAAAACTAAAACATAAACACGCACGAAAAAATCACCCCGAAATGAAAGAGAGGCAATTTAGACACAATCCTTCCTGATGTGTTGAAACACCAGCCAGAAAATGCAAAATAAAATCAAAACACGAGCCACAAAAACTGAATTCAAAGCACGAGCAAAACAGAGAACTTAATACGAGAAAATGACATTTTAGAAGTTTTGTATCATTCCTTAATAGCTTATTTAATAGCCACTTTTCAAATGAATAATTTTTGGAATAAAATTAAATGCAGCAATCCTTCTTCTTTCTTCTTCTTCTTTTTTTTTTTAAGTTTAATTTAACATCTCACCCAACCGTCCAAACAACAATGCCACCCAACCTCCTTAATCAAACATCTGCCCACCCATCCTTTAAATTTTTTATTGTCTCTTATTATTTATTTTTATTTTTATTTTTTTCATTTTTTACAAATCTTGCTCACTTAATAGTATAAGATAATCATAATAATAATGATACATTTCCTCATATATATATATATATATTTTTCATCTGCTGAAAAAGAATATTATACTTATCATGCAGATATTTTTGCATATTTTCATAATACAATAAATCAAGTTATAGTAATAAAAATATTTTTTATGTTAAAAATTACCAGAAATATGAAGAAGATCCTTTTTCGAAGTTTCATTATTTTAATTGAATTTATATTTTAATTGAAATTTATGTTTTAATTGAATTTATATTTTATTGAATTTATTAATATACATAACATTATCGTTTTTAAAACAATGTAACTGGATCACAAATTAAAATTTTAGGGAAATTAATTTACCCATTATTCTTAATTTTGATATACTTACATTTCGAAAATCTTAAAACAAAAGGACACATTTTAAACAGATTTCAGAGAATATTTCCAGTAGATAAATACATCTTTAAAAATGTTAAACAGAATACCTGAGTTGCCATCAAAATTGCGTAGAGCCCTATTAAAATCAGATTTCTGCATTTCCATTTCTAAATGGGACAAAATTTCAGTTAAGTGGAATTTTGTTGAAATTAATCCCAGCACTAAAACTGAATATTAAATTCATTCAATATGAAATTACTTATAATAATTTCATCGTTGCTTTCATTGTATATTATATTAAATATATAATTAGGAGGAGAATGTTTAAAAATCATATAACTATTCATAACTTGTTATCACATTTAACAACAGTAAATGAATATAATAATTAGACATTTCCATATACTAGTTAAAACTATCTGTATTAGTTTAGGTAAAACTAAGATATTAGTACTGAGTTAACTATTATTGTTATTATTATTATTATTAGAACGGAGGACTATTAGTTTTAACTTGGATTTTTTGTACATCAGTTTTATGTAACACCAAAATAAATTAGAAATATTAGTCCTACCATTGCAAATTCGGTACCAAATCAAAAGGACAATTTTTCTTAATCCGGGGGTGCAAACAGTTTTTCGATACGACCCTTTTTTTTTTAACCAAAGTGTGAATCTTGGTTGGCAACACTTAATTTTAAGTCATTTCAGTCATTTTAAAAGTACGTGGCCCGGTTTTACTGTCAAAAAATGAGATAAAAAATAAATTAAAAATAAATGTTAAAAAAATAAAATTCTACAGATTGAATTAATAGTCCTCGGTACTAACCTAAATTAATTATTTGATCGAATTTTTAATGGTTTTGTGTAAATTATCTTCAATATTAAATCTAATATTAATGAGATTTTGGAATATCTTTTAATTTATTATTATTATTATTATTATTATTATTATCACTATTATTTTGTCTTACCCATACATGGTGAAGACAGTATGGGTTTTGGGGGATCTTTCGAAATTTGAATTCTGATATAATTATACGTTCCATTTATTGTGTGTATCAGTTCAAAACTCAGATTTTACTGGTTGGTTATACGTTTTAGCTTTAAACTGTTTGTGTTAGTGTGACAGTCGTTTAAAAGCATAAATTCAAAGTTCAAACTCTTAATTTCTAGACCTGTATCTTTTTTCCTGCATAACTTTAATATTTTATTAAAATCGTCAAAAATTCAAAATTAGACAAATACATTCCGCTCGAAGGCAATTTTTTATCGCCGATACAATTCAGCACCATTATACTAATAGTCCAGTCAATAAATACATTATACCTTGCAAAAGGTGGGGTAGAAGATTTTGTTCTTTTAATTTGTACATATTAGTACTAATATGCAAAAAAAAAAAAAAAAAAACGAGTTATCCAACATGGGCGGCCCCAGGAGAATTTTTGGCGGCTGAAAAACCTCGAAAATTTACTAGTTTTTTGGCTTTTTTCGAAATATCTCAGAAATGGCTGAATTTAGCGATATTTTTCTATTGTAATGTTTTAGGGGATTAAATTTCCTACAATTTTCTTCTTTACACCTTTTTTGTCGTTCTATTAGCAAGCGCGTAACAGCTTCTTGAAAATAAACAGTTTTCTCAATTTCGTAAAAAAAGCGCATTACTCCTTATAAATAATGTATAGTAATTGTTAGAATTAGAAGCTTTATTTACAGAAAGCTTAACAACTTTTAATGGTATAGCTCTGATATCTGTCGTCCTTGGGATTTTTGGATTTGGTGATCAAAAACGTAATACGGAAATACACACGCCATATGTATTTTTTTACAATGTATATTGTAAGAAATACTGTTTTATATTCTTGATTGTTCTGTTAACATATACCTTGTTAAAATAATCGTGATTTTTGAAGGGAATTCAATATGTTCGCCAGATAACAAATCTGCTCCCTTTTAATTTTTCCCTTCCCCTTTTTACTAACTCCCCCCCCCTCCCTGACAATTCTGGCCTAACAATAGTAGTCAACATCAGACCCCAATAACTGCCCATGTATAGTATTCTAACACTGCAACACATAATACACACTCAAACACAAGCAAAGAAAAATAAATAAAATAAAAAGTATTTGTATATAAATGTAAATGAATAAATAATAGGGTGCTAATAAGCAAAAACTCAATGCATTGATACATAAATATTTTAATTCTACAATTTTTTAAATTATTAAACATTAATGATATTTAGATATAATACATAATGTTGTAATAAACATTAATTACTGCTACATTAATATTGATGACAATAACAATATACAATCTTAATTTTAAATGAACTTCGTAAATAAGCAAACTTGTTTGAAAAACAATAGCAAATAATTACAAAAGTAAATTGTAGAAATTTAACTTTATATATAAATTATAGGGAGATTCATTTATCCTTGATACAAATAAAGAAACGTACATTAATGTATAATATACATGTTCATTTTCTTCGTAGTTGTTTTGAAAGCCCGGGTTCTTAAATTTCAATAGTCATCAGAAGTAGAAGGAAGGTCAAATTGTTCCTCTCCATCTTGCAGTAATTATATAAGCTCTTAGAATAGCTTATCACCTTCTTCAGCCTCGTCCAATGGGGAAATTAGTACGACATTTTCCTGCTGTGGATCAGAGTCCTTGTTACTATACCAGTTTCACTGAGTATTTTATAGCCAACATTTTGGAAGCAAACTGCTTTCTTGTTGACAGTTTCGGCTATTAAAACATCTTCACCATATTCTTTGCAAAGGCGTGATGTAACCGTTTTGATGCCAGGACAAAAATCACCCTCTATTTTATTAATCAAATACTATATGAGACTGGCACTCCTCCGAGTCGTTTTCAGGGTAGGAGTAAATTGATTCCATTGCCTCATCAGTGTTACTTGCAGGGTAGTATCCTCGTTTCATCTCACTTTTAGGCCTCCAAAGCAGTTTTTGGTGAAAAAACCTGTGATACCCATTTATAGCAACTAAACCTTTTACATTTCCGATGCATTCAAGTACTTTTTTCTTCTCTCATCCCCACGATTTTCGGCACCATTTACGATTGTTTCTTTCACACCCAGTTTCATAACATGGTGGATAAAATTTATTTCATGTTCAGGAAGTCGTTTCTGTTTTTTAAAGAAATATTCAAGTATCCCCTCTCCACACAAGAAACACTGATCTATAAATCTGATCCCTTCAGTTCTTGATAGAAGATATGGAGCCGCATTGTGTGGACCAGCTCCATCACCAGTTGTATGACGCCGTACATATGCTGCAATCATTCGCTCATTGACGTATCGTTTGTGAGAGCCATTGTGAATTCTTACTTGTTTTAGGTTCTTCAAAAATCACTAATGTTCTTCATTTTGACGTTTTGCATTGCACTTTTACAGATTTTTTGCATACCTTTCTCCTTCAGAATCTTTACTTACCTTTATTCAAACTGATTTCGAAATAAAACAAACACTCCGGTTATTGTAATAGAAAACGCTCACGGGTTAAAACAGTACGTTCGCACGTTCGAACTGAACTGAATAACATAGATAGATGTTCAGCCAAGGCAGCGTACTACAGGATGAGAAGAGGCGGGAGGAAAGGGAGAGTTTTTTAATTAAAGGGAGGGGGGGAGGGCAGTTTTTTTTTCTTTTAATATCTTCTTTGCTACGAAGGAGATGTCATTTCTTAAGGTCAGACAGCTGAAAATATCTCTTCCTTTCTTTCCGGTTTCTAATAAACGTTCATGCACCGACCCATTTCTTTGAGTTGTATTTTATTAGCTTGAGAAAAAATGTCGACCTTCAAGAGGCTATAACACGCTTGCTGTTAGTACTACAAAAAAGTTGTAATGAAGAAAATTGTAGGAAATTTAATCTTCTTTAAACTTTATAATAGAAAAATATCGCTAAATTTAGCCATTTCTGAGATATTTCAAAAAAAGCCAAAAATGTAGTAAATTTTCGAGGTTTTTCAGCCGACAAAAATTCTCCCGGGGTCGATCATATTGGATAATTCCTTTTTTTTTCATATTGACACTAATATATAGAAATTAAAAAAGAAAAATCTTCTACCCCACCTTTTGCTAGGTAAGCCCTTTTTTACATACCTATTGACTGGAGTACAAACTCAAAACGAAATATTTATGTATTTTTCTTAAGCTTTTTAGCATGTTTCATATAAAATATTCTATAAAGAAGCATTAATCATTCGTTTCTGAAGGGCCACACAAAATTAAGTAATATACCCTTTTACATTAAGTGATATTGATGAAACAGCTCTCAGGAATAAGTGTCATTTTTTGAGAATATACATAGAAATGACAATATTTCTCTTATTCATATAATAAACAAAAAACAGGGAAAAACATTTTTTTTTTTTTTTTTTTTTTTGTAGATTTTTGTTATAATTACACTACTTGAGATTAGCAGTTTTTTTTTTCTACTCAATGGTCTTGTTTCACAGTCAACATTAAAAAAAAAAAAAAAAAAAAAAAAAGTTTAGATTTTGCGCTGTGAAAATTACATGAGAATGTCCCGTGAATTTCTCGTTACTTCCTCTTATCTATGTCTTTCCTTATCTCTTACACTAATTTTGCTTATATTTACTTGTCCTTTTTTTATTCTTCTTTTACTTTTTACCTATTTAAAAAGGAATTTTAAACACACAGTAGATAATAAATTTGATATCGTTAATATATTTTCTATATTTTATTACTTATTTTACTTAAAAATATATATATATTTTTTTTTATATTAAAATAATTATCTCTCTTACTTATAAAACATATATCATTGTTTAAATTAACTTTCAGAAGTTATTTTTACGATTAATTGCATTTTTGAAACGACTTAGCTAGAAATTTTAACTTCGCTTTATAATTATAAGTGTCATTCTGTTTGTGATAATCTACAATTTCCCACTTCAATATTTGTATTTTTTTTTTTTCAATGTAGCTGTTAAAAACTGGTGAATATAAATATATTATCAAGAAATGTTAATTCACACGATTTAAAATATTAAAGCACATCTATGATGTTTGGTGAAAGTTTCGTGAATATCCTTAGTAATTAAATATTGTTTATTTGTAAATTTGTTACATCTCTATGATTTATATGAAACCTATCTCCGTTTAAATTAATTTTCATAAATTAATTTACGTTATAAAATTGTATTTTTGGAACTACTTTAATAACTGAAATTGTAACAATTGTTTCTAACATTGTTTGTAACGTATCATACCTTTTTTTTATAATTTATTTTCTTTTCATTTGCATGTTTGTAACCCCCCTCCCCCCTGCCCTGGGGAATACTTTTTCAGTTGTTTAGCGGGTGTCACGGAAGCTGCGGGTAAGAAACATTTTTATTCTTCAGTTTTGTTTACACATAGCCTCTCACATTTGTTTTATTCACTTTTATTTTTATTCCACTTCCATTTGCTGCTTTTTTTTTTTTTTTTTTTTTTCTAATAAATAAATAAATAAAATTAATCTACAAATTTTGAAAAACACAAGGACATGGATCTTCTAACTTTGCTCCACTCACATTTTTTCTTTCTTTGTGTTCTGATTCGTTTCTTTTGTCGTTTGTAATAATAATAATAATAATAATAATAATAATAATAATAATAAAACTGTAAAAACAAATAAAGCTACATAATTCGGAATAATGAAACAAGTTCTGTCCGATGAAGTTGTGACGCTAACTATTCGTTCTCGATTTTAGAAAGGGTATCATCACGATAGTCGATTCTTGGGGTCAAAGCGGGTGTCTGGTGGTAGTTTCTGAAGGTTGAGTCACGGTGACTACACATACAAGAAACACTGGACGAGCAAAACTACCTTCAGTGGGTCAGCGGCCTTTTAATTTGTAGGTTTTTATGGTGGTTGAATAAACATATGTCTTAAATGTTCGAATAGATTGAATAATTGTGGGACAGAAGAAACCCTTAATATTTTATCTTATTTATATTATGGGTACAACTATATTAAATTGGATTAATGTGTCTGGCTTAGGCACTGTAATTAATGCGGATACCTCCAAAATTAAATCAAGTGATGATAGCGTGAAAGAATTTTACTTCAGCTTAAGTGAGAAAAATTTTATTATAAACCGTTCGCTAGTTATTTATTTATTTATTTTTTTAAAGGAGATTTTTAAAAAACCTCTCAAATTTTAATACAGAAGACTGTACAAAGTATCACAGGTGATCTTAAGTCTGTTAAAAGACTTACATAAGGATAATGACTTTTTGAACTAGAGAAAGTAACCAAGCAATCAATAATATATATATATATATATATATATATATATATATATATACTTTGTTTGAAAATATCCCGGTCGCGATCAGTACTCATCAGAGTCTAAATACATGCCCCAAAATTACATCTGAACCTAAATTATAATTCATTTATGAAGCTGAAATACTTGAAAATATTTTTTAAAAAATGTCATTGCAGTTAAAAAGATATCCATCATCCGTGATAGTAAGAAAACTACCCACAAAGCATACAGTCCGCAGCAAAATTATTGAAGCACTAGCAATAATTCTTACTTAAAAGATGGACGCCTATTTTTTTTTTTTTTTTTTTTTTTTTTTTTTGTTATATAAATATTTGTCGAGTCATGCTCTTAGTCTTATATTGTTCATGAAATCCTACGTTGATAATAAAAATTAGCAATCAAACTAATATATATATATATATAAATTGTGGGTGTGTGCTTCAATAATATTGCTGCCGACTATAGATTCACATAGACTCTCATGACCAATTAAATCAAGATATCAAAAATATGCTAAAATACCTTACATTACGAAACCACTGCTTTCATAGCTATTATTTTGGCCACTCAAACAGTAAAAACGTGGAAATCGTATATACACCCATTGAAGGCAGTGGGTCATGACTATCAGACACATTAAGTGTCTGTCGCATGTGTCAACAAATATATATATATATATATTACTCATAATATTGATAGAAGATACGATAAACAAATGTAATCAATCCAAACACAACAACACGTGACCTGGCTCAGTGCAAAAAAGTAATTGATTCTAGATCACTAGCAATAGGAAAATCAATTACTGCTGTCACTTCAAGCCTTTTAATCTATAGCTATACAAATAAAAAGTGTTCAATTCGTCAATCATAACTCTCACAAAATGTAAACAAATTCTGAATTTTTGCCCACGTCATACTCATCTTGTTTTAACCAACCTATAGCAAAAATAAAGAAAGAAAGAAAGAAAGAAAGAAAGAAAAATAATAATAAAGAAAAAAAAATCATAAGCTACAAAAATATCCAGCTTCAGCTTTCTTTTTCAAAATCCTACAAATTAACATTTATATCGTAAGATAATTAAAATGAAAAACTCATAGTAAAGCTACAACAAACCAAAAAAATCATCGAATGAATAAATTTTTAATTCATTTCTTATTTTAATTTTTTTTTTATTAATAGTCCATATGTATGGAATGTGATTCATATGATCGACTTGGACCTGATGTCCAAATGGACACACACATTTAGAAGCAGTTTTGTATTAAAGATGACTATAATCCAATTTATTTCCATTTATGTTATTTTACCGAGTATCAAAAAATCTTAAAAAAAAAATAATAATAATTTTTTGGCACACCATCTCCTATTCTGGATTTATCGCCGTCATAAATTATCCAGTCAACCAATCACCTTGAATGGTTACACTTCAGTTTGACAGTATCTTTGTGTAAGTTGATAAAATTAAATATATTATCAAAAAGAACTCACCAAACACATGTTATTTATTTTGATTGAATTTTATGTAGTTATTTACAAGCTATTCATAGGGTAAATATTATAGGTTTTAAAAAAGATTTTTCTATGAAGAAATTTAATAGATACGAGAAATTCAAATAATAAGAAAAAGAAATTTAAACTACCCAAAAAGATCAAAACATGGCCTACCTTAGTGCAAAAAAAAAACAGTTTATTCTAGAAATAGAAAGATCTAGTAATAGAAAGATCACTTACAGCTGTCCTTTCACGCCTTTCAAACTACAGCTGTTTAAGGGGAAAAAACTGCTGACCTTCTATTCTATCAGTCAATCATAGCTCTCACAAAATAAAATAAAACCTAATGAGAATTCTTCACGGCATAATCATCTCGTGTTTTATCATCTTACTTAAAAAGAAAAAAAAAAAAATCGCAAACTATAAAAAATGCACAACGCACCTCTGTTTCGTACAAACATACAAATTAACCTTCAGATCGTAATATAATTAAAAAGAAAAACTAATGTTAAACCTATAACAAACCTAAAAAAGCATCAAATAAATAAATTTCTAATTTATTTCTTCTTATTTTCTTTTTTTAATTAATGGTAAATAACTCAGGTGATCTAGATGGTCTTGATGACCATCCAAATCACCCTTTTAACGCAGTTTCTTTCTTTCTTTCTTTCCTTTCCTTTTTTTCTTTTTTTTTTTTTTTTTTTCAAGATGGCTATATTCCAATTTATTTTAATTTATGTTATTTTACCGAGTATCAAAAAATCTTTAAAATAATAATAACTTTATGGCACTGCATTTCCTATTCGGGATCTTGCGCCGTTATAAATTAACCAACTGTCGGGAATTCCCGCTCATTCTTCTGCTTTCAGAACAAGTGCCTTTCCAGACAGACGGGGGCCTGTTTTTCGTGACTGCATCTCTTTTTCGACTCGAAAATGAGAAGTATTCGAGAAAGTTGCTTTTTAGAATCAGAAGCAGAACAGTAAAGGACCTTGAAAGAGAAGGGGCTACGTTAAGAGCGTTGTGTTTACAGACGCCCCGGTCCTAAAACAGAACTAGAAAAATCTTCAGAATTTTAATTAAGAATGAACATTTATCAGAACTATTTAGCGTTTAAGTACTTTAATTTAATATTTAATTGTAAATACTGTAGATAATTACTGTTTTCGTCTTAAATTTTCGTGTATGCTAACAAAGCATTAAACTTCTGTTTTCATTTTAAGTAGTGCTACGTTTTTGAAGTTTAGTTTTTTGAAATGGATACCAGCTGCCTCATCCCAATCCCGGACCTTGGATTAGAAGTTTTCAGGTGAGACCCATCCATATTATATTTATTTAGAAAAATAAATGTTTTATAAGAAAAATTAAGAACAAAACCATAAGAAAAGTTAAGATTTGAAATATGCTATATCGGGTCTGTAAGAAGAATAATTAAGTTTTAGATTAGAAAATCTGGTACAGTAATATTTTTTGGCATCCCATACACGGGATGTGGGCAGCTATATCCATTATTTACAATTGAGAAGATAGATAATATTATAAAATTTTAAGTTTTGTATTTATTATGGCTAATTTAGTAATAGCTAAAAAAGAAAGAGCTGTCATAAGAGACAGTATAAATAAATTTATAGAGAAATTAAAAACTTTATGTGATGATATAGATCCAGATACTGTAGATTTAGAAGAAACTATTGAATTATTAAATGAAACTACTATAGAGTTAAAGATTAAAGATGCAGAGATTAAAACTTTAACTCAAGAGCTCCAATTAGAAGCCGAATTAGAAGCGGCTAATGAATATCGTGAAAAAATAATTACTTGGAGATTTCGAGCCAATAGAAAATTAAAAGAACTAAAGAAAAGTGAAACAAGCGTTTCATCAATAGAAAACGAAAGAAGACCTATTTCTAAAGAAGTAATGCACATTAAACTCCCACAGCTAGATCCAGTTAAATTTAACGGGAATGCAGCCGAATGGCTGACTTTTTGGTCGTCATTCGAAACGGCTATTCATAATAATGAAAATTTAGATCCTGTAGATAAATTTAATTATTTGAAATCATTTTTAGCACCTGATCCCTTAAAATGTATAGAAGGATTCTCTGTCACCACGAGTAATTACATAAAAGTAGTAGATATTTTAAAAGAAAGATATGGCAAACAAGACATCTTAGTAAATGTACATTTGAATAAATTATTAAGTATTGCCCCACTAAAACATTCAAGTGACATTAAATCGCTCAGGAAAATTTACGATGAAATCCAAACTAACATTAGAAGTTTAGAATCATTAGATGTTTCTTTGGATAGCTATGACAGTTTATTGTCGCCGATATTACTAAAAATATTACCTAAAGATTTAGCATTACAATTTAATATGGAATTTCACGGTGTTAACTATGGCGTAAAAGATATATTATCTTTCTTAAATAAACAACTCGTATCGCGCGAATGCTTAATAACTACCAGACAAGAGGATAGCGGCGCCAGTCATTTCTCCCCCCCAGCTCAAAGATTAGATAATCAAAATCGTAGAGATGTTTTTCCCCCCCGCGTTAATAAATTTGATACTCAGAACCGGAAATTGCCTACTGCTTGTGATTTATTAAATGAAGATAAAAGTGATAGGTGCAATTTTTGCTCAGAATCGCATTTAAGTAACAAATGTGTCAAAACTCGTAATTTACCATTTGATGAAAGAGTTAATCTATTGCGTAAGAAAGGATTGTGTTATTTATGCCTTCAACCTTCACATTTAGCTAGACACTGTGTATCAAAAACTTTATGCAAGTTATGTAATCGTAGACATTCAGACATAATGTGTAATGGAAATAAAGATTTGAAACAGGAAATAAGTAATTACGAAAGAAATGATCAATCTAAATTGGCGTTATCGAATCATAATTTACAAGCGAATGTTTATTTGCAGACATTAATAGTAGCAATTTCTAACAGAGATGATAGTAAATCATCATATATTCGGTTAATTATTGACTCCGGATCTCATAATAGTTACATCAGTAAGTTTGCAGCTGATAAATTAAAATAAAAAAGAATGAATAAAGAAACAATAAGACGTGGACTTTTTGGGGGCATGGAAATGTCAGCTGAACATAATCGTTATGAATTTACGATCGGGAGTTTAGATAATAAGTTTAAGTGTAAAATACAAGCACTAGATCAAGAAAAAATATGCACAGGCGTGAATTTATGTCGCGATGATAAATTAGTAAAACTCTTAGAAAAGGAAGGTGTATATTTATCAGATATCCCTAGAAATAATAAATCCTGTTTATACCAGAAAAATCCAGACGAAGTACATATACTTTTGGGAGCCGATATGTCCGCTAAACTGTTCACAGACGACATAAAATATTTTCCAAAATTGGGATTAACTACATTTAGAACTAAATTGGGTTGGACCATTTTGGGCAAGACAGAGGGTCACAAAAGTGAGCAGGGCAATTCTTTGGCGGGTCTATCGTTGTCATTACACGTGTCAAACGCCAGTTTATCAGATTTATGGCGCCTTGATACTCTAGGAATTACTAATGAAGATAGCAAATCGAAACAGGATTTAGAACAAGAAACCAAGAATTATTTTCGAGAAACTGTTAAACGAGATAAAAGCGGTCGATATGAAGTCAATTTACCATGGACAGTTGACCATTCGGCTTTATCAGATAATTACTCCTTGGCAGAAAAGTGCCTGTACAAGACGGAAAATAAATTAATCAAATCTGATAGGAAAAAGGAATATGGGGAAATTTTTGATTTCTGGGAAAACAATCAGATTATAGAAGAGGTATTGGACCAGAAAAGGGACAAGGTACATTATTTAGCACACAGACCGGTGGTTAAAGAATCTAGTGAAA
Organism: Salticus scenicus; assembly: GCA_963930645.1. Classification (NCBI taxonomy): domain Eukaryota; kingdom Metazoa; phylum Arthropoda; class Arachnida; order Araneae; family Salticidae; genus Salticus; species Salticus scenicus. The sequence continues at coordinate 130,988,774 of OZ005656.1, read as the reverse complement.
CCACTAAAATTCGTCCAGTATTTAATGCCTCAGCACACACTAGAAACAGTCCCTCCCTTAATGATTGTTTAACAAAAGGACCTAATCTTGTAGAAATTATACCTAGCATTTTGAATAGATTTCGCAGATACAAGATAGGAATTTCGTCCGATATAGAGAAAGCCTTCCTGCAAATTAAAATAACAGAGAATGATCGCGACTTTTTGAGATTTTTTTGGTTTAATAGCGAAAATAAATTAAAAATTTATAGACATTGTCGCGTGGTTTTCGGCCTAACTTCAAGCCCTTTTTTGCTTATGGCAACATTAAATCACCTTTTAGAAAATGTTCCCGAACAATGGCGAGAGACAGCTAGGCTCTTAAGAGATTCCTTCTATTTAGATAATTCCCTCCTCAGCCTGAATTCAATTCAAGAAACAGAAAAATTCATATCAGAATCTCAAGGAATTTTGGCTTCGGCACATTTCAATTTGAGATGCTGGCGATCGAATTGGCCCCAGGCTATGATCGACAAAACTGAAGATGAACCGAGGTTTGCTCCCGTGTTAGGATTACTCTGAGATTTGAAAAATGACAGTTTAGTTTGTAAAATTGAAGAACCCCTAAAGATTAGCGAACCCCTTACAAAAAGAAAACTTTTATCAATTACCCAAAAAAGTTTTGATCCTGTGGGATTCACAGCACCTGTCAGTTTAGTTCCCAGACTAATCCTTCAAGAAACGTGGATTCAGAAGGTGAAGTGGGACGAAGAGCTTCCTGAAACTTTAAAACAACAATCTTCTAATTGGCTGAAAGGAATAAATTTGCTATCCCAAATTAAAATACCTCGGTGGCTTAACATTTGCCCAGAGAAAGAAAAGAAAGCATCATTACATGTTTTTTCTGACGCAAGCAAGCGAGCATATGCCACTTGCGTATTCATAAGAGTAGAGACCTCAGAAGGAATCAAGGTCCAGTTAATCAATGCTAAAAGTAGAGTTGCACCTATTAAGGAATTGACCATACCCCGCCTTGAACTGTTATCTTGTCTTATTGGCGCTAGGTTGGCCAAAAATGTACAGAACGATTTAAACTTACATGTAAATACCATGTTTTGGTCGGATTCAACCACTGCTTTACTTTGGATTAGAAGAAAACAAGAATGGGGTACATTTGTACATAACCGAGTGTTAGAAATACGAAATCTGACTGAAGTTTGCAATTGGAGACACGTACCCGGAAATTTGAATCCTGCGGACCTCCCGTCTAGAGGATGTTCCTTTGAACAACTACAGAAATCGAGATGGTGGGAGGGTCCGAGTTGGCTTTATTTAAATGAAAATGAATGGCCTCAAATAGAAGAAGACCCAAACGAAGAAATCATAAACAGCGAAAAAAGGAAGACAATCCTAAATCTTTTAGATAAAAAAGAAGATAATTTCAATCGATTTTATCAGTATTTTTCCTCTTACAAGAAAACAGTTAGAACCATTGCCTGGATGTACAGATTTTATCATAATTCAAAGACTACAGAGAAAATATCCGAATTGGATATTTCAGTTGAAGAATTTTCGAAAGCAGAAAAAGTACTTCTACGATTAGTACAACAAGAATCTTTTTCAGGGAGAACAGATCCAAAATTAAGAAATTTAAGGCCTGTCGAAGATCAAGCTGGTCTCTTAAGAGTAAAGACCAATATAATTCAAAGAAACGACAGTGAAAACTTCAGATATCCTGTGATCTTACCTTACAAGCATCCCGTCCAAAGATTGATATTCGAGAAGCATTTAGAAAATCGGCACGCTTTAGTCGGCACTCTAATGACACTACTCAGAGAAAATTTTTGGATACTGAAGTCTAGAAAATCTATTAGAAATTCAATAAGAAAATGCGTGATTTGCAGAAAACTTCAGACTTCCAAAATAGATGTTGAACCTGGAGTACCACCCGAAGACAGAGTACGAGAAGCAGCCATCTTTGAAGTGGTGGGCGTAGATCTAGCCGGTCCTCTTCATCTTTCTGATGGATCAAAAGCGTGGATAGCCTTATTTACTTGCGCTGTCTACCGAGCCATACATTTTGAAGCCATTACGTCTCTGTCTACAGAAAGTTTTATTCAGTCTCTGAGAAGGTTCATAGCAAGAAGAGGCAGACCCTACATCATCTATTCAGACAACGGGAAGAACTTCCTGGGAACAAGCAATGCTCTCTCGAATGTAGATTGGGAAACCATCTGCAAGGTAGCTTCCACCCAGAAGATCAGATGGAAATTCAACCCTCCTGCAGCACCGTGGTGGGGAGGTTGGTGGGAGAGGCTTGTTGGAATGGTTAAAGGAATCCTGAAAAGAAACTTAGGTCGTGCATCTTTGAATTACGAAGAACTTTGCACCATGCTATGTGACTGTGAACAAGTGATTAATTCACGGCCCCTAACCTATGTTTCCGAAGATAACACAGATCCCTTACCTTTAACTCCAATGATGTTCCTAAGAGAACTACCAACATCAGGAGTACCTGACCTAGATGCTTTAGATTCTAAAGATCTTAACCGCAGAGCCAGATATAGGCAAATAATCAGAGAAAACCTAAGAAACAGATTCAGAGCTGAATATTTAGGACAATTACGACAACATGCATCTAAGACCAAAAGATTCAAACAATTGAAAGTCGGCGATGTTGTCCTATTAGAAGATTTCAATAAGAAACGTGTTCACTGGCCTTTGGCAAGAGTGATCGAGATTTACCCAGGCAAAGATAATGTCATACGCCTAGCTAAGGTGAAGACCGAAAATGGACTTTTTCTGCGTCCATTGCAAAGATTGTTTCCTTTAGAAATTGACAGTACCGAACTTAAGAATCACCCCACTTTCCATAAATCTCTCCAAGAAAATTTAAGTCCTTCGACTTCCGAAACCAAGAATCTCTCACAGAAACCGATGCTCAACCCCAGAGAAAAAGAACCTGTGAAAGACCCTCCAGAACCTACCAGTTCCAGAACCAGTAAAAAGAAGTCCACAACAGATGATCCCACTTCCAGTCCCCCGGTGGTCTCCCGAACTGGCCGTGTGGTGAAACCCCCTCAACGACTTCAACTTGGATTGTTGAGTTCCTCCGATTAGTCGCAACTCAAGGTGGGAGGATGTCGGGAATTCCCGCTCATTCTTCTGCTTTCAGAACAAGTGCATTTCCAGACAGACGGGCGCCTGTTTTTCGTGACTGCATCTCTTTTTCGACTCGAAAATGAGAAGTATTCGAGAAAGTTGCTTTTTAGAATCAGAAGCAGAACAGTAAAGGACCTTGAAAGAGAAGGGGCTACGTTAAGAGCGTTGTGTTTACAGACGCCCCGGTCCTAAAACAGAACTAGAAAAATCTTCAGAATTTTAATTAAGAATGAACATTTATCAGAACTATTTAGCGTTTAAGTACTTTAATTTAATATTTAATTGTAAATACTGTAGATAATTACTGTTTTCGTCTTAAATTTTCGTGTATGCTAACAAAGCATTAAACTTCTGTTTTCATTTTAAGTAGTGCTACGTTTTTGAAGTTTAGTTTTTTGAAATGGATACCAGCTGCCTCATCCCAATCCCGGACCTTGGATTAGAAGTTTTCAGGTGAGACCCATCCATATTATATTTATTTAGAAAAATAAATGTTTTATAAGAAAAATTAAGAACAAAACCATAAGAAAAGTTAAGATTTGAAATATGCTATATCGGGTCTGTAAGAAGAATAATTAAGTTTTAGATTAGAAAATCTGGTACAGTAATACCAACTAACCAATGACCTTGAATGTTTGTACTTCTGTCTAACAGTATATATGTGTAAATTAATGAAATTAAATTTATTATTAAGGAGAACTCGTGAAGCCCATGCTACTTATTTTGATCAAATTTTATGCAGATATTTACAAGCTATTAATAGGGTAAATATTAAAAGTTTTGAAAAAGACTTTTCTATCAAGAAACCCAAAACATACTATTGCTAAATCTGACATAGAATATACATTATAAGTGTGGAAACTAATTAAAACTTTAATAAAAACATTAAAACCAAACATGAAATATGATAGCTAATTTTGAATTTCTCTATATAAAATAACCAATAAGATTAACAAAATAATTTTAATTATTGAAATAATGAAGTAGATTTTTTTTAATTTTTCTTGAAATATTTTTAGATTATTATTTAATAAAATTATTTATGAGCAATAAAAATTTCCTATATAAATAAGATTATTAACATTAAATTTCTAATAAAAATTTATTAATTTATCCATTCAATACAAAGGAATATAAAATAAACATCAGTGTAAATGAATTGAAATTATTTAGGTACTTGTAAGATTATACAATTAGCTATAATGCTTAAACCCAATCCGAAAAATAAAATAAAATAAAGTAAAATTATTTTAAAATTAATCTAAGGTATAATTTTGTAGGTATTATATAAATACAGTTTGAAATTATTTCTTTAAATATCATTATAGCATAATAACCTTAATCGATTTTTTCTGATTTGTCAATATTTACTTCAGAACATTAGTTCTTTTGCATCGCTATTTACGTTTATTCTTTTCAGTTTATTTTTATGTATTACACAATCTTATTAAAATAGATTTGGAATATTTGAAATACTTCTCTGATATTTGAAATGCTGAAATTACTTTATTTTTTCAAAAATATAATTCAGTTCCAACTCAAGTATTTATCTTAAATAAAAATATTAATTGAATATTTGGCAAGATATTCAAAAAATAAAATAAATGTATTTCAACATATATATTTATTTATCTATTTATCAAAATACACAACATGGCATGATGCAAAATATTGTTTTATTTTTATCGTTAAATGAATTCCATTTACAGCAATTACCTGGCTGATTACTCTATACATTAAGATTCATACTCTAAAAGATGTTTAATTTTTCAATTAATTTTTGAAAATATTTATATTTTTGAAAACTCAAATATAGGGACATAATTTTCTTTTTCAAAATAAATTTTATGTTTAATTGGCTTTTAGAATTTAACATATTCCTTATATTAAGATGTATAACGAAATTTAACTAAGCTATGGTGAATTAAATCTGTTTGAAAACTGTTAACTTCAATGTGTCAAATAATGATATTTATGTATGTTATAAGTTTCTAAATACATCTGTTTGCTTTAGATCACTATTATGAACTATCACAGAAATTCCTTAAAATCTAAATGTAAAATTTATTTAATTAAAAGAACTAGAATTATTTAGCTAATTTGAAATAGCGTCATGTTATGAAGTCCGTCGTGGTTTCATTAATGTTTGCTGTCGGTAATTTTAGTTGAAAAAGCATAAATTAAAAACATTTATTCATACCTACATACACAAATAAATAAATAAAAATAAACTCTATTTGTAAAATAAATTATATTTTCTTTTTAAAAGGTTTGCAGTATTAATATATACCGACCAATATTATATGTATATATATATATATATATAATAAAGGAAATCAAAATTGGTACACCAAGAAAGAATGATAATAACGGAATGAAATTTATTAGAAAAATACATTATATTAAAAAGAACAATTGACTAAAAATTCAGGAAATTTGAAGTAATGTATACTGAGAAAACAGTATATAAATCAGTGATCTCTGTGAGCAATAACAGCACTTATCTGCCTAGGCATTGACTCAAACAGAGATTGGATGATATGTATGGGTAAAGCACTTCATGAAGCTTCAAAGGATGCCACAGTTCATCGATCGAAGTTACTGGCGAGCGGTGACGGGCCAATAGCTTATAAAAAACTAAACAGTCATTTTCATTTATGCGAGAACTGGAGAACGCGCTGGCCTGAGCAACAGTATAACGCATGATGCATCAAATAAGGTCCGAACAATACGGGCAACTTGCGTTCGTGCATCGCCTCCTAAAATGTTGGCTACGGAGGCCTTGAACATAGGGCAGAGCGTCGGGCCTTAACTCCTCAAAAATGTAATGGCCGCTATTTAGAGTGCCGGGGATGAAAACAAAAGGTGATCGAGACGTGTATCCAATGGTACCACATACCATCCTCCCAGTATGCGGCTACCAAAATTTTGATTACCCTCAAAGCTGCATCCCTGAAATGGGCGCCTTTAACGTGTGATCAATGACGAAGCTGGAAGCAGAAATGGCGTGACGTCGCCTTTCAGAAAAAATGTTTGCCTAATCCATATTTAACGGCATTATGGATAATGCACATAGCCAGCAGGAATTCGACATCGTCATGCTGTCCTTCACCTTCAGTACAGGTATACAGTCCACCTGGATGCACGTCTCGATCATTTCTTATTCGCATTCCCGGCACACTGAATAGCGGCGATTGCATTTCTGGTACGTTAAGGACAGTCGCTCTACCCTATATTCGAGGCCCCCGTAGCGCAAAATGTATGTAGAGGACAGTGCACGACCAGAAATTCACTGTATTGCCCGGGCCTTCCTTGCTACAGACTGTGTTCGACTGTTGCTCTCGCCAGCGCGTTCTCTTGATCTCGCAAGAATGAAAATGACTGTTTAATCGCTGTAAAGCGACTGGCCCACCACCATTCACCATTCATTACGGTCGATGAACTGTAGAATCGTGTTGAAGCTTCATGAAGTGATGTAACCTAATATATCACCCAATCGCTCTTCTATTTAATGCCTAAGCAGATAAGTGCAGTTATTGCTCCCATAGCTCGCTACTTTATCCACTGTTTTCTAAGGATGCATTACTCCAAAGTCTCTGAAAATGTAATCAATGGCTCTTCCTACTATATTGTATGTACCCAATAAACATCATTCTAATGTTTTCATTCCTTTCTGGTGCAGCAATTTTAATTGCTAGTAGCATATATATGTTACCGCTAAAGTGCAGAAATCAGTTAATCCGCAGATTAGCTAGGCAATCTACACATTAACCAGGGTTATCCGTTAAAGTGAATAAAATTGTTTAATTTCTAAAATTACCAAGGCAATCTGCGAATTACCTAGATAATCTGCACATTGCCTACTAGGCACTCGTTAATGTGAAAATAAGATATTTGGTGGTGAAATTTTACAGCACGCTGCGTTGTATTTATTTTTTTTTATTCAGAAAAAGAAAAAAATCTTTTTTTTCTTCCTTTAATTATTTTACTATGTATGTGTTTTAATTTTTATGTCTTTTAAAGTTATATTAGTTTTATTTTTTTTATTTATTTTGTCACATGACTGTTTGACGTCATAGTGAATGTAAAAAACAAACAAAAAAAACTGAGGCTCCAAAGAAACATTTGAACTTTAACGACACAGAAGCCGCTAATGTGCAGATTACCTAGTTAAAATGCGGAAAACTCTTGATTCCACACTTTAATGAGTCATTTTATTTAATCTGCAGATTAGCTAGGTAATCTGCACATTCACGGATTTCGAGCTTTAACGGTAGCATATATATATATATATGTGTGTGTGTGTGTGTGTGTGTAATGTCGTAGACACTTGATTTCGTGTTTGTAGTCATTAATCCATTAGAAAATAATCAAGGCAGGTTAACAGGAAACTTATTTATTTAAAGTCAATTTTCGGGCTAGGTATCCGTGTCATATGAGGCAATGAAGACTGCTGGGGTCTTGTAATCACTCCCGCGCCGTGACCAGAAATTTCCAGTGACACTACCTCGCACGAATCGTTTAAATTCGGTGGCGCGTAGTTGCTAACTTTTTCTGACAAGAGCTAATCAAGAAAGATTAAAAGAGCTTCTGAATTTTGGCGAGTTCCATCTTTTAAACCCTATTTTTTGGTGTAAATTGGCGTATTTCTAAACACAACCCATTTTATTTAATTGGTTATTTTATTCAAACCCATCGCCTCTTCCTGCCTTTTCATTGTTTTCTATTGGTTATAATTTCTTATTTCGCAGACATCGCGACGCTGGTCGGCGCTTTATTTTGCCAACTCGCCAAGTCATTAAAATCATTATTTATTGCTTTATATTTGACATCAAATAATAAAACCGTAATTTAGTCTCATAAATCTTTTATTCTTTAATCGAATCTTTCCGGCGCCTATTGTTAATTAGGCTATTTCCAGATACAAAATACTTAAATGAATCATTTGTTTATTTATTTCAAATGCTGATGATCGCGATCGTAATTTCCGTTCGTTACTTTTTATACTTTTAGATTTCTTTTAATGCTTTCTGCTATCTAAAAAGAATACCGTAGAATGTAAACACAATAATTAAAAATATAAAAATATTAATATATTTCTCACCTCTTTTTATCCATTATTTTTCTATCTTTCAAATCCCCCCGTCAAAGAAAGGTCCCTCAGTCTTGCGTCCAAGACTGTGGGATCTTACCTGGAAGGTAAGTAAAATTTTCTAAGTACTATGAGTTTGCTTATGAAAAGGGCAAGAGAAAAAAAAATTCACTGTTTTTGCAGAATGTTCTTCATTGCCCTGGACTCGTACAGAGGATTACAGTCTTCACCATCATTTTGGTGGTTCATATAAAAAGATGCATAATAGTAGGTGTAATAATATAGCAAATGCACAATTATATTTTAAAAATCTAAATTAAATGCTTACAGTACAATATAGTTACTATAAATATAATATAATGAAATATAACACAGAATAATATAAAAAATATATTTACACATTATATAGAGCGTTGACCGGTCATTGCTAAAGTCTTTGGAACCTATTCCAATGTCTTCGCTTAAGTATTTTATTAATGTTTACTGTTAATGTTCTTGTCTTTCATGACAGTTTTTTAACAAGTTCATGTAAGGTCCAACCAAATGCCACTGTCCATTTGATTAACATTTTTGTCTATTACATACACACTTAAATAATAGATTTTTTTTCACTTTTTCACATTGACAATAAAACTATATGATTTAAACTATTATGCCATATAAATATAAAATTGTTATATAATTCAGTACAATTATATATATATATATTAAAAAAAAAAAAAAAAAAAAAAAAAAAAAACTATATTAATATTACAAATCATGACTAATAAAATTTTCTATTTACACATGAAATTAAACTCAATAAGTCACTTTGTTTTAGTACCTATCATTCCATACATTTTCTCATGATATAACTATAAACATACCAAAAAAAAAAAATCGTTTTTCAAGAATTTATATTAATGGGTGCCTTGACCCTTGAAATCCTGATTTCCCCATGCTCCTCGGATTTCTCACTCAGGTGAGTTCAAAGGACCATGAGTAAACAGTTGGCTAAAAGAAAGGGGGATTTAAAGGAGTGGAGGACCCGTGTTTCGAGATTCACTTTATTTTTTTATTTATTATTAAGTATTTTCTAAACGATGGTTTACTTATAAAAGAAGGAGGCACAATCATGCAACCGCACGGTCGTGCCACTGAGTCGAAGAAAGTCAGCAATGTCTCCCGACATTCCGCCGATTTCCCCGAACTCAGTGGGTCTTCATCGAACGCGTCGCAGGGAGATAGAACAGCAAAAGAAAAAAAAAATAGTTTGGCGCAGAACTGACCTAGTGTTATTCATGGCTTAATTTGAATTTTTGTGGATTATTATATCTTAATTTAGAGGAATGAACAATTTCGAATTGTTTCTTGAAATGAGGATTTTGTCTATTTCAAAATTCACCTCTGATAATTGTTTTAATATTGTATACGATCCTGAGTATGGGGAGTTTTATTTACGCGTATTAAGATAAAAGAATTCTTCATATAATACTTCATCACCAACTTTAAATTTAGCAGGGAGAAACCGAGCATCATATCTTACTGTATTTCTATTATGGTATTCAATTGTGTGTTCTTTTGCTAACTTTCTAGCTTCATCCACCTTGGGATAATAACTGTTATTGGGAATTAAAGGATCACAAGGAAAGTTTCCAAATAATAATTAACTAGGTGAGAATTTTGTAACTGAATGATGGGTGGCATTATACTGGCTAAGAACCTCCTCTTATAATTTGGTCTAAGGTACTTTAGATGAAATGGACTTTACTTTGCACTTAAGTCTAGTTACGATAGTTTGATTAACGCGTTCTACTTTTCCATTTGTCTCCGGGTGATGACTGCTAATTAAAATATGTTTAACCTTATAATTTATTAAAAATTTCTTAAAGCGTAATGAAGCAAATGCAGCATTCCTATCTGTTAACAGTTTTTCAGGTACTTGTATTTGGAAAATTTGTCAAAAAGTTGGTATAAGTTTCAGTTGTCACACTTTTTGATGGAAATCCCTATACGTAACGAGTTGTATGGTCGATGACCAAATGCAAATACTTTTTTGTTGAATTGTAATAAGTAAATCCTTCAACAGTGTCTAAAGACAAACATTCAAAGGGCCTGTCTGTTGGGGGTACCTGCTGTAATAATCCAAATATTTTTTGTTTACATTTCTTATTAATTTGACACGTATGACAATATTTAACAAAATTTTCAATGTTTTTATTTATTGAGGGCCAATAATATTGAGGGGTAATTAAATTTATCATCTTTTGAATACCTGTATCACCGAATTGTGTATGGGCTTTGTTTAATAAAGTTAATCTTAGTGACATTGGAACTATAATCTTACACAAACTTTTCTTATTTGTTACAATGAGATCATTAATTCTTATATATTTTTTACTATTAATAATTACATTTTCCTGTTGTTGCGCACTTTTAATTTCTTTCAGGTCAAGGAGGTGGACATGAAGCGCATGATGATGGGAAATATATTGGGACTCAGGTAGTCTTAACAGCATATCGGCTGCAATGTTGGTAGACGCTTTTTGATATTTTATTTCATAATCAAACATGCTAAGTTTCAATGACCATCTGAAAAGACGTCCTCTAAGATTTTTTACATTTTTAAGCCAAGTAAGGACGGCATGATCTGTATGGATAATAAATTTATGCCCATGTAAATAATGATAAAATTTATCTAAGGAATCTATAATTGCAAGGCATTCAAGTTCTTCGATGGCATAATTTTTTTCATAATCTTTTAAATTTCGGGAATGATATGCTATAAGGTGTAATTTTTCATTTTCATCGGTTTTTTTCACGACACATCGAACGCCATGACTTAAAGCGTCAACAAACAAATGACATGGTTTCTTGGGGTTATACAAATTCAAAATGGGTTTTTCAATTAAAGCATTTTTTAATCTTTGAAATGACTGTTCGCATTTATCAGTCCATACATTAGGAATATTTTTCTTAAGCAAGTTATTTAAGGGATACCGAATTTTAGCATAATTTGAAATGAATTTGTTATAAACATTCACGGATCCTAAAAATCTCTGTAACTTTTTAAGATTTTTGGGGCGTTCTAATTTTTTTATTGTTTCAATATTAGCATTGTCAGGTGTAATTGTACCATTGGAAACCTCATACCCAAGAAAACTTATTTTAGACTTAACAAAATTACATTTAGATAATTTTAGTTTCAGATTTTTATTTATACAAATTTGAAAAAATTCTTTCTAAATGCGCCATTTGCTCCTCTTCATTTTCAGAAAATATAATGATATCATCGAAATAATTACAAGCAAAATCAATTTTGTATTTTTGTAAAATTCTCCTTATGTTACGGTTAAATATGGCAGGGGCTATTTTCAAGCCAAACGGTAAGACAAGCCATTCATACAAGCCAAAAGTATTGGCAAACGCTAATTTCTCTGTGTCTTTCGGGTGGATAGGAATATGCCAATATCCACTAGCTAGATTTAATGTGGAGAAAACTTTAGATTGTGCTAATTTATAAAGTAATGTATCTATTCTATGTAAGGGTTCAGCATCAGTTTTTGTAATAGCATTTAATTTTCGGAAGTCGACACTGAGCCATGTTTTCTTTCCTTCTTCCCTTTTATAGACTAAATTTACAGATGCAGAGTACGGAGAATGGCTTCCTTTTATGAGTTTAGCATTCAACAGATTTTGGACTTGTTCTCGAATTTCAGCTTCCTCTTTAGGAGAGGTGCGATATGCTTTTAAAGAAACAGGTAAGTCAAAATTTAAAAATATTTTTTGAGGTTCCATTCTGATACGACCCATATCATATTTTGTTTTAGAAAAAAATGTAACATATCTACGTAACAATCTAGGCAGTTGGTTATCAGTAATTGAATTAGATCCAGTGGGGGTTGGAGATTCTTGGATAACTCTAAGAGTATTGGAATTTGTAGTTGTAGGAATAGAAAGGGGTTGTGGAGCGCTAGCAATATTTGAATTTTCAGTTGTGCGAATTGAAGAGTGTCGTGAAGCGCACTGAGAATTGTATACAGGATTCCCAGGGAGCTTCTGCACTTCTTTTTTCAGTATAGGGTTAGCGATATGCAAAGATTCGTATTCAGTTTGATCATTATCAATTAAAGTTATGTTTTTAGTATCACGTGAAATAGTAAAATCAACTAAATTAATATTTAACCTAAATAGTGTGCATCGAGGTAGTCCGAGTAATACATAGGGTAAATCGCCATGATATGAAATTTCTTTTAATGCTTTCTGCTATCTAAAAAGAATACCATAGAACGTAAACACAATAATTTAAAATATAAAAATATTAATTTATTTCTTACCTGTTTTTATCCATTCTTTTTATATCTTTCATATATATATATATATATATATATATATATATATATACACATTGATTTCAGATTGCTTGCTTAAAAATGGCCATATCTGTTATTTAATATAAATACTTTTGACACTGATATTTAATTAGGTATGTAAGTGGATATTGAGAAAACTGGAATCACGAAATTTCGCTTACAACTAAATTAAGCATTACGGAACTATTTTTTGGTGTAATTCCTTTATGATAATGATGTGGTTAATGAATAAAAAATGTATCCTATTGATTGAAGTTTCTGTAAAAATTGTTTACAGATTATAATTCTGAATTTCTAGTAAACATTTCATAAATTGTAGATTGTTACTTTTTATTTATTTTATTTTTATTTTTATATTTTTTTAACATTCGAAGTAAGTATGGAATGGAAATGTAATTTGTTTTTAAAAACGGCACATATATAGATAGGAAATACATGAATTTATTCACATTTCCTAATTATTATAGACAACTTCGCAAGAAAAATTAAAAATAACGTTAAAAAGCATTTAAAAAAAAAAATTAATTAGTGTTTTTTTTTTTTCAGAACTTTTTGAGTTCCTTTCTCAGTACTAATGGCAAGAGAACTAGAACATGATTAAAAAAAAAAAAAAATAAGAAGAAGAAGGGGAAGAAAGAAACGAAGATTAAAACTTTGAAGTTTGTCAAGCAAGCATAGTCGAAGACGTGCGCCGGAATGACAAGATATATAAAGTGTCACGGATATAAATACAAACCTTGAAGTGACGCATCTCAAGTACGACCAGTAGGAAACACAGTACAGAAACTATTTCAAAAGGAGGGTTGTAAGGTGGATAATCACGACTGAATTTCTAAATAAATTGTAACTAAATTTTAGTGAAGTACAGTATGCCTGAGGGGTCATTTACATGTGATTTAGAGTTTTTGTAAATATGGAAAGCTTCCCGAAAATCCAGAACGTGTTTAAATTATGGAGACTTAAGGAAAATTGAAATTGTTATTATCGAACCAACTATGTTTCACTATGGCAGAATGTTCTATTTAAATATTTTTAACAAGGTTTTTTGTACACACCCAAACACATTTTGTAAATGTGCTTTGTTTAGCTGATATTGTACCACATTCATAAGTTATTTTGTAAATGCTCTATTTTGATAGTTTATCAGCTGAATCTTTAAGATAACTAAATGTCGTTGTTTTTTTGTGGGTGTATATACTACTTTAAAGTTCAATTTCATGAGGATATTGGAAATTTTATGTTTTAATATTTGGTAAAATTGTAGTACAGGTAAATTTCTTTTATTATTAGATTTATTATTAGAAGAGTTTCGTTTAACTAGTTTACGACGTATACAGTCGATTACATTATCAAAATAGCATGATCAATAGCTACAGAGTTGATATCATTTAATTACAATTTTAATGTAATTTACGTAGATAATATATTAAGAACATGATTAATATACCTGTTAAAAGCCGATATCTTTTTATTAGGAGTGTGTGGATAATAACGATGAGGGGTAAACAAACTACAAAGTGTTTCGTTTAAAAGTGGTTTCGAGGGAATTATTTTCGCAATAAAGACATCAAGGATGGCAAGTTTGCCATTATTGAGTATTTCGGTTTTCATAATTAAACTGGCTATGTATGTCGAATGAATTTATAGAAGAAAGAATATCGATTACATAAATAGGTAAAATATCGATAAAAATAACTAAAATAAAATAATCGAAGAATGAGATAAATATAAATCTGTTTTTTTTTTTTTTTTTGGTTTAATCAGGCGAAAGATTCGTTTACATAATGTACATAAAAAGGAAAACGGACAATTTTAAAAAGTCTATTTTCGAAGTAGTGCATATATATGTCGCTAAGTATTAGGAGTAGGAGGGAAATATATGGATGAGCTATCAATCATTTGATAAAAATTCCCATTAAATATGAAAGTGTTTTGTACTAAGCATAATTTTGTAAGGTGTATACACTCGTTAATTTTGAAGTTCTTGAAGGTGTGTTTTAAGGCAGTTTAAAACACCTTGAACTGGTACATTTGTGAAAAAAAATAATAACGTTGAAAGAAACCATAATATATATATATGTGTGTGTGTGTGTGTGTGTGTGTATTTTTTTTTTTTTTTTAACAACAATTTTCTTGTATTTTTTGCATGTTTACAAATTATTTGAAAGGAGAAGGGAATTTTTTCATAAATTATTATTCATCATTTTTTTTCAGTTAATATTGTTGCACAATGTGTCTTTACTTACATTTCGGTAAATCATTAATTGTTATAATATATTTACAAAAGAAAAAAAAAAAAAAGAACTGTCTTCTGTAATTTTATTTTTTTAATACACGCAGAGTAAATTACTTGATAAAAATATTATTCATCAAAGTTGTTTTTCATTGTGAGTGCAAACGATTTTCATCTCAGAAAATTAAAATTTTAAATATTTATAAAGAGTTAATTTTGCTCACTGTAAACGACATCTTAGAAGATGCAGGGTTTAGATGTTACTCTAGGGGTTAAGAACATTTAACTGCACTTGAATCCTAGAACTATGCAGAATGCAGTCCGTGGAGTTCTTTGTATGGGGTCTTCGCGCGTATTTAGGTGCGTTTCGGTAGAGACCACGAGAAAATTCATACAGCTAGTTTGACAGGAAAATTTTCGTTCACTGACAAAGCACGAAATAACGAATAAAAAATTTGCATTACAATTAAAATTATTGTTTGTTTTATTATCTCCAACTCATATTAGAGAATTAATATATTTTGAGCAATATATCACAATATCAACTGATGTAAAGACGTTTTCCAGATTGGGATAATTTAGCATTAAAAGGCAAAATGATTGGAGAAAAACACCCTAAATTTATTTAATAAATTAAACTAGTTCGTTTTTCTTGTATTAAAAATAAATAAATAAATAAATAAATAAGTTGTATTCAATATTTGCAGGACTACACAAACGCATAAAGAGTGGTATAAATTACATTAAACAGTTTTATCTTGAATAATTCATATTCTTTTTTTCCCTTTAAATAAAAGTATATATATATATATATATTGATACCTTTAAGAACATTTAATATCTTTCGCGACGATATTTCTTTGAAGAATTTTGTAAAAAAATAAAAATAATAGAAATAAAAATAATAACTGTTTTATTTCACTGCTTAAATAGATTACAATTGCAGCCATAGAATATAAAAACAATAAAAGAAGTATTATTCATAAAATATTTCTTTAATTATTATTTTTATTTATATCTATGAATATACTAAAAATATGCACTATTTAAACTGTAATTTAAACATTTATCTAAATAAAATATCTTTTAGTTTTCAGAAAATCCAAAGAATTTATACTTTAGGGCAGAAAATTAACAAAATATATATTTAAGTTGTAACTGATGAGATAAACTAGCATGTACTGACTACCACAAGACTTCCATCTATATTACTCTATATTATTCTATCCTCAGATTAATAGTGGACGTATTTAGTCGTAAATTCTCGAAATAAAGATCATAGAAATGCAACATGGTGCAATTTTAACAAACAATTGTAGATGTAGCAAAAGTCAGCAGAATGTGAATAATAGTAAGACAACCTTTAGATCGATTTACAACGGAATAGACTAACATTGCTTTACAGAAAGTTAATCTCACGTATTAAACTTGTTGCATTTTTAAGCTACGGATGCTGAGATATAACCTTATCGCAAATAGAACAAATTCCAGCTTAAGAACGCCAACATGTGCCGAGATGCATCAAAATTGAAATAGGTTTCATTGCGAAATGTTTACATATGAAGTTTTGAACAATTGCACGAAATAAAATTGGAGATTCCGTGACTGGATGGGTTGGTTGGCTGGTTGAATGGATTTTGCATAACACTATTGCTGCGCAATGGACAATTAGCGAATGTCTGGAACTCACACCTAAAGGAGGTCCCGAGACAAACCATTACAATTTTGATCCTCCACTCCGTGACTGAGAGAAACTCCTCAGTATACCAACGATTCATATCAGCCAATATGCACCGAAATAGATTTAACACAATTTCATTACGAATCTGTCATTTATCATATTTTATGCAACTCTGCAAAATAGAATTTGATAGAAAGTCTTTCTACGTATGAGAGACATTACACTACAGTAAAGACACATAGTAGTACACTTGCGCCAAAATTTCACAGGTACAAATTTATGTCAATTTTTAACTTAATATAAGCTTTTTTGACATTTTATGCATTCGTTCTTGAGCCAGATCTGCTAAAAAAAACTTGTCACACACAGATATACATTTCACAGACGAATATTAAACGTTAATAATTATAAGATAAAAAAGAACTTTTCGTATGCCATGTTTTTAAATTTTCTGTTGAATCGTATAAACTTTACAATTCTATGTATTAATAAATACTTTTTTAAATTTTTTTAATGAATTATCCCTCCAACTTAAAAGAAATTGATCAAATGCGTAATAAAGAGAGCAAGTATAAGAAATTTTCCTACATTTGTTAATTGAATAAAAGTATCAAAATAATATATTGCCATCGTGTTCTGAACTATTTTAAAAGTTTCAACTATATAGCTAGATTGGAAGTTATAGCTATAGAACTTTATCAATGAGTATAAAATTTTTAAAATGATAATGATGTCAACTTTTCTGAGATGCATATATTTTTTTTCTTCTTTTTTTTTTGCAATTCTTTATTCTTCACGTGTAAGTAAATGTACTTATTTACCTGTCGAAGAGAAGTGAAATCGTAAATTTTTTTTGCCAACAATTAAATTATAAATAAAACTTAAATGTCTATTTTTAAATCTATTATGAGTTTATTATTTTCACATTTTATTAATTAATTAGAAGAAAACATTTATTAATTCAATTACCAAAAGAATGCACTGCCATCGTGTTCTGAGCTATTCTAAAAGTTTTGATTGTCTAGATAGGCGGGAAGTTAATTAAAAATCAGTTGGAAGATTTGTACTAGACAAATAAACAAACAAACAATCAAAAAAGCAAAGTAATAAAAACATGGTAAAATCGTATGCTTGACCTTTAAAACCTTTCTTCCCATCGAAATTAATGAATCTAAAATTTTCAAGAATCAAACACTTTTTTCATTTTAATATAGAAGAAAAAAAAAATAATAATAATATAAGAAGACTATAATAAAGATTTCATTATAAATTAATCATATAAGTCAAAAGCTTCACTAATGATATTCTAATTATTCGGAGAATTGATAACATAAGACGATTATTTTTTTTTTTTTTTCGATAATTAAAGAAATATATATCGCATTTTTTTTTTTTTTTTTTTTTTTTACTGATTATACCATGGAAAAATGAAAAAAATAAAAGTTAAAAACAGATATTTCTGTTAACTTTTTTTTTTTTTTTTTTTTTTTTTTTTTTTTTTTATATCAAAATAAATTCCAATCGTTTAAGATATTTTTAGTTATAATTAAAAACATAATAAGTAGAGTTTTATCAAACGCTACACCTCCTGGTTGCATAATTTAATATTTTGCTTTTTTTCGACATCCGAAATCTGCAGGTTTATTTATTTAGGAATTAATTCCCCTAAGGCAGAAGAGTTTCATTTAAAAATATTGCTAAAAAGACAATAAAATTATGTGCTTAATATTGCATTAATGTAAAAAAAAAAAAAAAAAAAAAAAAAAAAAAAATCTTACTGCTAGTGTAAAAAAAATCAGTACATCTAAATAACAAAAAAAAAAAAAAAAAACATATTCTTTATTTAACTATTAGCAAACGTTAATTATTGATTTTTATGACATAAATTTTTCGAAAATTTTCATTTTTTTAAAAAAGTTTTTCTTTTTCATTCAAGTTATTGCTATTTTTAAATACATTATATGTGTTTATAAATATCCAACTAATCGTAATGACTTTAATTATTATTATTATTACTATTATTATTATTAATATTATTATTTTAAATTTGGAAGAATATTTAACGCTAACCACAAGAGTTGGATTGTAATTTCATTACTTTACTTATTCAATCATACATTTTATTAAATCATACTTTTCAAAGTTAAGGTAAAGTATTATTGGTTAAACTGTAAATTTAATTAAATGTAAATTTTATTAATAATGTTTATCTGGTAAACGCAATAATTATTTAAAGTTTAATAAATTCGAAATTCGTTTACAAAGTTGCAATTATTTCTCAGTGCAAACGAAACCAATAGTTTCAGGTATCCAGTATTCAATTTATGATATTAATGGTGTTTAGAATAATCAATATTTGTAAATATCAAAATAAAAGTTATTTAATATATTTCTGTATAATGTACAGATATATTTTTAAATATTTTCCGGTCTAAATGAACTTAGTTAGGCAACTATATAATTTTCATTATATTAAAACAAAATATTTAATACATTAGATTAATTTGTAGAAAATAAAAAGTAATTTTAAAATAACTTCAAAATTTGTAATCTGTGATATACGGAAATATATTCCTTTGAAGAATAACTTTAATAAATTGATAAATAAAATAAATATAACTTGTTTTTATTTATTGTAGATATAACTCACACTCCGAATTTTCCGAAAGAGATGAAACAAATTGGAAAAATTCATTAGTACATGTGTATGAGGAAGTTGTAAAGGAAAAAAAGAAAAAGATTCAAGGAATGAAGGAGAGGAAGGAAGAAAAAAATGGATATACCTACTTTATGCATTTTTGATAAACGGAAAGCTTTTAAAAAAGAAGTAAATACATATCCTTCCTTTTCTTGCAATATTGTGCATTGGTATACTTAAGGTTTCTTTCATTTAACGAGAGTTAACAAGAAGTGGAGGGAAAAATTATTTTCTAAAAGAAATCGTGTAAAGGAATATTGCTAATCCAAAAGGTCATCTGAACAGATTATAATACATAAAATTGAACATTAAAACATCTCGGTTAAAAAAAAAAAAAAAAAAAAAAATCAATATTCTATTTAAAAAAACTACAAACCTACTATAGCTTACAGAACTCTTTGGTTAACATTTAAAACGTCAATTTTACAAATTGTATTTAACTATTGATCATACATATTTCACATGATGTCTAATATATTCATCGACTTGGTATATGTATATCGTACACATTTGCACCGAGATTACTGCTTTTTGAAAACCCTTTGTTAATGGTTAAATGAAAGGTACAGAAATTCAGAAATTGATATTTAAATAAACCAATATTTTGTTTTTTTTTCTTTAAATATCATTAAGCAAAAAAGCGAAAGACTTGGAACGATGCGTGTGCATTTTCGGGCATCAGTTGGAAAGATACATAATTCTGATACTTCTCACATACTATCATGAAAAACGACAGTTTTTTGAGTGACGCAAGCGGAGGGACAAACGGGACGCTGCGAACTCATATATACGGCTAGTTTGACATCAAAGAGATTTGGAAAAGCCGACACTTAATATCTCCGCAAATATGCCATATTTTGTTCTGATCTTTTCAAAATAATCTTTTATCTTCGGTCTTAATCTATCCTGAAAATTTTACATTTCTACATGTAATATGTTTTGAGATCTGAATCTCAATTTAAAGCCAAAAAGGAAAAATGTAAGGTGTAAGGTTGTAATGGACTCAAATTCTGAAAAAATATCTCTTAAACGGCTCGAAGAAATTTCATATAATTAATATATTTTGTTAATAGGATCTTTCTGAATCTAGTAACGTTTTCGTTTTTTTTTTTTTTTCAGGAAAACTCTTGTTTTTTATATAAATCGCTTTAAATATGGAACTATATTACTCCGCCAATTACATGTGTTTCTCCGAGTGAAAACGCTGTTATGCGGTTCTTTCTTGTGAGGTATGTGGACTGGTTGATTGTCCGACTTCAATGCAGCCAATGAATTACTTAGATTTTTTTTTAACGCAAAAGTACTTTATTACATGTTTAAAATATTTATTGTATATATACAAAGTCAAATTCACTTAAATATATTTTCTCTTCTGTTATGAAAAAAATATTTTTGATTTCAAAATTTCATATTTAGTCAAAAAAATATTTAGATAATATTTTAAATAAGGAAGTATTTTGTAATTTTAGATATTCCATTTTATCATAATAATGATGAATTTACAATTTTTTAAAGCGAAAAAATTTTTAATCATTCATGAACATCGATTTTATAATAGCTCAATGATTTGCAATTCATAATCATGTATCATTCCGCGTCGGGAATGGAAAAAAACAGCAAATAGAGTTTTGGCGCCATCTATCGTTTTTTATTTAAAATATACACTTCCGTAAATACATATATATATATGTATTTTCTTTTTAAAAATTAAAAATCTCTTTTGAAAATACAGTTAGAGTTTATTTAATTATTTATTTTTCAGACTTTAAAATGATACATATTTTAAATATTAACATAATCAATTTTTTATTATTATTATTATTTAAAGCAATAATGACTAGGGGATGAAACAGTGTTTATTAGAAATAACACTATTTCATGAATTTTATTAAAATTCATGAAAAATATGTCAAATAGCAATTATTAAAAAACACGTCAAAATAAATAAATAACATCTATACTTTGAAACCCTAATGTATTTAAAAAATATTATTCTTTCTTTTATTTTTTTAATTAATTAATTTCTGCATGAAAAATTCTATTTCATAAATATATTTATAATTACAATAAACAAATAATCCTCCTTTAATTTTAAATAACTATTTCTACCTGTTTCTAAACAAGTTTTTTTTTTTTTTTTTTTTTTTTTTTTTTTTTTTTTTAAGGGAAAAAAAAAATAATAATAATAAAAAGTTAAATATATATGCTTATGACTTTAAACTACTAGATGGCGCCACTACATTTATTTATTTTTCATAAAAAAAAAAGAAAGAAAGAAAAAACTTTTAATTGCTTCGAAACATAAGAAGTAGAGAAGAAGTAGAACAATATAAGAAGTAGAACAATAGAGTAGAAATAATTATTTAAAATTAAAGCAGGGTTTTTTGTATATTGTAGTTGTAAATATATTTATGAAATAGATTTTTTACGCAGAAATTTCATTTTTTTTTTTTTTTTTTTTTTTTTAAGTTTAACTTATATTTTCCATAAAATTTTTCTCCAGGTGATTTTATCTTATTTTTAAAATTATAGAAATGTAAAGCTTAATTTACATTTTGGCTATTTTTTCCTCCAAACGTTTTATATGAAAATATATATAAAGTAATTTTTACCTGCAATTTTGATGAAAATTTAAACTGTGAATATTGGAGCATACTTAGCCTCAAAAAGGGAAACAAAATATACAAATTTCCATTTTTAATATTTCCTTTTTTTTTTTTTTCTTTTTTGTAATTGCTTAATTTGTAATTCTCTAAAAAGATACTTGTAAACTGTAAATTACGTAATTCTAACTTAAATTTGAAATTATCCACTTATTTTTCTTTCTTTCTTTCTTATTTTTTTATTTTTTATTTATTTTTATTTTTTTGAGTTTGAGAATCCCAGTCAATAAATTTTTCTAGTGCGAGGCTTCTCCATTTTGTTTCCAAGTGGCAGGCTACTTGAAAATTTGTCAGTTTGATAACGTTTGAAATACTGAATTAATTCACACTAAATTTGTAGTGTAGATTTATCTTAGAAATGTATTTGATATGTTCATTTGCCAACTTAATCTACCCTCTTGTTTCCCTCTTCTAGCACACTGAAAATTTCAAATTTACATTAGAAAGGTTTTATGAACCGATTTGCTTAAAACTCCATATATACAAACCTTCATTAATAAATCCACTAAGTCCATTAATAAATTGTAGCTGCCATTTTGAAAAAAAATGGTGGCAACTTCATAAGAAAAGATAAATTAGTTTACCCTTCCTAGGAGCCAGAAGGACTTATTTTAATTTCTTGATCAAAAACCACTAAAAAGTAATGATATCAGTTCAAAAAACCCTTAACGGCTTAAAAGTTTGTGACGCCGCTACTTTATGGCTATAAGAATTTGAAATATGACTCTTAAAAATAATGATATCAAATTTTAAGTGACGCTTTGCAATTAGTTAAAGTGTACATAGATTTTCATATTTGATCATTTACTTTTATCTTTTATTTATATTTATAATGCAAACGTAATATTTTTAACTTCAAGATCAGACAGATATATAAAATACACTCACTAGATGCTTTTTCATTCGTATTTAAAATTCAAAATAACAGTTTTAAAAGGAATTATATAAAAATTCCAGTGGCGCCTCGGTGTTATTTTAAAAGATATGTTTTTAGATTCCATTAAAATTACTTTTGTTTTGTCTAATAAAGTATATTTACACATTGAAACAGTGATTTTAATTTTCAAATATACTGTCAAATAATTATACTTTCACCGAGTTTGCATTATAAAGTAAAATTATTTATTTCAATAAATTGATTTATCTTTTGCGTCACGCTATCCAAAACTGCAAGTAAAATTTGTGTAAATGTTTTATTTACGTCACACTACCTCTTTGCGCAAATTTTCACTTAGTTGGATACTATGATACTATGTTTTGGATAGCGTGATGCAAAAGATAAATCAATTTATTGAAATAAATAATTTTACTTTATAATGCAAACTCGGTGAAAGTATAATTATTTGACAGTATATTTGAAAATTAAAAGCACTGTTTCAATGTGTAAATATACTTTATTAGACAAAACAAAAGGAATTTTAATGGAATCTAAAAACATAACTTTTAAAATAACACCGAGGCGCCACTGGAATTTTTATATAATTCCTTTTAAAACTGTTATTTTGAATTTTAAATACGAATGAAAAACCATCTAGTGAGTGTATTTTATATATCTGTCTGATCTTGAAGTTAAAAATATTACGTTTGCATTATAAATATAAATAAAAGGTAAAAGTAAATGATCAAATATGAAAATCTATGTACACTTTAACTAATTGCAAAGCGTCACTTAAAATTTGATATCATTATTTTTAAGACTCATATTTCAAATTCTTATAGCCATAAAGTAGCGGCGTCACAAACTTTTAAGCCGTTAAGGGTTTTTTGAACTGATAATATATACAATCCAGATAGTATGCATGTATGCACAGCACCTGGGTCGGAACAACCCGCATCTCCACGACCAGATAGCACAACATATCTTCATAGATTCGTAATGGTTCAATACATGGGGGGGAGGGAGTTGACGAGATGTATGTACCGTCAAAAACATGGATAAAATAAATAAAGCATTGAGCACATTGAAAATGAGAAGGCGCATTATACTAATTATTGACCTCTGCTTAAAAGCATAATTTCCTAAAAGTTAGTTTAGGTGTAAATATGGTTTTTTGATTATATTTATTATATTTATGTATATGAATATTTATTCGGTATACAATAAAACTTTTTTGTGTGTGTATGTGTTTGTGTGTAATTACTAAATAGTGGTCCAAAAATTGCACTAAGTGAAAAGTTATTCGTTTTACTGTAGTGTTTTTGTTTTTTCAAAATTTGAAATATATATATATATAATATATATATATATATATGCTAACACTGTTATACCCAGAATTGAAAAGCAATAAAATTGGAAATACCGAGAAATCAAGTGTCATATACAAGTTAATTTGATTAAGGAAAAAAGAAGAAGGACGAGAAAATTATACCAGTGAGGTCTAAATATACAATATATATATCTGTATATATATATAAATTACGTGTCACGATGTTTGTCCGGGGTAAACTCCTAAACTAAGGAACCGATTTTAATGAAATTTTGCACACTGTGTGCAGTTTGGTCCAACTTGAGAGATAGGATAGTTTTTATCTCAATTTATTGTCACAATATTGTTTTATTGCAATTATTTGTTAATTATAGACCTTTATTAAAGTTACTCCAAAATATCTGTGAGTTCCATTAATTTAATTGTTGCCAAAAAAAAAAAAAAAAAATACGAGTTCATTTTCTTTCGACATAAAAATAAATACATTTAATCAAACGTGAACGTTAAAAAATTATAAAAAGTTAAATTATGCATCTCACGAAAATTGACGTCATAATCAATTTAAAGATTTTATACACATTGATAAAGTGCTAATGTAGTTCTATCATAGATATAGTAATATATATAGATCTCTCATCCCCATGTTATCGTACAAAGATTTTTGATGCCGAAAAAAAAAAGTAAATAAAAGCTTTGGAAATAGCCATTAAGTGATATTGAAAAAAAAAAAAAAAAAAGAAAAGAAAAAGAAAAGAAAGAAAGAAATATGAATTTGAAACTGTATCTGGAGTCTTCCATTCCCCTTTAGCAAATAAATTATTCATAAATTTTATTTGCTAAAATATTAGTATGTATTGCCGTGTGTATTCACTCGGGGAAAGACGGCCATATTTTGGTAAAAACGTCGTCTTTTCCCAAATGAAAAGGAATAACTTTTTTCTCCCCAATGATCACTCTAATCTATATATGCTATACTATATCTATGAGTTCTATACGCAAGCGAAGTGTGACTCACTGACCGTCTGTGCAGTCAAGAAAAAGATTTCCTATGTTAATTGTCCACTGGAATTTTTGTAAGAAATTATTAAAAATCGAGGAAATTTATTTCCCGATTTTAATCCTTATATTTGGGTATAGATATGTATTAGTTATCGCGGGTGTTAGATTGAATTATTTTGCTGTAAAATTGACAAAATTTTAATTTTAAATTTCAAAACTATGTCGCCCTTGGCTTTTTTTATTATTATTATTATTATTTGGCGATCAAAAGCGTAACACGAAAATATACATACCAGATGTATACATTGTACGAAATGTAATATGTATTATTCATTGTACGTATGTATGACATGTAATATGTATTGTACGAAATATTGTTTCATATTATTCATTACTCTTTTAATATAAGTTGTTAAAATAACCATGATTTTTGAAAGGGATTAAATATTTTCGCCAGATAATTTGGCGATATTCTTTTTTTTTCTCCAAGGATGACAGAAATGAAATCTATTCCGCTGCAAAATATTAGTATCTTACATCAGATATTTTATTTAGACATTTGAAAACAAATTTGACTTCAAACTATGATAGAATATTTATCATTTTCCTTTTAATAAGTATATTATTAGTATATTAAAATTTAAAAGCATGGTATATAAAAAGTTTTTTTTTTTTTTTTTTTTTTTTTTTAATCTTATAATTATTCTTATCCTAATCCTCAATGTTTCCCATCTTTATTCACTTGAATTTACTATTAAAATTTTAACATACTCAAAAACTTCTCATCACTTAGTTAAAATACACTAAACTTTTCCAAAATCTTTTTCTATTTAAAATGATACATGTATTTACTTTAAATGTCCAATATTTCATAAGATTTCCCATTTTAAAGTTTTAAAATATTTATCAAATTTACTTATTTTTCTGGTTTAGCCTTATTGTTTTCCTTTTTATAACTACAGCTATTGCCCTCTTTAAAATATTTAAAATGATGAGGTCATTTTATAGTAAAATTATCCATTATAGCATATATTATATTTCACTCCTCCATAAAAATTGATTTTAAAATCGTCTGTTTCTTTTATACTTTTATTTTAATAGAATTTTAATAGAATTTAATTTATATATTAGTCATTTTAGCAATTTTATCCAAAGTAGCATTAGAAATAATATATATCACTTCTCCATTAAAATTTATAGGACCCTACAATAAAATTAATTTGTGCTTAATATCAACACTACGAAAATTTTTATCTATCGCTTCCAAATTTTGACCTTAGTTTCAAATCTCAACCCTGTGTTTTTACATCGGCTACAACGTTTTCGTCTTTCTTCGTAAATAATAATTTGACTGTACTAAATAGTTTACAGCCGCATAATTCAACGTATAACTTAGTCACAGCAACGCGTGGCCGGGTCTGCTAATATATATATATATATATGTATATAAGTCCCTGGAAAAAAAAAAATAAGTTCGTTTAAAAAGCCAGTTAAACTAGGATTTATGCATTTTTTTTTCGGATGGAAAAGCAATAAAAATACAAAGTATACAAATGATTTGTTAATTATAATACACTTTAATTAAAATCTAATTTAAATTAAACGAACTAATTAAGGTATTAGATATTAATATTATTTGCTGATGGAAAAAAAAGTGTAAGCTCGTCGACTTTTCGGAGGAACATGCAAATTTTCTGCAGTCTGAGAATGAAAGAAATAGAAAAGTACCGTAACAACGACATTAGGGTTACGTTAGTCTTTCTCTATACTATTCACAACGATGCCGAGGCAAAAACAGTTGTCCGATGCAGAACACGGTAAAACTCTTTGAATGAAAGCGAATGAATGAGTGATGGAGCTATTTCCAGGTGTATCTGTTAGTCTAAATCGACAGTCAGTATTTTTCATCTATTTTTTGTATAATTATTTTTTTTTAATTCTTCAAATAAATGCAAGCGCTGCAGAAGACAAATGAAATGTCAAAGTGACAAAAATGGATCATTTTTCGATGGATGTGCGATATAAAAAAATGTCTTCTTTTGAAATAGTCCGTGGTTTAATTCTACCATGTACTAGCCAAACTGTCTGGAGTGTTTTAAGTTCCGAACAGAGGGCACAGTTCGTAAAATTACAACCTCAACAACACTGGACAAAGAAGCATAAATTAGCTCGTTTAGAATTTGCTAAAAAATATATTTCGCTTGGAGATAAATAGAAAGGTTTGCTTTTTTGGATGAGAAAAAAATATTTTGATGCGCCAGATAGCTTTAAAAAATAATGGTATAATACCAAAAATAAATAAATAAATAAATAAATAAAAATAAAAATAAATAAATAAAACCTCACTATTTCAGGCAGCAATATGGATGGGAGGAGGGTTAGAAATAGCATAGGGAGAGTATGCTGGTAATGGCATGTTACCAATTGTGGTAATTTATACCCAATTGCATGAAAAAGGTACCAAGATATGCTGAGTAATAATTTGCTTCCAATTACACTCTTCTTATATCAGGAGATTGGATATTTCAGCCAGGATAATGCCAGTATACATGCTACTTATTCAACTAAAGCTTGGTTTGAAGCAAATGAGGTCTGTCTGATTTATTGGCCATCCTTTATTCCACATTTAAACATATTGGAAAATATTTGGAGCATACTTGCGCATTCTGTTTATAGGGGCATATGACACTGTCGAAGGAAAGTCGAACTCATAAATGCGATCAGGAATATATGAAAAAATAAGAAAAAAAAAATCATCGATGACTGATTTAACGATGACTGATAGACTGTTAAAGTCATTGAAAATAAAGATCAATTTGTAGGATGTTGATTTTATATTTTCATTCACATCTCCTCAACCTTATAACTATTTCCAAGATGAAGTGCTATTAGGTTTCTACATGGCCATTTAATGCTTTGATTATATATTACATACATTCATAACCTATGTTTATATTTTTAATTTCATTTCTAAAAAGAGTGATATTAACTTTTTCGTGTTTTACAACGTTTTATACTTTTTTTGTTAATATATTTTGCTACCTTATGCTTTTATCCAGTGCCTTATATATTTATACATAAGAGAAAGAATCACAGTATAGTTAAGGGCAAACGTAACAGACGATATTCTGCTATTTTATTCAAAGCAGATATAATAAATAAAGTCAGACAAACTACGATATCAGTTAAACCAATCTAGAGAAAAGTTGAGTAATTACGTGTTGATTTAAATGGTTGCAAAAATTCTCGAACTCCTTTGTTGCAGGTGTAAGTAAATGGATTGCGTTAAAGATCATTAGTAAACTAAAGATCGTGGACATCGCGGTCATCGTGGACATCTGTATGAAAAGAGAAATGTAGAATCATTAAAGTTATTTAAAATCGGAAAGAATCAGAAAATTGGCTGCAGAAAGAGTCAATAACAAGTGTCTGTGTTATGTAGTGAGACAATGTAAAGGTAAACATAAAGAGACAATGTAAAAATTTTTGGTGGTTTGAAGGAGGTAAATTGTTGATTTAGTTCAAATGAAATTAACAGAGGATAAAAATGTGTATTATATTATTTTAGTAAGTCATGCTTTTCCAGCTGGAATTCAGAATATTGCTATTTGTATTTCTGCATGATAACGACCCAAGCAAAATTCTAAATTTTAGTTTTAATTTTTATAAAATAAAGGAATGTATTTCTCCCTTTAAATTACGACGTGAATTCCGATAGAGAAATTATAAGTTCAATTGGACTGAAAATATCGTGTAGTAATGCCAACTGTGTGTGCACTTTTAATAAAACTTACCTGCGTTTTAATAATTTTTACTGCTATATTTATTTTAAGAGCAATGAAACCTACCATCCGGAATTGAAATTCCGCTTCCACTGAATTGGTCTTCAATACATTCTCCTTAACCAAAAGTTCTATGTAATTTTATTGGCATCAGTTTAGCACATACATTTTCCTGAAATTTAATGGTATTGTTCCTGCTTTAATCCCTATAACTGAAGTTTTTATAAAATTGTGTTCTATTCTGCCATGTTATGATTATATGATTTACAGTGATGTTTATAGTGTTAGATACATTACAAAATATTTTTGGTTTAAATGGGACCACAGTGTAAGCAAAGTCTTTATTAACATGCACAATAACATTTAATAATATAGAAAAGAAGAATAACATATTGCTGGCATTTCTCTGCCGCACGCTTAGAACAGCTTTCTCGTACAGACCAATACAAACTGAGGAGCGAAGAATGAGCACCTCTCTCTTCTGTTGATTACGTAATACAGATACGTCACATCTGACGTCATGACAGGTGTGCACTGGTTGGTTAGCAAATGAAATGAGGAAACATGCATTGAAAATTCCTACAAAAATAATTAACAATGACATTTATTTTGCTGAATTTTTTACATGGCTTTGCAAGTGATATTATTATTTAATTATTAATTGTGGAATCTTATTGTATAAAATTAAACACATTTACCTTTTTAAAGCTTTTTTTTTATGTTGAAAAAAAGTTAGCATAATTTTTTATTTCCAAAAAATCAATATTTTATGTGTCGTTATTTAGCTGCATTGAAAATTGCTATTATCTATGATATGTTATCCGGGCAGCTTTTCAACACAACCAGCTTTTTTATGAACTATGTCTTTGTTTTATTTCTGCTTTACTGTTATCATGCTTCATAAGCTCTCATACATTTTCTCTTAAATTCATGTCTAACGATTTTCCGTACAAGTTCAACAATGCAGTGGTTTTGCTATGCAAAATCTTCCTGGATATTTTTTTTTTATTTTTTGCTAGAAACCCTCCTCATCTTGACAATTTCAAGGAGAAAGGATGCTCTCTTTCTGATGTCGCGGTACATAAACCTTAATTCCAAAGGTGGAACTTTTTGTCTTCTTTCACAATCGCAGTTCACACTTAGAGGACATACACATGTATCTGGAGATTTCTTACATGAACAGTCATTAGCAACAATTACACATTTACACGCCGCGATATCAAAAAGAGAGCATCCTTTCTTCTTGAAATTGTCAAGTTTAATTTTGAATGCTGGTTTATCTTTGTCACGATGAAACGACTTTCTGAGTTTACTGTATGATTCGTAGTAAGAACTAATTAGCTGGATGACTCTGTACTCCGTAACAGTTGTGATCGAGGCTTTGTCATATAAACCGATAATTTTATTTGCCTCTGTTGAGGCTACTCTTGAAAAACATACACTCTTGTTGTTTATTGTCACAGCTAGGTTGAATCTCTGTTGAAAGCAGCACCGAAGGACACCTTCATGCGTAGGAAGCTTGTTGTGTAACAAGTCTCGTGGGTGACCAAAAACAGGGCACTCAAAATCTTTTCTAGTTATTGTACCTATACCAACTTTCTTTGGCACATCCATTATATCAATAACTGTCGTATTCAAGTACAAACACTGAACGCAAAAGTAGACAGAAAAATAAGGACTTAAGTACAACGCAATGTAGTACTGATTCGAGGTAGCGGCATGAGCAGACTGAAGGAAATAGCTGGAAACGATAACGGCTGCGATTGGCTGCGCTGCGCGCGCATCGCTGGCATTCGTCACGTACACCACGTCTATCTTATAGCCACGTTTATCTTATATGTTTGAATTTTAAATATATTATTGTAATAGAATTAAACTATAGCATCTCTAAAAGTCATATGATTAAAATGTACTAAACAGTCAAACTTTGAAATTTTGCAAAAACTACTAATTTTACTCATTTTGTACTATGTTGCGCGACCGGAATATATGAAACAAATGTTTAATAAGTGCATATATATTGATTTCACATACTTTTAGTAGTTATATCATGGGATAGGAACGCAATTAAAACCATCTGGCGTGCTTAAAAAAATTATGAAAAAATACTTTTTTTACAATTTTTTGGTAAATTCGATGGCATTGCGCGACCGGAAGACAAATTAATAAAATCATAATAATTAGTGCTTTTTTCATGTCTATACCAATGGCAACTTTTGTGCACTATAGCGATCTGAAAAAAAAAAAAAAAAAAAAAAAAAGTTTTTTTCGAACCACCCTAACTTTTATCCAATATTCATATCTACACAGGCAAATGATATTGTAATAGATATAGAAGTAAACTGAAGTTCAATATTTACAACCAAGGTTTAAACTGCATTTTGTAAAATGCTTAATTTTAGATTTTAGTTCTTGCAAAGCAATGAAATGTATAAATCCCCCCCCCCCGTTCCACACACACTCCAACTTAAAAGCAGAAAGAAAAGAAAACACTAAAATACTTTTTAGACATTTTAGCTAACATGCTAAAGGTAATTGTTTGTCAGGTTAACTCATGTTTCCAACAATTAGAAAAATAGCAATAATAATACATACATACAATGCTATATCTTTTTAACTACTTGCCGGAGAAACATGCGTTTGCGGCATTCAAAACAGATTTTTTTTTTTTTTTTTTTTTTTTTTTTTACAAAAAAAAAAAAAAAAAAATACAAAAGAATACAAAAAAAATTCCCTTTTTTGGTAAATTTTGGTGTCCCGGAGTCCATTAAGTATGTTAATAAAAACTAAACTTTCAAAAAAACTGACATCGTTTTAAACTATAATATTCATACACATAAGTGGAAACATATTATGTCAAATATATAAATTAAATATTAAAATTGATCAGATATTTAAATGTTGGTAATAATCCTCATATTTCAGCTTTATGTTAAATTTTACCATTTATCCCTTTTTAAATTTTTTTTAATTTTTGAATAACCTATGAAGTTTTTAAATAGAATGTACATAAGTAATGAATTCATACTATTATCAAAAATAATATTTTAAAACTAGTGCGATATTTTTCACGATAAAAACAATTCTCCTAAACTTTTTTTTTAGATGCAGGCAATCGGATACAATGAAAAATAAACAAAAATTTCGAAATTGACAAAATTGAGAATTTTATTATTTTTTCCTGGAAATTTGAATATTGTTGCTTAAAAATAGAGCATTTGTGTTGCAGCAGAAAACTAAATTAAATTTTGAATTTAAAAGTTTTTTTTTTTTTTTTTTTTTTTTTTTAACTAATGTCAATAAATATCATTATGGGGGTATGATTAAAAAAATTGTACAATAAGTAGTTTTAATATATTCTTTTGAGTTCTTATACACTTAATAGTAATATATATTCAAACATATTATTCATATAAAACGCATTATTAATTTCTTTAAAGCAATAAAATATAAACTTGTAAAATTCTAGAAAAGTATATCTACATATTAAATTAGAGTTCCGTATTTTAAGCATCAATCATGTTAAACTTTAAATAATAGCTACATAAAATATCAATAAAAGAAAATGCATTTCTTTCCTCCAATGTGTACGTATGAAAAAGCTGGAAAAGGTTATTTAAGTCATTGTAATATATGTATGAAGAGTATTGCAAATTTTTGATAATCTTTATTTTATTCTATCATATTAATAAAACCTTAAATTTCAACCAATTTAAGAAACTTTTAAATCAGAATGGTAATAACCAAAAGAATTTTTGCTAATGCTGTACGTAACATAAAAAAAATAAAAAAAAAAAACTTAAATTTTCGGGACAAAACTTCAAGAAAATAATACTTCTGGATCATTACATTATAGTTTTAATAAAATCCTGACATATGAATATACGAATAAATATTTACTAGCTGGAACCCGTCGAATTCGACGATCACTTTATTGACCGTAATGTTTCAAAAACCGTCGCACCATTATTTAAATGTGTTTCATGATAAAACATCTAATATAATTTACGACATTTCACTTAAAAAAAGAAAGTCGGAAAAATGCTTATAAATAGAAATACTGTGTATGACATCACTTTCTACAAAGTACTGTCAATGTGACGTCAAACATATTTTAAATAAACAGATGCTATCTTTTATTTTCTATTTCGTTTAATACTAAGACTATATGTTAGCTGACCCGTCCGGCGTTGCCCGGGCCCATGATACCTTAAATGAACCTTAAATTTGTATTATTTTATACCTTTAACTCGATTTTGTTTGAATTTCTGTTTTAAACAGAAAACATCACGAAAAAAATAATCATTTGTAAAAAAAAAAAAAAAAAAAAAAAAAAAAACCTTAAACAGAACGGATCTCGGGTTCGTGACCCAGTGCCTTCGGCACGTTCTCAATAATTAACCTTCAACCGAACGAACCTCTGACTGCGGCTGCGGCACGTATGCTACGCACGCGCTGCAAAATCTATCTTCCTCCACCAGGGGGCGCAGTATGTTGTATACGAACATCACCAATCGCCTTGTATTTCCAAGACCTTTCAAATAAGGTGCCACATGGTGGTGTCAACTGCAAAATCCTTTAATTGCACTTTCCACCACCAGGGGGCACAGTGTGTTCTATAGGAACATCACCAACGGTCAAGAAATACCAAAGCCTTTAAATAAGGTGCAACATGATAGGGCCCACTACAAAATCACTTAGTTCCACTTTTCACCACCAGGGGGCGCCCTATATTATATACAAACATCCCCAATCAACATGAAATTTCAAGACCTTTATCAACAACCGCCTTGAATTTCCAAGACCTTTTAAATAAGGTGTCACATGGTGGTGTCAGCTGCAAAATCCTTTAGTTGCACTTTCCACCGCCAGGAGGCGCAGTGTGTTCTGTACGAACATCACCAACAGTCAGGAAATACCAAGACCTTTAAAATAAATGTAACATGATAGGGCCCACTACAAAATCACTTAGTTCCACTTTTCACCACCAGGGGGTGCCCTATATTATATACAAACATCCCCAATCAACATGAAATTTCAAGACTTTTATCAACAACCGCCTTGAATTTCCAAGACCTTTTAAATAAGGTGTCACATGGTGGTGTCAGCTGCAAAATCATTTAGTTGCACTTTCCACCGCCAGGGGGCGCAGTGTGTTCTGTACGAACATCACCAACGGTCAGGAAATACCAAGACCTTTAAAATAAGATGTAACATGATAGGGTCTGCAACAAAATCACTTAGTTCCATTTTTCACCACCAGGGGTCGCACTATATTGTATGCAACCGAAAGTGATTTTTTAGTATTCGACTCTAGTCCCCATATGAACAATTTCTTCACCGTGAAGTAATTTGAAGCTTAGTTAAGCTCGTAAACGTGTTTTTAACCCGTTTCCCACTCGTTTCCCCCCCGGAGGGGGGGGGGGGGGAACCGTTTGACTTTTTTTTATTTTTCTCTTCTCATAGCACATCTACAGACCAAGACCTTTTTTTAGACACCTAACCAAATTTTTACACCAAGTAGTTCTCTCAATATAGTGGAGACAGACAAAAACATGTTTCAAATTAATATATAGATAATATGTGTAAACAACTTCACGCGCAGAGAAAGGAGAACATTATATAATTTTTAATTACACATCTGCTGCAACATCTCGCAGCTAACAACTTGCAAACTACGAAAGAATAAGTCTTTTCACCTCACTTTATAATTGGCAAAGTATTTAATATTTTGCCAAGAATTTCGACAAAAACCTCCTTAACTATTTCATTTTAAAAAGTTAGGAAAGATGGCTTAATATAATAAATTATTTAGCTTACGCTTAGGTGTTATTTAGCGTATTATAAGTCAAAATTTTTAATATTATATGTTCTTGAGATTATAGACGATAACAAACTAACGAATACATACGGAAACATAATTAAAACATGATATATTTAAAGGTGAATAGTGCCAATTTTAGGATTACTATCAACTAAAAACGTGCAAAAACTTCAAACAAGAGAGTTCAAAATTTCCACAGCTACGTATATTCCCCAACCATATATATATGAAGGGTAACTAAAATTAATTTCAATATTTAAAATTTTTATATAATAAGTACACTTAAAACCGTTTTCTATTATTGTGAAACTATTATACGTAAATTTTAACAGTACTTAAGAAAAAAAAAAAAAAAAAAAAAAATCTGAATGTTTGAAGATATTAAAATAAAAATCACTAGAAGTTCTCCATTAGCTTTAGTTATAAGATTAATTCATCATAATATTCTTTTTTAAACACAAAAAAGCGAAAGAGTAAATATATATATATATATAGATAGATAGATAGATAGATAAAAGAGAAATATTAATTTCCGTTTTGATAGGAAAGAACACTTCTCTATTATAGATATGTAATCTTAAAAACTTTAATTAATGTTTAATTCCATTAAAATTCACATAATAATTTTGTTTGATTCAAACATTCTCTTTATATATAGAAAATATATAACTTGAAATTATTTACCAAATATGGTAGAGAATGTATTGTTTCGGTGTTTAGTTTTCAAAGTTAAGTGTTTGATACATTAACACATGTTCAGTTTCCATAAATCTCATTTTTTTAATTTTTTAATAATTTTTTATTTTATTTTTTTTATTTTTTGTCTTTGATTGGTTTATGCGTTTGAACGTAAATCCAATATTAACATAATATCTCAATAAAAATATTACCAGAAATTTCAAATTTGGTGTTAATCTGTATAATACATGGATGCTAGTTAAAAGTTTACGTTTCAAATCGAAAACTAGTTTATGTACAAGAATATCCAAGGGATTTTATGTACAATATATTTATGGATTAAATACCTGTTTTAAACATTAAAAATGCAATAAAAATGCAGTTCATTGTATATTATAAAAGCATATATTGTTTAATTAAAATCCTGTTATATATATATATATATATATATATTATGCTGTACTGTATTTAATTAGATCTTGTGGCATGTATTATGACTTATACTCAAAATACGCAGTTACATAAAATTAAGTTAAATTGTTCTTTTCTGTTGATTACAATAAATGGGAGGTACTAAAATTCTGGGAAGGTTCTTAGGAATAATAATTATATTATCATACCCATTTGGTGAACAAAGAATTGTTTGAAGTCTACTTTGCAACATAGGTTTTTTGGGGGCAGAAGCACCTTCACACAGAAGTATATGTAAAATTAAACTATTTCTAAACATATAAGAGCTATTTTTGAAGAATTTTTTCGTATTTGGAAGATTGCAGGTTTAATATTGGAGTCGACCGAAGACCTTCGTGTATACTAATGGTAGCTGGTGCACGTAAAAACCATCGTAGCTGCAGTTTTTTCTATATTCCATCCAAATCATACCTGTGAGGTTCATCGAAGCGGGGGAGCCATCCCCTTCGTGGAGAATCCCAAATGCGAAGGCTTGTTTCCAGGCTACACTTAAAGATGAGTCTTCGACCGCCGCCAATTAGCCATCGTGTTGCATTTATACGTCGTAAAACTTATTCAACCACCTCACATGTTTGTAGTAATAAACTTAATACAAAATCCGTAGTAGAAGAAAGTATTTCTGTAAATATTGCAAATGTGTATGACATAGTCTTTTAAATATATATATATTTTTTTTTAATATACGTCGAAAATTATTGCATGTGCATTTTTTCTCATACACATCACAGAAAAAAAAAAAAAAATATTATTTATTATTCAAAGAGATACTTGATAATAAATCTCTTAGCAAAATAAAAGATTTTGAAATATTTTAGAAGACTTTTCTTTCGGTTTTGTAGTACAAATTATGTAGTACATAAAAATAACCTTTAAAAAATATGTATTTTTGCGTTATGAAAATTTCATTAAATTAATACAATTTTTGTTTCATTTGTTGTTGTTGTTGCTGTTAATTCTGTTGTTGCATTTTAATTATGTAATTTTGGCTTCTACATTTCAGGCATTTTTTCGCGGAATATTTTTATTATATGTTATTTATGACCTAGAAACAGAAATTTCTAAAATATATCACCGATTTCATTAATGCCAACATTTATTTATTTTTATTTATTTTTATTTTTATTTTTGTTAACCACTAGTTCTTTTAAATAAAAATCATCAAGTTTTATCACAGAAAACTGCTAATAAGCTTATTAAAAATTTGTATTAAAAATTTACGGTTACAAGAAAGCGTACAAGTTGGCAGCTATGCTAATTTAGAAAATAATATCGGTATAGGCCAAAATTTGACAGACATTTCTTTGGCGCAATAGCTTTATTATGTGTAATTTATTACCCAGTAACAATTTTTTTTTAAATATATCACCAATTTAGAAAATAATGTCTGTGTAACTTTCTCAGCTATTATTTTATTATTTTCTTTTTATTACGTCAAAATAATAAACAAGCAAGGTTTATTATTTTGACCCTCTACCCTTTTTTCCTTTCTGTATGCCTGTTGTGAATGATGTAATTAATTCTTTTTTTAAAAACAAACTAAAACTTCAATTCTTTTAAAACTAAGGATTTATGGCTACTTATACACCGAAAAAAAAATATACCATCTTCATCTAGAATGAATAAATGCTCATTTTCTAAATCCTTGAACTAGAAATATAGATTTCCGAACTATGCGCATAAGGCGCGCCAATAAACTGAATAGACGAAATGGTCCAGAATTTCTAATCTACCCATTTCTAGATGGTGAAACAATATTCTGAATACTCTGGATATTCTGAATCTTTTGTATTACAAGAAATTATTGCTTGATTTTCTAGAATTGGGTCATAAACCAAGGTTATAGCTGCTGAAAGCCGCCTCTTTTATTCACATTTATTTGGAGATATTTTTAAATAGGTTTGTACTCGATAGTATAGGCAAACGCTCAAGAATTCTAATAGAGGTCGTTAGAATTCGCTTTCGAAGGGGACTAGAAAAAAATGTATAAGAAATTTATACGGATTACATGGAGCTATTTTTTCTAGAGCCACAATTTAGATTCTAGATGTCAGTTATAGAATTTGTTCTTAGTGTATTCGAGTGCCTTATACTCATAGCTCGGAAATCTATATTTCTAGTTTAGGGATTTTGAAAAGGACCACCTATTCGTTCTAGATGAAAGCGGTTTATATTTTTTCTCAGTGTATTGGTAACTAATAAAGTTTACTTTGCTCTGCTAATGTGAAAGATTAAATATATACCAACTTATTTATATTGGAAGAGGTCAGAAATCTCTTATCTCTTTCTCTCTCCAACTGACTTCGACTTTAAATTTACTTTCTCTTAAATACTGTCACTGTTTTTTTTTTCTTCACACACCACTAAATTTATAGAGTAATATTGTGCAACACGTACTTATGATTATTGAGGATGATATAGCTCTACAGATTCAAGGATTTGAAATAAAATGAGGCTTAACATTATTACGGAATAAATTAGAACAATTGACAGATCTAGATATGATAAAATTCTTATGTGATCTAAAATTTAAATAATTATCTTAACAATTTAATAATCAAAATGTTAGAAATACAAACAATTGAAACATATGCGTTCATGTATTCTGAAAAAAAATTATTTTCTCTCTTCATACTTGCCAATATTCTTATTAATCTGCCGTAAAATTGTTAATACACTCCCCTTTTCCAAAACCAATTTATTTTTAGAGTAATTCTCTCCAAATGTATGTAAAATTAAATAAGAAGAAAAATACTTAAAAAAAAGACTGATGTTATAAATATTTTTCGTTACCAACATTTTTACGGATTTTTAATTAAAATGGTAGCAAGTATGGCACTTAAACTTTGCAATTTTTTTGTATAGATCAATGGAATTTTATGTAGAATCTGACATAAAGCGAAACGGTAACGTAAAAGTTACATTTTTATTGTTTGAAGTAATGCTAAATGTATCATATTCAAAGAAATATTTTGCAAAATTATTAAGAAAAAATTTTCCAGAAAAGTTTTTTCGGTGTATTATTCAGCTTTCGATTTCTAAATTTTTGAAATAGTCATTAATCTGCAGTTTAAATTGAATTTTTACTAACATAGAAAAGAATAACTAAAGTATTAGATAATATCTATACAACCTATATGACAAAAGCTTAAATATAACTTTAGTTTACTATTAACAAATTCCACATTAGCTAGACATTATTTACGTTAGTTGTTTAGTGATACATTGTTTTCGTAGGTAACTAATATTGGAAAGAGCGCAGATGGTCCGTAATTTAATTGTTAATTTTCAAATGGTTCAATTGTAAATTAAATTTCACTCAAACTATATAAATGTTTCCAAAAGAGATTACTTCAAATCCCTGAAGAGCACCATACGAGTTAATTCAAAGGCTTAATTGGATGTTTCGCGTGGTGCAATTTAAATTACAGTGTTTATATGTGTACATGGAAAGTATACAGAAGAATTTTACTTAAGTATAGATTTATTTAATGCTTTAAATATTTAGTTTTAACTGTATCATGTGGTAGGTGAAGTCAATTTAATTAACTCTAATCACATGTATTCTAGTCTAATGTCATTTGATAGTTGATTTATGATATGATATAAATTCCTATTTAAATGTAATAAAACCACACGAATTGAAAAAATAACAGAACGTAGAATATTATTTAATTTATATTCACTTGAGAGATGATTTATTATATGGTATACGTTCTATTTAAATGTAATAGAACCAACTGCATTTAAAAGATAATAGAACGTAAAATAGTCTTTCATCTAAATAAATATTGTAAGGAATTTAAAATAAACGAAATATTTAATCATTTTTAAAATAATAACATATTAGCTCACTTTCAAGTAAATGAAAATTCTTCAGTAATATATATATATATATATAAATATATATTTAAATTGTTAGATCATTACTTATTTATTAAAAACATAGATAGGGAATTATCTGATCCTTAGTCAGCAGACATCTATCTGACTTACAATTGCATGGAATATATTCAAATTTAGAAAATATAGATGTTTGTTAGGCATAACTGGGAAAACCTTTAGCACAGTGAAAAATATCATTTTTCTTAAAACTAATACGTTTAGCAACAAAAATTAAATTCACCCATCCATGTGAAAAAATACAGACGAAAATTAGGTATTGAAAAATAGTACAAGGTGTTATATATTGCATACGACAAAAATAATAGCGCAGTAGAAATTATGTACTTGATATATTTAGCGGCAACTAATTAATTTTTAAATTACAAATATAATACTGTCCGTTAAGAAATTATAAGAAAACTTTAATTTTGTAAATTATAAGAAAAATAAAGATTCTAATCATAATTTAAATACATAAAATAACATATTGCTCTATATTTTTTTATAATTAGTTTGTAATAACTTGGTATAATGCAATAAATGTTTAATTAATATACTTTTTTGAAATAAGTGAAAAATAACCTGTTAAGAAAATATAAGACCACTTGTCAAAAAACAAAATTGTGTTAAAAATTAATATGATATTGGTCCTCCATTTTTCCTGATGACTTCAAACACTCTGTTTTTCATTGAAGTAGCCAGGTGATTAAGTTCAGTTATAGAAATATTGTACCATTCTTTTACAATGGCTACTTCCAGTTCATTGGCAGATGAAAATTGTTTATTATTAGCATAAACTTTGCGAGATAATATACCCCATAAGTTTTCCATGGGGTTCAAGTCTGGACTTCGACTTAGCCATGACAAAACATTATTTTTTTCTCTTTTAAACCACTCCTGTGTGGATTTAGATGTATGACAAGCAGTATTGTCCTGTTGAAACATCCAGTTAGCACCACCTAATAAAAGTCCAAACGGTATCATATGATCATATAGCATAGACTGATATTGTGTAGAGTTCATATGACCCAAAATAGGCTGTAAATCACACAACCCCTCATAACTGAAAGCTCCCCAAATCATTACTGATCCTCCACCCATTTGTCGACTAAAGCATTCTTTTGGTTCCTTCCTCAGGTCATGCCAATAGTGTTTGTAACCATCGGGACCATCAAGGTTAAATTTCTTTTCATCAAAAAATCTAATTTGTTTCCACTCATCATTCCATGACATGACATTTTTAGCCCATTTTAATCTTTCTTCTCGATGGCATTTCAATAACTTTGGTTTTTTCTTCAATTTCATAAATTTCGTATTAATATTTAATTTAAGACTCTTCCAG
Organism: Salticus scenicus; assembly: GCA_963930645.1. Classification (NCBI taxonomy): domain Eukaryota; kingdom Metazoa; phylum Arthropoda; class Arachnida; order Araneae; family Salticidae; genus Salticus; species Salticus scenicus. The sequence continues at coordinate 130,947,730 of OZ005656.1, read as the reverse complement.
ACTGTTACATGTGATGTTTTCTTGCTGAAACGTTTCGAAATTTCATGAGTTGAAAGACCTTTTTTAGCTAACAGTCGAAAAATTTGTCTATTACCAGGTCAAAATATTTTTTCTACCAGATCGTTTTATTTTGTTTGAATAATCTTTTCTAATTATGGCATTATGAATGGCAGTTTTTGAACGGTTCATTAACCTCGCAATATCTCTTTCAGAATCGCCAGAACCTTTATAAAATAAAATTTTTCTCACTTCGCACTCCGATAACGCTTTACCTCGAAGCATTGTCAAATTAATTGTAGATAACACATTCAAAACCTAAGCCTTTGCTTCTTAGGTAATGCTTTTACGAAATACTGACGCATGCGCTTTATATTGAGTTTGACGTTATGTATAATATGCTAATTTTCTCAGGTGGTTTTATAATTTCTTAACAGTCACAGTCTTTATTTTTTAGAAAAATGAATAAGTTTTAATGAAATTTAATTTATTTTTAAAAGTTGGAATTAGTATAGGATGCGTTTTCTTATCAATTTTAAATACGCAACTAAAAATTTGCATATTATGCTCTCTTCTTCAGAAATGCCCCAATACGCTTGTGGTCTTATAATTTCTTAACGCACTGTAGTTTTATAGAGCAAATATGAAAAATCTTCAGGTTCCTAAATATTTGTCAGAAGCACTAGTATTCAAAGCTAGCAGGCTACGCCCGCTTCGCTGGTCACTATTTTTAAATGAATCACTATAAATAATGAATTCTCAAAATTGCATTAATTTTATCTTGTGATAAAAAGAAAAAAAAAACAATTGTGATGGGGGAAAATGTCGTACCGGTTCCCCACTGCCTTCGGCAACGTAGACCCGTGCGCTACACGTTCGTATTCCTTCACCATCCTTATGATTTCTCAAAATTCCATGTTATTATTCATAAACTTTCATTCTTAAGAAATGGAATTTAAAAAGAAATCATTTAGCATCGTGTGAAAACTCACACCAGGTCCCAACTGCCTTCGACAGGGCAGACCCATGCGCGCTGCGCGCACGCGCGTGAGAACGTATGTGCGCTATGCGCACATATTCATTCTTAACTCAAACTTTTATTATTAAGAAAATAACATTAAAAAAAATCATTTATCATGGGGTAAAAACTTGCACCGGATCCCCACTGCCCTCGGCAGTGAAGACACATTCGCGCTGCGCGCGCACGTGTGAAGATAGGCGTGCGCTGCGCGCACATATTCCTTCTGAAATCAAATTTTTATTCTTAAGAAAAAATAATTAATTAATTAATTAACATTTGTCATCGGGTAAAAAATCGGACCGGATCCCCACTGCATTCGGCAGCGCAGTCCCGTGCGAGCTGCGCGCGCACAGGTTAGGGTTTACGCGCACTGCGTGCGCATATTTCTTCTCCACCCTTCCAGGCCTTCCTAATTAACCTACATACACCAATTTTGAAAGGTCTAACTCAATTAGCTGAGATGCAAAAGAAGACCTAATCAGGAGACCTTAAACGTGTAAATCAGCTGAAATCTCGAATTCCACTTTCGATAATATAAAAGAACTTTAAAATATCTCTCGAATGATGTATTAAAAATAATTTAATCATAAGTAGAATTTGAAATATTGAAATATTAAAATATTACAGCGCCATCTGGCGGTAGAAATTTCTGTAATATACCGCTCAATTTCAAATCAACAAAGCTTTCAAATGATGTATTACTTATGAAATTATTTTAATTAGTAGCTGAGATACAAAAGAACACATTTTCAGTGCATCTTAAGAGGTGTAAATCAGGTGAAATGTCGAATCCCACTTTTGATAATATAAAAGTACTTTAAAATATCTTTCGAATGATGTATTAAAAATAATTTAATCATAATTAGAATTTGAAATATTGAAATATTGAAATTTTAAAATATTACAGCACCGTCTGGCGGTAAAAATTTCTGTAATCTACTGTTCAATTCTAAATCAACAAAGCTTCCAAATGATGTATTACTTATGAAATGATTCTAATTAGTAGCGGAGATAAAAAAGAAAACCTATTCAGGACACCTTAAAACGTGTAAATCAGGTGAAATCTCGAATCCCACTTTCGATAATATAAAAGTACTTCAAAATGTCTTTCGAATGATGTATTAAAAATAATTTAGTCATAATTAGAATTTGAAATACGCGTATTAGAATAAAATTTAATTTGCAATTAAAATATAAATTTTTTGTTTATTCTTCGAAAAAGATGAAATTAGAACTGCAACTTTGTGTTGTGGTGGTCAGGCAGTATAGTAAGTTTTGAAGAATTTGAAGAAAAATTGAAGAATATTGAAATTTGCAATTTTTATTCCCAGTACCAAAGCGTGTGACCTCATTCATAAGCAGATGTTTTTTTCCTTTCCGCTACACTGCCCAGACAGATGTCTGCGAAGTTAAAATTCTTGTACTTTGTTGCCACATCTTTTAATACTTTAGTTAATTTTTAAAAATCTAGTTGTCCGATCGATAATCTATTTAAACCTTCGGATTCAGAAAAATCGGCCATTTCATTTGATATCTTGTTTGTAACGATACAACTGATATTTCTAATTTATTTTCCACTTTTTCCGTAAGAATATCTCTTTTTAAGCAATTAGCCGTGAATTCTCAGTCATTGAGATCGCTTTTTGATTAGACATCTTAATTAATATCTCCACAACAAATTAAAGTTTTCAAATTCTGTTTTCCCCTCGGAAAGGCTCCTGAGCATCCGTATGTCAATTCTTGTACTTCTGTGGTCAGTATGTGCTGAACGTATAGAATAATAGACTGACAGACAGACAAACCTTTCCGTTTATTAATTTCGATGACAGGAATTGTGTATTAAAAAAAAAAAAAAAAAAAGTTAACACAGAAATAAGCAAAATGTATAAGAATAACAAATCTATAGAAAGAACAACTATAAATAGCATCTTTTAAGTTTATTTATTTATTTATTTATTTTACAATCGTCTTTATTATATTTGTATTCAATAGTCTTTCATACTGTTTTAGTTATTTCTGATGTAGCATACTTTAACTAGCTAATTTTATAGTTGACAATTTAGAAACTTTTGGTTACCGGAAAATTTAATTATTTATTATTATTATTATTATTATTAGTGAAATCCGTTACAGTTAACTGATTAAATAAAATAAAAATTTCGATTAAACTTTTCCGATAGCCAAAAGGTGCTAAGTCTCAAAATTATTTTAAATACTATGTTAAATACTATTCTATATCTAAATACTATGTTATCAAAATTATGGTCTCGAAATTACAACTATGGTCTCGAATTATTCTTCTTTACTTTAAATCTGTACTTATTAAGTTTTTATTTTCAGAATATTTTATGAATTTTTGAAGAGTCGGCATTATAATCAGTGGACCGTCATATTAAGCAAATTACTACAAACATGTTAAGCAAATGTTAAAATGTTTAACACATGCTAAACAAATGTTCTGCATAGCTAATAAAAATGAAATTTCGTCATGTTAAACTAATTATTTTAATGTATAGTCATGATTTCATTAAGTCATTTTTTTTAAAGTTGGACACTTTTCATAGTTGACATCTTCAATTTCCCCGAAACTTTCAGGATATGTTTGTAGTACTGTGATAAAAAAAAAGTGAAATTTATTTTTTTCTGAATTTCATTTGTTTGACCTAGAGAGGGGGTCAAAGTTTGAGGCCGTAAATAAATGGTGCCATTTTAATATCATTTTACTCCTAAAGCCTTGAGTGATCCATGCCATTTTTTTAAAATACGGATACTACTTGATACTAAGTATATTTTAGCATAAACAGTTTGGTGGGTCACTCATGGCTTTAAAGGCCAAGGTCATTCGAAAATGCAGTTTTCGTTGATTTTTTCATGGTCTAGTTTTAGACCCAGGTTACAAACCTATGGGGCTTGCAAGATTTTTTTACATATAGTCTATTTTATATCGCCAATGTGTACCTGTTCTATGTAGTACAAAATGCTTGAGACCCAATTTTGTAACATATTAATGCTTGTTTAAAACTTTCCATTTTACATTACAGAGGTCAGCATCAAAATAAATATAAAATAAATATAAAATTAAAAAATCTGGTGTGTGTCCACTCGACTTTCCGAACATTGAGTAATTAACAGTTTTGTAGATAAAACCTATAAATGCCAGATTCACCAAAATGCTTATAGTTAGTGCAACAGTGATTTATAATATTCATATAAATTTTCAGCTCAATTAAATGAGGCGTTTAGAGGCTATCGCACTTTGAAACATTTGGTCCCATAGGCCATAATGATAAAGAATTTTTCTTTGTGTCCCTGTAAAAAAATTGTAAGTGCTAAATTCACCAAAATCTATACAGTTGGTGCAATTGTAACCTATAACATGTGTAAAAAATTTTTGCTGAGATTAATAAGGCGTGTAGACGCTATCACACTTTTAAAAAATTTGGCCCCATAGGCCATAATGATAAGTAATTTTTCTTTGTGTCCCTGTAAAAGAAACCGTAACATCTAGATTCTCCAAAATCTATACAGATTGAGTATCTGCGACCTATAATATGTGTATAATTTTTTTACTCAATTGAATGAGGCGTTTAGATGCTATCGCACTTTTAAGATTTTGGTCCCATAGGCCATAATGATAAAGAATTTTTCTTTGCGTTCCTGTAAAAAAACTATAAGGGCTAGATTCATGAAAATTAATAGAGTTCGTGCTACGGGGACTTCCAGCATGCGTACCAACTTGCAGCTCTTTCGAGCAAAGCGTTTAGACGCTAGCGTGTTCACTCACACACATACACACATACATACATACGTCATCGCAAAAATAGTGAAAACGGACGCAGGGGACCTCGAAACGTATAGAAATATCAAAATCTCAAATTCGTATTTTTGACATGACTACAATACTTTCCTCACTATAGTATCCGGAATTTAAAAATTACATAGGGGAGACCGGGGCAAGTTGAAGTGCGGGGTAAGTTGAAACATGGAAATAAAAAATACAATTTTTAAGTTCTTATTTATTGCCAATAAAGGGAAGTACAGACACACAAAACCTACTTTACAATGTAAGAAAGATGTGTATGTAAACATCTGTCGATTTTATGAGGATAAAACTGTTTTTGAGCACTGTTTTTTACTGTGAGTAAAAATTCAAATTTTTAAGTGATAACGCATTTTATATAACAAAAATTGATGAATATTTCTGATTGATTCAGCGTTTATAGTGTATAGGAGCAGCTTGCTAATCATATGATTTGAAACGCCCACGAGCATAAGTACTGGTAGCTTAACTTCTCGTGATGTGAAAATTGTAGGCAGGGGCCAGCTGAAACAAATATGGGGGAAGCTACTTGAAACACCTGTTTCAATTAGGCTCATGCGCAACTTTTATTATTATTATTATTATTATTATTATTATTATTGTATACAGTCTTATTTTCATCACCCTATATATGTTTTACATAATATAACAATATGCACATTTCAGATGTATATTAGGTTATTACTTTCCGAGCACTAGAGTGAGGAAAGTATTGTAATCATGCCAAAAATCCAAATTTGATATTTTGATGTTTCTATACGTTTCGAGGTTCCCTGAGTCCATCTTCACTATTTTTACGACGATGCATGTATGTGTGTGTGCATGTATGTGTGTGTATGTATGTGTGTGTGTATGTGTGTGAGTGAACGCGCTAGCGTCTAAACACTTTGCTCGAATGAGCTGCAAGTTAGTACGCATGCTGCAAGTCACCGTAGCACGAACCCTATTGATTTTGGTGAATCTAGCGCTTATAGTTTTTTTACAGAGACACAATGAAATATTGTTTATCATTATGGTCTATGGGACCAAAATCTTAAAAGTGCGATAGCATCTAAACGCCTTTTTCAATTGAGCAAACAATTTATACACATATTATAGGTCATAGATTTTCAGTTTGTATAGAATTTGGAGAATCTAGCACTTATAGTTTTTTTACAGGGACACAAAGAAAAATTCTTTATCATTAGGGCCTATGGGACCAAATTTTTAAAAGTGCGATAGCATCTAAACGCCTTAGTCAATTGAGATTAAAATTTATATGAATATTATAAATCACTGTTGCACTAACTATAAGCATTTTGGTGAATCTAGTATTTATAGGTTTTATCTACAAAACTTTTAATTACTCAATGTTCGGAAAGTCGAGTGGAGTCACTCCAGATTTTATATTTTTATATTTATTTTATATTTATTTTGATGCTGACCTCTGTAATGTAAAATAGGAAGTTTTAAACAAGCATTAATGTGTTACAAAATTGGGTCTCAAGCATTTTGTACTACATAGAACATGTACACATTGGCGATATAAAATAGACTATATGTAAATAAATCTTGCAAGCCCCATAGGCTTGTAACCTGGGTCTAAAACTAGACCATCTACGGTATAATTAAAACTCTCTCTCATAGTTATTGACTCATGGCTTATAGAGTAATTTACCATCAATTTTCACCTTTTTTTGAAAATTTTCAACTTTGAGACCATTTATCTACTAAAGCCAAGAGTGACCCATGCAATTTTAAATATCTTTAAGTTCTGTACTAAGGTGTGTGAATAACCCCATAAATGTTACTATGGGGCACTCATGGCCTTAGCAGATATTCAGACTGAAAGCATGGAAAAAATCAACGAAAACTGCATTTTCGAATGACCGTGGCCCTTAAAGCCATGTGTGACCCACCAAACTGTTTATGCTAAAATATACTTAGTATCAAGTAGTATCCGTATTTAAAAAAATGACATGGGTCACTCATGGCTTTAGGAGTAAAATGATATTAAAATGGCACCATTTATTTACGGCCTCAAACTTTGACCCCTCTCCAGGTCAAACAAATGAAATTCAGAAAAAAATAAATTTCACTTTTTCTTATCACAGTACTACTAACATAACAATTTCAGGAAAATTGAAAATGTCAACTATCACACCTGCATAGACTTTGTCCAGCTTTACAAAAAATGGCTCTTAACATTTCTAATAAAATAATTTATAATACTAATGATGTAGAGTAGTGTAGTGATATAATACAAAAATTATATTATATTACAATACAATATGTCATATAAGTAGTATAAATGTAATTAATTACATTTAAAACGATAATTTTTATCGGAATACGATGAGAGATTGCAATATGTATCATCTTTTTTTTTTTTTTTCTTTTGTCACTAAATTAATACCCAACACTGGGGAAGCGGTCCTTCGTTCAAAGCTGGTAAACGTGATATGGCGTGTTCGATCCCATGTTACGCTCGTCTGTCTAAACGTTCTGAGTTTTCCGTAGTTTTCTCCGAAAGTTTCGTAAATACGGGCTAGGACCCCTTAGAAAAATCCCCACAAAGGGCACACCCTTTCAGGACAAGGACCCTAGTGCAGTCAATCTGCCTTATTCCCTACAACTCCACAACTCTCACTAAATTGATACAATGCATTAAATATTAAACGTAAAATATCCTTTTAATCTAAAGTTTATCATAAATTTATTGTTAGGTAAATTATTTTTTTTATTATTTAAAAACAAAGCATTTTCTTTTACAGAAACTTTATGATGAAAATTTGTCAAAGCTATCTTATCTTGAAAAGCATTTTCTTTGATGGATGACAAACGAATGCCCAGAGTTTTATTCAAATACACAAAATGTTAGATTCTGATTTTTAGAATCAATTTTTCTTACTCGCAGCATCCATGTTTATATTTATGTATATACTTTTTAAATGACGACGAACGGCTTTTAAAAATATTGAATCATTATTTACGTTCAGAAAATGTTAGAACAATTTATAACCGTTGACGTAAGGAAAACACAGTGTATATTCACAATAAGTTAAATCATTTAACTATTGCTTTCATACAACTTTAAACAAAGATGTATTATATACAAAACTTCATATTTTATATCAATAATATAATTGCGTTTTATTATATAATATATTTCTACAAAATATATTATGCATTTTAAATCGAATTGTAGAAGTTATGCATGTGGTAGGTTTGATAAATTAAATGTGTTGAGATAATATAGAAGCATTCAAATAATGATAGATAAAGAAAAGTATTACCGTGATATATTCAGATTGGAAATTAAGATATCAATAAATTAATATTTGTCACAAGAGATCAGTTTAGTTGTTCTTTCTAAATATTTTATTATATGTATAACTTATTAATGTTTGATAGCTATTACACTGACATTGAGATTTGAAATTAAAATATCAATGAATTAGTATAGTGCAGGAGTGATCAGTTTAGTTACTCTTGCTAAATACATAATTATGTGTCTAACTTACGTGTTTGAATATTTTTTTAATATATTCACAAATAAATTTTATCTCATTACTTTAAATAAGAAAAACTATTAAACATCTATTTAAAACATATTTACATGATATATTATAGACGCATGCACTTACATATATACATGAGGAGCAAACATTCAAACCATGTTTTCTCCTTCGGATACAAATTTTCAGAAACACAGAAAAGTAATAAATTAAAAAAATAACTAAACTTAAACCCAAATTATAATTTGCTTAGATGTATTACTAGTTATTAGGGATACATGTATCCATATCTAGGAAGATATGTAATCATACTATGTAATGTTAAGTTTAAAAAAAAAAAGAAAAAAAATTGTTTCTCTCTCTCTTGTTTTAGAAAACACGATTCGAATGTTTGTTCCTCATATACAGGATGGATTTGAAATAATCCGATGTATCCAGAGTTCTACAGCATTTTGTTTATTACGCCAAAAATTGTGTAAATTTGCGTTCATGATGACGGTTTTGATTTCTAACAAAAAATTGTTTAGTATCAAAAGTCACGCTGGAGTAGCGTAATTTGAGTTGAAAATAAATACAAAATCAGCAGTTGAAAGGTTTACTTACAGTTACTTTATTTATAATAAATAGGGTTCATTAGTGCTTACAAACTTCGCTCAAAACGACCACTATTCTATTTCTTCAGTAACTGCATATTGTGTAAAACGCTTTCAACAGAGACTCGAGATATATAGGCTTTTATTCGTCTAACAAGTAAACATTCAAAAGGTGTCATCTTCAAAACGTATTGAAAAAAATATATGTGATTCTACTCTTCATAAAACACCAGAAAGTGAAAAACTAGTTGGCATAGGTGGACTTTGCTCAGTTCCCCATCATATTTATGTTCTCATAAATTCCTAGTGCGAGACATATTATAATCATGTTAAAAGAAATGAATTTGACCAAAGCTTGATACAGTGACAGAATGAAATCCCAACCTGATAGGCTATCACCGTTCACTTCGATATATTTATCTTATTCTAAACTATTAATTTATTTTATCAGGGTCGATTCCGTTGTTTAGTTTTCATGCTACTATTTCTAATGCAATAAATAATCTTCAAAATTCTCTTTACAATTTCGCTATGTTGATAAAATCGTAAATTACGAATAATTTACGAATTTTTCTTATTAGAATATTCGTATTCAATCATGTTCAAACAAATATCATAAATGTAATTTTGAAGTTGTCTAATGAATTTATGATCCTCAAAATGGAAGTTTATGCTCAATTTTGCCTTATTCTGACATGTGAAGTAAATCGAAAAATTCCAAATAACTTAGAAATTTTTTAAATTGGAAAAATCATAGTCTATGATATTCATGCCAGTATCCTATATAATATTTCGAAAGTGGTTTGACATCTTTACGATGAAAATATCCCTCAGGATTGACGTTTACGTGAAATTTTGCTCTATTCTATTATGTTAAGAAATTCGTAAATTTCCAATAACTTACGAAATTTTTAAATTGGAAAATTCATAGTCATTAATATTCATGCCAGTGTCCTAAATAATATTTCAAAAGTAGTCTGACATCTTTACGATAAAAATATCGCTCAAAATTGACGTTTATGTGAAATTTTGCCCTATTCTCATTGTTACGAAATTCGTAAATTTACAATAACTTGCGAAATTTTCAAAGTAGCATATTTATCGTTACTGATGTTCATTCCGGCATCAAAACTGATATTTTAAAATTAGTCTGACATTTTTACAGTAAACATTTTCCATTTAATGCACGTTTAAGTGAATTTTTGTCGTATTCTCCCATGTTAAGAAAATCGTAAATTTCTAATAACTTACGAAGTTTTTTAATTAGAATGTTCCAAATGAATAGGGTTCTTGCCAGTATAAAAAGTAATATTTTTAAACTGATCTGACCTCTCTGCGACCATTTGTTCGTGAGATATCGTGTAAACAGACTAACAAACTAACGGACTAATACACTAACGGACTAACACACTAACACACTAACGGACTAACACACTAAAAGACACCCTACAGACAGACACCATAAAAATTTTGTCATTTTCGGATTCCTCACACCTGAAAACGTATAAAAAAGTCAAAAAACCGAGGCCAAAATTTTTCACAATTACCTATTTTCCGCATACCTATAGTATGATGGGGAACTAAAAATTATCGGCTGAAATGAATTACAGCGAACAAATATATGTATATATACGAGGGTTGTAAATTAAATATTGGCAACTTAACCTTGAAACTCGCAGAAGGGCGGGCATGCGCAAATAGGTTATGGGAGCGGTGAGGTGGCGCTGTTGTCGATGTGTAGAGTGCAAAAAACAGTCGATCTGCTAAGAAGGGTAGTTGTTGTGTGGCGTTAAAGTGAGGAGTTTCGTTTCCATCGCTCTAAGGGCCTAATTGACCAAATTCTTAACACTCGGATTAAAACATGGATCAGCAAACCCGAGAATTAAAGTAGCCGGTGAACAGCGGATTTGGTTGATCCGTAGAACAGAGGTTCACTTTCTGCTTCGCGAACTTCTGTAGCGAGAAACTGCCTATCCTTGTAAACATAACTTAACAATTCTATTATGACGCAGTATGGAGAGATTTGATTGGTTCATTTGTTTTTTATTGATTTGAGTGTATTTTACATTGCACTAGAGCTACATTATGGGTAATTAGGCTATATTGAATTGGTTCATTTGTTTTGAGTATATTTTACGTTGCACTAGAGCTACATTACAGGAAATTAGACGATATTTGATTGGTTCGTTTGTTTTGAGTGTATTTTACGTTGCACTAGAGTTACATTATGGGAAATTAGGCGATATTTGATTGGTTCATTTGTTTTTTATTGATTTGAGTGTATTTTACATTGCACTAGAGCTACATTATGGGTAATTAGGCTATACCTAATTGGTTCATTTGTTTTGAGTATATTTTACGTTGCACTAGAGCTACATTATGAGAAATTAGGCGATATTTGATTGGTTCATTTGTTTCGAGCGCATTTTACGTTGCACTAGAGCTACATTATGGGAAATTTTGGTCTTAACATGCGCGATAGTGATTGCCGCGGAGCCGAGTTACGTGCGCTTTCAGATTCATGCACAGCAAATTGGGGATACCCAGTGATGTTTTTTTGGTTTTAACATGCGCGACAGTGATTGCCGCGGAGCCGAGTTACGTGCGTTTTCAGATTCATAGCTTTATACAGCCATGTTTCTTTGTTGGTTCATATACCTTAGGGGTATGTCCCAATTCATCCTCCGTTGTTACAGTGGCCGGATCCGTGAACTTTTAAAACAGAGAAGCTTTAAATTGCTACAATTAACTAATTATGCATGTATTTTTTTCATTTTTAATTAATAAGCACTAAAAATAAAATTTGAATATTAAATAGTTTACTTTCTATAATTTTTAAAAAAATTATAATAATGAGAATAAAGTAAACGTTGTCTGTAGAAAATGGGGATATTTGGTTGCCGTACTCATTGCCCACAACGTAGCACTAGTTCGACGTAAAACTCACTCACTCAATCACTTGTTGTTAAAGTTTATGAAAACAAGGGAATCTTCCCCTCCACTGAAATGTAAGTGTTAATGAAAAAATCGAAACGATATGTGTCTGGAGAAATGAAAGCGTATCATTTGATAACTTGAAAATATGTTTTTTATTTTATTTGTATATTCTCATAATTTTTATACCGATATGTTTCGATTCATTTGAATGCGGTTTTAGAATCCTCGAATGTTACGAATTAACTGAGCGCGAAGTGAAATATTTGATACGTGATTTACGTATTATGGAGTCAACAGAAATTCCAAAATGGAAAAAAAATAAATAAATAAATAAAATTCATGTTGCATATATTGTAAGTTTTCATGCTTTTTTAATTAATTTTAAAGTTATATTTTTATTCTGAATTTTCATTTATTTAATTACATTTATTGTGTTGTTGAAATTAATTTGCTCTTAAAACTTCGATGACAAAACGTGCATTTTGTTAAGTATTTGCTTATTTATTAAAATATTGTAGTTAAAAAGTTAATTAACCATTACGTTAAATAGTCGTCTGCATTAATATTTCTTCCATTTCGAACGTAAACAAACGTTTTGTAAGGTTGCCATAAGATAAATTCATTTCCTTGGTTCGTTGGCGTACGGATAATATCGCCAAAATGTAAACAAACACCCGAGAACCTCTGTTCTACAGATCTGCTGCGGATTTTTGTTGGAGAATACCGATTTTTGCATGATCGAGGATTACCACTGATTCGAGGTTTAATCCGAGTGTTAAGAAGTTGGTGAATAAGGCCCTAAAGCATTTTTGTTGTTGCAAATCCGCAGTCTCATTCCGACCGGAACGAAATGCTTGAACCCATCGTGCTACTGTCCTGTACGGTAAAGCATTTGTGCCACAGTCTTCTGCAATACACACACAGGAGAAAAATCGTTTCTTCTTTCCTAGTGGTGATATCATATCACACCATTTTGAGAACCAATAGGGCGATGGTTCTGACCCCACTTTCTGTTATCCCGGCAGTTTTGAATTCAGTTGTGTTTGAGCATCACTCAAGAGAGCAGCATGGGTAAGAATGGGTTTTATGTTCTGTTTTTAAAGGACTTTGTCCAGATTATGATTTGGAGAGAGAGTTCCTACTTATTAAATATATATATATGTTATCAGCTGGGATGGATGGATATTCAAATTTTAAGAGCAGTCTATTTTTGTATCCTGCTTGTTTTGGATTTGCCGGTATTGATTGGAAAATAAAAGAAAGGAATGTTGATGCAATGATTTGATTTTTCTTACAAATAGTATTGTGTTCTGCATTTTTCCTTTAACAGCATTCTACCAATTAAGTAAGTTTGTTCCTCTTTTCTCTTAAGTAAATAAAAATATTTGGACATATATATATTTGACCTTTTGACCCAAAGAATAAAAGGGTTTGTGGCCAAAACGTAATGTACGATCATGTACGCCATGAGGTTTTTGATTCTTCAATAACGACCTTCTATTGATAATTAAAATTAAAAATGTTAATAAAATAAAATAAAAATATGAAAATATAAAGTAAATGAAAATATTTACACCACACCACAGGCTTCCACTAATCCTCGATAGCATTCTGTTGCATTTTTGCCAAGGGCAACTTCGATTTTCAGCCACGACCGATGATCACCTTTTAAGAATATGATTTTGAGCAATGGAAACGTAACTCCTGACTTTAACGCCACACAACAACTACCCTTCTTAGCAGATCGACTGTTTTTTGCACTCTACACATCGACAACAGCGCCACCTCACCGCTCCCATATCCTATTTGCACATGACCGCCATTCTGCGAGTTTCAAGGTTAAGTTGCCACTATTTAATTTACAACCCTCGTATCAAAATTATATCAAAATTAAGCACATTCGGCGATTTCACACTGTTAGGCGATTGATTTTGAATACTTGGTGGAGAAGCAAAACACGGTTCTGCTCGCACACGGAAATCTTAGTGCTAGCAAACTTATCGCCTAACAGCGCTAAATCGCCAAATATGTTCAATTTTGATAATTTTTTGTGGTCGCTGTAATTCATTTCACCCGATAATTTTTTCACTTTCTGGTGTTTTATGAAGAGTGGAATCACATATATATATTTTTTTTTTCAGTATTTTTTAAAGATGACAATTTTTTAATGTTTCCTTGAAAGTTCTAAAGATGCTTTTTTTAAAGTAGAAATGCCAGAATAATGCAAGCCTCAAAGCGTTCCTAAAATTTTACTTGCGTTTTATTGCATAGACTTTACCATCGGATTTTATTTATTTATTTATTATTATTTTTTTTTTTTTTAACGAATGTTGCAATGCTAGATAAAATTTTATTTTAAATAGTACTGTTTTGAAATAATAGTGACAATATGATAAAATTAGCGTAAAATTTTAGGAACGTTGTGAGTCCTGAAAACGTTTTTAATTCTCAAAGACTTTTAGAATAACTTCATAACTAAAAATCACAAGTATATTGCAACTGCTGTATTGCAAAGATTTCAAGTAATATCGTCAATATTGGTTATTCCATTATGCTGATTAAACAACTTGATTAATCGGACGCGCCATCGAAAGGCAAAATGTGTATGGATGCTACAACCCTTCCAGTTTCACCAGATTGTGCGACATTTTTTATTCAATATCCAACACTAAATTTTAAATGCAACGGTTGCCTAATCCCTTTTAAAATTAATCGTCTATTATGTAAATAAAACATCACTTCTAAAAATTATTGGGTGAGTATTGAATAAAAATATAGCAAAATCTGGCAACACAGAATATTTCATGATCGTTCTCCACCAAACGCGTTTATGCTTTTTTTTTTTTTAGACTTTCTAGCCTGTTGCACTTTCTGTCCTTTATATATATGTGTGTGTGTGTGTATGTGTGTAAATATATATCGTGCCGGCAAAAAAATAAAAATTAAATTAAATAAATAAATAAAAATAAAATCTTTACACTTAAGCGGTGAAAAAAAAAAAAAAAAAAAAAAAAAAAAACTTAACATGTCAATCGCCGCTTCTGCCTTAAAAATGTGTCGAACCCCATTTATGACACGTACACATCACAGACGATCTTTCTCTATCCTATCAACACTCAGTTAGCCTTGTGGATTTTTAGTGTAAGGCTTTATGCTCTCTGCTCCCGCCAGCCAGTATTTCGTTCATTTGTTAACAGTTTGAGATCTTACATCGGTATTCCCACTCCACACAATCGGGGGGGGGGGCATTAATCTTAAATTAGAAAAGAAATACCCTGCTTATACTCTGGTAGAGAACAGGACTCAGTGATCGATGTAGCTAGAGATCTGGCAGATCATTATAGATGTAACCAGTCATTAAAAGGTCATTAAAAGTCATTACAAGGTCAATAAAATTTAAACATTTAAGTCAAGATCTTAACATTCAATTGGTATACTGTGAATATTATATTGCAGTCAGTATTTTGTCATCTCACCTTTACATTTTATTGTCATCTGCAGCCGTTTAAGCATGGATCTCTGGCTACATCTGACTACATCTATAATCATCTGCCAGACTTCTCGCTACATCAATCACAGAGTCCCATTCTCTGGCAGGGAGAAAGCAGTGTGTTTCTCTTCCATTTTAAGCTTAATCCGACCGATTGCGTGAGTGGGAATACTGATGTAGGTTCTCAAACTTTTAACAAATGAAAGAAGTACTGACTGGCGAGAGAAAAGAGCATACAGCGTTACTCTAAAAGTTCACGAAGTGAACTGAGTTTTGATAGGATAGGGAAAGTCTAGTCTGTGATTGACTAGCGACCCTTGACTGAGAGATAGGACAAGGTGTTCATACTTTTTAATTGGTGGAAAGCTCCCTTTGACCGCCTGAGGCGATTTCGCGCACCGCTACTATAGACATAAGGCAGGAAAAAATTGTGACTTTCAAAAATGCTTATAATTCATATTAATTAAATGTAATTTAAAAATTTGTAAGCAAATTTGCATGTTCCTAAATGTTTTTTCCTATTAATAGAAATAAAAATTTTCATTGATTTTCGTCAATTCTTTTCTAAATAAGTACTTTTCTTAAAACAGTTTCGTATTTGGCGATAACTTCAATAATTACACAGCCAACCTCTTTCGGAAAAAATTGCACTTTTAACGTGCGGCGTTCGGTTTTTTCCCCCTTCTTTTTAGAACAATTTTGAAAATAAATTATGTAAGTTAACATTATTAACTAATATACATTTATTATTATTTTATTTATTTATCTATTTTTATTTTACCTGATCTTTTTAAAAATTATTTTGATTAATATAACAAACATTTAGATATAAATACAACTGATAGAGTAAAGCATATTGGAAATTTAATGTTAAAAATACATAACTAATAAATAAAAAGGCCTTTTAATTATTTAGTTGTTGTTTTATTATTATTATTATTATTTCTTCAGGAGTATATAAATAAAGGCTAGTAAATTTGTTTAATGCATAAAGCTTAAACTCAATTAGGTGCCTTATATTTTTCTTACATTTATTCAAAAATATGGAATACTAGGGGGAAAAGAATAAGGTTAAAAGTATTAAAATGCTTCATGATCTCTTATTTATTAATTTAAAAACATAAAATTGTTTTATTTGTTTATCTATTTTATCTTATTTATTTATTTATTTATTTATTTTTATGGAGGAATCAGGGCATTAATAGAAGTAAATACCTCTATGGTGGCCAAGCGGTTGCGCGGTCAAAGTTGGTAGATGGGAAGGGCCGAGTTCGATGAAAAAACGCGCTCATCGATCTAGCCGTTAGGCGTTTTCCGTTGTTTTCTCTATAACTCGCATAAATGCGAACTAGATCCACTTAAATAAAAAACCACGGAGGGCATTTCCCCTGTAGGCCTAGGCCCCTAGAGTAGTCAATCAGTCTTAAGCCATACAACCAATCAACCATGCTTTATGAGATTAACATATGTTAGAATTTTATGTTGTAAAATTATAAGTGCTTATTTCTTTATTTTATTTATTTGTTTATTAATTAATTAATTTATTTATTTATTTATTAAGTGTCATATTTCTTTTTATCATATGCGTTATTTATTTATTTTATTTATTTATTTATTTTTTTATCGTACTTTATTCAAAGGTACAAAATACGAAAAAAATTAATATATATATATATATATATATATATAATATATGTGTGTGTGTGTGTGTGTATTACATTTGAAGAAAAATAACCTTTTGACATGAACAATAAGGATGTATAAAACTTTTAAAGTTAATAAATATTTTTACAAATATTAATATAATTAATGATTAGGCATTTAACTATAAACTATTGGTATGTTTTTAAGTATTAAACTAATGCAATTTTCCTAAACTGAATTATTTTAAGAAAAATATGTTGGTGTTAATGTACCAGTGTACTACAAAAGAAAGGCTGAAGTATGGGTTGACTAACTTAAGTAAGGGGTGGTCTTTTTAAGGTGTTATAGCCCATATTTACGCTTGTTTCGGAGAAAACTGCAGATAATTTCGAAAAGTTAGCCCAATGAGCGCTACCTGGTATCGAACCTGATATCTCCCGTCTACCAGCTTTGAGTTAGTTAATGTTACAGTCTCAAAAACATTTGACCCCCTGAAAAACATTTATAATCCAACTAAAACAATTTTTAAACATTTAATGTGATGAGAATGTATATATTTGTAAGTTATTACAATAAATAAAATTAATCATAAAGCTAAACGTTCATCTCTCAAATGAATATATCAAATCAAATTAACTGTTAAATTGTCAAATTTTTACTAATTAATCTTAATATCGATGAACTTTCTTACCAGTAACTACAAGGACAAATTTGATAAAATAAATTATTTTTTTAAATAAATAAAAATAACTTTATTATTATTAGTTTTTTATTATCAGTTTGTATAAATATATATTTTTAGACTACAGTTGCATAGCATATTATTAAAAGCTAAAGAGTATTAAAATTCAGAATTTTTGATATGCAGTATCATAGATAAGATGGTGTAAATTATTTCTATGAATATAGAAATGTAATCTAAATTTATAATAATAATTATAATAATAACAAAACGAATGTAACTTAATGCATAATGTATCTTAGATTGATTGCAAAGAAAAATTTTTTTTGTTTTACTTTAGAGAATATTCTTAAAAACTTACACCGATAAATCACCAAATGCGCGAACAGCGCCAAGCATTGTAAAACGAGTTACTGTAGCAAGAGGTAATCTGGACAAGCGTTTGTCCACTGAGCATAAGTACCTGTCGTATCTCTGAGATTATCCAGGGTTTCTATGATTGACTAGCACCACGTGCCATCACTGGGGTTCTACACATTTTTCTGGCGAGAACGGCAACTGACATGTAAAGATATATATATATATATATTACCGCTCAAGTGTTTTTTTTTTTTTTTTTTTTTTTTTTTTTTTTTTTTTTCTGCATTGTAGATTTTTGAACACCTTTGACAAGCACGTTATTTTAGGCCAACACTGTAGTATATATATATATATATATATATATATATATATATATATATATATGATAGATATCGTAATAAAGTTTAACCTTATAACTTAGCAATTAATAGATACAAAACAATACAACAACACAAAAATAGAACTGATTGTAACATATAGGTAAGACTGACATAAAAATGTTGCGACACAGATTATGAACCAATAAGACATAAAAACGAATTAAATTACTTACACCGACATGAATAATAATTAGGCTGACCATATGTCCTCGAATCTCAAGGACAACACTACCTTCCCCCCCCCCCAAAAAAAAAAAAAATAATAATAATAATAATAATACAACACATTTGGGGACGCCAGTTATAAAGTTATTAATGTTTTATTATAATAATTTATTATATGTATAATAAATAAGCTAAAATAAGTTCTTTTGGGTGCTTTATACATAAAAATTACTAAAATTTTACAATTGAAGGTGATTTAACTATTTTTTTTATTTTTTTGTCCTCGAAATTCGAGGGCGCCGATGCTTTGTCCCCAAATTCAATAAAAAATATGATCACTCTAATAATAATAGTAAAACAAAGGACCGTTAAATTTAATGACGGAGAGAGTAATACATATATACAAAGAGAGAGTAACGGAGATATACAGAAAAAGAATAATAAAGTGAAGGGAATATAAGTATATAGATATAATAAGAGAGGGGGGGGGGTTACAAAAAAATCATAATGCAATTTTTAGTTCCCCATGCGTAGATCGCATACATGAAATTACAAAATACATTTAAATGATTTGGTTATTTTGCATTTTGTTGATCATTTTTATTACTATAACTATTTAAAATTTTATTTTTTAATTTTTTATTTTTGAAGTTTAAGTTTTAATAGAGTTCCACATTTATTTCTGCATGACGATAATTTCCACCTATTCTCTTTTATTTTTTTTTTAAGAATTTTTGTGGTGGCGTTTAAAAAACTAAATTAAATACTTCGATACTGTAATCCAGTGTAATTTTCCTCCGAGGTAGAAATTGGGCAAACGGCCATGTACTATAGGTACAGATAGGCTACGTTGCCGATAGTTATGATAATAATATTGTAGTTTACTAATTAATCTCCAATAACAAAATCTGAAATTAAAAATGTCATACTCCAAAATTAACTAATAGTGTTTTTAAAAATATATATGCATAGAATTGGCGAGTAAAAAAATCTGTATTTGGGTTCAAACGACTACAATGTAAAAACATGTATAGAATTAGTTAGTAAAGAATTTTTTTTTTTTTTTTTTTTGGGGGGGGGGTTGACCGAACTATAAGAAATATCCGTCTGTTGGAGGTATACAGTTAAAAACCCATTTTCAACAGTTAAAATAAATGTGCAATAATATCATGATAATTAGTGATAAGAAAATTAAATGTAACATGATAAGGTAATAATAGTATATAATTAAGCAGCTATAATTATAATATAACAGTACAAGCTTGTAAACTATTAAAATATGCACAAATAACATAGGAATAACTCTATGTATTGAAAAAAAAAAAAAAAAAAAAAAAAAAAAAGAGAGAGAGAGAGAGAAAAAAAGAAATAAAAGAAAAAAGAACCTTACATATATTGATAAAAGTTTATGATATAAAACGGAAGAAGGTAGTATTCTAAATTATGCATGTGATTTTAGGAAAAATAACTCCTTAATATCACACGAGTCCCTCTTTCCTCTGTTTACCCTTTCCACTCGAGGCACTTTTCGTTCGGGCGAACTCGGGATACTTTTATGCGTATTTGGCGAAATTCTGATTATTAACATAAAACAATTTCACACACAAATAACGTTTTATTTATTTATTTATTTTTATAATTTGTATATATTTATACTTTAAAGAGGAACATTTGTTAAATATTAATCATTTCTAGATATCATTCAGAAATCTGTAACTCCGCAAGTGGGCGTTTCTTTTGCAATTTGTATGTTATTTTATTTCTTAAGAATACACATATTCTTTTTTGTACAGTCAAAGTACTGTGGATGCAAGCACTTTGATTAAAGAGAGTATAAAACAAAGTTGTCGCAAAAATATCAATGCATGTTATCGCAATTCTTGTTCTGGAGGATTTAAAGATTCTCAGATGTTTTATATGCATGCATTGTTAAACACATTCATGAAGCAATATTACCAAAACAAAACAAAATAAAAATGATTGTCGCTCGAATTATCATTTCAAACCGAAAGATGACACAGTTATATTTCAAGTTACTGTATCAGAAAGAATGGTGACACTCGGTCAACTCTCAAGTTGCCATATGAAATCGAATGGTGACCAGAGCCCGATCTAGCTCATCTGCCGCCCCGGGCAAAGTATAATTTTGCCGCCCTTCATGATTAGTTTTAAATAAATACAACCAAACCTCAGTATAAAGCTACCGTCACGCAGTAGTAATCCGTTTATATTGTGATAATTCCAGGTGTCCATGCAATTTCAAAGAAAATATTTTTCCTGTTTATAGTTATCAGTACAAAAACCCTTAACGGGTTAAAAGTTTGTGACGCAGCTACTTTATCGCTATAAAATTTTGAAATATGGGTCTTAAAAATAATGATATAAATTTTAAGTGACGCTTTACTATTAGTCAAAATATACGTAGATTTTCTTATTTGATCATTTGTTTTTTTCTTTTATTTATATTTATAATGCAAACATAATATTTTTAACTTCAAGATAAGACAAATATATTAAATATACTCACTGATACTTTTTCATTTGCACTTCAATTTCAAAATAACAGTTTTAAAAGGAATGATATAAAAATTCCAGTGACTCCTCGGTGTCATTTTAAAAGATTTGTTTTTTGATTCCATTAAAATTACCTTTGTTTTGTCTATTAAAGTATATTTACACATTGAAACAGTGCTTTTAATTTTCAAATATACTGTCAAATAATCACACTTTCACTGAGTTTGCATTATAAATTGAAATTATTTATTTCAATAAATTGATTTGTCTTTTGCGTCACGCTATCCAAAACTGCAAACAAAATTTGTGCAAATGTATTCTTTGCATCACACTATCTCTTTGCACAAATTTTCACTTAGTTGGATACTATGATACAAAGTAACATTTACATAAATTTTATTCACAGTTTTGGATAGCGTGACGCAAAAGACAAATCAATTTATTGAAATAAATAATTTCAATTTATAATGCAAACTCAGTGAAAGTGTGATTATTTGACAGTATATTTGAAAATTAAAAGCACTGTTTCAATGTGTAAATATACTTTAATAGACAAAACAAAGGTAATTTTAATGGAATCAAAAAACAAATCTTTTAAAATGACACCGAGGAGTCACTGGAATTTTTATATCATTCCTTTTAAAACTGTTATTTTGAAATTGAAGTGCAAATGAAAAAGTATCAGTGAGTATATTTAATATATTTGTCTTATCTTGAAGTTAAAAATATTATGTTTGCATTATAAATATAAATAAAAGAAAAAAACAAATGATCAAATAAGAAAATCTACGTATATTTTGACTAATAGTAAAGCGTCACTTAAAATTTATATCATTATTTTTAAGACCCATATTTCAAAATTTTATAGCGATAAAGTAGCTGCGTCACAAACTTTTAACCCGTTAAGGGTTTTTGTACTGATATCATTACTTTTTAGAGGTTATTGATCAAAAAATTAAAACAAGTCCTTCCGGCTCATAGGAAGGTTAGGTTGATTTATCTTTTCTTAAGAATTTGCCACCATTTTTCCAAAATGGCAGCTACATTTTATTAATGAATTTGATGGATTTATTAATGAGGGCTATGTATATATGGAGTTTTAAGCAAATCGGTTCAAGGGTTATTGTGATAATTTTCAAGTGGCCACCATTTTGAAACAAAAGGACAGAGTGACTGAGATGCCCAGTGAACTTATCAAAGGTACTTGAATGATATGTCAACTGTGCAAACGTGATTCGAACTGATTCAGTATTACAAAAGTTATTGTAATAAAAAAAATTTAAGTGGCCGCCACTTGGAAACAAAATGGTGGAGCAAGTTGCCTAGCAAACTTATCCAAGATATTTGAATTGTAAGTTCACTTCCCAACTTTGATTTGAACCAGTTTAGTATTCTAAAAGTTACTATGGTGGCGCATTTTCAAGTAGCAGCCTGATTTCAAGCGGCTGCAACTTGGAAACTAAATATTGGTACAAAATTCATCCAAGATATTGGTGTGATAAGTTCAATGTCCAACTTGAACTGATTCAGTATTTCAAAAGGTATTCTGATGATAAATTTACAAGTGGTATCCTGATTTGAAATGGCCGTACTAAAGATATCGGTCATTTTGTTAAAAATGGCAGATAAAATTCATTAATAAATACTTGGTTGAGACCTTTATGTGGTCAATGTAAACATCAAAATTCAAAATGTGGATTTGAAATTTTCACGTAGCTGCCACTTGAAAACAAACTGCAGAGCAACTTAGTTAACGAACTCATCTAAGATATTTGTACGATAAGTTTGCTGTATAACTTTGGTTCAATTCAATTTTGAGTATTATGTCAAGTTATCGTAATCACAAAATTTCCATTACAAAAAAACCCAATTTATACATCTTTTACATTTATACGATCTTTTAGTGAAGTCCTGATTCATTCCTATTCATTTGAATGAAAAATTTCTTTGTTTATAAGTCACACAATATTAGTTATGTCTTTTGCACTTTTCTAAAATTCACAAAATTTCTTGACTGGTCATTATTTTACCATTCTAAATATAAATTTTGATGAGTATGTGAACTTTGATATTATATCATGACTTTGGAGTTATTCACAATCTATTAACTAATTAAAAACAAATTGTCTGATGCTAATTTAAGTGATAATGATGTAGAATGTGAAGAAGTTATTCTTAAGAGAGGACAATACCTAATCTTGGCAACAGCTATGGCCTATCTTATGGGAAGATCTATTTTCATAACTAGGGGGCTCTGCCCCTGCTCGCTCCGCTCACCAACCCCTGAGGGAGGCTTCGCCTTCCCCCGACTCACTTTACTTGTTAACACATGCAGAGCTCTGCCCGCCTATCCGCTGCTTTCCTTTCACTGAATAGGAATGTTAATAGTGCATAACACAAGACAAAAGCAGAAAATTATTATATAAATCCCCATATTCAATGTCAAATTGAAATATGTAATATTTAATAGCACATTATTTTATTTTTATAAAACTCATGCTTAAAATTAGTTTTTTTTTTTTTTTTTTAATAGAAAGAAATCCGTAATATCCAGACTATTTTCTATTATAGCTTTAGTATATCACCTTTGTTTTTTAACTATAGATCAGGACCGCGGCACCCCAGTCGATAGCACGCCGACCTCATAATTGGAAGATTGCGGGTTCGGTACTCGAGCTGGCCAAAGACCGTTGTGTACACTAATGGTGGCTGGTGCACGTAAAAT
Source organism: Salticus scenicus (assembly GCA_963930645.1). NCBI lineage: Eukaryota > Metazoa > Arthropoda > Arachnida > Araneae > Salticidae > Salticus > Salticus scenicus. The sequence continues at coordinate 130,923,905 of OZ005656.1, read as the reverse complement.
CTGTTGTGGCGACAATATCCTCCATATTCCCATCAAAACTATACCTTTTTGGGTCACCGAAGCGGGGGAACCATCTCTTCCGTGTAGGATCAAAAATGTGATGGCATGTCTCTGAAACATACCTAGGGGTGTGCCCCAGATCGTCGCCAATTATCCATAGTGCAGTAATGGCCAATGTCATATCCAACCTATCTAACTACCTACCTACCTACAACCATGGATATTTTAATTTTCCCAAGTAAGAAAATTTACTTTCTAAAAGTAGAGAAAAAAAGTTATTAATAGCAACACTGACATTTATTTTTTACAACCATGGTTCCGAGCAGCAGTATAGCCAGTCCATAAAGCACCGAGCTCATAATTGGAAGATTGCTGATTCGATACTTGAGCCGGTCAAAGACCGTCGTGTGCACTAATGGTGTCTGGTGTACATAAAATCTGTCGTGGCCACAAAGTCCTCTATGTTCCCATCAAAAATATACGTCTGGGGGAATCTCCTCCATGGAGGATCAAAATTGTGATGTCTCTGGAACATCCCTAGAAGTGCTTCCCAGACAGTCACCAATTACCCATAGCGCAGTACTTGGGCGATGTTAAATCCAACCTGCCTACCTACAACCATGGATCGTATTTTATTTTTCCCATGTAAAATGACTTCATGACAGAAGACCAACGTCACTGGGAGAAACTTTTTTCAAGGTGGCAAATAGAGTACTTTCACAAATTTGTCGTTTATAGCTAATAAGTTCTTTAATTAAAATGATAGAAATTTCTAAGCAGCTGAAATGTCTTCCTTGAAGTATTCGGAACACATTGATACCTCTCATGCAGGGTTAGAAATAAGCAGTCGTCAGTCGCATTTTGCGACCAGTCTTTTCATTTTGACGCCTAGAATTCCAATCATAGGTGCCATATTTGACGCCTGTATTTCTTCCTCATCATACCTAATAATTTTCCCAATCCCATCAGACTGTAAACAAGTCTATTTCAGTCAATTAATTGAACCTAATAAAAACTGATTTAAGAAATCATATCTCTATGAAAGTAGTTGACGATTTGTTAATGATTAAATTAAACAGCCCTAAATTGGAAGATTTCTGCCCAGAAAATGCTATTAAATTGTGGGGGAATGATGTATCTTCTGGGTGAAGAATGAATTTGCGATTTTAAATATGTACGTTTAATATTGTCAATGTAATTACATTCATCACATAACTATGTTTTATATAATCTAGCATGTATTATTTACAAGTTTATGCTTTATTATTATTATTATTATTATTTTTAATATACATATTTAATAATAGATGGCACCTAGATTTTTCATTTTGACGCCCAAAAAATTTAATCCAGGCGTCATTTTGACGCCTAGTTTCAAAATTCTTATTTCTAACACTGCTCTCATGATGCGAAAGACCCTGCCCTCCGCGAGAAGATGCTGTCGCAGACAAAAAAAATTTGACGCCAGCGACAGTAATTTTTTTTTTTTATATATAGAGATTACTCATTACCAAATGTAGTTTTTAAATTCCGTTTTCACTTTCAGAAAATTCACAACCATTAAATTGGTACTCATTTTCGAAGAAATTGATTTTTAAAAATTTTTATAGATTTTTTTCGTTCAAAAATGCAAATTTTCACACAAATTGCTTTTTTTAACCACAAAATGAAATACTAAAAATTTAAAAAATCAATTTTTGGAAAATGGGTACTAATTTAACGACTTTGAATTTTCTGAATATATTTCTTATCTTAATTTTGTAAAAAAAAATTATTACTTGGTAATAGAAATTCCAGATGAAAAAAATACAAAATTAAATTTTACTTCCACATAGAAAAGTTATTTATTTATTTTTCACAAAAGTAATGTCTTTAATAATATAAATGTGACATGTGTATGACTGTATATATATATATATATAATCAATTTGATAAATATGCAGAAACTTAAAGAGAAATAATAAAAATGTTGAGTGACTCCAGTCGACTTTCTGAACATGAAAGTAATTCACTGTTGTTTAAATAAAATAACGTAAGAGAAGTCATTAAATAAACAATCAAGAAAATTATTTGATTATTTGCTCACAAATAATATATTGTTTAATGGAATGGAATGCATCCAAATTATTTTGTGTATATCTGTAAAAGAACTAATAGTGTTAGATTCACCAAAATGTATATAGTTTGTGTGACATATACTTATAATTTGTATATGAATTCAAAGCTCAATCAAATGAGGCTTCAGACGCCATCACATTTTAAATAAATTCAGACTATAGGCCATAATATTACAGAATTTTTCGTTATTTCCCTGTAAAAAAAACTATAAATGCTAGATTCAGCAAAATATATCTATAGGCGATTCATTCAACAGTGACTGATAACATGTATATAAAAGTTTCAGCTGAATTGAATAAGGAATTCAGATGCTATCACACTTTAAATTATTTGAGCCCATAGACTATAATGATAAAGAATTTATCTTTGTGTCCTGGTTAAAATAAATAAATAAAATTGTGCTAGATTCTCCAAGATGTATACAGTTTGTACTACGATAACCTATAACATATGCACCAACTTTTAGCTCATTTGAACAAAGCATTTAGACAATATTGTGTTCACTCTACTCAGATATGTACATACATTATCGTAAAATAGCAAAAATGAACTCATGGAACTTCAAACATGTAGATACACCAACTTCACGTCAAATTTTTGTTATAATTACAATACTTTCCTTACCTATGTATTTTCAGAAAGTAAAAAATTCCTAAATATTTAAATAATTAGAAGGACGAATTAACTTTAATAAACTTTAAGTACCTTTAACGATCCTTCAAATTTAGCAGCTTTTAAATGATATATTTCGACGTGCTATCGCAGTCATCTTCAGATGTTGTTTATGCTGCATTACTGAAAGGTGTCTTCAATCTTCCTCCACATCAGTCTCCTTCTCGCTTACGTCATTGTTTCGTCGGTGATTTCTTAGTACTTGTTGCCAATCCTTAGTTATTATGCTGTGCTCTCTCTCATTTACTGCCATGTTAGATGTTAGAATTTCTAAAGCTTCGCGTTTCAGAGCGTAGTTATGTGAGTTGTATGGGGCTATTTTGACGGTTTTTAGGGTATTAGTTATTATTGGGTTAATTTTATGTGTACGTGATAAGGCGGTGGAACATATTAACGATCTAAAATACAATAGAAGCTCCACCGCCTTATCACGTACACATAAAATTAACCCAATAATAACTAATACCCTAAAAACCGTCAAAATAGCCCCATACAACTCACATAACTACGCTCTGAAACGCGAAGCTTTAGAAATTCTAACATCTAACATGGCAGTAAATGAGAGAGAGCACAGCATAATAACTAAGGATTGGCAACAAGTACTAAGAAATCACCGACGAAACAATGACGTAAGCGAGAAGGAGACTAATGTGGAGGAAGATTGAAGACACCTTTCAGTAATATGCAGCATAAACAACATCTGAAGATGATTGCGATAGCACGTCGAAATATATCATTTAAAAGCTGCTAAAGTTGAAGGATCGTTAAAGGTACTTAAAGTTTATTAAAGTAAAAAATTCCATGAAATATATGTGAATCATTCATTTCATCATGCTTAATAACAAATTTTTTAAAAGGTGTTTACGACTATGAGGGAGGAGATGATAATGTAGTTGAAAGAAGTTGGGGGGGGGGAAGGAGGGGAATTAAAATTGAAACTATAAACTATACTTTTGCACCCAATTCACCCTTAGAAATAGATATATTTATTTATTAAATATTGTTAACTTTGCATGCCTATTTCAATCATTTATGTCTATTTTGAAATATTTAAATTGATTTTATTTACATACACAGGTTTAACCTGGCAAAAAAATTACTTTAGCATTTTAGCGAAAATAGGCAAGCACTATTTTAGCTTTTTCGAAAGTTAATTAATTCTTTGGATACCATTGATTTCTTTTACTTACAAGGAACATCACCCAAGCGTCCGGCTCGGATTTCAATGAGAGAGAGGCGTTTCTTTCATATTTGATATGCTATCAAATTTTACTCAAAAATATGCGAAAAATTTGTATTTATACAGCAAGTGAATACTCAAATGAATAATTCAGTTGAAATAATTTTCAGTACTACTATAAATTTTCATTTGTAACTTAAACATTAAAGCGCAAAATCATTTAGTATTTTTAAGTCACACCCAAAGGCGGAGCTTACTGTTGATATGTGGCTGATGTGGTTTTTAACATTTTAAAAATTCAATAAATAGAGAAAACATGGATGATAGCAAAAATTTCTGTGATAAAAAATATTTGGTACATGCCCTCTATCAGAAATTAAAGTTTCATTAAAATCACGGCCAGACACGGTGTTCCTTGTTAGCTTTGTTATCCTCAGTTTTGTTTTCTATTCCTTTTGTTCATTGTTGATTTTAACCAAGCATCCATATTTGTGACTTTAAAAATATGAATCAGGAAAACTATGTTTTGATTTCAACAATAGAAAAAGAGGTACTCATATCATACATGTAAAATGAAAAAGCAATTTAAAAATTAAATAAAGTGTAGTGGTAGATAATCGTGAAATACTAGTGCTAAGAATGCTTCTATGAAGCAAATTCCGACATACTTTTAAATATTTTTGCATTTAAATTCAATCATTAAAAATAAATCCAAATTACTATACAAATAATGATTCCCAAAAATTTCAGTTCTTTCGCAGTTTTTGCCTGCAAATATTACAAAAAAAAAAAAAATCTGAGTTATTATATAGAGATATTTTATATAGTTATCCAGTTTTAGCTTTTTAGTGAAATTCTGACCAACATTTTTTAGCAAAATGCTAAAAAAACTTATGGCAGTTTAAACCCTGAACAGGGTTCAGGAATTTATTAAAAAATATGGTCGCCAACAAAAAATTATAGTAGCCCATAAAAAAATATTCTCCAACATTTTCTTTCTTTTTTTTTTTCTTTTTATTCCGTTTCAAAATTTACTTGAATATAGCAGGGGTGCAGAATATGTCCGAACGTGTGAACGATGTTCGGGGAAAATTCTGGCTGTCTGGGGAAATTTTGAATAATTATTATCTTAGAATAAAATAAAAATGAAAACGGAAGTAAGAAAAAATTACTGAAAAAAACAAATTTTCGAATATTAAACTACAAATTAACAGCTGTATTCTTCTTTTACAAGTGTATTCCCTTTAAATACCCGTTACCCCCTTTCCCCCCCCCCAAAAAAAAAAAAAAAAAAAAAAAAAAAAAAAAAAAAACTTTCAGATAATAGGTTGATGCGTTATTTTTGGGAAAATTTCAGAGGTCTGAACATTTTCTGCACCCCTAGAATATAGAAATTAAGATTCTATATACCAATTATTATACCAACTAAAAATCAATTATTTATTAGGCTGGAATGATTTATTTTTTACATCAGGAAACACTTGTTTAAATTTAACATCATGAAACTGGTTTTATTATTTTCACTAAATTAATACACCATCGGCAATGGTACATCATTACACAGGTACAAAAATTCAGCACCAGATCGATAGCATGCACAGACAGGAGCAGTGTAAACCAATTCCCTAAAACGGTGCAATAATTTAACACAGAGTTGTGAAACATGCACGGAGATATGTAAATTTCCTAATTCAACACAGTGTCTCAAAAAGTGGTGAGGGCAAAACAGCGAAAGTAGAATTGGAGCCCGATTTCGGGACCAATTCTTTCACCAAAATATATATATTAAAAAAAAAAAAAATCCTTAAAGTTGAAAACATTATTACTAGTTTTAAAAATATTGGTCCCCAATGGCGACCGTATTTCACAAGCTCTCACATACACATAATGATAAAGAATTGTTTTATATATATGGAAAGAATAAAGGTAATTTTTAATTTAGGACTTGATTTGAACATTTGCTCCCCAAATGTTTCAATTCGATAAAATGTTAAAGTAAACATATATAATGTGCAGTATATACCTGAATTTGGAAAATATATAGCAGCACTGTTTGAAAGTACTTGTTTTGATTGAATTGCCATCTTCAAAAGCTAAAATATTTTTTGTGTCAATTTCAATTTCAATGTTGCTAATATATTTTCAGTATATAATTATAGGTAATGATGATGTCTATAAAAGTGAATTCTTGTAGGCATATGAAATTATTAGTTTTCATTTTATTTCATGAAATATAATTCATACCCAAATCCAAAATTATCCCTATTCTATTAGCAATTCATGAAATGCATAAGATTTGCAGCTACAAGGAAAATAAATTACAAATATACACTTCCATTACTATGATTTAGAGGCAAGTGTTTTATAGTTTTATTTTCTAAAATGTAGTTATTCATATTTCCGAAAAGTAAATAAATGTCTGTTGATCTGTTGGCTAAAACAAAAATATCTTCAAGTATAAACAAATCACTTGTAACCTCTATTTTTCGAATATGCCTGTTTTAAAGTTCCACACTTCAATATTCAAACATTTACTTGAGAAATTAATCTTCTAAAATACAAAATATTAATTTAAACTAAATGTAATTTAATTCACTTTAATTAATACTAAATTCTGTTTCTAAACAAAAAAGAAAATGCAGACAACTTATTCATGCACTATGTTCCAGTGGCGGATCTAAAACTTTTTATTATTATTATTATTATTATTATTTTTTTTTTTTTTTGGGGGGGGGGGGCTAAGATTTTTCAAGATGTTATTCCATATCAAAGAAAAATTTCCAATTGTAATATTCAATTATGAATGTCAGTACTTTTAGCCTACCCCCCCCCCTAGATCCGGTGCTGCTATGTTCTTGCATGCACGAGCATACCACAGTTAAAAAGAAAAAAGTGGCAGAATGGCTCTTTTTGCAATGTTTACCGCAAGAGAGTTTTCTGTTTTCAGTGGTGTATAGAATGAAATTCAAGAGGAAAAGAAAAAGTAAAGATATTAACAGACATGTTACTTTTCAGCCTTTTTAAGCTTGAAAATTATTATTCTTGGGATCAATGCAAATCTGCATTAAAACTTTTTGGACATGTGTAGGGGGGGGGGGGGTCAGCCTTAATTTGTGCAATATATTATTAGCAATTTCTATGTGATTGGCTTTCAAGAAATGTCAAATTCAAACTTTGAGAAAATGAAAAAGAAATAGCTCTTCAACTGCATTTTCCTAGTAAACTAGAACTACATTATTTTGCTAATCAACTGCCCCAGCAAACAATGCTTCTACAGAATAAACTTATTTTCAAGTATACGTAATAAGTTTGTCTGTTTTTTAAGCACTTACAACTATTTTAATTATAATTAATATGATATTCAATATGAGATTTATTGTTCTGATTTTGTTTATTATGTGTGCATGTATGCAATCAAATTTAACATTATTTTTATTATTGAAAAATTTATATTGTGTCAGTTGCCTGATACCACTTTTGAGGGGGGGGGGGGGGGGTTCGTGAAAAGTTCAGCCTTTTTTTCTGTAAGATTGTACCATGTCTGTATTAATTAAAACTTTAGCTCTACGAAAATAATCAGTTTTAGACACTTTTCATGGTTAATCTGTTTATTTAATGATTTTGGCCGAATGCCGAATATTTGGCCAGCTAATTACTGACAATCAGCTGTCAACTTCCTAATTTTTTTCGAACTATTTAAATAGTACCATTTACATTTAGTAATATTTTACTTTTTTAATTATGAGAAATTAACATAAAAAATTCCTTTTCAGAAATGGTGATTGATTTAAATGTAGAAAATTACTAGAAAATATTACAATACACAGTGGCATGATGCTGAGCTCACAGCAAAGAAAGTTATTAACTGTTAGATTCCTCAATAAATACTTAAACTTTCTTAGATGACAACATCATGTTGCACCCCAGCAATAAAAAATTATCTTTGAGAAAAATCAACTTAAAGATAACAATAAAGCATTGACTAGCTTACAATAAAACTAACAAAAATGCCTCTCACTCAGGTGGATAAACTGCATGATATAGCTTAGGCGGGACACTTTTCATCCCAGTGACATAAAATTTTGTAGCTGTCTGCGACAGGTTTTTAAAATTTCGTAATCTGTACTCAAAAAGCCTGAAAGCTGAAAGCGGCAATCTGGGAGGAGGGGGGGAGGGGTGTTAACAACAGTGGTGATCTCGTGCAACAATACACAATACAATTTTACTACAAAATAACATAGTATAAACAATTATAAAATAATAAGTTTAACTCATTCAATTAAATATTTCATAGCAATGTTTGACACAACACAATATAAATAATTATAAATAATAAAAGTATTAATTTTAGTTTTGATACAGAAATTTTTATAAGTGAATTTTGAAGTGGAGGAGAAGTTTTGGAGCAGTTTTAAATGAAATTAGCACTTTCCTACATTCCCGTAGAATCTCAGTAACAGGTAACAGGAGAAAAAGAATACATGCATAACACTGCCTATCAAGGGAGATCTAGGCTCCCAGGTCGCCCTTGTTAAGCACTGTTTTGTGTGTTCCTACCAAGGCACCTATAGGGAGCTCTAGAGTTCCTACCACAGAGCGTCTAAGACGTCATACATCAGTAGCGCATTGTCGTGGGCAAAAATATCTAAATTGCAGACAATTTTTTAAGACTGCAGACAAAAACTGTCTTAAAGTTGTGGGAAATTTTTTTTTTAGTAGTACAGACAAAGAGTGTCTGAAAGTTAGGGTCAATTTTTTTTATTAGTGCAGACAAAAACTGTCTGCAAGCCGTTTTTCTCTGTCCGCGACTATGTCGCCGTGTCGCGGCGTTTCTGCCACTGGGCTTTTCATATGACATAAACTCAAATTCACTATTTTTTTACTTGTATCATGTATCACCTTTTTTAACGGGGGTGGACATAATATTTGTTTGATCTCCTAAAATGTCCTAGATGGCAACATTATCTAAAATACGTGCACTCCTTGTTAACTCGATTTTAAAGATATAATCTTTATTTAAGTACTGTTGTTAACAAAAACAACTTTTGTTAGATATTAGTGCTACACCAAATAGCACTTTGACCGAGTAGTTGCTGAGTGCTTGGACGAGCACCGAATACCGAGTAGTTGCAAGAAAGAATAATTGAAGCATATATGAAAATTTGCACATCTTAAAATTACAAAAAAAAAAAAGGCTTTTAAACATAAAATTTAGTTAAATGGTAAACAGCACGCTTTCATGCAGAACTTTTGTAGTGTATATACATAATTAGGTTCATTGCTACATTTTGATACTTACAGCATAGTGAATTACTAAAACCAAAACTGATAACTTTATTCTTAACATCTTTTTTAGATGTGAAATTATCATCCTCAGATAATTCTTAGAGAATATAAAAGTTATTATGCTCTAAGACTTAATTTAAGATACATGAAATTTACATATGAAAGGGGAACATTAAAATATTTTATAATTTCAAACATTAATCTTCTTCAGATCATAGAAATGGCCATAATTGGCAAAATAGCAGATTTAATTATGTAAATACGTTTTAGATAACGTTTTAGTGTATTTACCTTTTTTATATATACCGTAAAATACCATAAAATCCTTTACTCAGTTAAATGCCCCTCCTCTTTTCACATTTTTTTTGTTCTTAAAATACTAAATAAGCACACTTTTTGCTCGACGGTTGACTGTATCTGAACAGATGATAGTTTTTTACATTATTTATTTTATAGTATAAAATTCAAAATCAATCTTCAGATTCATCTAGCCAAATAATTTCATATTCAGCATTACGGTCGAATATCGAATATATATACTGAATATTCAGTACATTCCTAATAACTAGCTAATTATTTTGTAAAAGCAAATTTAGTTCTGCATTTTGGGGTAAAATTCTGTTATGCTTGATTTCATAAATAATGCCTGCCTTGAACTGTTAGCGGCAAAATGCTTGTGCATTTTAATAACAGATTACAAAATTATTGCATATTTTGGTAAACAGAACTGAACAAAAAAAAAAATAAAAATTTTATTGATAGGCAACAAAATAATGATGAATTTTGGCAATTATTTATATTATTAAACATAAAATTTGATGATAGATACAGAAAATACAAATGATTCTGTATTTCAATAACAGGCCACAAAATTATCATGGATTTTGAGAAATAGCTTTGGTGGAAAAAAAAAAAGAATTTTATCAATTTGCAATAAAATACTCTATTCTTAGTAATTATTTGTATTGTGAAAAATAAAGTTTCTCAATAAGCAGCAATATGATTCCATATTTTATTAACAAGCTGTAAAATTATCGCTCAATTCAAAATAGTTTTCAAAAAATCGCAGACTTAATAGATAAAAAATAAAAATAATTGTGTATTATGGCGAAATGTAAGCAAAAAATATTTCAGGAATAGCTTGAAAAAGAAAAAAAAAAGTGCAAATTTTATTGATAAGCAGCGAAATAACAGCATGTAAGCAATTGTGATTAAACTATTAAACTGGTAATCCAAAAAGTATACTTTACTACTGTCCATAATAAGTTTATCGGAATAATCTGCAGCGCTTGCTGCTAGAAAGCTCCCTCTTAATTATTAAAACAAAAGTATATATTATTATTATTTTCTAGGTTACCGAGCAATACATAAACATGGAACTAAAAAACAGGCATATTTTGAAAATTACAGGCGATTATGAGTAATAATTTGTTTAGGCTTGGCAGTGCAAACAGATCAAAGATAAGATATATAAACACATTTATTGACTAATCGAAAAAAAATATGTAACCATAATAAAACACGTACCTCTAGATGCAAACATAGTATTAAATTTTGCTTGTGCTTAAATTTTGCTGCGCATCAATTAATTTAGGGTTTTCAGAACTAGAATATCTTCTTTCTGGATTAAATAAAGCACTTCGAAGTAATAAATAAAATAGAAAAACGTAATGAAACAAAGCTTGATAGGCGATTGGGCGGAATAATACAGTGCAAATGCAAACCTCGATGGTAAACAATTAGCGCCTGTCTACAGCGAGTCAGCGAGCGCCAAAAATTTTGGATGTACGCATGCGCTCCAAAGATCATGAACCATGGTATAAATTTGTGTGCATGAGTGATAAACTTTTTCGCTTTAAAAAGAAATTAATTCATTATAAATAACGATGAAATAGAATATCTATGATTACAAAATACTTTTTTTACTTTAAATATTATCTAAATAATTTTTTGACGAAATGGGAAATTTTAAAATGAAAAATATTTTCTTCATAACAAAAAGTTATTGACTGCATTCACGTTGGTCAGCCAACCAACAAAGCCTTGCAAGCAAGAAGTAAGAACCGATTTACGGCCATTTTCGCCGAAGAAAAGCATGCAATTGGCGGAGTAATATAGTTCTATTTTTAAAACAACTTTTATAAAAAACAAGAGTTTTCCTAAAAAAAACGAAGACGTTACTAGATTAAGAAAGATCCTATCAACAGCATATATTAATTATATGAAAATCCTTCGAGCCGTTTTAGAGATATTTTTCAGAATTTAGTCCATTACACCAATCGTTTTCCCTTTTTGGCTTTAAATTGAGATTCAGATCTCAAAACATACTGCATGTAGAAATGTAAAATTTTAAGGATAGATTAAGACCGTAGATAAAAGACTATTTTGAAAAGATCAGAACAAAATATGGCATATTTGCTGAGATATTAAGTGTCGGCTTTTACAAATCTCTCTGATGTCAAACTAGCCGTATATATGAGTTCGCAGCGTTCAGTTTGGGCTTCCGCTTGCGTCACTCGAAAAACTGCCGTTTTTCATGATATTTCATATAAGTTCACTTTTGTGTGTACTCCATGGATAGTCTTTTAATAAGGTTTGGCTGTATTTAAATATAAGGATTCTATAAGGAAGAATTGATTAACACAACATCAGATCTTTCATCCTAAATTAAATTCTATGTTGGACAGAATTTCAATTTATCTTTCTTATTTATATTTCTCTTGATAAATATTTTATTAAAAATATAAATAAATAATTAAATAAATAAAAAATCATCTTACACTACGAGTAACAGTTATACGAATTTATCCAGACAATATAAAAAAATTATTTGATCTAACAATATATATTTTTTTAAATATTATTTTTTACCTCATTAAAACAAGAAATTAAAAAAATAATAAACAGAAAACATGTTCATATCTGAATTTTCATTTAACAGATTTTAAAAGATGAGAAAAACAAAAGCATAAATAAACTAAAAATCACTGTTTTCTCTATATATTAAAAAAAAGTTACTGTCAATGGCGTCATTTTTTTTTTGTCTGCGACAGCATCTTCTAGTGGAGGGTAGGGTCCTTCGCGTCATGAGAGGTATCAATGTGTTCCGAGTACTCTAAGGAAGACATTTTAGCTGCTTAGAAATTTCTATCATTTTAATTAAAGAAGTTAATATCTAAACGCGATAAGTTTATGAAGGTACTCTATTTGCCATTTTGAAAAAAGTTTCTCCCAGTGACGCTGTTCTTCTGTCATGGGTCATCTTACACTGGAAAATTAAAATATGATCCATGGTTGTACCTAGGTAGGTAGAAGTAGGTATGTTCGATTTAACGCCGCACCAGTACTGCGCTATGGGTATTTGGCGACTGTCTGGGACGCCCCCTAAAGATGCTCCAGAGACAGACCATCACAATTCTGATTCTTCATGGAGGGGATTCGCTCCCCCTTCCCCCGCTTTAGTGATCCCCAGAGGTATAGTGCGGGTGGGAACACGGATAACTTTGCGGCCACGGCACGGCAGATTTTATGTGCACCAGTCACCATTATTTTACACGACAGTCTTTGGCCGACCAAGTATCGAATCGGCAATCTTCCAACCAATTACGTGCTCGGCACTTTACAACTAGGGTCCCGCGGCCCAAAACCATGGATGTAAAAGAGAAAGAAAATAAATATCAACTTTTTTTCTCTACTTTTAGAAAATTAATTTTCTTACACGGGAAAATTAAAATATGATCTATGGCTGTAAGTAGGTAAATAATTAGGTGGGTTGTATTTGAAGTCGCACCATTACTGCGCTATGGATAATTGGCGATGGTCTGGGACGCGAAACCTACGGATATTCCGAAGACATGCCACCACAGTTTTGGTCCTACACCAGCGGAGAGGATAGCTCCCCCGCTTCGGTGATCCCCAGAGGTATAATTTTGATGGGAACATGGAGGATATTGCAGCCACGACATATTTTACGTGCACCAACAACGGCGGTCTTTGGCCGGCTCTAGAACCGAACCCACAATCTTCCAATTACGAGCTCGACGCTCTACCGACTGGGGTTCCACGGTCCGGACCTAAGGTTGTAAAAAGAAATAAAAAAGAATGATATACTAAAGCTGTAATGCAAAATGGTATAGATATTATGAATTTATTTCTATTAAAAATATATATAAATATTATATATTTCAATTTGACATTGAATATGAGAATTTCCATAATAACTTTCTGCTTTTGTCTTATAATATGCACTATTAATATTCCTTTTCAGTGAAAGAAAGCAGCGAATAGGCGGGCAGAGCCCTGCATGTGCTAATAAGTAAAATGTGTCGGGGGGGAGGCGAAGCCTCCCTCGGGGGTTGGTGAGCGGAGCGAGCAGGAAGCAGAGCCCCCTAGTACATTTTAAAAAAATGTTACGTTGTAATGCAACAGGAATATGCATATATAGATAGATTGAAATTTAAATAAATTGATTGCAATTATAAATTTAATAATCATGTTTTTACTTCCTAGTTTCTGTTCATTATACTGATGATATATATATTATTTATATATGTATTGTAAAATGTAAAATGTTTGAAAAATTTTCTTGCATATTAAGTATGTAAATTGAGTTTTAATACTATCGCTTATTTTATTAATTTTTTTTTTTTTTTTTAACTTTTCATATTATTTTTTCCCCTTTAATTTATATATATGTATATATGTACGTAGAAGGAATAAGCTGTGTAGGTGGACTCTACTCAATTCCCACTCATTTGTTATAAATTTCTACTACAGTATGTACATTATGTATTCGTGTTAAGAGATGTGTGTTAAGAGATGTGAATAAGAGATCGCTCAACACGGTGACAGATTGAAATGCCTTACCTAATTGACTACACACCATTTAATTCCATACACTTGCCATATCCTAATTTGTAAATAAATGTTATTGGGTTCAGCTTTATATTTTATTTTTCCTTTCTATATTATTTTTAATGCAATGTTCATCATAATGAGATATTGCTCTATTCAGCTATGTTAAAAAAAATCTTTAATTCCAAATAACTTACAAAATTTTCAAAAAAAAAAAAAAAAAAAAAAAAAAAAAAATTAAATCAATGATTTCGATCCAGTATGATAAATGATATTTTAAAAGTAGTTTGACATTTTTGCAATGAAAATATTCCTCAAAAGGCACGTTTTTGTGCAATTTTGCCCTATTCTGCAAAGTTAAGAAATTCATAAAAAAATAAAATATTTGTGACGTTTTCAAAATTGAATTTTCATAACTGATATTTTAAAGATAGTCTGCCGTTTCTCCCGCGTTAAGAGAATCTTGAATTTGAAGAACTTATGAAGTTTTTAAATTAAAATGTTGTAAATCAATAGGGTTCTTACTAGTGTCATAAGTGGTATCTTAAAACTGGTGCGGTATCTCTGCGATAATTTGTTGTTTAAAAAAAGAAGAAAAAAAATGAGGTTGTAAAAATTATGATTATTCAAGTTCTCCATATCTATAGCGTGATGAGAAACTAATTATGGTTAAGTAATCTACTTGAAGCTGTTCTCAAATTCAAATTCCTTACTTTATATTCACGAATTTAACTCATTTTTATTCATAAATATATAATTTAATGGTATTTTTATCCCAACTGCATTTATATCAAACAGAGCTTTTATTTCCTATGAAGAATAAAGAGAAAGGTTCTTTTGGAAATATTTAAAAAATAGCATTTTGAGTTGATATTCAGGACGAAAAATAGTCAAAATGTGAAGATTAATTATACATATATATAGTTTGATAGATATATAGGATATATTTTGATTTAACTAATCTAAATTTTATACAATACATTTATGAATGAATAAAAATAACTCTCCGTAACTTTGATTTTTTCAAAAAAGTTTTGTATTGCTACTGGAAGCATAAGAGAGTAATAATAGCACACAGAAATAGAAATATATAAAATAGAAAAAAAAAAAAAAAATATTATAAGTACCTTGAGAACTTCTTTCTTTCAAAGCTGGTCTTATAGGTTTTTATATTGTGAAGTACATGAAATACTTTTGCTATAAAAACTAATACTTTTAAAATATAAAAATCAAGTGTAGTGTCTAGTATGCACTAATGATATGACTGGAAGACGAAAAGACAATGATGTACATTTACAGCGTCCACATCCAGAGTTCGTCCATTCCAGTCAAGATTTTTCTTTATCCCTAGAGCATACAGATTCCCACCCATGCTGATTATTTTAAAGTTCAGTCTTGGGACAAAAAATCATTTTTACTACAATAGACACAAAAGAACATCCCCCCCCACGTCCTCTTATCCTAACCAAAAAGAAAAGAAAAGAAAGAAAGTCATATAAGTTTCCTTTCCAGTATTTTTTCTTCCAGTCCACTCTATAGGTGTCAACCTGTCCTCTATGTAAACTAGTGGTTCCACATGCCTGAGAAGTAGTTAGTTCTTAATCTGAACCCCATTGTGCCGTCTTTACTCATTTTCGCATGGAAAGTGCAAACGTCATCTGCTGTTTTTTCTGAGAAAGAAAGAGAGAGAGAGAATGCATTTGTTATGAAAAGAAAATTTTTCATTGAAATTAGAATTATTGAGAAAGGTGTTTTCTTTTTTACCATAAGAAAAAAAAGAAGTTAATTTTTTTTTTTTTTTTTCTTCCCTCAGTTTTTTACTTAATAAAAATTAATATTGTTGCCACTTGAAACTGCCGCCCTTAGAAACTTGCCGCTCCGGGCAATTGCCCGGGTTGCCCTGCCCTAGATCGGGCCCTGATGGTGACTGACAGTCACCTCTTCCGCGTAAAGACGTAAACCGCAGTGATTTTAGACTTAAATATTTCATTTGGTATTTTAAGAAGCATTGTAACTTATATCAAAATTAAAAGAAAAATATATTTTCTAATTACATATGTAATCATACCCCCCCCCCCCTCCATAAGTCTAAATATTTTGCTTTTAGGTTTATAGCAAAATTGTTATCTTAGATTTATTATTATTATTATTATTATTTTATATTATTATTATTATTATTTTTAGGTGGGGTGGCCTTTTTTTTTGTTGTTGTTGACTGTACATTATATGTATCTCAATTTACATGTACATAGATATATATTTAATTATTATATATTGCTTATATATGCATATATATGCATATATATGAAAATGCATTTTTGTTCTATAATTATTTACATAATTGGATAATAAGAAGTTAGTTGTATCTGTATTAAAAATATCGATTTTTTTTTCATGAATTATCTAGCATTATGTGTATAATAATTTTATAAAGGCTTGTAATATAGTACTAGAGAAAAGTTTAAATATACAGAAATTTTGATTATACGTTTCGATTTGTTACGCCACATATATTAATTAATTCTAATTAAAATATTAAAAGATAATAAAAATAAATAAACTTAATACACAGACGAGGAAATTCAGACCCTCACATATGATATATCATTTGATAACCTATTTAAACAGTATATGTATATATTCATTTTATGTAAATGAAGATACATTAACTTACCCCTATGATACACGCATTAGATATAAATCAAGTGAATTTTACAACTAAATAATCACTGGGGATTATTCAGTAATATCTCTAAACATGCTATGTTAAAGGTAGACGTGACGGGGAAATTATCCAAGAGAAAAATGCATTACTGTCGATTAAGCTAAATATACAGTAAAGGAATATTTACGAAACTATATAATAAACTTAAGGACAACAATTATCAAGTTTGATTTTTATTTGGGTTGCAAAATTTCCATCATTTATAAGTTATAATATCATAATTAATTTTAAGAGAATTAATAAAAAAAAATATCTATTCTGTTTTTTTTCTTTCTTTCTTTTGTTTGTTTTTAGAAAAATTAATTCGAAAATATAGCACAGTAGAAAAAATTTGCAATACTAAAATCAAAACAATACTAAAATCTCCTTTTATTTAAAAAAGTATTTAACTTTTTTTTTTTTTTTTGTCACTCTAGTTTTGTATACCGTAAAGGAATAATTATGAATAATTATGGAAAATTCTTTTCTCCATCGTCGTAATCTATATTTATTTTATTACATTTTGTGCTGTATAATGCTGATTATGTATGCTACAAAGTAATATATCTTATAGAATATTATGTATTCAGTATTGTTATCCATTACAGGAGATAACCAAAGAGATATAAAGAATTTTCTTCTAATCTAGAATTAAATTTATGACTTTCAACGGGGCGGTAAGTACAACTGATTGTTATTGTGTCGTATTTGAGAATAAAGGAATTGAAAGTTTAGCTAGACAGACAAAATCTCGGAGTATATCTGTCGGAGCGAGAGCTATTAAAGAGTGTTTCTCTTAGTGATTTATAAAAAGCGTTTATTAGTAAAGTAATCATGAACCCATTGCGGCATGATGAATCGTCCTTTTCAGGACGTGACACAATACCTGTGGCTGGGGACCTCCACGATGCTCCAGCTTCATCTGGCTGTTTGAGCGGGTCCGCCTCGGATAGGTCCCCCATTGGGACTGAACCAACTCCCAGCCACTCAGTTGGAGGTAATGGTAGTGGTAGGAGTAAATTTAACAAAGGTCGTGCAAAGGTGAAGAGACGTAAGAGGAGAAAGAAGAGTGTTGTGTATGACAGCGATGGTAATTCGTTAGCGTCATTCCAGAGTGTGGAAGACAGTGAAGGCGAGCACAATGAAACGTGTAACGACCCTGACACAGTCTACTATACTGGAGTGAGTGGGGAGAGTGATGCAGTAGAGGCAGGCTCTGAGAACTCAGATGCCGACTCCCCCATCGGCCCTCAAACAGTCTCTGGGGATCCAGAGACGACCATTGTCGCCGCGCAGACGATGGATAAAGGTATACAATTGCATAGCGAGGAGCTGGCCAATATCTCCCATGAGGAGATGGTCGGCACGCCTCAGACCTTCGTTATGGAGATGAACCGACTTTGTTTGGATCTCTCACACACTGTTGGCAAGTCAAAGCTGTCGGGACCAAAGCTGGAGAAAGTCCATGCGTTCATTGACTGGGTGCGTCAAGCATTCACCCGGCAGCACAGACTAGTCGAACAGAGCGGGAAAGCTTCTACCATGAGGCCTTTAAAATCAGCCGAGGAGAAGGGTGCTAGCAGGAAGCGAAATAGAGGTAGCCGCCAAAAGAAGGGAAAAAAGAGGGATACCCCAGCAGTTCCCACAGAGGAACAACCTCCAAATGTGGAGGCAGATAAACCTCTAAATGTAGCGGATAGTGAAGCACCCTCAAGCTCGGTAGGCACGACTGGAGGGGTGGTACCAACCAAGTATTCGGACCATGTTCGAAGCGCCGTGTCTGGGGACTTTGCAGTTCCGAAGGGGTCGAAGAAGGAAAGAGCGTCATTCCGAGGGAGAGCTCGACCCGGCGCGTCAGCACGTCGCTCGACGGCCGAGGTGAAGCATTTGCTTATTGTCCGACCGCGAACGGACACAACCTCTAAGGCCCTGATGACGGACATAGCCTCAAGGATTAACCCAATCGAAGCTAAACTAGCGGTTCGAGGGATGCGGCCAGTAGCTGGCAACGGAGTGCTGATCTCTGTTAACAGCGCTGCGGACCTTGCCAAACTAGAGGCTAAGATGGGCGAAACAGGGCTGACGGAGGATAATGAGCTCATGAAACCTGGCCCTCGTATACTAGAGATCATTGTCTTTGGCATCGAAGACTCAATGTCTGCAGAGGATATCACAGAAGCACTGAAGCTTCAGAACGCAGTTATGGGTTCGAACTGCGAAATCCGGGTGAAGAAGATCTTCCCCGGTAAAAATGGGCATAACGTGATAATCGCTCTGGACAATGAGACGATGACGAAGCTGGCCGGAGAGAAGTGGCTCAATGTTGGATAGAGACGTTTGGGTTTTAAGCGCAATGTACGGCCGTTGATGTGCTTCCGGTGTTATAAATAAGGGCACACAGCGAAGGTCTGCCGCGGCAAACCCCTCTGTGGGCGCTGCGGACAGGAGGACCACCTTCAAAGGGACTGCAAGGGGGAGCCTGCATGTCCCAATTGCACGGTAAGCAACCGAGGCCGATCGGGTAATAAACTGCCCGTTAACCATAGGGTGGGTTCGGAGGAGTGTTCTGTCCATCAGGCAGAGGTTGAAAAATTGCGGGCAGTGAGTCATGGACCGAAGCCTTAGATTCCTGCACCTTAACTGCCACCACAGTTATACCGTGATGTTCAACCTCGCAAAAACGGTTGAGCGAGACTCTGTGGACGTGGCATCTCTAAATGAACCTTACCTATTTGGCGGACTCACAGTAGGGTTGCCGGCAGGGTACTCGCAAGTGAACCCAAGTTGTAGCGACGGTCGAGTCGCTCTTTGGGTGAGCCAGCGAGTCACCTTCTGCCAGGTCCTCGGTGATCGAGACGTACTAGCTATCCGAACGAAGGTGTCCAACTCGAATGTGCTCGTGGCCACATGCTACTGCGCACCGAGGGAAGACGCTGCTTCAAACCTAGAAAAGCTGGAGGCGCTGTTGAGACGTTACCCTGAGGATCGAGTAGTCCTAGCGGGTGACTTCAACGCAAAATTCACGCTCTGGGGGAAAAATCCAACGGATCCTAGAGGGAGTTTGTTGATCTCCTTCGCTTCGAATAATGATTTGGATATTGTGAATGACCCAGAAAGCGAACCCACATTCGTGGGGAGTCTTGGCACCAGCTGGATCGACGTCCTGTTGGTCCGTGGTTGCCTCGAGCTCATCGCAAACTGGGAAGTCTCTGATGAAGAGATGCTGAGTGATCATAGAGCCATGAAGTGGACCCTTCGGGGCAAACCAGGCTCCATGCACCCTAAGGAATCCAGCAGTCGCTGGAGGCCGAGGGATCTGGTTTGGGAGGCCTTCCTCCGCGATCTGCGCACTGCAGATCTGGCTTCATGTGATTGCTGCTCCCCAGACACAGGAATTGAACATCTAGTATCTACTTTGACGAGGCTATGTAACAAGCACAGAAAGGCTTCTGGCCAAGACAGAAGCAAAGAATGGTGGACTGTAGGTCTGACCGCCCAGAGGTCCCGGCTGCGCGCGCTGAGGCGGCTCTACCAGCGAACGCTGGAGTCGAATCAGAGGGTGAGGCTTGAGGTGCTCTATAAGCGGAAGCGGGCAGAATACAAGAGATCGATCTTGCGAGCTAAACGTCAATCGTTTAGGAAGTATCTCTCAGATACGCTCTGCACTGATAAGTTTGGTCAGGTGTGTTGTGTTGTGAAAGGTAAATGGAGGCGTGAAGCCCCAGAGAAACTTAAACTGGAAAATGGCGCAGAAATCTCCTCGTGGGAGGAGATACAAGCAGAACTGGCGAAATATCACTTCACACAAGCAGATGACGTATTGCAGATCGATTCATCTAGAACCGACGATCCTGAACTGTTTGCTATCGGGGAACTGGAGTTTGCAGTAGAGTCGCTGCCGCCTAACAAGGCACCCGGTCACGACGGCTTCAGCTTGGAAATCGTCCGAAAGGTTCTCGAGTACCACCCTCGGTGGTTACTCTCTCTGTATAACCACTGCCTCAGCACCTCTTGTTTTCCGCGGGAGTGGAAAAGGGCTCTGGTAGTCTACTTCCCGAAGGAGGGAAAAGACAAAAGCCATCCCGGCTCCTACCGCCCGATCTGTCTGCTGCCGGCCTTAGGGAAGGCACTGGATAAGATGTGCGCAGTGCGTTTGGCGACCCATCTGGAAGCGAGGGGTATTCTTATCGAGAAACAGTATGGTTTTCGTAGAAATTGGGCACACTAGATGCGCTCAAGAGTGTGGTGGAATTCGTAGCTGAGTCGAAGAGAGGTGGCAGACACTCATGTCTGTTCACCCTTGATATCAAGAACGCATTCAATAGTGCCCGGCGTACGGAAATTCTTCGCCTTCTGGTGGAGTATGAAGTACCGTCGGACCTCCTGGGTCTCGTGGACTCGTTCCTTAGGGACAGGACCATACTTTCGAACGATGGGGAGTTCAGTTATAATGTTGGCGTTCCGCAGGGCTCATGCCTGGGGCCGATTCTCTGGTTGGTGCTCGTGAATGAATTGCTGAGCAGGCTTTAGTCCACTTCAGACTTGGTGGTTCAGGCTTTTGCGGATGATATCTTCCTGATGGCGAGAGAGGAGCGAGTTTATAAGTTCAACAGGATTAAAAATTCAGTGTTGGATGAGATATGTGAGTGGGCACACACCGTACATTTGGAGTTTAGCTATGAGAAGTGTTTGTATACGGTGATTCCGGCTGTTGGGAAGATGAGATATGCGCCTTCATGGCCGATACGAATGAAGGGACACAAGGTGTCCTTCAGTTACGAGATAAGATACCTTGGAGTGCTGATAGACGCTGCTCAGAGTTGGATGCCTCACCTGAACTATGTTCAGGAGAAATCATCAAAGCTTCAATACAAGTTGATGCGCTACACGGGTGCTAACTGGGGATTGAAGCCCAAGGTTCGGAAGGCAGTCTACTCGGCCGTCGCTGAGAAAATAGTACTGTATGCGGCTCCTGTTTGGTTCACCAACCACGTGAAATTGAATAACAAGCTCAACACCATACAGAGAAATCTGTTGTTGTGTGTGACGAAATGCTACCGCACGGTGTCATGTGACGCACTGAATGTGCTTGCAGGGATTCCACCGCTGCATCTCCGTGCGGAATTTGAACAATTGTATACAGGCTTAGTGAGATGGGGTGAAGGCGTTGAAGACACCAATCCCACGCCGGAAACGTTTGAGACTTGGAGATATCAGCTGAGACGTGAAGACCTCTAGAGACTGTCTTGGACTCTAGACGTAACGCCCAAATCAGCCTCGTGTTATTACACGGATGGCTCGAAGATGGAGGACGGCAGGGTTGGCTGCACGTTCCTGCGGGTCTCTGGGGGAGAAATCGTCTCGGAAGACCAGTTCCGGATTACCGACCATAGCTATGTTTTCACGGCGGAGGTCATAGCGATCAGGGAAGCCATCAGAGATGCTATGGAGTCGGAGCTCAGTGAGATGGATGTCTACTCTGACTCCAGATCGGCGCTGCAAGCGCTTAACCGTCTGAAGCCTAGGCACAAGACGGTTGCTGAGACCAAGGACCTGATTAAAAGTGGCGGGATAGGAATCACGATGCATTGGATCCGAGCCCATGTGGGTCATCACTTTAACGAACTAGTCGATGGTTCTGCTAAGGTGGCAACTGCACGTGAAGATGTAGATCTTCCAGTCAAGCTTAGTGTGAAATGTGCAAGAGGCGTTCTGTTTAGACGCCTCATAGATAGATGGCAGTGTCGTTGGGATGGCTCCACGAAGGGTAGGTTCACGCATGAAGTGTTTCCGAAGGTGAGCAGTCGAAGAGTGCAGGGAGATTTCTTTGTTAATCAGGTCCTCACCGGACATGGTTCATTCGGAGTTCACCAGCACCGCTTCTTTCAGAAGAACCCTGCATGTATTTGCGGGGCCAGCGCAAGCTCGGTAAAGCACGTGATGCTAGAGTGCGCACGGTGGCGGTCGGTCGGGGAACGTTACTTCCCGCCGAACTACCACCTTCAAACGCGGCGGGATTTGTGCCTGGACTACTATTGTAGGAAAGGAATCGCAGTCATTATGACGGATCTCCTTGACTGGGCGCTTAACCCGCTTGGTGGTGGACGACGAATTCTCGAAGCGTCTGAGCCTGACGCCCCAGTAGAGCCTCCTAGGAGGTCTCTTCGATTGGTGAGTGAGACGGTGAGATGATGTGATGATGACATGGAGAGAGCGTTACGGTGTAACGGAGTTGTTGAGTGATGGCGAGATGGCGAGTGTGAGTTGGTAAGATGGCGTGATGGCAAGTGTGAGATGGTAAGATGGCGTGATGGCGAGTGTGAGTTGGTGTGACGGTGAGTACGAGTTGGTGAGACGGTTGGCGTAGGTGTGGTGTGGAGAGAAGGGGGAGCATGTGCTCCCTGTCTACCGGAGGTAGAACCGCTGATTCAAAACAGCCAATTCGGACTGTCAAAAAGGGAACTTTGTTTTAAATCGCACGAACGTGTTGCAGCGCCCGCATAAGCGTTTCGGGGAGAAGTTTTTCCACGTGGTGTGAGGAGGTCTGTCTTAACTGGCTGGTGGTGCATGACCGGACGGCGGGACTACCCTGGCGGACATCGGTGCTCACATAGGGTTGTGATGGCCCGAGCAAACAGGGGCTGTCCAGGTGTCCTGGGTAGGGCCTTCCAAGCGGCAGTACAAGGAGGCTTAGCAAAAATGGGAAGCGGCTGCAGATCTTCCTAGTTGGCATGAATGTGCGAATTGGCTAGGGGTGAACTCCGTTGGGAGAGCGGGCCTGGTGGACGGCCCTGTGTCGTCCTCAGAAGGCAAACAAGCCTTCTGGCCGCCAAATCGAGGTCGGCCAGTTACGAGGGCCCTCAGCCCCAACTTTGACCAACTCCGGTTGGTCCGAAGGGGCGACATGAGCCTTGTATAGCTGATTGCCGAACCTTACCTGGGCCACTTCCCTGCTGTCGCGAAGTTGGTATGTTGCTGTCGTAGCGGCTAAGGCCTGCACGATGTTGGGTCGTCCTGAGACGGGACTGCATGGATACCCTCGTATCTGGGACAGTCGATGATGGGGCGCGCTTGCGTGTCACCTGTCTTATGACTTTCAACGAATAATAAAAATAACCTTAATTTAACGACGATTTCATTTCCACTTTGAATCGTCCTTTTTTAAACTAACATAATATCTGCTACGTCGTATTAAACAAATAAAATAAAATAAAATAAAATAAATAAATAAATAAAATAAAAATAAAAAAATGCTTTCTATTATTAACAGCAAAAATGTAAACCTATATTTAAAAATAAAAATAACGTTATATATTCAAAGAATTCTTGGAGGAATGGAAAACAAAACTTTACTCATGGTTTAAAATGAATATATATATATATATATTTCTTTTTCCATTATTTAAAAGACACTACTTTTTTTCTTACAACCTTTTTTTATCCAATAAAGCAACTCATTTTAGTAATTATAGTGCCATGTAAATTTTTAATTCTAAATAAATGAGCAAAATCCTCATCAAAATCTCTGTATAACGTCGCTAAAAGTCAAATTAAAACACTAAAACTAGCAGGCCAATCACTTTAAACGCAAAGTTTAGTAATTTTGCATTTAAAATGACATTTTCCGTAGTTTTTTTTTTTTTTTTTTTTACTTTTCTAATTGTATTTTATTCTAATTCGCTTAGACAATCATTGAGAAATAAAAGCGCGTAATTACTAAGGTCATGCAACAAAAGGGCATATGAGATTATACATATGGTAAATATCAATTGTAAAATCTTCATAATTTGAAATCCGTCTAGATAAAGTAGGAAAGACTTTTAAAAATGTATATATTGCAAAGTTTTACCTTATCCCCTCCAAAAAAGATAGCTCCTCTGTATTTTACAAGACTGAGATTTTAGGACATAAGCAAAAAAAAAAAAAAAAAAAAAAAGAGGGAAGAGAGAGAAAAAGGGAGATAAAAGAACAGAAGATTTAGTTAATGCAAAAGAATGATAATAATAACCAAACATAAATATAAAAGGAAAAAGAAATTACATAATTAATATTCTTGAAGAAGATAATTCCTAAAATTAAACGAAGGTAGAATGTTGAAAAAGCAGGAAAGAAATTACTCTTTAATAATCATAGTAATAATAAAATTTTTGCTTTCTAGAACTTGTATATATATAATTTGTATAAAATATATGTGCGCAATTCAAAGTGTTAGCGCTAAATTTTACAATTTATCTTCCCTTAAGAAAAACATCTGACTTCTTTTTATTCTGTTCATTGCATTTATTTCTGAAAATTTTAATTTACACAAGTCGCTTGTTGTATCAGCATACGTGGACTGTGCTCGGTTTCCCAACGTTTATTTATTCTCATAAATTTATACTGCAAGGCATACTATATTTATGATAAAAGAAATTCATTAGGATAATCTCTCGAACCAGTCTCAGACTGGTGTACACAGTCTAGTAGGCTACCCCCCGTTTAATTTGACCTAAACCGAATCTACTGCTTAATTTTATTGGAGTCAATTTCGTACTTTAGTTTTTATGCAGTTCTGTACTATTGTCAATGCAACGATCTTAATATTGGAAGGTTATATAAAATTTTGCCTTATTCTGCCACATTAAGAAAATACTAAATTTTGAAAAACTTACGAATTTTTCAAAATATAATTTTCATATTTAGTGACACTCATGCGAATATCCTATATTATACTCAGAAAGTGGTCAAACATCTATACAATATAAACATCCCTAAAAACAGACATTTATGGGACTTTTTTTCCCCTGTTCAGACACTAATAAATTCGTAAATTTCAAATAACATTCGAAGTTCTCAATGTATAATGTTCATAATTAATAATGCTAATGCAAGCATCATAATAGTTATCTAAAAGCTAGACTGACAACGTTACTAAATTGTATTAATTTTAATGCACATTTAAGTGAAATTTTGCCTTATTTTTGTATGCTAAGAAAATCGCAAATTTCGTATTACTTACGAAAATTTTAATTTATATTGTTGAAATTAAATAAGGTTCTTGTTAGGGCCATAAGTGATGTTTAAATTTTTTTTCGATTTCTTCAAGACCATTTATTCATATAGTGTATACAGACTAACGAATTCCCGCTGAGAAAGTAACCTACTAACACATTTGTGCCCTGCAGATGACACCATATAAATTTTAGTATTTTCGGATCCCTCACACCTGAAAACATGTATAATAGTAAAATAAATAAATAAGTAAAGGAAGTCTAAAATTCCACGATTACCTAAGTTCTCCAATCTCCATGCCAATAGTCTGATAGGAAACTAAAAACAGCCTAATGCAGGTTTTATCAAAGTATTACATATCTCTTTTTTTTTTTTTTTTTTTTTTTTTTTTTTTATTGTATCATTGTACCAGTTATAAAATACATAAAAACTGTAAAGTAATATACATATATTGCTGTATTAAATTTTTAATAGGACATAAATCTGTTATTATAAAAGAAATTTCTTATTAGTTTTATTGAAAATTGAAATAATTGTATTAAATTCATAATTATTACTTTGTAATAAAATGTACGATTAAAAATATTTCTAAAGGCATTAAAAATTAATATTAAAAAAGGTAGAAATTTATGTAAGACATATATTATTCTGAAAATTTATAAAATCACTTTCAAAACTCTGACTAAGCTTAGCATAAACCACGTAGAAATCGTAAGAGTTATGATGTCGCAAACACAAATATATATTTGGAAACAAATATTGGTATTTCTCTAACTTTTCCTACAAACATTATTGACTTCGGTTGCATAACTCGCATCTAATATTATTGACTAGCATGCTTGACTTAACTCTTGCGGTTTCTGCAATAATATTTTAAGAAGAAAACACATTTTTAATGAAAATTGAAATTTAATACTTTCGTTGTGTTGATAAGTTTGTTTTAAATTACATAATTATTATTTTATCTTCTTATATGAGAATATTGTTTGAACATAATAATCATAATAATTAAATTTAAAATGATATTTTTCTAAATGTAAATAGAAAAACTAAAAAGACAAGCTATAATTATTTAAATAGTTTTCTCGTAACCTTATATAGGAAAATTAAGACAGTAACAAAAATTTCAGATAAATTAAAGTTACCATTAAAAAAAATAAATAAAAATATCGCATATTAAATAACGGAAAAAATTGTTCAAATAATTAAAGATAAATTTTGTGTCAAGTGTATTATGCATGCAATCACATAATAGATATATGTATACATTTATCTTTATATATATATATATATATATATATATATATATATATATATATATATACTTAAGGCAATGTCTGTTTGTGTGTCTGTGTTTTTCGCTAAAAATTTTAATTTCGTAACAATCATTTTAGGTCAATGTAGCGTTTTGAAAAATATTATATATATATATATATATAATATTGTAAAATAAATAATAATGATGATGAAATATTTATTCACTTTTCTAGATGCCAACCACTGCGATATTTAAACATACAAGAGATAAATAAATAAAACATGGGCTGTTATATATCCCTTCGAGACATATACGCACTTTTATACTGGCGAAAACGAATATTTGATTAATGCAAATTAATATTTGAATAAATATATCAAAATAAATTATCTAAGCTGGGCACAGACTTAGTATGAGACACCTTTCGCGACTTTAGATAATTTTTTCCATTTTACCGATGATTTGAATTGGTTATCGTAATTGTATGGAGGGGATCGTATTGTGTATCGTATTGTGGAGATTTTGTAAAGAAGTATCGAGCTACTTTGGTGCTAATTTTCAAATTTCGCAATGGGGTCCCATACTAAATCTCCACCAAAATGTGAAATGTATATAATTACAAAAGTATTAGTTTTCTCATTCTGTTGCAAAAACGCTCATTGCATATTATAATACTATACGTAGCATAAAATTACTGTCATTTTAGGACCAACAGGATAAATCAAATTAAATATAGGAAATAACGTGATAATAAATACTACAGTCGGTAACAAAAGTGCCCGAACACTAGCAAAAATTCCTATGTATAAAAGTACACTTCATACGGTTTTGTTAAATAAATCCTTGTCGAATCCTGTTCATAGTCAGTGTAAGAAAATGGTTCGATAAGGATTTACTTATCAATAAAGGTGTACTTTTTCACATAGGAATTTTTGCTAGTGTTCGGACACTTTTGTTACCGTTGTTGTATGTGTAATGCGTATACTGTTGTTCATATGTGTTTGCGATTTAAATATAAAAGTGCTACTTCGATTTATTTTTATACCATCCGTTTCAAAATTGTCATCCGATAAACACGCTAAATATAACACACGGGTAAGGCGTTGTTGCAGGCAGTGCATAAATGGACCCTTGATTCCGAGGAGGAGGAAGACGATGCTGAATGCTGCCGGGCACCTGAAGCGGGCTGTTGAACAATTTCAATGTATTTTATTTTTTGTTTATGTTTATAAAGTAATATAAAATATAATAATTTTCTGTTTGCTATCATTGTTGGAAGATCGATTCTAAATTTGCTTTCATACAGTAAATGAAAGCCATTAAATTTGAATATACATATATATATATATATATATATATATATATATATATATGTACTATATTGTTGTACATATTACTTTGTTAACATGAAATTTAATCCATCTGTGTGGAAATACTTTAGATGCCCATGGCGATTTTTGAAATTTGGTGTCAAAGCAGCAACATACAGTTAACAAATCACCCGTTTTTCAAGGGAGGCTTAATACCAGGAAATTTCTATAGTTGTTATCTGCTCATTTAACAGTCGAAAATATACGGAGAAATTACTTTATAATATCATTGGTGATAAATCTGATTTAAAAGTTAGATAGGTGGGCAGCTCTGCAGTTAAGACGTTTTCATATATATTTTTTTTCTTTTTCGACTGCGTTACTAATTTTAGGTTTAACCACGTGTTAGAAATAATATAAATTACAAAATACTGAAAAAAAAAAAAGAAGCGTTAAGAATAATCTCCTAAATTGTATAGTTTCTCTGTTTCTTACTAAATATATATATATATATATGTTTTTTTTTTAAATTGGAGATCTGCATAGTTATACTATGAGAACACTATTTTAAATCTAGCCGTGTTAGAAATAAAAATAAAATATGAAATATTGCCATAAATTAAAGGCACTAGATTATATATATATATATATATATACACAAATATATGACTGTTTTGTTTGTAGATTATGTTACTGTTTATTTCCTGTTGTAAATATGATTGTATCTATAATAACTGAAACGTCAAACGGATTTTTTTGTTGTTGGTTGGCAGGGGCGGGGGGAAGTTCATAAAAATAGTTTGGTTTAGCTACTATTAACGTTTTATTCCACATTATTCATTTGGTTTTATTAATAATTTAGTTTCCAATTAATTGAAGTTTCAACTAAGAAAAGAAATAAAGTGTAAAATTCCCGCATGGGATTCCTAGCTTAATTTAAATAGTCAATAGTTTTTTTTTTTTTTTTTTTTTTTTAAATTTTATTTATTTTGTAATCAACAATAAAAAAAAAAAAAACTAATGATAGAAAGCTTTTAAGCGTTACAAATCTGGAGAAGATTTTTAAAAAATCTATAGAACACGAATTGCATTATAATAAAATAAGTCATAAGGTATAAAATTAATTATTTCTATTAAAACGTAAATTCATTTCAATATGTGCTGAGGAAGCTCATAATATCTATCATCTAAAAGATATAAATTTTTTTCATCCAAAATTGGTACAATGTTTTAAAAATACAATGCGAAAATATCTTTACAAATTAGTTTTATTACAATCGTTTGTAATATATTTATTGTTATGTCAAGTTTAATTTAAGTATTTAACAACAAATCATTTTCTTTGGAAGAAACTTTATGATGAAAATTGTATCAAACTATTTTATCTTGAAAAGTATTTTCGTTGATAGATGACAAACAATTTTTCAGAGTTTTATTCAGATACACAAAGTTAAATACTCAGATTTTTAGAATCCATTTTTCTCACTTAACATTCCATATTTATATCAATGTATATTTTCTTTTTACAACGATGAGAAACGTTTATCATAATATTCAATCATTACTTAAGTTTAAAAAATGTTAGAACAATTTGTAATATCTGACATATAAAAGGCATAATGGGACGCATCCGAAGTACGTTATTATTTGACTATTAACTATTTGGCTACTGCTTTCATTTATCTGTCATCAAAGAAATGTTAAATACAGTACTTGAAACTGTATGGCAATTACATATTTATGATAAATGAATGCTATGGTTTTACAAAATATGCTAAATTTTAAATTGCAAAAATTTTGTATGAATGTTATTTGATAGTTTGAATGTACTAAGCTATCGTAGAGATATTAATATACTACGACAGGGACAAAAATATTGAATTATAATAAATAATCAAAACTAAGATTTTAATTTATGTAAATGATTCTCAATACACGATTTAAGTTATTTTTGCTTATTATTTGCTTATTATTTAATTCATTATTATCTGACTACTTGTTTTATTTATTCATAAATAATAAGAAATCTAATTACATTAAATTAAAGAAGAATTAAAAACTCTTTCAAATTTATCTACCCTATATGTAACACACACAGGTGCACATATATGTATATATTGAGAAAGAGATGAGTTTATAAAATAAATAAATAAAAAAATAAATACTTCACAGACGTTTGAACTCCCCGAGGGTTGCTGTTATACGTGCATTTTTCTTTTCATAAATAAATAAAATAAATATTATAAATAATATATAATAAATATTATATATACATCAATCATAAATAAATAAAATAAAGTAATCATTTTTTTTATTATTATTAAAATCATTTAATATATTTTTCTGTAACTACAAATCTTTACATTTCATACAGTCTTGCTTTTATTTCTGTATGAAAATTCCTTTTTTTTTTTTTTTTTTTTTTTTTTTTAATCAGAATTTTTAACTGTATATGAGATAGTCAAATACGCACAAGCGAAATATCAATATTTCAATATAGAGTAACCTAGTGAGGCTCATAAAATTTTACGACATGTAACAAGTGAAAGTACAACTATCCTAAATGTGGCATGTAAATTTTACCATCAATGATCCTTGATATCGCGCGATTCTCTAGGTTGTCAAAATTTTCAGTTTAATCTTGAACCACTATATGGAGTAAAGTCATAAACAATACCATAATATGGTCCAACCTCACTTTTAGTTTTTTTATTTCTTGTGATTGAATTTAAGTTGCACCAAAATTGGAGCTACCATACATCCACTCACAAAGGAAGTATGGATCGGTAAAATTTCTATTGAAACCAAACAAATCTTAAATTAAAGAGCGTTTGAAAACATAGACTAAAGTGCAAATTTTGTGCAACAACTCACTCAGGGGCCAATTCAGTTCAACATAAAATTACCAAACCATGGTAAAAGGTTAAACCAACGGGTGGTTTTAGATGTTTCAGTACTAAATTTTGGTTCAAAATAACACCAAATTTTTAACCGTGTAATTCATATTTTAGAACGCAATGACTTTTAGCATGAACAATTTTATTTTATTCCTCAACAGGAATTCAACACCGAAATTAATAGATAAAAAAATAGATAACTAGTAAAATTTTGTTGCATAGACGTAACACTTTTAGTTTTACGTTTTTTAGGAAAAATGTAAACTTTTAATAATGTAATTACAAAGAATATGAGGTTGCATGAAAAGTTATATTTTGAAAGTTTGCAGAATAGAACTTTATATTTAACTGAATTTTACATTTAACGTTCTACAGCGAAAATATTTTAAAAGTATTTTCTACATAAACTACCCTTTATATACATTGTAGCTATAAACATAGTGCAGGCGGAAAAAACACCGTCCAAGTGATTGGGAATTTAACTAATGTTGGTGTATGAATGCGTTTCTTTCTATGCACGCGCTCGATCAAGGCGCTGTGGCAGAAAATGAGATCATGGATTCAACATTTTGCTAACAGGAATGAATATCAGGATATGACATAGGACAACAGGAGTGAATATTAACTGAAGTTTTGACTAATTTCAATATTTTTATTATAATTATTATTATCATTATTATATTACGAGATTATTTTAATAATATGCGTATGTTATTTTAAGAAGTAATTTAAATATAGTGAGCAGCGAAGCGGGCTATACTTGTTATTTAAAAAGGACAAAGATAATTATAAAAATAAATCCATATTTAGATGAGGAATTTTAGACCAGCATGTATAACAAATCCTTTAACAACTAACTCAGACATGTATTATTTGTGTATTATAATTTAGATTCATTTTATGTAAATCAGGAGAATTTAACGGTCCCCTATCATGAAGATATTAGATACAAATCATGTGAATTTTACGTCTAAATAATTACTTGGGTTATTTCATAATACCTCTGAACATGCTATGTTAAAGGTAGAAGTGACAGGGAAATTATTCAAGAGGAACTTCATTACTGTCGATTAAGCTCAGTATGGTGTAATGGAATATTTACGAAATTATATGCTAGACGTACAGTGAATCGATTTTAATATTTAATTTTTCTTCATACAGCAAATTTTGAACCTAGTAATCATAACATAGTTAGTTTTAAGAAAATTGGTTGAGAAATAATTAATATCTCTATTCCAGATTTCTTTTTCTTTAGTATATTTTATTATCAGAAAAGTGTAATGAAACACAAATATTAAAAAATATATCATATTCAACAACCATATAAAAATAAATAAACCATGCGATTTTCGTAAGTAATTTTAAAAAATTCAGAATTTAATTAACTATTATTTCATTGATTGTATATTGTAAATTTGTAAAAAGTTACACTTTAAAAACACGTATACATTTTCTTTAAAAATGATATATTTTAATTAAAATCATTTTAAAATTCTACAAAGATATTTGACCAAAGCTTTTCGTCCAGCTTATCTGTTCATCATCAGGAAAAATTAAAACAAAGTTTAATAACAAGTGCAGTGCGACACATTCACTATATATAATGATAAAGCTGCATTACAGTTACAGTCTCAAGGTTCGAACATTTAGTATATGAATCATAAGTTACATTTTTTTATTATTATTTATTTATTATTATTATTATTGATTTTATGGACTGACTGATCCAAACTTGACTGTAACTGCAATGTATCTTGATTATGATATATAGTGAATGTGTCGTGCTGCACTTGTTATCAAACTTTGTTTTAATCTGTCCTGATGATGCCCAGATAAGCTGGGCGAAAAGCTTTGACCAAATATCTTTGTAAAAAATTAAAATGATTTTAATTAAAATATACCTTTTCTAAAGAAAATATATACATGTTCTTTAAGTGTAATTTTTAACTAATTTATACAATGGCACGTGTTTTTAAATGTCTCTTTATGAGATGTGATTTTCTATTCGATAATGTTTTTTTTTTCCTCCGTGATAAAACTTTAAGAAATATGTATTTTTTTTTTTTTTTTAATATAGGTGAGGAAATCTCACGAAGATTACATTTATAGCTTTGTTAAAATGAAAAAAAGAAAGACAAAAGAAAAAAAAAATTATTACTGTCCAAGCATATTCTAGAAGAAACCATGTTCACAATTTTTTCGTTTTAAAATATTCTGTAGTTAAAATAAATAAATAAATAAATAAAATACAAATCATAAAACTACTAAAATCTACTTGTATTCCAAAAAGTATAATGACTATTTTGTGTGACTCTTGTTTTTTGTATTGCTCAGGAATATTTATGATTATTTACGACAAATAATTTTGTGATTCATTAAATTCGATGTCTACTGCAATAGGGTTTAATTAAATATAATTAAATATAATTAAATATGCATTAAATTGATGCATCTGATAAAATGTTCCATATTATTAGATATATTTATGCGTCTGAACAGAAAAAAAACTGCAGTAAAATTGACAGAACATTAGAGAAAAACATATTTAGAAACCTAAAATACGTATGTTTAATTTTGTATGGCATATGGGTATTTATTTTAAATATATTATTACTGAGCATGCGCGAAGCTTAGCACCTTTTTATTACATAGTTTAAAAGTTAGGTATAGATATATAGCCAAGTTTATGTTGCATTTTCAAATGATTTGAGTAAAAATTAATAAAATTATCTTAAAAATATTTAGCTGAAACTCAGGTCTTTTTTTTTTTTTTTTTTTAGAGTTGCAAACTGATTAGGATTTTTTTTTTTTTGTAAAAAATGAATTTTTATAATGTTGGTGATATAAATGGATTTCTAAAATAAATGTATTCTCCTTAAAAACATGTAATTTTGGTATAGTTTATTTACTAACTAAGATACGTCAGTTCTTAAAAAAAATTTATATATATATATAAAAAAAAAAAAAAATGCTTTTTGTTATATGGCTAAATTAAATGTATCTCCGAATTAAATCTGTGGCATGTCGAAAACCTCATGTGAAATTTCATCTCTGGAAAATACCTAAAATCTAATTTATATTTTTCACGTTATTTTTTCATACTTTTTAATATTTTGAAATAGAGCTTTACAATAGCTGGCAAAAGTTTCGAGACGATATGTTTTCCTGACCTGAAATTTTTTGTAAGCGAAATTACTTAATGATGTAAATTAGTAATTTTTGAAGCTCAACAAAATGTAATATTACATCAATTGAGATATATACATCAAATGAAAATAATTCGGAAATTCGCAAAAGTACTTAATAAAAATTTTGAGACAATTTATTTTGTTTAAACTTTTAATGGTATTATGTGCCTTAATGTAACGAAATAAGCAATATTTGATATTTTTTTCATAAGTTCTTTTAATTTAAGGACTGCGACACACCACTGGGTATGAGATGAACAAAGCTTTCTTAAGTGGGCTTAGAAAATTTCGTTTATCCCGTTTAAGATGCCAGAGGATTTCTGCCTTTGAAAAATGCTTTCGTATTTCGACTTTTCTTCAGATATGTTCTTAAAGTCATTCAATTAGATCGATGTCATGCGACTGACACGGCCATTCCCAATCTTTTATTTTCTTAACCGTAAATTCATTTACCCCCATATTTGAGGTGTGCTTTCGATCATTAACTTTCTGAAACATCCATGCAGAAAGCATCTTTCTATGAGCATAACGCAGCATGTAATCTTCCAAATTATTTTTAATAAAAATTTTAAACAATATTCCCAACACTATAG
This sequence comes from Salticus scenicus, assembly GCA_963930645.1. Taxonomy (NCBI): domain Eukaryota; kingdom Metazoa; phylum Arthropoda; class Arachnida; order Araneae; family Salticidae; genus Salticus; species Salticus scenicus. The sequence goes on along the minus strand of OZ005656.1, from coordinate 130,888,854 downwards.
TATATACGATGGGAACAACATCATCATGAGGGGAAGCTTTCCATGCAATTACGCATCCGTATCCGTTTCATTGTCCCACTGTTGGACGTTGTTACCAGAAATTCATTCTGGTACTCTCTGGATGACGAATATAACGTCGTCCACCACTTTCCAGTTAATTTTAATTTCAATTATTTGCTCCAAAGGACCTTTTTTCAATCTTTAATTGTCCTGGGGAACTTTCTATCATGATTGCGTCGTCTTCATCGTACACATCGTACACATCGATGAAGTTATGAATCCAAATGCTTATAAAAACATTTTAGAACATCACATGTTATACCGTGCTCGCAAAATGATGCCTTGTGGATAGATGTATCATCAGGATATTGCTTCCAAACACAACTCCGAAATGCTAGCAATCTGGTTTGCAGTTTAAAAGATTGAAGTTTTGGACTGGCTAAATGAAACACATGACTTCAATTCAATTGAACACTTTGGAAACTCATCGTAAGAAACCTCGGGGGTGGGGTTGAAGTCGAGTAGGTTTCAGTATCTCTCTATAACTACACTATGGGCAATTGCTGATGGTCTGGATCTCATATTAAGGATGGTCTGCATATACGCCATCCCAATTTTGATCATCCACAGAGGAGATTGCTCCTCTGCTTCGGTGATTCGCCAAAGGTATAATTTGAATGGGAACTTCGAAGAAATTGCAGCGGCGACGTATTTTGCGTGCAGTAGCTACCACTAATGTACAGGACAGTCTTCGACTGACTCAAGTATCGAACTTGTAATATTTCAATTACGGGCTCGGCGCTTTACTGATAAGTCTACAGTGGTCCAAAAAAAAAAAGTCGGGACACAGAAGCATTCTTCAAAGTCAAAACGTCTTTGTGATCTTCAAACGGAATTTGCGAAAATTCCTAGTTCTACCATACAAAGCCTTCTAATTCCATGCCATGACGATGTGCCGTTTAAAGCAAACGTATATGCACCTAAATATTTAATATTGTTGTATTGAGTTACATTAAAATACTTAATTCCACTAAAATTTTAGAAAAGCTGTACAGTCTCAAATGTTTTGCTTGAGCCTTTTTGAGAATTTCCGAGTAATTATTAATTCCCGCGTATATCTCAATTGTTATAAGGTTGAATTTCGTTGAGTTTTAAAAGAGGTACGATCCACTACCTTTCATCATTTTGAAATTTTGCTTACATTTAAGGTTATTATAGATCGTCTAAAAACTTTTACCAGCTAATGTATGTAATAAAAAAAATATATATATACACTGTATCTCCTCCTATTCATTAAATTTTTTACTACAAGTACTCATATCTCAGCGAAAATTAAACTTTTACATTTTATGTTTCACTACTATGCTTCCGCAATATCTCTTATATATATATATATATATATATATATATATATATATATATATAACCATAAACTTGCAAAGATGGATGGATGGTTGGGTTTTACGTCGCACTAGTGCTGCGCAGATGGGCAATTGGCGACGGTCTGGGACACACCCCTAGAGGTGATCCGGAGACATGCCATCACAATTTTGATCCTCCATCTCCACGGAAGGGATGGCTCTCCCGCTTCGGTGACCCCCAGAGGTATAATTTTTGATGGGAACATGGAGGACATTGCGGCCACGACAGATTTTACGTGCACAAGCCACCATTAGTGTACACGACAAACTTGCAAAGAAATTTAACTTATATACGTCTGCATATTAAACATTTTCAATTATTTCTCATATTCTTACAAAAATCTTTGAAATTTCAGCTTTTAAATAGTAAGTGAAATTACATTTTAATGTTACAGTTATCCAAAATATTTACTTTTTTTTTCTCTACTTTATTGTTTGTCCCTTAATTGCAATCGTAGCTATATCATAATTGAAAAAATTGAATTTATGAATGTTTTAGTTCATTACGTCTAATGATTCCTTAGAAAAATATCACAATATATATATATAGATATATACAGCCCTGGAAAAAGAGAAAAACTTAATTTATTTCACAAACGTTGATATGCGTTTTAGGTAAATTTAAATATAACACAAGAAAAGGCAATTTTAATTATATCTATAAATACTTTGCAAAAAATTAAATTCATATTTTTTTTTTTTTTCTTTTTTTCGTATATGCAAAAAGCTGGAAATATTATTATTGCCACATAACATATTTCTTAAAAAACAGCTAATAATCTAAAAACGTCCCATTATTTTTAGTTAACTTAATAATTTTTTAGATTATAAAATTTAAAAAACCTTAAAGTCTGAGAAATAAATTCTAAAAATTTGCAAATACATATTGACATTTTATGCATTTTCAAACACAATGTAATGAATAACAGTTTTAAATCAATAAAAATATTTAAAAAATTATAATTATTTTTTATTTTACAATATTTTTTTTTCTTTAATACGTGTAGAAAACTGGGAAAAAATGATACGAATAAGACTGTATTAAGACTGTATCTGAAGTGATCATTTCTTGCCAAAGACAATTTTGTACCCGTTTGTGGGCACATTTGAAAAATCCGCTAAAAATTGGATAATAATAAGAAAAACCACCAGAAATACAGAAAACAACAAAATTTATTCATTTTGTAAGGATTCAGTTGCCGAAATAATAACAGAAAATGGCATTTTTCCAATTTTATTCGTCATCTTCTTCATCCTTCAAATCAGAAGTGCAATGCTTGTAAATAAAATTATTTTCATATATATTGGCACATTTCAAATGAACCACATGATCGTACACGTTTCATTTGACTGAATTTGCTCTTGTTCGGCATGGTAGCAGGTACTCCAAACAAATGATGCAGAAATCGGCATCATCTCCTGATTGTGAATGTTTCTATTTTTAGCATGTTTGATCAGCAGTTTGACAGGTGACCCTTACTTTTTCTAGGCTTCTTCTGTATGGACACAGAAGCTGCGAGGATGTCTATATTCTCGGTCAGTCGATTTTATGGATTTTGTATATACTAAGCAATCCTAAATGGCTTTAACTTCCGACTTAAAATGTATTTCTTTTGGATCGATTGATTTTTCCGGAGCTGACATGGCTAAAAAAGCCTAAAAATGCCTAAAAATACATGAAACACTAATAAAATATATTATGTTGTTTTAAACGACCATATTTCGCAATTTGTAAGTCAAAAGCACGCTTTAAATGAAAGAAACATGGGTGACCACAACCGGTTATATGAAGGTGCCCATAACCGGGAATTACAGTCACTTTTATAATAAAACAAAAAACTATTTTCGTTCAAAATTTTGGATTAATTCGATATTGCATTACAAAATATATTGAATATACTGCATGAATATATATTACACTCACCACTTCGATTTATTGGTCATTGAAAAAATTCAGAAATTACTTTTGTGTAGCATTTTGTTTAATATTTTGTTTCGATACTTGCACTTAGTAAATGCGTCGATTCAATTCGGTGTTAGCGCCATAACTGCGTACTGTTACAGTACATGTTTTGCAGTACTCAAATCCACCATATTTACTATTTGTTAAAAGATATGGTGGGGTGCCCACAACAGGAGAATGCTCACAACTGGAGATGTTCCCCTATCTCTCTCTCTCTCTCTCTCTTTCTATATATATATATATATATATATATATATATATATAAATTTCAAAAGTTAAATAATTTTCCATTAGAAAATGGTGTTCTATCCATTTGATCCCTTTATTTCAGAAATATTTTCTGAACAGTAAATGCAAAAAAAAGAGAGAAAATTAACTTAATTTTTACAAGGGTATTTAGTATTCCTTGCTCGAGAATTATAATGATGCTGTATTTATATATATATATATATATATTATTTTTTCTAGTATTTGTTTTGCATTCATCGCTTTACTATAAAATTTTTAAATAAAAATCCCACTCTGGAAATTTAAAATTAAAAAATTACAAAAACTACGCAAGGCCATGAATGCAAAAGTTGTAGGATATAGTAACTGAGTTGCATTTTAAAGTAATTAATAAATTTTTGGTTTAAAATAATTATTTTGATCGAAAAATGTCCTTGGTCAAGAATTGGATGTGCGTCTTGCTGCTAATAATGCCAATGTTCATATCTCACTGGTATGCTTAAACGTTTCGGACAATTTCCGATCAATATATGTCGAACAGAAGTTCTCTGAGACTTCAAATTTTACTTTTTAATCCATGAAATTTGTGAAAATATTAATTATTAACATATCAGATTATTGTGATACTTAAAAAAGAAAATGGCATTCTTACAAATCATGGAGCTTGATAATTACAAAATTAACAAGTCAAATATGATATCGATAAATAAATATTGCTTTAATGTTTATATCGATGAAGATAAAAGTCACTAAAATCAATATCAAACGCTAAAACTAAACGAGCGGTCATTTTGAACGCAAAGTGTAGTAACATTTAATTTAAAATACACTCTCCGTTAGTTATAGTGTTAATCTGCATCACTTTTTAAACTCCATTTTATCGTAATTCTTTTAGATAATCACCATGAAATAAAAGTCTTTACTGACAACATCATGATACAAAGATATCAACGAGATTTTATATTCGGTTACCTATCCATAATATGAAATCTGTGTACATGTACCAGGAAAAAATTAAAGTATATTTAATAGTGTTCTACCTTATCCAGTGCACATAAAACGCTATTGGAAGCAATTTTGTTTATTTTACCAGATTGGGAAGTGCAGAACTAAATAACGCGTGTATGAACAAGAAAGTTAAAAATGCATCAATTCTAAAATTTGATAATATTAATTACGTACAAAAAAGAACGGGCATACTTTATCTTCTCCGAGGAAAAATAGCCCCAACATTAAACAGAGGTAGAAAGATAAAAATTCTGTAAAATATTACTCTTTTGTTCAAATTATTTAATGCCTAAATATATGTTCAACATTGAAAATGCTAGCTGCATTTTTTTTTTTTTTTAATAACCATCACTTTAAAAATCCCTTGTTTCTTTTTATCCTATTTTTTGTATAAATATATTTAAAGTTTATTTTTGCCGTTTTATGTGCTAATTTGTATTTCGTAAATGCAGATTCACACATATATTTATGAAAGAAATACATTGTTCTAATTATTATTTATTATTTATTTTTTATTAAATCAGAGAAATAAAAAATGCATAATAACTGTTAAGGAAAACTATATATATTGCTGGATTAAATTTTTAGGTGAGCTTAAAATCTTGTTTATTATTAAATATTTAAAAAATAAATAAATAAATAAAATAAAAATGTGTTTCTATAATAATTATAGAAATTTATGTAATTGTGTATTAAATTCAATAAAAATATTTTTTTATATTAAAAATATATGATTCGAAATATTTATGAAAGAATTTTCGATGAATGTATATTGATGTGGAAATTTATGCAAGATATATATAATTCCGGAAATGTTTAAAACCACTTTCAAAACTCTGACTAAGCTTAGCATAAACTACATAGAAATCGAAAGAGCTATGATGTCGCAAACACAAACATAAATTTGGGAACAAATATTGATATTTCTCTAACTTTTCCTGCAAAGTATGAAGCTATTGGCTTCGGTTATATATAATGCATCGCATCTAATATTTTCGACTAGCACGTTTGAATTAATTCTTGTGGTTTATGTAATAAAATTTCATTAAGAAAACATATTTTTATTAGAAATTTAAATTAAATAATTTTATGGTGTTGTTTATTTTAAATCATGTAATTTATGTTTATCTTTTCATCTGATGCTTTAGTTAGAAGTTATTGGTAATAAAAATGAATTTGGTATGTACATTAAAAAAAAATGGAAGTTGAAATATAAACAGGTACAAAGTACCCATTTTAGTTAAAAAAAAAAAAAAAAAAAAAAAATTAACGTTGACTTTGCGTAATATATATATATATATATATATAACTTAGACTGATTAGCCAGATGTAAAGAATACAAAAATTATTTTCTGACGATGTCAAGAAGGTATTTATTTATTTATTTATTTATTTAAGCATTTTTCAGTTTTATACACATACTAGCAGTCTTTGCCTGCTTCGCTGGACACCACACTTAAACGATTTGTCAAAATTCCATAACATTATTAATAAACCTGATTATAGTTCCCGTTGTGTTCCGTAGAGATTTTTCTCATTCTTAACGGGAGGCGTCCGTTTTCCCACTGTCTTCGGCAATACCAACCTGATTGTTACTTCCCCTTCCCCAGTGGCAAAGTTCGAAAATTTGCGAAATCTCACCAAACTACATAATTTGTACACATATCCAACATTCACACACCAAATTTTGCCATTCTAAGATAATTTAAGGCGAATTCAAACGGGTTAACATGTTTTTACACGTGTTTATAGCCCCCTCGACTTCAACAGTTAAGGGGCGAATTTCGTAAAATACCGTTACAAGAAGTGTCGGTTACATATAAACAACTTGTGCACCAAATTTCGTGATTGCAGATCCTATATATTTTCCAAGACAAATTTACCACTAAAACGGGGGGGGGGGGGGATCTTGAATTTTCCTTCGTAACCCCCGAAAAAAAAAAAAAAACGAAAATGTGTGTTTGGAAATATTCTAATGAAGACAATATGCTGTTTCCAACACCTTTTTAAAATCTTCAACTAAAAAATTTTTGAAATTTCCCCCCGAAAAACGATTTTCCCCCTCTCTCCTTTAAGAATCAAGAATTCCAAAATCGTACATAATGTTTTATTTGTACTCAAGTCTAATCTCACCATGTGCAATCTCCTCACCGTGACGTAATTTGGGGCCGATTTATGCTTAAAAACGATTTTTTGCTTCCTGGCCTCCAGGGGAAAAGCGGGGATTTTTCGACAAATCCCGTTTCTTTACGTTTCGGATAAATATAAACAATCCAAGCACCAAACTTCGTGACCGCAGTACTCATACCGCAGCAGAACAGTACAAATTTAGCGCTTGAAATGGTGTCTCGAATATGTTTTTTGTACCCCCTTCCAAAAAAAAAAAAAAAAAAAAAAAAAAAAAAAAAAAAAGCTCACAAAAAAATAAAAAATGTGTTTTGGAACTATCCAAACGATCTCGCATGGCTGTTTTTAACATCATTGTTCCATTTTTGGCAGAGTTTTACTCAAAAATCCCTAATTCGCAAAATTTCACTCCAAAAATGGATTTCCCCTATCCCACCACTTAAAGTTCGAAATATTCTAAATCGCAGATAATGTTTTAATTGTATTAATTCCCCATGTACAATTTATTCACTGTGAAGTAATTTGAAGCCGAGTTATGCTTACAAAAGTGTTTTTACTTTCTGTCCCACCTTGGGGGGGGGGGGGGCAGGAGTAATTTTGATAAAACCCGTTACTTTAGGTGTCGGATACATTTAGACAATACAAGCACCAAAATTCGTGACCACAGCTCCCATAGATTTTTCAGCAAAAATTTAGTGCTAAAAGAGGTCTCGATTTTGCTTCCTCATAATATCCTCCCCCCCCCCCCCCCAAAAAAAAAAAAAATCGGCAAACCACAAAAGAAAGAAAAAAAAAAAATGTGTTTTTGGAAATATCCTAAGGCAATCACATAGCTTTTAGGTAGATTCCTTATCGGATATCTACTTATTGCAATGGTCCTTATGATACGACTTCTGGAGAATTTCTTCATATATTCGCCGATCATGACCCCTAGAACCCAAAACTACCCTCCGTTCAAAAGTTTATATAGATATAGGTATATTGTATATACGTAGAACGCTTTTTCCCATGTTAAGTTGTGAACACGAAAACTGGAGTAAATTTTATTTAAATTTAATCAGCTCAAGATATGTTGTTAGGACAGTAAAAATCTCGGTCGTGTTTGTAGATGGAATATCCAGCTCAAAGGGGGTGGAAATGTCGGAGGGTTGAAAATTTAATTTCCACATAATTTCTTTAATATTGAAAACAGGAAAAAACTTCAAATCTGGCGAATTACCGCCTTACCTTAAAGAACAATTATTGCATTTAAACAACTTTTTCGATAGCTTAAATTGCTTAAAAGTTACAAGTTAAAAAGTAATTTTTTGTCAATTGTGATGAAGCCGACTTTTTCCCAAATTCTTATATATTTGCTGTCATCTTGAGAGGTAAGTTTGTGAATTTCATCGTTTGAAATACTTTTTAAATTCAATTCGAACTCAATTTGTGTAAACTCAATTCGACTATTTTTAGAAAATATCTGTCTTTTTGAGTTTAAACACTATACTTTATGAAATAATGGACATAATTTAACCGAACTTGATACTTGGTTGGACCTTGGTTTTAATTAGTGCATATTAGCTTTTGGGTTATATTACCCAACAGTGGGCGTTTCCACGTTGAGATTTCCTCTTTTTAAGGAAATGCTCAACATCTAAAGTGTACCAAACTTAGAGAAATATATTAAATAAAACTCTTCTGAGTCAGTTTGATTGCATATCGACAAACAATTGGCGCAGCTGTGTTGAAATTTAATCCGTTTAGTAGAAGGCGATTACTTTGTTTCCCTTTGCTTTGCAAAAATGTGGTCGACTTTAGACAACTGGTCAATCCTAGTTATTATAATTCTTTTACTTTAATTATTGTTTTTATTGCTTTACTTTAATTATTGTTTTTATTGTTTTCTTAATAATCCTCTTTCGTCATTCCCCCATTTTTACAAATACTATGCTGCAGTTTTTACTTATATCGATTGGGGAGAACATGTGGGCGCTTTGAAAAGTCATCAAACTATCAAAATAGAAAATTATGATGTCCGTTTTAAGTCTGACTTATTTTTTTTCAGTTAAATAATATTCTTTTTTTTTTTTTTTTTTTTTTTTTTTTAACTTTCTTCTATTAATATAAGAAGAAAGTATTGGATACGTGAAAATTTTTTAACTCCAGTTTTTGATAAATTTACACGTTTTGAGATGCCCTGAACAAGATTTGATTATTTTTAGAAAATGCCTGTCACTCCGTTTTTGTGTCTGTCAGTGTGTCTCTCTATTTGTGTGTATGTATCAAACATTTTGTGGACGCTTTATCTCACGAAATTTAACCAAACTTGACCTTTAGTTGGAACCTAATTTAAACTAATTCTGGTTACATTTAGAGATCACTACCTTATCATTATGGCTGTAATACTAAGATGTTTAATGCTAAGATGTTTTCTAAATGTTTAATATGAGAGTGTAGGACAAAATTTCGTATAAATATATATAATGACATTTATTTTTAACGCATATTTGCAAAATTAATATAAATTATTGATATTAATAGTAGTACTAAACTAGAGAAAAAAGTTTGTACATACAGGAGCAACCCCCTACACCCCGCCCCACCCGGCGATAAGAACCTTCCTGGCGGTGTAAAATTTCAATTTGATTATTTTAAAGGGAACATCTAGCTATTATGAGTAATTGTATTTTTCATATAATAAATATCTATTTCTTTCATCTATTAAATTCAACTATTACACCTATTTAGGTGCAACAAATAATTTTTAGGTGCAAGAATTGGTTAACCATCCATGTCAATTATAATTCTAGTTATTAATTATCATAATAGTTATTAATTCAGATTGCATATTCAAAAACACATTTGATTTTATTCTATAACATTGAATAAACATGCAACTTGTGTAACATTAAATATTTTAACAAACAACTGTTTTATTTTTATTTATTTATTTTTTTCCGATATTCAAATTTAATTTATCGATAAATAGTATGTTGTGCCACAGAAAGCAATAAAAGGAAGAAATTTTCTATTTTACTCCAGATCATTGTTAATACCGTCTTTTTGATCCACACCACAATTTTTGCAATGTAACTTTCTTTAATATAAAATAATGACTTTAAAAAAATCTCAAATTAAAGTTTAGTTAAAAAAAATATATATATTAACAATTTTCAGGTAAATACTAGACATATTTTTATATCAGAATATGCGGCACTTAAGATAAATAATAATAAAAAATATATACATATATCTTGAATTTGTTCAGAGAATTTCATAAACTTTGTTTCTATCCAACGCGATTTACAGCCTACACACACAAATACACACAGACACACACATTCTTATTCTTAGAAAGTTTTTCAAAATAATAAAATATGTCAAAATTCTTTATGCGCTGTTATTTCCTCGACATACACGTTTTATACATATTTTCCAAACAACATATTTTCCATGATAAATAGACAAGCATGACTGCGCTATCATAATTGCATTTACAACTGAAGGAAGACCGAAAATATAAAGCCATAAATCTTGATTCTTCTCCAAAATGTATTTATTTTCACGTACAATATACTTTTTTTAAAATAAAATTTAGTCGAGGTTCTTAAAAAATGTTGTTAAATTACAACTTTTCTACACTATTTTTTGCAATTGCATTATTTCATAGATTTATATATTTTAAAATTTTATGAATAAAAATATAATTCAAGATACACAAATTTTCACACTTCTGAAAAACGAAAGAGAGAGAGAGAGAGAGAGAAAGAAAAAAATCATTTTTACATAATGCTACATATTAATCAAAATATATATTATATATACATTACTTTGTTTTAATACATAAATTTTGTATTTATTTTGCTCTTAACAAACTATAGGTATATAGGTATATAGGTATAACACAAACTCACATATTCATTCTCTCAAACAAGCACACACACACACGGGTTTTGAATTCTAAAAGAAGCATATTTTACATATATATTTTTTTAATATAATAAATGAAACTTTTATTCAAAATTATTTCATTTTTTAAATATATTTTTTGGGGCATATAAAAGATATAATCGAAACCTGTTAATAATCTACATATATAATCTATACAATATTTTATAAAAATTTTTTTTTTTTTTTTTTTTTTTTTTTTTGAAAATCAAGCCGATGGCTTCTGGTTTTTAGAGATCCTTAAGCACTGGACAGGATTAAAAATAAAATAAAATAAAATAAAATAAACTATTGCATTGATCTTACTCGAATTTTGGACACTTCTTTAAAATAGAGTTGACTAGCGCTGAGAAAAAGATTAAAAACAAAATGAAACTCTTTAAACTATCCCACACATTCATGTATTTATATATATATATGCATACATACATTGAAACACGTCTGAATTAAATGAATTTTCAAAACGGCCCTCAAAGTAATTTACGTTGCGCAGATAGTTCTTAAACCATGCGTTTTATGAAAAACACTTTGACAGTTATATCATGTCCTAATAATTTGACAGTAAATACTTTGGCAGTTAAATCATGAACTAAATCAGTTACAATACAAAATTTGAGTATTTCTTCCAGTGGAAAACTTTCTAAATTTACATTAAAACGTAGTAGCTAATAAGTTACTTCTATAAGAGTTTTATTTTTTATAGAAACTTTTTTTTTAACATCTTATTTAAAAAATAGTTTAAAAAAAAATATTTATGTATTTGCATTTCATTTTCTTTTTAATAAATATCTCAATTAAAAATCAAAATAAGTGGATGTATATGTATATATCTGTTTCTCTTATTTTTTAGGTATTTTAGTTTGTTTTATTTTTATAAAATTGAAAGTAATTAACTCGAAAATAAAAGAATAATTATAAAAATCGAAATGAAATTTACAAACTTTTTTCCTTCTCTGTATATAAAGTAAGATATCATATGTCAGATAACGAAAGTAACCTCTAGACAAGATTATTTACTGAAAAAATTTTCATTTCCACAGATTTTACATTCCTTTCTATCAATTATAATAATAATAATAAAGTGAGTATATATATATATATATATATATATATACACTGATGGAAAAAAAATCTCAACACCAAGAAAAAATTATTGTACAGTAATGAAATTTCAGCAATACATTTGTCTGGGTAACATATTTAATTGATTAAAGTTTCAAGATCACAGGTAGAGCTATTGGCGAGGAGAGCCATTTCAAATGTGAAATGTTGGTACATTAGTAACCGGTGTAACCGCCAGAATTTTGAATCCAAGCATGCAAACGTGCATGCATTGTGTCGTACAGGTGTCGGATATCAGTTTGTGGGATAGAGTTCCATGCCTGTTGCACTTGGGCGGTCAATGCAGGGACGGTTAATGCTGGTTGTGGATGACGCTGGAGTTGTCGTCCAATGATGTCCCATACGTGCTCGATTGGAGAAAGATCTGGTGATCTAGCAGGCCAAGGCAACATGTCGACACTCTGTAGAGCATGTTGGGTTACAACAGCGGTATGAGGGCGAGCGTTATCCCGTTGGAAAACACCCCCTTGAATGCTGTTCATGAATGGCAGCACAACAGGTTGTATCACTAGACTGACGTACAAATTTGTAGTCAGGGTGCGTGGGATAACCACGAGAGTGCTCCTGCTGTCATACGAAATTGCTCCCCAAACCATAACTCCAGGAGTAGGCCCTGTGTGTCTAGGCCGCAGACCGGTCGCTAGCAGGTGTTCACCTGCCTTCTTCTAACCAACACACGGCTATCACTGCGACCAGGGCAGAACCGGCTTTCATCAGAAAACACAACAGATCTCCACTCCGTCCTCCAATGAGCTCTAGCTTGACACCATTCACGTCGCAAACGGCAGTGGTTTGGAGTCAGTGGAATGCACGCTACAGGGCGTCTGGTTCGGAGCTGTCCTTGAAGTAACCGATTTGTAACAGTTCGTTGTGTGACTGTGGTGCCAACTGCAGCTCGAATTTCAGCTGCAGACGCAGTACGATTAGCCACAGCCATACGCGGAACACGGCAGTCTTCCCTCTCAGTAGTGCCACGTGGCCGCCCGGAACCCGGTCTTCTTGAGGCAGTAGCTTTTCTTGACCACTGCTGCCAACACTCATGCACAGTGGATACATTCCTGCCAAGTCTTTCTGCAATATCGCGGAAAGAAAACCCACCTTCTCGTAGCCCTACTACACGACCTCGTTCAAACTCACGGAGCTGTTGATAATGGCTTCTTCGTCTTCTTAGAGGCATCCTTGACTAACATTAACCGACTACGTCAAATCTCAACTGTAAATAGCGATCACGAACCTTACAGCGCTTATTTAAAGAAAACCTCATCTGATTGTTCATAGGTCGCTACTAGCGCCACACTTATGCGCGTAGCTCGAAATTTGAATCGACGTCATCTTTTAGATGTATAAACACGCCTACCAAATTTCGTTTATCTAGCACAGCTCCTTCCTGGTGTTGGGATTTTTTTTTTCCATCAGTGTATATATGATACTTATTTTTTCTTATTCATATGCGAGTATTTTTTATGTTTTTTAAAGTCCATTTCTTACTATAAAAAATTTAATTAGGTCTACATGTCAGTTGTACATGGTGATGCACCATTTATTCCTGTACAAATAAATAAATAAATAAATAGGACTCTGGTCTAAGACATTCTCAGGCAAGTAAATGTCTCAGTTTTAAATTTACGTTTTAAATATTAAAAGTTCAGTTTTTTTTTTTTTTTTTTTTTTTTTTACATAAAGTTTAAAATGCTTTTTCCAGAAAAATAAGTTAATGGCGTATAAAAAATTTCTTTAAATGACATCTTGCAAAAAAGAAAGAACAAGCAAAAAATTAGTTTAAATACTTACTTTGTTTAAAATTTTAAAATAAAATTTAATTTTTAATGTAAAATAAAATACATATTAAATAAAAATGATACAAAGTACATTTTACATGGTATGGGATATATATATGTGTGTGTAATAACAGGAGACTTCGCGTTGGAATATTAAAACCCGAATAAACTACTACGTCAGAAACGCCAAAGAAAAATATTGCAAATGCATACAGCTGTTTCGGTAGCCTAAACCACCGTCTTCAGTGCATAAAGGATATTTCTTGCACTGAAGACTGCTTTAGGCTACCGAAACAACTGTATGCATTTGGAATATTTTTCTTTGGCGTTTCTGACGTAGCAGTTTATTCGGGTTTTAATATATATATATATATATATATATATATATATGCATTACTTCTGATGCATATCTAACATATTTAAACTTTTGAATATTTCACGTCTTTTGTTTTTATATGCATTTTTTTTTTTTTTTTTTTTTTTTTTTTTTGTCAAATAAATATAGGAGTAAATTTACGAATTGAGGTAGTTTTTTTTTAATGTTAAGCTTCTTTTTTTTTCTGATTATAAATATAGAGTAAACACAACGCTCTTTTCCAGATTCTTTAGAACCAAGTATACCCCACCAATTGGTCAGAAAAAAAGTCGCAGTCTAATTGTTAGGACAGCAGACATAGAAATTGAAGATTATAATACACATTATAAAACAAAATTTCTTAGGTAAATGTGTTTGAGACGTTTGCTGTAAATCCAACACGTAACATTTGGTTTATAATAAATGGTGATACATAAAAACTTTAAATATATCCTAATGGAAAGCAGGAATTAATTATAATAATTCTTGCCCAGATTGTTTTTTTTTTTTTTTTTACTCTATGCATATTATGAAAGGGCGTCTACTGGCGCAAAATCTGAATTTAATATTTACATTTTGTGTGTTCATTATTTATTTATTTATTTATTTGTTTTTGTACTTTTTTAGTCTTTTTTTTTTCTGTTCTTTGTTACTAAACTTTCAACCAATTTTAGATAACTACTTCATTTCTATATGATTAATGTTTAAATAAATAATATTCAATAATAGTCAGTAGTAATCATTAAAAAAAAAAAAAAAAAAAAACTGCAGATAATTCGTGTAAATTCAAATATAATCTCATTATTATAAAAAATATTTAAGAAATATAAAAGAGTTTCGACTACCGTAAATTAAGAAACAGAAAGATTTTTATACAAATTGGAGAAATCGTTTTGATTTATTTAGTTTTTAAGAGACTCAAGTAACATATTTACTAAAACTTACACGAGAGATCGTAAATAAAAAAAAATATCTCTATTCTTCTTGTAATTTTCATTGATTTCGCGCTGAAACAAATATTTAAAACATGTTTATGCAATATTTTTTTTTTCTTCTTTTAATCTATTTTTAAAATTTTGTTGTTCTCTTTTCGTTAGATAGCAGCGCGCATTCGAAATGTAAAAGAAAATGGCGTTTCTAAGGGAGTATGTGTAGAAATCTCTTTAAAATTATTGGTAGGTGAGTGGACCTTATTGCTTTGATGTTACTCTCGTGCTCTCATTTTCTGCCAAATGAATAGCCATGATATTATTTGTACTGAATCAACTGGTGTGTGTTTTTTCAATTTAAAGTGTTTACTTTAAATAAATTATTTGTTGAATTTAATTAATTAACAAATAGGCGATTAAAACTAACATTTACTGAAAAATGAAAACCACTATTAGTCTTCATTTTAGATAATTGTGATATGCTATGTAAATAATAGCCACTCACCCGATTACTCACTCTAATTGGTTTGTTTCGTGTCCAGTTACAATGTACGTTAATGGTGACTTTATCTAGAAAAATGAATTAGAAAAATTGAAAAACATATATATTTTCGACAATCTTTTAAACAAACCTAATTATAAAAAGAAATATGAAATTATATGAAATAATTTGAACTGTGTCTCAAACACTAACAGTTTAAGCCGAACAGAATCATATTTCACAACAAATGTAAGCATTAGCAAATAAATGCAAGAGGAATTCAATATATATATGCTTTTGTATAAAGTTTCGCTTCCAAATGTAATTGTTTATTCATTAATTTAAATCCACCTTTCTGATGTATGATCGTTATAATGATAAATTATTTTTATTATACATGTATAATGCACACTTGCATACATAATATTGATATACACTGAAATGTCCTGTTGAAACAAAATATTTTCTGTTAAATCAACCAAAATTTTGGTAGTATAGCCTTATCAAATGCTTTGATACCGGAATGAATGAATGACATACGTTGCCAGATCTGTCGGATTTTTATTCAATAATCACCATTAATTTTAAAAAGTGATATTTAATATACATAATAGATCATTCACTGTAAACTAAAACGTCTTAAATTCAGTTTAAAAGTGTTTTAAACGAATGGTCATTTTTTAAGCGAAAATGAATGCATTTGAAATTAAGACATTGCAAATGTCTTAAAATACTCACATCTTTTTTATGTTTAAAAAAGGTCTGTCAAAGGCCTTAAGAGGTCTGCCATTTTCAAGGCTTTTTAATAAATGAATAAATAAATAAAAGTGGTCGTTGATTCTGCTTTTCTCTTTTAAATATATTTTATAATACTCTAAAGCATTAATAAAATAAAAATAAAATGCCCCTGGTTTTGAACTCACTCTCTTATTTAACGCAGACGAACGTTCCTGCCGATCGCGCTGCGACATTACACAGAAATTCACGGTAATATACACTGTAATATTTGCGAAATGGATATTAGTGTTATAATATAACTGCTATTTATTCCCTTAAAACTATCGATATTAAATCTAAAGCTCAATATGTATTAATTCTATTAAATTTTAATTCTAGAGGTATAAATTTTATGAAATATAAACAAATATATCAAAATCTAAGATGTGATGTTTTGCAAACGATTTCTTTGTATAAACTGCTATTGAAAAGAAATATATATATATATATATATATATATATATATATGATATGAATATGAAAACTAGATAAGTTTTGTTTTAAGTGCAGGTACAGGTAAAAATGTTAAAGAAAAAAACTTTATATCGAAAGAGGTTAAAAAAAAAAAAAAAAAAAAAAAAAAAGCACATATTTACAAGTTGTGTAAGATTAGTTAGAAATTCGTTTTCTTAGCTATAAGTTATTCTTCGCTGCAAGTACATCTTAATGTTTTTTCATTTAATTAAATGGGCCAGATTTAAATAAAAAGTAACAATTTCAATAACACAATTGAAAAAGTCTCAAACTAGGAGTAAAATAAGAGTGGCTAGTCTTTCTCATTTGAAATGATTTTCAGAAAAATCTCATAAATGAAAACATTTACAGAATAATTTTATTTATTTATTTATGTGATTTATTTATTTTTTGATTCAAAAAAAGAGATTTGAATTTTTGAATCATATATATATAGAGAGAGAGATTTTTTTTTTTCGATGCTAAGTTAAAACATTCTTAAAAGAAATTATCATTTTATTAAAACTGTATCTTGATATATATATATATATATATATATATATATATATATATAAAAAGACACAATATAGATGATTTTGGTTTCCATTGACAGATGGCGCCACTACTAATAGTCATTGATGAAATGTGAAATTATTTGTTTTAAGACATTTTTAAATGTCATATTTTAAGACATATTCCTTTCATAAGATATAGTACATTAGTTCATTTGCACCAAAAGTTTATTAAGACACAAAAAGTAAGTGTTTTAAATTAAGATATCTATTATATCTGAGCTTCATTTTAAGATATTTACGAATTGTCTGAATTATATTGTCTGAAATACATTTTAAGACTTTTTTGCCTCATTTTAAAATGCCTTTATTTACAGTGTTGTTATCTGAAGTGATTAAGCAAATGTTACAAATAAAAAATTGGGGATTATGGATTAAGAAATCCGCCAGAACTGGCAACACTGATAACATGTTTGACTGATTGGTTGTTTACAGATATATTTGACGTAGTTTATTAAACTATCCAGTGATAGTGACTTGTTTTTCAACCATATTCTTTTAGTTAACCGAAGTGGGTTGACTTTTTAATTGTATAAAAAAATATTAAAATGAGATAATAAATCTATAAAATCAATGAGCAAAACAATTTTATTGCTCAATAAAATGTTTTTTATATTGTAGATATAAACTCTTGCTCAAAAGTTTAGTAAGATATGCATACGATTAGTGTTTTCAATTTAAAAACTTATCTCTGAATGCAACGTTTTGAAACATTAGATGTTTAAAGAACTGGGTCTTCCTCATAATTTTCATTGAAGTTTGGTTTAAGACAACATTTAGAGAACCGGTAATAAATTGAGCAACATCAATAATGTTTGTGATCACCCTGTATCGTTAAGTGAACAAAATGAACTGTAACTTTAGGACATATTCATATAGACTCAGTACAATTAGTGGATGAATTTTAAACAACGGAGTCATAAGCATTTATTTTAAAACTTTAAAAAAAAAATCAACATGTTTTTTATTTAAATTATACAGAGTTTTTAACAAAAATTACTCTCACTTTCAGATAGGTTGGAAAAACACTTTTAAAACAATATACTGCAATCAGAGTACAGATATCTCAAATATTTCATGAAATATGAGCATTTTTATGAAAAATTTTTTCATTGTTCATGTGCAAAAGATAATACATATGTATATATATATATATATATATATATATATATATATATATATTGCATCTGTTGAAAACTAGATATATTGGACAACTTTTGTCAAAAGTGCATTTGAATAGAGTAAAAATTAAGCAAATTATCCGAAAAAGAATGAGATAGATTTTTGATATTTTCTGAGAGCTGAAATTTCTCAAGGGGTAATTAGTTTGAAGATCCAATTATTTCAGCCACGCTCCATATGTACTTTTTTGTGAAAACCCCCTTATAAGCTTGTGACTCTAACATATTTTTGTTTATTTAGTAAGATTTATGAGATGATAAGGGGTTTTTCACACAAAAAAAAAAAAAAAAAATGTAAGTGATTAAAATAATTGGATCTTTAAATTAATTATGCAGCATGTAAAAAACTCTAGAGGTATAACAAAAATTCTCAATCATTCCGTCTATCCAGATTATTTATCGTATACGCATAGGTCGGAAATTTATATTTTTTGTACAGAGATTCAGAAAACAATTACTTATTTATTCTAGATAAAGGAGGTACATAAATGTATCTTTTTTCCTGAGTGTGTAATTTATTGAAAATTCTCATAAGAAAAAACAATTAAATCCCAGTTTAATATATATATATATATATATATATATACTAATAAATGTATATAACAAAAATGCATTATACTTTCTTTTTTAAACATGTCTTCGAAAACTACTCAGCAAAAATATATTTCGTTATTAAAGTTTGATAATATTTAAAAAAAAAAAAAAAAAAAAAAAACTTTTTTTTTTTTTTTTTTTTTTTTCTGATTAAATTTAGAAAAGGTTTCTGACTTAATTAACAAAAACTTAAATAAAGGTTATTTTAGTTATACATCATGCTTTTATTTCTCATAAAAAGGAAATATGTTTTTGATGAAATTTCATCAAATTACTTTGTTTATGAAAGAAGATTATTAAGGTATTAAATAGTAATTTTTCTTAGTATTTTTTACGAATATTTCTTTCCATATTAAATATTTAAGATAAAGTTTGATCACTTATATCTAGGCATGATTTTTATTTTTAAGTGTTTACAATGAACATAAAATGTATTACGGAAAATATATGAAAACTGAGGCACTGGATATAAGTTTTCTTAATTTTTGTTTTATTTACTTATAAGTTTAAAACTATAATCACAAATTTATTTTCTTTTCATCACAAACAAAGGTAATGCATAAAAAAAGAAAAAAAAAAGTATTTTAAAAATTGACTGAAGTATTCATACGCGTAATTTGTTAGATAATAAGAAAAAGAAAAAGATATTTAATTAATTAATTAATTAGTAATAATAATAATTATAATAAAAACCCTCTAAAATCGAAATTAACGTCATTTGCAAAATTGTTTAAATTATCTTTCTAAAATTTTTAAAAGAAAAATGTTTAAAATATAAAAAAGAAAAAGAAAATAACCAACTGATAAATAAAGAGTTAAAATTTCTTTATTGTTTATAAAATAAACTGTATATATGATAAAAAAAAATAATTATTATCGACTTAACTAAAACTATAAGATTGTGTTAGTTAGATTCTTTTTTATGATTTATCTTAAAATATAAGATTCAATTTCTTAAAATAGGGATACTTTATTGAAATTTACATAAACGCGTTTTTAAAAAAAATATCCACGAATAATGTTGAAGATATTCAAAATTTTAATTTCGCATGTTTATTGTCATATACAATACTTATAACGTAGCTACGGTGATTTAATAATTTATTTAACGGATATTTATTGTTAAAAAAAAAAAAAAAAAAAAACATTTTTTCAGTAATTATTTTTCATTTCACTTTCCTGATACTTATTTTGGGATATTTTTTTTCCCTTTTGTGTTTCCGTTTTACTCATTAAATTATGGTATTTTGATTAAAATGCATATTCTCGCTGTACATTCATTATGCGAATTAAAAAAGTGATAATCGTTATTAAACGGTTTCAGATAACACTTAATTAAAGTCTCATGTTAATTAATGTTACGATTTTAATATTCATAAAACTCATTTTTAATGATTTGGTTAAAAATTATTACAGAACATAAAGTTGCCGTAATTGCTTTTAAATGAAACGTCTTATTTATCGCCATTCGTGAAGGAAGTGCAAAGCAATATTAGATTAAATTCATTATTTATTAAATTTTAATATAAAGCATTTTTTTTATTATTACTTTATTTTATTTTTATTTTTATTCTTACTTTTATTTTTTTAGTTAAAGATAACTGAAGTGCATTCTATTCTTTAAAACTAAAACTTTTTTTTTTTCCTTTTATACTTAAGTATACTTGTATACTTAATTTCCTTATTCATTTTCATATTCATAGTTCGTAATTTCATGTACAGAATTTCAATAAATTGAATATCATTAGATATTTGTTTTTATAAACTAATTTTAAATTTGTTCGAATAAATATTACAACTTCACAAATTTTTGTTTTAATTATATAACATAATTTCAATAAAACTAATGCCAATTATAAATATCCTTCTGTATTAATAATTAAAAGCTTCTTTAAACAGAAACGTGGTCTATGATTCGAACGCTTACGATTCGATTTTCTTAAAATATCATGTCCATGATAAGCGAGGTATTCTTTTTATTTCATATATACAGGGTAAAAATTAAAATTTCCCTATAAACAGCATTCTACAGCACAAACGGGTGAGCGGAATGCAACGAAGTTTGTTATGTAGATTATACATGAGATTTGCTCACGGAATTTCAAAAAAGAACATATATATATATGTTACCGTGAAAGACCGAAATTGGAGAATGTCGACTTTTACCGGTGAATGTCAACAAACACCAAATACGTCGGTGAAAGATCGAATACTTCATTACATTCTTGTACATTCGGACTCTCACCGGTGTATGTCGACAATCACAGATATGCTCTGGTGGAGGTCGAAAAGAGAGTAGTAGACAAAGAGGCCACTGGCTGTTTCCCGCCAAATCCTTTGTTCTACTTGGAGTCAGTCAGCTTTGTCAGTCTTATGCAAGGTTTGATGGTGAGAGCAACGTTTTCTTATTTTTTTTTCCGATACCCTAATTTATACAGAATGTATACTGCAGTGAATCGTGATCTTTTTCTTGAAGAGTTAAATACATTAATTGAGGGTAAACGAGAATAATTGTTTTTATTTTTCTCAAGAAAAGTACTCTAAAATACTTTCTGAAGTGGTTTCTGCTATAACTAAGTGCAACACACCTTTGGATTACAGACGATTAAATCGTTTTGACGTTTTAAAAATTAATGATGAAGAGAAGTTAATTGTACCATTAAAACCAGGAGAAACGAATATACAGTATTATGTTACCAATGAGGAATTGTTCAGTATACTATATGAAACTCACACCATAATAGGCCACGGAGGAAGAACACGTATGCTTAAAGAGTTGCAAAGTAAATACAAAAATATTACATATGAAGTTGTAATGTTGTATTTAAATTTATGCAAACAGTGTCAAATGAAACACAGTGCACCTAGGAAAGGTATTGTTGTGAAACCAATGATCAGTTCTGAGTTAAACTCAAGATGTCAAGTTGATCTGATAGATCTGCAGTCAAACAGAGATGGCGAATATAAGTTCATAATGGTGTATCAAGATCATTTAACTAAGTTTGTCCAGCTACGACCTTTGAAAAATAAGATGGCGGAAGATGTAGCGTATCACGTTCTTCCAATATTTTTAACATTTGGTGCTCCAGCAATATTGCAATCAGATAATGGTAGAGAATTCAGTAATCAAGTCATATCCGAAATATGCTCTATGCGGAAAGATGTTAAGATAGTTCATGGAAAGTCTCGGCATAGTCAAACACAAAGCTCAGTTGAAAGGAACAATCAGGGTATAGAGAATATGCTAACTGCATGGATGAACGATAACCATACAAATAAATGGTCAGAAGGTTTACCCTTTGTCCAATTTGCCAAGAACACTACATACCACGAAGGAATACGCCAAAGTCCTTATGAAGCCATGTTTGGCATTAAAGCGAAAAGAGACATAGCATCGTCTGTTTTGCCTAGCGAACAAATCGCAAATATCGAAACCGAAGAACAACTTGAAAAAATTGCCAATACTTTTAAAACCGAAGAACAGCTTGAAGAAACTGGTAATACTTCTGAAAAAAATTTGAGTGGTGGTCATACCGAAAACCATATTCCAAAGAAAAATATTGAAGAGTACTTGCAACCTACCACGTCTTCACATCAAGTTCTGACTGAAAAACACGAGTTAATTTCTATAAAAAGAGCGGCCGCGAAAGATAATCTTCTACTGCAAGCAACAAAAATGTTACGAACCTCACAAAAACAATTTCCTCCTGCTCTAATTGGTGATACTGTACGAATACAAGTCCCTGATGTCGACCGTGGTCGTACAGATAACCGAAATGTGTTAGCGGTTGTTGTTGGAATAGAAGACTCCGACTTCTATAAACTTGCAAATGAAAATGGTACCCTCAAGCAGCTTTACACACGTAATCAGTTCGTAATTTGTAAAGAAAAGTTACTTTCCATTGATGAGATTCATTTTCAAGAAATTTCGCTGAGAGAAGCAGCTGCAGCTAATTCGAGAAGCGGTGGGCAAGGCTATAAACGATGTCATTGCAAAAAGAAGTGTTCCACAAATAAATGCAGTTGTAAAAGCAAGGGCCTCTTGTGCAATTCAAAGTGTCATAATAGTTTGAGTTGTTGCAATAAATAAGATTTGAATCACATAATTTAGTAAGTTTTTTATTACTATTATTTTATTTTCTCATTTAGAACGTACTGTATAATTAAGTAAGTTTTTAACTTCTATTATTTTCCTTTCTCATTTTGAATGTACTGTATAATTAAGTAAGTTTTTAACTTCTATTATTTTCCTTTCTCATTTTGAATGTACTGTATAATTAAGTAAGTTTTTAATTTCTATTATTTTCCTTTCTCATTTTGAATGTACTGTATAATTAAGTAAGTTTTTAACTTCTATTATTTTCCTTTCTCATTTTGAATGTACTGTGCGTTTTCAGTTCTTAGTCATTCCTCTCAGAAAGAGAGGCGAAAAATTTATCGCGACTGAATTACGGAGAAGAAAATATACATCTCGGACCTCATTCAACATTAGTGCATGGTGAATGTCGACATTTACTGGTGTAAGTCAGAAATAAGGGTATTTAGCAAATATTTCGGACATACACCAAGCAACTATGTGTTTGTTGACATTCACCGGTGAAAGTCGACATTCTCCAGATTTCGGTGTTTCACCGTAACATATATATCAGTTCCAAATGTCCACTAGAGGACGTCTATTCCGGAGAAACGTTAAATTTAACACAATAAGCAACCAAAACGGAATACAGAAATCTTATTAACATTTATTGAGTAGATTCTGATCACTTTTTAATCTAACCACATTAAGTGATACCGATTTTGCATAAAGCTTCCTCTTTTACACAAGCATGCAAATATCGACATTTTTTTCCACCTAGAACTGACAGTTTTCCCTGGTTTTACATTTCATTACCCATAATTCTTGTTCTGGATTGTTAATATTGTTTCTGTATTCCATTTTGATCGTTTATTGGGCTAAATTTAATGTTTTACCGGAAAAAGGCGCCCTCTGGCGGACATTTTTTTTTTCGTGAACGCATCTCGTATATAGCCTATATACCGAATTTCGTTGCATTCCGTTCACTCGTTCGCGCTGTAGGATGTTGTTTATATGATAAGTTTAATTATAACCACCCTGTATATGGCGGTATTCCAGAAGATTCATTCAACATTTTACTTTACATTGCATGGAGCTCATTTTCAAAAACTAATTTAATATTGTTATTGATTAAATTTAAATAAAAACCACATTATAAAATCTTTATTTTTAATTTCGATTATTAACAAAATGTTTAGTTTTAAAAATATAAATTATTGACTTTGTATGGGTCTTTATTAATTAATAGTTTTTATGTATTATTGAAATACTTCAACTTATTTGTCAATTACTAGTTTGTTAAACTTCACACCCTTAACACTCATCATTATAAATTATACTACATGTAAAAATATATATGTATTTATTTACATTAATATTCACAATTTAAGCTAGTACTCATTTTATTTTTCTACTTACAATTTATATTCCTTTTATTCTTGCTTGCGATATATATATATATGATACATTATATGTATGATACATTATATATATTTATTTGATTACGACTGGTATAGATGAATCAGCGGTTGGTCTGTAATCTTCTTTGGCTTTAGGCTTACTGAAACTGAAATTTACCTAGTATTTGCATACGTTATTAAACCATCGCCCCTGAAAAAGTATCGGTTTTATGTATGCTTTCATTCTTGGATTTAAAAAACCTTTCTTAATTTTTTTTTTTTTTCATTTCTTCATTTTTTTCATTTCTTCATTTTTTTTTTTTTTTCATTTCTTCTATTTTTTACTTCCTGTGAAATGTTTGAAAAGCGTTTTCTTATATACAGTAGAATCTCGTACAACGCGCTCCCACAAAACGCGATTTCGTATAACATGGAAAAAATCTGCGACTATTTCTCATACAACGCGTTAAAGAGTCTAGTATAACGCGTAAGATAAATGAATCACGTGACATCTTTTCTACTTTCAACCTGTTAAAGGTTACTTACTTTTTCACTGCAGATAAGGATATGCCAACACCTGACGCTTTTGGTGTCATTGCGGAATGAAATCATCTGCTCAATGTGTGTATCCTATTACGCGATTTCCTATTACGCGGAACGTATACCCCGCGTTATACGAGAGTCTACTGTATATATGTAGTGAGATAGAGATAGAGTTGCATAGGGTTTTTAATTTAAAACAGGTCAAACAAGCCTAAGATAATAATATAATAGTATAATTCAATAAATGTAGTAAGTCTTCCTCGTAATACCAATCGGAATATTGCTAATAATTGTGGCTATAATAATTTTGCATTTAAATTTAAATTACATTTATAAAATTAGATATAAACTCGTTTCGTATTTTCTAACAAGGAAACATTCAAAAGGTGTCATTTTCAAAAAAAAATATTATATATATGTATATATATATCTCTTTCCTTACCATAGCTCCAATTCAGCTATGACTCTAAAATACCAAAACGCCCGAAAAAATTTTTCCCCTTTCTCCTCGACTCAGATGTCAAAGCGAAAGTAATCAATATTTGAATGGGAGGGAAGGAATCAAAATAGTATTAGTATTTTCCCTGGAGTGGATCTAGAGGGAAATTTTTCCATAGAATTGCACCTAGCAGGGAAAAAAAAGAAAAAATCTTGAAAGAGATTAAAACGCCATTGCAATTGTAAATAGTTAACTTCTTGTTCGTATTGTGAAGCAGATTCTAAGAGAATGTTCAGTTTTGTTTGCAATAATCGTCTACATAGAAAATACTATATGAAAATACAAAACAGTGAATAGGATTTATAATGATAAAAGAATATTTCAGTGAAACATGAAAATGTTTGAAACTGAGATTATTAAAAATTTTAGTTTGAGTATTGAGGGTACAATTCTAAACATACTTTTGAATAGGAAAATAAGCATACAAAACTTAATAATAATAATAATAAAAGAATTTTTTCGGGTGATTCAAAATAAATCATTCTGAGGGTATTAAAAGCAACACTTTATAGAAGAAAGATATATATATATATATATATATATATATATATATATATATAGAAAACTACTGAATTGAATTAATATATATAAAAGTTTAAAGACTAGAAAACCAACGGAAGAATTACAAACCAATGCGCAAAAATGAAGCCAAAAGGAGATGCAAAACTTTAATATAGGAATAAATAAACAGATTCCTATATTAAAGTATATATTTATTATTTATTCAGTAAAGTTTATACTTTCAGTTCCTAAAAGTATATTATTTATTCCTATATATATATATATATATATTTTAAATAATTAATTTTAAGTAAAAGTATTTTATGAAAATAATCTTTCAAATCTCTGAAATCTCTCTCTCTCTCTCTTTTATTTTATTTATTTATTTTTCTTAATTTTCGCGTAATAAATTGCTTCAAAAATAGCTGATCTCTTACTTGTTAATGAAAAAATCAGATATATTTTTTAAATATTCTATGAATACTATTGCTATATTGGAGAAAAATCATCATCAGAAACTCATACAATCATTATAAATATATATATATATCGTTTCACTTTATTTGTGTGAAATTATATTATTTTCACAGGAATTTTCTTGTGCTTTCGAAAATTATTTACTATGTAACGAGATCTAGGTGGTGTGGTGGTATTAGTGTTAAGACCAGTTGACTGTGCAAGGGTCCTAGTGCTGAAAGAGGAGAGCCCTCCATGGGGGAGGTACCTTTCTAACGGATTCTAGTCAGCGTATACGCAAGTTTTGGGGAATACCACGGAAAACTCCGAATAGCTAGGCCAACGAGCATGAGCTAGAATTGAGCCCTGCACATCACGTCTACCAGCTATAAGAGAAGCTACCTCTAGTCCACTGAGTGGAAAATTAAGTCTAAGAAACAACAAAATGCAGCACTAATGCAATTTAAACAATCGATTACAGAAATATATTTTACCATTTCATATTATACCAGATACCTTGCATTTCACATTAATTGTTATTATTATTTTTTTTATTATGATTATTTTTTTTTTTTTCAAAATATACTATTTTTGTAAGCAGTTAAATTATAATTTAAAAGTAATTAAATTTGGAGTTGTTATAATATATACATACATACATACATATATATATATATATATTACTCTCTATAGCTAAAAATATTTATATATTTATATATTTAGTTTTATTTTTATTATTATTTTTTTCGGATTCATCCGTTTCCTCATCAAAAACTATTTGAAGAGCTTCTTCTATAGTCAATCCTCTTTTTCTACTATACATAATTAAGATAATTACATAAAAAAATGTATTTTAAATAAAAATTATTCGAAATGATTATATCGCACTAGATAAGTAGTAAAATAAGTAAAGATTAAAAACGACAGCAGCTCAGAAAACAGGAAAAGAAAGCGCGATCGAAACAAATTTTTCATTTTTCCCTTCTAAAGTTCTATAAAAATCCCTCTTCTGAGAAGAGGCTAACAAAGAGAGGATTATCTTTCAGACACACCCTTTGACAACCGTCTTGACAGGTACACTGAAGAAGCAAGTGGGGACGAAAACATCCAGGCGCTCTCGGGCGCTTTCGGTCGTCTGAATGTACGGGCGTTTGGGTACGCTCTGGTAAGGAAAGATATATATATATATATATATATATGTGTGTGTGTGTGTATGTGTGTGTGTGTGTGTGTGTGATTCTACTCTTTATAAAATACCAGAAAGTGAAAAAAATCATCGGCTGAAATGAATTACAGTGACCACAAAAAATTACCTAAATTACTCATATTTGTCGATTTCACACTGTTTGGCGATTGATTTTGAGCTTTTGGCGGAGAAGCAAAACACGGTTCTGTTCGTACACGGCAATCTTGGTGCTAGCTTACTTATCGCCAAACAGCGCTAAATCGCCAAAAGTGCTTAATTTTGATAATGTTTTGTGGTCGCTGTAATTCATTTCAGCCGTTAATTTTTCATTTTCTGGGTATTTATGAAGAGTAGAATCATATATATATATATATATATATATATATATATATACAATTTTTTTTCGATATTTTTTGAAGACGACACTTTTTGAATGTTTCCATGTAAGTAAAATCAATCAATATCCTATAATGAACTAAATTTTAACCTTTTTTATTCAGCTACCACCAATGTAAAAAACAAAAACCTTTTAATATTAATTATCGGTATAGTTAATCCAAAAAATATAATTTAAACTATTAGGCTGGTTAAAAATAACGACAGTTTAATTAAATATTACGATCAGAAATATACATATATGTTCATATAATTACAAGCATCAATATTGGCCAGTTTTAAATATTTAGATTTTATAGTAATAAACAAATTTTATTGTAACAAAATGCATAGTTTTTTTTTTTTTTTTTTTTTATATACATTGATGTGTACTTTGTTAATCAAAATTTGGCTACTTTGAATACAGACTTAATTATTTTTAAGAATATATTTTGTAGATATTAATATAGTTTGAAAATAAATGTACAGTAATTGAAAATAATTGAAAATAAATATCCCTATTAAAAAAAGATATTTGACATAAATCTTTATATAATTATAAAATTGTACAGTTTTTATATAAATTTATTTTATTACACTTATTTTTTATTTTAAGTAACAATTCTTCATAACATATATAAATTAATATACATTGCTATTTTAAGAGTTAATGTATACATAATGTATATATAATAAATAATATGAATTTGGAAACATTAAAAAAAAAAATAATAATAATAATTCCTTTTCAAACATTGTAAAGTGAAATAAGTTGTTCTATATATATATATATATATATACATATATAAATATTCCTTTGAAAAACAAAGTTTGTCAAAGTCATTAATATTTAATTTTAACTTTTGACTATAATTTTACACGAAATTTGTGGAAGAATAGCAAATACATATGAACACGGAAAAAAAAAAAAAAAAATAGAAACATAATATATCTATAAACTTAATGATTTTTTTTTTTTCAAATCTCCCCAAAAATGAATTTATATAAAATCATTTAAAACATAACAGGTATAGCCTCAGTGAATTTCGCGAATTAATTCATAAATACGAACAGGTTTAAATAAGTATCCATGTATCCATAAAAACAAAATCAAAAGTAGTTGAAACACACGAATTAAAAAAAAAAAAAAAACTAAATAAATCATTAACTGCTATTTTGACCATCGCCATACGTTACTTTCTCATTGGTACGAAATAATGAAGCCGATAAATATTACAGATTTTCAAAAGTTAACTTCTAAAATAGTAGATAACATTTAACGTTATACCTATTAATGAAACTCAAAATAAAATAATTTTAGCGTACATTCTACATACACATTTCTGTTACAAATAAATAAATAATATTTTTGCTAATGATTTATGTTAAGATTTGTTTTTGAAATGTGCAGAAAAAAAAAGATACTTATTTGATATTTGTACAAGATTTTGTTTTAATTAAGAAATTAATTAGTTGAAATATCTGTAACAATTACCAAGCATGTGGTATTTTTAACATATATACAATGTTGTAAAATAATTAAGTAAATTTATTTCGAGGTAGAACTATACTTACAGAACTGCAAATAAAGGAGTCTTAAAGTAAGGGAAAAAAAAAAAAAAAAAAAGACTGAAAAGGCATTTAAGTCACATGCCTTACTATAGAGCTTAGACGTAATAGATATCTTAATTTAAGACTCTTTTTTCATCTTAATAAACTTGTACTGAAAATGTGCTAATATAAAATGCTTTAATATAGTGATATGACTTAAAGTAGAATATTCAAGACGAACTTCTTAAATTTTAAAATGTCTTAAAATAAGACATTTCGCACTGCATCATTGAACTTTCAGAAGGACAGATG
Source organism: Salticus scenicus (assembly GCA_963930645.1). Taxonomy (NCBI): domain Eukaryota; kingdom Metazoa; phylum Arthropoda; class Arachnida; order Araneae; family Salticidae; genus Salticus; species Salticus scenicus. The sequence goes on along the minus strand of OZ005656.1, from coordinate 130,859,037 downwards.
TGGAGCCATCTATTGATCATAATAATAAAATTAAATTTTAATACTTTCATTTAATTAAGAAAAAAAAAAAAAAAAAAAAAAAAAAAAACTGAAATTTTTAGTAAATGATTTTAATTCGAGATTTTTTTTTTTTTTTAAATCATACTATTCAAACAATGAGATCTGCTATTTTATCATATTCATTATGCATCATTTTTTTAAATTCTAAACCTATAGATCTAAAACAACAAGAAATTAATGTATATTAACTTTTAGATATCATATTATTGATAGACTTATTGCAAAAAATACGGATTAAGTAGACTTGGCATCTTTCAATTGGTAAAAATGAAATTTATAAACAAAAAATTTCATTTATGTTTAAAAATATGTATATAAATTTATAAACTAAATTCTTTATTCAATAAAATATATATTAAGGAGATATTTGTATGTTTTGTTTTATATATTTTTACATATTTGAAAATATTATTATTATTCTTTTTTCCATGAATTCGAAATTCTAAACCTTCTACAAAAATTTAAAAAAAAACACTTAATATTTTTTTGGACATTTGATAGATCTTAATTTACAGAAATGGACTAGGCAATATTTTTAAAGAAAAAATATTATATATATATATATATATATATATATATATATATTCTGAAACACTAATTAATAAATTTCAAAGTCCATCCCAATTCTTCTAAGTACGCTCTTTTAAACATCAAATGAAATTATTAAGTCTTTCACAAATCATCTGAAGAAGTTTTAGAACTTCCAAAATCACAAATTCATTAAAAAATGTGAAATTTGAAAACGCAGTTCAAAGATCTTAAATCATTAAAAGATATCAAAAACCATAAGAATTGTTGCCTAAATATATATTTTACTGAACAAACCTAATATGGTTCTATTTATAAATATTAAATGGAAATATAAGCCTTTATATGAAGCCTTCCAAGTCCCCTCAAAACATAAAAGGGCATTTTCTTTCGCAAATACTTATATATATATATATATATATACTAGGAGGCTTTGCCCGCTTCGCTGCACATTAAATTTAAATGAGTTGTCAAAATCCCATATCTTTATTAATAACCTAATTTCTCGCTGTGATTGGTAGAGGTTTTTCTTGCTCGAAACGTGAAGTGTCTGGGTCCCCACTGCTTTCGGCAGCAACTTACCCACACCTTACTTCCCCTTCCTCAGCGGGCGAGTTCGAACTTTTGAAAAATCCCATTAATGTGCATAATGCGTACACTTAATCAATATTCCCACACCAAATTCGCCATTCTAAGATTTTTCAAAGCGAATTCAAACGGGAAACAAATGGTTTTACACATGTTTATTGCCCTAAGACTCCAAGAAGGGGGGGGGGGGTCGAATTTCGTGAAATCCAGTTACAATAGGTGCCGGAAGCATACAGACAATTTACGCACCAAATTTCGTGATCATAGAAGTCTTTAATAGAAAATATTATAAATAAATAAATTCAAAAAGCACAGCTTTAGTATGAGACCCTTTTGGTGACTTTAAACATTTTAAGCCACTTTTGCGATGAACTGAATTGGCTATCTCAAATGTGCAATTAAGGGGTTAGGGGTAGTCAGAGACACGAAAAAATGATAATTTTCAGTAATTTTTTTTCGCTATTAAATCATTTTATTTTACAAAAGTAATAATATGGCATTATTATACAATGTTTTGACTTGAAGTCACGAAAATTTGAAAAAAAAAAAAATTTATAATTTCCAAAGTTATAGCTGTTTCTGTTGACCCAGTCCAAAAAAAAGGTCCTTGCGGTGACAATGATAAGTCCTTGGAGATTCATCTAAAATCAATCGGATAAGAAAAATTAGTTTTATAAATAGATAATCCTGGGCCTGATCGAAGCTTTTTTTTTATTTTCAAAAATTAAAAAAATGGCGGACTCAGGAAATTTTTTTCTAAATTTTTGGGAAAAAGTCAACAGTTAATTGGTCTTAAAAAATCGAAATTTTTGAAAAAAAAAAAAATCCTTCGATCAGGCCCGAGTTTATTATGTATTCTAAAAGCTGTATAAATTTCATTAAAATCTACTGAGCGGTTTTGAAGTTACAGTTGTCACCAGTTCAAAAAACATAGTTTTGAGAAAAACGCATTTAAAGTTTCGCACTAGATTTACGTACAGAAATACGAATTATTTAATCACTTACACTGAGTCATCTATTCCTGGGCCATATAATAGTTCTTCAGCCATTGTGGAAGTTTCCAAAACATCAATTTGCCGTTGCCTACGAAGCATTCTGCCTTCCCGAGTGTTGTCGTTGGCGCGCTGATCTGCCACTTTCACACGTGCAGCATCCTTTTTTTGCATACTGATGGGAATTAGACCCACAATTAAGTCCTAGGGCATTCATAATCATTAATAATGAATTTGTACCTTCATTAAATATACATGTAGCTATGTATGCAGCAATTTGTACGATAGTAAAACTAGTATTCATGGTTTTTGGGCATATTTTCCACACTAGTTGGTTGAAGCTCTCATTATTATTTTGATTGAATCCACCTACACATCTTGAAAGTAAATTATCATTACTGAGATCGTCGTAAATCGGTTTAATAGCTTTTAAAACATCAGGAGGTAAGGGAGAATAATCTTGAGTATAAGTATCAAGCTCTCCACTTGCTTCAGCGCGCTGGTAAGAGCACCAAGAATCTTCGCCTTTTGGACACATACCATGATTCGGATTTTCATCAGTCGAACCGTAGTGGTAAAAAGTTGCCATAATAGCAGATTTCATATCTTCGATAGAATCGCAATGACGACGTATTGATAAACCATAATACACAGTTAATTTGTCTATTACTTTTCCTGTAAGCTTACCTCTACCACCAAGACCTTTTTGTTGAAGTTTCAGTTTACGCAGTCGAGTCCCCATTCGCTTTTGAACATGGCCTATACATTCCTTTTTATTTACGGTTGTATTTTTGTAAGGATCTGCTTTTATAATTCCCGAATAGGTCTTCGAATCACCATCGCCAATGTAGTTTGCATATTTGTCGAATAACTCGAAAAGTAATTATCGGATCAACTTCAAATTTTCAGAGAATATTTATAAGATATTACACTTTAAGAAAATGCAAAAAAAAAAAATTTGATTTTTTGAAAATCCTGACTACCCCTAACCCCTTAAAGATCTTGGTGAGAAACGACCGAACTACTTCGGTGCCAAATTTCAAAATTTACTAAAGGGATCCGATACTAAAGCTGTACCATACAGAAAATAAATAAATAAATGAAATAAAATAAAATAAAAATCCTTTTCTGATATTTACAAAAAAAAAAAAAAAAAAAAAAAAAATCTTAAAAAAATCCATTTGCGTGTTCCGTGTTGGCATGCTTGATAAGACACTTGGTTTCGAATTCCACGTCCAATATTCGTTCAAATCCAGCGCCAGGTTATAGACATTTTTCTTTTAAAAAATACTGATATTTTATTTACGCTCTAGAAAATTCGAATTTCTATTTTTAGCAACCCCCCCCCCCCCAAAAAAAAAAAAAAAAAAAAAAAAAAACGTACCCATTTGCTTGTTTATTTATTATAAAGACTTAAAAATGGCGGTGTTTTAGAGCCTAAGAAAATGGTGGTGTTTTAAGAGATTTTCAATATCATAATTTAAAATGGAAAAAGGTGTTTTAAAAAGTAAAAAAATAATAATAATAATAATAACCGCCTAAAATCTGACCATCCGTATAAAACACTTTTTTAATTGAATTTAAGGCGTTTACGTTCACAGTGTAATCTGAAATGGAATTTACAAAATAATAAAACAAAGTACTATTTTAGATAAAAATTGCTTTTTCAGTTTTCTGAACATTTCATTAGTAGAATGCTCCCCTCCCCCTATTTTATGAAATATGATACAAAAACGGTAATTTGTATTTATTTATTTATTTATTTATTTATTTATTTTTAACATGATTTAATGTTTAATTAAAGGTCTCAACGCAGTGAATAATTTATATCATAACTTTCCTTAGTTTTTCTTCATGGTATGGAAAACTTACAAAGAAACATTCAAAAAGTGTAGTCTTCAAAAAATATTGAAAGAATATATGTGATTCCACTCTTCATAAAACACCATATAGTGAAAAAAGTGACTGAAATGAATTACAGCCACTATAAAAAAATATCAAAATTGAGCATTTTTGGCGATTTAGCGCTGTTCGGTGATAAATTTGCTAGCACCGATATTGCCATTCAGTGTTTCGCTTCTCCGACAAGTACTCCAAATCAATCGCCTAACAGTGTGAAATCGCGAAATATGCTTAATTTTGATAATTTTTTGTGGTCGCTGTAATTCATTTCAGCCGATTTTTTTTTTTTTCCTCTTTCTGGTGTTTTATGAAGAGTAGAATCATATATATATATATATATATATATATATATATATATAAATAAAATATATATATATATATATATATATATATATATATATATATAAATAAATAAAAAAAAATATATATATATATATATATTCAATTTTCTTTTGAAGACGACACCTTTTGAATGTTTCCTTCTTAAATAATTTTGAAATTTTACGATCTCGGTATTTTGAGGCTTTGATGTGTTTTGATGCGAAAGGAATCTTAAAAATTACAAAGCCGATGTGGATGCCAATTGTGAAAGTTAGTCAGTTTTTAGTTAGATCATTATTTAGTATTTTAGAGTGTTAATTATCCTGCGTAAAAAAATAAATAAATAAATAAATATAAATCTAATTTTCCTAAAGGGGTTTAATTTGTTTTAAAATATCACTAATAGTGTTGGCAAGATCCATATTTTCAAAAATCTAATATTAAAACGCCCTAAGGAATTGTCGAAAGATATTTATTATGCTTGAATGAGCACCGTTACAAATGAACACTGTATACAAAAATTTGTAAGTTACTCAAAATTTACTATATGTCTTAATAAAAGACAATATGGAAAATTTTAAATGAACGTGTGTAACGATTATTATTTTCATCGTAATAATTTCGGATATATTTTAAAATAACACATATGATGCTGGAATTAACACTTTTAACAATGACCATTTTTTTTTTTTTTTCTGTAAGTTATTCAAATTGTAAGTTTTGTAAGTTATTCATTTTTAATTTTGTAAGTAATTCAAAACTTGCGATATTCTAAAACTCTGAAGAACCAGGGCATAATTTCCAGTAAACATGTGAGATCCATTGCGTTAAATGATGATTCATTCAATAGGATTGACACATCCTTGTCTATGAGCATTCAATAAACATTTCGGCTTCATTTGCCAAATCCTTGAAATATAGTATACTCAGCAAATGACATTCGGAGATGATTAGCAGAGATAGGGTTGAGGAATTGACGAACTTCACAACATTTATCTCCTTTTCATATTGAATACATTCTAGGATTTTTCCGACCAGAAGCTGTGCAACTTTCGGATTCAGGAATGTCTTCTTTCTCGACGAATCCCCCATTTTACTAGATGCGGATCACCGCCGTATACAGATGGGTAAATAAGTGGAGACAAAAAGGAAATCTACCTTATTTTTACAGTCAGGTGTGTATCTTTTAGACCTAGTGTGACTGTGTGGGAGCAACCTTTTATGTTAGCCGATAGGCTTTATCACTTTTACGATGTTCTATCAATGTTCACAAGAACGCTCACAAAAGTGTTCAGTGTATCGAATTTTCTCAGGCAGATTTAGTTCTAAGCAGGAAAACGACTGATATTATATTAATATACTGTTAGATCATTATTTTTAATGTGTCAATGTCCATAAATAAACAGCAGTTGACCAAATTTCTCGACAAACGAACGCTTTAAGGTTATGTTGCTCAACTGATTTCAGTCGCCGTGAAATATCTTTGAACTCAATTAGCAATTGATACATTGTATTAGTATTTAATCCAGAGAATCGTCAGCTACTTAGTTGATTTCATAACATCATGCTTATCTGATCGTGTTACCTCAAAGCCTAATTTAACCTTTTATTCAAGAGAAATTTCGTTGAATTGTTACACGTTAATAAAACATTGTATTTTATTTCGTTGATCACATTATCACTTGTATGAAGTTTACAAATAATTCGAGTTTCATAGTTATGGCACTAATTTTATTTTATTTTATTTTGTTTTATTTATATACTTTGTTATTTCTAGTACGACAGTTATTAGTACTATTTCTTTCAGGCAGCGTCTCAGTCAATTTTTATCTTACATTTTGAACGAGAATGCAAACATATTTGTCTTTATCTAAATATATAATGCGGAAAGTTAATCATTGTATCTACCCGGGCTTTCAAGATTGGCACATTTATCAATCTGGACAAAATCTAGCTAACACCGTATATTTTAGTTCAATTGGATAATTGGTTCAAAAGGTATTCAATAAAACCATATTTTAACTTTAAAAGTATTAAAAAGAAAACTAGTTGGCATACAATGAGAAAAAAAAAAATATATATATATATACCGCCTTCCTATATAATGAATAAGTGGTCATTTTCTAAATCCCTTAAATTGAAATATAGATTTCCGAGCTATGCGCATAAGGCACGCCAATAAGCATAATAGACGAAATGATCGAGAATTTCTAGTTTGTATATTTCTAGATGGTGATACAATATTCTGAATATTACTATTATTCTGAATCTTTTGTATTACAAAAAATTCTCGGTTGATTTTCTAGAATGGGGTAATAAACCAATATTATAGTTGCGGAATCCCGCCTCTTGTATTCTCATTTACTTGCAGAGGTTTTTTAATAACTTTGTCCTCGATAATATAAGCAAACGCTCTAAAATTCTAATAGGGGTTTCTAGAACTCGCTTTACAAGATGACTAGAATTTATAAGGATGACATGGAACTATTTTTTCTAGATCCACAATTTAGATTCTAGATGTCAGTTACAGAATTTTTTCTCAGTGTAGGTGAACTCTGCTCAATTCCCCATCATATTTATATTATCATAAATTTCTAGTGCGAGACTTATTAAAACCATGTTAAGAGAAATGAATTTGACCAAAGCCTGACACAGTGACAGAAAGAAATCCCCGACTAATAAGCTACCCACTGTTCAATTCAATATATTTACCTTATTCTAAACTATTAATTTATTTTATCAGGGTCAATTCAGTTGTTTAGTTTTCATGCTACTATTTCCAATGCAATAATCCTCAAAATTCTTATTTATATGAAAAATTTTCAATTTTGCTATGTTGATAAAATGACGAATAACTTACGAAATTTACCTATTAGAATATTTGTAGTCAATCATGTTCAAAGAAATATCATAAGTGTTATTTTGAAGTTTTCTGATATATTTATGATCCTCAACATGGAAGTTTATGATCAATTTTGCCCTATCCTCCCATGTTAAGTAAATCGTAAATTCCAAATAACTTACGAAATTATTAAATTGGAAAGTCATATATTGGATATTAATGCCAGTATCCTAAATAACATTTCAAAAGTAGTTTGACTTGTTTACGATGAAAATATCTCTCAAGATTGACGTTTATGTGAAATTTTGCCCTATTCTGCCCTGTTAAGAAATTCGTAAATTTCCAATGACTTAAGAAATTTTTATATTGGAAAATTCATTGTGAATAATATTCATGCCGGTGTCCTAAATAATATTTCAAAAAAGGTCTGACATCCTTACGATGAAAATATCGATCAAAATTGACGTTTGTGTGAAGTTTTGCCCTATTCTGCCATGTTAAGAAATTCGTAAAATTTCAAAGTATCATGTTTATTGTTAATGCTGTTCATTCCAAATTCAAAACTGATATTTTAAAACTGTTCTGACATCTTTACAGTAAATATTTTCTACTTAATAGACGTTTAAGTGAAATTTTGACCTATTTTCCCATATAAAGAAAATCGTAAATGTATAATAACTTACGAAGTTTTTTTAATTCGAATGTTGCAAATAAATAGGGTTCTTGCCAGTGTAGTAAGCTAACTAACTGACTAACAAACTAACAGACACCCTACAGACGGACACCATACAATTTTTGCCATTTTCGGATTCCTCACACCTGTAAACATGTACAAAGGACAAAAAAACCGAGGTCGAAAATTTTCAGGATTGCCTAAGTAGTACTAAGTAGTACTATAGAGTATGATGGGGAACTTAAAAAAAGATGCTAAATTGAATAAGTAAGTAAGTAAATGTGTTTCCTTTTAGGTCAAAAAAAAAAAAAAAATAGAGCATGCAATGTTTTTTTTTTCTTCCCTTTTTTAATAATTAATATAAAACTGGGTAAAATCATATTACAGAAACAGGTTCATTATAGAGATTTTTGGCGAAATTTGGCGATGAAGTAGTTTGAAAATTTCTCGCTGTGCTCTATACACAACTGCGATCACCATTTTAATTCTTTGCCAAAATGGCAACAAAGATTTTAAAATCCGCCAAAAGGCTCTTATGTTAAAGCTTTACCAAATAATTTTAAAAATTGAATATAGTAACCGATGCTAGGAAATGAAACGCAGTTAATACATGCCTTTATATGGAAAAATAAAACAAAATAACTTTTGTCGTACTACATTAAATTATATTGTGTGTAGAAATTTATTACTTAAAAGACAAAAATATGCTTAATGTTTTATTACTATTATTATTGTTGTTATTTTGAGAGAATATATATTTTTCTTCGGCTAAGTGTTTCTAAGCACCAATTTATGGAATGTATTTTATTTATTTATTTATTTATTTATGTCATTTACTATTATAATTAACACAATCTGTAGTGCTATGATTTATACATTTCATTTTAAAATACTATATTAAACAATAAGAAAAGTCATCAATGCAAATAATATTATTCTTGTATTTAAGTTTATCATAAAAATAAGTAGAATGTCTGCTATAAAATGAATATTATATATGATTATCGGAGAAAATTTTTGCTTTAACTGTTTTAATCGTGTATGTATCATAGCTATAATGCAGGTTATAAATTCAAATTTGGAATGTACCAAGCTAGTTAAATAATGACTTAGGATACAGTTTATCCTTTTTATACTTTGATTAGCTTTTAATATATATATATATATATATATATATATATATATATATATATAAGATTTTAACTGAGTACGGTCTATTTAAAATAGGTAAAAGAAGACAAATTTATAAAATAAAGAAAATATAATATATACAATTCTTTATCGTTTTAAAAAATTGCACAAAGTACATATAAAGTTTAGAATTTAACTAAAATATGAAATGAATTTTCTTAAACATGCTGAAATATATGCATATATTTAGTTGTTTTGTAAATCCCTTCAATAAAAATAATAAAACTTAAAAAAGGATTAATGGTTAGTTACATATCAAATATAAATAATCGTTGCTTTGTAACGGAGATAAATATCTCTTATAATTAATCATGAGAGTGTAACGATGAAACTTTCTGAAGCATGAAAAATTTAAGAAATGATTAAGATGACACAAAAACATGCTACAGTTATATATGATGCATAAGTTTGTTTCAATCCTCTCGTGGGAGATACTTTGTATAATATGTTTAAACAAATAAACTTCAATGTAACCTCCACTGAAACAATATGTATTGCAGCGGATTACAATAGATTAATGTTTCAACTTTGTAGAAATTGTTACAAGTTATGTGTTAAGTAATTATAGCAAGTATGTTTTTTTGTTAATAAAAGTGTCAAGTGTAAGACAAAGAGGAAAGGAGAGAGAGAGGGAAGATATAGAACAATAATTATTTAACATAAATGTTTAGAAAATGTATAAACATTAATATATATTCTCTATTATTAAAGAATTTTATTAATCTTATATCGTTATTTATACGTTTATTGTATATATTTTTATTGGTCTGAAGTAATCAGAAAAATCGGAATATGTCGTTTTCGATTGTCATTAAATGCTCTTTATGAAAGACTGGCATTAAATTATTAGAAAAAAAATTCGTACCAAAAAAGATAATAAATATGGTCTGGCAGTCACATGAGATTTTCCTAAACTGCATCTCAATATTATCAATACTGATTGTATATTTTTGGTAAGATAAGAACTATATGCAAATCTACATACTTTGAAAAGAATTCAAACTAGGTTTAGAAAAATCTTTATTTGACACATAATTCTGTATGATGGGGTACGGCCACACTCAAACCCCTTTTGAATATAGAACCAAAGTTTATACAGAATTCAAGGCTTAAATTTAAAAGTATATTTCAATTTATTCAGACAGAAATAACCTGTATCAATTCTTGAAACTTCGACCAATCTTCGGTCAAACCTCGATCAATCTCGATCACACATTTCAAGAAAAACTTCATAAGGACTTTAAAATATACTATTTAAATTTCCTGTAATTATTTGTTTTGAAATTAAACTGATGGCAGACATACACAAAGACCTACCATTAAAAGCTTGACTTTAGTATCCAGGGGATCTCAAAGAGCGCAATTATACAAAAAATAAACGTTGAATATTTAACTTAAAAAAAAAAAAAAAAAAAAAAAAAAATCATTTTTTTTTTTTAAACGTGTGGGCATGAAGAATACATTTTCACTCATGAATAATTATCGTGGACTTGGTAAAATATAGTAAAGTAATCCACTAATTGTATTCAATAAAACATAATGTTTTTGCTTAATTATTGGTAGACTTGTATGTCAAATATAATATGTATACAATCACCACGTTCTGTATTGAATTACATTTCAAGCAATTTTAAAGCATTGTTTCAATATATTCTAGTTCTTAAAGGTAGCCCTGTAAACGAATGGTGAATGATTTCCATATTATATTATACACGAAGTATACGTTTTTGCATATAAATTGTATATGTTCTTTTTATTTAGTGCAACCTATGCATATTAAACTGTACCAACTAAAAATTTCACTCATATCCCAGCTACAAAAATCTGCAGAAAAACTACAAAAAAATGTTCAAAACTGCACAAACTGAGGATAATCTGAAGGTAATTGGGACAATAAACAATTTTCGGCAAAAAATGTTTTTATCTGTACATTTTTTGCTTCCAAACTGTAATTATTCTACAGATTTTCAACAAAACCGCATTTTTTTGCAAATTTTTGTCCCAATTACCTTCGAAAAAACTGCCGATATATATATATATATATATATATATATATTTTTCTTTTTCTTTTTTTTTTTTTTTGCTGGGGAGGTAGTGTATTTGACGTTCCTTCGATGACCCCTTACACGAACCATTAGCTTGATCTCAACGAAAACTTCAGAGTAACGTTCCTCTATCATACAGATTTAAAATACTGAGTTCGGATACCCTGCTACTGTTTGTTCTTGAGATAGGCTGATAAGAGACACACACATCTTCAGAAAAAAGTAGCATTCGATGATAGCCAATGCTTTACCCGGAGCAAAATGTAGCTGAAACCTGATTATAGTTTTTAGAAGATCAAATGCCGGCGAAGATTTATTTGCATTTTCAGAAAGTAATTGAACTTTAAATTAAGACTGCACTGAAACAGCAGATTGTATCGAAGTTGTGCCTTAATATCTTTGATACTGATATCTTCGGATAGTAAAAAACTATTTCTGATGCAGACTGATATCCATTTCTCTAATCTGCGAAGCAATTAATTTTTAGATAATTCACCAAAAAGTAATATTTAAATGGAAATCGTCTCCATTTAATTTTTTTTTTTTTTTTTTTTTTTGTAATTCATTCACTGAGACATTTTCTTCAACAAATATAATTGCTGCTTATTTGTGCGTAGTTGTGAGATATGTAAAAGATGGAAATAAACCTATTGATTGTAAACCGGGATTAAAAGCTTTAAATAAAATTTTATAATGCTGTGACAATTGCGCAGTTGGTCATGGTTTGATGGAGACATATTGCCTACTTAGAATTGAATTGGGCATCATTAGACGGGAACGAAGCATTCAGAATTTAAAGTTTTGACGGTTATTAAAATTTTGAATTGTAGTCTACAAAAGTTGCTGACATTTCAAATATTATAGGTGGTGAGTTTTCATCCCCCCCCCCCAAACAGATTCTTGCTAGAATGTCAGATTAAAAACTCATAATGTTAAAGAGTTTATAATTTCTATTTCTAAAATTAAATATGAAAATTTTGCTTTTTTAAAAAATTGTATAATTATCAATGTCAATACTAAATAGTATTAGATTAATGCAATATTTTTTGTATTTTTTATTTCAAGCTATGCTACCCTTTTATTAAATTACTCTTTACTACGTATTGGAGTATGCTAGCTTGACATATCTCTTGAAAACTGCTAAGATTACATTTATTTTCTTCAGTATTCCTACCTGCTGATGAAGTTGATAATGCTATATATTGCATTTTTGATTTGAATAATTATTTAGTTAAATTAAAATTTTGCATCATGTTTATTAACTTTGCTAATATATTTGTTGTTTTTACAATCCATTGTCATTTCTTTTAAATCATCATTCGTGTAATTATCTTTGCGTATAAGAATTTGAGTTGCTTTAACAACTATTTTGTACAAATTTAATTTATCTTTATTTTCAACTTAATATATATATATATATATATATATATATATATATATATAACAGGTGTGGCAGTAAAACGGGCGATTTTGAAGCCTCCACCAGTGAAACAATTGTATTCACTGTGATATAAATGAATTACAACATGAATTTACAATGCTTGCAATTTGTAAAAAATGTTTCTGAACAACTTGTACATCTCGCACAGCCATGTCACGACACAAAATGTCCATCACTTGAAAATGACATCACGTAGGTAGCCCCATTTTCCTTCACACACACCCATCCTTCTCATCACATTACCCGTTTCCTAAAAGTTCTGTACTCACAATTTGATAGCATGCGCCGACGGAACAGGGGCATGTTGTTTTTGTAAAACGCCTTTTGCAGTTGTTTTTGTAAAACGCCTTTACAGCAAAAGCGAGTTGTTCACCGGTCCAAGACGCCATCTCAGCTGAACACCGACATCAGAGTCCATTGCAAAGGTCTGTTGTCCATATGGCACCCCTCTAGTTTTCTGATTCCTAACGTAACTTACTATTGGCAGGATTTCAAAATCGTCCGGTTTACTGCCGCACCTGTTATATATAACGGGTGTCCCATAAGTCTTTAGACTTTTTAAAAAATCATAAAAATTGAAGGAATTGGTAGAATTGAACACGGTTTGTAGAAAAATTATTCTTGTGACGGTAGATATGTTTTGGCAAAGAAAAAAACAATAACAGTTAAATTTTTTTGTGAATAGAGGACGCTGTGCGTGATAAAATCACTCATTTTCGGGAAAATCTAGGTTTGTTTGCGTACAAATGTTTGCAGAAATATAAATCCTATTGCATGTGTCCGCCATCGCCACAAATTACGGTTTGCAAACGAGTTACGGCACCTCTACTGCTGCTTCAGTCGGCGGTTCTTACCTGAGGGAATCACCTTCGCAATAATGCTTTATTCACCTAGTCAGAATCGCGGTTAAAACTTCATGTGCACTCAAGTAAAAGGCTATAAGAGATATAAGATGTGTTCATCGTAAAACCGTTCAAATTTAGGACTCTGATTTACACGTTTCTCTTTACGTATACGTGCAGTGCTCCCAATAGAATTAAAAAATTAAAAAAAAAAAAAAAAAAAAAAAAGATCCTCCTGCACGAGAATAAGATTTTCTCAAACGACGTTCAATTCTACCATTCCTTCATTATTTACGTATTTTTGAAATCTCTACATAGTTACGTGACACCTGATATCTCTCTCTCTCTCTCTCTATATATATATATATATATATACAACGATTTTCTTAGCGCTGAATAAATTCCACTTGATACAATTAAAAAGAAAAGAAAGAGAGAAAGATATTTTATTTATTTATATATTTTATTATTTATTTATTTATTTATTTTTAATTTTTTTTTCTGTGCTACAACTTGTATCTGGAAATATGCTGCGGTATGTATTATTAATTCTTTATTGCAGAAATTTGTACATAAAAATATTGGTGTTAAAGCTGCGTTAAATTTCTATCCCTGATTGCTCGAGATATATCTTCTAGAAAAATGAATGACTTCTGTTTTCAAATGATGATATATATATATATATCTACATATATTAAAAATATTTCTATTTTAATTTAAAGAATATCTCAGCATTAAACAATGTGTATGCATAAAATACATCTTTTTTTTTCAAATATTATTTCAAGGAAGGAGGACACGAAAGGAATTTCCAAACCATTTGTAATACTCCAAATGTCCATATAATTTTACAAGGGCAATTTCTAATATTGTCCATGAAACGTAAAGGAAAAAAAAAAAACACTTAAAACAGATACTATTAATTTTAAAATAAATATTAGCTATGTAACTTTGATAAAACGTCTATCTAAAACATCTTTGAAATAAATTTTAACTTAAATTTAATGTTATGTACACATCCGTTACGCATCTCTTATTTAATAACAAAATATGTTTTTTACTAAAGCATTACGATGACGATTTGTCAATATTATCTTATCTTAAACGCAATTTTGTATGATGGATTTTGTAAGAATATTCGAAACATCCTTTAAAAATATTTTTATTTTCTTTTTCTTTTTTCTTTTCTATCTTTTTTTCAAATTTGATCTTTCAATAAAAATTTATTTAAATCAATACAAAATAATTTAATAACATGCGTAATAAAAATATTATTGGACTGAAATACACACACACACACACATATATATATATATATATATATATATTATGATGAATATATATTTTTTACACATTATACATTATATACATTGTAATTTCAGCTGCAATTTATTTTATATGAATAAATATATTTTTTTAATGGAAAAAGTATATTTTACATTTCAGGAGGTATATTGTTGCTATGAGATGATTGGTATAGACATATGAAAATAACAAATACAACGTTTATTTACTGGTATCACAAAATTAACATCAGTCTGCCGGCACATGACAGAAAATGATTTTCGTCCGTGATCATTCCATGTCACATAAGAGAACTATAGCGGAAAAAATACCTTGCCGTCAAATATTGCAATCTACAGTGCCGGAAAAAAATATATATATTTACAGTTAAACGGAAAAAAAATGCCGTTCCAGCCATAAAAATGTGTAAAACCCCTGTAATGACACGTAGCGTTCATCTATAATGATCACGTATATGGCAGTCACGTATATCGCACGTAGCGTTACATCTATAATGATCTGGTAGATGATTCTAGATGTAGCCAGATGTAGCCATCCGGCAGATGTAACCCGAGATCCATTCCAAAACGGCTGCAGATGGCAAAAAAAAAAAAAAAAAAAAAAAAAAAAAATGTAAAGGTGAGGTGATAAAATACTGACTGCAATGCAACATTCCCAATAAACCACTTGAATGTTAAGATATTGTCTTAAATATTTAAATTTTATTGACCTTGTAATGATTCTCTACATCTGGTTAAATCTATAATGATCTGCCAGTCTTCGGCTACATCAATCACAGAGTCCAGTTCTCTGGTATAGTCAAAGCAGGGTATTTCTCTTCTATTTTAAGCTTAATATCCATTCCCCCTTTCACTGTGTGGAGTGACAATACCGATGTAGGTTCTAAAACTTTTAACAAATAAACGAAATACTGGCTAGCGAGAGAAAAGAGCATACAACCTTACTGTAAAAGTTCACGAGGTGAACTGAGTGTTGATAGGATAGGGAAAGGTCGTCTGTGATCGACTAACAAAATATGTCATCACTCGATTTCGACATATTTTATGGTGGAAACGACAACTGACTTGTATTTTTTTATTTTTTTATTTTTTTTATTTTCTTGTCGCTGAAGTGTAAAGATTTTTTTTTGCCGGCACTGTACTTGCAATGACCTAATATGAATTGCTACTTGAGTATATCTAGTAACCCCATCTGGTTAATAAACGAACATAGGACGAAAAAGTAAACTAACTCCATCTTGCGCGCTGTATTTTACAGATACAGACCACTGAAATTAATTTATTTTGAATAAAAGTGGGATTCTAACAGCTTTGACCAGAGTAATAAACATTCCTTGAAACTTATTAATCTTGATCAAACTTTTCCAGCAACAAACTTATATTAACTTCACAATGCAACATTTCGATCTCCGAAATTTATTCGTTTTTAAGTCACTCTAAGAGACGCAGAGAGAGATCAAACGTAAAAAAATTGACTACGGTAATCAGGAAGCCTCAAAGCGTGTAAATATACAAAAAATAAGCGATGAAAATTTAGCTTAAAACATACATTATTTACCATATCTCTATGAAGAATTTATTTCAATTCCCGAACAGCGTTCCTGGAAATGATAAAATATTATTAGTAAAGCACATCCACTAAAAACAAATAAACAGTGTGTTCTGGCCATCAAACCACGTTCTTCTATATTTTCCTATACAAATTCACTCAGTAAAAATAATTTATTAAAATTATTATTTTAAAAAATATATCTTCCATGATAATCCAGACGATTTCCATATTAGAGAAGTAATATAACACTAAATATCCAAAAAAAGTTGAATTTATTCTCAATATTACATTAAAAAATAAATCGTTAAAAATGAAAAAAAATCGATAACTTTATTTTAAATTATCACAGATCGATGGTTCATGCATTCATTTTAAACGTATTGACGAGATCTTTTGAAAAATACCCATCATGAAAATTTACTCCCCTCGAGGGGGGCAGGCGAGGCCCCTACATACACATTTTTTTTTTTTTTCCAGTTGGCTATCTCTATTACAAAAAATATGTATTCGTTCATTTGGTTTAGTGCAGTCTATAGATGTTAAACTCTACTTACCTCAAATTACCCCATAGACGTAATGTATTTAAATATTTTTGAGTGTCCCTGTACACGAACCATTTGCTCCATCTCAACGAAAAGCTTAGTGTAGCATCCCTATATGATAAACATTTAGAAAACCGAGTTTAGAAGTTCTGTTATTATTTTTTCTTGAGATATGCTGATAACAGGCACACAGACAGACACACATACACACACACAGACCATTCTATAAAAACATGATTTCCGTATTCAGGGACCTTAGAACATGTAAGTATAACAAAAACTCGCTTTGGAAAATTTGACCCTAAAACAAAACTTTCTATGCCGTAAGGGTTAGAGAAAGTAAAAATACATGCTTTTTAACATATTAAATAATTTTACTTTATCTTACCCATAGGGTCGGGAATGTATAGTTTAAGGGTCAAATTTTCTAACGTGATTTTCTGTTATATATACACTAAGCGACAAAAAAAAAAAAGCCGCACTTGGATGTTTTCCTTTTCTCCTTCTACAACCGCCAATTTTATCGTTTAAAAAGCAAATTTTCGAACAGATTTTACTATGTTGTCCTCCACATACACTTTAGCTTTGAGTCTAGTGTTAAAAACAAAATGCAATTGTCAGGAAAATTGTAATTCTAGAATTTATTTCAAAAATGGTAAGAATAAGGCAGTTAACGATGCCACAAAAAGTATTAATTTTTAAATGAAAATCAAAAAATATTTTAATACGTGAGATGGCAAGATAATTAAATGCTAACGAAATATTGATAAAATGAATTTTAGCAAAATATAAATTTTTTTGGCCGTTTAAACTGGGAAACCGCAAGTTAAAATGCGAATGTTTAAAAAATCGATTTGTATTATGTTCAGAACTTAAAAAAGATTTTAAAAAAGTGTATAGTAAATTACTTTCTTCAAAAACAATGCGGGAACAATTAAACAAAGCGGGTTAAAGAAAGGAAGATCTGCGAAAAAAGCCATTATTAAGGAAAAGAATAAAAAAACAATACTTTAGTTGACCAAAATTTAAAAACACTATCAGTTAATTATTAGGCTGAACTGGTTTTCTCTGATGAATCAAGTTTTCTTGATTTCGTGCAGTTGAAAAAAGCTAGAATGAAGACGAAAATGTGACCGACTTGATGAAAATCGCACTTTTAAAACAGTGACACATTCTCCGTACACTATGGTACGGAGGTGCATAACTTTTCAAACACTCGGGGAAATTTTTATGCTCAAGGGATCAATTAACTCAAAATTAAACACAATCTGCATAAAAGTGGTGCCTGACCGACTATTTTGGAGGTATCTTAGACATTTCCGTAAACAGCATTTGAAGATAATAAGGCACCTTACTACACGGCATCTGTGGAAAGTTTATTCACTTCAAATTTTCAAAATTTCTTATACATTCCCATGAGAACCTATAATTCTGTAAGTAATCATGCTTTTTTTCACTTTAAGTTAAATACCACAAAGGATATAGTACAATTTCTTCTTTACCAGACATGGGAATGGTCAAAATCGCGATCCGCTCGAAAATGTTTCGTCTATAAAAAGGTGGGGGAGAGGGAAGAGGATTCGAAATTTGCAGCCTATAACTCTGCCAGAACTAGAAAAATTTATTTGTGATATTTGGCACATTGAAATTTCTGAGATTTATATTAAAACACTGTATAAAACTATGCCATTGCGCATTAATGCAGTAATTCCATATAAAGGTGGAAATAACCCAATGCAGAATACATATTTTTAACAAAAAATTGCTTAGATCTAACAAATAAATAGTTTTATTTCATATATTAAAATATAACTTGTTTATTTAATATAATAAATCATAATAGAATGCAAAGTGTATAGTTATTACATTATGTTCAAAAAGAAAGTTTTATGCAGATTTTTAAAAAGTACATCGTAAAGTGCAATAAAGCGAATTATTAAGTCGAAAATATACATAGGTATCATTTCATACCTTTGGTATTATGCAAAAAAGACAGTTTTATTTGTTTCAAACGTTAATTTTAAAGTTATTACAAATAAAAAAGGTATAAGTCATTTTTACTGCAGCGCGACTTTTTTTTTTTTTTGTCGCTTAGTGAACATGTTCTGAGGTCCCCTGAATACGAAAATCATGTTTCTAGGGAATGGTCTGTGTGTCTGTCTGTATGTGTGTTGTCTGTGTTTCTGTCTGCCTGTGTGTCTCTCTGTGTGTGTTATCAGTATATCTGAAGAACAAGTAGTAGCAGAAATTTCAAACTTGGTATTCTAA
The DNA here is from genome assembly GCA_963930645.1 of Salticus scenicus. NCBI lineage: Eukaryota > Metazoa > Arthropoda > Arachnida > Araneae > Salticidae > Salticus > Salticus scenicus. The sequence continues at coordinate 130,839,946 of OZ005656.1, read as the reverse complement.
ATGTGTATCATATATTGAAGGTACACTAAGCTTTTCGTTGAGATGAAGCAAATGGTTCGTGCACAGGTACACTCTAAAGTATTCAAATACATTACGTGTATGGGGGGAAATTGCAGGTAAGTAGAGTTTAACTTCTATAGACTGAACTAAACTAAATGAAACGAATGTATATTTTTTCTATTAGAGATAAAAAATTGTGTATGAAGGAGCCTCACCCCCCCCCCCCCCCTCGAGGGAAGTAAATTTTCATTATGGGTATCTTTCAACAGAGCTCGCCGACACCTTTAAAACGACGTTGAACCATCGATCTGCGATAATTTAAAATAAAGTTATAATTTTTTTTTTCATTTTTAACAACCAAAATAAAAATAAAAATAATATAATATTAAGAATTTTTTTTTTTTTTTTTTTTTTTTTTTGGGGGGGGGGGGGGGTATTTAGTGTTATACTACTTTTCTAATGTGGAAATTGTCTGCATTGCCATGGAATATAATTTTTTTAAATAATAATTTTAATAAATTATTTTTACTGAGTGAATTTTATAGGAAAATATAGAAAAAAGTCGTGGGGTGGCCAGAACACACTAGTTATTTGTTGTTAGTGGATGTGCTTTACTAATAATATTTTACCATTTCCAGGGAAGCTGTTTGGATATTGAAATAAATTCCTCAGAGAGATATGGTAAATAATGTATGCTTTTTTAATATAAATATTCATCTTTTTTTTTTTTTTTTTTTTTTTTTTTTTTTGTATAGTTACACGCTTTGAGGCTTCCTGATTACCGTAGTCATGTTTTTTAACAACTGATTTTTGTCTGTGTCTCTTAGAGTAACTTAAAAACGAATAATTTTAGGAGATCCAGTTTTGAAGTTAATATAAATTTGTTGCTGGAAAAGTTTGATCAAGATTGATAAGTTTCAATGAATGTTGCGTGTGAAAATTGTCTGTATAATTTTAAGTAAACTTTTAATTTTATTAACAGAATTAAAATCTATATAAATGTAGGTGCATTAATGAAACGGGTGGTTGAGGAAGGCCCTCACACAGAACTAATTATCATATAAATTTCTTCCGAAGCCTAATATGAATTGTTTAACATAGGTTTACATAACAGTACTCGTTATCTTACCTCCTAATACCCTGTATTTACAGTGTTAAAATTCAGCGTAATAGAAAGTCGTGTGAGTGACACACCGGATTATTTCATTTATTTTCTCACGCATTCCAGAATTTTTATTTAGGAGCTAGTTGAAGATTTTTTTTTTTTTTTTTTTTCACAATATCATGTAAATAATGTGTCAAAGTGCGACGAGGAAAATGTTATGTTTGTTATTTTCTTCCTGAAAAAAAAAAAAAAAAAAAAAAGAAAGAAAGAAAGAAAGATAAAATGAAAACAGCATTTAAATAGCATACTCTTCATTTTTACTTGTAATAGATTGCACAGTTCTTGATATTTTTTTTTAATTACTAGCTGGCTTTGTCCGTTTCGCTGTAAATTATACTTAAATTAGTTGTCAAAATGCCATATCTTTATTAATAACCTAAGTTCTCGCGGTGATCGGTAGAGAATTTTCTCGGTCGCAGCATGTGGAGTCTTGATCCCCACTGCTTTTGGCAGCAACTTACCCACTTCTTACTTCCCCTTCCTCAGCGGATAAGTTTGAAGTTTTGCAAAATTCCACCAATGTACATCCTTAATCAATAACCACACACCAAAATTCGTCATTCTAAGATAAATTAAAGCGAATTTGAACAGGAAAACATGTTTTTTACAAATGTTTGTTGTCCTCCAACCCTGGGAGGTGGGGTAAGGGAAGGGAAATTTCGAATTTCGTAAAATCCCGTTACAGTAAGTGTCGGATGCATACAAACAATTTACGCACCAAATTTCGTGACCACAGATTCCATAAATTCCCCAAGATAAATTTAGCGCTATGATGGGGGTTTGGGATTTGTTACTTCTTACTCCTCCCCCCTCCTCAATCATTCAAAAGAAAAAAATCGAAAATCGCAGAAAAAAGCAAAAAAAAAAAAAAAAAAAAAAAAAAAAAAAAATGAAAATGAAAATGTGATTTTAGACTTATTCTAAAGAAGATACATGGCTGTTTTGAACAACTTTGTACCATTTAGAGCTCTATTCAAAAATCCGGAATTTCTGAAATTTTCTCCCGAAAAATAATTTTTCTCCTCTTTCCTATAAGAATTGAAAATTCCAAAATCGCAGATAATATTTTATCTATACTCAAGTCTTGTCGTGAAGTAATTTGAGGCCGAGTTATGCTTACAAACGTTTTTTTCCTTTCTGCTCCCCAGGGGGAAAGGGGGGAATTTCGATAAAGACCATCACTATAGAGGTCGGATAAATATAACAATCCAAGCACCAAACTTTGAGACCGCAGCTCTCATAAATTTCGCTGGATAAATTTAGCGCTATAAGGGGTGTCTCGAGTTTGCTTTTCGTAGCACATACCCCCTCCACCACAAATGACTGATAAAAAAATGGCATAAAAAAAAAAAAAAAAAAAAGAAAAAAAAAAAGAAATGTGTTTTAGAAATAACCTGAAAAAGAAGCATGGCTGTTTTCGACATTTTTGATATATTTTTGGTAGAGTTTTACTCAAAAATCCGGAATTTGCTAAACTTACCGTCAAAATCGATTTTTCCCCTCCCTCCCTTAAAAATGGAAATTTCCTGAATGGTAGATAATATTTCATTTGTATTCATGTGTAGCCTGTGTAGCCTTTACTGTGAAGTAATTCAGAGCCGAGTTATGCTTACAAAGGGATTATATCTTCTGTCCCCCCCGAGGGGGGGAACGGGGGTAATTTCGATAAATCCCGTTACCTTAGGTGTCGGATACATATGAACAAAAGAAGCACCAATATTTGTGACCGCAGCTCCCATAGATTTCTCAGGACAAATTTAGCGTTAAAAGGGGTGTTTCGATTTTGCACCCTCGTAACCCCCCCCCCCCCCAAAAAAAAAAAAAAAAAAAAAAAAAAAAAAAAAAAAAATGTTTTTTATATAAATATCCTAAGGAAGTCGCAAAGCTTTTTTTCAAAATCTATGTGCTATTTTTAGAAGAGTTCTACTCAAGTATCCGAAATTTGAGAAGTTTCCCTCTAAAAACCGATTTCCACCATTCTTCTCCTTAAAATTCGAAAATTCCCAAATCGCAGATTGTATTTTATTTGTTTTAATGTCTACTCTCTCCATGTGCAATTTCTTTGCTGTGAAGTAATTTGGAGCTGAGTTATGCTTACAAACGTGTTTTTCACTCCTCCCCCACAATGGGGAACATAAAAGAATTTTGAAAATCTTGATTGATATAATTTTAAGTTGATTTAAGATCTAAATTTCTACCAGCCGTTCTCCATTGATGCCCGGACAAATTTGGGCTTCCGGAATTTGCGAAATTTCCCGCCAAAAACCAATTTCCCCCCTCTCCCCGTTTAAAAATCAAAAACTCCAAAATTGCAGATAGTGTTTTATTTGTGCTCATGTTTCGTCTCCCCATGTGAAATTTCTTTACTGTGAAGTAATTTGGAGCCGAGTTGTGCTTCAAAAGTGTTTTTGACTTTTGCCCCCACAGGGTGGTGGACGAAGGAGGATTTTGAAAATATTGGTAGATATAATTTTAAGTTGGGTAAAGATCTAAGTTTCTGCTACGCGTCGTTTAATTCCGTCTAGCCGTTCTCAAGTGATGACCGGACAAAAATTGGGCGCACGTAATTTACGAAATTTCCCACCAAAATTCAATTTTCCTCCCTCTCTCCATTTAAAAATCGAAAATTCAAAAATCGCAGATAGTGTTTTATTTGTACTCAAGTCTAGTCTCTTCATGTGCGATTTCTTTACTGTGAAGGAATTTGGAGCCCAGTTATGCTTACAAACTTGTTTTTGACCTTTGCCCCCCCTTCCCCCAGGGGTTTTAATGGAGGGGAGTTTAAAAAATATTAATAGATATATTAAAACCCGAATAAACTACTACGTCAGAAACGCCAAAGAAAAAATTGCAAATGCATACAGCTGTTTCGGTAGCTTAAAGCTACCGAAATCTATCGAATCTACCGAAAGCTACCGTCTTCAGTGCAAAAAAGATTCTGAATCAGGAGAAGTGCTCGTATATATAGGAAAGGGGCCGGATATAGTTCAACCAATAGGATTACGGGAAATGTGGGGAGAGTGGCCAATAGGAATTTAGGAAAGTTAGCTGTGTAAACAGTAGAAAAATTAAGAAAATGTGGACTGAATACAAAATTTCCAACAGTCAGACAAATAGAGAACAGTGAAATCACAATTTACAAGGATTTTAATTTTTTTATAAATATGAAAAGCTTCAAAGAAATCGAGTTCATGAATGGATTTAGGTCTGCAAATTATTTTAGCTGAATTAAATTTGAAATTATGATTTTCCTCCCAGCAATGTTTAGAAATAGCGGATTTATTGGTTTCGTGTTTGCGGACGTAATTCATATGTTCTTTCAGACGAAATTTAAGACTGCGTTTAGTTTGGCCAATATATGATAAAATACACTGACAGGAAATACTATAGATGCCCCAAGAATTATGCATATCAATGGGAGCTTTTATCTGAGAAAAGGTGAGTTTATTGGAAGGCAAAAATATTATTTGAAAATCGTATTGTTTGAGAATTTTAGCTATGGTTTGACTGGATTTAGGAAAATAGGGTAAGACAATACTCATATTAGAAGAGACTGATTTAGTAGACGAAATACGAGGGAGTTGCAATTTTTGGATAGCTTTGTCTATAATGGAAGGGTCATAACCTCTGTCAATTGCAATGGCTTTCAGGTATTTAATTTCAGATTTCAATAAAATAGGATTTGAACAAATATTAAGTGCATGGTTTACAAAAGTATAGAAAGCAGCCATTTTTTGGTTAGGTGGGTGACATGAACGCGCATTGGGAGGAAGGGTCTCCCTTCCTCCTCATGCGCGTTCATGTCACCCACCTAACCTTGTCTCCCTTCCTCCTCATGCGCGTTCATGTCACCCACCTAACCTTGTCTCCCTTCCTCCTCATGCGCGTTCATGTCACCCACCTAACCTTGTCTCCCTTCCTCCCCATGCGCGTTCATGTCACCCACCTAACCTTGTCTCTCTTCCTCCCCATGCGCGTTCCCTATTTGTCTGACTATTGGAAATTTTATATTCAGTCCACATTTTCTTAATTTTTCTACTCTTTACACATCTAACTTTCCTAAATTCCTATTGGCCAGTCTCCCCACCTTTCCCGTAATCCTATTGGTTGAAGTAAATCCGGCCCTTTTCCTATATATACGAGCACTTCTCCTGATTCAGAATCCTTTTTGCACTGAAGACGGTACGCTTTAGGCTACCGAAAAAGCTGTATGCATTTGCAATATTTTTCTTTCGCTTTTTTGACGTAGTAGTTTATTCGAGTTTTAATATTCCAAAGCCAAGTCTAATGTTATTATTAAAAGATATAATTTTAAATTGGGTAAATATCTAACTTTCTGCCAAGCGCCGTTGAATTCCGACCAGCTGTTTTCAAGTGATGCTCGAACAAACGTGTTTTTGTCCTTTGCCCCCCCCCCCCTCCCCTGCCATGGGGGAATGTGGGGGAATTTTTGAAAAGTTCATAGATTTAATTTTAAGTTGGAAACACTCCTAAATTCCTGCAAAGGGCCGTAGAAATCCGTCCAGCCGTTCTCAAGTGACGCCCGGACAAAGATATCGGACAGAGATGCGGTCACCACGGCACACACACACTCACAGGCAAAAATTTCTTAAGTCATTTTCAACTTTCATGGTGTGTGAAACGTGAAGATATCGCAAAATTTATTGATTCTGACAAATTTACAGACAAAAGTCTGATTTTTATTAATATAGATTGCAGTGTTTATTTTATTTTCAATCCTATTTTATACAGAAACTTATATATTTTGAATAGATAATTAATATTAAATATATATATATATATATATGTGTGTGTGTTATCTATTAATAGCCATTTTTAATATCACGATAATTATCAAGTTGATTAAATTTGCATAAACTTAATGAAATCGATTTTAAATTTGTTTCCGGTTATATTTCTACAGCAAACTTTATTCATAAATGTTACGTAACTATTACAATTATTTTTGTATATTTTGTTTTTGCTAATTATCCAAAGTTATTAGTGAATATATTTAATTAATTTTATAAGTTTACTATGTCATTATACATTTAAGCAAAAGTATGTTAATTTATAATAGCTAATTATTTGAAAATTAACTTTTTTTTATTACTAATGTGGTTTGCGTTAAAAATATAGGAAAGCACTAATTTTCTTTTTTAATCACTGATGTTAGTAGGAAATTGGAAAGAGGAAATGAGAAAATATACTCACATTTGAAAAATGTCAAACGCAGATACAAAACGTGAAAGTCTCAAAATTAATTTTTCTTTGTGGGCGCCTAATAAATGGGTTTAATACATTTTTTTTTTTTTCTTTAATATGATAAATTTTAAATATTTTAAAATTTATTTCTATTATTATTAATATTATGAAATTACTGTTAAAAATGTCTCATTTTACATGTATTTTTCACTTCTGAAAATGTAAACTAATTACTGGGTTCTCCAACTGCACATCTGACTCACAATTTATTTCTCTTTTATATGCTTAAAAAAAAAAAAAAAATCTATTTTTTAAAGAATACATGAATAAATTTTGGAAGTTTCACTTTGAATAATATTTATTTAGTCCAACTATATATTATGTTTATGAGTCCATTTTATAATATAAAAAATGTATTAATCATCCGCTTGTACGAAGATGGGGCGAAATTTAGACTAGTGAAAGAATTTCCTTCTAAACTCTTATGTGGCATGAATTTCATTAAAAATATAAAATCAGAAATTTTTGTTATATGCTGCAATATCATGTTATTTCTTTGTCGTGGAATATCGTGATTTTTAACAACAGAAAGTGATTTAAAAATCATGAAAAATTAAAACTCGGATTAGATTTTTTTAAACGTATTTTTCTACACTATCAAAAACAAACGGATTTTTCATGAAAAAAAAAAAAAAAAAAAAAGTTTCACTAAAAAGAAAAAAAGAAGAAGAAAAAAGAAAATAATATCTTGTTCTGATTTTTTTCACTAGAACATGAAAAAGATTATTCAATTTTAACGAATCTGGTTTTTTACAGTTTGAGAGAGGAGGAAATTTGTAGAATTGTTTATGTTTACAGTAGTGTAAAACAGTTCATTTGTGGCTGTTTATGTAAATTAATTCTCCCCATTTTCTAAAGGGAAAAAAAGAACTGTTAAACTTTCAGTATTTTTTCACAATATTTTCTACGTGTTTATCATAGTCATCTGATTTTTAAAAAAATTGCCAAAAGGGTACACTGTAAAAAATATGTCCTATTTGCCTCCAGAAACTATTCACCCCTTTATTTTTTCAGTGTTGCCATATTTACGAACTCTTTTTTTCAATATCTACCCCTAATTTTTAATTGTAACGGTTACCCAATCACTGCGGAGATAAATTGTGTAATATATATATATATATCAATTTACTCCTATAAATTATTGCTGAATGTTGAAAAAAAAAAAAAAAAAAAATCCCTAAATTTTGCAAAACTGCTTTCTTCCATACTACTTTTTTTTTTAAAGATAATTTTCACAAATATGTAATTATGATTATTACAAAAAAAAAAAAAAAAAAAAAAAGATTTTAACAATGCTCTGTAAAAATCTAAAAATGCTGTCATGTTTGAGCAATGTGACACGTAAATTAATACTATTTGAAAATAAATAAAAATATCTTGAATGTATGCAGAGCATTCTATAAACATTCTTCTTATTCACTGAGATTTACAGCCTATACACAAAAAATAAACGTTTATTGCTTTTTTCTTAGAAAGCTTTTCAAAAAGGTAAAATATGTCAAAATCCTTTATGCACTGTTATTTCCTTTGACAGACACGTTTTACACGTATTTTCCAAACAACATATTCTACATGATAAATAGACTAGCATGACTTCGCTCTCATAATTGTGTTTGCAATTGAAGGAAAACAGAAAATATAAAGCCATAAATCTTGATTCTTCTCAAAAATGTATTTATTTTCACGCTCATTTTTTTTATAAAAAAAATACAGTCATGTTTCTCAAAAAACGATGTCAAAATACAAAATTTTACATTATAATTTACTATTCCATTGGCCCGTAAATTTATATATATTAAAATTTTATAGATAAAAAATGTAATCCAAGGTAAGCAAACTTGATGAATTTATTTGATGACTTGAGACAGGCAAACTTATGATTGTGAAAAAATGAAAAGGTTATTTATACATAATGAATCATCTATATATGTATAATTATTATTATTATTTTTTTCGATTGAAATTTTTCTAGCTGTTGACAAAGTATTTCACTATCTACGCATACAACACACACACACACACACACACACACACACACACACATATATATATATATATATATATATATACTACATTTTTTTTTTTTTTTGGTAACATTAACGTTTTTAAAATCAATTCCTTTATTTAAACTTATGAAATAATAGTAATAATAAAAAGATTTTCAACATTTTAATAAGAGGCGTTTGTCTTTGTAGGATTTGCGTTTACAAAATACTATGTGCAAATATGCGCATCTATAATGCAAATTTTGAAACGAATAAGTTTTGAATAGAATAAGTCTGTGGCACTAACGCAAAATATTATTCAATATATATATATATATATATATATATATATGATAGTAAAAATTTTAACATTCAAACCTACTTTTTTTTTTTTTTTTTTTGAGGTAATTTCAAATGGACCAACAATTTTGCAAAAAAAAAAAAAAAAAAAAAAAAAAAAAAAAAAAATCAATAATTGTACTTCTGTTCTACACAGATAATAAAAAACTATTTGAACCTTTCAACATAATCTGAAATTACGTTTACGTGAACCTGCTCGGTATGTCATTAAACAACAGATTAAGAAATCTTTCATTGCAAAGCATAGATGGGAATCTGACAACAGTCTTAATTTTCAGCAAGCGAAAATTATCTTGTATACCAAATGCGTTTCCGAGTTAGATTTCCTTAAAAATTTAACTATCTATTTTAATCCCGATAAAATTGCTAATGAAAAATCTAATTCCACTTTACTGTCTTGATACCTTTGAAAAATTTATTTAATTCGATTAAATATTTTCCTTCAATCTGTAAATAATAGTATTAACAATAACAACAATAATAATAATAATAATGATGATGATAATAATAATAATAATAAATATAAAATAAAAATGAAACTTCATTAATAATTTAATCATATAAATAAAAATAATTTAAATAAAAAGTAAAATAATTTAAAAATCCCTTCTTTCTTTTTTTATTTTTATTTTTCTTGTATGATGTTTTCGGTTGGGTTCTCTTCTAGCTGGTTTTTGCATTCTGCTTCCTATTGGTTGTTTGTGATGCTCCTCCCCCTTTCAGCTATTCCCTGCTTTCTCTCTTGCTTTTGCCTCCGAGGTTGTAGAACGTGTTTTTTGCACTAGAAGAAGGAAGGTCAAGTCCTTTCGGAAACTGTTATTCTTACAATTATATTGTTGTGTAGAAGTTTAAATATTAATTGTACAGCAATTTCTTTAGTTGATTTTTGCATCAATAAACTATTTCATATGGATATGACAAATGGGTAGAATATTTTTTTTTTCTTTTTTGGCTGCCATTTTAAAAATTGATGGCGGATACATTCACTGAAAAAAATGGGTTGAGACCATGATCAGAACTGTGCATGAAGCGAGTGTTAAGCTAATATGATTTAAGGAATTTTATTTGATCTAAATTTATCAATTTCGTACAACCGCCATTTTGAAACAATATAGATGAACTGTTTTATTAATACCCTTGCTTGAGATATAGTTATGGAATGTGTAAATAGCGAGTTTCGAGAAAATCAGTTTATGAATACATTGTATGTGAATTTTTAATTTTCAAAATGGCCCTATTTTGATTCACGATGGTGAGTCGATATTATAATAAATTAAACTTGACTGAGATTTCAATATGTATTATGTATTTAATAAGGTGTAAATGAATTCTTAATACATGATCTTTTATAGACATTTTAAGTTTTGAAACATTTGTAGTTTTGAAACAAAGTGACAGACACGTTAGCTAAAGAAATTAGAAATCCAGAAAATTATACGAATACTGTAGAAGTAGAAATAAGTTAAATGGTCCTTGTGGCTAGAACGGGACTTAACGTGCTTTTCGACACTTATACTACATTTTTGTCTCACGTTATTTATGTATCTATGTTTATATTTCATAAAAATATAATATTAGTATGAAATAACTAATACTACAGTTGATAAAATAATGTGAAATATACGATAAAAATACCTTATACTCGCCTAATGCCAGCTAACCTATAAAACGAAACTTTCTCATTTAAGGTTTTTCTGGAGTGTTTGTTACACTAAAATATGTCACAGATGCAATAGCGTCTTGTGGCTGATTCTTTGGGCCATCTTTATAGTGGGTAACAAGAAACTGTCCGTTACCATGACTGTTGGAATGACATTTAAACAGTCATTCAGTAAAAGAACTTTTCATGATAACGAGTAGTTATTAATCAACGTATAGATATGATCTGAAGCGACTGCTCATATCTATCATTTATTTTTGTATTCTAAATCATTTGATTATCATTTAGAAAGGGGCTGTGACAGCAGTTGTCATGCTTCACCATAGGTTTTCGTATGAGTCCCTGTCATAACGTTAATATACAGGGAAATAAAGGGATATTATATGTAGTCTGTTCGCAGAGACGAGAAAATGAAGCTAAACAAAAATAAATACAGACTGGCTATGCTTAAACATCTGGCGCTTTTTGCCAGGACTGTCAAATAGGTAACATGTTTCTACTTTCTTCTTCTCCGCTTATTTTTTCTCTATTTGACTGCTATAATTGACGATATTTTCTCGTCATTTTTTATTTTATGTACAAGAAATGGAGAGTAAAAAAAAAAAAAAATCTTTGACGTAAGAGACTCCTTTAAACTTTCTTATACAATTTATTAAGATTAATAAGTAAAAAAAATAAAATAGTATGAAAAATTTAAAATCACTATATTAAGTTACGAGCTAAAACTTTAGCTCCTTGGCATTTTTTCCGAAACTCATTTTTTTACTTTCATTTTCTTGTTATCGTAAACGGAGTCAATAGTTACTAGTACATTATAACAATATTAAATGCAAGTGTAAAGATATCATCAGTCATAAAAGAAAATTTATGTTTTATTTATGAATTTTGTGCCTGAATCTTTCGTTTCTTTAGAACTATGTATTACTATCATTACATCAAACAACATCGAATTTGAAGTACAGAAAAAAAAAAAAAAAAACTTATAATTGACAAATTTGGAGAATTTAACACGCCAGCTGATGTGACTGAAGAAACTATCATTCAGATTTTGTTACAAAGTTATTACGAAGTGTGATTACAGATAAAATACGATAACGGGCACACACGTACTGGAAGACGGGAAAAAATTCAATGTTGAATTTGGCTATAGTACAAAAGCGAATCAGATTCATGACAAAATATTACCAAGTATATAATTGGCTGAAACAAATGCAAGACTCAAAAACTAGAGCATAAAATCGGCAAAACTAAATGCAGATTTCTAACAACATAAATTGCAAATCATAGTTTCCCTTCCATGGCGAAGTATGATGTTGACTTCGAGAAAGTATAGCACTACCAAGTGAGGATTTCAAAGCATTTCCAAGTTACAAATTTCATAGCTTGGTTACAGAAAATTAAAAATCTTTACAACATTGTACCGCGGAAACCACGCAATTCGTTTGAAGGAATATTATACATAATACGTAACGAAACAAGAAAGATCTATTGATAACTTTAACGTTGAAATATTGTTTACTGCATCAAAAAAACCCACAAAATGTTGCAGTTTAGAGCTAAGTGTTCTCCAAAAAAGTGTGCACAGTGACAGGAGTTTCCATATACATTGGACAAAAATTTTGAAAAGAGTGTCTAATAAAATTATTATGGTACTCATTATGGTATTTCTAGACTATCTCGTATTATAAATAAACTGAATTAGTAAATGCAATATCTTAATTATAAAATGGAACTTTACAGCTGCCATTGTTTATTACATAATTTTATGCATCGTTGATTTCCCAATTCTCTTTTGATGCCGATGTCAGATTTGCTAACAACTTCCCCCAATTCCTCTAGATGACTTCAGGAAAGAGATATCCATAGACGTTGCCAAATCCTGTCTGCATATATATTAAACCAGTAGCGACTACTTTGTGATATCTCGACTGCTTGTGGTTCCCCGTGTAGCTCGTGAGGTTTTGTAGCTCGTGAGGGAAATTCCGAATTTCGTAAATTGCTGACTTCTGTTATTACAGTAAAATATGGAAAATCTGTTTTGAATATTTTGAAATTAAAATAAAGTAGATGGTATTGGTAACCATTAATATATGAATGTCGGAGCTATAATTATACACACACACACACACACACACACACACACACCCACACATATATATATATATATATATATATATATATATATATATATATAAATTGAATAATTTGATACTCAGCAATCAAAAGATAAATTAAAATACCAACATTACAAAATTAAATTAAAATGCCAACTTTACAAAATAAAAAGAGATCGTATTTCAATTATAATTGTTTACAAGGATTTTTTATAATTTAATTTCAAACCAATGAATAGTAAATAATGTTAAATTACTTACACAGAAGTGAAATGCCACAATCATAACACATAAGCCGAACGATGAGAGAAATGTTGGCAAAATCCAATAAAGTTTTCTTATTCATATCAACATTATGAAAAAGGTAAATGGAATACCGCCTTCCTCAAAGATGAATAAGTAATCATTTCCTATATGACACAGCAAGAAATACAGTTTTCTGATTTTTGCGTATAATATAAATAAATATCTTGTATAAACGAAATGATCAAGAATTTCTAGTTTATACTTTTCTAGGATGTAAAACAATATTATGAATATTATGAATAATAGGAATCATTTGTATTGTTAAAAATTCTCACTTGATTTCCTAGGTTTGGGACATAAAATAAAATTATAGTTACGAAAAGTTTCTTCTGGTGTTCGTATTTATTTGTGTAGAGATTTTTAAATAAGTTTGCCCCCACGATGACATAGAAAATCTTCCTAGAATTCTAATAATGGGTTTAAGAATTCGTTATTTAAGGGCATTCGAATCAGTGTTGCCAGATGATCGACAGTCTTTTTCCCTAAACAGGCTTTCAAATTTCCCCAAATCAGGGGTTTTTCGAAAAAAGTTCCCAACCCAAATCCTACTAAAAAAGTTTTTTTTTTTTTTTTTTTTTTTTTTTTAATAAATAAAAAATAAATAAATAAATGAATAAATAAAATAGAATAAAATAAAATAGAATAAATAAATAAATATTTAACAGATTTAAGCCCAATTTTTTCCCCAAATGAAGCTCATAAAAAAAAAAAAAAAAAAAAAAAAAAAATCCCCATGTACAAAAATAATTTTTATATACACACTCGTTATCGAAAATTTTAAATCTGTGTACTGTAATTTAGTACTGAGGATGTACACAGGATGTACGTTCATCCCCAGGATATCCTGGGGAAAAGGGGTACCTGCAAAAGCCCCTATGATGCTAAAGAAAACCGTTAAAAGTTTCTATGCGTAGGGACAAATCCCTAATACAGTTACCAACGCTGTAAACTTAACAGCTAGACCCACTGAGCTGAAGAACAACTGGAGGAAATGCTAGACCGGTTTTCGCGTGCCGTTTTTTGAAGGCTTGTCTCCCGAGCGTTGCATGGCAAAAAGCATTTGATATATTTATATTTCAAAGTAAAATTGTGTTAAGCTTGTCTGTTCGAACAACCACATGCTAAACATGACATTACAACTTTAAATTTTAATTATTTAAAGATTATAATAGTAATAGACGACACGACAAATGCTGCTTGCCATGCAAAGCAGGCGAACGATTCCAGAAAAACTGGCACGCACGAACACTGTGTAAAAGTATTGGAAGCATTTGCTCCAGTTGTTCTTCAGCTCAGTGGCTAGACCAAGTGAAAAAAGTTGAAAATTTCCCCAGATTTTTCCCCAAAATTTTCAAAAGTCCCCTCGAAATTCCCCATAAACAGTCGGTCCCCAAAACTGTCCCAATTAACTAAAAAAAATCCCCAAAATAGGGACAAAATCCCCAATCTGTCAACACTGATTCGAATTTAAAAGGATGACATGGAAATATTTTTTTTTTTATTAGAGCCACATTTCAGTTACTGGATGCCCGTCACAGAATTATTTTTCAGAGTAGGATATTTTATTATATTACCTTTTTCGTTGAAAATATTACTATTTGGACGTTATAAACACGGATACACATTACCACCCGCCTTAATTAACTGCATTTCCTAAGTGACCCTTAAAGTATTTTTGAGTTAGACAAACAAGTGTTAAACTACGCATTTGTTTATGGAAATTTTATGAGATCGTATTTATAAATTATGATCGTTTATATCAGTAGGAATTATTATTATTGTTATTATTAATTTAAAAGCATTTAGTTTTATTTCTTTTCAGTTTAGGTATATTTAAATACTGATCTGTCTAATCATACGAAAAATAACAATGATGTTTGATAACACTTTTTTTTTTCCATCTCTGTTATAAAGATATCTTATGCATTTTTCAAAGTAAAACGTCATTTTTTTTCTCTATAACCGTCTATATATATATATACCATTAAAAAAAGGAAGTTCATTAAAACTTTATCCTAACTAGAACTTTGTATAATCACGTATAAATTTTTAAAGTCAAACTCATTAACTTTCGAGACTCGATTTTTTATCAAAAGATTTTTTTTTTTTTTTAATCTTGAATTGGTTCTCCTAATTCAGTAATAATATTAAAACTCTGTACTTTTTCCAGCGGAAATTAAATATTGAAAACTTCCTGAACTTGTATTAAAATTCTGTAGTTAATAGTGTACTTCAAAAAGAATTTTTTAGGAAATTTTTTTTATGGGTCTAATTACGGACACTAGTTAAAAAAACAACTATGCTCTGTACATTTGTGAGTATGTATATATATATATATATATATTTATATATCAGTTTTAATTTATATGAAAATGTAAAATATCTCTATTCACTTTTTTCTTCCTTCAAGTATTATAAATTAGCATTATTTCTATAAAAAAATAAGTTCAAAATATTTAAATTAATTATTATTTAATTAACACAGAGATCCAAGTGAAACTCCTGAACTGTTTCTCTTTCTGTAAATGAAGTAGAAACACAGGTTTTAAATGAAGGTAGTAGTTCCTGTATAACATTATTTACTAAATATATTGATTTTTTCAAAAAAAAAATAATAATAATAATAATACATTTTTTTAAGATTATCAAAATTTTATTTTAAGCAAAAGATAATTTTAAAATAATGTCACAAAGCCAATGATAATTATTTCCTTAGACGTATATTTTACTTCTTATAACGTATATGTAAATAGTCTTATAATTTTATAACAGAGACAGACTGTACCGTTTGTATAAAATGCTATGGGGTCTACAAGTCCACAGCAAATGCCGAGAACTCATCTCTCTATATGAAACAAATAGGACAATTGTGGCATTCACGTGATAGGCATTGGATTTCACTTTTAAATCTGGGTTCTAACATTCTGTTATAAATATAAATATAAATAAATTTATTTCACGTACCTTAAAATATTTTTTCGAATAAAATTAATAATGTATATATGTATATATATATATATATATATATATATATATAGTAGAAAACCGTGTAATATGGACCATGAGTAAATTCAACACTAGATGGTGAAACCACCTCATTGCCTTTAGTGAATATTATTGTTATACAAAGCATGACTCGACTTGTACGTGCGTACCTGTATTTGAACGATTACGAAATTGAGTTTTCGGTTTATATGATCATTGATGTAATAAGTATGTTAAAATGAAAATATTATTATCTGCTGTTAGGTAATTTGAATATAATTTTTGCGTTAATAGTAGCAAATGTACTTTCTTTCTGAACAATTTTGACATGTGTTTCATGTTCGCCAATTTCCATAAAGATATGTGATTGGAAACAGAATTGCTCTGATTATGCATGTAATATGAATCATGTTCTGTTATATATTACAGACCAGTGGCTTACGATAAAAACATAGAGGTTCTGTTAATGTTCGGCGCACATATGCCGCACACGCAAAACCTTGAGGTTATAGAATTGGCCAGAGAAGCAGGGATAGTCAAACTATCACTTCCTTCGCAAACTACCCATGGGATATAGCCTATGGACCTCCTTTTTTTCGTCACTTAACTATTATTTTTTTCGCCCATTTCTACTATTCCCAAAAGATGGACAAGTGTGTGAGGAAACATGCTGGACAAGTCGTTTCCCAATTCAAAGTGTCTCAACTGTTCAGGAAGGACCACTTGGTCCATATTACACGAACGTATGTTTAATACGAATCACCGATACATAAATAAAATTCCTACAACTATCAATAGTTCTCGAATTGATTTAACAATCTTGAACCATTCAACTATACAACTGTAATGAGCAGCAAACAAATTAAATCTTTTCACTTTAATAATTTTAGTTTTATGAGCATTCTTGCGTAGAGTGTCCAGATTACACGGATCTCCCCTGTATAAGAAAGAAAGAAACGAAAAACAAAATAAATAAATAAAATTTCCCAGTTTCATTATTACATAGATTGTGTAGATATGAAAATCAAGCCAAAAATCAGTTTGAATATATTACTTTTGTTTCAAAATGAAAAGAAGTATAATAATATATTATAAAAAATAAAGATTTACAAATTACATTGTCAAAAAAATGATAAGAAACACACCTTATGTAACATGACTTAAATCATATAAAATCTTAATTTAAACAAATATTAAAATATTTTGGATTTCTAATATATGTCTAAATCATTAAAACATTTTACAAATCTTTAGTTTCTTTTAGTTTCAAAAATTAATTTTAATTATTTTTTTCAACTGAAATATCGCAGTAAATCAAAGAAACTAAACAGACTATTAAAGTGCATTTTTTAATTTATAAATTTGTTAATATAATGAGCATTACCAAAATTTTCAGGTGCTTTAGAACCAAATCAGCCCCTGCAGCTAGCCATCAAAATTACCAGAGGCAAATTTTTAGGACAGCAGAAAAGTAAAAACGATGAGAGGCTAATGAAAAGGATGAATGGCTAAATAGTGCCCAACTTACAAAGCATATGTACCTGGGGTACCTGATGAAAGACATTACAAAATATGGATATTAATATGAATTACGTTTTAATTATTAATCCATTGGAAAATATAAATTCATTAAATTAATCTGCTAAGGTATTTGCTACACACACTCACACACACACACAGTATATATATATATATATATATATATATATACTAGAAGGATTTGTCTGCTTCGCTAGTCACTATATTTAAGGGATTTGCTATTTTAAATATCATTTATAATAAATATTACATATATTTTATATTATATGTATAACACACAAACACTCACAAACACACATGTATCTGTATATATATATATATATATATATATATATATATTGAATTTTCTTTGAACATATCCTCCGTTAGTGAATTTCTGAATTTTAATGCCACTTATAGTCAGTTGCTATATTTTTATTTAATAAAATATTTAAATAAATTAAAGTCAGTAATCATTAAATAAAGAAAAAAAAAATGTGAATTATTAAGATAACCTTTGAATAACATAGCGAAATTCGAACATGATTCCATTAATATAAATATAGTAATTTTGACACAACCCCTTAAACATTGAAAAAAAAGTTCACATTTTTAATAAGAGCTGCATAAAACTTAAAAAGAAGAACAACTACTATAACTTGCGCAATAGACTTTTTTTTTTTTTTCGAAAAGTTTTAATTCCTTTTCTGAAAATCTTATTGGATCACTATTAAAGTATTTACAAAATTTTATTTGAGAATATGCTGGTAAAAAATAAATAAAAAATCTACTTACACATATATAAAACCCTTCCTTCCCACTTATTCAAGATTTATACTCCCCCCGCTATTTCTTGTGACTCTGATATTTCTGGATTGAAACTCTCATAAATGACCTCAAAATTATCGAACAAAATTCATATTCCATACGAAGTTTTATCCTCCATTTCTTACATAGTAGATCTTCGAATACATCTAAAGGATATAAAAAAGGAAAAATTGTTTCTTTTTGATTAAATATTTTATATTTCGTAGAATGGAAAATTAACAGAAACATTCATAATTTTTTTTTTTTTTTTTTTGACAATACTGTTATCGTTGAAATGTTAAAACATACTTTTTTCAATGAACTCTCAAACCAACTGTACTATTAGAACTTTAATGAAATAGCATATTCTCGTAGTTAGAAAATTTTCTTTCATATTTTCCTATTCAAATCAACGCAGTATAAACTATTTTTTTTTTTTTTTTTTTTTTTTTTTGTTTGTTGTAATTTATTTATTATAAAATAGGAGTTGCTCTGGAATATCCTGAAACATTAGCTGTCCCTCGGAGTTTCTAAGAACGTCTAAATGAATATTTAAGCATCCATCGACAGGGAGATCAGGAAACCGCACTCCAGTACGTAGTTAATTTAGGAGTGATTTTTCTAGACAGCTACGCATATTTTGAAAAGAAAAGTAGATAAGATGATCAAACACAACCCAAAGGCGAGCAAATAAAAATTATTATTTATGTTTTTTTTTATATGATGAATGCGGACGATTTTCGTTTAAGATAAGTACAACGTTAAATGCAGAAGTAATGCCAATTTGTGACGCTACAAATAATTTTTATTATTTATTTATTCATTTATTTAATTTCTCAATGAAAAAAAGATCAATAACTTTGTTTTAAATTTTACAGATCTATGGATCAACAATTATTTTTAAAGATAATGACGAGTTTTTTTTTTTTTTTTTTTTTTTCCTTAGAATAATCACATATAAAATTTACACCTCCACTGGGGGAAATGAGTAATTCCCCCAGGGAGTAGCGATGCATAAACATATCCAAAATAAGCATTCTGTTTTTTTTGTTTATTTATCGAATGATTACTATTAGAAATAAGTCTCATTTTTTTTTTTTTTTTTTATATAAATATTTGTTAAAAATAATTTTTATTATTGGCAATTACGCGAAAATGTATTCCATAACGCCACATTAAAATATATGAAAAAAAGGATGGTAACGGCAAAAGTTGGTTGATTTTGAAAAATAGTTCATAGACACTAATGTAAGGGTTCAACTACACGCAAATTTACATGGAATTTCTGTACATTAGTTCATAAGTTTGAGCTGTCTCCAAAAAAGTAAATAAATAAAATAAAAAAAATAAAATAAAATAAAAATAAAATAAGGTCGCACACATATAGGCAAATACTTTCTGAAACAGGTAAAATTGAGTTCCTGGTCATTTAAAATATATAAACCATTGAAAACCTTATGTCGAAATTGCATTCGAAGCCATGTTTTCCTCTAATGAATATAGAAAAAAAATATTAATATGGAAGAAAGTCGTTACTGATAGAATCTCAGCTTGAAATTTTTCAATGTGTATCGTTGACAATGTGTTTGCAACAATAGCATCAGTTTTATGTAAAATTTTAGTAAATAAATTCATTTAAAAATCAGCAGACATAAATAGATAGGGAATTTTACTGTTTGCGTCGCTTGCAAAGCGTTTGCAGTGAAAGAATCAGTTTTACATAAATTTTAGTTAGTAAATTCATTTAAAAATTAATATATATGCAGGTACAAAAATAGATAGGTAGGGAAGATTACTGTTTGTATCGTTATCGAAACGTTTTCAACAAAAGTTCAGTTTTATATAAAATTTTATTAAATAAATTCATTTAAAAATCAACATATATGTTGGTACATAAATAGATATATAGAAAAAATTACTGTTCGTATCGTCGACAATGCGTTTCTAACAAAAGTATAAGTTTTATATAAAATTTTAGTAAATAGATTCATTTAAAAATCAACATATATAGGTATAAAAATAGATAGATAGATAAACAGAAAAATGTTCTAAAATATATGGAAAAATCATTAAAGTAAAAACGAAAGGCAAGCTTAAATCATTTTTTAAACGATTAATAATAAACTTATAGGAAGAAAATGTATTCTTTCTTTCTTTATAAAGGCTTTAAAGACCATTCTTTGGAAATGTATTACGTTATTAAAGTTATTTTAGATTTTTAAGTATTAAAAACTTCTGTTTCTTACTGATTAAATTTAGAAAACTTTCTAAACTTAATTAGCAAAAAATTAAGTAAAATTTATTTTAGTAATATATAAAGCTTTTTTTTTTTTTTAAATAAAAAAACTATAATATTTTTGATGAAATTTCATCAAGTTTCTCGGTTATGAAAAATATTGTTAAAGCATTAAAATTTGAGTTTTATGTAACTATAATTTTTATGATTTTTTTTTTTTTTTTTTTTTTTTTTTTTTTTTTATGGAATACCTTATATAAAATTTTATGCGTTGGATCTTTAATATCTACTGCAAACATCTAAACATGATTTAGATTTTTAATTTTTTACAATGTACTTAAAATATATAATGAAAATTAATTAAGAACTGACATGTTTTATCTAGATGTTCCTAAGTTTTACTTCAGCTTTTTTCTTATCGGTAATTTGTAATTATTATTATTATTATTATTATTATTATTATTATTATTATTAATGTTTATTTAAATACAAAAATAACACAAAATAACAACAAAAATTTTCCGGTAAGAGAAACTTTATATACATGTAAAGACATATAAAACGAGGCTTACACATAGCAAGGTAAAAAATAAGAAAAAAAAAATCCTTACAACCGTTTATAAAGGAACGCCTTTGCGAGGCCTGAAATTGAGCTATTTATACAGGACGCCTATCAATTTTCTGAACCTACGGTAGTAGGTTAATTTTCTTACCTACGGTAGTAGGGTAATGGAAGTAATAAAGATTAATTGAATTAGAAAATAGTAAAAAAAAAAAAAAAAAAAAAAAAAAAAAAAAAAAGACTTGAGTATAATAATTAGATCGGGTTAGTTAAGGATATGTAAAAAAGCATTAAATCATTTTATATGGCTTATTTTAAAAGTAACATTTTTTTTTTTTTTTTTTTTTTTTTTTTAATATAAATGTTTTACTAAAATTTACAGAAACATTTGTAAAAATATTTTTATGGAATATCTTTGAAGGTATAAAAAGGTTTTATTTCATATGTTTGTGGTTATATCAAAAATGATTAACAAAGCGGCATTAAACTCTGAAAATTTTTACGCTAACTATTTTTATTATTTTTCATTCCATCTTTTTAAACAAATATATATATATATATATATATATATATATATATATATTTTTTTTTTTTTTTTTTTTTTTTTCTCGTGAAATTATACTCGTTTGGTTAAATGTGTAAAATATCACTAATTGTTCAGTCAAATTTAAATTAAATGGCACATCTTGTAAAAAGATCTGCGAATTACAAGCGTGATAATCTCCCTTAAATGGTTTCAGATAACGATTAATTGCACCTTCAGGATAATTATTTTAATGAATTTTACAGTACAGAAAGCATTCTTTAAAAGGATTGGATAACAATTATTACTAACTATAAATTAGTGGTCATTATTTTAAATGAAACATTTAATTTGTCGCCATCCATAGGAGGAAGTGTGGGGGAATAGTAGAGTAAATTAATTAACAATTAACATAATTAACATTTCAACATAACAAAAGGAAATTTATTTTAAATATTTTTTATTATTTTCTTTTTCAAGCTATTTTTTTTTTTTTAATAACATAGCAAAGCTTTTAAAGTAAAAAAAAAAATATCTGTCAAATAAACTTAAGAAAAGAACATAAATCAAACAATAAAGCCCTTATTGTTATCAGAAAAATAAAAATATGTTTTTTTTTTTTTTTTTACTTCTTAAATTAAATTGATATATACACAGAATTCTTATATTTTTAGGCCATTATATTCATTACACTTTATGTTTACATGAGAAGAAAGTACAGGGTTCAGGAACTTTTCTGGCATCTGGTTTTTAATGGATTTACACGTTTTGAGGTGTTTTGGGTAAAATTTGACAATTTTCAGAAATTATCTACCTGTCTTTGATTTAGTATGCTTGCATCATAAATTTTTTTTACGTTATACCTCTCGAATCAGTGAACGACATTTAACCGAATTTGGTAGTTTAGTTATTTAATCGGACTTTGACCTAAAATAGTGCTGACTATATTTTGGGATCAATCGCTCAACAGATAGTGCTGTCATCTTATATTTTATAATTTTTCAAATGGCAGTATGGGTTAAAATTTAATAAAAATGTACGTAATGAGAGTTTTTTAAACAATATATTGTGAAAAAAATATGAATTTTTAAAAATAGTAGTAGTTGTAAACTGTTAAAATACGGTGTGCAGATTTATTTATTTATTTATTTTTTTTTTTTTCTTAATGAAAAAAATTCTTTCCAATATCGACACAAAATTAGTTTCCTTTGTACATTTAGTGTTGCTTTCATAAAGAAAAATAATTTAAATATTAATAATAATAATAACAATAAATAATTTATACTGCGTGAATTTGCATAGAAAAATAAACAAGAAAACCTTGTGATAGCTATAGCATACATTTTATTATTATTATTCGATATTAAATTACACTACACATTTGGCATTTCTTCCTCGTATTTTAATAGCAGTATTATTGAAATATTTGTTAATTTAATTTTTCGTTATATGTAAAATATTGCAATACAAGTAAATAAAAATAAATGTTGTAGTATATAAAAATCAAACTTTTTTTTTTTTTTTATGTTATTCATATTCCAGTAAAATTTACTACCGTTCATTCCGCAAAATAGTTTTTACTATTTTCGTATAGTAGTACCTGATATATTTTATTTCAGTTATCGTACAAAGTAGTACTACTAAATTTTTATTCATAATTTTAATAGCCTTCTGTTATGTGAAGTAAGTAATAAAGATGCCTTATAATATTGCTTATCACTGTTGTTACTCAGACTTATATGTAAGTAGTTTGCTTAAGAATAATGGAAGTTTAGTGCAATAACAGGGCCATTAAATTTTAAAGGAAATAAGTTACAGACTTCGAGTATTAAAGTTTCAGACAATTATAAATATTTAAATATTTTATGATGAAAATATGTGTAGTTAATTAAAAATATGGATGGCTGTTTGGCATTCATTATGCACTTAGTATTTTTAGGAAATATATTTTATAGATGTCGGTTTATCTAAATCAATATATAATAAAAATTTATACATTTTGTTTATACATTTTTTTAATACTCAGTTTTAATTTCGATTACCCATATATTGCCTAAAATACATAAATTACTATGCATTTTTTATTAGTAAGATATTACAAAATATCCGAAATAATATGAATTTAAAAACTATTTTTTAAACTCCTTTTCGATGCAAAATAAAAATAAACATGTTTTATTTCATTTAACTGCATTCCCTTTTAATAATAATAATAAAAAAATCTTTTAAAAGTTATTAACATATAAAGTAGAATTTAGCAATAGCTTTACATGAAATTTGTGGAGGCAATAACAAACTCATGTACACGAAAAAAATTGTATGATGTCTCTCTAAATATAATGATTAATATTTAAATACTCATGAAAAATAAATTTGTACAAAATATTTCAAAATATAACAGAAATAGCCTCAGTAAATTTCGCAAACGAAATTCGCAGAAAGCGACGAGTTTAAATAAGTATTGATGTATCCATAAGAACGAGATCAAACTTAGTCGAAATACATCGAGAGAAAAATAAAAAAAATTCGATCAATAATTAGCTGCTGTTTTGACCATCGCCATCTGTGACTTTCCCATTCTTACTTAATAATGAAGTCAATAAACATAACGGATTTTCAAAATTAGTAAAAGTTCTCAAAATAAATTGTTAAAAGAGTAAATACATTTTAATAAATTACAATATATTATTTAATTTCATGATTTTTTTTTTTTCATTTGTATATTTAGCATAACTGCTCTAAATATAATTATGAACCGAATACATTTTAAAACTTTTACAAATGATTTATATTCTTATTTGTTATAAAAATTTGTGCATTACTAAAATGTTTAACATTCGCTGTTTGATATAAGCATTAAATTTTACATTTACTAAGAAAATAATTTGTTAAACTATCTAAAACAGCAAACAAAATTGGGTTATATTCAAATACAAATATGATGTTGTGAAAAAATTTGGGTACATCTATTTCAAGGTATAACTTTCGACTTAGTAATCTGAAATAAATTAACACAAATATAGTTAAATTAATATTCTTAATACCTTTTTTTTTGCCGTTTTTCGAATAATTTTGAATCAGCATTATTACTTATTTATTTATTATTATTATTATTATTATTATTATTATTATTATTTTGCATAATATTATTTTTTAACTTCAAAATAATATGCAATTATGTTTTCACATTTACTGTCACTTATCAAAGGAAAATGTTTGTTACATTCAAACACAGATGCTTCTTTCGAAAAATGATTTCTATAGTTTATTATACACTCTATAACAAAAACAGCGACGCACCAAGAAGGATTAATGCAAACGGAACACAAATTGACAGGCATTAAGGTTTCGATGGAAACCGCAAAATTTTAAAGTTTGGCTGCCATCGAATTGAGCATGTGACGCTGCAGTGCATCTTAACTGCGCAATTGGCAGAATATTAAAAATTAAAAATTTGATTCCAGCTCATAAATTCTTCTATAATTTCATTTCGTCTACTCAGATAGACAGTAACTGTGTCTGGCATACAGGTGCGCAGACATTATGCGCAGATGACAGCTTTTGAGAGAGGTGTGTAATTTGGCTTAAAGGAGACAGTTGGTTTAATCTGCGAATTGTTTGAATATTGGATAGGATCAATGCCACTATTAAATGATATTGATAGGAATGGGTGAACCATAGCCGAACACAGTTTTAGGGAGGAAGCGGTCGGCCTAGAAAGAGGACAGAACGTGAGAGCCGATCAATCATCAGAGCGGTATTCAAAGCCTCAATTCATCATTACCATCGATCCTACATGCAACTGGTACTCCAGTAAATTCAAAGACCATTAATAGGCGGCTCAGAGAAATGGGGTTGAGCTCACGGAGCCCTTGTGCGGACTACTATTAAACTTTGTATACCGACAAGCACATTTGCAGTGATATCAGGATCGTTCGAACTGGAATTTTACTAAATGGAGTAGAATTATCTTTAATGATGTGTACCACTCCGATTTGAGCCATGATGACCAGCGAAGACGCGTCTTGAGACGCCTCGAAAAGAGGGGGGGGATACTCAACTGTTGCTAGCTATACGGCCCACCAACCAGGAGTGATTGTCTGGAATGTCATTTTATTTCATAGCAGGACCCCGTTGGTTGTTATCCATGGCATCTTTTGAGCATAGAGGTACGTCGACGCGATTCTATGTCCCGTTGTGTTTCCCTTCAAATCACGCAATCCTGACATTTTCTTGCAGCATGATAATGCCCTCCCGCGCACAAAGGTAGTTTCTACTAATTGTTTTCCTGCTTGCCTAACATTATTTTGGCCAGTAAAGTCGCCGGATCTCTCACCTACTGTGGACGTTTGCAGCATCATGAAAATTATCCTACAACCAGCTCGGGATTTTTCCAATCTAACGCACCAATTGGTCAGA
Source organism: Salticus scenicus (assembly GCA_963930645.1). Lineage (NCBI taxonomy): Eukaryota > Metazoa > Arthropoda > Arachnida > Araneae > Salticidae > Salticus > Salticus scenicus. Next base: position 130,814,041 of record OZ005656.1, on the reverse strand, counting down.
ATTTGGCATGATATTGCTCATGAACATATCTGCCAACTCTATCAATTAATGCCAAGGCGAATAACTGCTTACATAAGGGTCAGAAGTGGACCTATGCGTTATTGACTTGTTGACATTTGTGAGGCCGTTTCTCTTGATTAAAACATTCCAATTTTCAGAAACTGTAATCATTTGTTTTTCTTCGCATGTTAAACACACTTACCAATTTTCGTCTCATTTGGATAAATCCTTGGAGCGTCATTTTTTTTTTTTTGTTTGTTTGTTATAGAGTATATCAATTGTTGGAAACTTTATTTCATTTTAAGGATTACTACTTGTATTTTTTTTATATATGTGTAGATTATGGTTATCGCAATATATATATAAATTTCCTCTGCTACTTTTTTTTTTTTTTTAATACTTGAAGCTTTGATAATTTTTTAAATGCATATTTAAAAATCCATTAAAAAAATTCAATGTGAAGTAGAATTATTATATTTTATTTTCAAATACTACAAATATATTTTATTATTTCAGAAAATTTTGGAGTGAAACGCTGATATTTTATACCAACTATGTGGAAAATACCAGAGCCGGAAATCGAACCCGGGCCTTCCGCTTTACGTACGGATGCTCAAACCATTGATCTAACCTGGCTGATTACCAGCTAGGCATTTCTCACATAACATTCGTTGGCAAAGTCACCGAGTCTGTAAACACAGCTATCTCAAGTGACATTAATATTGCTAACGAAATTTGCCAACGAATGTTATGTGAGAAATGCCTGGTAATCAGCCAGGGTAGCTCAATGGTTTGAGCATCCGCACGTAAAGCGGAAGGCCCGGGTTCGATTCCCGGCTCTGGTATTTTTCACATAGTTGGTATAAAATATCAGCCTTCCACTCCAAAATTTTCTGAAATGAATTTTCATGGTTGATGAATAAATTTCTAAATTAAATAACAATAATAATAATAATGAATTCGTGGTCTATTTGAGTTGTGCCATGAATATTAATGTCACTTGACATAGCTGTGGTTACAGACTCGGTGACTTTGCCAACGATTGTTATGTGAGAAATGCCTAGCTGGTAATCAACCAGGGTAGCTCAAATGTTTGAGCATCCGAACGTAAAGCGGAAGGCCCGGTTTCGATTTCCGGCTCTGGTATATTTCACATAGTTTGTATAAAATATCAGCCTTCCACTCCAAAATTTTCTGAAATGAATTTTCATGGTTGATGAATAAATTTCTTAATTAAATAATAATAATAATAATAATAATTTCGTGGTCAATTGGAGTTGTGGCATGACTATTAATGTCACTTGATGACAGACTCGGTGACTTTTCCAACGAATGTTATGTGAGAAATGTCTAGCTGGTAATCAGCCAGGTTAGCTCAACTGTTTGAGCAACCGAACGTAAAGCGGAAGGCCAGGGTTCGATTCCCGGCTGTGGTATTTTTCACATAGTTTGTATAAAATATCAATCTTCCACTCCAAAAAATTTCTGTAATGAATTTTCACGGTTGATGAATAAATTTCTAAATTAAAAATAAAAATAAAATTTCGTGGTCTATTTGATTTGTGCCATGGATATTAACGTCACTTCATATAGCTGTGATTACAGACTCGGTGACTTTGCCAACGAATGTTATGTGAGAAATGCCTAGCTGGTAATCAGCCAGGTTAGCTCAACTGTTTGAGCAACCGAACGTAAAGCGGAAGGCCCGGGTTCGATTCCCGTCTCTGGTATTTTTCACATAGTTCGTATAAAATATCAGCCTTACACTCCAAAATTTTCTGAAAGGAATTTTCATGGTTGATGAATAAATTTCTAAATTATATTTATTATTATTTTATTTTTTTAGATATACTGTAACATATTTTATTATTATTATTTATTATTTTTTTTTTTTTTGTTACCCCAGCGCTTTATTTAAAATACTCAATATCGAGAGTTTTGGTGGTGATGTAATTGAGTTCATTTGCCTACGCATAACACCTAAGCGTGGGTAACGATGGATCTTTGGAGTTATTTCAAATATCCCTAGTCAATTTTGACGTAAGCTTTGTATAAAATGCCAAAACCTGACGCCTTCCTGCATATAAACTTCAGAATGACGGAAAAAGCCTTTTGAAAAGTCAAAAGTAATTAATAATTGTAGTAATAAGAAGAAGGCCATTCAGTTCGAATACTTTTGCTGTCAGTTTCAAACAATATAAAACGTCTCAAATTCGTTTGGTCACACAAGATTAGAGCGTAAAACAATTGAAACAAAAAGTGATATAGTCCGATGAATCCCGTTAAAAGTTGCATCATTCAGTTGAGAGAGTTTTCAGTAAAACAGCACGAAAATATGGACCTTTAATTAATTGCTACAATATGGCAAGCTGGTGGCGATAACGTGAAGATTTGGGGAATGCTTCCTGAGATGCTTTAAGCCCTTTATTTCGCAAGCATTACATATGACTGAAACAACAGCAAAACATCGTTGATGACCAATCAATTCTTGTAACGCTAAAGATTTGTACCAGAAGGAATGGGTTCCTTAAACTGGTTAATGCATCCTCTGACATTGCTGATATTGTAAAGGATTGATTTCAAAAACATGGAGGATACTTCACTTTATTGACTTGTTCCCCATAGTTCCTAGATCTCAATCAATTTAATCATTGGATGAAGTTGGGAAATCCATTCGATATCCAAAAGCAATACTATCCAATCTTAAACTGTATAAAAATCCTATTTTTCAATTTTGCTTTGGAATTTCAGAAACAATCTATGAACATCACCTAGAGTTCATGTCAAGAAGAATCAATACTATATTAAACGAGAAGATGGCCCCACGAGATATAAGTGGTCATAATAAAGTGGCCGTTCAGTGTGTGCGTATATGTATATATGCATATACAACACTTCTGAACTATTCTCATTTGCAACGTATTGCGTTATGCAGCGTAATTTAGAGTTTTGTATTATACAGTTTACAGTGTAAAATGTCGATATCACATTTTAAATACTTTGAGCCCGTAGGCCATAATGATAAATATATTTTCTTTGCGTCCAAGAAAAAAAAAAAAAAAATCTGTGATCGAGCTTCACCAAAACCAATAGGTTTCGTGCTATTGTGACCTATGACATATGTTTTAACAGCTCATTTGAACAAAACGTTTTAACGTTATCAAGTTAAGTGACACACACATGCACACATCACCACAAAGTTAACAAAAATAAACTCACTGGACCTCAAAACATATAGATACACCCAAGTACCGTCTTCAGTGCATAAAGAATTCTGAATCTGGAGAAGTACTCTTATATATAGGAGAGGGTCCGAATTTATTTCAACAAATAGGATTACGGGAAAGGTGAGGAGAGCGGCCAATAGGAATTTTGGAATGTTAGCTGTGTAAACAATAGAAAATTTAAGAAAATGTGGACTGAATGCAAAATTTCCAACAATCAGACAATTATGGAACAGCGAAATCACAATTTACAAGGTTTTTAAAAATTTTGTAAATATGAAAAGCTTCCAAGAAATCGAGTTCATGAATGGATTTAGGTCTGCAAATTGTTTTAGCAGACTTATATTAAAAATTATGATTTTTCTCCCAGCAATGCTCAGAAATAGCCGATTTATTAAGTTCTTGTTTGCGGACGTAATTCATATGTTCTTTTAGACGAAATTTAAGACTGCGTTTAGTTTGGCGAATATATGATAAACCACACTGATAGGAAATACTATAAATGCCCCAAGAATTATGCATATCAATGGGATATTTTAACTGAGAAAAGGTGAGTTTACTGGAAGGCGAAAATATTATTTAAAAATCATATTATTTTTGAATTTTAGCTACGGTTTGACTGGATTTAGGAAAACAGGGTAAAACAATACTGATATTAGAAGAGACTGATTTAGTAGACGAAACACGAGGGTGTTGTAATTTTTGGACAGCTTTGTCTATAATGGAAGCGTCATAACCTCTGTCAATTGCAATGGCTTTCAGGTATTTAATTTCAGATTTTAATAAAATAGGATTTGAACAAATATTAAGGGCACGGTTTACAAAAGTATAGAAAGCAGACATTTTTCTGTTAGGTGGATGACATGGACGGGCATTGGAAGGTAGAGAGAGTGCAAAATTTTTACGATAGACGGTCGTTTAAAATCCATTTACAGTACGAGAAACGAGGGTATCAAGAAATAGAAGGGGCCCTTATTTTATATTTCATATGTAAACTGGATATTACAGACAAATGAATTTAATGTTTCTAGGACATGGTCAATATTGTGACTAGATGTGTCGATAAGCGTGAAGGTGTCTTCAAAGTAACGGGTCCAAAAAGGAAAAATATATATATTTTTAAAAAGCTTGTTTTCAAAATAGTGCATGTAAATATCTGCGAGAATTGGGGTGAGAGGGGAACCCATGGCTAAACCTTCAGACTGACGACAGAATTTATTTTGGAAAGAAAAAGTGATTTGTGATAAACAAATGCAGGTTAGAGAAATTAATTCTTGTACTTCAAAAGATGTGAAATGAAACTCTTTTAATCTATTTTCGAGACAGCAGATGTCGCCACTTATTTGAACATTAATGAAAAGTGATTTTACATTAACTGAAACCATGGTGAGATTAGTGTGAGGGTAGTTTTGAATATTTTTGCAAAATTTATGGAATTCTTAACAGTATAAATATTAGAAGCAAGAAGGGAAGCAAAAATTGTGGTGAGAAATTTATCTAAATTATATAAAGCAGTACCGATATCAGAGACTATCGGTCGAAATGGAATATTGGGTTTGTGAACTTTCGGTAAAACATAAAATCTGGCACAATTAGCTTTAGAAGGGGTAAGATGAGATTTAGTCGAGTCCAAAAACAAGGGGCAAGATTTTAAAGCAGATTTAATTTTATTTAATTCTTGAGGAGAGGGGTCGCGGGGCAGAGGAATATATGGGCCATCATTAAGTAGTCCGGTAACATTATCGATATATTATGTTGATAGTTCGCAATTCCTGGATTCATTGTGACAACCTCTCTCAACTTTCCCGTAATCCTATTTGGTTGAACTAAATTCGGTCCGCATCTCAAATATTTTTCTTTGGCGTTTCTGACGAAGACGTTTTTTCGAGTTTTAATATGATTCCAATTACTTTTTCCCATATATAAGTTCGGAAAGTAAATAAATAAATAAATAAATAAATAAATAAATAAATCAGTAATTATAATAATTTTTTGGAAAATATTTGTTTGGTTATTCCTACTTATTATGACATTAAATTAATAATAATAAAAAAAAAAAAGTTTTTAATAATTGTTTTTTATCATAAATATTTCTTTTGTTTCCTCAAATGACACTTTCCTAGAAAAGATGTATATACATATATTGCTTTATACAATATACGATAACATTTTTTTTAATAACATTCCAGTTTTTCCTTATTTACTTATGATTGAAAAACTTAGACAAACAGCTGCGTATTTTAAAAACTTATTTGAAATTTTGTAGCATTTTTTTCCTTAAAAAATAAAATAAAAATAAATAAACACATAAATAATAAATAAATAAATAAATAAATATTTTTTTTATCAAATTATTTGATATTATTAACAAGATATTCTATAAAATTATCCTTTAATTAAAATGTATTCAATCATATATCCACATCAGACTCGATATTTTTTTTTTCAATCGGAAATTAACATTTTTTTCCTCAAAATCGACTTTCAGTTCAATACATCAGTTATTTATAAAAAAGTTTTTATATAAAAGATTTGATGAACATTATAGCAAAGGAAGGAGAAAAATCCCTTGAATTTCCGATACTTTTTTTTTTTTTTTTTTTTTTTTTTTTTTTTTAATTCGCTAAATTTAACGTTATTTAATTAAAGTACCTTTTATTTCGTGCAAGTGATGCGAAAAAAAAAAAAAAAAAAAATGAGCATCGTAAAGGATTTTTATTTAGCTGACCTTATCTTTCAGAACTATTTAAATCGAGGATAATCAAATATAATTGTTTCATGAAAATATAACTAAATGATTGAAATAAAGTACACCTTATTACAACTAAGTACTGAGAAAATGATTCAAAAGTAGTCGTAAGAAAGCAATATATTCTAAATACTAACTTGCTCACTCGTTTTATTATCATGAAAAATTACAAAAAAATAATTTTTCAGATTTTCGTGTGTAGTAATTTTTTCATATATATAGACAATTTAATCAATATATATATATATATATATATTAGTTTTAATAAAATTAAGATCAACTATCAGTTTAATTCTTATAAGTTTAACATTAACAAGATCCGATCCACTAATCATAACTCATATTATTTAATCGGTGTCACATTTCCTCTTAATTATGTAGTTAAAACTTCTTCAATATACTCTTTATTTCATTGGTTAGTTTGATCCTGAAATAATTTAACTGACTTATTGTTTATCTAGCTAAACGATAGATGGCGCTTTCTCACTGCTGACTTAATGTCTCTTTAATCCTTTCTTTGATAGTTTTAATGTTTCTTGATTTACGTACAAATTAAATTAATAATTAACTAACTTAAGCTTTAATTAATTTTAAAATGCTTTCACTAACTCCATAAATTTTACTCTGTGTATTTTATCGTTCATGATAATGCTCAGTCATTCATTCTTTATCGATTAATCGATGTTTGCAAAGATTTATTTTTATTTGTTTGCATCATACTATTCTCCGCTTTGTGTTAAAAGTTTTACATGTGGCTACTATGCTTTTTTTCTATTTTTTTTTTTTCTCTGATTTCCATGAAGAATTAACTTAATATTTTAATTAATTTCTCATTCAATATGGTTTTATTGCTTCGTTTGGGGTTCAAACAATAAAAATTGCTATAATTAGCTATAATATTTTACGAAATCGATGCAGCTTTCACTGCTTTATTAAGTGCATGCCCCCCTGAATTGTTTATACTTCAAATTTTGAGCATTTTTATCCAATTATTATTTCTGTGGTCCTTTATTTACTTTTTCTGTCAGTAAGTTAAGGGTCATTTTTTTTTTTCATTATTATTGTTATCCATGTCAGCGTAATTATTTCAAATTGTTTTTGTCTCTTATTGGTTCTTAATCTGTATCGCAACATTTTTGGGTAAGTCTTACCTAAATGTTACAATCAGTTCTATTTTTGTTGTGTTGCACTGTTTTGTATCTATTAATTGCCAAATATTAAGGTTAAATTTTATTACAATAACTATCATTTATATATATATATATATATATATATATATATATATATATATTTAAATATTAATATGAGTATGGCAAACAGTAAAGCTTTTTTTTTTTCCCTCGAATATTGAAAAGAACATATAGCTTAAAACCATTTAATAACAACACTAATTTAATTTACTATAAATATCTTGATGGTAAGCCTACAATAAAGTATGTAAAATGGCTTTTTTTCAGTTACATATTATTATCAATGAAATATTTATAATAGAGGTGAGATACGGCTCTCATTATATAAATTTTATTTATTGTTATATACTTTGATTCAAATTTGCTTCACAAAGCAAACACAAATATATAAACGAGCCCTAATCGGCCATATACATTGCTCGACGTTGAAAATGCAACACCAAGAAGAATGATAATAACGGAATGAAATTTGTTGGACCCATACATTATAGTAGGAAGAACAATTGATTAAAATTTCAGGAAATTTGGAGTAATATGTACTGAGAAAACAATACATAAAGCAGCGACCTCTGTGAGCAATAACAGCACATATCTGCCTAGGCATTGAATCGAACACCGATTGGATGACATGTACGTGTAGAGTTCTTCATGAAGCTTCAACACGATGCCACAATTCATCGATCGAAGTTACTGGTGAGTGGTGGGGGGCCAGATTCTTTTCAATGATTAAACAGTCATTTTCATTGGTGCGAGATCAAAAGAACGCGCTGGCCAGAGCAACAGTCGAACACATTCTGTATCAACAAAGGTCCGGACAATACAAACAACTTGCGGTCGTGCATTATCTTGCTTAAATTTTGTGCTACGGAGGCCTCAAATACAGGGCATAGGGGCGGGCCCATAACATCATCGCATATGGGAGCCCATAACATCATCGAAAATGATTGACAGTATGATGATGTCGAATCCCAGCTAGCAATGTGCATTATTCATAATGCCGTTAAATACGGATAAGGCAATATTGATGCTGTAAACAGGATTGTGATTTGTCTGAAAAGTGACTTCACGCCATTCCTGCTTCCAGGTTCATCGTTGATCACACATTAATGGCGCCCATATCAGAGATGCAGTTTTGAGGGTAATCAGAATTTTGGTAGCCGCATACTGAGTCACCACCTGGATTGATGGTATGTTGTACCATTGGATACACGTCCGGTCACCTCTTGTTTTCCTTCCCGCCACTCTGAATACCAGCCATTACATTTCTGACGAGTTAAGGCCCATAGCTCTGCCCTATGTTCAAAGCCTCCGAAGCGCAACATTTAAGCAGGACAATGCACGACCGCAAGTTGTCCATATTGTCTGTACTTCATTGATTCCGAATGTGTTCGACTGTTGCTCTGGCCAGCGCGTTCTCCTGATCTCTCACCAATGAAAATGGCTGTTTAACCGTTGAAAAGCGGCTGGCCCCCCACCACTCACCAGTAACTTCGATCGATGAATTGTGGCATCGTGTAAAAACTTCATAAAGGGCTCTACCCGTACATGTCATCCAAACGCTGTTCGATTCAATGCCTAGGCAGATATGTTCTTCTGTTCTAGGCAGATTCTGTTATTTCTCACAGAGGTCGCTGCTTTATGTACTGTTTTCTCAGTACATATTACTTCAAATTTCCTGAAATTTTATTCAATTGTTCTTCCTACTATAATGTATGTGTCCAACAAATTTCATTCCGTTATTATCATTCCTTCTTGGTGTTGCATTTTCAATGTCGAGCAGTGTATATATATATATTATTATACGTTTTTTATAATAGATTTATATCTATATACATATTTTTGAAAAAAATATACAGACATAATCTTTAATCAGGAATCACATTTTATTAGGTGATGAATTACAATAGAACGAAAAAAAAAAGGAAAGAAGGAAATCTTAAAAATGAATTCGTTTCTGTAATATATACCAATTTTCCACTTTACATCCGTCATAATTGAAGAGCTCATTGATTTACTATACAATTTTTTACTTTCATCTATACGTAATACAGAGAAAGTATTGGATTCGTGGAAATTTTCGAACTCCAGTTTTCGATGCATTTACACGTTTTGGGATCTCTTGAACACGATTTGATAGTTTTTAGAAAATGTCTGTCTGTCTGTCTGCGTGTATCACGAATTTTGTGGGCGCTGTATCTCACGAACCAATGAACGAAATTTAACCAATCTTGGATTTAGTTGGACCCTGACATAAACTGGTGCTGGCTAGATATGGGTATCATTCGCTCAACAGGTGGCGCTGTAATCGCATTTTTTCTAAATTTTTAACATGGCAGTATAGGACAAAATTTCGTATAAATGTGCATAATGACAGTTATTTTTAACTTGAAATTGTGAAATTAATATGAATTATCTATAATAGTAGTAGTTAACTAGGAAAAAAATGTGCATGTGGTGGCATCGCTTCCCGCCCTCAGGGATGAAGTGAATGGTATAGAAATGGGGGGATCATGATGGGGATCTCGACAATAATTTTAAAACGAATGGTTGGACTATAGATCAGTGATAGTTTTAAAAAAAATGTTATCATTTTTTTTTTTTTTTTTTTACTTTTTACGATTTTTTTTTTTTTTTTTTTTTTTTTTTTTTGAGAATAAACTGGACTTCTTTTGCATATTTAGTGTTATACCACTTCTCTAACATGGGAATCGTCTGCATTATGAGGGAATACATTTTTTTTTTTTTTTTTTTTTTTTTTTAATAATAATTTTAATAAATTGTTTTTACTGAGTGAATTGAAAATCTTGTGGTGGCCACAACATACTAGTTTTTATTTGTATGCATTTCTTAATAATTATTTTAGACGTAGATTCTGACACAAGGAACCAATGAATCCCTTTTTGTTAGAAGATTTCTTTTCAGAAATAAACTTACAGAACTCTTTAAAGCATTATATAGGCTATCTTTTATATAGGCTAACTCATTTAATTTCTCTTGAAGAATACATCTTTCAGAAACTAAAGCTTTTCCACCACTTTTAAGAAATTATACGTGTCTCTCAGCTAGTCCATCGGTAGAAGGATAATACAGATCAATTAAGGAGTTATTTATTTATTTTATTTTATTTTATTTTATTAAATATATATATATATGATTGACTTTAACAAGCAGAGAAATTATTATTACTATTATTTATTTATTTATTTATTATTATTATTACAAAAATAGCCCAAAATTGTCCGAATGAATTTCTTCCACTGTGTTGCAGGACATTTCTGATGATAGATTTCAACTTTTAACTCATTATTTCTTAAAGTTACGCTTGCATGATAAATTTATTAATCATGTTTTCTATATCTTTATCCGTAAATGCGTACTACACAAAATTTAGCTACTGTCCAACATCGCTTTCTGTGGAATATTGGCACGGAGCCAAAAAAGACGAGTCTAAATGGAGCGATCTAGTAGGGAGGAGGAACTAATAGCGGAGGGGTTTTTCTTGACGCGTTTTTCGTTCTCCTTCATTTCCACGTGATAGTGACTGCGCTTCATACTCTTTCTTTTTAAAGTATTATTTTCGGAAACTGGCAAAATTACTGCAAACACGTACTTAATTTAGAAAAAGAATATTGGGATAAAGACGGAATTATCGAAGAATTATGTGATCCTATTTGTTTCTCTGTTAATTCCGATACAGAAACGGAAAGTGACTCGGAATATTCCTCTAATGAATAATTAACATATAAATAAGAATAAAAGATGTAAGTTGTTACATTAATTTTCAAATTAAATTTGTATTTATTTATTTTCCAAATTCTAATATATGTTTTTCTATACAAGGAATATAAATATTTCCGTGTCATTTCTTTTTCTTTTTTTTATTCACATCATATTTTTATTTATATATTTTGAAATCTTTACTTTTCATTTGTTCATTAATTTAGTTGCTTTTAATTGTTACAAATTGAAAATGTATTTATTTATTTTAATGATTAAACGCATTTATTTTTTAATTGCGTAAATTCAAAAGATTCCAAATTATACTAGGAAATGTTTTTATACTTTTTAATTTAAATTATCTCAGATTAGAATGGAGAGAGACAGAATTTACATATTTTGATGATTCATATGTATGTGTTTCTTAATTTAATTGCATATGTATATTACAAACTGAATATGATTGATTCATGTTTTTTATATGAATAAAATATATATACTTAATCTTTCATTAAAATAATTAAACGAATATTAAATTTTATTTAATAAAATAAATATTTAATTATTTTTAAAAGATGCACAAAATCAAAAGAATAATAAATTTTTGAAAACTAATTATATCGAAAATGAACAAATTATTCTTGAATATCTGCATCTGAATGATTCAGTGGCAAGCATCAGCTTGAACCCCTTCCAACAAATCGACTCGTCGGTTTCCGCCTGTAAACCGGAAGTTTACCTTTCCACCTAATCGGTGGTTAGACAGTAAAACCTTCATTTTGATTGATGAAATGATCGATTTGTAAATATTGCAAAGTTTTCTTTGTATGTAGATAAGGTTGAATACTATAAAACCTTTTTTTTTTTTTTTTTTTTTAATACTATCATTTTATAAGCTGCATTTTTCCTATTTATGTCCGATGCTCAGTGATGATGAAATTCCTTATCGGATATTACATGTTAAATGAGTTTTCGCAATACTGTAGCTGACTCGATCCTCAAATACATCATTTTACCATGTTTTTCTTAACTCACTTTCTTGTTTGTTTGTACAGTACAGTACATATCTGCAATTGATTTTTAACTAACTTCCCGTCTAGACATTTGAAAGTTTTTGAATAGTTGAGAAGACGATGCCAATGCATTCCCTTAATACTTTTAGCCATCTTTAAGCAGAAATAAAGTCATAATTGATAAATGTTATAGTATATTACATGTAGCTAAAGTGACACTGTGAATTTTAAATTACAATGACTTTTTACTGAACCCAATAGAATTTCAGTTACATTAAAAAAACTTATCACTGCGAAATTTATAAGGTACCCAAATTAAATATGCATACCTCAGGCAGTGGTTTAGTAATTATTATTATTTTTTTTTTAAATTGAATGTCTATGTTGATATTTTTTATTAAACTTATCAATTCTGATAATTATATTTCTAAAAATGACTGAGACAAATATTAATTTTATTTGAGAAGGAAATCAACATCCTCTTACGATATACTACCTTATTTTTCAACATATTTTAATAAAAAAAAATAGTTTTCCTTTTTATAAAAGCTTAATTTATGTGAAATATTTGCGATAAATGTATTTAAAACTGCACTTTATACAATTCTGCCAAATTATAAATAATAGAAAACGACAGCATACTACAATTAAAACTTAGCTATGATTTTTTTTTTTTTTTAAACATATATGACTGAAAATCTGTTATGACTTTCTTAACATTTTAATTTAATGATGCAAATGCATTCTACTCTATAGAATTAAATGGTAATATATTTTTAAATTTTCCTTCTCTGGAGGAAATTAAAATAATGTATTTCCAATTTCCTCTCAGACAATTGCATAAAAAAGAGAATTTTTAATGAAATTAAAGAAAGCGAAAAGCTCATTCGTAACGCATTTCCAAAACTGAGTATAAAAGAGGAAATTTCTAATTTTGTAATTAAATGAAAATATTTTAAGCTGGATAATCATAAACACAATCACATTATATAATTACATATTAATATTAATGAATTTGCTACATAAATTGTGTATACAGAAATATTATAAGAAAACAACTCTAAGTAAATGTTTTTCTTATTATTCTGTCTTGTTGCTTCATATTAGAACTATTGATTTTTTTTTTTTTTTTTTTTTTTTTTTAACTGAAACAATAACTTTAATTCAAAACTATAAATTTATACTATAGCTTTTTTTTAAGAAGAACGTTACAGTTTGTCTAATGTAGATACGGACTTTTTGGATAAAACTCAAGATTTTACAAAATTTATCAACTATAAAATTTCAATACATAAAAATTATATATTTTAAAAATATAAAATAAGTAATATAAAATACACTCCTGATCAAAAGTTTAGCGAGATTTGCAAATGAATCACTTTTTTTTTTTTTTTTTTTTCAAATTAAAAACTTATCTTTCAATGAAATGTTTTAAAACATTGGGTATTTAAAGAACTGGGCCTCCCTCATGTTTTTCAATGAACATTGTCTTAAGACAACAATTAGGGGGCCGGTAACAAATTGAGCAAAATTAGTAATGTTTGTGATTACACTGTGTCGTTAATTTAACGAAATGAACTGTAACTTTAGTATATGTTAATATAGACCGGTTCAATTTGTGGATGAATTTGTGTGACGATAGCAAGTTAAATAAAGGAAATCAACATGTTTTTCTTATAATATACAGAGTTTTTAACGAAAATTATGCACAATATCAGATACGTTGGAAAAACACTTTTAAAACAATATACTGCAATTGCATTACAAATATATTAAATATCTCAATAAATATGCACATTTTTATAAAGAACGTGTTTACTGCACATGATACAAAGATAAAACCTTTTTTATTGCATAGGTTGAAAGCTAGATGCGTTGGGCAAATTTTATGAAAAGTTCATTTGAATAGAATAAAAATTAAGACAAAAATGACAAAAAAAAAAAAAAAAAAAAAAAAAAAAAAAAAACGAGCTAGATTTTAGAGCTTTTCCCAGAGTTGAAATTTCCTAAGGGGTATTTCACATGCCGCGTAATTAATTTTAAGATCCCATTATTTCAACCACACTCCAAATGTACATTTTTGTGGAAAATCCCTTATAAGCTTGTAACTCTAACATATTTTTGTTTATTTACTATGATTTGTGAAATCATATGGGGTTTTTCCCAAAAAACAACAAACCAAGTTTCCAAATTTTGCTATACATTTGAACAGAAGTATATGTATTAAAAAGGCATTTTCCAACACGTCCAAGTAATTTAATTGTTTTAAAAATTATATTTACTAATTAAAAACTATACATACAAAGTTTTTCACTTTGACGTATCATAGCATCTTTTTGTAAAAACTGTCATCATTAATCTAAAACAAATCAAGTCACAATTTTCACCAAAAGATGGTATGATATTCCATAACGAAAACTTTATAATTATGACGTTCAACCTGTTATTGTATTTTAAATCAATTAAATGACTTCAACGTGTTTAAAAATGCCTCTTTAATACATAACTAATTACACATAATTTAAAGCAAGTGTAGATATTTTTAACCAAAGATTATACTATTTATATTTGTAGAACATTTTTATTTATCATATAGCAAAACAGACATTTTTAATATTTTTAAACTAATGTATTATTATATATATATATACATATCTGTATCGAATGCTTTTATTTATTTACTTTTTTTTTTTTAAGCAGACAAGCAACATTTACGCAAAATTAAACTCCGTTATCCAAAAATATTTCGTTTTTTATTGAAAAACATATTAAATTACCATTAAAACTAAATTGATAGGAAAGATGCGTGAGAAAAACATTGTAAACTGTACTTTTTGACATTTAATACATATATATATATATATAATATTATAGTTTAAAATAATTAAAGAACACGCTTTTATTGAAATGTGAACTAAAAAGCACAAAATATCTACCTTAGTATTAAAATGCAGGGTAAGAGAAAATCGTGTGAGTCACACCATAATATTTACATACATTTAAATCTTTAATAAAAATAATTTAGAATTATATAAAAACCATTTTTAAAAAATCTCCCCTGACTGGGTTCGAACGCTATACCAATAGGTTCATAGCGCGGAGCTTTACCTCACAGCCACAGCGTTCACGTAGGGAAAGTCTTTTTTTTTTTTTACAATATAGATTTTTTGTTTGTTCCCTGGGTGGTTACAAACATACATTGATACATACAAACATACATACAGGCGAAGCTAATAAAAGCGTGTTAATAAATAAAAAATTCTACAATCTGTTTCAGTTAAACTTTTAGATACGAATATTTTTCCTTATATGTTGTGTTTTAAACTGAAATTATTTTAAGACATCCTACATAATTTATTGAAATGCATCGTGCTTAATAGATTAAATTCGTAATGTACATTTGCTTCTCTTTACAAATTAATGTAATTTCTTTATTACTCTCTTTGAATCCTCATTAACTACTTCAATAACTCGGGGTAGATGTAGCTTTCCACACGCTACAGTGGCCGGTGAAGTGGTTAACATATAGAGGAGTATTAATAAAGGAATTTTAGTATAAAAAAATTATAGAAAGAAAGAAGTTCATTTGTAAAGTATTTGATAAAACACACTAAATATATATTATATATACATATATAAAAGTTTCTGTTCCTTTAATGAGATCAAAATATTTTAAGCTAAATAATGGCAAATTATTGATTACACTGCTCTGAAAAATAAAATCGAGGTCTGAATACCATTCTTGCTGATTCTCATGTAAAATTGCCTCCTGAATCCGATTATGACTTATTTTTTGCCCAGTTACCCTCAGTTTTCTAGAAACACCAACCCGTCCCTTAATTTCTTTCCCTATTCGATAATTTTATGACGATGAATTTGATTTGAAGAATGGAAAATAATTAATTTAACACGTAAAACCCCAAAAGTATAAAGTTTCAAACATAAAAAAAAAAAAGTATGAGCTATGTAACGCATAATTTCAGTGGCAAATCCCCCCATTTTTTTTTGCTTTATCACAAATGTCAATTTTTTTTACAATTTTCCAACTCTGTAGCTGCTAAGAATATATATTTAACGGTTAAAATAATCCTCTCCCTCCTAAAAATAAAATTTATAGCCATAAAATTCCCGAAAAATGATAAAAATAGAGAGTCATTCCTAATAAACGGTTAGTGATAGGGCAAAACGGGCGTACTATTTGGATTCAGGAGGTCATTTTACATAAGTATATGCTGAAATGGTGTCAGATGCAATTTTCATGCAAAGCAGCGTTATGTATAAAAATCCTACTTGACACTTATTATGTATCTTCATATCAGAAAAAAAAATAATGATAATAATAATAATAATAATCTATATATTAATAGGCAAGCATAAAATTTGTTGTCCCTTTTTAACATATTAATTATGGGAGTAGAGGGTTGAAAATGGTATCATTCGAAAGGTAAGGTGCGAATACAAATATTATTTTCTTACGATGCCAAGAAGGTATATAAAAATACATTTATTTTTTATGCATTTTCCCCCATTTTTCCCTTTTATACACGTATTCCTTTACATTAAAAAATACCTAAAAGTAGAAAGTTGTTAAATCTGGCAATTTCATAAAGCTCAAATAAAACCATAGACACAGTAATTTGTATAATGTAGCATCACTACATGCAAGCGAAGTGATGACGTCACTGTCTGTCCATGGAGCCATGTAAAAGATTTTCTATGTTTATCCGCGATTGTAATGATCGATAGATGGCGCTTTCTCAACACTGCAGTTGTTAGTAAACATTATAGCCACGTGTGTTCCATTAGTGTTCTTTTTGTTATTCTACTTAATATTCGTACTATAATTTCTCCGCCATTACATTATGGAAAATTGATTGCTTTTGGAAAAAACACTTCAGTTTATTCAAAGTTCGATCGGAAGTAGATTTTTAACTGAAATTGAACAAATATTAGTTTCAAATCATCTGATTAATTCTTTACTTCCATTAGCCGAAGCAACTGAAATTTTAAATTTGTCATTTGGAAATAAATGGAAGCTCAATTCTGGATTTCTTGATCCTTTGGAGTTAGATTGTAGCACACAACAGTATGTGTTATCTTTTTTACCGTATTTATTCATTTTTATTCAATAAATATATGTGAAACTAAATATCGGCAAGCAATGGCGGCTGTATGGAATTCGAATTAAACCATGTTTATTGTAATTTCACCTTAGCCCACCAGAGGGCGAGCATTTCATTACAATCGCGGATTGTCCATTGAGTTTTTTGTAAAAAATTATTAAAAAATAACGGAAATTATCTGCCGATTTTAATTCCGATATTTGGGTATAGTTATATATAAGTTACTGTCTACATGTGTTTGATTGAGTTATTTTTTCTGTAAAATTGATAAAATTTTAATTTAAAATCACAAAACTCCAGAAAAAAAAATGGCAAACTTCCAGTTTCGAATGTAAACATAAACATTTCATTTCAAAGGGTGACATTTAAACAATAAATATTGAACTAATATACTAAATAAAAGGAAAATAGATTTGTTACTAACTGCTGCATGTATAAGTAGACGATACGGAAAAAATTCCGATTTCCGTTTTTTGCTGAATTTACATGTTTTGAGCTTTCTTTACGTTTCAATTAACTGAAATTGGCTACTTATTTTTTTAAAAAGTGTCTTTATTGCTAGATTTTGTGGGTAGAAGAAGCAAGTAGAAGATTCATAAAAACTTTTGATTTCCGGTTTTCGATGAATTTACACGTTTTGAGATTTCCTTGCATTTTAATTAAGTGAAATTAGTGAAATTGACTACTTATTTTTATTTTTAAAAAAGTGGATTTATTATTCTTTCCTCTGCATATATAAGTAGAAAATATATATAAGTAAAACTCTGCTGATTCAGTTAGAGTGAATATTGGCAAACAATTTCCGCAGCTGTGTTGCAATTGCATTCCGTTTAGGACAAGGCAATAACTTTGCTTTGCCTCGCTTTGCAAAAAAAAAAATGGTCGAGTTTCGACCACTGGGCGATACTAGTAATAATAATTAAATAAATAAATACACCTATATATATATATATATATTTATTTAAAGATAGTTTTATTCTGTGTTGTTGTAGAAGAATAGGATTACTAAAAATATTTAGATAATGAATAAAATAAGCTTTGATTGAGAAGAATAAATGTACAATAAAAATATTTTTCGTAGAATGTTGCGAGAAGTCTTGCTTGTATTCGAGCATATTCCGGATGATTCTCATAAGTCACATCTATTTTTTGTCAATTTACTTTAATAAACTTTTAATAAAAAAAAAAAAAAAAAAAAAAAAAAAAAACTATTTACATTAGAATACGAATGTTAGAAACTGGTAAAGTATGAGTTCAGATAAAATGTAGAATATATATAGGGTTCCCCAAAATGTACTTGCAAAATTAAATGTGATATAACTTGATTTGTAATAAACTTAGAGAAAAAATCTACTATTTTTTTGACTCCCAATCTCCGATTTCTTAATACACTACCTACCAATAAATATTTGCACATTTTCTAACTTGAGCGTTTTGATAAATATCTAGAAAAGTTCTTCTGGAATCATCTTGAAACGTTACTAGAGTAATGAACACGTTATACCTTACATATTTAAAGAAAAGTTGTGTCTTGAAAATGAAATAATGGCCAGTAAAATCTAAAGAAAAATCGAAATGTTTTGGATCATCCTGTAAAAAGTAATGCTGGAAATGCATTTTGGCTGTAGCATGTGGTTAATTTCCTTATTATCTGTATAAATTTTTAAGAGGCTATCACATATATTCACGGACATATATATATATATAAAGCGTAGGGTATAAGAACCACATTTATTGAAATTTAATTTTTCCGACTGAGTGAAAATAATGCCTGGACCGGGACTCGAACCCCGGATCTTTGACTTACAAGGTCAAGGCTCTACCAATTGAGCTATCCAGGCCGACATCCCGGTCAGCATTATTCACTCAGACAACCTTTCAGGCAGGAACAATCTGGTCTATCATTTAGGTAGCTCAACAGAAATAAGCCGAAGGAAATGGAAAACACCATTAAACAATGGGAGAATGAAATACAATTTTTTAATAAAATCGCACAATCAGCTGTGGAAGAAAATCATATTTATTGAAATTTAATTTTTCCGACTGAGTGAAAATAATGCCTGGACCGGGACTCGAACCCCGGATCTTTGACTTACAAGATCAAGGCTCTACCAATTGAGCTATCCAGGCCGACATCCCGGTTAGCATTATTCACTCAGACAACCTTTTAGGCAGGAACAATCTGGTCTATCATTTAGATAGCTCAACAGAAATAAGCCGAAGAAAATTGAAAACACCATTAAACAATGGGAGGATGAAATACATTTTTTTTAATAAAATCGCACAATCAACTGTGGAAGAAAATCATATTTATTGAAATTTAATTTTACCGACTATGATTTTCTTCCACAGTTGATTGTGCGATTTTATTAAAAAATTATAAGAACCACATCGAAAATATTTTCAGAAAAAAAATAGCATACATTATTAGACACAGCATACTGCAATCGGAAAGCAAATATGTTAACTATCTTACAAAATATGAGCATTTTTACTAAATAAGTTTTATCTACGCATGCGCTAGCTTTTAAAAAATTTCATCTGCATAATTTAATACCCAAATGTATTGATGAACGTATGGGAAACCCCCAAGCGAATATCGTGTGAGTTTAAAGAGTTATGATAGATAGAATGAACAGAATTTCAGTTTTTCTAAAAACAAAATGATAGCGGGTTTTATCAATATTTATTTACAATCAGCGAACATTGTATTGCCATTGGTAATTGACTGAATCAAAATTAAAATGTGAGTAAAACACTTTATAGCATTCATTTTGAGAGAACTGAAATGAAGTTCATTCTACCTCTCATAACTCTTTAAATTTACACAATATTTTTCTGGGATTTTCATATAAGTTCCTCAATTCATTTGGATCTTAAATTATGCAAATGATATATATATATATATATATATATATATATATATATTTTTTTTTTAACTAGCGCATGCGTAGATATTTTTTTTTAATAAAAATACTCATATTTCGTAAAATATCTAAAATTTTTACCTTCCAGTTGCAATGTGCTGTGTCTAATAAAGATGGTCAATGTTTCTGAAAATATCGTTGCTCCGGGTCTAATACCTTACATGTTATATTTAAAAAAGTGGATTTTTTTTTCAATGTTTAAAAAGAACCATTATATTTGAATGAGTATATGTGGTAACCTCTTACAAATTTATACAGAGAATAAACATATTCTTTTTTATCACATGCTAGATCCAAAATGCACTTCAACATTACTTTTTACAGGGTGATCCAAAACAGTGTGATTTTTCTTTAATTTTTTATTGGTCTCCTTTTCCTTTTTAGAGCAACCCTTTTGTTGACATACTATATTACATATAACGTGTTATTTATTCTACCAAATTTTCAAGATGATTGCAAAAGAACCTTTCTAGAAATTTAACAAAAAGTCTAAATTCGAAAGTGTACACATACTTTTTGGTAGGTAGTGTATAAGGTATTAAATAAATATTTTTCATGTGAACGTAAATGCCTTCCCATGTGACAAAAGCAACATAAGTGCATTAATTCTTTTTCTTTGTTGTTGCAGGGATGAAGGCACATATGATGCAGAAATATTGCATAAATGAAACCAAGAATGAAGCCTGTACAGGAAAAGGTTAGATATGTCTTGATTTATGGAAACGAAGTGAGACACCTAAATTCAAAGATATTTCAGAACGCACTACAAAAAAACACTGCGTTTTCGTATATCCATAGGAAGATGATGCAGGAAATCTATGGAAATAGGTAGTTTGCACTTCAAGTACTCTGAAGGCATGCCAATGATAAGAGAAGAAGATACAGAGAGAATTGGACAGGTTTTTCAGTATTCACCATAAATGTTTGTTCGCAAAGCATCAGAAGAAATGCAGATCCCTCGTATGCGATTAGACAAGCGTCTTCATGTATGCTTCCGTTCAGACTGTAGTTCAATTGTTACAGAAAATCAAACCAGATGTCAAGATCATAAACAGATGAGAAGCCAAAACGTGCTGCATTTACTCCGGAAGTTACTGCATTTATAGATATGAATGAACAATTTCTGAAACACGTTGCACTTTCAGATGAATCAACTTTTCAGGTGTGCAGGAAATGTAATAAACATATCTTACGCATCTGGTGTTCGACCAGTTCACATGATGTAAGAGAGGTAGGGAGTGATAGGCCCAACACTGAGAAAAAATCATGTGATTGGCATCAAGAATCTAAATTGAGGCTCTATTAAAAGTAATTCCCCGTAATCCTTTTAAATTCGAGCCCCCTTTCCTAGCGAATTCCAAAAACACTTATTAGAATTCTAGACGGGTTTCTTTAAATTCGAGCTCCCTTTTCTAGCGAATTCCAAAAACCCTTATTAGAATTCTAGACGGGTTTCTTATATTATGGTGGTCAATTTCAATTGAAATCTCTGTAAATAAATGCGAGGACAAGAGGTGAGTTTTAGTAACTATAATTTTGTTTTATAATCCACTTCTAGTGACGCAACGTGTTTACCTAATACGCATAACATGGAAATCTATATTTCTAGTTTATGAATTTAGAAAATGGCTGCTTATTTATTCTTGATGAAAGCGGTATATTTTTCTTTTCAGTGAAAGATGAAATCCTGTGCCACATGTAATATGACTGTTCATTTTTGCCGAAAAAACAAGGAATGATTTAAATTATTATGACATGCTTCTAGTATACCTAATACCGCAAATGAATATCCGGCAATCGCTCTTTCTGTTTCGAATTTATGGTACATATCCGCACTGGGTATTGCCAATAGGATATTCCCTTAACAATACTTTCCAGAATTGATAGATGATATGTATGTTGAAAATGATATACATAAAAAAAAAAAACACTGAGGGAGATAATGGAGATTTTAGCAGAAAAGCGACAATCACTTAAAACACTCCTTTTTTTTTATCGATTACCTTCTCAATAAAAATTGTTATCAACAAATTGCGATAAAAATAGTTTGAACAATATTTTTTATATTTTTTCAAAACATTTTCTTAAAAGAAACTACAACTTATTGCAGTTAAATATTTGCAAAGGAGAGCCTTTTTTCATATATATAACAATTTAAACTCAAATTATTTATGAAGTTCTTAACATTTTAACCTATTGAAACAAACGATTTCTACTGAATAGAACAGAATCGCCATGTTCTCTCATATTTTCTTCCTCTAGAGGAAATTAAAGTCATATTTTTTTTAATTTCCTCTCATACGCGTGAGCACGTAATAATAATAATAATAATAAATTAATGATTTTTTTAGAATCATAAATTAAAGAGACCGACAAAATCATTTGTAACTTATTTCCTAAGATTGTGTTTAAAAAGGGATTTTTTTTTTTTTTTATTAAATGAAAATATTTTAGGTAGATGTTTACAAACACAATCACTTATTATATAATTACATACTAATATTCATGAATTTGTTTACCGAAATAAAAAAAAATGTACACACACACACACACAAAAAAAAAAAAAGAGAAATATCTCGTAACAGATAATTTTTAGGATGATTTCTATTTGACTTTTATTGTTTGATATTAAAATTAGTAAAAAAAAATAAAAACACAAATAAATATTCTGGAGTGTCCTTCACACGACTTTCTCTTACCCTGAAATTGAATACTATAAATACAGGTTGGAGAATAAGAGGTAAGAGAACGAGTACTGTTATGTAAACCCATGTTAAACAATTCAAATTAGGCTTCGAAAGAGTTTTATGTGATAATTAATTATGTGTGAGGGGAGTTAACGCCCGCCTAAATCCCCCGTTTCATCAATGCACCTACATTTATGTAGAATTTTATTCTGTTATTAAAATTAAAAGTTTACTTAAAATTATACGGACAATTTACACACAGAACATTTATTGAAACTTATCAATCTTGATCAAACTTTTCCAGCAACAAACTTATATTAACTTCAGAATACAACATTTGGATCTCCTAAAATTATTCGTTTTTAAGTTACTCTAAGAGACACAGACAAAGATCAAACGTTAAAAAAATGGACTGCGGTAATCAGGAAACATCAAAACGTGTAAATATGCAAAAAAAAAAAAAAAAAAAAAAAAAAAACAAGCGATGAATATTTAGCTTAAAACATGCATTATTTACCACAGCTTTCCTAGAAATGGTAAAATATTATTAGTAAAACACATCCAATAACAACAAATAACTAGTATGTTGTGGTCACCGCATGACATTCGTCTATATTTTCCTATACAAATTCACTCAGGAAAAGTAATTTATTAACATTATTATTATAAAAAATATTTTACCTGATAATGCAGACGATTTCCATATTAGAGAAGTAGTATAACACTAAATATCCAATATATTTTATTTTCAATAGAACATTTATTTATTTATTTATTTATTATTATTATTATTATTATTTTGTGTTAAAAATGAAAAAAAAATAAAAATCGATAACTTTATTTTAAATTATCGCAGATCGATGGTTCAACCTTTCGTTTTAAAGGTATTGGCCAGCATTTTTGAAAGATACCCATCATGAAAATTTACTCCCCTTGAGAGGGGACTTCCCCCCGGGGGAGGTGGGGAGGCGAGGCTCCTACATTCACATTTTTTTTCTATAGATGTTAAAATGTACTTACCTGCAATTTTCCCCATAGACGTAATGTATTTGAATTTTTTTGATTGTCCTGTACATGAACCAGTTGCTTCATCTCAACGAAAACTTAGTGTAGCATCCTTATATCATACCCATTTAGAATACCGAGCTTGGATTTTCTGCTACTACTTGTTCTTGAGATATGCTGATAACAGACACACAGACAGACAGACACAGACCTTCGTGTTCAGGGGACCTCAAAACTTGTCAATATAACAAAAACTCACTTTCAAAATTTGACCCTAAAACAATACTTTCTCTAAGGTAAAAGAGAAAGTAAAAAAAAAAAAAATAATAATAATAATTCACACAACAAGATGACTACCATAAAAATATAATTTTCTTATTTCATAGTTTGTGTTTGTTTTTTTTTTTTTTTTTTTTTTTTTCTTCTTCTTTCTTACTTTCTCTTTCTTTCTCTATTTTTCTTTATTTTTCCTTTATATTTCCGAAAAGTTCCAATTACTAATGTGGGTGAAAAAAAAATGAAATGTGGATGTAGCTTCTTTTGAAATGTGGATAAAGCTCTTTAGAGAATGTAGATGAAGCTTTTTGAATATATCAGATGAATCAATAAATTTCATTAAATTTCAAATTTAAATATACAAAAATGGCATTTGTTTTACAAAAACATATAAAGCTTTTCATCGGTTTTCTGTAAATAGTTTTATAAAAAAATATCTTTTATATATGTTAATAGGAAATTTTTATTTATCATATAGTAAAACGTGTATATTTTCAATATGTATAAATATCTATTATGCATATATATATATATATTTTTTTTTTTTTTTTAAAGAGGTTTATATATTTTTATTTTTTTTTTTCTATATTTTAGCAGCAAAGCAACATTTATTTAAAAGCCACAAATATATTTTTTGAAGATTTTTTTTTCGTTGAAAAATGTATTAGTTCTCTATTAAAACGAAATCGTTACCAAGGATATTCAATATAAATTCAAAAACAATGATTTTACATTTCTATAAATTTTATAAATAAAGCTAAACTAAAAAATACTTCAGTTGAACTTTTAGGCATGAGTAATTTTATGTAAATATTGTAATTAATACTGATATTATTTTATTACCTGCATGACATTTTAATCTATTGATGCAAACGTATTGTACAAAGAAATTAAATTCGTAGATTGAATTCGTAATGTATAATTTTTCTTCTGTGCAGGAAATTAATTTCTTTTTAATTTTCATTCAATCGCATGATCATAAAAGGGAAACCATCATGAAAGAATCCTAGAATAACAAATTATAAAAAGTGAAGTTTAATAGTAACGTATTTCATAAATGAGACTATATAAAAGGAAATTTCTATTTCTTTAATTATCTCAAAAATATTTAAGTTGAATAATGATAAGTTATCGATTGTGCATAACAAACTCATTTGATTTCTTTATATATTTTGATATAAATTTTCAAAACATATTTTATATGCACTATATAAAACAATACTCAGCAAAATTTTTAATTGCACAGATGTTTTTAATGATATTTTTCTCTCTTGTTTTATGAGAATAGGGTTAGTAATAAAATAAAATAATATAAAATAAAATAATCTTTGGTTTAGTGCTATAAATTTATACAAAAAGAAAAAAAAGTAAGAAAATGAGAGTATTTTGCATGACTTTGGGCGTATTTTGAATAAATGCCATGAACACATTTTTTGCCAATTGACATTAAAAAATTTTACAGTTTTTTTTTTTTTTTTTTTTTTTTTTTTTTTTTTTTTAACAATACAATAAATATATCAGCAAGTAGTTAACTATGAATTTAGATAACATGAAAATATTCATAAGATTTTTCAAAAAGTGCTTTGCAAATTCAATGAGATGTAACTCGATTGGTTATTTACTTAGAAAAAATAGTAAAATTTGTCTGATGCACCCTCTAAAAATTTTACTCTTTAAAAACCTAATGATACGGATTGTGAACGCACTAACTCTATTTCTATATTTCTGCTCTCGGTACCCCCTTTCTGCCCCCTAATAATTTTATACTTATGAAAATATCTGTAATCGATTTTTTACTCCCAAAAGCGTGTAAATACCATGTTTTGAAGCTCTATTACTATTTTAAAATACCCCCTCAAAACAAATCTCCTTAAAAGTTTTACATAGTTGATATTATCTTCAATGGATTTTTTAAACCTAAAAATACACATATAACAATTTTCGATGCTCTATCTCTATTTAAAAATTTTTGTTCTCCCTACAAGAAATGCCCACTAGTATTTTTACATTTTTGAAAGTATTTACAATCCATTCCTAATACCCAAAAACATATAGATACTAATCTTTGAGGCATTAATCTCTATTTCAAAATTCTCTACGAAATGTAACCGAAAACTCCTCAACTAATGTTTTTACACTATTGAAAGTATTAGCAAATTATTCCTTTCACCAAAACACCTCAGGATACCACTTTTCTAGGCTCTATTTCTATTTGCTCTTAAAAAATAATCCCCTTCTATAATAATTATACACTTTCGAAAATATTTCAATCGATTCCTTACACCCATATTTTGAGGCTCTATTTCTATTTTACACTTTTGGAACTATTTGGAATCGATTACTCCCATCTAAAATATAATATGTAATATAATTTTTCAATCTATATTTTAAATTTTTTGCCCCCTTTCTTCCCAATCATTCTCCAAGTAATGTCCGCTTATTAATTTCACACATTAGAAAATATCTGCAATCGATTCCTGGGCCCTAAAATACTATTAATACCAATTTTGAAAAGCAAAATTGAATTTCTACATTTTTTAGTGTTTCCGTCGTCTGTGTCTCGTAATAATTAGCACTTTCGAAAGTCTTAACTGTCGTCGATTCAATATTCTTAAAAACGTTTTAGTACGAAATTTAAAAAAAAAAAAAAAAAAAAAAAAAAAAAAAAAAAAGTCGCATTTTCTCTTTTTGTACAGTGATCTCCCCGAAGATAAAATCGATTTTTATTCACGAAAATATATCCTTTTTTTGTTTATTGTCAGATTTTTAGGAAACCTAAACTTTAGTCTAATCTTATGCCATTCTGGGTGATTATTAATTCATGTGTAAATAACTTAAAATTTGAAAATTCCGAAAGTTACAACTTTTTAGGCCAATTTAGATCCAGGTGTTGTTTTATAGAAGGAAATCATTTCCAGTGTCATTCCTGACAGAAGTCTAGACAGAATACATTTAAGTGAAGTGTTTTCATTAATATTTCAGTGTTTAGTTAATTTAAAGAAGTCTAATTGTCGCATCGATTAAGAAATTGATTCTCTGGATTCAGAAAAATCTCCCCTGTCATTTGGTACAAAATTTGAAACATTCGGAGCAAATTTTTTAATTTTTAATTTATTTGGCCATTTAACGCTCCTTAAATGTTTCTTACCTTTTGAAAGGGACTGTGACAGCATATGTCACGCTTCACCATAGGATTTCATAGGAGCCCTCTCAAAAGGTTAACTCAGAAATGTCTCGTTTTTTAAGTGACTTAGGTTGACGATTTAATTAATGTCTTTGCAACTAATTAAAAATTTTAAAATCGTTTTTTCCATATCCCCTCGAAAAGGCTTCTGAGCACCAGTATATCAATTGTTGTACTTCTAAGTTCTGTTGAGGACTGAACAGGATGCACATAAAAACAGACGGTTATTTATTACTGTAGATTCGGAATTTTCATTTTTACTACCACAAATAATAATATTAAACTAAATAAATATTAAATAGGCAATAAGACTTCTTCACACACCATAAATATAAAGCCAGCACAACCGGTTTCAAAAGGACGTAGCCTTCCTTCATCAGGTGCAAAAAAACACATGCTACTGCCTTGGAGGCAAAAGCAATACTGAAACCAGGGCAAAATCCAGAGGGGGAAGAGCAACACAAACAGCCAATAGGAAGCATCATGCAGAACCAATCAGAGAGGAACACGTATGCACACACAAAAACCAAAGGAGGGAGGGAAGGAATAAACAATTTAAATTTTATTATTTTTATTTTTTTATTTATTTATTTTATTTATTTTTTAATTAATATTATACTAATAAGTGCATTTAATAAAATTTATTATTATTATTATTATTAATTTTTATTACAATTATTTAATTATAACTATTATTATGTTATAAACATAATGAAGGGAATTGTTTAATTGAATTAAACAAATTTTTCCAAACTGTAGACAGCAAAGTAGAATCAGATTTTTCATTGACAATTTTATCACGATTAAGGTAAATAGCTAAATTTTCCAAAAAATCCAGTTCGGAAACGCGCTTGGCATGAAAGATAATTTTAGTACTCTTAAAATTAAAACTATGATCCCAACTGTGCTTCGCAATAGAAGATTTAGAAATTTCTTGATTAACAACATACCTAGAATGTTCACGTAAACGGCATTCAAGATTTCTTTTTGTTTGACCAATATAAGATAACTCACAATTATTACAAGGGACATTATAGATACCCCACTTAAGAAGCTCGGGAACAGGGGATTTAGTTGAAGGGAGTTGGAATTTATTGACAGGTTTGAAAATAACGTGAAAATTGAAACGTTTCAAAACTTTGGCTAATTTTAAACATAAGGGGGGATAAAAAGGCAAGACAACAAGATTATCAGATTTAATTTGATCATCAATGGAAAGAGTAGAATTATAGGTTGGCCTACTGAACTTTTTGATAGCTTTATCAATTATAGAATGTCTAAAACCTCTTTTAATAGTAACGGACTTTAAATAATTGAGTTCTTCTTTAAGAGAAGAAGTTTCAGAAAAAATTTTAAGGGCACGATACACGTAAGTGTAAAAGGTGCCATTTTTTTGTTTAGCCGGATGATTAGAGAGAGCATGGGGAAGGTTAGAAACAGAGAAAGGTTTCCTGTACACAGAGGTTTTAAAAGAGGAATCGCACCTAGTAACTAAAACATCAAGAAAGGGGAGTTGATTACAATTTTCTAACTCGAAGGTAAACTGAATATGGGGATCAATAGCATTAGCAATATTAAGAATGGCAGAAACATCAAACGGATTTTCAACAAGAATGAAAGTGTCATCTACGTAGCGTAACCAGCATTTTACATTTAACATCTGTAATAATTTTTCCTCAAAATAATGCATATAGATATCGGCAAGAATAGGAGATAAAGGATTACCCATACTTAAACCATCACACGTTTTATAAAATTTGTTATTAAATTCAAAAGTAGTTTCGGAAGCACAAACATTAGTTAGATTAACAAATTCTTTGATTTCAATGTCAGAAAAATGAAATTCGCGTAGCCTTTTTTCTAAACAATTAAGAGCACCTTCAGTGGGGCATTAGTAAATAAAGACTTCACATCAAGAGATAACATTGAACAATTTACAGGATTCAGATTATTTAACTTCTTAACAAAATCATAGGAATGTTTTATAGTATGACTATTAACGCTCCATAAAGGAGAAAAAATAGAAGCTAAAAATTTAGAGAGGGGATAAGTAGCAGTACCATTATTCGAAACATTAGGTCTGAGGGGAACATTATTTTTATGAACTTTAGGTAAAGCATAAAAACGAGCACAAATTGCTGAAGAAGGGGAAACCGAGAATTTGGTATTGTCATGAACAACAATGGAATTTTTAACAGCTTTTTCATAGCCGGAGCTATCAAAAAGCTGTTAAAAATTCTATTGTTCTTCATGACAATACCAAATTCTCGGTTTCCCCTTCTTTAGCAATTTGTGCTCGTTTTTATTGGTGTGTGAAGACGTTTTATTGCCTATTTATCGTTTGTACACCAGTTTTGCATTTAGTTTTGGTAAATAAATATTATTAAACAGTAAAATAAAATATTTTAATTTCATTTCGAGTTATTTATATTAACATTGGTATTTATAACAATTTGCTATAAAAAAAAAAAAAAAAAAAAAAAACATTTAAGGCAATATTTGATTGAAAATCATTTAATTAAATTAAATGTTATGTGTTTTAAAATTTATTATCCGATAAGATGATAATTTCTTTTATTATTATCAATAAAGATATCTTGGTGATATTCACTTTGATTATTTTATTTTGGTAACACTGACATACATTTAAATGTACCATAATGAACGATTTATAAATGATAATATAATAAACCGCACACACTAACACTCACAGATATATATAGATATATATTACTGAATTTATACGAAAAATTAATTTTTTAGAGTTGGTAGAGATTTATTGATGTTGATATTTTGACATGAAGTTATTATTATTATTATTATTATTATTATTATTATTTTAAGAAAAAAATCTGCGAATTTTGAAAAAGGATATTGAAACTTGTTGATTAATTACGAACAGTCAAGCATAAGACCAAGCAATGTTACAAAATCCGTAAAACGAATAGAAATATTTTTCAAATTTTTTGTTAAAATCAATAAGGAGCTCATTCATTCACCAAACAATAATAAAAAAAAAAAATATCATTAAACTTTTTTATACATTCTATTAAAATTTAACTTGAGAATATTAATAATAATTAAAAAAAAAAAAAAAAAAAAAAAAAAAACTAAGACTTTTTTTGTCATCTAAGTATTAGATTTTGTACAAAATAAAACTTAATTTAGTACGACAGGACTTATTTCAATCTATTCAGCACCTAAACGCATGCAGTAACTATTTTTCATTCATAAGTGTAGGTTATTATATTTATTTCTTTAAAAAAGTATTTAATATAGCTTCAGTATAGAAGCCCCTTGGCAGCTTTTTAAATTTGTTATCATTCTGGCTGTGGCTACCGTAGTTGTGTAAGTAAAGACGTTCACGAGAAACGTCCGAGCTACTTCCGTATGAATTTTCAAATTTAGTCAAGTGATTATATACTGAAACTATTCCAGTTTTTTAACATGGATTTTTCCAAATTTAAATTTAAACGGTTAAAAGAAATTTTGCACGATACTTTGTTTGTTTTCGAAATAAAAGAAATGTATTTAGTATTTATTTATTTATTTATTTATTTATATATTTATTTTTTGGTATCAATTTTATTTATTTATTTATTTTTTTTTTTCATTTTAGTAATTTTAAATTTAAAACGATTCTTTATTTAATATATATTGAACCAATTATCCGATTGAACGAAAAAATACCGCGCTATCTAGGTGTTGTTTTGATTAATAAATGTAATAATTTTTGACAAAATCTAATAATAAGAACTGAAATTCTGAATAAATACAATGACAAATTTTAAGCTTTATATATTTTTTAAAAAAGCAAACAAAAGAAAAAAAAAATTTTTGCACGCTCATTCAAGGTGATAGATAAAAATTTGTAACAAAGAAAAATCAATCACCGAAGGAAATGGTAAGACCTGTCCTACTAGTATTTTTCCCTTTAAAATTTATCATATTTTTAAAGACATAATAGTATATTCTTTTTCCGGCTACGCATAAATTTAGTTTTTTTTTTTTTTTTTTTTTTTTTTTTTTAATATATAAGATATTAAAACTTTAATATACTAATATAATTACTATTTAAGGTTATTGTTTTTCAAGTGCAGGTGAAGGAAATAAATATTCAGCTTTAAATTAATATCTATCAAAAATTCGTATCCGAGTCCAAGATATTCTCCTCTCAAAGCTGTTACACGAGAAGTGCAGGTTTTGAACAGAGGTCGCACACCAGCTGTTCTAAATTTATTTATTTAATTATTTATAGTTTTTTTTTTTTTTTTTTAGTTTTTTTTTTCTGAACCTAGCGTAAATATGGTATAGAACCTGTTACAAAGAACCTCACGAAAATCCCACTGTCTTTTGTTAAGAAACTGTCGTGTTCAATTAACTTCAACCATTACGCAATCGACACTTCTTTTTTTTACTTTGTGTAAAAGGATTTTAATTTAATTCATGGAAAACAATATACTTCTTTTAAAATGTTTATTTAAAGCATTCAATTCCAGAGAATAATTCAGTAATACATACATTTCCTCTTATAGACACGAATTAAACCTTTTTATGGAAATTTGAATAAAAGATTGAAACAACAAACTAATCAATAGTGTAAATGTGTTTTACTTCAAAGAAATAACTTGTCCAAATAGAAAAAACAGCATAAATGCAAATAATAACAAACTGTATAAAGAAAAGAATGAATGACCTATTATTCAAAAACATTCTTGACAGTAAATCTCTTAGTAAAGAAGAGGATTTTTCTGAATGTTTAAAGAAGTCTTTGTCCCGATTTAAGTAAGATTTTCTTTTTAAGTTTAGACGAATGAAAAAAATCTTCTGCTTTGACTTAATCCACATCCAAATTCTTTTTATTCTGCATAAAAGTTTTCTACGGAAAACTATATATATATATACGTATATATTTCTAAGAAATTTAATCTAGTGACTTCTAGATATAAACATATACAGAAAATTTCAATGCATATAGAGTAGAAATTTACAATAAAAATGCATATATAAATATAAATATAAATTTAAACATACAAATTTTCAGAAGAACTCAATTTTTCATATATTTGAATAGTATTTTAGCAAAAATATACTGTTTGCTAATTTGTCATTTTATATAAATATTTACAATTCAACTCAAAAATTATTCAAAAACTTTAACAAATTTAAAACACGTTAAAGTACTGTTGAAAGCAGAAATGATGGATTGTGACGCGTATTTTAAAATGGAACTTGGCTGATCGGCAATGTATGACAGATTGCACCGAAGCAAATTAGTTGATATAATTTGATAAATATGTAGTCTCAACTTAATTACAAAAATAAATAAAATTTACTTTTATCAATTAGATATTAATGCTTT
The DNA here is from genome assembly GCA_963930645.1 of Salticus scenicus. Lineage (NCBI taxonomy): Eukaryota > Metazoa > Arthropoda > Arachnida > Araneae > Salticidae > Salticus > Salticus scenicus. The sequence continues at coordinate 130,781,584 of OZ005656.1, read as the reverse complement.
TGAATTAAGAATTTTAAGAAAGTTAGAACAGCCAAAGGTAAGTCAACAAAATATATATTTTAACATTATTAAATAATATTATGGTTAAAATAAAATATATTAATTAATGAATTAATTAATAAAAAATAAGCACAGTCCTTAATTGAAAAAAAAAAAAAAAAAATGTGAATTTTATACTTTACGTCACAAAAAGTATTTGTAAACTACATTAACAATAAAATAATAATAATAATAATAATAATAATAATAATTGCTTAGGGGAAACAGTTGGCACGGGGGTTTAGGGGTTCATGTTGGCAAGTGTAAAGCATCAGATTGGCCAGAGCTGAGTATAAAAAAGCTTTGAACTTCACGTTCATTTTAAGTTATTTAGCAACATACGTGATTCGATTTTTTTATTATTATTCTTTTACTCCTGTATTGTATAGAAAATATTTTTGAGTACATTTTTCAAAACTGAGTTTAGTTTACATGTTTTATACACTTACATGACGATAAAAATTTACGAGAAGTGCCACAGCTCTCTTTCAACTCTGAAATGAATACATTTTTCGAAAACACTATCGAGATCGATTTCAAGGTCATTTTTTTGCATTGTCAAATCGTGTTAGTAGCTTCACAGGTAGCAGTAAAATACAAAATATTGTATTTTGGAAAGGCGTGTATATGCGCCTGGGACAGTTAAGGTGTTAACTTTCCTTGGATTAGAAAAAATAAAATTTTTATTGTTGGGTTTGTGTATCTACTTGAGTTCCTATGTGCCTGTGTGAGACATTTTAAACACAACAACAGATATTAGCTGAATGTGCGAGTTGGATATCAATCATATAATATCTATGAACGAAATATCTCGTAATTTCAATTTGTGGTAGGTTCACACTCGAGTAAACAAAAGGAGACGAACGCACATATTTAACATGCATAAACACATTTTTTGCATAGAATATGATATATAAATCATTTACTGTGTGTTGCATAAACATAAAAATATTCGGATGTTTTAGGGCTACAGTTGCAAATTGCTTGAAGTGCATTTAAGCGCATTTAATGACACAAACGTATAACTGCCTCAATATTGAGGCAAAATACTTGCCACAACCATGTAAATAAATGTCACCAGTTTTAATTGTGTAACGTTTCACTGTACGCCTATGTTACACAGCTATAGCTGATAACATTTCTGAACATGGTTGGGGAAAATAAATTCCCTCAATAATGTTGTGTATTTTTACACAAAATATTTTACAATTATATGTTATTAATATTATTTGTTTTTAAGTATAGCAATCTAAAATTTTATATTAATGTAGGTACTGCCACGCAGAGAATAGTTTTCATTAAAACTAGAAAATATGTTTTGTTAAAGATATTTTGTTGTTTTAGATTATTATTTTTAAACAGAAACCACAACAACAACAACAACAAAAGTTTTACAAGTACTATGCAAAATTTACTGTTAATAAACCTACAAAATGTCTTTGTATATGTCTATATTGGAAAATACTTTTGTTTAATTTTCCCTTTATATATTTCGTAATTAATTAAAAAAAAAAAAAAAAAAAAAAAAAAAAAAATCCTGTTAAAGAAAAACGCAATTGTCTTTATTGCAATTCCAAACAAAACAATTATATTATATTGTTTACCGAAGAATTATATATTGTCGTCCTCATCATCATCATCATCAATTCTTGGCTTTAAAAATCACCGCAGAATTAAGATCTCTCCCATGTGATTCCAAATTTTCCTGTTTTCTGTAATTCTTCTCTATTCAGCTTTTCCAAACTTCACAATTTCATCTCTCCATCGACACAGTGGTGTCTTCATCGGTCTTTTCTTATCTCAGTATTCAAAATAGGTTTTGATGGTTAATCTGTCATCATTTCTTCTAACCAGGTGCCCAGCCCAGCTCAATTTTAAATATTTGACTCTAGAATTAACATCAGTAACATCGGTTTGCTCCCTAATCCAAATGTTTCGCTTTCTGTCTCTTCAAGTAAATTCTAACATGTATCTCTTCATGCTTCTCTGCGTTGTCTGAAGCTTTTGTCCAAATTCCTCTAGCATAAGTTAAAAAAGGCAAAATGTACTTTTAAAAATCTTTTTTATCAAACAAATTGAAAGATTGCTTTTAAATATAAGGTCATTGTGCCTAAATGCGATAACCCATAAATGCGACAAAGTTCTTCTACTGAAAATATAAATGCTTAAATCACAAACTTATAAATCATAATGGAACATACATATTTCAAGAACAGTTCGCGAAACTTTTCATTAAATTTTAAAGGTTTTTTCTAGTAGAATTTTCTTTTGCAGTAAACATTGTCCATTATGCCTTTCCGACGTCTTTTCCTAATTGCGATGAAAAATTTTCAAATAATAACTGTAATTTTATCCTTTTATTTTTCAAGGTCAAATAACCACTGTTACGTCATGTGCTTGAATACCCTTTATACCTACCAGAAGGAAATTTAAAAAAATACTACATTTTTTTTAAAAGAGGGGTTTAAAATTTTTATCGCATTTAAGGGTCTGTTTACACCATTTTCCTAAATGCGACAAATTTTATCCCTTAAATGCGGCGAAAATTTACAGTTGATATATTAAGAGAAGTTTAAGCATTTTTTCCTTTTTAACACTTTCCAACAAGGTTTAAAAGTGACTTAGGCTTGTCTGTCCCTCTGTCCGTCTGTCTGTCTGTCTGTCTGTCCGCGCTCTAACTCCTGTAGGGACACCCGAAAGTATTCCAAAGCACTGTGTTCTATGAGAGGTATTGCTGTAAGCCATATTTAATACCTTAACTGTATACAAATCTTAGTGAAATTGAATCATGTTATTCAAGTTCACTATCGGATGTTTCATATATAAAATGGAATAAATACCACCACTAGTTTGTACACAGGGGTTCTCGAAAGTACTCCAAAGCATTGCGTTCTATGAGAGGTATTTCTATAAACCAAATTTTAATAACTTTACTTTCCACAAAGTTTAATGAAATTGAAATATGTTATTCATATGCACAAAAGAATGCTTTTCATAGAATATAGCATGATTAGCATTAGATTTACAGGGCCACACAAAAATATTCAGTTACATTAAGAGTTGTTCATAAAAATTTGCCATAATTTCAATTTCGTTTACATTAAGCGTTTTTAACATTGTCTAACAATTTTCATGTGTGAATATAATTTCAATTTCAGTATCTGTCTGTTCGTCTGTCCGCGCTCTAGCTCCAGTAAATATATATGTAATTTCTTGAAACTGATATATGTTATTTAAGTTCACTATCGGATGTTCCCTATTAAAAAAGGAGTTAATATCTCTACTGGTTTGTGTACAGAGGCACCCAAACCTTTTACAAAGCATTGTGTTCTATGAGAGATATTTCTATAAACCATATTTTAATAGCTTTACTGTACACAAACCTTAATGAAATTGAGAAATGTCATTCAAGTTCACTATTGGATGTTTTATATATTAAATGGAGTAAATACCACCACTGGTTTGGGCACAGAGACACTTGAAAGCATACCAAAGCATTGTGCTATATGAGAAGTATTTCTATAAACCAAATTTTGATAACTTTACTTTCCACAAAGCTTAATGAAACTGAAATGGGCTATTCATATGCACAAAAGACTGCTTTCTATAGAATATAGTATGTTTAGTATTAGTTTTACAGAGCAACAAAAAAATATTCAGATACATAAAGAGCTATTAAGAAAAGTTTGCTGGAATTGCACTTTCGTTTACGTTAAGCGTTTTTAAAATTTTCTAACAATTTTTAAGTGTGAATATAATTTCAATTTGTGTATATGTGTATCTGTTTGTCTGCCCATCTGTCTGTCTTTCGGCGCTCTAACTCCGGTAAATATTTATGGAATATCTTGAAACTAATATATGTTTTTCAAGTTCACTATCGGATGTCCCCTATTAAAAATGGAGTGAATACCTCTACTGGTTTGTGTACAGGGGCATCGGAAAGTACTGCAAACTATTTTTTTTTGTATGAGAGGCATTTCTATAAACCATATTTTAATACCGTTACTTTACACAAATCTTAATGAAATTGAAATATGTTATTCAAGTTCGTTATCGGATGTTTCCTATGTGAAATGGAGAAAATATTACCACTGTTTTGTGTACAGGGAAACTTGCAAGTATTGCGTTGTATGAGAGGTATTTCTGCAAACCAAATTTTAATGACTTTACTTTGCACAAATCTTAATGCAATTGAAATATGTTATTCATATGCAAAAAGGAATGCTTTTTATAAATACAGTATGATTAGTATTAATCTTACAGGGCCACATAAAAATATTAAGTTACATTATGAGCTATTAATAAAAATTTGCTGTAATTGCATTTTCTTTTACAATAAGCATTTTTAACACTTTCTAACAATTTTTAAGCATGAATATGATTTTAATTTGGTTATCTTTCTGTCCGATTGTCTGTCTTTCTATCTGGCTCTCGTCCCGAGAGTTCTGAAATATTTTCAGAATTTTGAAAAATTGATATATGTTATTGAAGTTCACTATGGAATGTTTCCTATTTAAAATGCCATTAATATGTCCTAAACAACGTGTTTGTGTACAGGGAACTTTCAATGCTTTGCGTTTTAGGACAGACATTTTTATAAATCTCATCTAAATAACTTTCTACTGTAAAAATTATAAATAAATTGAAATGTATTTTAATATTCTAAAATAATGTTTTGTATAGAATATGATATGATCAACCTTCAGATTTACAGGACTACACTAAAATATTCAAATACATTAAGGGAAGCAATTATAATCTAACGGCTGGATTTTCTTTTGCATTAAGCCTTTTTAACGTTTTTCAACGATGTCTGAGAGCGGTTTTAAATTGAATTAGTCAATCTGTATATTTTTCTGTGCTTCTCTCCTTTGTTTGATAATGCAGGCAAAGAATATTGAAAGTTATACGATACAACAAGCACGTACAATTGGAGAATATTAATAAGCAGTGCGTACTGCATGCTTTTTCGTTCTTTTTTTTTTAACACTTTCCAGCAAGGTTGAAAAGTGCCAATGACTTCGGTTTGTCTGTCTGTCCGCAGTCGAACTCCTGTAAATTTTCATGGAATTTCTTGAAGCTGATATATCGTATTCAAGTTCACTATCGGATGTTCCCTATTGAAAATGGAGGGAATTCCTCTTCTGATTTGTCTACAGGGACACCCAAAATTTTCCAAAGCACTGTGTTCCATGATAGATATTTCTATAAACCGTATTTTGATACGTTTACTTTAAACAAATTTTAATGAAATTGAAATATATCATTTAAGTCCACTGCCGGATGTTCCCCATGTAAATTGAAGTAAATACCATCACTGGTTTGTATACAGGGACATCCGAAATTATATAAAAGCATTGCGTTCTATGGAAGGTATTTCTAAGCACCAAATTTTAATGATTTTACTTTCCACAAGTCGTAAATATATATATATATATATATATATATATATTATTCATATGCACAAAAGAATGCCTTCCATAAAATACAATATTATTAGCATTATATTTACAAGGCCACACAAAAATATTCAGATACATTAAGAGGTATTGTTGGAAAATTGCCTGAATTGCATATTCGTTTACAATAAGCGTTTTTATCACTTTCTAAATGTTTTTAACACTTTCCAATAAAGTTGAAAAGTGTTAATGACTTAGGTTTGTCTGTCTGTCTGTCCGTGCTCTATCTCCCGTAAATATTCATGGAATCAGAGTTAGACATACACTACTCAGAAAAGAAGAATTAAACACGGAGTTACATACTCTGTTATAAAAAGGCAAAGTTACACACACAATTACACACAAACTGTTAATAAAAATGCAGAGTTACACACACAATTACACACAAACTGTTAATAAAAATGCAGAGTTACACACACACTGTTAGCAAAAAATTAGCGGTACACACAGCGTTACACACATTGTCAAAAAGAAAAAAAAAAAAGAGATTTACATACGGAGTTACACACACTGTTAATAAAAAGGCGGAATTATACACAGCAAAAAATCAGTGATACACGCAAAGTTACACACATTGTTCAAAAAAAAAAAAAAAAAAAAAAGAATTGAACATTGAATTACACACACTGTTAATAAAAATACAAGATTATATACAGAGTTACATGCACTGTTAATAAAGAGTTACACACAGAGTTACACACACAGAGTTAAAAAGATGGCAGAGTTGCACACACACTTTTAATTACGTACAGGGTTACACACACTGTTAGTTACACATAAGTAAAATTACACACGTTGTTTGCTAAAAATCAGCGATACACACAGTGTTACACACACAATGTTAAAAAAAAACTGTTAATAAAAAACAAAATTACACATGGAGTTACACACACTGTTATTAAGAAAGAAGAGCTACAAACACACTGTTAATTGCATACAGGGTTGCACACACAGTGTCAGTTTCACATAGCGTTACGTACGCTATTAGAAAAGTTCAGCAATACACACAGAATTACACACACACTGTTAAAAAAAAAGAAGAGTTACACACTGTTAACAAACAATTTACACACAAAGTTCCACACACTGTTAAAGGCAGAGTTGCACATAGAGTTACACAACATTTTATCTTGAAATAGTTATGTGGTATTAAGTATTTTATAAACTATAAAAAAAGAACGAAAAATCATGCATTACGCAATGATTATTAACACTTTCCAACTGCGCGTAATTGTTGTATCTTATAACTTTGAAAGTTCTGTACCTACGTTATCACACATCACACAAGAAACAAACAGTAGTTCTGAAAGGCATACAGACAGACTAATTGAATTCCTAATCATTCTTAAACACTGTTTGAAAGTGTTAAAAATGCTTAACACAAAAGAAACCGTCACCCTTCGATTGTAATTCCAGTCCTTAATCTATCTGAAAATTTCAGTGTAGCCCTGTAAATTTGAAGGTTAACAAAATCATATTTTATACAAAACATTATTTTAGCAAATTAACAATAAATGCCAATTTCTTTTTGATTTTACAGTTGAAAGTACAGTATGAAAGTTCTTTAAATGTAAATTATAAAAATGTATGTCCTAAAATGCAACGCATTGGCATTTTTTGCGCGTTCCTGTACATAAACATGTTGTACAGTACCTATTAATGCCCTTTTTATTTGGGAACATTCAATAGTGAAAATGAACAACATATATATTTTTTTAAAAATTCAGAATATATTTCCGGACGCTAAGTGCGGTACACGGACAGATAGACAAATGGAGATTCGGGCACATAGATACAGAAATTGAAAACACGTTAAGACTTAAACAAGAAAGAAAAATCATGCAGTACCCATTGGTTAGTAACACCTTCCAACTGTACGTAATTGTTGTATCGAATAACTTTTAATATTCTTTGCCTACATTGTGAGGTTGAGACGTCAGAACGTCACCACAGTTGTTTTAATTAAGCTGGATCCAGCAAAGTAGAAAGTGGGGACGGTTAAAATCTCTTCGTCGCCAGTGACTCGGCGAAAGTTGAAGTCGAGTTAGCTTTGTGTCGGCAAGTTGCTGCAATGAAAGACTTAGATTTTGAATGTTAGATAAATTAGAAGTGATTTTAAAAGGACGGATTGAAATGAAGAGAGAGGAGGATGTAGGAAGAAGTATAAAATGGCCATGGTTTTAGTAGATGGGAGTGGATGTTGGAGGATATTATAGTGAATGTTGGAGGATATTATAGTGGATGTTGGAGGATATTATAGTGGATGTCGGAGCATATTATAGTGTGGATATTGGAGTATTATAGTGGATTGTTGAAAGTCCTACTTTGGTGAATATTGAGTAGTAGAAATTTAGAGGAGTGAGGAATAAGTCATGATGAGTGTTAGTACGAGTATTTGCTAGCGCTCGTGAAAGTGAATTTCGATCTGTAGGGAATCCTCTGATCGAAAGTGAAGTCGCAGCAGTGGAGTTACGAGTGCAACCGTCGCTACATCTTCAATTGCTTGCTGGGGTGAGATATTTAAGATAATCTAATTTAATTGTTGATATATATATTTTGATTGAGTAATACACTGACTGAGGTAGTTTAATTGCCAGGCCACCCTCCCCATTAATCTGATCAAATAAACTTTAGTTATTGTTAATTCAAGTCTTGTGTTCTCTTACTTATCCATTTAGTGATCTATATAAGTTAAGATGGAGTTTGCGTCAACGCAAACTTTACAACGTTATCACACAACAGACAGAAGGACTGAAAAATATACAGATAGACTAACTGATTTTAAAATTACTCTTAGGCATTTTGGAAAGAGTTAAAAAGGCTTAACGCAAAATAAAATGCAGCCATTAAATTATAATTACAGCTTTTGATCTCTCTGAATATTTTAGTCTAGCCCTTTAAATCAGAAAGTTAATCATACCATATTCTATACAAAACATTATTTTAGAATAGTAACAATACATTTCAATATTCTTATGATTTTTGCAGTAGAAAGACATAACTTTCAAAAAATTCTGTTCTAAACCGTAATACATTGTTTTTGTTGTTGTTGTTGTTGTTGTTGTTGTCCCTGTAAACAAATTAGTTGTAAAGGCCTATTAATGTCGTTTTGAATGGGGAACATTCTATAGGGATAATGTTTATAAAAATAACACTCATAAAACACAGTGTCCCTGTACACAAACCAGAAGAGATATTCACTCCATTTTCAATATGGAACATCTGATAGTGAACATCAATAAAATATATCAGTTTCGAGAAATTCCATAAATATTTACAGGAGTTAGAGCGCGGGCAGACAGACGGACAGACAGATGGACAGATACACAAACTGAAATCATATTCACAATTGAAAATGTTAGAAAGTGTTAAAAACGCTTAATGTAAACGAAAGTGCAATTCTAGAATTGTTTTATCAGTAGCTCTTAATATAAATGGATATTTTTGTGCCACCCTGTAAATCTAATGCTAATCATGCTATATTCCGTGCAAAGCATTCTTTTGTGCATATAAATAACATATATCAATTTCCTAAAACTTCGTGGAAAGTAAAGTTATTAAAATTTGATTTATAGAAATATCTCTCATAGAACGCAATGCTTTGGAATACTTTTAACTGTCCCTATACATAAATCGGTGGTGGTATTTCCGCCATTTTATACAAGAAACATCCAGTAGTGAACTTGAATAACATATTTCAATTTAATTGAGATATGTCTACAGTAAAACCAATAGAAATACCTCTCATAGAACACAATGCTTTGAAATGCTTCCGGGTGTCCGTGTACACAAACCAGTATAGGTATAAACTCCTTTTTAAATAGGGAACACCCGATAGTGAACTTGAATAACATATATCACTTTGAAGAAATTCCATAAATATTTATGAGATTTAGAGCTCGGACAGACAGACACGCAGACAAACAGGTGGACAGGCAGATACACAAAACTGAAACCATATTCACCCTTAAAAAATGTTAGAATGTGTTAAAAACGCTTAACGTAAACGAAAGTACAATTCTAGCCATTTTTTTTAATAGCTCTCAATGTAACTGGATATTTTTGTGCCACCCTGTAAATCTAATGCTAATCATGCTATATTCTGTGCAAAGCATTCTTTTGTGCATAGAAATACCATATTTAAATTTCCAAAAACTTCGTGGAAAGTAAAGTGATTAAAATTTGATTTATAGAAATATCTCTAATAGAACGCAATGCTTTGGAATACTTTTGAGTGCCCCTGTATATAAATCGGTGGTGGTATTTCCTCCATTTTATACGGAAACATCCAATAGGGAATTTGAATAACATATTTCAATTTCATTAAGATATGTCTACAGTAAAGGTATAAAATATGGTTTATAGAAATGCCTCTCATAGAACACAATGCTTTCGAATGCTTTTGGGTGTCCTGTGCACAAACCAGTAGAGGTATAAACTCCATTTTCAATCGGGAACGCCCGATAGTGATCTTGAATAACATATTTCAATTTCATTAAAATATGTCTACAGTAAAGGTATGAACATACGGTTTATAGAAATACCTCTCATAGAACACAAAGCTTTGAAATACTTTCGGGTGTCCCTGTACACAAACCAGTAGAGGTATCATATTCACCCTTAAAAAATGTTAGATTGTGTTAAAAACGCTTAACGTAAACGAAAGTACAATTCTAGCCATTTTTTTAATAGCTGTTAATGTAACTGGATATTTTTGTGCCACCCTGTAAATCTAATGCTAATCATGCTATATTCTGTTCAAAGCATTCTTTTGTGCATATAAATACCATATTTAAATTTCCAAAAACTTCGTGGAAAGTAAAGTTATTAAAATTTGATTTATAGAAATATCTCTCATAGAACGCAATGCTTTGGAATACTTTTGAGTGTCCCTGTACATAAACCGATGGTGATATTTCCTCCATTTTATACAGAAAACATCCTATAGTAAACTTTAATTATTTCAATTTCATTAAGATATGTCTACAGTAAATGTAAGAAAATATGGTTTGTAGAAATACCTCTCATAGAACACAATGCTTTGAAATACTTTCGGGTGTCCCTGTACACAAACTAGTAGAGGTATGAACTCCATTTTCAATAGGGAACATCCGATAGTAATCTTGAATAACATATATCAGTTTCAAGAAATTCCATAAATATTTACGGGAGTTAGAGCGCGGACAGACAGACGGACGGACAGACAGACATACGGACAGACAGAAAAACCGAAGTCATAAACACTTTTCAACCTTGTTGGAAAGTGTTAATAACAGTTTTCAACCTTCTTTGGAAAGTGTTAATAACATTAAAGTAACTCCCATGCATTAAATGCATTATTGCATTTAGGGAGTTTGAACATCGCATTTAGGATATAGTATCTTAAATGCGACAAAAATTTCCTAAATGCGACGCTGGTATATATTTTCATAAATTACTGATATTTTTTTTAATTTCTTGAAAAAAAATGACACAAAACACTAGTTTAGAACTATGAGTATAATATTCAACCATCTTTCTATTCAGAACTATGAGTATAATATTTTTTCTTTCTTTTCATAATTATTTCTTTACTAAAATGTCATAAGTTTCCTAAATGCGATAAAATCACGTCGCATTTAGGCACAATGACCTTAGTGCATTTCTCCCGAAAGCTCTCCATGCAAGTTTAACTCTGTTGTTAAATTCTTCCATGATGTTCCCGTTCATCGTAAGGACTTGTCGCATACAAATATAACTGCATACGGTTTCTAATTCATCCATATCAACAGTGACCTTCAGTGAAGAAACAGGGAATTTGGCATAAATTTTGTCTTGATACGGTTCATTTTCAATCCAACGAGCTTCATTTCTTTATTTAATTTTTGAAGCCTTTCCTGCAAGTCCTCAAATAAGCAGGCAATAAGTATAATATAATCCACAAATCTCAAATGGTTTATAAATTCTCCATCAATTTTTATGCCTTTCATTTCCCAGTTTTTTTTTTTCTTCCGAATTAATATTAGTATTCCTTAATGCTACAACTGCTAGTGATGATACAGAGTCAAAATATTTTCCCTAGTGCACAAAATCTGCACAGAGAGGAAGTTAGTATTTATTACTTTTTTCAATAATTTCTGCAACTGTTGCGTACTTGGTGGTTCGTGAGTTGTCCGGGAATGAAAGGCGAAACTTACAAAAAATCAGTAATTTATTCACAGAAAGTTCCAGAAAAATGCAGGTCAATAAACCAATTATTAGCTTCAATTCAAGCAGTAACCACAGCTTAAACAACAGCTGTCAATAGCAAATCCACAGTACAAACTGTATAGCAATAACACTTGAAGCAAGTCTCTCTCAAAGAGGCTCAAGAGCAATGCAAGCGCTAGCGAAGCTGGCTGAGATCTGAACTGAACTGACTGCCTTGGCGAGGAAGCGCTCCTTATATGCTGTTCCATGGAACCCAGATTTTTCGAGAAAACTCTAGAAAATGGTCAACCAATCAACTTACAGCTTCCATATTTGGTATATCCCATATAAGGATTTTCTCGCCAAGGTCGCCAAAAAAATCGCCAAGGTGGGAAAAAGTCGCTAAATTTGGCGCCAAATCCATTACCTCCATTACTGGGGCTTTTTAATGCGTTTTTAAAGGAAAATAAGGCTATTTCAACGCTAAAACGACTAGAAATGCACAAAATTAGCACTTTATCAACTTACCAAGCCTCTTTGAAAGAATTTATACAAAAATAAACCCAATTATTTACAATTTCGTAACACTGCCCCCCTCCCAAAGACTGCACGTCTCGGGCAGTGCAACCCTTGGTCAAGAGGCGAAACTAAACAAATTTACACAATCTAAAACACAAAAACTAAGTTGCATATAACGATAAAATAGAAAAACAAATCAAGTGAGAAATATTTACAAAATTCACAAATATGTTCAAATATTTATATACAAATATTTACAAAATTCACAAATATGTACAAATATTTATATACAAATATTTTCATTACGCATGCGCAAATTTTACAAGTATTTACATTTTTAATTTTTAATATTACCGTTACTTGTGGTACTTGGCTAGCCTATTATAGTGCACCACCTTCGGTTTTGATGAAGGTGTTTTAGTGATCTGCACCACTACATCATTCAGCTTTTTTTAAGACTGTGTATGGTCCGTCCCAGTTGCACTGTAACTTGGTAGAGAGTCCTTTGCGTCGAACAGGATTCCACAACCAGACCTTCTCTCCTTCCTGAAACTCATGTTGCGTAGCCTTTAGATCGTACCTTGTCTTCATTTTCTCCGATGCAATGTGAATTCGCTCCCGAGCAAAGTTGTGAACGTCCTCAAATCGTGCCTGGAGTACTCCTCGGGCGATGAAGGCGCATCGGGTGGACAACCAAACAGGAGATCACATGGGAAACGAAGTTCGCGTCCAAACAGCATCTGAGCTGGAGTATAGCCGGTGGTCTCATGGACAGCACTTCGATAAGCCAGCAGGAACAATGGCAACTTCAAGTCCCAATCTTGCTGGTTCCTTGATACTAGAAGAGAAAGGTTATTCAGGATGGTACGGTTGAACCTCTCGACCATGCCGTCCGATTGGGGATGTAAGGGTGTTGTCCGGGTTTTGTCTATGCCGAGTAGTTGACACAGTCCTTTGAAAACATCAGAGGTAAAGTTCCTACCTTGGTCGGTATGAAGTTGTAGGGGCGTGGCGTACCTTGACACCCATTACTGCACTAGGACCTCGGCGACTGTGCATGCCTCTTGATTGGGAATGGGATATGCCTCAGGCCACTTGGTGAAATAGACCATCACGACGAGGATGTATTTATTTCCACTGGAGGTCCGTGGCAAAGGACCCGCCCAAGATGTCGATTGCAATCCGTTCAAATGGTGCTCCCACGTTATACCGTTGCAGTCATCCTCGACTACGTTTCTGCGGGCCTTTACGTGCCGCACAAGCATCACAGGATTTACACCATTTCTCCACATCCTCCTTTGCCTTGCACCAGTAGAAGCGTTCCCGAACTTTCTGCAGAGTCTTCATTACCCCAAAATGGCCTCCGGTAGAGCTACTATGCAGTTGTTCTAAAACAGCTGGAATTTTTTATCTTCGTAATAAAATCTGATATCTGAAGCTTTTCCCATCATCAGATTCCCACTTTCTGTATAATACGCCGTTTCTGATATGAAGAGAGTCCCAAAGTGCCCAATAACTTTTCGTAATGGGACTAAATCTGCAAAAGGTCCTGCCAGATAGGTCTGTTGCTGGTCGTCTCCTTCAGCTGTAATATTGGCTTTATGTCAGGATCTTCCAATTGGGATTTTCTAAGTTCTTCGTCACTCCATGGATCGGGATCTCTATCTGATGGTGTTGAGACAGTAACTTGGCAGGCAACCGGATTTATTGGCAGGTATTTCTGTTCGGCTCTAGAGCAGTCCCAAGTAGCACCGGAACGTTCTTTGTACGTCTAATAACAGTTACAATAGTTCAAACACCGTGTTTCGTGTCAAAAGAACGTTCCATTAGACGTTCAAAAATGGTATTATTTAGAACGTTCAAAAAAAGTGTGCATTGTACCTTCCATAAAATGTACAATTTCAGTACTATACAAAACGTTTAAATGTAACACCGTCATAAAACGTTCTGTCTCAGTGAGATTATTACGAATAGGACAAAATGCCCAGATTCAGTTTTGATTTCGTAATATTCATTGAATGTTGGTGTTAGGATTAAAACAAACTAACTACACGAGGGTCCCAGTGGCGGATTTAAGGGGGGGGGGGGTAGGGGGTCTGAAGCCCCCCCCCCAAAAAAAAAAAAAAAAACATTCACAATTGAATATTGCAATTGTAAGTTTTTTATTGGTCTAGAATAACAATTTGAAAAATCTTAGCCCCCCCCCCCCAAAAGTCAAGTTTTGGATCTGCCACTGGAGGGTCCTAGATCTGGATGGTGTGTCCTCCGTGGAAATCATTCTAAGAATGAATAACCCTTATTTATGCGAGTTTCAAAGAAAATCACGGAAAACTCCGAAAACCCAAGTCGACGAGCGCGACCAGGAATCGAAACCAGCACTTCCCGTCTGTAAGGTTCGAGAGTAGAACCTCGCGGTCACTAATACTCATCGGGAAGTTACAGAAATGAGTTTTTTTTTCTTTCTTTAAGCATAATTTTAAACTTTTATTATATTTTATTTATGATTCTATTTAAGTTTGAATGTTACTGGTAAATTATCAATATTGATAATGTTTTTAAATCATTTCTCTCTTTGATTGTTCTTATTTTATTTATTTATTTTTTTAATCCAAATTTTATTTAATAAATTTTAATAAAAGAAAATTATTTAATATATATTTCAAAAATTATTTTCTTAATAGATGAACATTTTACGTAGCCATTCTCTTTTAATTAAACTGTTTAAAAGAAATCTTCTACCCATCGCACTACTTTATTCTGTAACATTCTATATAACAGCGCCACTTAACCAGTTAACATGAACAAAAATTTAATAAACACTGTATCTCAAAATTAAAATTTTACATATTAAATTTGTTGCAGATTTCAGTAACACATGCTGAGGTATAGCTATCTAGAAAAATTGCATAATAAAGAGTACTATATCGGCCGATATATACCCAAACTGAATTATCATAGTTTTTCATAATATATATTTCACATACTCATGTTAGTGAATTTTTAATAATAATAATAATAATAATAATAATAATAATAATAATCTGAGATATTGCTTTCCTTTAAACGGGATTCAGTTGCAGCACATTAGTGCCACCTCTCAATCAATATATGCTCAAATTAGATCACCATAGTTTAACATAATATCTATCTCACATATCAAGTTTGGTGCAGTTTTATTCAATAGAAACTGAGATACTGCCCCCCGTTACATGGAGGGAGGGAGGCATTACATAATAGCTGAGCACCTATTAGGTCATATATTCCAAAAATTAATCAGGGCTAGTTTAAATAAAAGTTCGACTAAATATCAAGTTAGGTTAAATTCTGTCCACTGATTCTTCAGATGCAATTTCCACAAAATTTTATTAAGATGCTCAAACAAGTTCTAAAAATTGTCGAATCCTATCGAGGACGTCTCATGGAGTGTTAAAACCCCGAAAATTTCCATGCATCCATTGCGTTCTTTTTATGTATACAGAAAAAATAAAGTGTATGCCATTTCTGATCCTTTCACTGAATATTTTGTTCAATACTGAAATGTACACTAAAACAAAATATGCTTTTCCGTTTAATTCGAGATTTTAAAATGGAAAAATAAAGTGATCTCATAAGCTTTTCAAATACTTTATAAAAATTTAAATAATTGTTTAACTCAGCTCCATTTTTCCAAAAAAAAAAAAAAAAAAAAAAAAAAAAACTATGTTTTCTACAGCTATAAATGCTTAATAAATTCTTCTGTTTGAAATGTTGAACTTTAAACATGATTATTCCGGATGTAAAAAGGGAAGAGCAGATGAAATTGACATCTGTGGATTGCATTTATTTAATTCTCGCTGACTGTGCAAAGTCAAACAAACGCCAGCGCCAGGTCTTGGGAATGTCGAATGTCGTGTCGTTATGTGAAGCGGTAATTTTAAAACATGTAATCTGTTTTGTTCAGTTTTCGCGTTATAATGACTTGGATAAGCTTTAGAAAAGGTAAACATGTAATATTTTTAACCTGTAATATTCTCTATGTTCTATTTATTAAAGTCTTATTTTAATATCAATTAAACAATCATTTTCATATCTGCGTTAGTTCTTAAGACTAACTTTTGATACTTGAAAGCAACGTTTTATCGCAGAAAAAACTGCTCCAGTTACAGAAAACCGCTTAGAAATTATGGATACATTTTATTAATTTAGTCTTCTCAAATGGAAATGGTTAAAATGACTATTTTTGTTTATTATGTTTCTGAATGAAGTAACATAAAGAGTTTAAAAGATGAGAGTAAATTTTAAGTGAATGCCCTTGCAGACTGGTCATTGTGTATTTTAAAATGCTAGTTGCCAGGGTGTTTTCTTGAAAGAAAATTAAGAAAGTTTGAAGAAAGGTTTGTAAGGTTTATGAAGAAAATTAAGGTTTGTAATTCTTTTTTTTCTTTTTAAATTCTGAAGTATTTATTTAATGTTTATATGATCATATATATAATCTAGGTTATGCAAATTCCATATTTTTAAAATAATATCCTAAGTTTCACTGACTTATAATTTTAAATATCTCTTTACTGTAATTTATTAAATAAAATATATCAACTTGTTTAACTGCATAATAAAACAAAGATTCAATTCAATTCAATTTTATTCCACATCTTTATAAAAAAACATATTCTGCTTTTAAAACAAACAAAAAAAAAGACGATATTAATAAGTAAATAAATGATATACTAAGAAATAATATATTAATTATAAATAATGTACTTACAATATTATTTATTAATAATAATAATATTTACATTTATTAATTATTTAATATGCCATGATAGCATAATCACATCAAATGAGTAAAAATTGTGTTGATTCAATTTAAAGAAATTTAAACATTTAAAGAATACCAATTACATTGCCATGTGGAATAAATTTAAATACCTGCAAACATCATTTTTGTAAACTGCTGCTGTAAACTGAAAATATGTATACACACTTGCACTGAAATTTAAAAATATGAAGTATGTTAAATATTTTAGAAAAATATTTTGATTAAAAAAATATTTATATATTTAAGTATTTGGAAATTTTTTAAATTTCTTCCTTCTAACTAATTTTTAATTTTTCGTTTCAATTTCTTATTATTATAAATTAACAATATATTCTAAACTCAATTATATATTATTTTAGCGGTGTATTGGTACATTCATTTTCGAAATTATTTTTTATGTTGAAATATTAAAACTTTCTATGAACTTAAGCATTCAAATATATTTATAAACTATCCATGGACTTACAAAGTAGTACCCAGAAATGTTTAGAATATACAGGGTGCAAAGTCGAGAGCAGGCCTTTATTTGCGCAACAATTGGTCTCAGATGTCCTCCAATAAGAAAATGTATTTACAAAAAAAAAAAAAAAAAAAAAGTAAGCAAAAAGTAAGTGCTCATATTTTTTAAAACATTTTGTAACTGAAACTATATATTTGCGACCAAGAGTTGCGGAGATAAAGGTATTCTCGTGACTATGCTTTGCACCCTGTATTTAAAAAAAAAAAAAATAGTATAAATGAATTTTTAATCTTAGTTAAAGCCAAGCAGCCGATATAAGATCACTGAAACTACATAGAACAATGAGAAGGAAATTACAAGAAATTTAAATAACATGGGGAGACTGATTAAGATTTATTGAAGCATTTAATTTTTATTTATTGATTTTTATTTTATTTAACTTCAGTCTAATCATAAATTTATACCTATATTGTAAGTTGCAATTTTAATAATTTTACCGGTGCGTAAAAACCACATGAAACTCAAATCAAAAGATACAAACAAGCAACGAGAAAATAAAAAATTAAGACATCATTTTGAACATTTTTTTTTTTTAAGGAAAAGCTTAGAACGGTAGAAAAAAAAATTCGTCAGGGGTGACTCGTCGTTGAGCTTTAATGTACGATTTCGTTCGTTAGCAGCTATAATAGCAAATTGCTAGCGGGCACCCTATCGTACAAGAAATTAATTGAAGTTAAAAATGAAGAATAAATTGGAATAAATTATTTAGTTCAAGAAATCAGAGAATCAAACAGAAAACAACCATGAAAAACAAACATTAATCATAGGATGACGCATTCGGAATCACAAGGATTAAAACAAGCAAAATAATTCAAGAGTTTAGTTGTACATAGCAGATGAAGAATAATGATACAACACAGCAACGGGGATATAAATTACTTTTTTTTTTTTTTAATTCAAATAATGTTTGAGAAAATTTAACATACTTACTATTTCTTTAATTTCAACGTATATGTATGAAAAATTCCATATTTTATGACAGTAATTCCCAAAAAGTGTCATAACGGCTCTATATCCCTTAAAAAATTCCTTAAATTTTTGCATTTTTAAAAAATTTCTTTTTTCCCCTAATCTGAAGATAATGACGTTATAGTATTAATTACGAAACTTTGAATAAACACCATAAAATGCAAGAACTCGCGACTGCTACAAACAAAGCACGGCTGCTATAAACAAAGCGGCAACGCATTCAACACACTCAACTTGCTTGTTTGCAGTTCTCGCGCCTACATTGTTCGCCTGATGAAGGGTTGTGTCTTCTTTTGACGCAAAACAGTTGGTGCGAGTTCTTGCATTTCATTGTGTTTATTCAAAGTTTTTTAATTAATACTATAACTTCATTATCTTCAGATTCGGGGGAAAAAAGAAATTTTTTAAAAATGCAAAGATTTAAGAAATTTTTTAAGGGATAAAAAGACGTTATGACACTTTTGGGGGAAAACTGTCATAGAATATAGAATTTTTCATGCATATACGTTAAAATTAAAGGAATAGCAAGTATGTTAAAATTTCTCAAACATTATTTGAATTGAAAAAAAAAAAAGTAATTCATATCCCTGTTCATGTGTTGTATCATTATTCGTCATCAGCTATGTACATTTTACTTCTAAATGCCCGTACTGAGGTGATTTTTTTATAATGACGTCACATTTTTTTTTTGACTACACTATTTTAGAACGTTTACAGTACGTTTTCTAGAACGTTCTGAAAACGTTCTAAAAACGTTTAGAACGTTCTGAGACCGTATACGTAGAACGTTCTCAGAACGTTTCTATAACACCGATGGTGATTGCTACACGTTCATTGAACGTTCTCTGAACCGTACTATTGTACGTCTTCAAGATGGACAAATAGACGTCTATAACACGTTCAAAGTGAACGTTCTTAGAACGTGTTTGCAGAACAATTTTTGAACGTTCAGAGAACGTTTCTGTGCTGCTTGGGGTACTTGCAGCTTTCCGAGCAGGGCTTCCGTAACAAGGCATCTGCATTACCATGTAGAGTCCATTTACGATGACGTATCTCGAAGTCATATTCCTGCAGTCGTTGTATCCACCTGGCAATCTGTCCTTCCGGGTTCTTGAACTGGATCAACCACGTTAAAGATGCATGGTCAGTCCGGAGCAGGAATCTTCTGCCATAGAGGTAATGATGGAAATGTTCTATGGCTTTTACGATGGCGAGTAGCTCTTTCCTGGTGGTACAGTAATTTCGCTCCGGTTTAGACAGGCATTTACTCCAATAGGCAATGACATGTTCTTGACCATCAATTTCCTGCGACAGAACAGCACCGAGACTCTTATGGCTGGCATCTGTATCAAGTATGAACTGTCTGTCGGGCTGTGGATATGTCAAGATAGGCGATGATGTTAAGGCCTCTTTAAGTCGCTCGAACGCTTTTTCACATTCATCTGTCCACAGGAACTTCTGTTTGGCTTCCGTCAGCTTGTGCAGTGGTCGGGCAATATTTGAGAAACCCTTGACAAACTTCCTGTAGTAAGTGCATAACCCCAGGAAACTTCGTAGTTGGTGTACATTTTCAGGGCGACTCCAGTTCTCGACTGCAGAGATCTTCTTAGGATCAGTTCTCACACCTTCGGCCGAGATGATATGACCCGGGTAGCTCACTTCACGACGGAACAAGTTACACTTGCCTGGATTCAATTTGAGGTTAGCCATTCTGAGTTTCTCCAGCACCTTTCGGATGTTTCGTAGATGGTCTTCAAAGGTGCGCCCCACAATGATAATATCATCCAAATACACCAGACAGGCTTCATAGGAAAGTCCTTTTAGCACTGTCTCCATCAGGCGTTCAAAGGTGGCAGGGGCATTACATAATCCGAACGGCATAATTTTAAATTGCCACAGTCCTTGTCCCGTGGTGAATGCAGTCTTCTCACGATCATCAGGATGTAATTCTACTTGCCAGTAACCGCTCTTCAGATCCAACGTCGAGAACCATTTATTGCCAGCAAGTGTGTCTAATGTGTCGTCAATTCTGGGAAGAGGGTAACTGTCTTTCTTCGTGATGTCATTCAAACGACGATAATCCACACAAAATCTTGTTGAACCATCCTTTTTCCGCACCAGTACTATGGGAGAGACCCAAGGACTCGTTGATGGCTCGATGACATCATTGTGCTGCATTTCACTTAGAAGTTCAGTGACCTCTTCCTGTTTAGCAAAGGGAAGTGTTCTTGGATGTTGTTTGATTGGAGGATGATTTCCTGTATCAATTCTGTGCTGGGTGATGTTCGTTCTCCCGACGTCTTCAGGTGTTCGAGAAAAAAGGTCTTTAAATTCTTGGAGTAGCTTCTCCGCAGCACATCTCTGTTCCTTTCCTAACTCTGCATTCTTGAGTAATTAATTTATTAATTATTCAGAAGACTTGGATTCAGTTGATTGCGTGGGGCGGTTGATGCATGTTACAGGAGTGCAGGCTGCTAACACCTCATCCTTCTTCACTGTTCGGACCTTATCGCTGATGTTTGCGACTCTCACAGGAATAGTACTCTTTGAGAGATCAACTAGAGATGAAGCTACCAGAACTCATCTTGGGCTATTGTCTGTATTCGGGTATTCAATCAGTCCATAGCGGAAGTATTGCTTTGTAGGTGGTGTTCCTGAAACTATTGTCTCTGTGTGTGGAGGGATGGAAATTTCAGACTTGGCTGTTATCTGGCAAATTGTCTGAATGTCTTGATTTTCAGTGTTGAACACAGCGATGTCTTCCGAACTCGAATGCAGTTCATTATTCTTGAAGTCCAATTGAAAGTTAAATTTTCTCAGGAAATCAATTCCAATGATTAAAGGATCTCTTATATCAGCCACATATGCCATATGATGGTAACTGGCATTCCCAAAAGTGATGGCCAAGTTCATTTTTCCATATATTTTGATTTCTTCTCCGGTCACAGTCTGGAGTTTAACGCAGGGCGGAGTCCAGATGATCTTCTCTTTTAGTTCTTGAGCCAAATCCGTTTAATGATGGTCACGTTGGCTCCCGTGTCCAGAATCATCCGGCAGGTGGCGTTGTTGACTTGGCCATAGACGTGAAGTCCATTATCGCCGCTACTCATCGATGAAACATGAAATACTGTAAATTGGGGCTCTTTAATTTCAGGCAATCTCCGCCGCGCTAGATGGCCTCCTCTTAGTTTCCCTGCAGTGATGGTGAAGCCGGGTGATTTCCTACAGTTGGTCGTACGGGGCAGTTCCTCTTCACATGACCATCCCCTCCACAGCCCCAGCACTTTATCTTCCGATCCTTTATTTCTATGTTATTTTCCAAGTTGCGCAATCTCTTTAAGATCTCTGCGAAACTTCTCTTCATTTCATTCTCATCAGCAGGCGTATCGTTTTATGAGACTGCTCTTATGGTATGGCTGTCTTTACGGGAGGCTTGTTTGGCTGCCTCTATCCTAAGTGCATAGCCTAAAGCTTAGTCTACGTCTCTGATGTTGGAGAGTCTCAGCGCTTTTTGAATTTCTGGATCCCGAACAGCATCGATAAAGTACTGAAGAGCTAAGTCGTTTCGAGTGTCAGCTTGGCAGTCTGAGAATGCTAGGTGTGACAATCTCTGAATGTCCGCTGCCAGCTCTTGCAAACTTTCGCCCGTTTTCTGGTAACGGGACTTTAGCTGGAGGCGACTATAGTCCTTAGAACACTTCTCTCCAAACCGTAGCTCCAGTGCTCTAGTCAAGGCCTCGAAGTCGTTCCTTTCTTCTTTAGAAACATTCCTCAGTATATCGGCTGCATCTCCCCGTAATGCTGCTGCTAAGTGACCGACTTGGCGGTAGAGTCCCAGCCGTTAGCTTCTGCTACGATGGAAAACTGCGTCTTATATACATGCCAGGAGGAACTGCCGTCGTAGGTACATAGCTTAATAAATTCGTGATTCTGGCTTATTCTCTCTTTCTTTTCAATTTCCTGGGGCATGGACTCTAACTTTTCTTCCACTTTTCTCTCCAGATCTTCTTCTATTCTCTTCAATTTACCTTCTATCTCTGAAAACCTGCCTTTCAGTTCCTGATCAAAATTTTCTTTAACTTTCTCCCCGAATCTCCGTTCTATCCTCGTAACACTCTCTTCAACCTTCATAACATTTTCTTCTATCTTCATAGCTTTCTCTTCAAAACTTACTTCTATTTTCAAAACTTTCTCTTCAAAATTTTCTTCTATCTTTATAACTTTCTCTTCTATTCCATCCATTCTATTTTCCATCACCGTTAATTTACCCTCGATTGATTCTTTCACCGTTGAAAGCTCTCTCTTCATCTCATCTTGATTAGATTTAATTTCTTCCTGAACTTCACCCATAGTATCTTTCATTTCCTTTATTTCTTCAGTCAAGCCGTCTTTCATTTCTCTTTGCGATGTTTCCATTTTCTCTTGTGCTGCCTTCATTTCTTTCATCTCTTGACTCAGGCTATCTTTCATCTCTCTTTGCGATGCTTCCATACTTTCTTTCATCTCTCTTTGTCCTTCCTTCATTTCTCTTTGCCCTTCTTTCATTTCATTCATCTGGGTAGCTAAGCTTTCTAGAAGTTTCTTCATCTGTTCCTCCATAGCTCTAGTTATAACCATTCACAGACAATCCCACTTCTGACACCATAAATGTTACGTACTAGGGGGTTCGTGAGTTGTCCGGGAATGAAAGGCCAAACTTACAAAAATTCAGTAATTTATTCACAGAAAGTTCCAGAAAAATACAGGTCAATAAACCAATTATCAGCTTAATTTCAAGCAGTAACCACAGCTTAAACAACAGCTGTCAATAGCAAATCCACAGTACAAACTGTATAGCAATAACACTTGAAGCAAGTCTCTCTCAAAGAGGCTCAAGAGCAATGCAAGCACTAGCGAAGCTGGCTGAGATCTGAACTGAACTGACTGCCTTGGCGAGGAAGCGCTCCTTATATGCTGTTCCATGGAACCCAGATTTTTCGAGAAAACTCTAGAAAGTGGTCAACCAATCAACTTACAGCTTCCATATTTGGTATATCCCATATAAGGATTTTCTCGCCAAGGTCGCCAAAAAATCGCCAAGGTGGGAAAAAGTCACCAAATTTGACGCCAAATCCATTACCTGCATTACTGGGGCTTTTTAATGCGTTTTTAAGGGAAAATAAGGCTATTTCAACGCTAAAACGACTAGAAATGCACAAAATTAGCACTTTATCACTTACTAGGCCTCTTTGAAAGAATTTATACAAAAATAAACCCAATTATTTACAATTTCGTAACAGTATTTATTACTTTTTTCAATAATTTCTGCAACTGTATGAATACGGTGTATGGTACTAAAACTACTTCAAAATCTTGCTTGTTCTTTAACTTACGCTGCATCGAATTGTTTCTGTAAACGATTTGTCGGAACATTCATCAGAATTTTAAACAAAATTGATTGGGCAATTGTTTCTAATATATTCTTTTTCTCCTTTGTTAATGAGTAAGATTATACTGGCATTTTTCCAGTACTTTGGAACATCGCATAATCTTATATACTTCTTGAATAGCTCAGTAAGAACTTCAATGACTTCATTCCTTGCTTCTTTAAAAACATTCAGAGTCATTTTGTCTTCTCCTGAAGCTTTTCCATTTTCCATTACTTTTATTGTCATAGCTACTTCTTCCTCTGGGAAGAATTATTAATATTGCTGGGATAGCGTTGTTTGTATTTGATGAGGTAGATAAACCACTTAGTTGTTCTGGTGAGTTGTACAACTGTGAATAAAAATTTTCTTCCTCCTTTATAATTTGCTCTTGATTCCGAATGTTATTTTCAGTTTTTTGATTTCAAAGTTAGAATACTTTTATTACCAAGTATCAAAATCCCGTTTGTTTTTTTCAAACCTTTATTTTCTTCAATAACTTGCTGAATCATACTACAATTAATTTCTCTGGTGTCATCTACAATAATTTTCCTCAGAGTTTTACATAGTTCTAAAAATCCAACCTGTGCAGTAATATTTTCTTTGTTATATTTCATTTTTCTTCGCTTTTCTATAAGCTGCCCTGCCTCTCTCGAGATTTTCTTAATAGGTTTAACTTCTTCTAAATCAGCAACGTTTTTTTGATGATTCTTGAACAACATTGACAGAATTAACTTTGAACTCAATGACGCCTTTAGTATCCTCAAGCAGCTGAAATCTGTTTTTTAGTTCAAGCTGAAATTCCTGCTTCTTTAGCTTTTATAAGCTGTGGCTGAATTCTCTTCTTTCTCATTTACACCAATTTCTGTCTTTCCAATGCAGCCTGGAATTTTACCTGCAGCATGCGTCTGTGATCATTACAATACTTAAATCTATTTATCACGGCGCAGTCACTAAAAGTGTGTTTCTTATCAGTTAGAATGTAGTCCATTTCACTTGTTCCTGCATTGGAACTCCTCGCCGTCTTCCCTCCCCCCCCCTTTTTTTATGATTTCATGACAGAAAAGAATTCCCATTCTGCAAAGAATTTTTTATAACAATCCGTGCATTGAAATCTCTCATAATGATTCTAAGATTGTGCATTCGGGTTTTGCTGTAACAACGAAATAATAAAAGATTGTGGCTTTCATTTCTTTGTTTTTTAAGTTCTTTTAATCAAAAATGCTACTCCGCAACATCTTCCATTATCAATTCCATGATAATAAAGCATATTTTCATTTTTCAGATCTAGAAAATATTCACCTTTTCTTCTAACTTCACTGAGTCCAAATTTAAACAAAATAATATTAACTACTAAATTATTAGTAACTATTTAAATTAATGTTAACTTTTTAAACACAATAACTGCTTAAACTTACTGTTGCGTACTCGGTGTTCTTGAACTGTCCACGAATAAATGATAGGTCTCGATAACACGCATTGTAGTAGTTGTACACGCATAGTTGTACTGAATAGCAAAGGCGTGGTCAAATAAAACTCTTTATAATGCAATGACTTGGCTTAAATATCAACTACTACGGCCGAAAAGCGATAATTTTGTCTAGCCTCCTGCATTTTTAGAATTTTCTAGTACTTCGAGAAACATTCTATTAAACTTTTAGGTAATTTATTGATTGATAATGAGGATTTGTTTTTCAAAATCCTTTTTTTTTTCCTAATGAAGCTTTCTAACGCTTTTTTTTTTTAGAAAAATTTGATATTTTAACATTTTAAATAAACGCAGAGACGCAGAAAAAAAAAATATATATATATATATATATATTTTAACTTTACCAAGCATCTTTAAAATGTCATCTGCGTTTCTTTTGTTATATTGTGTAATTTATTAAGATTAAGAACCCGTTTAAACGTTCAAATATATCTTTTCTCATATGCATGTAAGAGCTGTGAGAAGTATCATGTAAAAAGTATAATTTAATTTTAAAATACCAATGATTTTGTAGAGTATAAGTCAATTGGTTTAACTAAGCTTTCCTGTTTTTTATATATAATCTTTTTTTTTTTTTGAAAAAAAAAATGTTTCACAAAATAAATTTCCAAAATTTTCTTGACAGTTTTGGTCAGAACATTCAGTTTGCCAGTCTGTACTATACGGAGTTTTGGAGGCGTCAAAACATCGAGGTAGCGCGTCATGTAATAACCTATAGTTCAATATTTACATTAAAAAAAATAATTGAAGTTTTTTTTTTTTTTTTTTTTAAATGAAGGTAAGGCAAATTTGCTACAATTGCACTCCGTATCCATTCCACACCAATGGATAAACATTACATAGTTGGATTGAAAAAGTAAATAAAAGAAAGGCTGTAATGACGCAAGTTAATAACCTTTAAAATTATATATTTTACATTTAATTTATAAAATAGTTTTCTACATTTCATAATCCTCATTCACTACAAAAAAAAAAAAAAAAAAAATCTATATATATATACATACATATATTAATTTATTCTACTTTAGTTTACCAAAAGCCCGGCAACTACGCTTGCTGTAAATCATTCAGTTAGGTAAATATATCCCTAATCGTTGAATTAAACGAGGTTAAATAAATAACTATTTTTCAATCTTGATAGATTAAAATATTATATGTACACGTTACATTCATTATTATATTCTTCTTTTAGTTTTTATATTTAAGTTTATACATAAAAAGAAAAAAAAAATCAGATTGTATCAATAAAAAGTCTTTTAAAAATTTACATGACAATTGAAACTAATTATAGATGTTTACATCAAAAATTTTAACCTACAATATAAAACACAAATATCTCATTATATATTCATTGCATACTTTGAATCTATGAAAATTTGTTTATATTTCATTGAACTAAGTTATATTTTCGTATCATAAATTATATTTTATCTATTGCACTAATTGTAGTATAAATATAATTTAAAACAATGGATTTATTTGTAATTTTCTTTTATATATCTATATTTTAAAGCAACGTAATTGTTATTAAGATATTAATATTTAAATTAGTTTCAGTTATTTCTCGTTGTAAAACGTATATTTTTATAATGTGTAAATGCGAAATTTCCATATATATTATACTAATTATTATATACTATATATATTGTTATAATTTTTTTGCGACCATCTTTTAATATTTGTATACATATTTTCTGTTTACATTTCTGACATTCCGTTTTACAAATATTTGTTTTAATGCATCCAGATCCACCAATTGTCGAACGGTTTTGCGCTTAAAGTTGGTGGACGGGAAGTGTCGAGTTCAATTCTAGGTTGTGCTCTTCGACCTAGCCGTTCAGAGATTTTTTTTTTCGAAACTCGCCTAAATACGAACTAGGACCACTTAGAAAGACCCACCGGAAGGGAATTCCACATATAGGCCTAAGAACCTAGCGTAGTTAATCGGCCTTAACCCAACAACTAACCAAACCAATCAATGCTGCCTGGTAACCACTATGTTGCTTATGAACATTTACATGTCATTCATAGATATGATTCACTTTTAAATATGCAAATTAATAGGGAATTGATATATTGTTAATATCACATTAAACATACATATAAATCATATTGGAACATATAATAACTATATAAAATTATAGGGACAGGTTCCTTACTATTAGTATTCTTCTTCTTATTATTATTTACGAATTTCAATTTGACCATTTACTCGATGCATTTCAGAAAATTCATTGTTGCTCTTGTTGATATAAACAGTGATAAAATAATATGTATATTTTTACTAACCCTTTCAGTTTTACTTTTTTATTGAGTTGAAATTCTGCAGCCGAATTCATTTTTATTCTTATTTTAAAAGATTTTTTACAGGGTTACCCTATATTCATTATTATCACAATTATATATAATCATTTTTAACAATTCTTCTCTTATTCACATAATAACTTCATGCTCACGAATCCTATTTTTAAAAATAAGTAACAAGTTAAAAAAATAAAATAAAAAGTTAATAATAAAATAAAAGTTAAAAACATTTTTCATTTCGAAAAAAAAAATTTAGTTGGATATATATATATATTTTCATGTTCAAAAATTATTAATAATTGTAGTTGATTTAATACCGTGCAATCTGCATTCTTACTTATGTGATAAAATATACCTTAAAGTTTGTAAGAATTACCTTGAAACTAAACACGATCAAACATATTTATTTTGTACTTAAAGGAGCTTAAAATGTGTGTAAAATGCTTAATAGAGTATGCGTAATTATTTAAAGGCTACTCATGTCAAATATTTTATTTTATTGACATTTAAAGAGAAAATTAGGTGTAATGGATAAAAAAAATAGTAAAAAAAATATTATAAACCTAATAATAATTAAAAAAAAAAAAAGACAATTAGGAGAAATTGTATGCAAGAGATTGAAAAAAAATAAACCTTAAGAATAATACGAAGTAATTAACCAATTAATAATTACATCCTTAAACTCTTGAAATAAAAAATAAACAATTATAATGCTGTATTCAAAACGTATATAATAAATTTTATTTAAAAAATATCAATATTAAATATAAATATAAATATAAATTACGGCGTTTATTAATTACATGAAAAATAGTATTAAATAAAAATAAATTGACAATTTAAAAAAAAAAAAAAATACAATGGAAATTAGCTTAAGTTTCTTATATTCCATCAAGGTATGTAGTGGACTAGGAATTTCATTTTCTGTTTGAAAAATATTTTCAAATGAATCTGACAAATGTATGTGTAAGTATGTATGATATATATTTTACATGGCTTGCATTATTTTGATACGTAAATGTTTTAATAAGCAAGAAATTTTTATTATTTTTTGTTGTTGTTGTTGTTATTGTAATAATTATATTATATACATCATTTTTAATGTCTTTTACATAATATCTATATATATAGGTCTCTTAGTATATCTATTCATTAAATTTTACTGATTTGAATTAAACTTTTAAAATTTAGAATTATTCATTAGGTTTTTGTTATATTATATATATTTGTAATTGAGCTACATTTACCCTAGTAACAAACGATGTATTACCTCATATATTTAACAACTAAAGTACAATGCAAATAATATAGAATATAGTTCTCGACTTTTCAATAATGCAGCTTAAAATCTCATTTAAATAAGATAAATGTTTATAAAGAACAATTTATCTATTATTCGGAAGATTAGACTAAGCAGTAGTTGAAGGAAATTAATTTAAAATCAATGCATATGGCGATTCATCACGTAAAGAATATTTTGTTAAAAGGAACAATTATGGATAAATTTATATTAAGCATAAAACATGAGGGTAATTCAAATACTGTTTTAATGTATCACAAAAGTAATTAAATGGTACTTCACTAATAAAAGCAGAAATAGCAAAGTTAAGTTTCTATCTCCTTATCATTTATTTTATGAAAAACAAGCTTTACATTAAGAATATAAGGAATTACTTTACCGTATTCTTCATTAAAAATAATTGAAACTTTAATTGCAAAGCTGATTTAATATTTTAAACTATCAGGATTTATATAAACTTTAAATGTAGATGCGAATTATTATTTTAATTTTGAAGATTCATAAAGTATTTGTTAATTTCTTCTAATTGATTTTGTTTCTTTCTAAAACAAAATACTCTATAAGAAAAAAAAATACTTTATTCTTTTAACTAAAAGTCAGTTTTACTTACAACAATTCCCTTCAATTAAACTGTCTTTTGAAATTTAAATTTATAATGGAATTTTTTTAACTGTTGCACAGTACAAAAAATCAATAAAATATAAAAATGAAAAGATATGCAAAAAGAATTAAATAAGTCAAATAACAAGATATTTTTAAAAACTCCCTTTTTCTACTTGATAAAGCAAATTTCATACATATATGTATAATTACACACACACACACACACACACACACACACACACACACACACACACACACACATATATATATATATACAGTAAATTATTAGTGAATACATACAGTGAAAAAAAAATCTATTTGCGAACGATACTTAATTATGGCCTATGAACACATACTCATATTCTATGCATTCATCTTATGGGGTATACTCCTTATCTTTTCAAAGTAAATAAATAAATGAGAAACTATTTTTTCCTGTTCTTAATGTCATACATCATTTCTTCCTGTGTAATGTCTAGAAAGTTTATATATATATACATGTATATATAAGAAGTATAGTATAAGTTTTATAGAATTTGTGTAAAAAAAAAAAAATATATATATATATATATATATATACAAAATACAAAATAGAAAACACAAAATACATTAAGAATATAAGGAATTACTTTACCGTATTCTTCATTAAAAATAATTGAAACTTTAATTGCAAAGCTGATTTAATATTTTAAACTATCAGGATTTATATAAACTTTAAATGTAGATGCGAATTATTATTTTAATTCTGAAGATTCATAAAGTATTTGAAATTTCTTCTAATTGATTTTGTTTCTTTCTAAAACAAAATACTCTATAAGAAAAAAAAAAATACTTTATTCTTTTAACTAAAAGTCAGTTTTACTTACAACAATTCCCTTCAATTAAACTGTCTTTTGAAATTTAAATTTATAATGGAATTTTTTTAACTGTTGCACAGTATAAAAAATCAATAAAATATAAAAATGAAAAGATATGCAAAAAGAATTAAATAAGTGAAATAACAAGATATTTTTAAAAACTCCCTTTTTCTACTTGATAGAGAAAATTTCATACATATATGTATAATTACACACACACTCAAACACATAAGCGCGCACACACACACACACATATATATATGTATACAGTAAATTATTAGTGAATACATACAGTGAAAAAAAAATCTATTTGCGAACGGTACTTAATTATGGCCTATGAACACATACTGATGTTCTATGCATTCATCTTATGGGGTATACTCCTTATCTTTTCAAAGTAAATAAATAAATAAGAAACTATTTTTTCCTGTTCTTAATGTCATATATAATTTCTTCCTGTGTAATGTCTAGAAAGTTTATATATATATACATGTATATATAAGAAGTATAGTATAAGTTTTATAGAATTTGTGTTAAAAAAAAAAAAAAAAAAAAAGCAAAATACTCTGTTTCAAAAATTGAAAGAATTTTCGATTTCTAATATTTAATTTCAAATTTTGAATCTATTTCTTTGAATTACCTTTAAAATAATATCAGACTTTCTTAGAATTATAATTTGGAGAATGTGAGGCTGCAACGAATATACCTTCTCTAATTGTTACTTAAATTTCTGAATGGTCAAAAATGAAGACCATTGGTATCAATTCTCAAGCAAGTACCCCCCCGCCACCCAAATGTTTTCATTTGGGTTTGCGTTTGAAATGATGCCAGGATAATCTATAATAGTATCTTGATTCTGCACAAACCAAGCTTTTGTTGAACAGGAGGTGTGAAACCTTTTCAAAATTACAGAACTTTCTCACCTCAAGATATTTTACAGCTTGAAGTAGATTGATTTTGAGGACATTTTAATAATCCTCAGAGCCATGAAAAGCAATATCCATTGTTTCGTTAAAACCGAATTCGTCCCACAGCACAAGAGAACCTAATACATTTTTCCACAAGAAATTTCGTACGATTCTCGTCGTACATCAGGAAAATAATATTTCTTATAATATAAATATTTATGTCTGCACTCGGTGGCGCATTCTTAGCGCTTTATAAAACAGAATGAATAGCAATTAATCATTTATTCAAAAACAGAAGTAATGAAAATGATGAGCTTACCATTTCTGTTCTAAGGAGTAGGCTGTCCACTTAGCTGAATATTTTATTCTATATTACCATTATTAATTTCTTCTCTGTAAAGTAATTGTATTATTAATATAACGAAGAAATTAATCTTGACATGTTCTTTGGGTTTAAAACGTACATTTAATGGAAAATAAAAATAAAAGTAAAATAAAAAAAGGAGCGAGAAATGATCTCACTTTACATATTCAAAATTAAACACTAACTGAACTGGAATCTATTCTGATGAAAAACGTACAGGTGTGGAATCACGTGGTACAGTTCTAATAATAGATCTTCACCCCATGAAAGAAAGGGAATGGAAAATTGGGAGGGTGGAAACAGATACACTTTTGTTCTTATTATAATGTTCGTTTTTCTTCACGGAACACATTTTTGGAATAAATAAGTCTTTTCGAGTTTGTAGTTTTCTGTCACCCCTCCTCAAACGAGGAATAGTGTCTTAGTTCCAAATTGTCGCGGTGTTTCAGAAAGATTGGCTTAGGAGTAGGTTTTGTCAACACACCTGCAGTCATTAATTTACTCTGCAGATATTGTAGAGAAATCATCCCTTTCTCACACAGGTTTTTCACGCTGTGGTATCGAATGTCAATGTGTTCGGAATGTGCTGTGTGTTTGGGCGATTCGATCATTTTGATTGTAGACTGATTGTCGTCGAATAATCTTATGGGTAATTCTTGTGGTAAGTCGAGGTCCTCTAGTACCCTGGTGAGCCATAATATCTCTTGTCCTGCGTTTGCGGCTGATACGAATTCTGCTTCTGCAGAAGATAGAGCTACACACATTTGCTTTTTCGATGTCCACTGGATTGGTGTTTTTCCTACTAAGAATAGATTTCCTGTCATCGATTTGCGATCAGATTTATCACCGGCCCAATCGGCATCGGCGTAACAGGTTAGTATAGGTTTTTCCTTTCCGCTTATAACCAAATTCAATTTTTCAGTTGTTTTTAAATAACATATGATCTTTTTCGCAGCATCCCAGTCTTGCTGCCTGGCTTCTCATTTCGTCTACTCAGAATATTGACAGCTGCTGCAATGTCAGGTCTAGAGATAGTAGCAATGTATAATAGGGATCCGATGGCTTGTCTGTATTTTGTATTGTTGTTTAGTAGATCATCGTCGGAGGCATTATCCAGATAACCAGGATTCATAGGTATATTTGTGGGCTTAGCGTTTTGAAGATTGAATTTTTCCACTAGTTCATTAATTTTTGATCTTTGGTTTATAAAGTATTCTCCTTGTTTAGATTTTTGTATATTAATGCCGAGGTAGTAGCTTATTTCCCCGAGATTTTTGAGCTCGTATTTTGCACTAAGTTTTTCGATAGTTTCTTCTATTTGTTGGTCCGACCCTGATATTAAAAGGTCGTCCACGTAAATAATTATATGTATAGGGTTTGTTTCATTTTTCCTAAACAGGCAGGCATCTGCCGTGCTTTGTGTAAAACCGAATTCTTTTAGAGTTTCACCAATTTTCAAATGCCATGATCTGGCTGCTTCCTTAAGACCATAAAGGGCCTTTTCAAGTTTCCAAACTTTGTTTTTGTTTCCTGGTAAAATATAGCCTTTAGGCTGTTCCATGTATACTATTTCATCTAGGTCTCCATGCAGGAAGGCAGTTTTAATATCAATATGGTGAACCTGTCTGTTTCTGTAAACAGCACTGGCTAAAAAAGCTCTAATTGTGCTATGGGATACCACCGGGGCAAAAGTTTCGTGAAAGTCTTCGACATATTTTTGGATGAAGCCCTTCGCTACCAATCTTGCTTTATATTTGGCTATTTTGCCTGAGGAGTCATATTTGACCTTATAAGTCCATTTGGACCCAATTACTTTTCTTCCTGTTGGAGGTTCTACCAATGTGAATGTTTTGTTTTGGATTAAGGAATTCATTTCTTCCTGCATTGCGTTTGACCAATTTTGTTTTTCTTGTGGGTTTGTTATGTTAAGAAAATCGTTATAATCTGTAGGTTCATTTGCCTCAAAATTTTCTGTTAAGTAAATAAGTCTTTCGGGAGGTACACCTTTATTGTGTCTATTTGACCGTCTCAAGGTGTCGTTTGTGTTGTCGTGTTCACTAGTGATATTTTGATCTGGTGAACTTATGTCAATTTTGACAATTTCGCGCCCTATGTGCGATTCTGTGTCGGAGTGTTCATTTTTATTGTTTCCTGAGAGTAATTCTATTTCATTGTTTTCTCCTGAATTGTTTATAGTATTTTCAATGAATTTAACTGTTCTTGCAAGTATTACGTGGTCATTTTTCAGGTAGATTCTATACGGCTTAGGGCTGTTATCGTAGCCGACAAAAATGCCTTCTTGGGCTTTGTCGTCTAATTTACCCCGTTTACTTTTATGAATGTAAGCATAGGCTTTACAGCCAAAAGTTTTTAAGTGACTTAAACTTGGTTTGCTACCATGCCATAATTCGTAAGGAGTTTTTGTAGTGGCTTTTGTAGGTAGTCTGTTTTGGAGGTAAATGGCGGTGTTTAAAGCTTCCCCCCACAATTTTTTGTCTAAGTTGGCTTCTGATAAAAGTGTACGTGTCATTTCGATTAGTGTACGATTCTTTCTTTTCGCAACCCCATTTTGGGCTGGGCAATGTGGTACGGTGAGCTGATGGTGAATACCATTTTCTTTAAGAAACTCTTCTACATTTTTGCTCATGTACTCACCGCCATTATCCGACCTTATTATTTCTGGTTTCTTTCCAAATTTGTTCGTGGTAAAATTGACGTATTCTTTTAATTTCTCGATTACTTCGCTCTTTTTACTTAGAAAATAAATCATTGTATACCTAGAATAATCGTCAACAAAAGTTAAGAAATATGATTTACCACCTATTGTTGGTACCTGAATAGGTCCGCAAACATCGCTATGTACTAATTCTAGTATTTGTTTTCCCCTATTTTCTGCAGTTTTTGGATACGGGGTGTCAGTCAGTTTTGTTTTGATGCAAGTTTCGCATGTTATCTCGTGTTTGCAGTTATTGATTTTTATTCCCAGAACTAATTGATTTTTGTTTAATTCTTTAATAGAGTTGAAATTTTTATGTCCTATGCGTTTATGCCATAGAGTAATACAGTTAGGGTTTTGGCATTCTTCAATCAGGTATGTGTCATGTTTGTTTATTGGCATGGGCAAGTTTAACTCATATAAGTTGTTAATTTTTGTATCCTCTAAAATGGTCTCATTTTTCATAGAGATGTAACACTTTTGTTTAGTGAACGTGACTTTACAGCCATTTTGGGTGGCTTTGTGTACAGATATTAAGTTTACCTTTAATTCTGGAACATATAAAACATCCTTTAGTGTTAGTTCCCTTTTTTGTTTATTTGGATCTAGGTATTCAATTTTTATTTCTCCTGAACCAAGTGAAGTGAGGGTGTTACCGTTTGCTACACATACTTGCGATTTTTGTGACTCATCTAAATTAACGAAAAGGTCTATATTGTTGCTTATGTGCGATGAGGAACCAGTGTCAATTATAAAGTTGTTCGTCATTGTGTTTTGAGTCGTGAAAGCCATTTGTTTTGTTTGTGATGTTATTTGCTTCATTTGTTTTAAATGGCTTTGTTGTTGTGTATGTGTGTGTGGCAACTCATCATTGTGTGTCACTAACTGTGAGGAATTGGTTGCTCTGAATTTATTTTTAAATTGTTTGATTTAGTGTTATCAGCATTTCTATTTTTCAGATGCCAGCACTCCGATTTATTATGATTGGTTTTCCTGCAATAAGTGCAGTATTTATTTTCCTTTTTGAAGTTACTGTTATACTGTTGTTTTTTATTTATGTGAAAAGCTTTAGAAGAATTTGAATTGTTTTCGGAGGCTTCTTTCCGACGATTGAATTCATCTAGCAATTTGCTGCTAACATAGTTAAGTGTGGGTTCATTTTCAGGGCGAGCTTCAAGGGCTATAATCAAGGTTTCATAACTTTTGGGTACGAAGCATAGTAACAGTGCAGAAATGTGCGCGAATTTAATTTCTTCCCCAATTGATTTCAATTTATCTATGATTTCCAACATTTTATTTATGTGGATTTGCATATCGCCACCTTCTTCTAGCTTCGTGCTATATAATTTTCTCAATAAGTATAATTTGCTACTTAAGTTCGTTCTTTCGTGGATATCACGCAACTTATTCCATTTTTCTAGAGCTGTTTGGCATTGTTTGATGTGGATGATTTGAGCGTCATCAATGAACAAATTTATGATTGCTCGCGCTTTATTGTCTTTTTCGCCATACATCTGTTATAGGATTTGGCGGGTCATCTGTAATAACCTCATATAATTCATCCTTCATGAGATACATTTGCATTTTAAACTTCCAAACTGAATAATTTTCAGAATTTAGTTTCTCAATTGTTGGACTTTCCTTAAAGGATGCCATTTTCTGATTTCTTTTTATTTATAGTGAATAGTACATCTTTGAGAAGAATTTATTTTGTTTTGTTTTTATGATATTATTAATTCTTCAATTTTTCAGAAAACAGGGTTTCTTAATTTTCTTAATTCAAAAAAAATGTACGAATGGCTTTATTTTATATTCTTAATATGATTTCAAACACTGAATACTTATTTTGTTAAATAGTAATATAATTTAATATATGTGTTTTATTTTCATATTAATTTACTTTTATATATTTTTCCCTTTATCTTCGGGACAGCCAGACAATTTATAAAATACTTATATTTTAAAGGTAAGCTTTAATATGTTTATTTAAGAACAATAGTAACAATAATAAATTGTTTAGTTTTTTTTCTTCATCTATTTAATAATCCTTCTGTCACATAATCTAATATAAATATTTATGTCTGCACTCGGTGGCGCATTCTTAGCGCTTTATTAAACAGAATGAATAGCAATTAACCATTTATTCAAAAACAGAAGTAATGAAAATGATGAGCTTACCATTTCTGTTCTGAGGAGTCGGCTGTCCACTTAGCTGAATATTTTATTCTATATTACCATTATTAATTTCTTCTCTGTAAAGTAATTGTATTATTAATATAACGAAGAAATTAATCTTGACATGTTCTTTGGGTTTAAAACGTACATTTAATGGAAAAGAAAAATAAAAGTAAAATAAAAAAAGGAGCGAGAAATGATCTCACTTTACATATTCAAAATTAAACACTAACTGAACTGGAATCTATTCTGATGAAAAACGTACAGGTGTGGAATCACGTGGTACAGTTCTAATATTAGATCTTCACCCCTTGAAAGAAAGGGAATGGAAAATTGGGAGGATGGAAACAGATACACTTTTGCTCTTATTATAATGTTCGTTTTTCTTCACGGAACACATTTTTGGAATAAATAAGTCTTTTCGAGTTTGTAGTTTTCTGTCATCTTAAACATAGATAAACCAAGTTAAATATTTTTTCGCTACTGTAAAAACACTTAACCATTCATTGGCAAAACGATGAGAACCTCATGAGTTCTTTTGTCGACAACGGGTGTATTGTTGATATACAACGACTATATTGCTAATATTGCTTTTCTTAACGGTCGGTAGTGATCTGATGATCATTAAAATGTCCACAAAATGAATCTACATCTAACTAAAAAATGCATTGGGGGGGGGGGGGAGGGTCTCAAAATTCGAACACGATGATGCGTGGACTCACACCAAGATTTCAAAACAATCTTGGTTTATACAGAATAAAATGACTGTTTTAGACTGGCCATCCATCAGTCTAAACCTAAATTAACCTGAAAACCTTTGGGGAGTACTTGCACGGGAGGTGTATTCACATAGTCTTCTGTTTTTGACAATTCAAAAATTATAGCAACAAGAAGAGCAAAGTTGGTACTCGTTGCAGCCATACAATCCTTAAACTCTAGTTCTAAGCATGCGTGATTGGATTTTCTAGAAAATTTAAAAGAATGGGTCCAGAATGTGAGTACAAATACTAAATACCCGAAAGGTCTTTTTATCTTTCAGGCAGCAAATTCTGCTTTTTTTTTTTTTTTTTTTTTAAATATAACTAGGGTCTCTGCCCCCTGATCACTCTGCTCACCAAACCCCGAGGGAGGTTTCGTCTCCCACCGACTCACTTCACTTATTAACCCATGGAGAACACTGCCTGCGTATTCACTGTTTTGTTTTGCATTGAATAGGAATATTAATAGTGCATAATACAACACAAAATTCGAAAAATAAAATAAAAATCCCATATTCAACTTCAAATCGAAATGCCTAATATTTAATACCACATTATTTACTTTTATTTATTTTTATGAAAATTATACTGAAAATCAGTATATTTTTTTATACAAAGAAATTCGTAATATCTAGACCATTATGCCATACAGCTTTGTATATGACCCTTTTTATGTATTTTCAACAACCATGAATCCAGACCCCTGTGCACATAAAATCCGCCGTGGTCGCAAAGTCCTCCATGTTTTCATCTAAACAATACATCTGGGAATCAACAGAGCAGGAGAGCCATCCCTCCGTGGAGAATCAAATTTCTGATAGCATGTCACCGGAATATCCCTAGGGATTCGTTGCATATCGTCGCCACTTACACGTAGCGCAGTACTGGTGCGACATTAAACCCAACTTACCTTCCTACCCACAACCATGGATCATATTTTAATTTCCCGGTGTAAAATTATTACTTCATGACAGACGAACAACGTCACCAGGAGAAACTGTTTTCAATGTGGGAAATAGAGTACCTTCATAAATCCTTCATTTTCAGTTAATAACTTCTTTAATTAAAATGACATACATTTCTAAGCAGCTGAAATGTCTTCCCTGGAGTTTTTGGAAAACATTGATACCTCCCATGACCCGAAGAACCCTGCCCTGTGAGAGAAGATGCTGTCGCAGACAAAAAAAATTGACGCCAGTGACAGTAACTTTTTTTTTAATATACAGAGAAAATTCAACAATACCTATACTATATTTCTTTATCGTAATGTATTTATATTCTAATTCCGTTATTTTTTCTGCATTGTTGCTTTATTTTTTAATCGTTTTCAAAAGAAAATCACCTGTACGTATAATTTTGAGGCGCAATGTATATAGATACTGAGCAGCCATTTTATTATGATCACTTAGCATTTTTATGAAAGTGAATTGAAACCTCAAATTATTGGCGACACAAAAATAGAAGAGTAAAAAAAAAAAAAAAAAAAAAAAAAGAAGAAGAAGAAGAAGAAGGCCTGAAACACTAGTATGGTCGATTTGCTTGGGTAAATATAAAAAGAAAAAACGTACATATCACATAAAATGATAGTACGTGATCGGATTCACGGAAAAAAAAAATAGCAGTGAAACTGATATATATGTGAAACATTGATCAGCGGCTATAATGGAAGTGTATCAAGCTACTCTATCAAGCGAAAGGTTTTCGATCTGCAAGGACAAGTATGTCACAGAATGTTGACTGATTAATGGAAATGGAGCGTCTTTTAAATGAAAAGTAAAAGAAATCAGAATGGTTACAATGCAGCTAATTAAAACAAACCTTAAACAAGAGTAGTCTACCAGTATCTCGGAAATTTTGTTCTCTGTACAATTAGTCTTATGGGTTTTAGAAGGGGAAGACCAATGCGAACACCATTTTTGTCGGCAGAAACAAGATAGATAATATATCTCAAATTCCTTCCGTCACAAAGGGATTGTTAAATAGATATAAAAAAAAAAATGTAGATGTGTGAATCCCGTTTTAATTTGCATCATAAAGCATTGACGAATCAGATTTCACTGCTATTGAGGATTAGTGGGGAGGAAATGGGAGCTGAAAAAGTTATCTAATACGTGGATAGCAAACATATAATTTCGCATTATATAAATGAGTAATTATTTAAACATTGTCTCTTGTTTCAAGAATGACCTACCATCATCTTACTGAAGTCCTGACTTGAAGAATGAAATCAGCATGAAATGCAAAATTGACTGAAAGATATATTAACGGAGTGGCATAATAAAGTAGCCACTTAATTTATGTAAAATAACAGAATATAAAGATGTTAAAACATATTCAAGATTCTTAAACGCATAAGTGTGGGAGATACATC
Source organism: Salticus scenicus (assembly GCA_963930645.1). Taxonomy (NCBI): domain Eukaryota; kingdom Metazoa; phylum Arthropoda; class Arachnida; order Araneae; family Salticidae; genus Salticus; species Salticus scenicus. The sequence continues at coordinate 130,741,862 of OZ005656.1, read as the reverse complement.
GCTTCTAAGCCATCTGAAATGCTTCAATTTATTTATTCAACAATTACTTTTATTTTCAAACTGTTGCTACAAAGTAAATGAATAAATACTCTTATTTATTTATTTAATTTTTTGCATTTATATTTTTAGTTTTTAATATATATATTTTTAGTAATGGACGTTTCATTGCATTACCTAAGTCTGATAGTCGGAATGTTTTTATTCGTGTGCCATTAAGAAAAAACATGTATCACGTTATAGTATTTGTCACAACAAAAGATAGCTGAAAATTGTTTGTAAGTTGTCAAATCTGAAGTAATATTATAAGCATACATTTTATTTAAATAAACTATTTTATAATATTAAATAATACCTTAAGTTTGGCGTCAAATGTGAGGGTTTATAAAGCACTGTTCCGTCATTATATTGTGTTAGGAACTATTAATACCCTTAATCAGTGAAAGGGAAAGCTGAGATCAAGGAGGAAAGAGCTTCTCAGGGGACAGCGAGAAAAGGGAATAAGTTTAAGGACCACCTAAATTTTTAAAAGATGATTGAGTGAAATGTTAGTTATACGCAAAAGAGGAAAAAACATGGCAAGAATGAAGGTTTATGCTATTGTAAATTAAATAAATAATATTTATAAACTAAACCGTTTGATTTTATTCATTTAATTGTCCAACATCTATACAGTTTGTGCACCGGTGACTTATAAAATACTTACAATCTTTCAGGTCATCCGAATGAAGCACTTAGATGCTATCGTGATCACTCACATACACGCATACATATATCATGAAAAATCGTGTAAAATTGTAGATGTTTCTAAAAGAGGAGGTCGTGTCAAGACTAAATTTGGAGGTTAACAACTGCAGTTATAAATATATATTTACAATATTTTACTACCATTTGTTTTTTAGCAATACGATATACAAAATTTCTTTCCGCAAATTCTGATTACAATACTTTATATTTTATTTATTTATATTTTTTAAAATGAGAAAAAAATTACTTTCCGAACATACTATATAATTAGTATTCTCGGAAAGTATTTTTTTTCTTTTTTTATTCAGTAAATGGGTAAATACTTGCATTTTCTTTTGGTATTTTTGATTATTGTAAGTAAATAACTTAATTAATAAAACTGCATAAAATTAGAGCCACGAAAGTTGAATATGATTGCGACATTAATTTACTTTTCAAATTTTTAGAAAACAAAGTGTATGTTTTCAATTTATTTATTTAGTTGGTAAAGTATTTAAAAGAGTTAAGAAAAAAACTAATTTCTTTTTACTTTTTTTTTTATTTATTTTTTATTTTTTATTATTATTGAGCATCGCATATTAAATAATATTTAATATGTTTTGGCCTATAAATTACATACTGAATTTCTAGTTTGTTACCTTTATTTAAAAATTATTTATTCAAAATTTGATTGAAATAATAATGTAATTGGTTTTTTTACAAATAAATACATTTTTTTTTTTTTTTTTTTTTTTTACATATTGAAGCCATGTTGTTTATCGATTGCACAAAATACCTAGGTTCCCACTCATTTTTCTACTGCTCTTAAATGTGATAGACGGGAGGTACTTTATTCGAAATAGGGTGCCAATCGATGGCTTTACTTTTCAATGTTGTACGTGATTTTCTCAGAAATTTCGAGATTACGATCAGGAAACCCATAGAATTACCTCCATGGAGGGGAATAAACATAATCCTAAGATAACTTCTCAGTTAATCGATCTTAACGCCTTTGTACAGTCGGTAACAAAAGTCTCCGAACACTAGCAAAAATTCCTATGTAATAAAAGTACACTTAATACAGTTTTGTTAAATAAATCCTTGTCGAATCCTGTTCTTTGTCAGTCTAAAAACAGGATTCGACAAGGATTTATTTAACAAAACTGTATTAAGTGAACTTTTTTTACATAGGAATTTTTGCTAGTGTTCGGAGACTTTTGTTACCGACTGTATACACATCTCATACATTATACCTCGCATATATGTACATTGTTCTTTACTTGCGGAATGAAGCAATGGAGATTTATTTGAATTATTAAGAAAACTAAAAATGCGTTCTTATTCTTATTCTTATTAATAATATATATTTTTTTTAAACTCTGCATTATTCACTTTCAGACAATTATATATACATATACATATATATATATATATATATATATATATATAAAAATCATTGCTGTGCACTGCACACAAAACTAAAAAAATCGAACACAACATTTCTAAAAATTGTATTTTTTAAATATTAAATATAAAACGATTAAGCATATATGTAACTTTTAAAAAATACTTTTTTTTCCCTTTTAATGACAGTTTTAGTACAAATATATATATATATATATATAATTGGTGATGAATGCAAAGAGATTGTACCTGCTGCTTTAGCCAGGAGATGTCAGCAATACACAATTCCGTGACTTTTCTTCATGTCGGAATGCTGCGCAGAAGAATCTGGATTATATCATCGACTGCGCAACTTATGTTTTCTTTCGAACTCAAACTATTCTTGAAACGATCTGCGTTTTGGCGGACTTCTAAGAAATCTAATAACCCAAGGAATCTAATACAATTCAAAATCATAATGTAACATTTTTCCATTGAGGTCTGTGTTGCCTCTAAACCGTTAATGAAACCTTATATTCGAACCTTATACTAACAGGTCTGCCCGGTGTTGCCCAGGTTAAAGTACTGGTTATAGAAATTTGAAATCAATGAAAGAACTAAACAAAAGTTTAAAATAGAAAGAGAAATGCCTGAAAATTTACCCGAAGTCTTTAATGTAATATTTTATAAATAAATAAATACAAAAACTACAGTTTTAGCATCGGATCCCCTTGGTGACTGTAAATATTTTTTGGCATGTTTTGCAATGTATTTAAATGGCTATCGCAAATGCGTAAGTAAAGATTTTGGCGAGAAATGTTTGAGTTAGTTTGGTGCCAAATTTCAAATTTTGACAAAATGGTCCGATGCTAAAATTATTCCATTAAAAAAAAAAAAAAGTTTCATTTTTATGACATTTGCAAAATAAAAATAAAAATAAAACCTTGTTAAAATTTAAATTATAACTTTTTAAAATTAATTTTAAATATAAATATCCCCATAGCTTACAAATAAAGTATCAACATAAATGAAAAAAAAATGTTTTACTGTAAAAAAGAAAAGTATACTTAATTAAATAAAAATTGTAAGCTATTGCCAAATATCTCTATAAAATATTTATTTACATGCGAATTCCTGATAAAATATGTACCAATGTTCGTAGCGTAATTATCTTTTTCTTTTCTTTTAATTATTATTATTATTATTCACACAAAATTAAAAATATTTTATTTCCGAAAAATAAATAAATGAAAGCGCATATTATTTGTTTATTTTGGCATCAAATATTTCTTTCATTTTAATCATTTTACATCATATTAAGGTTTTTATATTATACATTTTGATCCAATTATCCGATTGAACTAAAAAATACGGCGTTAGCTAGATTTTTGTCTTGAATAATGAAAATATCAATTTTCGTAGCGGTCCGTTGAACGGTGTAGTTTTGTATAGCGAACTAAAAATCGGGACAGACAAAAAATCGGATTTATATAGTATATATACATGTATAAATACACACACACACACACACACAGATATATATATATATATATATATATATATTTTTTTTTCTGTGATCTTTACCTTTATACAACAAAAAATCTGTGAAATTTTATTTTAAATAAAACGAGATAATCCGCAATTACGCATGTTAAATTCAAAATAAACAACCTATTCTGAAACTAAATAAACTCATTACATATTCATTGCTTATGTGGAATGGGGGAAATATGATTATGTTTGCGTTACCATATTCCATGCTACAAAATATTTTAAGCTACGTGTAATTTTCTATTCATAGAATCGAAGAGAATAATTCAGAAGTACAGTATTTGTTTTTCATATCTTTTTAAAGTTTCTGTAAAGCAAAATGATCAATTTTAAAACATAAATATTTTTTTTTCTCTAGTCACTTGTTGAACATGAACATTTTTTTCATAGTTATCTATGAATTTTTAAAATTTTCATCATATTTTTATTTGTAATATGTCGCGTGAGTTTGTTTTACATGTATATTTTTGAAACATTTCTTTCTTAAAAAAATTGTACAATTAAATTCAAAATTATATATATTATTTTGATTATGTATAAAAGCATATTAAGAGATGTTTTAATATGTTTGAATAATTATTAGAACGTGCTTAAATGAAACAATCCACCCTATGTAAAATATGTAGATATTTCATCTAACAAAAATACGCAAAATTTCAAAATACTACAACAAAAAATAAATTAATTAGTTAAAATATTAAGGTTTTAATACTTATATTAAATTACGTGCTCTTTCGATGACAAGCAATTTTTAATTATTGTCGGTTTTATTTATAAAATATTGATAAAAACCAAGTGTGTTTCTTACGAAATTTATATGAATGCTTTTTAGGTTTTCTATTTAGCTGATATTCTTCCAGTGACAGATTATTTTTAATCTTTTGCCAAAACGAAGATTTGCTACAGAAACATGCATCAACTTAAAACAGTACTTTGTTTGTTTTCATTTATATATATATATATAGTATTTTATTTCAAACTGCATAATTATTTTTTGTTACGTCAAAAAGTTGATTTCCAGTATATAATCTAATTACTATTCACAAGCATTTTTTGTAATTGTTATTATTATTAATATTTTCATATGCTTCAATTTTATTAATGAATTTGGTATTTACTATAGCTGAAAGTCGGAATATGTTATTCAATTAAAAATTAATTTATTTTGTGCATAATATTTCAAATAATTGATTTTTTTTTTTTTTTTTTTGTTAAAATGTAAATTACAGTATATCAAATCATGGTATCATTTTAATACAAAACATTAAGGGTACGTAATATGAAGAAAATAATATGGAATTTAAAATAATTATTGACTAATTTGACATTATAAAGTTTCATAAAATTTATGTTTTAACACCTCCAAACTCCATTTAAATTTGTGCATTTTAGAGTATAAAGAACATTTGAAAATTAACGCGATTAAATTTACACGTACATAAAAAATAAACAATGAAATACCTACAATTTTAAACTTTAGTTTTTCAACGAGCGTTATTAAATTAAAACATGTACATGCATAAATATATATATATATATATATATATATATATATATATATATATATTCTAATTTCAAGTTTAATTTTTTTTTATGTGTTAGTTATAAATATATAATTTTAATTATGAGTATTTTATACTTAAATTAGTGTTGAAAAACTATTGTGATGAGCATTTTTTAGAATGCATTTAAAATTTATAAATTTAAAATTTGTAGTTAATTTATTAATTTAAATTTCAAAGTGTATAAATCTCCGCAAATTTATTCTCTAATGTCTACTGTGTAAGCAAAATATGTATTAACTGTGCTTTAGAAAATTGTTAAAAATAACAGATATATCAATATAAGGATACGTTTTGATTTAATTATGTATTTTTTTTTAACTGTCAGTTTTTAATTTGTCTAATTAGTCGGATTTTAAATTAGACTAATTTCAATTTGTCTAATTAGAAAAAAAATAAAATTTTAAGCAACACTATTTTCTATAAAAATGTGTAACTACATGCGTGAATAATTTTAATTGATTGTTTATCGAGATTTATTCTCTCCTTTACATTTCATCTGTGATTATGGTTATTTAAAATTTATTTTCTGTTATCTATATGTTATAGTCCAAATATTGAACGTATTCATTATTTCAATGTTTTTATTTAAAATTTGTACTATTCTGCAATAATATAAATACGCAATTAAAGCAGAATTGAATAATAGTAAATTAATTTTATGTTTAAACGAATAATATTGTGGTTTAAAAGATTATATATATTTTTCAAAATAAAATAATTTAAAAATAGAAAAAACACGAGAAAAAAAATTCAAATCATTCTGAAACTAATTGTTTATAGTTATATAAACATTTTTTTTTGTAAGATTCGCTTCAAAACAAATGCTTCTTTGGCTAGCGTTAAAGCTAAAAAAGCTGAAAAGTTTATTAGTTATATTTAAGGATTTGCTCTTCATTTTTATAAATATTTATTATGTCACAATTGCAGAATATTTATCTATCTGCATATATATAGGACAAATTAAGCCAATATAAATTTATATTAATAATTAATGGAATTTTCCATTTAGTCATTTTCTGTTATTTTTGTTTTAATTCGGGACACGATTTAAAAAAAATACTTGATTCAAAATTTTCCTCGTACATATTTCATTATCTTTCTCAATAGTTTTTTACAATTATTATTATAGCTATTTTTACAGGTTTCTCTGCCAATAAATAAATAAATAAATAAATAAAAATAAAAACAGATATTGCAGTATGGTTTATGTATTAAAGATTATATATATATATATATATATATAACTTTTATTTTATACAATTCAAAGTAGTGTTAAAACCTAAAATCTAAGTCCTAATCATAACATTGTGATTTTTACTTTCCGAACACTATAGTGAGGAAAGTATTGTAATCATGTCAAAAATCCGAATTCGAGATTTTGATGTTTCTATACGTTTCGAGGTCCAACGAGTCCGTTTTCACTATTTTTACGATGATGTATGTATGTGTGTGTGTATGTATGTGTGTATGTATGTGTGTATGTATGTGTGTATGTCTGTGAGTGAACACGCTAGCGCCTAAACGCTTTGTTCGAATAACCTGAAAGTTGGTGCGTATATTGTAAGTCACCATAGTACGAACCCTATAGATTTTGGTGAATCTAGCACTTATAGTTTTTTTACAGGGACACAAAGAAAAATTCTGTCTCATTATGATGAAGGGACCAAAATCTTAAAAGTGCGATAGCATCTAAACGCCTAATTCAATTGAGCAAAAACTTTATACACATATTATAGGTCACAGATACTCAATCTGTATAGATTTTGGAGAATCTAACACTTATAGTTTTTTTTTAGGGACACAAAGAAAAATTCTTTGCAAATTTTTAAAAGTGTGATAGCGTCTAAACGCCTTATTAATCTCAGCAAAGAATTTGTACACATGTTATAGGTCACATTTGAACCAAATGTATAGATTTTGGTGAATCTAGCACTTACAGTTTTTTTACAGGGACACAAAGAAAAATTCTTTATCTTTATGGCCTATGAGACCAGCGATAGCATCTAAACGCCTTGAGCTGAAAATTTGTATGAATATTATAAATCACTGTTGCACTAACTATAAGCATTTTGGTGAATCTAGAATTTGTAGATTTTTACAGGGACACAACGAAAAATTCTTTATCATTATGATCTAAGGGCTCAAAGTTCAGTAGCGTTAAATAAAACCTCGTGTGATAAAACCTCGTGGAGAAAAATACTCAAACACTCTGTTACGGTTTTCTCTTTTTTGTTTGTTTAGCAACTCCTCTTTCTTTATTTTATCTACAAAACTGTTAGTTACTCAATGTTCGGAAAGTCGAGTGGAGTCACTCCAGATTTTTTTTTTCTAAATGCGTTTAAAAGCTTAACATCCAATTGCACTGTATATAAAAATATTTATTAAATTTTTGGAGGTTTTATATATATATATATATATATATATTATAGTCTATATTTAAATTTTCAGAAAGTTTGCTTCTTCTTACGCCACATTTAAAATATATACACTTTTTATTTTTGCACCAAAATGTCCCTATTGTTGTTATTTAAAATATGTTTTTTTTTTTTTTTTTTAGATTAAAGAGAATTATTCTTTATTAATACTTAAAATAATCTGAAATTACAGCACGTGTTATATATATATATATATATTTTTTTTTCTCTTAAACATGTATTGTTAGATATCAGAATACATGTAAATGACATTTAAATCCTAAACATAGAACATCATCATTTTTTATTCATTGAGTATTTGAAATATTCGTGCAATCGATGCAAACTCAATATCTAGTCCATTAAACGTCCATGTTCACCTGCTGCGCTATTTATCTCAACTCGCCATAAAGGAGGTAGTAAATCACAGCTGTTTCCTGATAATTTCTTTCATGTTTGTATATTCATATACGATTTTACTTCTTTTCTAATAGGAACTGGAAATAAGTCCATAAGATTTCAATTAAAAGTTTTGAAGATAAAACATTTCATAAACTTTTATATGACTTAAGGGAAAATTTGAATGATACATGACACACAAAATGCGCTTTAAAGTCTTTCAATTATATTATTTTAAAATAAAAATTGAGAAAAAAAAAAATATATATATATAAAGAATAGATGAAAACAATATTTGACTTAAAGTATTAAAATTTTAGTCCGAGTTAATTTTACGTATTAACCTTTTATCCGCTTTACTTTTTCAGTCTTTAACTTTCACTGATTTTTAAAAGAATTCTTGAAAAAGAAATCTTTTCATTCGAATTCTTTAAATTTTAGATAATTTAAATGATTTATATAATAAAACTTTTATTCTATGAAACAAATGTTTGTTATTATACATATTTAGTTAAGTAAAATATTCGTGAATTCAGATAAAGTTAAAACAGACAATTTAAACATAAATATTCTAAACTATACTGCTAGATAAGTATTTCTGAGTCAGATTTCATCATTTTTAAAAATAAAATAGTGTAATAGAACCATCACAGGACACATGTTGCAGAAAGTTATGCGTGTATGCGTGTGTATTTACACAGAGAGAAAATGTTAAAAAGAAGTTTGTACCCATCAAACGTTAAACTAAATTCTTAACCAAAATACATTAAAAAATAACAAAATGTTTTTAAATTTCTTAAGTTGCATTACATCACATTCAACACCAATAACAACAACAACAACAACAATAATAATAACATTCTGGAAGAATTCCTCCAGACTTTCCGAACAATAATAACGATATTAACGATTGCTTCACCATCCTCACCCCCCCCCCCCCCCATTGCCTTCGTTGATTTATGTCTGCTGCAACTGCTATTCGTAGTTTTCCTTTTAACTAAATAGGAATATTAATAATGCATAACACAATATAAAAGCAGAACAATATATCATAAGAATCTCAATATTTTATATCACATAGAAATTGAAATACACCTCACTTAATAATATATCTTTGAAAAAAAAAGAAAGAATGTGTCAAAAATTTGTCATGCCATTCGACATCTGTATAACAGACCACTTTGGGCAGAGGCATACGATAGACACACAAAATGAAAAGTGACAAATGTATATATATATACATATTTATTTTATTTTTATTTATTTATTTATTTATTATTTATTTATTAGAAATTCCTAATATCTTAACCATTTAGCGTTACAGCTTTAGTATATGAGCTCCATGGTGCTTTAAAATTTTTGTCACTATTTGTTGAAGAATTTTTTTGTTATTATTGTTGTTTAAAGTATCTAGTATCTATTTTTTATAATTCTTATACTTTTTTACTACTGCATAATTCAGTTGATAATTTACAGTACTCAACATATATTTCTAATGTACAGCTAGGTTTAAAATGGTACTTTCTGCATTAAAGATACAATTTTTAAAGTGAATTCTCTCTACAATATGATTTAATCAGACATACTGAAAATAAATTATTTATGTAATTATTGTACATATTTCTTTATTATTATTATTATTGATACTATTATTGTTGTTATTTGCAGTATTTTATAATTTTGTAAAGATCGAAAATATCACCAAATTAAACGCTTACATACAATAAATAATGAAAATATTCTTGTGCACGAGAAGTACATAAGAATCTTTAAACACTATTCGATGATTTATAAAATTGAACACAGAAAAAAGAGTCGGTAAGTAACATAAAAAAATTTCAGTGAGAAAGTTAATTTTGTAAATGCAAAAAATAAATAAATAAATAAATAAATAAATCAAAAGTAAAAACATATATGCAGACAATAAATTACAAGTCCTATATTCAATTTTTTACTAAAAATATCTAAGATAACGCTTTTTAATTACTTGCAGGCGATACATATATATTTACCAGAAGCATTACCAACAATATACCAAAGCAATATTGATTTTTTTTTTTTTTTTTTTTTTACACCATGGATAACATTTTATTTCCCTTGATGAACGTTACTTCATAGACTGAAAGAACAACAAGTCATATTCGTATATTCGGTGCCAAAGTCGGTGTCGGGAGGTCATTTTACATAAACATTTGCAAAAATGGTGTTGTTGCCGATTTTCATGCAGAGCAGTGTTGTTATCTTGAGTTATCTCGAGTTAGAATTATTTTCCTTGTCCTGCGAAGCATCACGAATAAGTTTATTCCAGCCGTTTCTAGAGCAAGTGGACTTGTTTCTGAGGTAATTATTTATATTATTTATTGTTTTGAATGCTTGTTGAGGAAAGAAGGTATATTGAATAAGGTTTGATTGTTTGTCGAACGAGAGTTGCAGCTAATATGAGTTGAGTATATATATATATATATATATATATATATATATATATATTGAAAAACTTATTGAAAATAAATAGAAAAGGTAGGGGGTTAAAATAGTACTGCATCAAATTTAGTAATAAATATGTAAAATACAAATTATTTATTTGAATTTACATCCGAATGACAGTTTTCTTATATTAAAATAGGAGTAAAATGCCTGATTTAATTAATTATTTAAATTGTAATTACTATTTTGAAGATATTTGACGTTTAATACACATACGCACACATCTCTCTCTCTCTCTCTCTCTTCATATATATATATATATATATATATATACATATTACATAGTGCGCTTTTGTTGGCAAAAAAAATATATCTTACAAAAATATCTTTACTTAAGAACAAACATAAACATTTATGGTAAAAATGATTCATTAAATATTGTTAACGATACTTACTTAATAATCCTAATAATAAGAATAATAATTTGATTATGATTTTTCCTTTGTTGACATAGAATTAATACCTCGGAAAACATAGTTGTAGTAAAAACCTAAATATATTTCTTTAATTATTTTTCGAAATTTAATCTTGTATGCAAAGTAAGGACAATATACAATCTTTTACTGAAAATATGTTTTGTTCTTAACAAAAACTTTACGATATTAAAATGCTTTACATCTAAGAAAACTGTTTTTACGGCCGATTTTGATAGTTTGAATTTTTATACACATCTAAAGTTGAATTTGAATAAACCTGAATGAAATTTAACTCAAAACTCTTCTAATAATGCACACTGAAGAAAGGGAGTGAAAATAAACAATCTAATATAAAATTTTGCATACTAGCTAGGAACCATTTGAAAGTTATGCAAGAGATAACGTTTTTTGTGTGAATGCCCCTTATATAAATAAGTTTACCAGAGAAACATTAACCGTTCCAGTATGAAAATGAGGTGAAAGGGAAAATTTAAACGATCTAGACATTTTGCCTTTTTTAGGACGGTAGAACACTTTCACACCTTTGGAAATGGCTCTCTTTATTATTTTCTTTTTTGGAACAATTTACAAATTATATATGTAGATATAAAAAAAAATAATTTAGTAATTAAAAAACTTTAATTGTGGAAAAACTTGCAAAAGTAAAGAAATGACTTCAGTAACAGTTGCTAAGGGATATTTCTAAAAATATATAATAAGAAAAAAATATATATAAAAATAATCATTCCATTATAATTTCACATACCAGCTAGGAATCATTTGAAAATTAAGCAACCAGATATTTAAACTCTTTTTAAATAAATGATCATTTTATATATAAGTCTGCTACAGAAAAATTTAACTGTTGCAATATGAAAATTGGATCAAGAAGAAATTTAAAATATCTTATCTAGACACTTTGCCTTTTTCAAGAAACGTAAGGCGTTAAAAAAAAAAAAAAAAAAAAAAAAAAAAAAAAAAAAAAGACCATTTGATTTTTTTTTTTTTTTATGCTTTTGGGAACATGTTACAATATATAAGTATATAAATATAGAAAGATATATTTAAAAATAATAATAATAATGTAAGGAAATGTGCAAAGGAAAATAAATGAATCTAGTAAACATTGCTAATGAATGCAACTTACTTGTTTTTTTTTTTTTTTTTTTTTTTTTTTTGTTACTTTTTACTTAGACAAACTGAAAAAGACTTTTTTTTTTTCTTTTGCTTGTCGCATCAAGTTAAAAAATACGTAAAAATGAAATTGAGATAAAACGTGTAAAAAGAAAAAAAAAAGAGAGAGAGAGAGAGAGAGAAATGACAATCGTAACCGTTACTGATTGGCGCAACTAATTTACCATACAATTTAATATAGTGCCATCGCTCTAACTTAAATTATTTTATGTACAAAATTATATGTATTTGTATAAATATGTATATTGCTTTGAAAGCAAAATAGGTCTTTTTTTTTTTTTTTTTTTTTTTTTTACATTTCAAAAAACTGCATGCTAAAAAGATTCCAACTGTAAGCGATTTCCTCACATCGAATCTCTCTTTATACGATTTCCCTAACAAAAGTCTCTTTCTGAATTGTCGTCGCTTTATACGATTTCCCCCGCAAAAGTCTCTTTCAAAATTTTGTACACTTAGTTACTCTCAATTTACTTCTTTATTATTAGAAAATCCGAATGGGGTCACGTCAGCCAAACATTAAGCAATCAGAAAATAATACTTTTTTACTCTTATACCTTTTTTCCCCTCTTTTTCTACATTCTAAAGTGGCGGTGGTTCCCGCCTACACACCCCCACCACCGCCGCCCACCCACCCCCTAAACCGCCAAGAGTTATACTAGGCGAGTCGTATTAATCCTGGACGATAGGACCCATGCCCCAGCCCGCCCGGTTCCCGCTGTTCAATGTATTTTTCTAGTCAACTTTGTCCCCTTATTACTTCCGGTGTGATTTTTTTTTTTTTTTTTTTTTTTTTTTTTTTTTTTTTTTTAACACACTTGACATTGTGCGTTTTTTTGCTTTTCTTCCCATGCTATTCCTATGGGGTTTTGAGCCTTATTTCCCCTCTTTTCATACATTCTAAAGTGGCGGTGGTTTCATACATTCTAAAGTGGTTTTCACTCTTCGAGTGAAAAAAAAAAAAAAAGAAGAAGGAATATTTTGGTGTTGTACCAAATGACGATCTGTACGTCATTTTCGCGCAAGCCGTTTTTACTTTCCGAACACTATAGTGAGGAAAGTATTGTAATCATGTCAAAAATCCGAATTCGAGATTTTGATGTTTCTATACGTTTTGAGGTCCCCTGAGTCCGTTTTCACTATTTTTACGATGATGTATGTATGTGTGTGTGTATGTGTGTATGTGTGTATGTCTGTGGGTGAACACGCTAGCGTCTAAACGCTTCGTTCGATTAACCTGAAAGTTGGTACGCATATTGTAAGTCACCATAGTACGAACCCTATAGATTTTGGTGAATCTAGCACTTATAGTTTTTTTACAGGGACGCAAAGAAAAATTCTTTATCATTATGGCCTATGGGAGCAAAATCTTAAAAGTGCGATAGCATCTAAACGCCTTATTCAATTGAGAAAAATTTTATACACATATTATAGATCACAAATACTCAATCTGTATAGATTTTGGAGAATCTAGCACTTATAGTTTTTTTACAGGGACACAAAGAAAAATTCTTTATCATTATGCCTATGGGGCCAAATTTTTAAAAATGTGATAGTGTCTAAACGCCTTATTTATCCGAGCAAAAAAATTGTACACATGTTATAGATCACAGTTGAACTAACTGTATAGATTTTGGTGAATCTTACTTTTTTTTTACAGGGACACAAAGAAAAATTCTTTATCATTATGGCCTATGGGACTAAATTTTTAAAAGTACGATAGCATCTAAACGCCTTATTGAATTCAGCTGAAAATTTATATGAGTATTATAAATCACTGTTGCACTAACTATAAGCATTTTGGTGAATCTAACATTTATAGGTTTTTACAGGGACACAACGAAAATTTCTTTGTCATTATGATCTATGGGCTCAAAGTTCAGTAGCGTTAAATAAAACAACGTGTAATAGATGGAGAAAAATACTCAAACACTCTATTATGGTTTTCTCTCTTTTGTTTGTTTAACAACTACTCTTTCTTTACTTTATCTACAAAACTGTTAATTACTCAATGTTCGGAAAGTCGAGTGGAGTCACTCCAGATTTTTTACCCCTTCTTTCTTTTCTCCATTCTTTTATGCTATTATAAATAACACATATAACCTCATAAATCAAACTTAATACAGTATAAAAATAATCTCATCGTAGCTATTCAAATAAATATTGTTTTTAGATCATCGAAAGTTAGGGAATGAGCCATCGTAATTAAGCTTAAAGAGTTAGCGCTGTATATCCTAATTTAAAATTAAAATATATAATATTCTCCCTGAAATGGATTATATCTAAATTAATTACTTCACCTATGCTACACCTGAGAGATTATTTTTTCATTCAAATAATATGTATAATAGTACTTCATCTCTATTTTACAAACAAGTTGCTATTGAATCAAATATAATCAACAATTTCGAAAAAATATTTCGAGTATAAATATTCATTTATACTATTGTTGCAAAAATATTTATATAAAAATGTCAAATTCGAAATATAATATCCGTATTGAAACATTTTTAGTTTATTAGAAGTTAGATATATAAAATTCCTCCTAAAATATAAGAATTTCTTTAAAATTTTTAATAATAATTCAATGACATATATATATATATATATATATATATATATATATATATATATATATATATATATATATATATATATATATATATGCTGATTGGGGGACGGGTGGGTGGATGGGGGAGGAGATGAGATACAATAATGTAACTATGATTAACATTCCTAAATTTTTTTTTTATTTTATAAATTTTGAAATTATATTGTCAATTTTAATTATGTTATATTTTTGTACGATAATAATTGTATGAACAATTTTGTACAAATAATATGGAATTAATTTCAGAATCAAGAAATTTTATTTCAAAATAAAACATTTCAAATTTTTCAGAATGCAATCTACAAATAGAGCAACATTCTTGCTTCATTTGTTTATTTGTTTAGATTTAATTCTTACAAAATATGAATTTTTCTTTCTAGTCTCTCACTGAAATATTTCAAATTAAATTTTGCTCATTTTTTAAAGTTTAATGTTTCCCATTATTAGATTTTATATCAGCACAATAACTTTTCATTATTAAATATTACATATATTTATTTTCAAAATAAATTTACTTTAAAATCACGTTAATTAAAATTATACTTTATTTAAAAACATTTAAAATTTTTTTTATATTATAAACTTTTCGCTTTGACACACAAAGCATATTCGAGAATTTAATGAATATGTTTCCAATTAGTAGTTTATATATACAGTCGGTAACAAAAGTGTCCGAACATTAGCAAAAATTCCTATGTAAAAAAAGTACACTTCATACGGTTTTGGTAAATAAATCCTTATCGAATCCTGTTCTTACACTGACTAAGAACAGGATTCGACAAGGATTTATTTAACAAAACAGTATGAAGTGTACTTTTTTTACATAGGAATTTTTGCTAGTGTTCGGACACTTTTGTTACCGACTGTACAGTCAGCAGCAAAAGTATCCAAAAACTATCTCTGTCTAATAAAAAGTACACTTAATAATGCTTTGTTAAATAAATCCTTGTCGAGTCATGTTCTTAGTCAGTCTAAAAACATGATTTGACAATGATCATTATTAACAAACATTTATTTAACAAAAAAGTGTACTTTTTTGATATCAGAATTATTTGCTAATGTTCGGATACTTTTGCTGCCGACTGTATCTTACTATATTTGACAGTTGACAGTTAAAGTGCCTTTAGTTAATTGAGGAGACCTGAGCACAACGAATGACGACTTACGAAGTCTGGTGCAGGTTCCTTCCTAAAATTTACTTTACGTCAGGAAATCAGGAAGCAAACAAAGGAAAAAGTGGATCCTGTAGAGTTTCCAAAAAACTGCATGTAGTAGCTGTAGCATTGTAGAGTCGGCAGCGAGAGTATCCGAGCACTAGCCAAAAATTCCGATGTCAGCAAATACTGTTTTGTTTAATAAATCCCTGCCGAAGTATGTCTTAAAACATGACTCAAGAAGGATTTATTAAACAAAGCAGTATTAAGAGTACTTTATTTAGGCAGAGATTACTGCTAGTTCTCGTATAGTCGGTAACAAAAGTATTCGAACACTAGCAAAAATTTCTATGTAAAAAAATTAGAATTAATACAGTTTTGTTAAATAAGTCCTTGTCGAATCCTGTTCTTAGACGACTAAGAACATTATCCGAGAAGGATTTATTTAACTAAACAATATTGACTCTACTTTTTTTTTTTTTTTTTTTTTTTACATAGGACATTTTGCTAGTGTTCGGATACTTTTGTTACCTGTATACTTTTGCTGCCGATTCAAGAATCAACAAAGCGTTGCCTGTAGGAGCTGTAATTATTGTAGGAGAGTACCTGTAATGAAGGATCATACTTCAACCATCCAGAAAGCAAAAAAGAGTAGATATTGTATAATCACCAAAGTGCTTCATTACAAGTATTCCCTTGCAATAATTACAGCTCCTACAGGCAGCACTTTGTCAATCCTACAATAATTACAGCTCCCGTAGTCGACAGCAAAAGTATCCGAGTACTAGAAATACCCTCTGCCTAAAAGAAGTACACTTAAAGCTGAAATTTAATTTTTCCGACTGAGTGAAAATAATTCCTGGACCGGGACTCGAACCACGGATCTTTGACTTACAAGGTCAAGGCTCTACCAACTGAGCTATCCAGGCCGACATCCCGGTCAGCATTACTCACTCAGACAACCTTATAGGCTGAAACAATCTGGACTATCATTTAGATAGCTCAACAGAAATAAGCCGCAGGAAATGGAAAACACCATTAAACAATGGGAGAAAGAAATACAATTTTTTAATAAAAAAATTGTATTTCTTTCTCCCATTGTTTAATGGTGTTTTCCATTTCCTGCGGCTTATTTCTGTTGAGCTATCTAAATGATAGTCCAGATTGTTTCAGCCTATAAGGTTGTCTGAGTGAGTAATGCTGACCGGGATGTCGGCCTGGATAGCTCAGTTGGTAGAGCCTTGACCTTGTAAGTCAAAGATCCGTGGTTCGAGTCCCGGTCCAGGAATTATTTTCACTCAGTCGGAAAAATTAAATTTCAATAAATATGATTTCCTTCCACAGTTTATTGTGTGATTTTATTAAAAAATTGTACACTTAAAGCTGCTTTGTTAAATAAATCCTTAAAATATACATAAAAACATTAAAACCATTAAAAGTCACCTGGCATTAGAGCTTTCAGCCGCTAATCGCGGCCTTCATCAGGTTTGCTTCCCGTGAACGGATACTCAGGCGGTCTTGCTATCTGTCACTTCCTCCACTCTTCATCCAGCATAGCGCGCCACCTTGCGTCTATTTCAAATGGTTCAGTATTGCATGATTCGTAGTTCGCGAAAATTTTGACGGCTTCGTGTTTTATTGCATAAAAATAATTATTAAAGTGGGCTATTTTAGTGTTTGAAACCTATTTTTATATTTTCATTCTGATTTGCTTTGTTAGGGATGCAGTTATTTTATTATATATTATATCGCTTTAGTGTTCTATTATGCGTATTTTTATTTTCCGTTTTGTCGTACCTATATAACATCAGTTTTTTTTTTTTTTTTTTTTTTTTTCATTTTCGTTAGTGAAATTTATTTTGTATATACTTGCAGTTTCGGAGAAGTGGATTTTGTCTTTATCATGTTTTATTCTTTGGAAAACATTACTTTTCGGTTTTATTGGGATATTTATGTTTAATTTAGCTGCTTCAGTTTTTATTTTATTACCTTTGTTATACGGGATAGAAGAGGGTGGAGGTGGGGGGGGGGGGGTATATTTTTGTTTTGTTTTTGTGCGTCATTTATATAGCTAAGCTTTTACAGTCTATTATTATAGAACTTATTTATTAAGCTATTTTTATATCCTGCATTTTGATATATTTCGTTGATTTTTTGGAGCTCTTATTTTAGAAAGGTTTTAATAGAACATATGTTTATTACCGGATTTATATGATATTTTAAAACAGCAATTTTATATCTATATTGGGTTTTGCATTTAGCGTTTATAATTTCATTACTATTATTTCGTTTCCGATATACCGTAGTTTCAAAGGTTAAATTTAAGGTTTTGATTAAAGTGACGTCTAGAAAATTTAGTAAGTTTTCTTTTTCTGTTTCAAGAATAAATTTAATGTCTGTATCAATTTCAATTAGTTTATCAAGTATATCTTTGGGGGAGGAAGTGCTATTTATTATTGCAAATGCGTCGTCAACATATCTATACTGGTGTTTTATTTCTTTAAAGTTCACTAGAATATTTTCGTTTTCCATTTATCTTAGTTTTATTTCAGATATTATATTACTCCTGAGATCGGTGATCCCATTGGGGCTCCTTTATTTTGTTGGTGGAATTCATAATTAAATCAAAAGTAATTTTCATTTAATATTAATTTATTGGCCGAAATTAGAGTGTCGCTTATTTCGTTTTTTCCATATTTTGCTTTTATTTTTTCATTTATATTTTCATTAATTTTTTTTTTTCATATTAATTGATGGGTGTATATTAATGACATCAAAGCTAACCATGAGATCGTTAAGTTCTTATTTTATTTTATCTTTAATTTTTTATGCAATCGTCGTTGGAGTTAAAGCTAGTATTTGATGAGAGGGAAAAATTCCTGGTTAATGGTTTTCATATATGTTTCTAAATTATAAGGGCTTTTTCTTTTGTTTACGATAGGTCAAGATTTAGGTAATTTTTTGTGGTCTTTGAATATTCCAAACATTCTAGCTGTGTTAAGTGTATGATTGGTTATTTTCGGTTTGTTATTATTGGGTCATTTTCTTTCATTTATAATTTTCTTTATTTTTTATGTTAATTTTTCATTTGGATCTTTTTTGAGGTGGGTAACACCTCTATCTTCAATTGCTTTTTCCTTTTTTTCGTTATATTCGTCGGATTGAAAATTGCTATTTTTCCTGTCTTATTGGTAAGAACACATGTGATAACTTTATTTTGTTTAAGTTTTTTTTTAAGGCCTTCCTGTCTTCACTGTCATTTTAGTTATATATATATATGTATATATATACATATATTTTCAAGGATTCCTTTTTGTGCTATGTTGCGTATATTGTTTTGATGGCATTTAAAGATATATTGTAGAGTGCATTCAACTTTTGCTGTGGTGCCTTTAATATCAATAGGTTCATCTACGACGATTTCAAAAATAATGATAATAATAATAATAATAATAATAATAAATAAATAAATAAATAAATAAATAAATAAATAAAATTAGAACCTAACGACCTCATGGATACCTTTGACGTCATTAGTCTATACCCATCAATTAATATAAAGGAAATTAATGAAATTATAAATGAAAAAAATAAAAGAAAAATATGGAAATAACGAAATAAGCCACACTCTAATTTTGGCCAATAAATTAACATTAAATGAAAATTACTTTAGATTTAATGATAAATTCTACCAACAAAGTAAAGGAACCCCCGATGGGATCACTGATCTCAGAAGTAATACCTGAAATAAAACTAAGAATAATGGAAAAAGAAAATATTCTAGTGAACTTTAAAGAAATAAAACGCTGGTATAGATATGTTGACGAACTATTTGCAATAATAAATGTCACGTCCTCCCCCAAAATTATACTGGTTAAACTAAATAAAATCGATACAGATATTAAATTTACTCTCGAAATAAAAAAAAGAAAACTTACTAAATTTTCTAGACGTCCCTTTAGTTAAACCCGCAAATTTAAACTTTGTTTATCGGAAACGAAATAATGGCAATGAAAATATAAACGCTGTATGTAAAATCATATTGAGATATAAGATACATGTTTTCTAATATTATATAAATTGAGCAATAAACATTTGTTTTAACAAAACCTTACTAAAACAAGAGTTCCAAAAAATCAACGAAAAATGTCAAAAAGCATGATATAAAAAAAAAAATTGATAAACAAAATGTATAATAACAGATTAAATAATCTGGTGTGTCACTCACACGACTTTCTCTTACCCTGAAATTTAATACTATAAATACAGCTTGCAGATTAATAGGTAAGATAACGAGTACTGTTATGTAAACCTATGTTAAACAATTCATATTAGGCTTCTGAAGAGTTTTATATGATAATTAGTTCCGTAGCCCCCCTCAACCCGCCGTTTCATTAATGCACCTACATTTATATAGAATTTAATTCGGTTATTAAAAAATTCTCTTTTTAAAAAATAATTTATTAAAATTATTATTAAAAAAATTATCTTTTATGATAAGGCAGACGATTTCCATATTAGAGAAGTAGTATAACACCAAATGTCCAAAAAAAGTCCATTTTATTCTCAATATAAAAAAAAAAAAAAAAAAAAAAAAAAAAAAAAGAAAGAAAGAAGAAGTACGATTTTTTTTTCTAATTTTTTTTTTTTTTTTTTTTTTCGTTAAAAGTAAAAAAAATCGATAACTTTGCTTTCAATTATTGCAGATCGATGGTTCAACCATTCGTTTTAAAGGTATTGGCGAGCTCTTTTGAAAGATACCCATGAAAATTTACTCCCCTCGAGGGGGGACTTCCCCCCCAGGGGGGGAGGCGAGGCTCCTACATACACAATTTTTCTTTCCCAGTTAACTATCTCTATTACAAAAAATATATATTCGTTTCATTTGGTTTATTGCAGTCTATAGACGTTAAACTCTACTTTCCTGCAATTTCCCCCATAGACGTAATGTATTAGAATTATCTTGATTGTCCCTGTACACGAACCATTTGCTTGATCTTAACGAAAAGCTTACTGTAGCGTCCCTATATGATACACATTTAGAAGGATTCCTTTTCTTACTGGCGATATATTTTACTGGCGATAGATGAAATAATATTGAGAAAATAACTCTTACGTGTTCTTCAATAGTATTTTTGATTGAGAAGTATCTTCATGACATTTGAACTTTCTGCCATTATTTGTTCTTGAGATATGCTGATAACAGACACACACACACACACAGACATACAGACACACACACAGACATACAGACACACAGACATACATACAGACCATTTGCTAAAAGCATGATTTTCGTATTAGGGGACCTCAAAACGTGTAAATATGACAAAATCTCGTGTTCGAAAATTTGACCCAAAAACAATACTTTCTCTATCTTATGGGTAAGAGAAAGTAAAAAAGCTTAACGATATAAATGACGCGCAAAAACCAAAACAAAAGTATACCCCCTCCCCCTCACCACCAATCCCGTTTAGCAAAGGTACATATAATAAAAGAAAAACTGAAGCAGCTAAATTAAACATAAATATCGCAATAAAACCTAATAGTAATATTTTCTAAAGAAGAAGAAATGATCAAGACATAATCCACTTCTCTGAAACACTCCAGGTATATACAAAATACATTTCACTAAAGAAAATGAGAAAAAAAACTGGTGCTATATAAGTATGCAAAACGGAAAATAAAAACACGCATAAAAGAACATGAAAACCATATAAAATCTAGTAAAATAACGGCAGTGCTAACGAAAGCAAATCCAAATGAAAGTTTAAAAATGGATTTTAGAAACTTTACTAAAATAGCCCACTTTAATAATTATTTTTATGAAATAAAACGCGAAGCCGTCGAAATTTTGACAAACTATGATTCAGGCAATACTGAGCCAGTTGAAATGGACGCAATGTGGCACGCTATGCTGCATTAAGAGTGAAGGGAGAGACATATAGCAAGACCGCCTTAGTATCAGTCTCGAAAAGCGTACCTGATGATGGTCGCGGACAGCGGCTGAAAGCGCTAATGCCAGGTGACTTTTAATGTTTTTATGTATATTTTTAGAATGATCACCTTTTAAAAAGCTTTTTAATTGAAATAAATCCTTGTCTAGTCGTATTTTTAGTCATTCTAAGAACAATATTCGACAAGGATTTATTTAACAAAACAGTATTATGTGTACTTTTTGATATTGGAATTATTGGCTAGTGATCGGGTACTTTTGCTACCGACGGTGCATGCAGTGCTTTGGAAACTCTACAAGATCCACTTCTTTTTTTTTTTTTTGTGTGTGTTTGATCCTTGACTTACTGACGTAAAGTGACCTTCGCCAATTGCCTATGGCGCTGCACTAGTACGATGTAAAACCCATCCAACCAACCAACCTTACGTAAAGTAAATCTTAGGAAACAATCTGCACCAATCTTCGCAAGTTCGCCTGCTCACGTCTCCTCAATTAACAAAAGACACTTTAACTGTCAATTGTCAAATATAACAATATATATATATATAAACTGCTAATTCGAAACATATTGATTAAATTCTTGAAGATGTGTTGTGTGTCAGAGCGAAAAGCTTAGAAAGTATATATATATATATATATATATATATATATTTTTTTTTTTTTAGTTTATATGAAATATAATTTTCATTAACGTAATTTTAAAGTAATTTTATTTTGAAAATATCAATGACACGTGATTTAACAAAATATCATTTAGAGATAAATTATATATTTATTACCAGATTTAAAACAGAGTTTTTAAAAGAAATAGGCATTTTGTTATTATTACTTATGAAAATTGTTATTTTAGCTAATTTGGTGATAACTAATTAGTTTTTAAAAATTTAATCTTATTCTCATGCGAATAAATATAAAAACATTATTCTTCTCCCTTTGTCTTTGTTTAAAATATATTCATTTTGTGAATTCAAAATAAGGATTAATCTAAACAAAGAAAACTTTGAAACTTTTATAGTTTATTTACTTTTTTATCTATTTATTTGTTTGCTTGTTTTTGTTTTCATTGCGAAGTTTAAAGTAATCATGCTTTGTTTGATTTCATTAACATTTTTTTTTTTTGAAAACAAAATACAATGGAATATATTTTCATAATTTTAATTCACATATTTTTTATTTTTAAAAATTGCCCTAAAGAATGCCTTTTTTCAGGATCTGTCTTTAGTTTTAAGAACGTTACTCATATATACATACTTGCTGCCATGTTTTGTATAGACTTTAAACTTTTGCATACATTATCGTAATTATTTATTTGACAGAATCTCTTTCGTTATTACTTTGAATAATTTTCAAAAAAAAAGAAAAAATCTTCATGTAATAAAATATTTGTTTATTTTTTTACAGCTTTCTGCTCAATTACATTGTCGAAATTTGAAATTATCCAAAATTTTTTTTTTTTTTTTTTTTTTTTTTTTTCAAATGATTCCTTGAAAAAATCCGAAAGTATTTTGGTTTAGTGCTTGAAAATTTCGATTGAATTAAAACATGGTTTACAGACATCATTCTCGGGTATGACCGGGATGTCGGCCTGGATAGCTCAGTTGGTAGAGCCTTGACCTTGTAAGTCAAAGATCCGTGGTTCGAGTCCCGGTCCAGGAATTATTTTCACTCAGTCGGAAAAATTAAATTTCAATAAATATGATTTCCTTCCACAGTTTATTGTGTGATTTTATTAAAAAATTGTACACTTAAAGCTGCTTTGTTAAATAAATCCTTAAAATATACATAAAAACATTAAAACCATTAAAAGTCACCTGGCATTAGAGCTTTCAGCCGCTAATCGCGGCCTTCATCAGGTTTGCTTCCCGTGAACGGATACTCAGGCGGTCTTGCTATCTGTCACTTCCTCCACTCTTCATCCAGCATAGCGCGCCACCTTGCGTCTATTTCAAATGGTTCAGTATTGCATGATTCGTAGTTCGCGAAAATTTTGACGGCTTCGTGTTTTATTGCATAAAAATAATTATTAAAGTGGGCTATTTTAGTGTTTGAAACCTATTTTTATATTTTCATTCTGATTTGCTTTGTTAGGGATGCAGTTATTTTATTATATATTATATCGCTTTAGTGTTCTATTATGCGTATTTTTATTTTCCGTTTTGTCGTACCTATATAACATCAGTTTTTTTTTTTTTTTTTTTTTTTTTCATTTTCGTTAGTGAAATTTATTTTGTATATACTTGCAGTTTCGGAGAAGTGGATTTTGTCTTTATCATGTTTTATTCTTTGGAAAACATTACTTTTCGGTTTTATTGGGATATTTATGTTTAATTTAGCTGCTTCAGTTTTTATTTTATTACCTTTGTTATACGGGATAGAAGAGGGTGGAGGTGGGGGGGGGGGTATATTTTTGTTTTGTTTTTGTGCGTCATTTATATAGCTAAGCTTTTACAGTCTATTATTATAGAACTTATTTATTAAGCTATTTTTATATCCTGCATTTTGATATATTTCGTTGATTTTTTGGAGCTCTTATTTTAGAAAGGTTTTAATAGAACATATGTTTATTACCGGATTTATATGATATTTTAAAACAGCAATTTTATATCTATATTGGGTTTTGCATTTAGCGTTTATAATTTCATTACTATTATTTCGTTTCCGATATACCGTAGTTTCAAAGGTTAAATTTAAGGTTTTGATTAAAGTGACGTCTAGAAAATTTAGTAAGTTTTCTTTTTCTGTTTCAAGAATAAATTTAATGTCTGTATCAATTTCAATTAGTTTATCAAGTATATCTTTGGGGGAGGAAGTGCTATTTATTATTGCAAATGCGTCGTCAACATATCTATACTGGTGTTTTATTTCTTTAAAGTTCACTAGAATATTTTCGTTTTCCATTTATCTTAGTTTTATTTCAGATATTATATTACTCCTGAGATCGGTGATCCCATTGGGGCTCCTTTATTTTGTTGGTGGAATTCATAATTAAATCAAAAGTAATTTTCATTTAATATTAATTTATTGGCCGAAATTAGAGTGTCGCTTATTTCGTTTTTTCCATATTTTGCTTTTATTTTTTCATTTATATTTTCATTAATTTTTTTTTTTTCATATTAATTGATGGGTGTATATTAATGACATCAAAGCTAACCATGAGATCGTTAAGTTCTTATTTTATTTTATCTTTAATTTTTTATGCAATCGTCGTTGGAGTTAAAGCTAGTATTTGATGAGAGGGAAAAATTCCTGGTTAATGGTTTTCATATATGTTTCTAAATTATAAGGGCTTTTTCTTTTGTTTACGATAGGTCAAGATTTAGGTAATTTTTTGTGGTCTTTGAATATTCCAAACATTCTAGCTGTGTTAAGTGTATGATTGGTTATTTTCGGTTTGTTATTATTGGGTCATTTTCTTTCATTTATAATTTTCTTTATTTTTTATGTTAATTTTTCATTTGGATCTTTTTTGAGGTGGGTAACACCTCTATCTTCAATTGCTTTTTCCTTTTTTTCGTTATATTCGTCGGATTGAAAATTGCTATTTTTCCTGTCTTATTGGTAAGAACACATGTGATAACTTTATTTTGTTTAAGTTTTTTTTTAAGGCCTTCCTGTCTTCACTGTCATTTTAGTTATATATATATATGTATATATATACATATATTTTCAAGGATTCCTTTTTGTGCTATGTTGCGTATATTGTTTTGATGGCATTTAAAGATATATTGTAGAGTGCATTCAACTTTTGCTGTGGTGCCTTTAATATCAATAGGTTCATCTACGACGATTTCAAAAATAATGATAATAATAATAATAATAATAATAATAAATAAATAAATAAATAAATAAATAAATAAATAAAATTAGAACCTAACGACCTCATGGATACCTTTGACGTCATTAGTCTATACCCATCAATTAATATAAAGGAAATTAATGAAATTATAAATGAAAAAAATAAAAGAAAAATATGGAAATAACGAAATAAGCCACACTCTAATTTTGGCCAATAAATTAACATTAAATGAAAATTACTTTAGATTTAATGATAAATTCTACCAACAAAGTAAAGGAACCCCCGATGGGATCACTGATCTCAGAAGTAATACCTGAAATAAAACTAAGAATAATGGAAAAAGAAAATATTCTAGTGAACTTTAAAGAAATAAAACGCTGGTATAGATATGTTGACGAACTATTTGCAATAATAAATGTCACGTCCTCCCCCAAAATTATACTGGTTAAACTAAATAAAATCGATACAGATATTAAATTTACTCTCGAAATAAAAAAAAGAAAACTTACTAAATTTTCTAGACGTCCCTTTAGTTAAACCCGCAAATTTAAACTTTGTTTATCGGAAACGAAATAATGGCAATGAAAATATAAACGCTGTATGTAAAATCATATTGAGATATAAGATACATGTTTTCTAATATTATATAAATTGAGCAATAAACATTTGTTTTAACAAAACCTTACTAAAACAAGAGTTCCAAAAAATCAACGAAAAATGTCAAAAAGCATGATATAAAAAAAAAAATTGATAAACAAAATGTATAATAACAGATTAAATAATCTGGTGTGTCACTCACACGACTTTCTCTTACCCTGAAATTTAATACTATAAATACAGCTTGCAGATTAATAGGTAAGATAACGAGTACTGTTATGTAAACCTATGTTAAACAATTCATATTAGGCTTCTGAAGAGTTTTATATGATAATTAGTTCCGTAGCCCCCCTCAACCCGCCGTTTCATTAATGCACCTACATTTATATAGAATTTAATTCGGTTATTAAAAAATTCTCTTTTTAAAAAATAATTTATTAAAATTATTATTAAAAAAATTATCTTTTATGATAAGGCAGACGATTTCCATATTAGAGAAGTAGTATAACACCAAATGTCCAAAAAAAGTCCATTTTATTCTCAATATAAAAAAAAAAAAAAAAAAAAAAAAAAAAAAAAAGAAAGAAAGAAGAAGTACGATTTTTTTTTCTAATTTTTTTTTTTTTTTTTTTTTTCGTTAAAAGTAAAAAAAATCGATAACTTTGCTTTCAATTATTGCAGATCGATGGTTCAACCATTCGTTTTAAAGGTATTGGCGAGCTCTTTTGAAAGATACCCATGAAAATTTACTCCCCTCGAGGGGGGACTTCCCCCCCAGGGGGGGAGGCGAGGCTCCTACATACACAATTTTTCTTTCCCAGTTAACTATCTCTATTACAAAAAATATATATTCGTTTCATTTGGTTTATTGCAGTCTATAGACGTTAAACTCTACTTTCCTGCAATTTCCCCCATAGACGTAATGTATTAGAATTATCTTGATTGTCCCTGTACACGAACCATTTGCTTGATCTTAACGAAAAGCTTACTGTAGCGTCCCTATATGATACACATTTAGAAGGATTCCTTTTCTTACTGGCGATATATTTTACTGGCGATAGATGAAATAATATTGAGAAAATAACTCTTACGTGTTCTTCAATAGTATTTTTGATTGAGAAGTATCTTCATGACATTTGAACTTTCTGCCATTATTTGTTCTTGAGATATGCTGATAACAGACACACACACACACACAGACATACAGACACACACACAGACATACAGACACACAGACATACATACAGACCATTTGCTAAAAGCATGATTTTCGTATTAGGGGACCTCAAAACGTGTAAATATGACAAAATCTCGTGTTCGAAAATTTGACCCAAAAACAATACTTTCTCTATCTTATGGGTAAGAGAAAGTAAAAAAGCTTAACGATATAAATGACGCGCAAAAACCAAAACAAAAGTATACCCCCTCCCCCTCACCACCAATCCCGTTTAGCAAAGGTACATATAATAAAAGAAAAACTGAAGCAGCTAAATTAAACATAAATATCGCAATAAAACCTAATAGTAATATTTTCTAAAGAAGAAGAAATGATCAAGACATAATCCACTTCTCTGAAACACTCCAGGTATATACAAAATACATTTCACTAAAGAAAATGAAAAAAAAAACTGGTGCTATATAAGTATGCAAAACGGAAAATAAAAACACGCATAAAAGAACATGAAAACCATATAAAATCTAGTAAAATAACGGCAGTGCTAACGAAAGCAAATCCAAATGAAAGTTTAAAAATGGATTTTAGAAACTTTACTAAAATAGCCCACTTTAATAATTATTTTTATGAAATAAAACGCGAAGCCGTCGAAATTTTGACAAACTATGATTCAGGCAATACTGAGCCAGTTGAAATGGACGCAATGTGGCACGCTATGCTGCATTAAGAGTGAAGGGAGAGACATATAGCAAGACCGCCTTAGTATCAGTCTCGAAAAGCGTACCTGATGATGGTCGCGGACAGCGGCTGAAAGCGCTAATGCCAGGTGACTTTTAATGTTTTTATGTATATTTTTAGAATGATCACCTTTTAAAAAGCTTTTTAATTGAAATAAATCCTTGTCTAGTCGTATTTTTAGTCATTCTAAGAACAATATTCGACAAGGATTTATTTAACAAAACAGTATTATGTGTACTTTTTGATATTGGAATTATTGGCTAGTGATCGGGTACTTTTGCTACCGACGGTGCATGCAGTGCTTTGGAAACTCTACAAGATCCACTTCTTTTTTTTTTTTTTTTGTGTGTTTGATCCTTGACTTACTGACGTAAAGTGACCTTCGCCAATTGCCTATGGCGCTGCACTAGTACGATGTAAAACCCATCCAACCAACCAACCTTACGTAAAGTAAATCTTAGGAAACAATCTGCACCAATCTTCGCAAGTTCGCCTGCTCACGTCTCCTCAATTAACAAAAGACACTTTAACTGTCAATTGTCAAATATAACAATATATATATATATAAACTGCTAATTCGAAACATATTGATTAAATTCTTGAAGATGTGTTGTGTGTCAGAGCGAAAAGCTTAGAAAGTATATATATATATATATATATATATATATATATTTTTTTTTTTTTAGTTTATATGAAATATAATTTTCATTAACGTAATTTTAAAGTAATTTTATTTTGAAAATATCAATGACACGTGATTTAACAAAATATCATTTAGAGATAAATTATATATTTATTACCAGATTTAAAACAGAGTTTTTAAAAGAAATAGGCATTTTGTTATTATTACTTATGAAAATTGTTATTTTAGCTAATTTGGTGATAACTAATTAGTTTTTAAAAATTTAATCTTATTCTCATGCGAATAAATATAAAAACATTATTCTTCTCCCTTTGTCTTTGTTTAAAATATATTCATTTTGTGAATTCAAAATAAGGATTAATCTAAACAAAGAAAACTTTGAAACTTTTATAGTTTATTTACTTTTTTATCTATTTATTTGTTTGCTTGTTTTTGTTTTCATTGCGAAGTTTAAAGTAATCATGCTTTGTTTGATTTCATTAACATTTTTTTTTTTTGAAAACAAAATACAATGGAATATATTTTCATAATTTTAATTCACATATTTTTTATTTTTAAAAATTGCCCTAAAGAATGCCTTTTTTCAGGATCTGTCTTTAGTTTTAAGAACGTTACTCATATATACATACTTGCTGCCATGTTTTGTATAGACTTTAAACTTTTGCATACATTATCGTAATTATTTATTTGACAGAATCTCTTTCGTTATTACTTTGAATAATTTTCAAAAAAAAAGAAAAAATCTTCATGTAATAAAATATTTGTTTATTTTTTTACAGCTTTCTGCTCAATTACATTGTCGAAATTTGAAATTATCCAAAATTTTTTTTTTTTTTTTTTTTTTTTTTTTTCAAATGATTCCTTGAAAAAATCCGAAAGTATTTTGGTTTAGTGCTTGAAAATTTCGATTGAATTAAAACATGGTTTACAGACATCATTCTCGGGTATGAGGAGAGGGTTAAAAAATAATGTACTAGACTGTACAGGAGGCACATTCTCAGCATCCTATCGATGAAAAATTTAAAGTGCTAGAAATTTAAGAAAAGTAAATAAAGAAGCAAGAAATAACAAACTAAATTTTTATTTGAATTCTTTCAGAAGTGGGAATAAGTTTCTTTTCCAATAGAATCTATTTATCATCTACGTCTAGTGCTATAAGCGTGTGACTCTCATAATCTAGGGTAAGCAGTGTTGGCTAAAGTTTGTAAATTTATCATAAGAAAATGAAACTTCAACTAAATTTGCTTGGCTGCGAATACTAATTGAATAATCTGATGTGTCCCTCACACGACTTTCTCTTACCTTGAAATTTAATACTATAAACACCGATTGGACATAAAGGTGTAAGATAACGATTACTATTATGCAAAAATTTGTTAAAACAATTCAAGTTAGGCTTCGGAACAGCTTTTTTGACACGCAATTCCGTGTAAGGGGGGCTACCGTCTCTCCCCCCCCTCAACCTCCCGTTTAATTTCCCCCAATTTTTTTATTACATTACGTAATATACTAACTCACTAAAAGTACTTTAAATTACTTTGAAAAAGGAAAATTTTTCATTTAAGAAAGCGCGCTTAAAACAATTTTACACGTAAATAAATAAATATATATATATATATATATATATATATATAATTTATTGAGGTCCACATATACACGTTTCTGATATATTTTACTGGCGATAGATGAAATAATATTGAGAAAATAACTCTTACGTGTTCTTCAATAGTATTTTTGATTGAGAAGTATCTTCATGACATAAATCAAAAATTTTCTTTTATGGTCAAATTCATTTTATTTTGAATTCTAATAATAATATAAATATTTCATTAACACTTACAAAGCAGATCATGAAAAAGAAAATATGCCAAACTAATGGGAATGAGAATATCCTATTTTTATTTTATATAGTATTTGAGTACAACAAAAAGAAAAAAAAAAAAAAAAAAAAAAAAAGTTACAGAAATATTTATTTTTTTCATTAACTTTTCATTAATTATCAAAAGAGTTATTTTTTTTCAATATCCAAATAAATTGAAATCATGTATGAAGAGAAAATTATTAACGAACAGTCAAAAAATATATATTTTGACGAATTATTGAATAAAAAAAATATTTCTGTTATTATAAAGAAAACTTTTATGTAAGCATTAAAAATAAGGGCTTATTGGATATTACGTTAAGTGTCTGTAAAAAAATAAAACAAATATTTTAGAACTAAAAAAAAAGAATTAGAATACAAAAACATCGCATATATTTAATTAAAACGAAATTTAAATCAAATATTGTTTTTACATAATTAAGTGTGTGAATTAATTTCTATTGAATTCAAAACGCATTGCATGAAATTGATATTTCTATTAAAATAAATTAATGTACCGACTTTATTTGTAAAAATAGTTTACCATACAAAGATCTAAATATACTCCAATTAATCCTTTATGTAAATTCACTAAATTCTGTTATTTTTAAAATTGTTTTACACCTCTTCTTTTATTTAAATCATAGTCTGTTGCTTTGATAAGTTTTCTAACATTAAAATCGTCTCCATTATTCATGTGCTATTGTGTAAAAAAATTCAATACGAAAAACGCATTTAAAATTTATGTCTGGATGGATCAGGATTTAAAAAAAAATTCAGTTGAAATCCAAAGTCACATTAATATAAAACTTTTACTATGACTAATATAATCTATGCATAACATATTCTAAATCAAAATGTCTTTTGATGCTAATTTTAATGTGTTTGATATTTAAATTATATTCAATTATTAAAAACGTTTTAGTCAAGTTTTGTTTAAATCCAGGCTTATTTTCACTTGAAGTCCACTATGTATGAAGGTTGATTTAAAGTTAACTGCAGTGAATCAGATTATTTTTAAAGCTAATTCAAAGTACAAGTTGTAAAAAAAAAAAAAAAAAAAAAAAAAAAATCACAGCATGCGTAATCTTTGATAAGAATGTCCAAACACTTAATATTAATTTCTTTATATTATGGTTTATTCCTTGTACACTGAAAAATCCATTTATTTAAAAAAAAAAAAAAAAAAAAAATGTTTATACAAAATTGTGAAATTTATATTCCTTTTTTAATCCACTGTTATATTTTTACTTTTATGTGTATCGGGTTTCAACTTTAGATGGATTTATAAGTTTTGAGAAGATGAGAACATAATTTTACAATTTTTACAGAATGTCTTTCTATGAATATGAAGACGAATTTATGACAAATCAAAATATAATAAGACCAATAAACTTATGTATAAGCTTTCATTCAAATTAATACGCAATTGCACTTTGACATAAATTAGTGCTTACCAACTTTTGGGGAAAATCGTCTGAGAAATTGTTCGGGAAAGTGTCTTTCGGTTAGTCTCAATGACCCAGGTTAGTAACCAGGCTGAGCCTTTCTTTTATGTAACACTTTTGAATGGTATTTTTAAATTAATTTTTCCACGAGAATTTTTAAGTCAATAAACAAGTTTAATTATAATCCACCCTATTTTTTTTTTTTTTTTTTTTTTTTTTTTTACTAGAACAGATCTCAGACGGACTTTAGAAATAAAATAACTCGAGATACAAAATCACCCGTGTGAGACACGGGCATGAGCAAATTTGCCGGTAACTTTCGCCCGTGTCAGACGCGTACAAATGCGTTAAGGGGTAAAATTCCCTGGAATTATTTGTTTTTAAGTTATATTGAAAACAGAGATTTATGCAGATCAATCAGTCAAAACATGACTTTTGAGTTCAAGGGTCCTCAAATAAATTAGTGCCTATCATCCTTTGGTAAAAATTGTCTTACAGGTTGCGTTGCCATCCAGCTTTTTCTAAATATTTAACATGGTGGTATAGGGCAAAATTTTGTATAAACGTGTACAAAGATAATTATTTTTTAATAATCATTATGAAATTTACAATAATTATTTATAACAGAGACATTCAAATGGGAAAAATTTATTGTATATGTAGGAATATCGCCTCCACCCTGGGGGGGGGGGGGGAATTCAACCCTCGAGGGGAGTAAA
Source organism: Salticus scenicus (assembly GCA_963930645.1). Lineage (NCBI taxonomy): Eukaryota > Metazoa > Arthropoda > Arachnida > Araneae > Salticidae > Salticus > Salticus scenicus. Next base: position 130,709,039 of record OZ005656.1, on the reverse strand, counting down.
TTTTCATGATGGGTATCTTTCAAAAGAACTCACCAATACCTTTAAAATTAATGGTAGAGCCATCGATTTGCAATAATTTAAAAAAAAGTTATCGATTTTTTTTTTTTTTAATGTAATTTTGGGAATAAAATGAACTTTTTTCTTTTTTTTTTTTTTCTTTTTTTTAATATATACATTTAGTGTTATACGACTTCTCTAATATTGAAATCGTACTGCATTATCATGGAAGATAATTTTATTAACTAATGATTTTAATAAGTTATTTTTACTGTGTGAATTTGCATAGGAAAATATAGAAGAAAATCATGTGGTGGCCACAACATTCTAGTTTATTTTTGTATTAGTAAGATATTTCTTGGGGATATTTCAGAAATATTTGTCAAGTAAAAGGAATTCGTCAACAATTTTTTTCTTTCTTTTTTTTTTCTTTTTCTTTTCTTTTTTTTTTTTTTTTTTTTTTTTTTACATTTTTCACAAACGATTAAATCAACAGTTTCATAATATTTGATCTATATCTTTGAAAATAATAGAAATTACTTTTACTTTCGAAAGATTAATTTTTATATTTATTAGTAAATTTCTAAATATGCATTTATTAGAAATTTGACCGCATTCGAATTTGCATAGGAAAATATAGAAGAAAATCATGTGGTGGCCACAACATTCTAGTTTATTTTTGTATTAGTAAGATATTTCTTGGGGATATTTCAGAAATATTTGTCAAGTAAAAGGAATTCGTCAACATTTTTTTTCTTTCTTTTTTTTTTTTTTCTTTTTCTTTTTCTTTTTTTTTTTTTACATTTTTCACAAACGATTAAATCAACGGTTTCATAATATTTGATCTATATCTTTGAAAATAACAGAAATTACTTTTACTTTCGAAAGATTAATTTTTATATTTATTAGTAAATTTCTAAATATGCATTTATTAGAAATTTGACCGCACTCGTCTCAATTTCAAATTGCATTTTATGAGCGTACGTTTTACATGATAAATGTTTGGAGTGTACGTTCTTAATTCAGATCAAATAATTCCCTTATATTTTGAACGTGTTTATTATTATTATTATTATTATTATTATAAAAAATTGAGGACTCAATAAATAAAAAAGCATCACATAAAATTTAGTATTTTATATAATCGTCTAAAATTGGGCTGATCCCACTAAAAATTTTAAGCCGCTAAGATATATTTTACAAAATTTACAAAATGTAGATAATAGTTGTCACTTTTAGCATCCAAATAAATTAACATATAAAAAAATACTTTTGTTAGAGTCATAACATGGTAGTTACTTTTTTACTTATAAATTGTCATTTCAAATTAAAGATGACTTAGGTTATTTAGGTTATCAGGTAATTTCAAGTTATGCATGTTTTAGAGTACTTTATGACATTTGTATTAAACTAAGCAAATATAAACATATGCGAAAACTCATATTGATCAAAAATTTCTTTAAATTCTGTTACTAATTTACGTCTCCTAAAACACATTTATCAAAATTTAATGCAAATTTAGGTTTGCGACTTATAATTAGGATAAATTAAGAGTTTTGGCTGCTGATGCCTTATCCGTAGTCATTAAATGTTATAATAATAAAAAAGTTTCTTTTGAATTAAGTTTTCTGATACAAAACAAAAAACGCATAATTTGTATATTTGGAAAAAAACTGCTATGAATGTGTAATTGTTTGACTGAAATTAAATTTTAATACGCGGTGTGGCATTTCCGGGTGAACAGCAAAGTCGAATATTCATTAGGGATGAAGTCTAACAGGTTACCAAAGATCGACTGAAGTATTCCATCCCACTACTATAGAAGTGCTTTTAAAAGCTGTGAAATAATTTGACGTGGATATAGGCGGAAGCAACTTGTCTTCCTTCTTTGCTCCTAAACATGTTCTATTGAGTTTATCTATGTTGATTATGTTTATAAACCATCCATATTAACCCATCATCCTAAATATATTCATTCACTAGAACAGTACGATATGTCTGCAAATTTCATCTATCTAAATAGAATGATAACTTATTCCGCAGCGTAAAGGACAATAGAAGGCATAAAAATTGCCTTTACTTAGTTAGAAAAATTCAAGCAAGATTACGATCAATGCCCAGCCCAAAGAGATTTCATAGTGTTGATAAACTCATCATTTTCTTGAGCAGTAGCAATACGATGAGTGAGAGTATCAGTATTTACAGCCATTACAGGGTGTCGGCTAAGCGCGTCAACATGCTGCATTTGTTTACCAGGACGATGTTCTACATTGTAATCGAATTCCTGTAGCAGGAAAGACCACCTGGCTACCTTAGGTGTCAATTCACGTTTATCTAAAGTTTTAGTGAACGCTTGACAGTCAGTATAGATTTTGAATTTACTACCTAATAAATAGTTCCTAAATTTTTTAAGGGCTTCTACTATCGCTAATACTTCTAATTCATAACTACAGTATTTTTCTTCTTGTACCGAGGTCTTTTTACTCATATAATGGATTGGATAGTACTGTCCATCGTCATCTTCTTGTAATAAGATTGCACCGAATCCTAATTTAGATGCATCTGTATGAACTTCTAACTTATAGCCTTGTTTAAAAAGGTGTAAGACAGGCGTATTCGATAAAATGTCTTTCAGCTTTTGAAAAGCCAATTTCTGCTCTTGCTCGAATTTAAACGGAGTGGAAGCACGTAATAAGTCACTGAGTGGTCTTGCTATGTTGGCTTATGAACGAATAAATTTTCTAAAGTAACCCGTTAAACCTAAGAAACTCTGCGCTTCCCTAACATTACGGGGTTCTGGGAAATTTTGGACTGCAAGAGTTTTTTTCTACTGAGGGTTTAATCGTGCCATTCTCAATTATGTGACCTAAGAAATCGATCTTTCGTTTCAAAAACTGACATTTCTTTAAATTTAACTCTAGACCAAAATTTGATGCCGTTTCTAACACACGTTTTAAATTATCTAACCCTTTATTCTCATCTTTAGATGGAAAAATTATATCATCTAAATAAATAATTACAGTACCATCTTGTAATAGGTCTTTAAACACATAATTTACATATCTTTGAAATACTAAGGGACTATTACATAATCCATAGGGAACTTTTAGAAACTCATACTGGGCATTATCGGTCACAAAAGCTATATATTTCCTACTTTTTTCCTCTACATCAACTTGTAAAAACGCATTCTTTAAATCTAGTGTCGAAAAAACTTTACCCTCCCCTAATCTATCAAATAAATCCTCAATATTTGGCAACGGGTATTTATCTTTAATAATTTTCTTATTTAAAGCACGATAATCACAGCATAACCTTATTCCTCCATCTTTTTTCCTACACACCACTATTGGCGAAGCGTAATTTGACGTACTTTCTCTAATTATACCATCTTTTAACCACTGGTCAATTTGTTTATCCACCTCTGATTTCTCTATAAATGATAATCTGCGAGAGCGTAAGCATACTGGTGTATCATCAGATAAAATAATGGACATTTTTAAATCAGTACTTTTTTGATTTAACTGGCTTATACCTTTTTATTATTCGCTTAATCTCTCTTTTAACGACTTATCTAAAATGTGAGTGACATCGAATTTTGCTTCTTCTGAAAAATTGCACATATTTGAAAAAAAAGAATCTATTTAATTTTCCCTTCGATCAAATAAAGAAAAAGTACACTCACTTGCTCCATCGAAATCGCTTTCCCCCGAACTCAGAAAACTATCTTCCCCCCTTACGTCGCTGGAACTCGAAACATCTGTTTCTTCTTTATTTTGTTGTTTCAAAATATGAAAGATATTACCAGGGAGAATTACGTCACATGACAAATTGTTGCAAAAAGCACCGATTACATTTATTGAATCATGATTAGGTAAAGATATTTTAAATTCAGTCAGATTTGCATCTTTCTTTTCATCTTTCTTTTCAGCTCGGCTTCTTTTTTTGCTCTCAAAAATGTTCTATTGAGTTTAACTGTGTTGATTATGTTTATAAACCATCCATATTAACCCACCATCCTAAAGATATTCATTCACTAGAACAGTACGATAGGTCTCCAAAATTTTATCTATCTAAATGGAATGATATCCTACTCCCCAGCGTAAGGACTATAGAAGGCATAAAAATTGCCTTTACTTAGTTAGAAAAATTCAAGCAAGATTACGATCAATGCCCAGCTGCATAAATTCTAGGCAAACCCCGTAATAAATAAAAATGAAAACTTAAAAAATAAATAAAATAAATTATAATTATTATAAGAAAGTTGTTAGCCACCGTAATTTTACGTTGTGACAAACATGCAATTTTGAATTAAATTAGGAAAACAATAGCTCTTTAGATCAATCGTTATCAGTTTAACGCGCTATGACCGTTCTTTTAGCAAAACGGTCATTTCCCATTTAATTATACTGTCAATTCCCATGATTTTACATTTTTTTTTTCTACAGTGTATAATAATAAGTGGTCATAGGTACATTTCTAGTTGTAAAATTTTTTTTTGCGAGCGCTAATATATGTATCCCTAAACTAACAATCTCCAATCCCCGCAAAATTTGCGTCTTCCTTGAGCCATTGTCATTTATGTCTTCTCCCACTGGCAAGCCGACTTGACTATTTTCTGCGCGCCGCACGATGACGGTTGTTAAAGAGTAGCATTCATATCAACTCACACTTAATATGTGTTATTATTTTGTGTCACAATTTAGGCCATCTATGATATTAGCCTGATCGTCTACGTGCATTTTCACTCTTCATGAAAGATTCAGAAATTTCGAAATTTCACTTTGCAATACCTCCAAGGATTTAACAAAAGCAGCTTGTGTTCACAAAAGACTCATTCTAAACTACCAATAATTCTCCAGACTTCTGATTACGGAAACGGATCTTGCTTAGACATCTCCCGCATTGACATCGAGAACACAAAATAAGTTGATGATCCCTTTTAACTTTCTTCATTATGAACTATAAATGTTCATTTTCCTTCGCTATCGCGCACACATATATTTAGGCGTCATAGATAATCTATGTTACTTTTTCTAAATTTTGCAACGTTAAAAAATCTGCATTTTTAACAATACCTTTTCATTTGTTATGAAAAACGTCACGAATCTACAGTTTTAAATTAAGATTAGAAAGAAAAAAAAATCCTATAATTTTTTTAAGTATTATATATTCATATTTCATGGCTTTAGCGTATCGTATAAGAATTTTAACCCTTTGCTGGTCCTGTAATTTTCCCTGCTGTGCTCAGTCTTGCCACATATAGGAACCTTCTATATTAAATATCCACCCCTAAATTTTAATTGTAAAGGGGCCTAATCACTTCAAAGGTTATTCTTCCACTATGTATATCACCAATCACTATTCAAAATTATTGGTGGTTGTAGAAAAAAAAAAGAACCCCCAACTTTGGCAATACTGTTTAGAGAGTTTTAGAGAGTTTGGATCTGTAAAGGGTTATTATAAATTTTTATTAATAATCTAGTTATTTTTTTATGATTGAGTAAAACCTACATATATTATTTTCTTCGAATATTCTATTTACGTTTGTTATAATTAAGTAAAAATATAACAACACATACAAATAAAAGAAAATATCAGAATGATTTTTTCCTTACATCGAAAAATTGCTAAAATAACGCAATTTATTTAGTTTAATGTATTTATATTTCTAGTATAAGGAGAAATTAAAGGATAAGAAATATCGTCTTTTTTTGCATTATTACTTTTTTTTTTTTTTTTTTTTTTACTAATTCTCATTATTTTGAAGTAATGATAATGATTATTTACAAGCCAATGAACCAAGCGTAATACTAATACATTTACATTATTTTAACTATGCTATAAAATCTATTTCTCTTGTAATATCTTGTTAAATTAAAACTACATTTCACACATCTTATTAAACTTCTTCTAATTACATGTAAGTTTAACGATATTAGAAGGACTCATCCGAAGCTTAATTGCGTTCTTCAGATAATTAATGAGAATGATTTCATCTTATTTTTTGTTATCAGTTTGCGCTCTTAGAAATTGCTCAGAAAGAAATAAAGGCAGATAAAATAAGTATAGTAATTGTTCTCTAATAAAAATGCATTCATACTAAGGATAATTACCATAAACTTTTGTTTTATGTTTAAGGCTTTTTTTCTAATAATTTACGCTGTTTCTTTTTATTTTTTTTTAATAATCTCTATTTACGTTTGATCTACTAAAACGTTTCAAATAAATAATTTTATTTATTTATGTTTTCATGCAGTAAAAAGCAATCATAATGGTGAATAGATTATTTTTATTTTTTTACAAAATCTGGGAATAAAAAAAAAAAAAAAAATGTATTGTATTGATTGTACAACACAATTCACTTTTCTAAAAATAATATATATACTAATTGTAATTAACTTCATCTTAATTTTTTGTGGAGTAGGTATTGATGTAGAGAAGGCTATTCCAAATGAGACACAATAAGCACAAGTGAACGCATAGTGCTGTAGAATGCGTTTTATGCGCCCAACTCCCATATGCGTCAAAGCTGTCTTTAATATGCAATTAGTCGTCACTCGAGAAGGTGAGTTCTTAAAAGTAACATGAACTGATATATGTTTAATACATTTGCAGATATACATATAGTTTATAATACCGCAAGTGAAATCAGTTTTTAAGCTACATATGTAGAACGCTTCCCTAAAGAATGCTTAACATAACATATCATAACATATCCTCATGCCTTTTTTGACAACTGTATGAAACAAGATCATTTCCTGGTACTATTGTCAATCGAGGAACACGCTTATCATTTCTGAATATATTTGACGCTGTGGCACACATCGTTTGGTGTATCAATCTAAATACATTTGTATATTGTTTAAGATATATTTCAATATCATGCTTGTTAGTTCACGTATACGGATATTTTACTTCTAAGAATTTCTCTTGTTGAATGAATATTGTTTTGTCGGCACACGGGAGACTGCTTAACGCGTACACGGGAATTATGGACGTATAGAGATACACTACAGTTGTAGACATACTACGCAGCCATGGGCTCACTTGCACCCTTTGTTTACTTCGCAACATGGTTTTCTTTTACCTACCTCCCCAAAAAATATTGATGATAAATTAAGATACTCCATCTATGTATACATTCTTTTAAAAATATGTAGAAGTTTTTGTTTTTCAGTACTGATGTAAACATATTTCAATGTTCATGCAAGTATCATGCAAGCATATTTGCTTTTCTATGCTCTTAAAAATGTAGTGCCTGTTATCAATACTACATTTTAACATCCCAGTGGAAGTTTTGTCCTCCAAGATATCCCTTTAGGTAAAGTTAAAAGTAAAGTCACTAGGTGCACGTTTCAGTCTCTATGAAGAACTATTTGAAATTTCTCACATGAAACATTTCAAAAGTGAATTTTCTTTGGCGATGTGTGAGAAATAGCGTTGTCCTGCATTATCAGCCTTCACATATTAGCATGTCCTATGTTTGATTTTAATTATCTATCTTAGACACCTCAAAGTCACACAGAAAGCTGAAAAATTAATTGCCGTGGCAGTATAATGACACGACAATTCACTTTATCCCTCTTTGCATGAAGCCAATGGGAAAATATCATTTCCTATCTCAAAAACCGGATGTAAAAAATACAGGTTCTGAATACTTCATTTTGGGTAATTCGTATAGCACCACTGTAATTACTCTTAATTACATACTGTTTTTTACTTATAAACACATTTCGTCTCATCATTTTATTTTTTTTTTTACTTATAAACACATTTCTTCTCATCATTTTTTTTTTTTTTTTAAATATTATGTTTTTTAATAGACATGCACGGATTTGTTAGTGTATTTTGTATTCTTTCGTTAATAGTTTTTTAAACGCATTGTCAAAACATCAACAATTCTCCCAATGTGAAACATTTATTTTCCAGAAATATCAATTCCGTTTTTAGTATAAGAGCATCAGAGGTCACAAATGGCACACGCGTTATGTTATTTATTTATTTATTATATATATATATATATATTTTTTTTTTTTCAACATATCTGTTCTTCCTTTCAAAAAAAAAAAAAAAAAAAAAAAAAACTTTCAATTTCTTTTTTTTTCGATTTATAATGTCCTTATGCATTTAAAAAAATCAATAGTAAATATATGCACTGTGCTGTGATCATTCACAAATGCATACATAAAAATATACATAAAGGACCATGGTTCATATCTGGCTGGCATTTGAAAATACGCAGCCGTTATCAACAATTGTTATTATAACAGAGTCAGAGTAGAAACAAGAAAGAAAAATCATGCAGTACGCATTGATTTGTAACACTTTCCAACTGTACGCAATTGTTGTATCGAATGACTTTTAATATTCTTTGCCTACGTTATCACACAACAGACAGAAAGACTGAAAAACATGCAGATAAACGAATTGATTTTAAAATTACTATTACGCATTTTGGAAAGTGTTAAAAAGGCTTAATGAAAAGAAAATGCAGCCATTAGATTATAATTATAGCTTTTAATCTCTCTGAATATTTTACTGTAGCCCTGTAAATATGAAAGTTAATAATATCATATTTTATACAAAAAATTATTTTAGAGTATTAATAATACATGTCAATGTTTTTATGATTTTTATAGTAGACAGTTTTTTAAATATAACTTTTAAAATATTCTGTCCTAAAACGTAACAGATTGTTTTGTTGTTGTTGTTGTCGTTGTTGTTGTTGTTGTCCCAGTAAACAAACTAGTTGTACAGGACCTATTAATGACATTTTAAATAGGGAACATTCCATAGGGAACTTGAGTGTATCATTTTTTTTTAAATTTTCAAAATATTCACTGATGACAGGAGCCGGAGACAAACAGATAGAAAGGTAGACAATCGCACAGACAGATGTTCAAATTGAAATCATATTCCCAATTCCAGCAGATTTTTATTAATAGCTCTTTATGTAAGTGATTATTTTTGTGTGGTCCTGTATATCTAATGCTAAGCATACTATATTACATACAAGGCACTCTTTTGTGCATACGAATAATATATTTCAATTGCATTAAGCTTTGTGAAAATAAAATTATTAAAATTTCGTTTATAAAAATAACTCTCATTCTACACAATGCTTTGGAATAGTTTCAAGTGCCCCTGTACACAAACCAATTAGAAATGTACTCTATTTTATATATGAAACATCCGAGAGGGAATTGAATAATATATTAACATTTCTTTAAAGTTTCTATACATTAAACGTATTAAAATATGATTTATAGAAACTCTTCTCATGGAACTTGAATAAAATATAACGGTTTATAGAAATTCCATAAATATTTACAGGAATTAGAGCGCAGAAAAACAGACAGAGATACAGAGAGCTGGACAGAAGAGCAGTCAGACAGATACACAAATTGAAATTATATTCACACTAAAAAAATGGTAGAAAGTGTCAAAAACGCTTAATGCAAACGAAAGTACAATACTAGCAATTTTTTATTAATAGCTCTTCATATAACTGAATATTTTTGTGTCACCCTGTAAATCTAATGATAACCATGCTATTTTCTATGCAAAGCATTCTTTTGTACATATAAATAACATTTCAATTTCCTAAAACTTCGTGGGAAGTAAAGTTATTAAAATTTAATTATAGAAATAACTCACAAAGAACGCGATGCTTTGGAGTACTTTTGAGTGTCCCTGTACATAAACGAGTGGTAGTATGTAATATATTTTATATAGGAAAAATCCAATAGTGAACTTGAATAACATATTTCAATTTCATGGTCAGTAAAGGTATGAAAATATGGTTTATCGAAATACCTCGCATAGAACACAATTCTTTAAAATACTTTCGGGTGTCCCTGTACACAAACCAGTAGATGTATAAACTCCATCTTCAATAGGGAACATTCGATACTTGAATAACATATAGAACTTGATGAATGAACTTGAATAACATATATCAGTTCCAAAAAATTCCATAAATATTTACGGGAGTTAAAGCGCGGCCAGTCAGATAGACGGACAGACGAGCAGATACAGGAATTGTTATCATATTCACACGTAAAGAAATGTTAGAAAGAGTTAAAAACGCTTAATGTAAACGAAAGTTGAATTTTACCAAATTTGTATTAATAGCTCTTAATATAAAAGAACATGTTTGTGTCACCCTGTAATTCTAATGGAAATCATGCTATACTCTATGTAAAGCACTCTTTTGTGCATATAAATAACATATTTCAATTTCCAAAACTTCGTGGGATGTAAAGTTATTAAAATTTGATTTATAGAAATATCTTTCATAGAACGCAATGCTTTAGAATACTTTTGAGTGTCCTTGTATATAAAACAGTGGTGGCATTTAATCCATTTTATACAGTAAACATCCTATAGTGAACTTGAATAACATATTTCAATTTCATTAAGATATGTGTACAGTAAAGGTATGAAAATATGATTTATAGAAATACCTCTCATAGAACACAATGCCTTGAAATACTTTCGAGTGTTCCTGTATACAAACCAGTAAAGGTCAAACTCCATTTTCAAGAGTCAACATCCGATAGTGAACTTGAATAACATATATCAGTTTCAAGAAATTCCATAAATATTTACGGGAGTTAGATTGATTTTTTTTTTTGCCTCTTTTTATTTAATTATTCGAAAAGATTCATCATAATTTCGGTACACATTCTACTTAATTGTTTTTTCGTTAGTTGGTGTTAGCTTTGTTGCCTCTTTTTTCCCATTGACTGTTTTTCTATTTAAAAAAAAAAAAAAAAAAAAAAAAAAAAAAAAAAATGTGTTTTATTTCGATGTTTTAAAACAAAATATTTTTTTTTTTTTTTTTTTTTTTAATTTTTCGATATTAAAAATTCGTGAAACTTCCCAAACTAAAGATACTGTTTTTCAAAAGCAGTATCTTCAGTTTTTAGCATATTCCACAGTCTTTGGATGAAAAAACTTTAGGAGGATATCTAATAAAATATTTAAATTAGATGCATATTGATAATTACAAGTTCATAAGTTCCATATATTTAAATAAAATTTATTATATATCTAATACGTAATAAATAATTCATATTTATAATTTAATTTTACTACGCTTAGAATAAAATGTTAGAGCAGTTTGTAATCCAATTATCTTATAAATATAAGTATATTGTTCTGTAAACTATACAGGGTCTCTCCAGAAAGTAATGAGACTGATTCTTTAAAATTCGTTTATTTGAAGATAATTTTACAGACTCTTAACCTTTTACAGGCCGAATTTAGATCCAGGTATATTTTTTCAATAGATTTTGCATATTTTACTGTATAAAGCTTTAGTTAAGTGATAAATATCATTTAAATGATAAAAAAATAATCTGCATAAATATTAATTATCATTAATAATAATTATTAAGATTATTAGATTATTAAAATGAATGTTATAGATTATTAATATCATCAATTTAATATTACCAAGTTTGATGTCCTTTTTGATAATAAGAGTTTTTAAAATTAACCAACTGATTTTCAAAAGCATCGGATATTTTCAAATTTTATGCATTTCTTTTAGTTGTACTCGGTTTAAAAAAAAAAAAAAAAAAAAAAAGATCATTTTTAACATTTTTTGTACAGTTACCAATTAATGATAGGAATGTTGTTTCTATTCTAAAAAATCAAGTCATCTTTTAAAATATGTCTGCTAGTTTTCTCAAGTCAATATTGGTGCAATTTACTTTTTAAAATAAGATTTAATTTGGTGTTCCCAATTGGGAACATTGGCCTGTAAAAGGTTAAAATTCTTCAACATAAGCCCCTCCTGCATTACATGCCCGCTTAGATATCTTCAACTGAAATGTTGTACAGAACGCGCGTTACGTTTTTTTGCAAGTTCTTTAGATTGTCAAAACGATTAAAAATAACCCCAGAATAACTTCTTAAGCTGAATTTTAATCGATAAAATAGAAAAAAATTTCAACAATGTCAGATTGAGGTAGTATGGCCGTTGTAGTAGTGTTTTGAACCTGTGTTTTGCCACTGCTCGATGTTCTGCGCATTTTAAAAACGTAACGCCACTTCCAAACATGTTTCTATTTCATGTGCAATCCATGCACTAAAAAGGCTTAAGAGCCATTTTCACTCACTGCCGCCGGAAGCCGAAGCTAATGGTATTCTATGGTAAATTTTTCTTTACAAATAACTTATTAACTAATACATATTTTTAAATTCTGTTTTCACATTCTGAAAATTCCCAGCTGTTAAATTGACGGACCTTTTTATAAAAAAAAATATTTCTGTAATTTTTCTGAAGCTGCAAAATACGAATTTTCAATATGTGAATTTTTTTCATTTTGTAATTTCAAAATAAAATAGTAGTAATTAAAAAAACTTTCTGGACAGATGTTGTACACTAATACATTTTTCTCAAGTGTCCATGTTTACTTAATTAAGAAACCATCAGTCTCATACCAAACTTTATACTTAATTAAATCAGTGTGTTAAAACATTATTTTTCGTAATTAATTTAACAAAATAAAAAAATTCTGTAAAAAAAAGTTCTGTATGAACTATAAGGTAACTGAACTAGTAGTTAAATAATTTTTATTTTAAAATTTAAACTCAAATACTGAACTTAATAAGTAATGCATAGGTTCTTGCTGTAGATTTTTGAACGATAGTTCTGAATTATCATGTTTATCTATTTCATTAAAATTTGAAATTTTGAATAATACCAGACATTAAATTTTAATCTATATTAAAGCTGAGGATTAAAAAGTTAAAATTTTTATTTTTTAATAAAGTACATTTTCACATGTGAAATTAGCATATGTTAATAAATTTAGCTATAAACTGAAGCCTTAAAATCATCGATACTTCGTAGTTTTACAATTACGCAATACTGCACCTGTACGGTGATAAGAAATTGAATATTCATATTCATATTCATATTCTACACTGCAAAAAATGTGTACTACTAAACTTTAGATGAAAATTTTACAATGAGCAATAATATTCAAGACAAACAAACATAAAATTGTAGCAGATAAATCACATAAAATCAAAAAAAGTACGGATAAGCCTTAAAATTTAAGTCTATATTTTAGCAGCGAAGTTTCAAGATTTTTCAGTGTACAGTATGAAACAGAAAATGTATTTTAATGTTTAGTGTTATCTGTATGGCTCGAAATTTGCATTATGTTTATATATATATGTATGTGTATGTGCGTATTTGTGTGTGTGCGCGTATGTGTGCGTGTGTGTGTGAAATTTCGATACACATTTTTAAATATAAAGTACTAACTACATTATTTCCAGATGGCTAATTTCAGTGGCCAGAACCACTGTTTTCAAATAGTATTACTTTGTGATATTTTTCTACACTATTGTAAAGGGTATATTATAGGCCAAAGAAAACAGCAGGTTCAAGAATGTGGATTTGTTAATCGATATTGTGCATCAATTAAAAACATATATATCCATATGGGGAATAAAAAAATACAGTTAAAAATTTAAAAGAAATAGTGTATAATAAATACTTAAACATAAAATATTTTTTACGCAACATAAGTTTTATGTTGGATGAAAAGGATTTATGCTCAATTAACAAATATAACTCATAGAATTTATGAGATTTTATAGACGAATATATAGCATATATATTGCAATTAATTCGTACACGCAAAAGCTGAATTCCCTAAAATTTTTACAGTTTTCTATTTTTTAATAACTTTTAAACGTTTTATTACATACATATAAAAAAAAAAAAACTAATTCTTATTATTACATATATTTAGTTAAATATGACTTTATATATGTAGAATTCTAAACTACTGCAATGAAAATGTTTATAACAATAGGGAAATAATTCCACATGTGAATTTACTTGGGAATTACTGCACTTCTAATACCCCGAAAACAACTTTCAGTATACTGACATAAGCTTCTGCATAAGCTTTCCACAAGTTGAAGGATTTGAGAAATTACAAACTCGAATGCATTTGTAGATGCGATACGTTTGATTCATCTCTGACTTTCCTTACTCAGTATATGTTTGTAGTATCTACGGCACTATAAAGTAACTTGTAATATTACGGCACACTGTATTTCAATAAATGTTAAGTCTGTATTATATCCTTTATATATTGAAATATGTTTCTAATTGAAATTCACATTTGATATGTAACATACTCTTGACCAAACTCTGAAGGATTTATATGCTTGCATTATTATACTTCTTTAGATACAGGAAAATATTTTTGCATTAATATAAGTAAAATATGCAATCATATATTTTCTACATAAATTTTATTTAATTTAATAATATATTCCTTTTAGAATATGTTAAAATTTATTATTCATACTGTTATAATAAATAATAAAAAAAAAAATACATGTTGCATGAATTTAAACGTACATGCAAAAAAAAAATAATCTAGCAAAAAGAACTTTGTCTAATGCTTTCTAAAGCCATTCTGAGACATCTTGAACAGAAAGTAAACGTTTCGGCATCGTTTGGTGAAGTGGCTCGAGGTCGACCACACTGATTGTCTTTGAAGCTGATTGGATGGCCGATTTTAGTTTATCTCCCCTGTTAAACTGACTCCGTTTACGTAAACATGGCGAACCAGAATATCCCATAAGTTCTCCATTATTTGAAGAAAACCATGAAACTTTGCTATTTAACTTTAGAATTCAATAAATCTGAGGCTTTATTTGGAGCTTCTTGAAGAGTTTCATGCCGGATTCGGAAACTCCCCAGCACTAATTTCAGACGATGTTATTCGTGGACAAAAAAATACGAGTACTGCATTAATAGCCCCGAGTAATCTAATACCCACTGAAAATTACTTTAGGTTCATTTACAAATTCTATAACAAATTGCTTTGATATAGTAAATATTCCATATTTAAAACAGAAGAAAAATTGTAACCACCAGATAAAATTCCTATCAGTGGTTATAGGTTATATATGGTTACAAAAGAAAAAATAAATGTATTTTGACAGACTGAAAAATCATAATATAGTAAATTTCTGTGGTTTTAAATAACAAAATTTTCTGCAGGAAAACTACAGAAATTTTCATTTTTTAACAGATTCATTCAGCCATGGAACCTTATTTTATGCTATTATTCCCAATCATGGTTTGGTATCCTAAATTCCCCATATACAAAACAGAATATATATATATATATATATATATATATATATATATGTGTGTGTGTGTGTGTGTGTGTGTGTGTGTGTGTGTGTGTGTCCACCAGAAAAATTTGTCTTAGTGGTTACAGCTTTTATCTCGTTAAAAAAAAAAGGAAGAAAAATGTCTTTTGGTTAGTTCAAAAGTCATAATATTGTTAATTTCTGGAATTTTAGATAACAAACAATTTCTTTAGGAAATTTACAGAAATTTTATATTTTTTAATAGATTTATTTATTCGTTTATTTACTTATTTTACAGTGAAGGTATTTTAAAGCCGAAACTTTGAGTGAAACATTCACGTTACCCACTCATATATTTGCTACTTAGCTAGATGTTCTTAATCGTTATCAAACGAGACTCATGACATGATTCTTATATTATATATATATATTTATATACAAATTAAAATAATAAAAGTCAAAAGCATCCACTTAAAATATTACCAGAGTTTTAAAATCAGAAAAGACATCTGAAAACACATTCTCTATGAAGATCAGAAATTTAAAACATTATACAATTTAATTACACAAGTTTACAAGTTTATAAATAATTAAATCCACAGAACCTAATAAATTACCAGCATTTCAAAGAGTAATGTGCGTTTGATTGTTTCGATGTTTATTTCATACTGATCGTTTTAATTATTAGTATATATATATATATGAACATAGACTATGAATAATTTACGAATTAGACACATACCTTTATATTTTATTTGGACATTTTAAAGACTTCAACTCCTTTATTTATTTATTTAATATTTTTTGGCATTTATAAAAAAGCTTTAACTTCGAAAGAAGCTGTGACAGCCGTGGTAGTCGTAGTTAAAATATTCTTTATATTTACTAAAATAATATTAATAATTCTCATTTAATTTTCCACATCATTAAAAATCTTCTAAAATGTTTAAATTTGTAGATAAACTGTAAATCTGTAATATATGAAATTCTAATTCAGAATATGATCAATAGCCTTTACAAGAAAAAATAATCTGGTGTGTCACTCACACGACTTTCTCTTACCCTGAAAATTAATGCTATAAATGCAGGTTGGAGTTTAAGAGGTAAGATAACGAGTACTGCAATGCAAACCTATATTAAACAATTCAAATGAGGCTTCGGAAGAGTTTTATATGATAATTAGTTCTGTGTGAAGGGGGCGGTAGCTCCCCTCAACCCCCCGTTTCATTAATGTACCTACATTTATATAGAATTTAATTCGGTTATTAAAAAATAATTCTGTTTTTAAAAAATGATTTATTTAAATTATATTTAAAAAAATTATCTTTTATAATAATGCAGACGATTTCCATATTAGAGAAGTAGTATAACAGCAAATATCCAAAAAAAGTCCATTTTATTCTCAATATTTAAAAATTTTTTTTTTTTTTTTTTTTCGTTAAAAGTAAAAAAAATCCATAACTTTGTTTTAAATTATCGCAGATCGATTGTTCAACCATTCGTTTTAATGGTATTGGCGAGCTCTTTTGAAAGATACCCATCATGAAAATTTACTCCCCTCGAGGGGGGACTTCCCCCCCAGGCGGGGAGGCGAGGCTTCTGCATGCATAATTTTTTTCCCAGTTAACTATCTCTATTACAAAAATATATATTCGTTTCATTTGGTTTAGTGCAGTCTATAGACGTTAAACTCTACTTATCTGCAATTTCTCCCATAGACGTAATGTATTAGAATTCTCCTGATTGACCCTGTACACGAACCATTTGCTTGATCTTAACGAAAAGCTTACTGTAGCATCCGTATATGATACACATTTAGAATACCAAGTTTGAATTTTCTGCCATAATTTGTTTTTGAGATATGCTGATAACAGACACACACACACACACACACACAGACCATTTGCTAAAAACATGATTTTCGTATTCAGGGGACCTCAAAACATGTAAATATAACAAAATCTCGCATTCGAAAATTTGACCCCAAAAAATACTTTCTCTACCTTATGGGTAAGAGAAAGTAAAAAATGAAAAAGAAGAAGAAGAAAAAATATAGTTTACAGTGGAACCATCTGAAAAGTGAGATTCTTTTAGAGATGTTTCCTTTGTAAATTCTTAGTATCATTCTTCTTATTATTATCATTAATTTTAGCAGCAGAATGTGCTGGCACCCTTTTTTGATAGCACTTTCTGGAATAAAACTACTGTTATTTTTTACAGAGTACAAACCATTTATTGAACTCAAAAAAATGTATTTTTAAGTGAAATGGAAATTAAAGTTAATAAAAAAAAAAAAAAAAAAAAAAAAAACAGAAAGAAAAGAAAAGAAAAGAAACTTGGAAATAAAAAGTTAATGTTTTGCAAACATGATAATCATATGTTTAACAAATTTAATAAACAATTCATTTATATTTGTTTAAATTGACATTTTTAAAATGAATTATGTTATATTTATTACATTTTTCTCAATAAAATAATATTTTGCGAGTGAAATTATTTATAATATTATTATTATTATTTTGCTATTAAAATCGAAAATGATAGTAATAAACAGAAAAATGACTTTTTTAATCTAAACAAAATTTCCGTAAATTTAAACTTTTTTTTATAAATTGTAACTAATTGCACATTGGAAGAATAATTAAAAAAATTTTCTCCTTGTTTGCATTTTTTTCTGTTTTCTACATATTTAATTTGAAAATCGTAATAAGCTCTTGAATTTTAGAAGTGAATGATTATGTTAATTTTTATTCAAAATTTCCAAAAATAAAAGGTGATCTAAAACATTTCTAAAATAAAAGAGAGAAAGACTCTTAAACATTTAACAAAATATTAATTCTTAATTAATTTCCATTTTTTTACGTACTTGAAATCGTATTAAGATTCAAATTCCTGTTTTTAAAAAGTGAAAAAGATTTTGTTCCGAATCAAATATAGAAAAGTAACGCACTTTCCTTTTTATTCAAAGTACTTGAAATATTCTCCTATTCACGGATTGCATTTATAATTCAAAACTGAATGAATTTCTCTTTCATTTACGACTCTCACTAATTTTAGATAGATATCTTCTGCAGTTTTATACGCCACTTTTGTATTAATGTAAGTTAAAATATACTCCAAAAGAACTAAATATCAAGATAATCTAATATAGCATAATTCCTTTTTTCATTAAATTCATTCAATCCTTTAGAAGTTTTGAGCCTCATCAAGACTTTATTAAAAGAATGAATAACTCTATTCATCCCGCTATTTACCATTTCGTTCTGCAAAAGAAAAGAAAAAAAGACACTTCTTCTACCTATTAAAATGTTATAAAGAGTTATTAAAATTTGTTTATTTCATCTTAATCCTATAAATGTATTAGTTTTTTTTTTTTTTTTTTTTTTTTTTTTCTTCTTCTTCTTCACTATGTATAAAGAGAAAAAAAAATATTATTTTCCAACTGGAGATGGTATTTATTTTTTATTTTTATTATTATTATTAATTTAAGTATTTTTCAGTTGTATTTTTTTTTATTATTAATATTAATTGTGTAAGAATTAGTAAGTAATTATAACGATTTTTTTTTTTTTAATCTTTTCATTTTCCATTGCTCAATTTGGCCTCAGTATAAATAAATAGCTTTTACATATTGATATCGTCTTAAGCACAGCTCAGTTTAATTTTTTTAAAGCTAATATCGATAAGACTTAAAATAATAATAATAACAATAATAATAATATAAATTTAACTGTTTGAAATATATAAGTACAATACATCATCGAGTGAAAAAAATGACGATATAACTTCAACTTTGGCCATTACACGAGTTCCCATATTAGAGATATCAAAGTTTTTACACGATTTTTCTTGTTATGTATGAGTGTGCGTATGCGTAAATGTATGTGTGAGAGGGAACGCGATAGCGTCTTAATGCTTTGTTAGTATGAGCTGAACGTTGGTACATATGTTATAGATACTCTTATACGTATTGCAGAGATGACAGTATAATAATTTATTCGGAGCATTTTTAACCCCGACTTTACTCCATACCCTCCCCCCCCCCTTTTTTTTTCCTTTTTAAACGTTAATTTTTTCTTATTGGAATGCAATTACATATTGGTGAAAATATTCTAAAAATAAAGAGGTGGGAAATAAAGGCGGGGGTAAAAATTCTCCGGAATAAATTAAAAAGTTGGCTACTATAGTACTGTATATATTGTGATGAATCTGGTACTTAGAGATTTTATAACAGGAATAACAATATTTTTTTTAATCATTAGGACCTGAGGAATCAAATTATTTAAAGTGCGATATGCTCTGAATTGCGTATTCGAAGGAACTGGAGTTATATATATAGACATCGCACGTAGTGTATACATTTCGGTGAATCTAACTCTTATAGATTTTTAAACTTAAAATTCTTTAACATAATGAACTATGGGCTAAAATTATTTAAAGTGTAACTTTAAATTAAACACGTTATTACGTTTAACATGTTTAAATATGTTAATCTCCTTATTCGATTGAGCTGATTGATTTCAAACTACTGTTACATTATATTATTTAAGAAACCGTTAATTACTCAATGTTCGGAAAGACGAATGGAGTCACACCAGATTTTTGCATAAGTAATCATTATTTTATATTTGTAATATACTTTTTTCTATTTTTGAATGTTTCAAAGATTTATTTTAAGCACCCTTTTCACATTTTTTTTTCATTCATATCACAAAAGTATAACTTATTACCATGTTTTTATTAACTTCGATTCTTGTTTGTTTGTTTGTGTGTTTGTCAGGGACAAATATTGCAATCGATTTTTAACTAACTTCCCGACTAGCTAGATATTTGAAATTTTCAGGACAGCTCACAACACGGACAATACCTTTTTCTAATAATGTTAGTCAACTATTTCAGGTCCCGCTGCCTTCGGCAGCGCTTTTATGATTCGACAGAAAATTTATTTAACTAATTTCCCGACTAGCTAGACATTTGAAACTTTCAGAATAGTTCAGGACACGGTGAAAATACATTTTTGTAATACCTTTAGCCAACTGTTTTGGGTTGCTGCTGCATTCAGCAGCGTTATCAGTACAAAGCTTGCAATCGATTTTTCACTAACTTTCCGACTAGCTAGACATTTGAAACTTTCAGGCTAGCTCATAACACGGTGACAATACATTTTTTTAATACTTTTAGTCAACTGTTTCAGGTCCATCTTGCCTTCGGCAGCGTTTATATGATTGAACAGAAAATTTATTTATTTAACTTCCCGACTAGCTGGACATTTGAAACTTTCACAATGGTTCAGAACACGGTGAAAATGCATTTTTTTAATACTTTTAGCCAACTGTTTCGGGTTCCTGCTACCTTCGGCAGCGTTACCAGTACAAAGCTTGCAATCGATTCTTCACTAACTTCCCGACTAGCTAGATATTTGAAACTTTCAGGATAGCTCAGAACACGGTGACAATACTTTTTTTAATGTTTTTAGTCAACTGCTTCAGGTCTCTACTGCCTTCGGCAGAGTTTATATGATTCGACAGATAATTTATTTAACTAACTTCCCGACTAGCTAGACATTTGAAACTTTTAGGCTAGCTCATAACACGGTGACAATACATTTTTTTAATACTTTTAGTCAACTGTTTCAGGTCCATCTTGCCTTCGGCAGTGTTTATATTATTCAACAGAAAATTTATTTATTTAACTTCCCGACTAGCTGGACATTTGAAACTTTCACAATGGTTCAGAACACGGTGAAAATGCATTTTTTTAATACTTTTAGCCAACTGTTTCGGGTTCCTGCTGCCTTCGGCAGCGTTACCAGTACGAAGCTTGCAATCGATTCTTCACTAACTTCCCGACTAGCTAGATATTTGAAACTTTCAGGATAGCTCAGAACACGGTGACAATACTTTTTTTAATGTTTTTAGTCAACTGCTTCAGGTCTCTACTGTCTTCGGCAGAGTTTATATGATTCGACAGATAATTTATTTAACTAACTTCCCGACTAGCTAGACATTTGAAACTTTTAGGCTAGCTCAGAACACGGTGACAATACATTTTTTTAATACTTTTAGTCAACTGTTTCAGGTCCATCTTGCCTTCGGCAGCGTTTATATGATTCAACAGAAAATTTATTTATTTAACTTCCCGACTAGCTGGACATTTGAAACTTTCACAATGGTTCAGAACACGGTGAAAATGCATTTTTTTAATACTTTTAGCCAACTGTTTCGGGTTCCTGCTGCCTTCGGCAGCGTTACCAGTACAAAGCTTGCAATCGATTCTTCACTAACTTCCCGACTAGCTAGATATTTGAAACTTTCAGGATAGCTCAAAACACGGTGACAATACTTTTTTTAATGTTTTTAGTCAACTGCTTTAGGTCTCTACTGCCTTCGGCAGAGTTTATATGATTCGACAGAAAATTTATTTAACTAACTTCCCGACTAGCTAGACATTTCAAACTTTCAGAATAGTTCAGAACACTGTGAAAATGCATTTTTTAAATATTTTTAACCAACTGCTTCGGGTTCCTGCTGCCTTCGGCAGCGTTACCAGTACAAAGCTTGCAATCGATTTTTCACGAAATTCCCGACTAGCTAGATATTTGAAACTTTCAGGATAGCTCAGAACACGGTGACGATACATTTTTTTAAATACTTTTAGTCAACTGTTTCAGCTCCCTATTGTATTCGGAAGCGTTTATATGATTCAACAGAAAATTTATTTAACTAACTTCCCGAGTAGCTAGACATTTGAAACTTTCAGAATAGTTCAGAATACGGTGAAAATGCATTTTAAAAATATTTTTAAGCAATTGCTTCGGGACCCAGCTGCCTTAGGCAGCGTTACCAGTACGAAGCTTGCAATCAACTTTTAACTAACTTTCCGGCTAGATAGCCATTTGAAACTTTTATAATAGCTTAAAACGCGATAGGAAGAAATTTTTTTAATACTTTTATCCAATTTCTCCGGGTTTTCGCTGTCTTCAGTAGCGTTTATATGATTCAACAGATAATTTAAAAACATGGTGTATAAAAGTTCTTTTTATCTTGTAATTATTTTTCTTATTTTTTTTTTTTCACGTTTTGTTTCTGTTTCCGTGCTATTTCGCCAAGTTTTTATAAACTAGCTTTCTTGTTTGTTTGTCTAGTACAAAATTTGCAATCGATTTTTAAATAACTTCCCGACTAGTTAAATGCTTGAAACTTTTAGAATAGCTCAGAACACGATGGCAACACAAAACTCGAAGCCCAATTTTCAGATTTTTGATAAGTTTTCTTTTAATTAATTAATAAAATGTGAAAATTATAACCTCCTAATAGCTTTAAAATTAGACATTATTTTTTATTTTTAACTTAATTGTTGCCAAAAAAATTTACGAGTTTTTTTTTTTTTTTTAATTCGACAGAAAAATAAAAACATTTACTTAAACGTGAATAATGAAAAGTGAATAAAGATTAAATTACGCATGTCAGAAAAATTGACGTCATTATCACTTTAAAAATTTTATTCACATTGATATAGTTCCATTGCTATAAGTTCCCATCTAGCTAGACATTTGTATTTTATTAGAATAGCTCAGAACACGATGAAAAACATTCTTTTAACAAAAAATTCTTGTAAATGTTTGAAAATTTCTTAGAATTGCCCTGTTTATTACGGATTTGATCATTTTATTTCAATTGATGGAATAATTCATCAAAAAATTTTTAAAGGTTATTTTTTAATTTATAGATTTGTCAAGTTTATGTGATTCAACAGAAGATTTAAGAACATGCTATATAAAAAGTTCTTTTATCTTATAATTATTTATGCATATTTTGTTTTCTTGGTAATATATCCTGATTACAAATTTCGAAAAAAAATAAATATGCACAGAATTCATCTTAAGCTACCGATAATATTATTTGAATTAAAATTTATATAACTTACGTTATAACTTTAATTTTTCAAATACTTAAAACTAAAAAAGCAAACAAAGAAGATTAGATTATAAAGTTGTAAATTTGTGTTATTATTATTACTTTTTGTAACTCAACACTAGTGTAGTATTTTTTAAATAACGGTTTTACGCAATTAACAAGCATATTGTTATATGGAACAAATTAATTTAAGTATTCATTTATCATGTAAAAGAAATGAAGAGAACTTTTGAAGCGTGACAAGTTTAGAATAATGATGAAGTTAATGCAGATAAAGCAAGTTATATTCATGCATGATTCATAAAGTTCGCTTCTATCTTTATCTCGTGAGAGATGCAAAGTGCAATACATTTAAAGGAATAAACATGGATGCAGCTATCATTAGAACATTGCGTTTTCTAGTGAACATGTAAAGATTAATGTTACAAATTCGAAGAAGTCTCAAGGAACTATCCATTGTAAATTGTTAGAGAGTTCACGCATTTATTTTATTTATTTTTCATGTAAAGTTTCACTGTATTTAAAATAAAAAATAAAATATATGTATGTATAAAGATAAGAAATCAACTCTCAAATTTGTGATTTGTGTAAAAGCACTTTGTGTAATGTTTTCTGTAGTCATTTTATATTTTAAGAGCAATTCCACGTAACATAGTATTTGCAATGTAAAAAATACAAATAAATGCTTTAAGTTTGTTTTTTGTGTGATATATATTTGTTTAAGATTACGTATTTGAATCTGGAAACACAAAGTTAACTAATTTAAAAGTTTCAGTATATTTATTTCAAAACCAAAGCATTAAATGTAATGAAGCTTCAAATATATATATATATATAAATAAATTTAGTAACATTTAAAGATTATCTTCATAAAATATTATTATAACAATATTATAGCTAAATAGATAACGACTTGGAAATTTGTTGTTAAAAAAAAAAAAAAAAAAAAAAAACTTATTTTTTTACTTTTTAAACATGCCTAATATAAAGAAAGTATTGTAATCATGAAAGAAATCCACTTGAAGATTTTGGCGGATATATTTGTTTTGAGGTCTCTCGAGTTCATTTTCTTTACGTTGATGTATATATAATTGTGTGTGCGCGTATGTATGAAATTGAACACAATAACGTCTAAACGCTTTGATCGATTAATCAGAAAGTTGGTAGATATACAAATGGTCACTTTCGCACAATCTCTATATATTTTAATATGTATATCGCTTGCGTTTTTTTACAGGGACACACACACACACACGAAAAAAAAAAAGCTGTAAATATTGTCTGTGAATTCATATTACTGAAAGAATGATAGTGTCTAAATGCTTTATTTGATTGAGATAAACGTTTATAGATATGGTATGGGTCACCGTCATCTGAACTCTACAAATTTTGATCATTTTAGCTTTTATAGTTTTTTTTTTTATTTTAAAGGATGCAAAGAAAATATCTTTATTTTTATGGAAAATGGACTGAAATTATGTGAAGTGTGATAACGTTTAAAGCCTTATTCGATTAGGCTAAAAAAGGATAGGTATATTGTAGATCTCTGTCGTACTATTTGTATAGATTATGATAAATATGAGACTAATAATTTTTTACAGAGACACAAGGATTAATATTTATCACTAGTACAAATGGATTCAAGTTGTTTGAAGTTCGATAGCGACTAAACTCTATATTAGATTAAGATATAAATTGTTAGGCAGGCTGTAGGTATATACAGCAGGAACAGTACAAATTTACAAAAAAATAATGTTTTTATTATTATTATTGGTATAAAAAAGAAGATTTTTTATAAACTGCGGTCTATGGGTTCAAACTATTTTATGTTTTTTTAACTATTTAAAATAGTTAAAAAAAAAAATAAGTATAAAAATGAATTTAAGCAAATCGATTCATAAATGCCTTTTTATCTGAATTTAATATTTTAATGTGACCAGCACTTGGAAACAAAATGGCAGATCAAGTTGGCAAAAAGACATATCAAATGCAGTTGTGAGATAAGTCTACTGTAGAATTTTAGTTAGAAGTAATTCAGAATCTCAAAAGTTATCTTGCTAAAAAAATAAGTGGCCGCCACTTAAATCAAAAGTGCGGAGCAAGTTTCTAAGCGAACTAATCCAAGACCTTTGTAAGATAAGTCCACTGTCCAACTTTAGTTGGAATAAATTCAGTATATGAAATGTTATCGCGATAACAATGTCTCAAGTGGCAGCGTTTAAGTGGACGCAACCTGAAAGAAAATTGCAAAGAAACTTGCCCCCAGAAATCATAGATATTTGAAAGATAAATCCATCTTACAACTTTGGTTTGAATTAATTACGTATTACAAAAGTTATTGTGATAATATATTCAAGTGGCCGTTACTTGGAACCACCATAACGAAGCAAGTTTCCCAGCAAACTTATCCAAAATATTTGAAGCATAAGTTCATACTTTCTTGTATCATAAAATGTTACAAGTTGTTATACGGTTATACTACGATGCTAACGACTTAGATAAAATGTCAAAATATTAGTGAACGAATAAGGATTTCCTTTTCAAAGCATTTTACAGATAGTCATTCCTGATATTTTTTATATCGATTGATTAACTATTTTTACCATAGCTCACTAATTAAAATAATTCTATCGTTTTTCTATATACGATAAAATAAATGAGGAATTGTATTTATTACAGTTTTAAAGAAATATACATGAAGAAACTGCTATTTCTAATAGTAAAAAAATAAATTCGCTGATTATGTTGTAAGTAATAGTAAAAATAAACTGTTATATTTTTTTTCTTCATAACTGTATGTCTATTTCGTATTAAAAAAGAACCAAGTAAAGTAAACCAAAGTACAGTTTTTGAAAAAAATTACGTAATACATACATCGATTCCAAAAATTAGTTTTTAATTAGAAAAAAAATATTTAAATAATATATTATGAATAATGTTCTTTTTTTTTTTTTTTTTTTTTTTTTTTTAATCATTTCATTACAAACGCAGTTAAAAGTCCATAATTACATTTTCTTAAAAAAAAAAAAAAAAAATGTTATAACTCGATATTATTGTTATTACGTTCTAGCATATTCACCAAAATAAAGTATTGGTTTTGTAAAAATAAAAAAAAAAAAAAAGGGAGAGAGAGAGAGAGAGATAGTTCGGTTTTCGAAGAATTTAGAGTTAATTAACACGAATTGATCGATTTTATAAATTGTCAGTCTGTCTGTGTGTGAAGTCAGTATCTCAGAAAATTCTGCACAGAATTTCAGTCAAATTCCAGTTGCACATTGACATAAATTAGTGCTTATTAACCCTTGATGACAATCGTCCAACAGAAGGACCATTCTATTTTTTTTTTCTTTTTTTTTTTTTTTTTAACTGGCGGTGTAGAAGAAAAAATGCTGTATTCATGTGAATAATGAAAATTTCTTAACAAATAATTATAAAATTAAAGAGAATTATTTACACTTATAATAGCTACCCAGGGGAAAAAAATGGATACGTAAGAAAGATACATAAATAGCATTTAATTTCAGAAGAGTGAAAAAAACGCATTATAAAATTCAAAATTCAGTTAAAACCAATAACCGCTATAACATTTATATTTCGGAATAAGTTCAGGTGGATCTGTAGTATATGCTTTTCATATGATTTTCTATATAAAAACATGCTTTTTGCTCACAGAAACTTATTTAGTTTATTATTGTGTAATGCAGAGCATAGGAATAAAATGCACTTGCATAAACTTTCACCCATAAACGTAGTACATTATAAGAAGTGTGAGTATCCCCGTACATGCAAAAATGCTGCCTGTATCTCAATAAAAAGTTCATGTAATATCCCCGAATGGTACAGATTTAAAATACCACATTTTAGCCTTCTGTTTATATCTTTTTTTGAAATACGTTGATAACAGAAATACAGACTAATAATTGAAATTCTAATACGCGTAATTATAACATAAATGAATTTTAAATATTTAACATAAAACCGATTTCACTTCCGTATATGAATAAGAAAAAATAAAAATGGATTTTTGGTACTTTAGTAAAAAGTGCAAATTCTTATTATAGATTATTCTTACAATAGCTCCAATCCCATATATTAAGTCCATTCATTTGTGACAA
Organism: Salticus scenicus; assembly: GCA_963930645.1. Taxonomy (NCBI): domain Eukaryota; kingdom Metazoa; phylum Arthropoda; class Arachnida; order Araneae; family Salticidae; genus Salticus; species Salticus scenicus. Next base: position 130,681,867 of record OZ005656.1, on the reverse strand, counting down.
ATATTAAATAATAAGAAATAATATTGCTTTATAGTTTACAGTGTGTTTACTTTTTTTTATACATTATTTAACTATTAAAAAACTTATAGCGAAAAAATAGAAAATTATTCATATTTTTTATCGTTGAACGAATTTATAAAAATTATGGTTAATCATGCCTTAATATAAAAGATGGTAGTTTCATATTCCCCGGAGATCTTTTAATGAAGTGGGTAATAAATGATCGACCGTACCTGCCCGAGGCATTAATTATTATATATAACATCAAGACAAACTTTTTGTGAATATAATTTTTAATATATAATGTTCAACACGTTATATGTTTATCTCGGTATAAAATCGGTAATTATGAATAAGCGATAAGAAAGCTATATTTTAAAAAAGTTTAATATTAGAACCATTCGTTTATTTAAAATAAAGTTTTAGAAATTACGTTATCGGAAGTTGACTTAGAATAACTAGAGTGGAGAGTATTTAGTAGAAATGAAAGATAAGCCTATATTTTCTTTCAAAAACCGAATTTAAATTCTCTAATGACTTCTAGCTTCTTGTATTAGTATAAAATACTTCTGTTTATTATTATTATTATTATTATTATGTTAAGATTACTTTATTTAAGAAATCTTTAAATGCATTTTCAGATAACGGAAAAATATTTTGTGATAATAAATTTAACTTTATTAGCCGAAATAATACGTTAAAATATTTTATTAAATAAATGGTAGATTAATTAGTATCATAGTAGCCACAGCAACACAAAAATATTACTAATAAAATCAAAATTTATTAAAATTCAAAATATCCCTTTAATAGCTAATATGAGTAGTTTAAATAAAGCCCCAGTTTGTATATTTTTCATTTACATAGAAATTTCCGATTATATTAAAAAAAAAAAAAAAAAAATGATTAGTGTTTTCTGAGCATTGTGAACTATACTGTTATTAATTAGGTTAATTGCAGGCTATAATGCCGATTGACTGCACTAGGTTTCTAGGCCTATAGGTTGGATGCCCTCCTTGAGGGTCTTTCTAATGGGTCCTATCCCGTATTTACGAAAATTTCAGAGAAAATCACGGAAAACACCGAACGCCTAGGTCGATGAGAGCAACCTGGGATCGAACCATGCACTTCTCATCTACTAGCTTTGAGTGCAGAACCGCTTGGCTACTGGTAGGCATACAGTTATTAAGAGCTCTAATAATAAATTTAATTATGAGATTCATCATAGGATCGAAAGAAATTTTGTATGCCTATCTTTTTTTTTTTTTTTTTTTTTTTTTTTTTTTTTTTTACTAGAACGGATCTCAGACGGATATTAGAAATAAAATAACACAAGATACAAAATCACCCGTGTGAGACACGGGCATGAGCAAATTTGCCGGTAACTTTCGCCCGTATCAGACGCGTACATATGCGTTAAGGGGTAAAATTCCCTGAAATTATTTGTTTTTGTTATATTGAAAACAGACATACATGCAGATCAATCAGTCAAAACATGACTTTTGAGTTCAAGGGTCCTCAAATAAATTAGTGCCTATCAACCTTTGGTAAAAATTGTCTTACAGGTTGCGTTGCCATCCCGCTTTTTCTAAATTTTTAAGATGGTGGTACAGGGCAAAATTTTGTATAAACTTGTATAAAGATAATTATTTTTTAATAATCATTGTAAAATTTACAATAATTATTTATAATAGAGACAGTCAAATGGGAAAAATTTATTGTATATGTAGGAATATCGCCTCCTCCCGGGGGGGGGGGGAGTCAACCCTCGAGGGGAGTAAATTTTCATGATGGGTATCTTTCAAAAGAACTCGCCAATATCTTTAAAATGAATGGTAGAGCCATCTATCTGCAATAATTTAAAATAAAGTTATCGATTTTTTTTAATGTAATATTGAGAATAAAATGAACTTTTTTTTTTTTTTTTTATACTCGTATATTTAGTGTTATACGACTTCTCTAATATTGTAATCGTACTGCATTATCATGGAAGATAATTTTATTAAATATTGATTTTAATAAATTACTTTTACTGAATTTGCATAGGAAAATATAGAAGAAAATCATGTGGCGACCACAACATTCTAGTTTATTTTTGTATTAGTAAGATATTTGTTGGGGATATTTCAGAAATATTTGTCAAGTAAAAGGAATTCGTCAACTTTTTTTTTTTTTTTTTTTTTTTACATTTTTCACAAACGATTAAATCAACAGTTTCATAATATTTTATCTATATCTTTGAAAATATCAGAAATTGCTTTTATTTTCGAAAGATTAATTTCTATATTTATTAATAAATTCCAAAATCTGCATATATTAGCAATTTGACCGCATTCGTCTCAATTTCAAACAGCATTTTATGAGCGTACGTTTTACATGATAAATGTTTGGAGTGTACGTTCTTAATTCAGATCAACTATTTCCCTTATATTTTGAACGTGTTTATTATTATTATTATTATTATTATTATTATTATTATTATTATTATCATAAAAATTGAGGATACAGTAAATAAAAAAGCATCAAATAAAATTTAGTATTTTATATAATCGTCACTTAAAGTTGGGCTGATCCCACTAAAAATTTTAATCCGCTAAGATATATTTTACAAAATTCAAAAGATGTAGATAAAATGTGTCACTTTTAGCAGTCAAATAAATTAACATATAAATTAATACTTTTGTTAGAGTCATAACATGGTAGTTACTTTTTTACTTATAAATTGTCATTTCAAATTAAAGATGACTTAGGTTATTTAGGTTATCAGGTAATTTCAAGTCATGCATGTTTTAAAGTACTTTATGACATTTGTATTAAAATAAGCAAATATAAACATATGCAAAAACTCATATTGATCAAAAATTTCTTTAAATTCTGTTACTAATTTACGTCTCCTAAAACACATTTATCAAAATATAATGAAAATTTAGGTTTGCGACTTATAATTAGGATAAATTAAGATTTTTGGCTGCTGATACCCTATCCATGGACATTATATGTTATAATAATGAAAAAGTTTCTTTTGAATTAAGTTTTCTGATACAAAACAAAAAACACATAATTTGTATATTTGGAAAGAAACTGCCATGAATGTGTAATTGTCTGACTGAAATTAAATTTTAGTACGTTGTGTGGCATTTCCGGGTGAACAGCAAAGTCGAATATTCTTTAGAGATTGTCTAACAGGTTATCAAAGATTTACTGGGGTATTTCATCCCACTACTACAGAAGCACTATGAAAAGCTGTGAAATAATTTGACATGGATATAGGCAGAAGCAGCTCGGCTTCTTTTTTTTGCTCTCAAAAATGTTCTATTGAGTTTAACTGTGTTGATTATGTTTATAAACCATCCATATTAACCCACCATCCTAAAGATATTCATTCACTACAACAGTACGATATGTCTCCAAAATTTTATCTATCTAAATGGAATGATATCCTACTCCCCAGCGTAAGGACTATAGAAGGCATAAAAATCACCTTTACTTAGTTAGAAAAATTCAAGCAAGATTACGATCAATGCCCAGCTGCATAAATTCTAGGCAAACCCCGTAATAAATAAAAATGAAAACATAAAAAATAAATAAAATAAATTATAATTATAATAATAAAGTTGTTAGCCACCGTAATTTTACGTTGTGACAAAATGCAATTTTGAATTAAATTAGGAAACAATAGCTCTTTAGATCAATCGTTATCAGTTTACGCGCTATGACCGTTCATTTAGCAAAACGGCCATTTCCCATTTAATTATACTGTCAATTCGCATGATTTTACATTTTTTTCCTACAGTGTATAATACTAAGTGGTCATAGATACATTTCTAGTTGTAAAATTTTTTTGCGAGCACTAATATATGTATCCCTAAACTAACAATCTCCTATCCCCGCAAAATTTGCGTCTTCCTTGAGCCATTGTCATTTATGTCTTCTCCCACTGGCAAGCCGACTTGTCTATTTTCTGCGCGCCGCACGATGACGGCTGTTAAAGAGTAGCATTCATATCAACTCACACTTAATATGTGTTATTATTTTGTGTCACAATTTAGGCCATCTATGATATTAGCCTGATCGTCTTCGTGCATTTTCACTCTTCATGAAAGATTCAGAAATTTAAAAATTTCACTTTGCAATACATCCAACGATTTAACAAAAGCAGCTTGTGTTCACAAAAGACTCATTCTAAACTACCAATATTCTCCAGACTTCTGATTACGGAAAAGGATTTTGCTTAGACATCTCTCGCATTGACATCGAGAACTCAAAATAAGTTGATGAACCCTTTTAACTTTCTTCATTATGAACTATAAATGTTCATTTTCCTTCGCTATCGCGCACACATATATTTAGGCGTCATAGATAAACTATGTTATTTTTTTTCTAAATTTTGCAACGTTAAAAAATCTGCATTTTTAACAATACCTTTTCATTTGTTATGAAAAACGTCACGAATCTACAGTTTTAAATTAAGATTAGAAAGAAAAAAAAATCCTATAATTTTTTTAAGCATTATATATTCATATTTCATGGCTTTAGCGTATCGTATAAGAATTTTAACCCTTTGCTGGTCCTGTAATTTTCCCTGCTGTGCTCAGTCTTGCCAAATATAGGAACTTTTTTCTATTAAATATCCACCCCTAAATTTTAATTGTAAAGGGGCCTAATCACTTCAAAGGTTATTCTTCCACTATGTATATCAGCAATCACTATTCAAAATTATTGGTGGTTGTTGAAAAAAAAAAGAATCCCTAACTTTGGCAATACTGTTTAGAGAGCTTTAGAGAGTTAGGACCTGTAAAGATTTAATATAAATTTTTATTGATTATCTAGTTATTTTTTTATGTTTGAGTAAAACCTACATATATATTATTTTCTTCGAAAATTCTATATACTTTTGTTATAATTAAGTAAAAATATAACAACACATACAAATAAAAGAAAATATCAGAATGATATTTTCCTTACATTAAAAAATTGCTAAAATAACGCAATTTATTCAGTTTTATGTATTTATATTTCTAGTATAAGGAGGAATTAAAGGATAAGAAAGATCGTCTTTTTTTGCATTATTACTTTTTTTTTTTTTTTTTTTTTTTTTTTTTTTTACTAATTCTTATTATTTTGAAGTAATGATAATGATTATTTACAAGCCAATGAACCAAGCGTAATACTAATACATTTACATTATTTTAACTATCCTATAAAATCTATTTCTCTTGTAATATCTTGTTAAATTAAAACTACATTTCACACATCTTATTAAACTTCTTCTAATTACATGTAAGTTTAACGATATTAGAAGGACTCATCCGAAGCTTAATTGCGTTCTTCAGATAATTAATGAGAATGATTTCATCTTATTTTTTGTTATCAATTTGCGCTCTTAGAAATTGCTCAGAAAGAAATAAAGGCAGATAAAATAAGTATAGTAATTGTTCTCTAATAAAAATGCATTCATACTAAGGATAATTACCATAAACTTTTGTTTTATGTTTAAGGCTTTTTTTCTAATAATTTACGCTGTTTCTTTTTATTTTTTTTTTTTAATAATCTTTATTTACGTTTGATCTACTAAAACGTTTCAAATAAATAATTATATTTATTTATGTTTTCATGCAGTAAAAAGCAATCATAATGGTGAATAGATTATTTTTATTTTTTTACAAAATCTGGGAATAAAAAAAAAAAAAAAAATGTATTGTATTGATTGTACAACACAATTCACTTTTCAAAAAATAATATTGGGAGTACAAATTAATTCGGTCCGTTTTCAATAGATGGCTCTGGCTGATTTGTTTACTGAATAATGATAGATGTTTTTGGCATTGTTAGAAAGGTTTGACCTTTGTCAACCATATTCAGTCAACGAAGCTTCGAGTTTTATACAACAACATTGGTTTTTTGAGCATTCCATATGTCGAGTTTTGTGCTAAAGAAACAACATTTGCGGGAAGTTTTGATTTTCTTTTTTAATTGGAAGAAAAGTGCCGCTGAAGCGCATCGATCGCTTGTGGAAGTTTATGGTGAATCTGCGCCATCTGATAAATCATGTAGAGAGTGGTTTCGACGCTTCAAAAATGGTGATTTTAGTGTCGAAGACAATGAGCGCCCGGGCCAGCCGAAAAAGTTCGAAGACGCCGAATTGGAGGAATTGCTCGATCAAGATCCGCTAAAACCTGGCGAAACAATTACTGGCGAACGCTACCGACTGCAATTAATGCGTTTGAGCCGAGCATTGCGTGAAAAACGGCCAGAAACCATCGAAAGGCACGACAAGGTAATTTTGCTACAAGACAGTGCTCGGCCCCATGTGGCAATTGTCGTTAAAAATTACTTGGAAACGTTGAAATGGGAGGTCCTACCCCACCCGCCGTATTCGCCAGACCTTGCTCCTTCTGATTATTGGTTGTTCCGACGGATGCATCACGATTTGGCTGGACACCGCTTCACTTCTTTCGAAGAAATTCAAGAAAGGCTCGATTCATGGTTTGCGTCCAGAGAGGACTCATTTTTCAGAGATGGAATCCGAAAATTGCCAGAAAGGTGGACAAAAGTTGTGGCTACCGATGGACAATACTTTGAATAACATGTTTTTTCATTTTGATAATAAATAAAATGTTTTTTTAACGAAAAAAAACGGACCGAATTAATTTGTACTCCCAATATATATACTAATTGTAATTAACTTCATCTTAATTTTTTGTGGAGTATGTAGGGATGTAGAGAAGACTATTCCAAATGAGACACAATAAGCACAAGTGAACGCATAGTGCTGTAGAATGCGTTTTATGCGCCCAACTCCCATATGCGTCAAAGCTGTGTTTAATATGCAATTAGTCGTCACTCGAGAAGGTGAGTTCTTAAAAGTAACATGAACTGATATATGTTTAATACATTTGCAGATATACATATAGTTTATAATACCGCAAGTGAAATCAGTTTTTAAGCAACATATGTAGAACGCTTCCCTAAAGAATGCTTAACATAATATATCATAACATATCCTCATGCCTTTTTTGACAACTGTATGAAACAAGATCATTTCCTGGTACTATTGTCAATCGAGGAACACGCTTATCATTTCTGAATATATTTGACGCTGTGGCACACATCGTTTGGTGTATCAATCAAAATACATTTGTATATTGTTTAAGATATATTTCAATATCATGCTTGTTAGTTCACGTATACGGATATTTTACTTCTAAGAATTTCTCTTGTTGAATGAATATTGTTTTGTCGGCACACGGGAGACTGCTTAACGCGTACACGGGAGTTATGGACGTATAGAGATACACTACAGTTGTAGACATACTACGCAGCCATGGGCTCACTTGCACCCTTTGTTTACTTCGCAACATGGTTTTCTTTTACCTACCTCCACAAAAAATATTGATGATAAATTAAGATACTCCATCTATGTATACATTCTTTTAAAAATATGTAGAAGTTTTTGTTTTTCAGTATTGATGTAAACATATTTCAATGTTCATGCAAGTATCATGCAAGCATATTTGCTTTTCTATGCTCTTAAAAATGTAGTGCCTGTTATCAATAATACATTTTAACATCCCAGTGGAAGTTTTGTCCTCCAAGATATCCCTTTAGGTAAAGTTAAAAGCAAAGTCACTAGGTGCACGTTTCAGTCTCTATGAAGAACTATTTGAAATTTCTCACATGAAACATTTCAAAAGTGAATTTTCTTTGGCGATGTGTGAGAAATAGCGTTGTCCTGCATTATCAGCCTTCACATATTAGCATGTCCTATGTTTGATTTTAATTATCTATCTTAGACACCTCAAAGTCACACAGAAAGCTGAAAAATTAATTGCCGTGGCAGTATAATGACACGGCAATTCACTTTATCCCTCTTTGCATGAAGCCAATGGGAAAATATCATTTCCTATCTCAAAAACCGGATGTAAAAAATACAGGTTCTGAATACTTCATTTTGGGTAATTCGTATAGCACCACTGTAATTACTCTTAATTACATACTGTTTTTTACTTATAAACACATTTCGTCTCATCATTTTTTTTTTTTTTTTTTTTTTACTTATAAACACATTTCTTCTCATCATTTTTTTTTTTTTTTTTTTTTAAATATTATGTTTTTTAATAGACATGCACGGGTTTGTTAGTGTATTTTGTATTCTTTCGTTAATAGTTTTTTAATCGCATTGTCAAAACATCAACAATTCTCCCAATGTGAAACATTTATTTTCCAGAAATATCAATTCCGTTTTTAGTATAAGAGCATCAGAGGTCACAAATGGCACACGCGTTATTTTATTTATTTATTTATTATATATATATATATATATATATATATATATATTTTTTTTTTTTTTTTTTTCAACATATCTGTTCTTCCTTTCAAAAAAAAAAAAAAAAAAAAAAAAAAAAAAAAACTTTCAATTTCTTTTTTTTTCGATTTATAATGTCCTTATGCATTTAAAAAAATCAATAGTAAATATATGCACTGTGCTGTGATCATTCACAAATGCATACATAAAAATATACATAAAGGACCATGGTTCAAATCTGGCTGGCATTTGAAAATACGCAGCCGTTATCAACAATTTTTATTATAACAGAGTCAGAGTAGAAACAAGAAAGAAAAATCATGCAGTACGCATTGATTTGTAACACTTTCCAACTGTACGCAATTGTTGTATCGAATGACTTTTAATATTCTTTGCCTACGTTATCACACAACAGACAGAAAGACTGAAAAACATGCAGATAAACGAATTGATTTTAAAATTACTATTACACATTTTGGAAATAGTTAAAAAGGCTTAATGAAAAGAAAATGCAGCCATTAGATTATAATTATAGCTTTTAATCTCTCTGAATATTTTACTGTAGCCCTGTAAATATGAAAGTTAATAATATCATATTTTATACAAAAAATTATTTTAGAGTATTAATAATACATGTCAATGTTTTTATGATTTTTATAGTAGACAGTTTTTTAAATATAACTTTTAAAATATTCTGTCCTAAAACGTAACAGATTCTTTTGTTGTTGTTGTTGTCGTTGTTGTTGTTGTTGTCCCAGTAAACAAACTAGTTGTACAGGACCTATTAATGACATTTTAAATAGGGAACATTCCATAGGGAACTTGAGTGTATCATTTTTTTTTAAATTTTCAAAATATTCACTGATGACAGGAGCCGGAGACAAACAGATAGAAAGGTAGACAATCGCACAGACAGATGTTCAAACTGAAATCATATTCCCAATTCCAGCAAATTTTTATTAATAGCTCTTTATGTAATTGATTATTTTTGTGTGGTCCTGTATATCTAATGCTAAGCATACTATATTACATAGAAGGCACTCTTTTGTGCATACGAATAATATATTTCAATTGCATTAAGCTTTGTGAAAATAAAATTATTAAAATTTCGTTTTTAAAAATAACTCTCATTCTACACAATGCTTTGGAATAGTTTCAAGTGCCCCTGTACACAAACCAGTTAGAAATGTACTCTATTTTATGTATGAAACATCCGAGAGGGAATTGAATAATATATTAACATTTCTTTAAAGTTTCTATACATTAAACGTATTAAAATATGATTTATAGAAACTCTTCTCATGGAACTTGAATAAAATATAACGGTTTATAGAAATTCCATAAATATTTACAGGAATTAGAGCGCAGAAAAACAGACAGAGATACAGAGAGCTGGATAGAAGAGCAGTCAGACAGATACACAAATTGAAATTATATTCACACTAAAAAAATGGTAGAAAGTGTCAAAAACGCTTAATGCAAACGAAAGTACAATTCTAGCAATTTTTTATTAATAGCTCTTCATATAACTGAATATTTTTGTGTCACCCTGTAAATCTAATGATAACCATGCTATTTTCTATGCAAAGCATTCTTTTGTACATATAAATAACATATTTCAATTTCCTAAAACTTCGTGGGAAGTAAAGTTATTAAAATTTAATTATAGAAATAACTCACAAAGAACGCGATGCTTTGGAGTACTTTTGAGTGTCCCAGTACATAAACGAGTGGTAGTATGTAATATATTTTATATAGGAAAAATCCAATAGTGAACTTGAATAACATATTTCAATTTCATGTTCAGTAAAGGTATGAAAATATGGTTTATCGAAATACCTCGCATAGAACACAATTCTTTAAAATACTTTCGGGTGTCCCTGTACACAAACCAGTAGATGTATAAACTCCATCTTCAATAGGGAACATTCGATACTTGAATAACATATAGAACTTGATGAATGAACTTGAATAACATATATCAGTTCCAAAAAATTCCATAAATATTTACGGGAGTTAAAGCGCGGCTAGTCAGATAGACGGACAGACGAGCAGATACAGGAATTGTTATCATATTCACACGTAAAGAAATGTTAGAAAGAGTTAAAAACGCTTAATGTAAACGAAAGTTGAATTTTACCAAATTTGTATTAATAGCTCTTAATATAAAAGAACATGTTTGTGTCACCCTGTAATTCTAATGGAAATCATGCTATACTCTATGTAAAGCACTCTTTTGTGCATATAAATAACATATTTCAATTTCCAAAACTTCGTGGGATGTAAAGTTATTAAAATTTGATTTATAGAACTATCTTTCATAGAACGCAATGCTTTAGAATACTTTTGAGTGTCCTTGTATATAAAACAGTGGTGGCATTTAATCCATTTTATACAGTAAACATCCTATAGTGAACTTGAATAACATATTTCAATTTCATTAAGATATGTGTACAGTAAAGGTATGAAAATATGATTTATAGAAATACCTCTCATAGAACACAATGCTTTGAAATACTTTCGAGTGTACCTGTATACAAACCAGTAAAGGTCAAACTCCATTTTCAAGAGTCAACATCCGATAGTGAACTTGAATAACATATATCAGTTTCAAGAAATTCCATAGATATTTACGGGAGTTAGATTGATTTTTTTTATTTGCCTATTTTTTTTTTAATTATTCGAAAAGATTCATCATAATTTCGGTACACATTCTACTTAATTGTTTTTTCGTTAGTTGGTGTTAGCTTTGTTGCCTCTTTTTTCCCATTGACTGTTTTTCTATTAAAAAAAAAAAAAAAATGTGTTTTATTTCGATGTTTTAAAACAAGATATTTTTTTATTTTTTTTATTTTTCGATATTAAAAATTCGTGAAACTATCCCAAACTAAAGATACTGTTTTTCAAAAGCAGTATCTTCAGTTTTTAGCATATTCCACAGTCTTTGGATGAAAAAACTTTAGGAGGATATCTAATAAAATATTTAAATTAGATGCATATTGATAATTACAAGTTCATAAGTTCCATATATTTAAATAAAATTTATTATATATCTAATACGTAATAAATAATTCATGTTTATAATTTAATTTTACTACGCTTAGAATAAAATGTTAGAGCAGTTTGTAATCCAATTATCTTATAAATATATGTATATTGTTCTGTAAACTATACAGGGTCTCTCCAGAAAGTAATGAGACTGATTCTTTAAAATTCGTTTATTTGAAGATAATTTTACAGACTCTTAACCTTTTACAGGCCGAATTTAGATCCAGGTATATTTTTTCAATATATTTTGCATATTTTACTGTATAAAGCTTCAGTTAAGTGATAAATATCATTTAAATGATAAAAAAATAATCTGCATAAATATTAATTATCATTAATAATAATTATTAAGATTATTAGATTATTAAGATGAATGTTATAGATTATTAATATCATCAATTTAATATTACCAAGTTTGATGTCCTTTTTGATAATAAGAGTTTTTAAAATTAACCAACTGATTTTCAAAAGCATCGGATATTTTCAAATTTTATGCATTTCTTTTAGTTGTACTCGGTTTAAAAAAAAAAAAAAAAAAAGATCATTTTTAACATTTTTTGTACAGTTACCAATTAATGATAGGAATGTTGTTTCTATTCTAAAAAATCAAGTCATCTTTTAAAATATGTCTGCTAGTTTTCTCAAGTCAATATTGGTGCAATTTACTTTTTAAAATAAGTTTTAATTTGGTGTTCCCAATTGGGAACATTGGCCTGTAAAAGGTTAAAATTCTTCAACATAAGCCCCTCCTGCATTACATGCCCGCTTAGATATCTTCAACTGAAATGTTGTACAGAACGCGCGTTCCGTTTTTTTGCAAGTTCTTTAGATTGCCAAAACGATTAAAAATAACCCCAGAATAACTTCTTAAGCTGAATTTTAATCGATAAAATAGAAAAAATTTTCAACAATGTCAGATTGAGGTAGTACGGCCGTTGTAGTAGTGTTTTGAACCTGTGTTTTGCCACTGCTCGATGTTCTGCGCATTTTAAAAACGTAACGCCACTTCCAAACATGCTTCTATTTCATGTGCAATCCATGCACTAAAAAGGCTTAAGAGCCATCTTCACTCACTGCCGCCGGAAGCCGAAGCTAATGGTATTCTATGGTAAATTTTTCTTTACAAATAACTTATTAACTAATACATATTTTTAAATTCTGTTTTCACATTCTGAAAATTCCCAGCTGTTAAATTGACGGACCTTTTTATAAAAAAAAATTATTTCTGTAATTTTTCTGAAGCTGCTAAATACGAATTTTCAATATGTGAATTTTTTTCATTTTGTAATTTCAAAATAAAATAGTAGTAATTAAAAAAAAACATTTTTGAAAAAGGTCCGTCAATTTAACAGTTGGGAATTTTCTGAATGTGAAAACAGAATTTAAAAATACGTATTAGTTAATAAGTTATTTGTAAAGAAAATTTCCCCATAAAATAACATTGACTCGGGCTTCCGGCGACGGTAAGTTTAGAGGGCCGTTAAGGACAACTGACTTCCACCAGACTCTATAGCTGACAGTCATAACCATCTATACCACTTGCTAAATTTGCCCCTTTGGTATTCTGTTTGGGGCAAAAAAATTCTGTCTCAATACTTTCTGGACAGATGTTGTACACTAATACATTTTTCTCAAGTGTCCATGTTTACTTAATTAAGAAACCATCAGTCTCATACCAAACTTTATACTTAATTAAATCAGTGTGTTAAAACATTATTTTTCGTAATTAATTTAACAAAATAAAAAAATTCTGTAAAAAAAAAAGTTCTGTATGAACTATAAGGTAACTGAACTAGTAGTTAAATAATTTTTATTTTAAAATTTAAACTCAAATACTGAACTTAATAAGTAATGCATAGGTTCTTGCTGTAGATTTTTGAACGATAGTTCTGAATTATCATGTTTATCTATTTCATTAAAATTTGAAATTTTGAATAATACCAGACATTAAATTTTATTCTATATTAAAGCTGGGGATTAAAAAGTTAAAATTTTTATTTTTTAATAAAGTACATTTTCACATGTGAAATTAGCATATGTTAATAAATTTAGCTATAAACTGAAGCCTTAAAATCATCGATACCTCGTAGTTTTACAATTACGCAATACTGCACCTGTACGGTGATAAGAAATTGAATATTAATATTCATATTCATATTCTACACTGCAAAAAATGTGTACTACTAAACTTTAGATGAAAATTTTACAATGAGCAATAATATTCAAGACAAACAAACATAAAATTGTAGCAGATAAATCACATAAAATCAAAAAAAGTACGGATAAGCCTTATAATTTAAGTCTATATTTTAGCAGCGAAGTTTCAAGATTTTTCAGTGTACAGTATGAAACAGAAAATGTATTTTAATGTTTAGTGTTATCTGTATGGCTCGAAATTTGCATTATGTTTATATATATATGTATGTGTATGTGCGTATTTGTGTGTGTGCGCGTATGTGTGCGTGTGTGTGTGAAATTTCGATACACATTTTTAAATATAAAGTACTAACTACATTATTTCCAGATGGCTAATTTCAGTGGCCAGAACCACTGTTTTCAAATAGTATTACTTTGTGATATTTTTCTACACTATTGTAAAGGGTATATTATAGGCCAAAGAAAACAGCAGGTTCAAGAATGTGGATTTGTTAATCGATATTGTGCATCAATTAAAAACATATATATCCATATGGGGAATAAAAAAATACAGTTAAAAATTTAAAAGAAATAGTGTATAATAAATACTTAAACATAAAATATTTTTTACGCAACATAAGTTTTATGTTGGATGAAAAGGATTTATGCTCAATTAACAAATATAACTCATAGAATTTATGAGATTTTATAGACGAATATATAGCATATATATTGCAATTAATTCGTACACGCAAAAGCTGAATTGCCTATAATTTTTACAGTTTTCTATTTTTTAATAACTTTTAAACGTTTTATTACATACATATAAAAAAAAAAAAAAACTAATTCTTATTATTACATATATTTAGTTAAATATGACTTTATATATGTAGAATTCTAAACTACTGCAATGAAAATGTTTATAACAATAGGGAAATAATTCCACATGTGAATTTACTTGGGAATTACTGCACTTCTAATACCCCGAAAACAACTTTCAGTATACTGACATAAGCTTCTGCATAAGCTTTCCACAAGTTGAAGGATTTGAGAAATTACAAACTCGAATGCATTTGTAGATGCGATACGTTTGATTCATCTCTGACTTTCCTTACTCAGTATATGTTTGTAGTATCTACGGCACTATAAAGTTACTTGTAAGATTACGGCACACTGTATTTCAATAAATGTTAAGTCTGTATTATATCCTTTATATATTCAAATATGTTTCTAATTGAAATTCACATTTGATATGTAACATACTCTTGACCAAACTCTGAAGGATTTATATGCTTGCATTATTTTACTTCTTTAGATACAGGAAAATATTTTTGCATTAATATAAGTAAAATATGCAATCATATATTTTCTACATAAATTTTATTTAATTTAATAATATACTCCTTATAGAATATGTTAAAATTTATTATTCATACTGTTATAATAAATTAAAAAAAAAAAAAAATACATGTTGCATGAATTTAAACGTACATGCAAAAAAAAAAAATAAATAATCTAGCAAAAAGAACTTTGTCTAATGCTTTCTAAAGCCATTCTGAGACATCTTGAACAGAAAGTAAACGTTTCGGCATCGTTTGGTGAAGTGGCTCGAGGTCGACCACACTGATTGTCTTCGAAGCTGATTGGATGGCCGATTTTAGTTTATCTCCCCTGTTAAACTGACTCCGTTTACGTAAACATGGCGAACCAGAATATCCCATAAGAATATACCAGAATATCCCAGAATATCCCATATAACTTTGCTATTTAACTTTAAAATTCAATAAATCTGAGGCTTTATTTGGAGCTTCTTGAAGAGTTTCATGCCGGATTCGGAAACTCCACAGCACTAATTTCAGACGATGTTATTCGTGGACAAAAAAATACGAGTACTGCATTAATAGCCCCGAGTAATCTAATACCCACTGAAAATTACTTTAGGTTCATTTACAAATTCTATAACAAATTGCTTTGATATAGTAAATATTCCATATTTAAAACAGAAGAAAAATTGTAACCACCAGATAAAATTCCTATCAGTGGTTATAGGTTATATATGGTTACAAAAGAAAAAATAAATGTATTTTGACAGACTGAAAAATCATAATATAGTAAATTTCTGTGGTTTTAAATAACAAAATTTTCTGCAGGAAAACTACAGAAATTTTCATTATTTAACAGATTCATTCAGCCATGGAACCTTATTTTATGCTATTATTCCCAATCATGGTTTAGTATCCTAAATTCCCCATATAAAAAACAGAATATATATATATATATATATATATATATGTGTGTGTGTGTGTGTATGTGTGTGTGTGTGTGTGTCCACCAGAAAAATTTGTCTTAGTGGTTACAGCTTTTATCTCGTTAAAAAAAAGGAAGAAAAATGTCTTTTGGTTAGTTCAAAAGTCATAATATTGTTAATTTCTGGAATTATAGATAACAAACATTTTCTTTAGGAAATTTACAGAAATTTTATATTTTTTAATAGATTTATTTATTCGTTTATTTACTTATTTTACAGTGAAGGTATTTTAAAGCCGAAACTTTGAGTGAAACATTCACGTTACCCACTCATATATTTGCTACTTAGCTAGATGTTCTTAATCGTTATCAAACGAGACTCATGACATGATTCTTATATCATATATATATATATTTATATACAAATTAAAATAATAAAAGTCAAAAGCATCCACTTAAAATATTACCAGAGTTTTAAAATCAGAAAAGACATCTGAAAACACATTCTCTATGAAGATCAGAAATTTAAAACATTATACAATTTAATTACACAAGTTTACAAGCTTATAAATAATTAAATCCACAGAACCTAATAAATTACCAGCATTTCAAAGAGTAATGTGTGTTTGATTGTTTCGATGTTTATTTCATACTGATCGTTTTAATTATTAGTATATATATATATATATATATATATATGAACATAGACTATGAATAATTTACGAATTAGACACATACCTTTATATTTTATTTGGACATTTTAAAGACTTCAACTCCTTTATTTATTTATTTAATATTTTTTGGCAATTATAAAAAAGCTTTAACTTCGAAAGAAGCTGTGACAGCCGTAGTAGTCGTAGTTAAAATATTCTTTATATTTACTAAAATAATATTAATAATTCTCATTTAATTTTCCACATCATTAAAAATCTTCTAAAATGTTTAAATTTGTAGATAAACTGTAAATCTGTAATATATGAAATTCTAATTCAGAATATGATCAATAGCCTTTACAAGAAAAAATAATCTGGTGTGTCACTCACACGACTTTCTCTTACCCTGAAAATTAATGCTATAAATGCAGGTTGGAGTTTAAGAGGTAAGATAACGAGTACTGCAATGCAAACCTATATTAAACAATTCAAATGAGGCTTCGGAAGAGTTTTATATGATAATTAGTTCTGTGTGAGGGGGGCGGTAGCCCTCCTCAACCCCCCGTTTCATTAATGTACCTACATTTATATAGAATTTAATTCGGTTATTAAAAAATAATTCTGTTTTTAAAAAATAATTTATTTAAATTATATTTAAAAAAATTATCTTTTATGATAATGCAGACGATTTCCATATTAGAGAAGTAGTATAACAGCAAATATCCAAAAAAAGTCCATTTTATTCTCAATATTTAAAAAAAAAAAAAAAAAAAAAAAAAAAAAAAAAACGATTTTTTTCTGTTTTTTTTTTTTTTTTTTTCGTTAAAAGTAAAAAAAATCCATAACTTTGTTTTAAATTATCGCAGATCGATTGTTCAACCATTCGTTTTAATGGTATTGGCGAGCTCTTTTGAAAGATACCCATCATGAAAATTTACTCCCCTCGGGGGGGGACTTCCCCCCCCAGGGGGGGAGGCGAGGCTTCTGCATGCATAATTTTTTTCCCAGTTAACTATCTCTATTACAAAAATATATATTCGTTTCATTTGGTTTAGTGCAGTCTATAGACGTTAAACTCTACTTACCTGCAATTTCCCCCATAGACGTAATGTATTAGAATTCTCCTGATTGACCCTGTACACGAACCATTTGCTTGATCTTAACGAAAAGCTTACTGTAGCATCCGTATATGATACACATTTAGAATACCAAGTTTGAATTTTTTGCCATAATTTGTTTTTGAGATATGCTGATAACAGACACACACACACACACACACAGACACACACACAGACCATTTGCTAAAAACATGATTTTCGTATTCAGGGGACCTCAAAACATGTAAATATAACAAAATCTCGCATTCGAAAATTTGACCCCAAAAAATACTTTCTCTACCTTATGGGTAAGAGAAAGTAAAAAATGAAGAAGGAGAAGAAGAAGAAATATAGTTTACAGTGGAACCATCTGAAAAGTGAGATTCTTTCAGAGATGTTTCCTTGTAAATTCTTAGTATCATTCTTCTTATTATTATCATTAATTTTAGCAGCAGAATGTGCTGGCACCCTTTTTTGATAGCACTTTCTGGAATAAAACTACTGTTATTTTTTACAGAGTACAAACCATTTATTGAACTCAAATAAATGTATTTTTAAGTGAAATGGAAATTAAAGTTAATAAAAAAAAAACAGAAAGAAAAGAAAAGAAAAGAAACTTGGAAATAAAAATTTAATGTTTTGCAAACATGATAATCATATGTTTAACAAATTTAATAAACAATTCATTTATATTTGTTTAAATTGACATTTTTAAAATGAATTATGTTATATTTATTACATTTTTCTCAATAAAATAATATTTTGCGAGTGAAATTATTTATAATATTATTTTTATTATTTTGCTATTAAAATCGAAAATGATAGTAATAAACAGAAAAATGACTTTTTTAATCTAAACAAAATTTCCGTAAATTTAAACTTTTTTTTATAAATTGTAACTAATTGTACATTGGAAGAATAATTAAAAAAATTTTCTCCTTGTTTGCATTTTTTTCTGTTTTCTACATATTTAATTTGAAAATCGTAATAAGCTCTTGAATTTTAGAAGTGAATGATTATGTTAATTTTTATTCAAAATTTCCAAAAATAAAAGGTGATCTAAAACATTTCTAAAATAAAAGAGAGAAAGACTCTTTAATATTTAACAAAATATTAATTCTTAATTAATTTCCATTTTTTTACGTACTTGAAATCGTATTAAGATTCAAATTCCCTTTTTAAGAAGTGAAAAAGATTTTGTTCCGATTCAAATATGGGAAAGTAACGCACTCTCTCTTTTATTCAAAGTACTTGAAATATTCTCCTATTCACGGATTGCATTTATAATTCAAAACTCAATGAATTTCTCTTTCATTTACAACTCTCACTAATTTTAGATAGATATCTTCTGCAGTTTTATACGCCACTTTTGTATTAATGTAAGTTAAAATATACTCCAAAAGAACTAAATATCAAGATAATCTAATATAGCATAATTCTTTTTTTCATTAAATTCATTCAATCCTTTAGAAGTTTTGAGCCTCATCAAGACTTTATTAAAAGAATGAATAACTCTATTCATCCCGCTATTTACCATTTCGTTCTGCAAAAGAAAAGAAAAAAAAGACACTTCTTCTACCTATTAAAATGTTATAAAGAGTTATTAAAATTTGTTTATTTCATCTTAATCCTATAAATGTATTAGTTTTTTTTTTTTTTTTCTTCTTCACTATGTATAAAGAGAAAAAAAAAATAAAAAAAATATTATTTTCCAACTGGAGATGGTATTTATTTTTTATTTTTATTATTATTATTAATTTAAGTATTTTTCAGTTGTATTTTTTTTTATTATTAATATTAATTGTGTAAGAATTAGTAAGTAATTATAACGATTTTTTTTTTTTTTTAATCTTTTCGTTTTCCATTGCTCAATTTGGCCACAGTATAAATAAATAGTTTTTACATATTGATATCGTCTTAAGCAATGCTCATTTTAATTTTTTAAAAGCTAATATCGATAAGACTTAAAATAATAATAATAACAATAATAATAATATAAATTTAACTGTTTGAAATATATAAGTATAATACATCATCGAGTGAAAAAAATGACGATATAACTTCAACTTTGGCCATTACACGAGTTCCCATATTAGAGATATCAAAGTTTTTACACGATTTTTCTTGTTATGTATGAGTGTGCGTATGCGTAAATGTATGTGTGAGAGGGAACGCGATAGCGTCTTAATGCTATGTTAGTATGAGCTGAACGTTGGTACATATGTTATAGATACTCTTATACGGATTGCAGAGATGACAGTATAATAATTTATTCGGAGCATTTTTAACCCCGACTTTACTCCATACCCCCCCCCCCCTTTTTTTTTTTTTTTTCCTTTTTAAACGTTAATTTTTTCTTATTGGAATGCAATTACATATTGGTGAAAATATTCTAAAAATAAAGTGGTGCGAAATAAAGGCGGGGGTAAAAATTCTCCGGAATAAATTAAAAAGTTGGCTACTATAGTACTGTATATATTGTGATGAATCTGGTAATTAGAGATTTTATAACAGGAATAACAATATTTTTTTTAATCATTAGGACCTGAGGAATCAAATTATTTAAAGTGCGATATGCTCTGAATTGCGTATTCGAAGGAACTGGAGTTATATAGACATCGCACGTAGTGTATACATTTCGGTGAATCTAACTCTTATAGATTTTTAATCTTAAAATTCTTTAACATAATGAACTATGGGCTAAAATTATTTAAAGTGTAACTTTAAATTAAACACGTTATTACGTTTAACATGTTTAAATATGTTAATCTCCTTATTCGATTGATCTGATTGATTTCAAACTACTGTTACATTATATTATTTAAGAAACCGTTAATTACTCAATGTTCGGAAAGACGAATGGAGTCACACCAGATTTTTGCATAAGTGATCATTATTTTATATTTGTAATATACTTTTTTCTATTTTTGAATGTTTCAAACATTTATTTTAAGCACCCTTTTCACATTTTTTTTCATTCATATCACAAAAGTATAACTTATTACTATGTTTTTATTAACTTCGATTCTTGTTTGTTTGTTTGTGTGTTTGTCAGGGACAAATCTTGCAATCGATTTTTAACTAACTTCCCGACTAGCTAGATATTTGAAATTTTCAGGACAGCTCACAACACGGACAATACCTTTTTCTAATAATTTTAGTCAACTATTTCAGGTCCCGCTGCCTTCGGCAGCGCTTTTATGATTCGACAGAAAATTTATTTAACTAATTTCCCGACTAGCTAGACATTTGAAACTTTCAGAATAGTTCAGGACACGGTGAAAATACATTTATGTAATACCTTTAGCCAACTGTTTTGGGTTGCTGCTGCCTTCAGCAGCGTTATCAGTACAAAGCTTGCAATCGATTTTTCACTAACTTTCCGACTAGCTAGACATTTGAAACTTTCAGGCTAGCTCATAACACGGTGACAATACATTTTTTTAATACTTTTATTCAACTGTTTCAGGTCCATCTTGCCTTCGGCAGCGTTTATATGATTCAACAGAAAATTTATTTATTTAACTTCCCGACTAGCTGGACATTTGAAACTTTCACAATGGTTCAGAACACGGTGAAAATGCATTTTTTTAATACTTTTAGCCAACTGTTTCGGGTTCCTGCTACCTTCGGCAGCGTTACCAGTACAAAGCTTGCAATCGATTCTTCACTAACTTCCCGACTAGCTAGATATTTGAAACTTTCAGGATAGCTCAGAACACGGTGACAATACTTTTTTTAATGTTTTTAGTCAACTGCTTCAGGTCTCTACTGCCTTCGGCAGAGTTTATATGATTCGACAGATAATTTATTTAACTAACTTCCCGACTAGCTAGACATTTAAAACTTTCAGGCTAGCTCATAACACGGTGACAATACATTTTTTTAATACTTTTAGTCAACTGTTTCAGGTCCATCTTGCCTTCGGCAGAGTTTATATGATTCGACAGAAAATTTATTTAACTAACTTCCCCACTAGCTAGACATTTCAAACTTTCAGAATAGTTCAGAACACTGTGAAAATGCATTTTTTAAATATTTTTAACCAACTGCTTCGGGTTCCTGCTGCCTTCGGCAGCGTTACCAGTACAAAGCTTGCAATCGATTTTTCACGAAATTCCCGACTAGCTAGATATTTGAAACTTTCAGGATAGCTCAGAACACGGTGACGATACATTTTTTAAATACTTTTAGTCAACTGTTTCAGCTCCCTATTGTATTCGGAAGCGTTTATATGATTCAACAGAAAATTTATTTAACTAACTTCCCGAGTAGCTAGACATTTGAAACTTTCAGAATAGTTCAGAATACGGTGAAAATGCATTTTAAAAATATTTTTAACCAATTGCTTCGGGACCCAGCTGCCTTAGGCAGCGTTACCAGTACGAAGCTTGCAATCAACTTTAACTAACTTTCCGGCTAGATAGCCATTTGAAACTTTTATAATAGCTTAAAACACGATAGGAAGGAATTTTTTTAATACTTTTATCCAATTTCTCCGGGTTTTCGCTGTCTTCAGTAGCGTTTATATGATTCAACAGATAATTTAAAAACATGGTGTATAAAAGTTCTTTTTATCTTGTAATTATTTTTCTTATTTTTTTTTTCACGTTTTGTTTCTGTTTCCGTGCTATTTCGCCAAGTTTTTATAAACTAGCTTTCTTGTTTGTTTGTCTAGTACAAAATTTGCAATCGATTTTTAAATAACTTCCCGACTAGTTAAACGCTTGAAGCTTTTAGAATAGCTCAGAACACGATGGCAACACAAAACTCGAAGCCCAATTTTCAGATTTTTGATAAGTTTTTTTTTTAATTAATTAATAAAATGTGAAAATTATAACCTCCTAATAGCTTTAAAATTAGACATTATTTTTTATTTTTAACTTAATTGTTGCCAAAAAAATTTACGAGTTTTTTTTTTTTTTTTTTTTTTAATTCGACAGAAAAATAAAAACATTTACTTAAACGTGAATAATGAAAAATTGTAAAAGATTAAATTACGCATGTCAGAAAAATTGACGTCATTATCACTTTAAAAATTTTATTCACATTGATATAGTTCCATTGCTATAACTTCCCATCTAGCTAGACATTTGAATTTTTTAGAATAGCTCAGAACACGATGAAAAACATTCTTTTAACAAAAAATTCTTGTAAATGTTTGAAAATTTCTTAGACTTGCTCTCTTTATTACGGATTTGATCATTTTATTTCAATTGGTGGGATAATTCATCAAACATTTTTTAAAGGTTATTTTTTAATTTATAGATTTGTCAAGTTTGTGTGATTCAACAGAAGATTTAAGAGCATGCTATATAAAAAGTTCTTTTATCTTATAATTATTTATGCATATTTTGTTTTCTTGGTAATATATCCTGATTACAAATTTCGAAAAAAAATAAATATGCACAGAATTCATCTTAAGCTACCGATAATATTATTTCCATTAAAATTTATATAACTTACGTTATAACTTTAATTTTTCAAATACTTAAAACTAAAAAAGCAAACAAAGAAGATTAGATTATAAAGTTATTAATTTGTGTTATTATTATTAATTTTTGTAACTTAAAACTAGTGTAGTATTTTTTAAATAACGGTTTTACGCAATTAACAAGCATATTGTTATATGGAACAAATTAATTTAAGTATTCATTTATCATGTAAAAGAAATGAAGAGAACTTTTGAAGCGTGACAAGTTTAGAATAATGATGAAGTTAATGCAGATAAAGCAAGTTATATTCATGCATGATTCATAAAGTTCGCTTCTATATTTATCTCGTAAGAGATGCAAAGTGCAATACATTTAAAGGAATAAACATGGATGCAGCTATCATTAGAACATTGCGTTTTCTAGTGAACATGTAAAGATTAATGTTACAAATTCGAAGAAGTCTCAAGGAACTTTCCATTGTAAATTGTTAGAGAGTTCTTGCATTTATTTTATTTATTTTTCATGTAAAGTTTCACTGTATTTAAAATAAAAAATAAAATATATGTATGTATAAAGATAAGAAATCAACTCTCAAATTTGTGGTTTGTGTAAAAGCACTTTGTGTAATGTTTTCTGTAGTCATTTTATATTTTAAGAACAATTCCACGTAACATAGTATTTGCAATGTAAAAAATACAAATAAATGCTTTAAGTTTGTTTTTTGTGTGATATATATTTGTTTAAGATTACGTATTTGAATCTGGAAACACAAAGTTAACTAATTTAAAAGTTTCAGTATACTTATTTCAAAACCAAAGCATTAAATGTAATGAAGCTTCATATATATATATATATATAAATTTAGTAACATTTAAAGATTATCTTCATAAAATATTATTATAACAATATTATAGCTAAATAGATAACGACTTGGAAATTTGTTGTTAAAAAAAAAAAAAAAAAAAAAAAAAAAAAAAACTTATTTTTTTACTTTTTAAACATGCCTAATATAAAGAAAGTATTGTAATCATGAAAGAAATCCACTTGAAGATTTTGGCGTATTTATTTGTTTTGAGGTCTCTCGAGTTCATTTTCT
Source organism: Salticus scenicus (assembly GCA_963930645.1). Taxonomy (NCBI): domain Eukaryota; kingdom Metazoa; phylum Arthropoda; class Arachnida; order Araneae; family Salticidae; genus Salticus; species Salticus scenicus. The sequence continues at coordinate 130,657,850 of OZ005656.1, read as the reverse complement.
TTACGTTGATGCATATATAGTTGTGTGTGCGCGTATGTATGAAATTGAACACAATAACGTCTAAACGCTTTGATCGATTAATCAGAAAGTTGGTAGATATACAAATGGTCACTTTCGCACAATCTCTATATATTTTAATATGTATATCGCTTGCGTTTTTTTACAGGGACACACACACACACACGAAAAAAAAAGTTGTAATTATTGTCTGTGAATTCATATTACTGAAAGAATGATAGTGTCTAAATGCTTTATTTGATTGAGATAAACGTTTATAGATATGGTATGGGTCATCGTCATCTGAACTCTACAAATTTTGATCATTTTAGCTTTTATAGTTTTTTTTTTTTTTTTTTTTTTTTTTTTTTAAAGGATGCAAAGAAAATATCTTTATTTTTATGGAAAATGGACTGAAATTATGTGAAGTGTGATAACGTTTAAACGCCTTATTCGATTAGGCTAAAAAATGATAGGTATATTGTAGATCTCTGTCGTACTATTTGTATAGATTATGATAAATATGAGACTAATAATTTTTTACAGAGACACAAGGATTAATATTTATCACTAGTACAAATGGATTCAAGTTGTTTGAAGTTCGATAGCGACTAAACTCTATATTAGATTAAGATATAAATTGTTAGGCAGGCTGTAGGTATATACAGCAGGAACAGTACAAATTTACAAAAAAATAATGTTTTTATTATTATTATTGGTATGAAAAAGAAGATTTTTTATAAACTGCGGTCTATGGGTTCAAACTATTTTATGTTTTTTTAGCTATTTAAATAGTTAAAAAAAATAATAATTAATTATAAAAATGAGTTTAAGCAAATCGGTTCATAAATGCCTTTTTATCTGAATTTAATATTTTAATGTGACCAGCACTTGGAAACAAAATGGCAGATCAATTTGGCAAAAAGACATATCAAATGCAGTTGTGAGATAAGTCTACTGTAGAATTTTAGTTAGAAGTAATTCAGAATCTCAAAAGTTATCTTGCTAAAAAAATAAGTGGCCGCCACTTAAATCAAAATTGCGGAGCAAGTTTCTAAGTGAACTAATTCCAGACCTTTGTAAGATAAGTCCACTGTCCAACTTTAGTTGGAATAAATTCAGTATATCAAATTTTATCGCGATAACAATGTCTCAAGTGGCAGCGTTTAAGTGGACGCAACCTGAAAGAAAATTGCAAAGAAACTTGCCCCCAGAAATCATAGATATTTGAAAGATAAATCCATCTTACAACTTTGGTTTGAATTAATTACGTATTACAAAAGTTATTGTGATAACATATTCAAGTGGCCGTTACTTGGAACCACCATAACGAAGCAAGTTTCCCAGCAAACTTATCCAAAATATTTGAAGCATAAGTTCATTGATTGCAAACCTCTGTTATTTTACAAAAAACGTACATGAAGGTCGAAATCGAAGGCCATTTTTTAATTCAGCATCCTCAAAAACATAAAGTTTTCAAATAAATAAATGAATAAATATGCAACTAAAAAACTTTTTTTTTCAAATCTATGTTTTTAAAAATAAACAATCTGAAGTAAAAAAAAGAAAAAAATCACGTGATATCAATAGTCTTCTAAGTAAAAATGAATTACACTACGAGTTCAGGATATACCAATGGCGTTTTCCATTTCAAAATGTTATATTTTATATTTAAGTTTGTTCAAGTGTAACCTCAAATGTCGCTAAAATTTTTCAAGCATATTATTATCTGTCATATATATCATACTTTCTTGTATCATAAAATGTTACAAGTTGTTATACGGTTATACTACGATGCTAACGACATAGATAAAATGTCAAAATATTAGTGAGCGAATAAGGATTTCCTTTTCATAGCATTTTACAGATAGTCATTCCAGATATTTTTTATATCGATTGATTAACTATTTTTACCATAGCTCACTAATGAAAATAATTCTATCGTTTTTCTATATACGAAAAAATAAATGAGGAATTGTATTTATTACGGTTTTAAAGAAATATACATGAGGAAACTGCTATTTCTAATAGTAAAAAAATAAATTCGCTGATTATGTTGTAAGTAATAGTAAAAATAAACTGTTATTTTTTTCTTCATAACTGTATGTATATTTCGTATTAAAAAAGATTAAAATAAAGTAAACACAAAGTACAGTTTTTGAAAAAAATTACGTAATACATACATCGATTCCAAAAATTAGTTTTTAATTCGAAAAAATATTTAAATAATATATTATGAATAATGTTCTTTTTTTTTTTTTAATCATTTCATTACAAACGCAGTTAAAAGTCCATAATTACATTTTCTTAAAAAAAAAATATATATATATATATATATATATATATATATATATATGTATGTTATAACCCGATATTATTGTTATTACGTTCTAGCATATTCACCAAACTAAAGTATTAGTTTTGTAAAAATAAAAATAAAAAAAGGGAGAGAGAGAGAGAGAGAGAGAGAGAGAGAGATAGTTCGGTTTTCGAAGAATTTAGAGTTAATTAACACGAATTGATCGATATTATAAATTGTCAGTCTGTCTGTGTGTGAAGTCAGTATCTCAGAAAATTCTGCACAGAATTTCAGTCAAATTCCAGTTGCACCTTGACATAAATTATTGCTTATTAACCCTTGATGACAATCGTCCAACAGAAGGACCATTCTATTTTTTTTTTTTTTTTTTTTTTTTTTTTTTTTTAACTGGCGGTATAGAAGAAAAAATGCTGTATTCATGTGAATAATGAAAATTTCTTAACAAATAATTATAAAATTTATTTCGGAATAAGTTCAGGTGGATCTGTAGTATATAGTTTTGATATGACTTTCTATATGAAACATGCTTTTTGCTCACAGAAACTTATTTAGTTTATTATTGTTTAATGCAGAGCATAGGAATAAAATCCCCTTTATAAACTTTCACCCATAAACGTAGTACATTGTAAGAAGTGTGAGTATCCCCGTACATGCAAAAATGCTGCCTGTATCTCAATAAAAAGTTCATGTAATATCCCCGAATGGTACAGATTTAAAATACCACATTTTAGCCTTCTGTTTATATATTTTTTTGAAATACGTTGATAACAGATATACAGACTAATAATTGAAATTCTAATACGCGTAATTATAACATAAATCAATTTTAAATATTTAACATAAAACCAATTTCACTACCGTATATGAATAAGAAAAAATAAAAATGGATTTTTGGTACTTCAGTAAAAAGTGCAAATTCTTATTATAGATTATTCTTACAATAGCTCCAATCCCATATATTAAATCCATTCATTTGTGACAAATATTAAATAATAAGAAATAATATTGCCTTATAGTTTTCAGTGTGTTTACTTTTTTTTTTATACATTATTTAACTATTAAAAAACTTATAGCGAAAAAATAGAAAATTATTCATAATTTTTATCGTTGAACGAATTTATAAAAATTATGGTTAATCATGCCTTAATATGAAAGATGGTAGTTTCATATTCCCCGGAGTTCTTTTAATGAAGTGGGTAATAAATGATCGACCGTACCTGCCCGAGGCATTAATTATTATATATAACATCAAGACAAACTTTTTGTGAATATAATTTTTAATATATAATGTTCAACACGTTATATGTTTATCTCTGCATAAAATCGGTAATTATGAATAAGCGATAGGAAAGCCACATTTAAAAATTACAAGTTTAATATTAAAACCATCCGTTTATTTAAAATAAAGTTTTCGAAATTACGTTATCGAAAGTTGATTTAGAATAACTAGAGTGGAAATTATTTAGTAAAAATGAAAGATAAGCCTATATTTTCTTTCAAAAACCAAATTTAAATTCTCTAATGACTTCTAGTTTCTTGTATTAATATAAAATTCTTCTGTTTATTATTATTATTATTATTATTATTATTATGTTAAGATTTCTTTATTTAAGAAATCTTTAAATGCATTTTCAGATAACGGAAAAATATTTTGTGATAATAAATTTAACTTTATTAGCCGAAATAATACGTTAAAATATTTTATTAAATAAATGGTAGATTAATTAATATCATAGTAGCTACAGCAACACAAAAATATTACTAATATAATCAAAATTTATTAAAATTCAAAATATCCATTTAATAGCTAATATGAGTAGTTTAAATAAAGCCCCAGTTTGTATATTTTTCATTTACATAGAAATTTCCGATTATATTAAAAAAAAAAAAAAAAAAAAAAGATTAGTGTTTTCTGAGCATTGTGAACTGTACTGTTATTAATTAGGTTAGTTGCAGGGTTTAAGGCCGATTGACTGCACTAGGTTTCTAGGCCTATAGGTTGGATGCCCTCCTTGAGGGACTTTCTAAGGGGTCCTATCCCGTATTTACGCAAATTTCAGAGAAAATCACGGAAAACACCGAACGTCTAGGTCGATGAGAGCAACCTGGGATCGAACCATGCACTTCTCATCTACTAGCTTTGAGTGCAGAACCGCTCGGCTACTGGTAGGCATACAGTTATTAAGAGCTCTAATAATAAATTTAATTCTGAGATTCATCATAGGATCGAAAGAAATTTTGTATGTAGGAGGAATAAAACTCTTTATTGTAATATAAAAAAAAAAAAAAAAAAAAAAAAAAAGTTGTGCAGATGCATTATTTTAAATACTCTTTAAATTTGTAAAAAAATCGTGATTATATTCAACATAGTTGCAATGATCGTTGTTAACTATAAAGCTAATAAGAGCTCTACTAAGAGAAACATTTATAAAGCTTGAAATTCACAAAAGCGAAATTACGGTTAGTAATGCGTAGTTAAAATGTCTTCCGTAAGAAAAAAAAAACTGTTAAAACTATTTCTTGTAAGATAATATGAATTAGTTAAATAAAGTCCCCATCAATACTTTTTTTTAAATTTGTATAGAAATTCATGATTATATTTAATAAAGATTATTAGTGTTTTCTGATCGTTGTGAACTGTAAAGTTAAAAAGAGCTCTACTAATAAATTAAATTCTGAGATTCTTTATAGGACCGACAGAAAGCCTGTAAGTAGGAGGAACTATTTAATGTAATGTAATAGTTTTTTACTTTTGTAGATGTACTATGTCAAAGAGAAATACCTATAGAGCTCGAAGTCCACTAAAGCGAAATTACAGTTAGTGTAGTATAGTAAAAATGTCTTATGTAAGAAAAATAAATGCTGTTAAAACTCTCTCTTGTAAGAGAATATGAATTAGTTAAATAAAGTCCCAATGTATACTTTTTAACCCTTATCGCTCGTATGACCCTTCTGAGGGGACTATTAAAAATTAAGCCACGCCTTAAGGTGTTCCTCTGCAAACGAAATGATATTTTTCTAAAACGTGTAACTATAGGCTACCTTTCGGCTACCGGAATTTTTTTAACAGAAAGATTTATTTTATTTAATGATGAAGTTAAATAAAACAAATTATTACAATTTTTCGGTAGCCAAAAGGTAGTAAGTTTGAAACTATACAAATGACGTTTTAAAGGAACGCCAAAAGGCGTGTCTTACGAAAAATATGCCGATCGCAAAGGGTTAAATTTGTATAGAAATTCGTGATTATATTTAGTAGAGATGTTTGGTGTTTTCTGATCCTTCTGAACTATAAAGTTAATAAGAGCTCAACTAATAAATTTAATTCTCAGATTCTTTATAGAACCGAAAGAAATCCTGTAAGTATCAATAACTATTTAATGTAATGTCTTAAATTTTTACTTTTGTAGATGTACTATGTCAAAGAGGAATATCTATAGAGCTCGAAGTCCACTAAAGCGAAATTACAGTTAGTAAAGTGTAGTAAAATGTCTTCTCTGGGGCTAAAAATACTGTTAAAACTCCCTCTTGCAAGATAATAGGAATTAGTTAAATTAAGTCTCAATATATACTTTTTTAATTTGTATAGAAATTCGGGATTATATTTAATAGAGATAATTGGGGTTTTCTGATTCTTCTGAACTATAAAGCTAATAATAGCTCTACTAATAATCTTAATTCTGAGATTATTTATAGCACCGAAAGAAATCCTGTAAGTACCAAGAACTATTTAATGTCATATATATATATATATATATATATATTTTTTTTTTACATTTGTACATATACTATGTCAAAGAGAAATATCTATAGAGCTCGAAATCCACCAAAGCGAAATTACAGTTAGTTAAGTATAGTAAAAATGTCTTCTGTAAGAAAAATAAATACTGTTAAAACTCTCTTGCAATATAATATGAATTAGTTAAATAAAGTCCCAATATATACTTTTTAAATTTATATATAAATTCTTGATTATATTTAATAGAGATGGATGGTGTTTTCTGATCCTACTGAACTATAAAGTTAATAAGAGTTGTGCTAATAAATTTAATTCTGAGATTCTTTATAGGATCGAAAGAAATCCTATAAGTAGCAAGAACTATTTAATGCAATGTCATAAATTTTTACTTTTGTATATATACTATGTCAAGAAAAAAACTGTTAAAACTCCCTCTTGCAAGATAATATGAATTCGTTAAATAAAGTCCCAATATGTACTTTTTAAATTTTTATAGAAATTCATGATTGTATTTAATAGAGATGGTTGGTGTTTTCTGACCTTACTGATCTATATATTTAATAAGATCTCTGCTAATAAATTTAATTATGAGATTTTTTATAGGACCAAAAGAAATTCTGTAAATAGGAGGAACTATTTAATGTAATATCATACTTTTTTACTTTTGTAGATGCACTACGTAAAAGGGAAATATCTATAAAGTTCGTAGTCCAGTAAAGCACAATTACGGTTAGTAATATATAGTTAAAATGCTTTCTGTAAAAAAAAAAAAAAAAAAAAAAAAAAACTGTTAAAACTATCTTTTGTAAAATAACTCGAATTAGGTAAATAAAGTCCCGATATATACTTTTTTAAATTGTATAGAAATCCGTGATTATATTTAATACAGATGATTATTTTTTTCTGATCCTTGTGAACTACAAAGTTAATAAGAGCTCTACAAATAATTTCATTTCTCAGATTATTCATTGGATCGAAAGAAAATTTGTAAGCAACAGGAAATCTTTATTACAATATCATAAACATTTAGTTTTGTGAATGCACTATAGCATAATGAAATATCTATAAAGCTCGTTGTCCATTGAAGAACGACTGCGATTAATTATAAGTAGTTATTGCTGTATCTTCTGTAAGGAGAAAGAAAAAAAAAACACTGCTTAACTTAGCTCTTTCATAGAAATTTGGAACTTTACAATCTATAGAATGTATTACATTCGCAGGAAATTCAATAATAGTTAAATCATTAACTACAATTTGATTGCTAATGAATGTATATATATATATATATATATATATATAGTAATATAATATTATTAGTGCAAAAATTTGAAATTTAAAGATGATTTAATTTCAGTATTCAAACAATTATTCTGATCAAAAACGAAGACCACCCAAATCAAACCATAAAAGAAATAAAGTAAAATCTCAATGAATATAGCAAATTGGAATGAGGAAAAAGCATTATTTGCATTCTAACGTTTTCAAGGGCCTGGTAGAATGAAAATATGCTAAAAGAATGGATTTTTTTCGGTCACAAAGAAAGCAAAAGGTAAGAATTTCTTTGTTCACAGACACGAAACACCCATAGTAAAACCAGAAAAAATGTAGATCAAAATAAAACACCTCACTAAAAATGGTAATCCAAAAACCATTTAAAAACGTAGATCAAAATAAACTCACCATTACAAATAATAATCCAAAATGACTTAAAAATTATTATTAAAAAAGAGGCAAATCAAAGTTATGAAAAACGAGACACATGTAAAAATTTAACAAGCAGTTATAGGTTAAAAGCACAGTTAGTCAGTTCAATACATTTCTCATTACTTTAAATCCAAAATAATATAGATTCCAATTTGAAAAATACCGTTCATATAACTTGTAATTCTGTAAAAAAAATGAATTTAAATTAAACAAAAGAAATGATTTTACAGAATTAAAATATTGTTCTTACTTTGTACTCTAATATATTGGTGAGTCAAGCAATAAGTATTTTTACATGAAGTAAACTGCAACCTAAACAAACAAACAAATGCTATTTGTAAATAAATACAATGCTGTTATAAATCTAAAACAATTTTTCAAGTTTTCTTATTTTTCTTTCGTTTCCAAGCAGCATACAATATTCTATAAACTACAATCATTTATTCTCTCACATGCTCTTCAATAAAATAAATGAATTGAACTATAAACACATATAAGAACCTGTAATCCCTACATATAACCCCTACATGAATGCATTTTCATTGTAACGATTGGCTGCCTCTTATACCACTTTATCTAGATTGTTGCACTTTATTAAATAGATAGAAAAAGATTTCTCCCTTCTCAGGAATCATAAGCGATACGGGAGAGAAAAATACAAAATACACCTCTCCCCTTTTTCTGAATACCTAAAACACGTCAGAGCTGTGAGCTTGGCATCCTGCGCTACAACAGCGCTCACGTATTTTTCTCTCCCAGAGTCCGGCATTCGTGTTCTGAAGCTGTAAGTGAACAGACGTGTGAAACGATGCTTCTGTGAAAGGCGAACGTGCGTAGTTGGGAGAGATTGCATTAAAGTAAAACTTTTCTCAAAGTTTTGTATATGTGATTAGCTGAGAAAAAAAAATGCAGTTTCTTGTTACGCCTTGATAAATAGTGAATGTGATGATTGCATTTATTTTAGAAATATTATTGCTGATAAAATATATATTTCTGGAATTGTATTTATAATTTTCGTTTAAACTAAAAAAGAGAAAAATAACTAATGTCTGCACAATAGTAAACTTTTTATATATTAGCTTGCAACTAACAAAAGATGTCCATGAAAAATAAATATATACAGAAAATAATTTAAAGTGTTAGTGATAGATTCCGAAATATATTTAAGGAATTCTTACTGAACATAATCTGCACTGTATCAGAATATTTTGGAGGCTGCGTTCAATTGAGTAACTTTCTTACTCAAAAAAATTGCAATGTCACTAAATAAGAAATAATAAGTATTAAGAATATATTAATAAGTTAAATTCAGAATAATAAGAAAAACTTAACTTAAATAAATATTTTATTTGGCAGAACTGTATGAAATAGTCGAATGTACGTTTATATATCAATCACTCTCAAGATGTGTTTATGAAATTATAAATAATTGTAGTAAACTGACTGTTCTAGAAAACTGTTATATTAACCATGATCAAGTGTTTATAATATTTTATTTTGAGAAACATTCAGTAAAATGGTTGTATTTCTGTACGTAGTTTTCATCTTATCTATCACACAGGGTAAGTTTTAATATTTGATTTATTTTCAATTGCTGTAAATTTCAAAAATATTGCTTTATTTTTTTTAAATATAAAATACCCGTTTAATTATTGCAACGATTGTACTTTTATAATTTTCTGAAAAGTGTATTGTACTGTAAGGAAACTGCGTTAGATATTTACCTTTTCTTAAACTTTTAAAACAATTATATAATATATAAGGAATTCTTATTTTAATATTAAACATATCATTTTCGTATTATAATATATAACTTTTTCTTATTAATTGCGACGGAAATACTTTTATATTTTTCTGAAAAGTATATTATACTACAAAGAAATTGCGTTATAAATATATAAAAATCCTGAATTTTAATATACAGTATAGTTGTTTTTCGAAGGAGATTATATTAACATTCAGGCCGCCTTTGAAAATGGCAAAATTGTATTGTTGTTTTTAATATACAGATTTTCCATTTGCAATAAAATAATGCTTAGTTCAACAGAAGGTTAAAAATATGCACATAATTATAAACCTTGTGGTTATTATTTAAAATCTTCAAATCTGAAAAAAAGTTCTAAAAATTCATAATTATATAATTTTGAGTTATTAGTGTTATATGGAAAAAAAAAAAAAAAACAGCTGAGTGACCGAATATATCCTTCAGCGGCGTTCAATTGGTTAAAGTAAAGATTTTTTTTTTTTTTTCTCATATATCTATTTTATACTGATAAAGCTATTCATACCCTTTTTTAAAAATATTATTAATCATTTTTCTTATAGTTATTTATTAATTTATTTAAACTTCTGTGGATTATCATGGCAATTTACCACCAATTTATTTTTTGTATACTAGTTTTTTTTTTTTTCTTTTTTTTTTTTTTTTTCTTTTTTATATCTACAGTATTAATTCCTTGTCGAATCATGTTCTTAGTCAGTCTAAGAACATGATTCGACAAGGATTTGTTTAACGAAACAGCATTAACTCTACTTTTTTTATATAGGAATTTTTGGCAGTGCTCGGATATTTTTGTTACGGACTGTATATATATATATACAGGGTGAACCAAAAATCACATGAAAAAATTAAAGATATATTATTCAAAAAATATCGGCAGAAAACCTATGCAGTTTTTTACTGAAATGCACAGAAAAACATGGGATTTTTTTAGGTAACAAAAACATTATTTAAAAAAAAAGTTTAAATATACTTCACCAGGTGATGCTTTAATTATAAAATTATTTTTTTTTTCATTCTTGCAGTACCTTTAACAGCATAGCTAGGACTATAACTATTCAATGTGACGTCCATCATTCATTAAATTGACCGTTAGACGTTACTCAATCGGAAATGCTGCTAAAAAACCTTCAGAATTCAAAATATTGCGTCATTTGATCAAGGGTATCTGTTTGAAATGTGAGAGGATAATATGAATACAGCGCGATACGTTAGCAATAACTTTTTTTTTTTCTTATACAAAAAATCCCATATTTTTCTGTACATTTTAGTGAAAATAGCATAGAGCTACAGTCAGTACTTTTTGAATAATATATATATTTCTGTGACTTTTGTACCATCTGGTATGTAAATATATATATATATATATATATATATATATATATATTACTTTTTAAAAACTTATATAAGTGATTGGGATTTTAATATCTACTATATAATTAAAAGTATATTTTTATTTTAAGCCTTTATTAATTAATAAAAGAATATATATATATATATATATATATATATATATATATATATATATATATATATATATATATATTAATATTATTCTTTTCGCTATATTGAACTTTTAAATAAATTAAAAATTGTCTTTTAACAACTATCGAAGGATATTATTTCCTGAAAGAAACCAAACAGTTTACACAAGCTATTTCCTTAACTTTACTCTGATAATGTATAGTGTATTAACTTAATAACGACCAGTGTTTTATTTTCAGACGTTTAATAAATAGGCACATAGAATCGTTATAGTTTCTTTGAAAGGATTTTTTTTTATTATTTAATGTAGAAGGTGGTATTATAAACACTCAGATCCAACAAATGTTCATGTACGTGATTTTAATTACAGTTACATAATTTGGTTAACGTTATTTCAGTACTCGCACTTGTCTTTGTTTATTGTCCGCACAATACAAAAAAAAAAAAAAAAAAACTACATAAATAACGGAAAATAATAATATAGATTATAATACTTTAGTTCACCCGCGATAAAAAAAAGTTCCTCTTTTTCTGACACCAGTATTTTTATACAGAGATTTTTATCAAATTTTTACAATTATTTTGTAGTTTAATAGGTTAGAGGATTTTGTGCGAAAATACTGGTGGCAAAAAAACTCTTTTATCCCTAGTTCATATGCATGCTTAAACATGTGCTAATGGATATGCTCATTATCTGTATTTTTCCCTAAATAGATGTTATTCAAATGGAACGCACATCATCAGTAAATAAGGACTTAAAACTAAAATAGGAATTGCTTTAATTTATTATTATTATTATTATTATTATTATCATTATTATTATTTTTATTCTTAGAAACAAGTTAAAATATAATCAATTTTTTTATAAAAATATGTTTGGCAAAAATATTCTAGGTGCAAACGAGTAATTAAATACTAATCATTTGAGTATATACACATTACAGTTTCTTTCTAAAGTCGTAAAGTTATGCAGTCCCTACATTCTAATTCTACAGTCCTAATGTATATTGTATGTTCTAAATGATCTCTTGTAAAATTAAAACATATTATAAATATAAATAAAATTTTATTTTAAATATTTGAATAAACTTTTTAAATTTTATAATAATATTTATATATACCAAGTAAATACTTATAGGTTAACAACTTATTCTATAATTTTTCGGGGGAAAATGTATGGTATATACCCCCACTTAATATTAATTCTCGTCAAATAAAATATAGAAACTACTAATAAATCTTAAAATTATTATTATTAGATTTAAAAAATAAGTAAATAAATAAATAAATAAAAGATTTACATTTTGGTAATTTTACGTTTAATTTTTTACATTGTAAGATTTTAATAGTATATTTAAACGAAATTAATTATTCAAATTTTTGAACAATCCTTAAATAAAATAAGACTGTAGTCGGTATCTATCATATGAATTTCACATTATACATATTATATACTTAAAATGTACGTTTTCTGTTTACAAATAAATTTATGTAATACAAAGTAATTAACGAAAATCCATATTTCCTCAAAAATACCTATACATAATGCCATTATGAGAGCTCATATAAATTATTCATATTTTTGCTTTTGTTATATCCAAATTCTACTTTAAATAATTCTTCTATACATTTTTTTTTTCGTAACCGCGAATTATTATTATTTTTTTATGTAAACGATTGATTTCGATTGCACAGGGAAATTTTTATATGTTAACTATATATAGATATTTAAAATTCTCATAAATTTATGTTTATGTTAAATACTTTAGCAAATTTTAAATAAAATGTATACACAGATTTTAAATGAAATGATCTACAAATACAAACTGGAGTTATATATGTTCATAGATATCTATAAGTTTTTAAGTGTATTTACTGTTAAGTAATTATATTTACTGTTATATATATATATATATATATATATATATATATATATATATACATAAACATATATTACAAATATGGACAAGAAATTTTCTGAAAACATAAATCTCGTCGTAATGAACAGATGATGTTTGCGTTATTATAATAATTTTATGTCTTTAGTTTGTATAGTTTCTCTCTTAACCCATTAACCATCAAAGGTAGAAATAACGATTTTTTTTTATATTAATTATAACATTCATTATTTTGATCACATATAACAATAATTTATAGTAAAATTATGAAAATTTGTCTTACCTTGCTAAAATGGAGTGCTGTATTTGGGCAACTTTAGTGAAATAAGAGTATGAATTGAATATAAATAAATAAGTACGGAAATTATCTTAGAGTGGAGCATAAAACATTAAAAAAAACTATAGATGGTTTTAAAAGTAATTATTTTATTATGAATATTTTATGTGTTATTTTATTTAATAACTTACGTAAACTCATTCAAGTATTAAAATTTTTAAATATTTTGGTTTGAAAAATGCTTCAAGTTTGAAAGTCATTTTAAATATAGTATTATTTTTTAGATTTTTTTTTTTTTTAATATTTGATAAACACTAATTTTTTCTTACTTAAAAACATTAGTTAATATAAAATATATTTTATAGTTAACTATTAATACGTATTTATTTCTGGTGTGGCGGGAACTCAACAACAGAGAGTAATGGGTTAAGGCATTTTACACGAATAAATGTTAAAAAAAAAAAAAAAAAAAAAAAGTTTATTTATTTATTTTATTTTATTTTTTTATTTTTATTTTTATTTTTTTTACAAAATAGAATATTTTATAAAAATTGCACTACTCTTTTCAGATACTAACAAATCTATCTTTTTAAAATATCTTTCTACGATTGTTTATCTTTTGGCAAAGATTATTTATCTTTTCAGTAGCTAAAAGTGGCTTCAATTATTTTAAGTACACTCTTTTGAATTGATTTTTCCTCTTAAGGCATTGTAAATATCAAACATCCTCAAGAAAAAGCTCGACAGATTTTTCTGCCCGCGAAATGTTTTATTTTCAATAAAAAAGATTGCACTTTTTAGACTTCGGAGGGAAAAAAAAATCTTATTAAATATTTACATGTAAAAGGTACTAATGTTTTATAAAATTTGAGTGCGATTCTTAGTACAAAGTTAGAGTGTTTTATATTTTTTTTCCCTCAATGAATTTTAAATTTTATCGAAATAAGCAAATTTTTTTCCAGATTCAGTGATTTGTATAAGAGTACGTTTTAGAAAAAATAGATAAATAATTAAATAAATAAACAAATAAATAAATAATATGGAATTTAATCTTAGTTTCTATGAAGAAGTGTGTTATTAATGACATGAATTTATTTTTTACAAAAAAAAAAAAAAGTTTTTCTTTTCATACAGATATATAACAGATTTGCACGTATACCCTAAATATTTTTTAATAAATTACTGTTTATTACAAATAGTTACTTAAATTATATATATATATATATATATATAATTAGTTATTAGAGTAATTGTTCATACATTATGCCTACAGTACCGTTCGATAACTAAAATTATAAATAAAGTCATTTCGATTATAATTTTTGATTTCGTTTTTTCAACTATTTTTGAACTTCCTTCTTTTGATGTATAAAAGCAAATTTGTAAAAAATTTGTAAATCCATATAATAACCAATAAAATGGGAAACGTTTAAAATTTTCTTCAAATTCTTACACTAACAATACTTTTTTCATATCAAATAGACTTGATTTTTAAAACTCGACTTTATATCTGAAAAATTTGCACTTCTTACAAAATTCCTATTAAATAGGAATTTGAATCTGCATAATGCTTTTTTTTTTTTTTTTTTTTTTTTTGCGTTCTTTGAGCAATATTCTTATAGTAAAATGAATGTAAAAACGATGTTTTTTATGAATAATGAAGCATTATAAATAAACGCAATGGCATTTGTTAGAACATAACAATTATTTAGATCAAAAGTTTTTAAATCGTACTTTGAGCAATATTTTTAGTGTAAAATGAATGTAAGAGCGATGTTAAATTATAAACTAGTTGGCATAGGTGGACTCTGCTCAGTTCCCCATCATATTTATGTTTTCATAAATTTCTAGTGGGAGACACATTATAATCATGTTAAAAGAAATGACTTTGACCAAAGCTTGATACAGTGACAGAATGAAATCTCCGCCTAATAGGCTATCCACCGTTCACTTCGATATATTTATCTTATTCTAATCTATTAATTTATTTTATCAGGGTCAATTCTGTTGTTTAGTTTTCATGCTACTATTTCAAATGCAATAATCAACAAAATTCATATTTATATAAAAAATTTACAATTTCGCTATGTTGATAAAATCGTAAATTACGAATAATTTACGAAATTTTCCTATAAGAATATTTGTATTCAATCATGTTCAAACAAATATTATAAATGTAATTGTGAAGTTGCCTAATGTATTTATGATCCTCAAAATGGAAGTTTATGCTCAATTTTGCCTTATTCTGCCAGTTTAAGTAAATCGTAAATTCCAAATAACTTACGAATTTTTTAAATAGGAAAAATCATAGTCTATGATATTCATGCCAGTATCCAAAATAATATTTAAAAAGTGGTTTGACATGTTTACGATGAAAATATCCCTCAAGATGGACGTTTATGTGAAATTTTGCTCTATTCTGCCATATTAAGAAATTCGTAAGTTTCCAATAACTTACGAAATTTTTATATTGGAAAATTCATAGTCATTAATATTCATGCCAGTGTTCTAAATAATTTTCAAAAGTAGTCTGACATCTTTACGATGAAAATATCACTAAAAATTGACGTTTATGTGAAATTTTACCCTATACTGCCATGTTAAGAAATTCGTAAATTTCCAATAACTTGCGAAATTTTCAAAGTAGCATATTTATTGTTACTGATGTTCATTCCGGCATCAAAACTGATATTTTAAAACTGGTCCGATATTTTTAATGTAAAAAGTTTCCATTTAATGCACGTTTAAGTGAAATTTTGTCCTAAAATCGTAAATTTCTCATAACATACGAAGTTTTTTAATTCGAATGTTGCAAATGAATAGGGTTCTTGCCAGTATCGAAAGTAATATTTTAAAACTGATCTGACTTCTCTGCGATTATTTGACGTGAGATATCGTGTTAACAGACTAACAAACTAACGGACTAACACACTAACGGACTGACACACTAACGGACTGACACACTGACACACTAACATACACCCTACAGACAGACACCATATAAATTTTGTCATTTTCGGATTCCTCACACCTGAAAACGTATAAAAAAGTCAAAAAACCGAGGTCGAAATTTTTCACGATTACCTAAGTTCCCCATACCTATAGTATAATGGGGAACTAATAATTAAACATTATAAAATAAATACAATAATGTTCTTTGGAATACAACAGTTGATTAGATCAAATGAATTAAGCCCAAATATTCGTCAGACTAAAAGAGTATAGAAATGAGTGCCGAGTAATACAAAAGATAAAATTGCTCTTTATTCGTTTCTCTTTTACATACAGAAAAAGAATAGTTTGTTAAATTTCGTTATTTGGTTAACAGAAACATTTACATTAAAATATTTCAATCGTTAAGTATTTTTTTTTTTTTTTTTTTTTTTAATTCGAAATGTTTGATAAAACGAAGCAGTTGCATGAGAAATTTTATTTTTAATTATATATACAAAAGTGTTTAAATTATTTATAACGATGGTACGTATGTAAAAAAAAATGATATTATACATATTACTTACTTATTTTATTTTATATGGAATAAATAATTAATTTAAGTTTTTAAAAAACATTACCTTCACGACTGCTCGTATACTTTAATCGAATTTTATAATAGAAAATTCACAAATTTTTAAATGCATATATTTTCTTTTCAATCATTCCATTTTTTTTTTTTTTTTTTTTTTTTTTTTTTTTTTTTTTTTTGTAGTTAATTTATCTTTAAACTTACGTAGATATACTGCTGATACTGACTGTTATTTTTATACTTTATGTGTACCACTATTTCCTAATTAATAAAATTTGTAAAACACTAATGTATAAATTTACAAAGAGAATAAATCATAGCTGAAATAAATGCTTCTAATAACATATGAAATAATGCACAAATTAAAAGTCCTGCTAGTAATACAAGAAGCACGATTTTATAATTTTACTAAACTATCACCCACCTAAATTAAAAATGCATTTCTTGAATGTGATATATATATATATATATATATATATATCGTAAAATACTGTATAAACCCCCTTCCTTTTACTTTTGACATTAATTTCGTTTTAAAATACCGAATTAACGCCCCCTTACTCTCAGCTGTTTTCAGAGACAGTCTTTTTATTTTATCTATTTCGTTTAAATGAATTGATTTTGTTAATATAACCATCGATTCTTTTATTATTAAATTTGATATATCGAGTATTTAAATTGAATAGTGTAAACTTTCTAAAATAGTGGTAAATAATTTAAAACAATTTATTAGTAGAGAGAGGGGATTCCCGGATTTTACTGATTAGTTGAGTGCCAAGAATACACTGTATGTATTTATATAATTACTGCCATTGCAACTTAACAAACGTATATGTTTTATTTTCAAATAATTTTTATGCCACTTAATTTCAGCAAGACAATATGTCTCAAGTTCTGTATTTTTGCCGTTTATCCGCCCTCATACCAAATATATTCTGATTTTCCTTAAAGGTAGAGAGGTGCTTAAATGGTATTTTATTGTAGATGTCACCTAAAATACTACATTTTTAAATGGAAAAAATTACCAATAAAAATGTATTTCATAAAGCATAACGAAACAATTAATTACTTGCCTATGGGCACAATGAGAAATAATTTAGGTACACTGAGAAAACTGGTTACAGAAAAATATTGCTTGAATAGTGCAAACTTCTTCTTAATTATGTATAAAATAAAATAATATTTTTTTTACATTTCAAATCTATCAACAGTTTAATTTTTTTAAGTATTTAGTTAACATTTTTCTATTAACTCTAGGGTTGAATCTCAGATGGTCGGCAGTAGTTTACTTAGGTATTGCGTCATTAATAACCCATGCAAATCCATAACATATTCTTAGAACCAAAGTTCAAATGACTAAAAAGGAAACATTTCATTTTTTTCCATATATTTCTATTAAAAAAAAAAAAATAACTTTAAATTTAAAAGAATAATGATATATACGCCGTTCGGAATGTATATATTTATGTAGGTGCAAACAGATAAATGATTTTATACATTATCGTGCTATAGTAAAACTAGTTGGTATAGGTGGGCGCTCAGTTTCGAATCATATAATTGTTCCTAGAAATTTCTACTATAGCTACACTATATTCACGTCAACAGAAAATAAATCTACCGATTATTAGGAAACTCACAGATTGAAATTCCCCATTCCATAGGCCCCCCTAGATCTATACGATTATCTTATCCTATTTTTTTTATTTAATTTTGTTAGGACCAGTTCTATATTTCCCTATACTTCCCTTTTCATGCAACTCCATAGCATTTCTAATTGAATAATCCTTATAATGATTTCATGTGAAATATTACCATATCATGTTAAGAATATTGCCAATTTCGAATAACTTACGAAATTTTTAAATTAGAAATTTTGTAGCCAATGCTGTTCAAACCAGTATCATAAATGATATTTTAAAAGTAATCTGACATTTTTATGATGAAAATATCCCTCAAAATTAGACTGACCAGATCAAAGTACCTTTATAATTGAGAAGCATTAAAAATTGCTACAATTACCAAATTATGGATGCATTTTTTCTTTCCTAATAAATAAGGACTAAAAATAAAGTGATACTGATCAATAATTTAGTTTCTACATTTTTTTAAAAAACTTAGAAAAATGCCTTCAAAAGAAAAGGGCATCCCCATTTGTCCCCAGAAAATGGGGACGTTTGGTCAGTATACTAAAAATGGACGTTTAAGCGAAAATTTTAATGTATTAGCAAAGTTTTGAATGTAGGATGTCTATAGTCAATGAAGTCCATGAAAATCTCATAAATATTATTTTAAAACCGGTCCAGTATTTTTTGGATGAAATTAATTTTTATAAAACATTTAAATGTTTTTTTTTTTTTTTTTTTTTTTTCTAATTTCTCGTGTTAACCCGAGTTTGTGCTAGGTATGCCATACCCAGCGTTTCTTTTAAGCACTTTTTTTTTCTTTTTTAATGGATGATTTTTCTTTCGGAAGGGAAGAATCGATGAAATAATTCTAAAAGTAGATATATCAGTATTGCCAAACGGGGATATTTCACACACAGAACAAGTGTTTATGTTCTGAGTACATTTAAACGCATTGAATATTTTCAATACTTAGTGAGTATTAAGTCAGAAATGCAACATTAAAGTAATTAAATACTATTTAATTGAATGAAAAAAAAAATGTGTAAAAAGATATTCAGGTTCCAGACAAAATTCCTTATTTATTGATTGAATGATCCCTATTAAAAGGAAATTGACTTCTATAGAAAAGGATAATTAACAAAACAGAATAAAAAAAAGAAACTCCGCACTAATTCTGTAATTGCCAAACCAAAATATTTTTCGAAAATCTCTGGAACTACATACGTTATAAGGAACATCACTCTTATATGGAAATATCATATCTTATGTCTGATAAAAATAAATAAATAAAAGAAAAAATAATGAAATTTACTAACATTTTTGTTGATTCAGTGTTTTGTTGATTTAGAATATATATATATATATATATATATATATATATATATATATATATATATATACATGCATATATCTAAATATCTAAATATCTATCTATATATATATATATATATATATATTCTAAAAATTACAGAATTAGATTTATTTGGGAGAAATGCAAAAATCATATATGTATGTAATAAATAGCATGTACTTGCAGGAAATATTGAGTTTAAATAAAAATAAAATTTAATATACATTTTTTCTTCTATTTTTACACTGTTTTATGTTTTGTGTAGATTATATTGTAAAAAATAGACAGAAACTGCCATGGATATCACATACCCAACGTGAGTAATGATAATCGTTTTTTCTCGCGCGAAGCGAAATTTTGAATAACTTATAGAGTTTTTAGATTAAAATTTTCAAAATAAAATAGATTTCTCTGTGTTATAAGTATTATTTTTAAAACTGGTCTGATTTCTTTTCTATCATCCGTTTTTGAGAAATCGTGTAGACAGACTAAAAAACTGACACACTGACATACTAACAAATTAACAAACAGGGCATCGCATTCCTTTGTTATTTTTGAAGTTCTTCACATCTCAAAACGAATGGGAAAAAAAAGTCAAATACACGATAGGACGTAAGAAAAAATATGTTTTATAACTGATTCGTTTCCCCATTTTATGGAATCATCAACGTTGTATAACTTTTAAAATATATTTTTTATTTTCTTAAAATTTTCTTTTTATATGTATATAAGTAGATTATTGTAACTTTTTTTCTTTTAACATTGAACTAAAAAACAAATTGTTAAAATGCCTTTTAAAACGCTACAGCAATACACATTATGCATATGTTTCATGCATTTGCTTTCCTAGATCACCTTAAATCTGAAGGTAATGTTTCGAAACATGCCATGAACGTTGTTCATGTGTTAAAATAAATTATTCCAACATTATGAGTATTTGTGACATTTTTTAGACGCATGTAAATATATGTGTAATGCGGAAAATGTTTTTTTTTTTTTTTTTTTTTTTTTTTTTTTTTTTTCTTCATCTTTTTAATTTTAATAATATTTATGAACATTTCCCATTGTGACTTATATAATTTAAATGAAAATGAAGATGAAGATGCAAAAAAAAATATATATATAGATTAAGTTTCATGTTTTAAGTTACATTTTAAGTTTCAGAAAATTGATTATTTAGAAAATCAATTCCTTAAAACCAATTTTGAATCATACGTACAAATAACTATTTTCTTTAAGTCAAAAAAGATTTTTGAATATACAAATTATAAAATAATTTAAAGCTAAAATTTTTAACGTTAAAGGAATTTTAAAATTACAAAACAGCAATAAATGAAAATTAATAAATAAAAGTAATTCAAAATTTTAAATTTGTTTTATTAAAAAACTTTTGTTTATTTTTAATAGCCACATAGATAATTTATAGCTTCCTCGTTAACAAACGTTTATACAGAATTTTCAAGTAAAGAGAACGAGTTTTATGTATTAATATTTACCTGTGTATCCGGAATATAAAAACACAACTCGCAAGCTACAAAATTATTTTTCCTGAATAATATTAAAGGTCGCATTTCAAGGGAAAATTTTTTTTTTCTAAATAATAGTAGGAAAAACAACCTTCGTTGCGTTAATATTCAGAACAAAATATTATTCAGATTAAGATTCAGAAGTACACGATAAATGTTAAGTATTCATATAAATTGCCCGCATTATTTATTCAACATAATGAAGAAACATCATTAGCAACCGTTATTTTACTTTAAAAATTAGACATCATTAATAAATAATCGGATATCTTCTAAATAAACTATATCTGCAAACCTAAAAATGGAGTCGTAAATATTGATGAAAAAAATATGTAAGATATGTATTCAGTTGCTTTGGCATGATATGCGTACATAGAGTAGATAAAGCATAAATATTTAATTGTGTAGTAATTTCTCATTTGCGATTCATTCATTATAGTATCAACCTATATATGGAGATAGGTTCCTTTGAATAATACATGGAGCATAATTAATTATGGAAATGTGAAACACAAATGATTATCGAATACTCATATATAGGAATTTTTGTTTTATTGCATGACAGTAAAATGACAGAGAAAATAATTATTTATTTCTATCGAAGCATTTGATCATCGTTCATTAGTAACTCGATTCGTTTAGAATGTATTACAACACATTAAAATTTAATTTAATATTATACAAAATATTTATAATTAACTCTAAGAGCGTATTGATATTTAATCGTACTTTTTCTGCCTTTAAAGTTACTGGTTTCTTTAGATAAGCGATCATTTTAAAATAATTAATAAATTGAATTTATTTCATTTTTCTTCTTTTCCGTTTGTACATATAAGGTAATTCCGGGACAGATGCCCCACTTAAGGAAAGTGAGCTATAAAATAAATTGGGTATTAACAATGACAACGAAAATTTGTGGGAAATACATAATATATATTATTTATTAATACCAAGTAGTTTTTTGTACCGTATTGTAAATTTTCCAAAGAAAAAGTAAAATTGCCGCACTACTATATTTGACCATCTTTCCCGAAGTTGCGGGTGAGATGCCCCACTCACGTGGGAGAGATGCCCTACCTGTAAAAAACATAATAAAATTTTTTAACAATGGTCAATAGTTTATAACAATTTTTCAGTAGTTTATAACATATGAAACGTAAGCTGTTTTAAAAAAAAATACGACCTTAGCATTAATTTTTAAAATATTAAAATATTTAGCTACCATAGACAAGATGTAAAAATTAGAATAAAACACATAAACTATTGAAAAATATTTCAAATATTTTTTTTTCCTTTAATATATGGGAAAATTTCATTTAGAAAGTATAATAAAAAAATATTACGAAATATGTCGAATTTATTCAGATAATATTTTTCTTTTTCTCTTCTCTAATTTTCGCTTTTCCGCAAATATTGCACAGATCTCCGTACATTGTGCATGATTAATGCAATCATTTATGGCACTTTATGCAATTTATCCAATCTACTGTTTCTTTTGTAAAATAATAGTTCTCCTCACATTCGAGGCAATTGTTTGTTAGATCACTTTCGACATTTTCAATATGCATGTCCATCACCAGCTGTTTTGACGCTTTGCTAAGTTTAATAGCGGATTTTAGCTTTTTTTTCTTGGATGTGCTCTTGGGATGTAATGACCTTAGCCGACTGCATCTTTCTTTTTCGACATCTTTCGTTTAACCTAGGTACAGGGGGAACCTGTTGCAATATTTTTGTCGGGGAGGATGTTTGTTCAGTTGATTCAGAAATTCGGGACTGTTCACACGTCTGTTTCAATTCTTCACTTATGGAAAAAAAGTGGTTTAGAATCGTTGCTTGGTTTAGAGGAAAAATTCCCGTCTCCCGAAAACCATTAATAGCAGTGTCAACAGAAGCTGCCCTTTCCAGGCTATACCAATTAGTTCTGCAGCTTGTACTCTCCCAATGGTCCTTCCTGGATGATTAACAATCCATTTCCTTGCTTCCTCTTTAAAGTAGTGTTTTAGTGGCTTAAAAAAGACCGGTCAAGAGGCTGAAGAGCTTGTGTCGTATGGCTGGGCAGGCATGCAATTATAAAGCCATTCTTGTTCGCAAATTCAAGTGAAATATTGTCCTTCTGAATTGCAACAGGTAATGACTGTAACATTTTCTCCTCTCTCTGTGGACGTCAAAACATGAACACATTTTGCCCCTTTGGTAGCCACGACCTTTCCTGGAACTTTATTTAACTGACAGCCGGTTTCGTACATATTATAAATACTCCCCTGTCTGGTAAAGTATTGATTTTCTTCAAACACTCTTGAAAGAATTTTTTTTAAATGATCAACACTTTCTCTGTTCATATCTCCCCCCCCCCCTTGCTAAAGAGAGCCCCTGGGCTTGTCTAATACTTAGTTCTGGGTTTCTCTTAAAAAATGATGACAACCAGGCGTACCCAGCCATTCTTGCTTCTAAATTAAATCGATTCTTGAGATCTAGTTTTTCTGAAAACTGAAATGCAACTGTCCTAATTGTCTCTCTGTCAGGTGCAGGTGCAAATCTACATTTTTCTAAACGTTGGATGTGCTTGACGAGATGTTTTTCGTTTTCAACTCCAAACACTCCTTGTGGCCCCAAAGAACTTGTTTTGGTATTATTACCTGTTTTTCTTCGACGACGACGAAGTGTCCGAGAAGGAATTCCATAGTACCTAGCAGCTTCATTGACACAAATTTCCCCTGCTTCTAGTCTCCTAAAAGCCCCTTTTAAATCGTCTTCGGTCCAGGTCTCACGAGCTGCTCCAGTATTTTTTCTTTTGTACACTGTAGACATATTTCCTGAAACAAATAAGAAGCACTGAACAACTGCATGAACAAATACAATAATATACACTGACTGGCACAATTAACTGCCCACCTACAGTTTCGTTAGCGCCCAAGTTTTATTTATGTTATATTTTAAATGTCAATATTCAGTTTAAATGTCAAAGGTCAGTCTGACATACCTGTGCGTTTTCTGCTTTCTTATCTGGGTTTAATCTGTACTTTTGTGATTTCGTTTTGAGCTGCCACTTCTAGCGATCACCCGAATTTGAATTTTACTTGAAGAATTTTAATCTAAATTTACAATTGAAAAAAATATTTTTAAGTTCAAAAATTTTCCATTTACAAATATTAAGCATCTTATAAAAACAATATGATTTAAAAAATATTAATTTAAAATTTAAACAATTAAACAATTAAAATACTTTTCTCCCTGAAAATGTATGTGGGGCATCTCACCCGATTATTATCTGGGGCGTCTATCCTTTTGGTATGGGAGAGATGCCCTGGGAACTGTCCAAAGTTCAAGACAGCAAAAATGGCCATACAATGCCCGAAGTCGACTGATCAACTTCTTACTACAGGTTTTTAATGTTATATAAAAAAATCTCTACTTATTAAGTATTGCCTGCCTTACAATGCAACATCACTCTTATAACAGAGTAGAAAAAACATGGTACTTACTTGAAATATTGTTGTGGTAGCAGAAAACAAATAAATGACTTCACATAACTTCCACAGCACACTATTGAGCATCTATCTGAAATAATAATCGGACTCGCAGAGCCATCTAGCGTTGCGTCTCGAAATTAAATAAAGTGGGGCATCTCTACCGGTGGGGCAACTCACCCGAAATTACCTTATGATATATATATATATATATATATATATAGTGTACTGCAATTTTTATGAGCTGAATTATATCGCCATTTATGAGATAAATTATGCCGTTATTACATATTTCTGCATATCATCTTAAAATGAGAAGGAAAATAAGTATTTGCATGTATTACGCAAAAGTCAATTTTCTGTTATATGTTATTACTAGAAACGAATTAAAAAGACAATGTGTATATGATTGTTAAGGGCTATTAGCGGAGAAGCTTTTCATTGCATGTTATTGCAATAAATTTTAAACAGAAAATAACTTTTTTAATCGTACTTGTAAAATAATAATAATAATAAATAAATAAATAAAAATAAAAATTAGAGTCCCTAAAATTTATTAGCTGATTCAGAATGTCTAAATACCTACCTATAAATGTCTCAACTATGGAGAATTTACAATGTTGTAGGAAACATATTTGTTAAAGAATATTTTTTGTCATCAGATATGTTTTGGGAAAGATAAAGGTGTGTGCATTTTTAAAGACACGTAATTCAATTTCGTATATATATAAACGCTATTTAAAGAAGCAAGTAATGCAAGCTTACACTTGATTTTAAAAGAAATATTTCCTGATCATATCGAAGAGTAATACACGACGTTTTTACAATGACAGTATATGTTTCTACGATGGATATTACACTCTTTTGTTAAGAAAAATTCAAAACATATTTCTTTATTTTTCATATATATATATATATATATATACAGTGGTGGACATAATTATAAGACACCCATCTAATTTGACAAAGAGTGAAAGAAAAGATTCGGAGCTTAAAAATGTTTTATCACATACGTCAAAAACATAAATTTATTCTGTTATCATATATAATTATTTTATAATAATGAGATTTTCCTACAATTTAATGAAAAAACTTAAAAACACATGGACAAAATTAAAAGAAACCAACCGTTTTTTCCAAATATAGTGCTCAACATAATTAGCTGACACTAATGGTCTAAAAGAAAATCCTCTAACATGGTTATTCAATATTTGGTGGAGCCGCCATTGTTTTTTATAACATGAAAGATGCGATTCGGCATCGAATTTATCAATTCAAATATATATATAGCAAGACAGTTCTTCCCAAGCACATTTTATAGCATTCTTTAGGTCTTCGACACATATAAACTGCCTCCCATTTCAGTAAACCGCACGAGCTAAGATCCCTCACAAGTTTTCGATGGGATTTAAGTCAGGGGAGCCAGAAGGCCACGGGAGAACATTGATACTTTTTTCTCTGAAAGCCACTTTTTTGTTTCGTGAGATGCATGAATCGGCGCGCTATCGTGCTGGAAAGTGTAGTTTTCGCCACAAAGAAGTTTACCGTATATGGCTAGTTGATCCTTAAGAAGATTCTTATACTTTTCGGAATTCATTCTTGAATGCACAAAAACAATATCCGTTTTCCCTTGAGCCGAAAAACCAGCCCAAACCATTACTGAGCCTCCACCTATTTGGTGGCTCATTATTGCATGAGGAGACTTCCGTAAATCATGCCAATAATATTGAAACCCGTCAGGACCATCCAGGTTAAACTTTTTTTCATCAGAAAATAACACTGAGTACCATTTGGAGGTCCAGGCCATAGTTTGTTTACGAAGTATAGACGCTGCATTTTGTGCCGGCATAGAAGCAGTGTTTTTTTCTACAATTTTTTATATTTCACATAGAAAGCATTATGCAACACCCTGCGAATGGTTCTCCTTGAACAATTCAGTTTCAAAGCATTTTTAATGTCTGTAGTGGTCATCTTATTTTGTGTAGCGAACAAAAGCACATGGCGTCTGTTTCTCGAGGAAAAGCAAGTAGTACATCCAGATCTTTTAATCGCCGATCCATTGATTCCTCTTTTCAAACAATTTCTAATTGCACATCTAGAGCGTTTAATAACTTTTTAAATATTATTAACTGAAGCACCAGTTCCATTTAATCTCCAAATTTCGCGAATTTTACTTTCTTTTAATTCAGTATCTCGTGGCATGTTTCTAAATGCGTGAAGTCGGCTATCGTCTGCATTAGCTAACTGCTGACGTCATAACAACGTGCAGAAAATTTGCATATTGCACATTATTTTCGAAAAACAAAGCAGGTGTTTTAATTATAATGTTAGGGTGGCTTATAATTTTGTCTATGTTATTTTTTATTATTATTATTATTATTATTATTATTAAACTCTATAAAAATGTTATTTTTGTAAAACAATTACGAGTGATAACAGAATAAATTTATGTTTTTGACGTATTTGATAAAACATTTTTAACCTCCGATTCTTTTCTTTCACTATTTGTCAAATTAGATAGATGTCTTATAATTATGTCCACCACTGTATATATGTACAATAACAATAACAGCGGATGTGTATTAAGGTGACAACGAAAGTCTCCTACTTCTGAGGGAAAAAATTCAAATGTTTCAAAAAATACATTAAAACTCGTAGACACTCGGATCATTTTTTTTTTTTTTTTTTTAAATACGTCAGGAAATTTTGTTTACGCTATTTTCACAAGTTCAAGTTTTTCGTATACAACCAGATTCATATAGTAAATCAATTTCGGCATATTATTACAGTTATCTCCTATAAAATGTAATTTAAATTAATTCCAATAAATCAATTACAACCAGTTTACAAACTGATGAATAGTTATCTTTACTAAGTAACAAAACACAGTTACCGGATATCTTTAAATGGAAGAATAAACTAAAAAAAAAAGACCTCTCCTAATGCATTTAACTCATTTTTGCACTGAATTATATATATATCTTTATATATATATTATTTAGAAAATAAAAATAGGCTTCGATTTCTACTCTTTATATGTTTTTTGGTTATTGCTGCTTTTTATTTCATTTTAGGATATTTTGTAAAAAAATAACAATTATGTAGAATACGGGTAAAAAATTACACCAAAAGCATTTTTTATTTAAATTTTTGGTGATTTCCGTAGCAGGAAATTTTAATACAGCTGTAAAATTAATTATGTGTCTTCAAACTATGAAAGACAAATTCGATTTTGCCCCATATGTCTTATCTACCAAAACATCATTTCTTTGTCTGAACATATTTTATTTAAAAGTTTACATATTTAAATTTTCTTAGCTGTACGGAAAATTTGGATTTCTTTCAAACTAAAAAAACATACTTTTCCTGTTTGAATTTATGCATGTTTTTTTTTTCTCCAAAGAATACTAACTAACGTACGATTGAGGGAATTTTCAGCTAATTTATGATTTATTTATGCCCGTATCAAATTCGACTTTTAGTTTAGAAATTTAAATTTCAATCTTTGTATTATTTCTTGCTAAATAAAACAGAAAAATCCGACTTCTTTGAACATAAAGTAGTTTTTTTCGTACACACACACACACACTTATGTATATATATATATATATATATATATATATATATATATATACTAGCTGACCCGTCCGGCTTCGCACGGATGAAAAAATTTTTGTTAAAGATGGATTTTTTTTGACATGTAAAAAATCAAGAAATGTACCAGTTTATATGTTATAGTCAGGCAATATTATTAACTGAAAAGTCATAATATAATTTTACAATTATTTTATTTAATTAGTTGCTAAAAGTTGGTAATTTTTACTTAATGTTATTTATTTATTTATTTATTTCATAAAAAGAAATATTTCTTTACTCATGAATCTATAATAATAAAAGAAGATGTATGTCTGTCTCTCTGTCTGTCTGTCTGTCTGTCTGTCTGAGTATCTATACGTTCAGCCCCTACTGAACGCAGAAGTATAAAATTTGACATACGGGTGCTCAGAAGCCTTCCCGAGGGGATAGTGAAAACAGAATTTAAAAATTTTAAATAGTTGCAGAGATATTAATTAAAATGTCGACCCATGTCGAAAAATTACCGAGAATTTCTATCAGCAGACGATTTTCTAAGCTGTCTCGATCGGAAACAAAACACATGGAGACAACTGTCTGAGATAAAAAAGGAAATGAATGTAACCAATTAAGATATCACGTGCTTCATAGTGGGGATAAAAATTGCAATTTTCAAACTTTTTCAATTTTTCATTCACGTTACATTTGAATTAATATTTGGCCTAGACAGCATATTATAAAGCTACTGTTCAATTTTCATGAAAATATATGAATAAATAAAAAAATGACGTATTTATTGGAAAAAGATTAAGTTTTCTTTTATACTTTGCAGTATTTTAAATTGAGATATGCTGTTGAAATTTCGTAGTATTTGGTTTTAATGCCCGATAATTCGATTGGTTGGTATATTTAGATTTTAAGGCAAGGTAAATCGAATGCGAATATTTTTGAGTGTAAAATTATTATTATCGGCGGAAAGGGGGTTGGGGAGAGCGAAGGGGCAAAGATGTAGAAGAGGAACGGGAGTTTCGGAGAAAACCACGGAACACCCAGAACACCTTTATTCTTTAATATTTTGTAGAGTTTCAAATTCGAATTTCTGCTCACATATCGTACTAAGGATTTTTAACGTTATATAGCCCGGAATTATGCAACTTTCGGAAAAAACCAGGGATAAGTCGGATTACTGAGAGAAATTTCGGAGAATTAAAAAAAAAAAAAAAAAAAAAAAAAAAAAAAACATTTTAATTTACATTTAATTGCAAATAAAATTTTATTCTAATACGTGTATTTCGAATTCTAATTATGATTAAATTATTTTCAATACTTCAGTCGAAAGACATTTTGAAATACTTTTATATTATCAAAGTGGGATTCGAGATTTCACCCAATTTACACGTTTTGAGGGGTCCTGAATCGGTTTTCTTTTGTATCGCAGCTACTAATTAAAATAATTTCATAAGTAATCCATCATTTGAAAGCTTTGTTAATTTGGAATTAAACAGTAGATTACAGAAATTTCTACCGCCAGATGGCGCTGTAATATTTTAAAATTTCAATATTTCAAATTCTAATTATGATTAAATTATTTTTAATACAGCATTCGAAAGATATTTTAAAGTTCTTTTAAATTATCGAAAGTGGAATTCGAGATTTTACCCGATTTACACGTTTTAAGGTCTCCTGTTTAGGTTTTCTTTTGTACCTCAGCTACTAATTAAAATATTTTCATAAGTAATACATCATTTGAAAGGTTTGTTGATTTAGAATTGAACAGTAGATTACAGAAATTTCTACCGCCAGATGGTGCTGTAATATTTTAAATTTTTAATATTTTAAATTCTAATGAGCGAGGAAGGTGTTGAGTGTTCTAAAACGGGGATAAGGCGCCACCGAGCGGGACTTTACTAAAGTCAGAAATTCGAAAGATCATAACATGGTGAGCGAACAGACAGTTTCAGAAAGTGGAAGAGGGCGCCGCAGGCTACCGAGCGGGAATTTACTGCGATTAAATTTTTCATTAAAGCTATTTTCACTATATGTCTATAAGTTGTTGTAAGATCTGAAACGGGAAAAAGGCGCCGCAAGTGCCACCGAGCGGGAGTTCCATAAAGACGGATTTTTCAAGGATCGCGAACCAGCTGGTCGCCGAAGGCGGCTAGTCTATAATAATAAAAGAAGAAGTCTGCCTCTCTGTCTGTCTGTCTGTCTGAGCATCTATACGTTCAGCCCCTAGTGAACGCAGAAGTATAAAATTTGACATACGGGTGACTAGAAGCCTTCCCGAGGTGACAGTGAAAACAGAATTTAAAAAATTTAATTAGTTGTGAAGATATTAATTAAAATGTAGACCTATGTCTAATCAAAAAGCGATCTCAATGACTGAGAATAAAAAATACTGCACCGCTTTATTTCACCGCGATTGCATAAAAATAGACATTTTAACGGAGTCAAAAGCAGAAAAAATGAAAAATAAATAAGGAATATTAGTCCGATCGTTATGAATTTGCTACCAAATGAAAGGGGACTTTTTTCCGAATCTAAGTGTGCAGGCGGCTTATCGATACATCAATTAGATTTTTTTTAAATTAACTAAAGTATGAAATTTAGTTGGAAACAGGCAGACGACCGTCTGTGATGAAAAAGGAAATGGTTATATTCAATTAAGATATCACGTGTTTTATAGTGGGGGGAAAAATTGCAATTTTCAAACTTTTTCTAATTTTTATTTACCTTGCATTTAAATGAATATTCGGCTTAGACAGCATATTATAAAGCTACTGTTCAATTTTCATGAAAATATATGAATAAATAAAAAAAATGACATATTTATTGGAGAAAGATTAAGTTTTCTTTTATATTTTGCAGTATTTTAAATTGAGATATGCCGTTCAAATTTAGTAGTATTTGGTTTTAATGCCCGATAATTCGATTGTGAATATTTTTGAAAGAGTACGATTATTAGGGAGGGATTGATTGAGGGGGAAAAGGGAAAAAAAAGATTTACAGCGTTTGAAATTGGTTGGTATATTTAGATTTTAAGGCAAGGTAAATCGATTGCGGATATTTTCGAGTGTAAAATTACTATTATCGACGGAAAGGGGGGGGGAGCGAAGGGGCAAAGATGTAGAAAAATAACAGAAGTTTCGGAGAAAACAACGGAATATCCAGAACACTTTATTCTTTAATATTTTGCAGAGTTTCGAATTCCAATTTCTGCTCACATATCGTACTAAGGATTTTTAACGGTATATAGCCCGGAATTATCCAAGTTTCGGAGAAAGCCATGGATAAATCGGACACAAATCTTTTTATAAAATTGTCTATATTAGCTTTTTATCTCAGCTTCTAATTAACATAATTTCATAAGTAATATATTATTTAAAAAGTTATTTGAATTAGAATTGATGAGTATGTGTTGCAAATCTCTGTCGCCAGATGGCGCTTTGATATTTTAATAATTCAATATCTAGAATTTTACGTATAACACATCATTTGTAATATTCCGGACTTTTAAACTGACATAAGCAGTTAAATTCCATACGGGAGTTTCAGAGAAAACCACAGAAAAGCCAGAACACCTTTATTAAAACATCTCCAATTCTAATTATGATGCAGGCTTTAGAATTCCGATACTGCAGTCACATTTCGTATTAAGGATTTTTAACACGCAAGTTTCAAAGAAAAACCACGAAAAAAATCAGACACAAATTTTGTTATAACAATGCTTATATTACCTTTGTATCTCAGCTTCTACTTAACATAATTTCATAGGTAAAATATAAATTTAAAAGTCTTTTAAACTGAAATCGAGGAGTACATATTACAAATCTCTGTCACCAGAGGGCGCTTTCACATTTTAATAATTAAATATCTTCAATTCTGATTATCAGTAAATTACTTATAGGGACTGTAGGCCCCACCGGATTGCGGATTTGTCCCGATCAGAATTTTCCAGGTCCTTTATATGGTGAGCGAACAGGCTATTTCAAATCATGAATCGTAAAGCAGCGCCTTAGTCGCCACAGAGCGAAAATTTGCTACAGTTAATATTTTGGTATGAGCGTGGAAGCTGTTGTAAGTTCTAAAACGGGGATAAGGCGCAGAAGGCGCCACCGAGCTGGGCTTTGCTAAAGTCAGAATTTTGAAAGATCGTAATATGGTGAGCTAACAGGCTGTTTCAGATATTGAAACGGGAAGAGAGCGCCGCAGGCGCTACCGAGCAGGAATTTATTGCGATTAAATTTTTCCATAAAGTTATTTTCACTATATGTCAAAGAGCTGTTGAAGGATCTGAAACGGAAAAAAGGTGCCGCAGGCGCCACCAAGCCGGAGTTTCGGAAAGTCGAACTTTTCAAGGATCGCGAACCAACTGGTCGCCGAAAGCGGCTAGTAAAAAATATTGAAAAATAAACCTATGACGTGAAAATATTTTTGATACAATTGACGTCATAATAGCTTTAATTATTATTTATTTGTTCATCTCGCAAATATATTTAATTTTTTCCAAAATTGATGGTTATTTTAATAAGTTAAATTAAGGGAGAAATCAATAATATGAAACAATATTGGTACATTATATACTATTACAGAATCTGGTGTGAAACAACCACACGACTTCCATTACCCACTTTTACACGTATTATATACAATTCTTTGGAGATATTATATGCATTTTTTGAGATTTTCCAGTAAGAGAAACTTGATACACGTATAAAGACACATACAACAGAGTTTAAATAGCGATTTAAAAAATAAGGGGGGGGGGGGGAAATAGATAGTTAATTTTTTAAACACGAATTTCCGAGATTTAAAATTGAACTACCTAATCAGAATGATCGTTAATATTCCTGTAATAAGCACGTAATACGCAAGCGAAGTGTGAAGTCACTGACCGTCCGTGGATGCAAGAAAATATTTTTCTGTGTAAATCGCCCATTGGATTTTTTGTAAAAAAATATTAAAAATCGAGGAAAGTTATTTCCCTATTTTAATCCCCATATTTGGGTATATATATATATATGTATGTATTAGTTATCATGTGCATGTGTTAGATTGAGTTATTTTGCTGTCAAATTGAGAAAATTTGAATTTTCAATTTCAAAACTCTGATGTCCTTGGCATTTTTGTATTTGGCGATCAAAATTGTAATACGAAAATATACATGCCAGATGTATATTTTCGTAATATGTACTGTATGAAATATTGAGTATATAAATATTATTAATTACTCTTTTAATATAAGTTGTTAAAATAACCATAATTTTTGAAAGGAATTAAATTATGTTCGCCAGATAATTTGGCGATATTTTTTTTTTCTGCCAAGGATTACCGATATCAAACCTATTCCGCTGCAACATATTAGTATCTTATATCAGATACTTTATTTAGAGATTTGAAACCAAATTTGACTTCAAATTATGATAGAATATTTATCATTTTCCTTTTAATTAGTATATTATGTGGATATTTATTGTGCAAATATCATCCTTTGAAATGAAATGTTTGTTTTCAATCGAATATGGAAGTTTGCTTTTTTTTTCTAGAGTTTTGAAATTTAAAATTCAAATTTTATCAATTTTACAATAAAAACAACTTAATCTAAGGCATGCACATGATAACTAATACATATCTATACCTAAATATGGGGATTAAAATCGGGAAGGAAATAATTTTTCTAGATTTTTAACATTTTTTTTTTTTTTTTTTTTTTTTTTTTTAAATCCAATGGACGTTTAAAATAGGAAATATTTTTCTTGCATCCACGAACGACCAGTGATGTCATCACTTCGCTTGCGTATACTTGAGAAAGGTTATCTAAATTGGATTAATGAAATAATTTTCAAGAAAACGTCAGAGCCGTTTTTGAGATGCCAGCTTTTACCAAAACTTAGCATACTCAATTATTGACCTAAAAACAATAATTACATACAAAAGGTTATTTAATAGGAAGTTAACATGGCGAATTTGAAAAAAATCCGCACAGGCGTTTTTAAAGGAACGCATTTGCGAGATCTGAAATTGAGCTGTTTCTAGAAGACGCCTATCAATTTTCCTGAATTAACCAACTATATCATTCAAAAGGGCATCTAATAGATTGTTTATATAGCAACTTTGAAGAAAATCATGAAAGCTGTTTTTGAGATACGGACTTACGGTCCTATTTCCGGTTTTCGATGACCCAATTCCGGTTTTTCAATTTTCATGAAAATTCGAAAAATTTATCTGTACTCCAGATCATAATCAATTGTGAAGTTTCGTAGTTCTATCTTTATTAGTTTCGGAGACATGGCAAACAGAAGATTCCACACTTACGTACACACAAACACACACTGATCAATTACCAAAAACTACTTTTTCGGACTCAGGAGGCCTTAAAACGTGTAAATCAGGTGAAACTCTATATAGAATTTTGGGACAGAATACAATACTACCACTACCTACAGTAGTAGGGTAATAGAAGTAAAAACATAGATCTCGTATTTAATACGAAAATATACAGATTTTCGTATTACGTTTTCGATAGCCAAATAAAAAAATTGACAAGGACGACAGATATCAAATCTATGCTTTTTTTTCAATTAAAATATTGAAAATTTGAATTAAAAATTTATTTTACCAAAATTTATTATAGCTTCTAGTACTTGAGACAGTGTAACTTTTGATTAGTAAAAAAAAAAAAAAAAAAAAAAAAAATCGGCTTTTTACTTCTTGCAATCGTTTTTTACATATACATATAAATATTTCCTCTTTATAAATTAGTTAAATAGGTTTCTAATCAACATAATGTAGCTCAAATAATTAAATGTTATTTGCATTTCAGTAATGTCTGTATGCGCTATGTATATTGAGCTACTTTTCATAACTGTTAGTTACTAAAAATAGTCGCCAAATAAATTTAAACTTCTCAATTATTCTTTTAAAAAATTTATAATGAAATGCAGATGATATTTTTTAATTCACTGTTTATATTATTATTCGCGTGAAAATATATTTTTTATATGTCGAAAAATCTCTTAAGTCGTAAATTTTTTTGGCAACAGTTATAAATTAAAATAAGTAATTTAATAAAAGATTAGAAGTTAAAATTCCTAATTTTATTTTATTTTATTTATTTATTTATTTATTTTTAAATTCCAATTTCGTTACACACATCAGTTTAACATTAATGCTTAGATCATTATATTATATTATATCATATCATATCAAATTATATTATTAGAAAAATAAATACTTTTAAATCTATAATGACGTCAGATTTAATGTGTAAGTTTAACATTTCACAAAGCTTTATATGAATTTCAATTTAATTCACGTGCAAATATATTTTTTTTTCTTTTCATGTCAAGATATAGAGTTCTAACAGATGACGTCACAAGCATGTTTGCTGAGGGACAGTTGACCCCACTGACCCATTTTTATCATTGCGAAATAGTGTTACAAATTTATTGTAACACAGTGTTGTAAATGTATTTGTAAAAGCATAAAAAAATTCGACTACTACGCTTCCAAAGTCATGGAAAAATTAGCATTGTAATTCAGCAAAGTACGGTTTTTAAGAAGAATGTCACGTTGTTGTTAGAACTCTATTCTGAAAACAAAATTAACATGTAAATGTTTCTTTTACGTTGGCAGCAGCTAATTTTTTTAATATTTCATTATTTCCATTTCTATTATGGCTTTTATGGGAATTTTAATTAAAATGCTCAGATTTTAAACTAAATTTTATTTTATCAAAATTAAATATAGCCTATAACAATCAGGGATAGTGTAGCTTTTGATCATTGAAAAAAAAATTTAAATCGGTTCAGTAGTTTCAGAGATTACCCTCCACAAACATACAATTTTTTGCTCTTTATATAATAGTATATAATATATATATATATATATATATATATATATATTAATAGAATAAGCCACATATAGCAACTAACTCTTCCACGACAAAAGAAAATTATGACCGTAGCAATCTCCGAGTAAATGTTGCCGGCTGTTCACACAACAAAGGTCGAAGAATTCATATTTTTAATAGAAAAATTTAGTAATCGTTTGAAGTAGTTATCTCCGATTGAAATGTACGGAGAAAAAAGTAGTGATATTTAAAATAATTATAGCACTCGACCCTGCCAGTATATATTCTGCCGCTTAGAAGATTCATGGCCATGATAAACATTACCAAGCTGTTCTCGTGTCCTGAAGAGAACATAACTTCGGCAAAGCCCATTCACGGCTAACTTTGCTATTCGGAGTATCGATAAGATTAGCGTAGAATCTAATCTGATTTTTTTTTTCCGCATGCGCCGTAATTACGCAATATCTAATCTGAATGTGAACATCACAATATTTTGGTAATTAGAACATATCCAAATATTCTGACTGACATACAGACGATAATCTAAATATTCTATGCAAATATTAATGATGTAGTTTGATTTAACTGAAATTTCGAAACTATTACATTTTGAAAGAGTGTAATGTGATCTACACTCCATATTTATTTTAACATTGTAGTTACAAAATATTACAAAATAAATACACAAGTCTCATTTTTATAAAAATCCTACATATATGTTAAGTAGCAAAATAGGTTTCTATCGAAATATATAAAATTGGAAAAATTAACTATTAAAAAAGAAAGAAAAAAAAAAAAAAAGAAAGAAAAAAAAAAAGAACATCAAATAACGTCTATGTGATAAAATTTTTTAATAAAATCACACAATCAACTGTGGAAGAAAATCATATTTATTGAAATTTTAATTTTTCCGACTGAGTGAAAATAATGGCTGGACCGGGACTCGAACCCCAGATCTTTGACTTACAAGGTCAAGGCTCTACCAATTGAGCTATCCAGGCCGACATCCCGGTCAGCATTACTCACTCAGAAAACCTTTTAGGCAGAAACAATCTGGTCTATCATTTAGATAGCTCAACAGAAATAAGCCGCAGGAAATGGAAAACACCATTAAACAATGGGAGAATGAAGTACAATTTTTTTAATAAAATCACACAATCAACTGTGGAAGAAAATCATATTTATTGAAATTTTAATTTTTCCGACTGAGTGAAAATAATGCCTGGACCGGGACTCGAACCCCAGATCTTTGACTTACAAGGTCAAGGCTCTACCAATTCTGCCTAAAAGGTTTTCTGAGTGAGTAATGCTGACCGGGATGTCGGCCTGGATAGCTCAATTGGTAGAGCCTTGACCTTGTAAGTCAAAGATCTGGGGTTCGAGTCCCGGTCCAGGCATTATTTTCACTCAGTCGGAAAAATTAAAATTTCAATAAATATGATTTTCTTCCACAGTTGATTGTGGGATTTTATTAAAAAAATTGTACTTCATTCTTCCATTGTTTAATGGTGTTTTCCATTTCCTGCGGCTTATTTCTGTTGAGCTATCTAAATGATAGACCAGATTGTTTCTGCCTAAAAGGTTTTCTGAGTGAGTAATGCTGACCGGGATGTCGGCCTGGATAGCTCAATTGGTAGAGCCCTGACCTTGTAAGTCAAAGATCTGGGGTTCGAGTCCCGGTCCAGGCATTATTTTCACTCAGTCGGAAAAATTTAAATTTCAATAACGTCTATGTGGCTAAATATTTATATATATACAACATATATATAAAGAAATATTGCTAAGATTTCTTTCAAAGATTGAAATTATTCAGACATTAAGATTTGTTTTCTAAAATTTAATTGCTTTTGAAAATACTTTTTAGATTTATCACAGAATTTTGAAAAGTTTCATTGATTTCATTTTTGCTTTTTTTAATTATTTTGAGTATTGGACTTTTAGGAAAACTTTAAGCATATTTAGAGTGCAAAATTTATGTGAAAGTAATGTAAAAATGAATGAAAGGAAAAGAAAGTGTAAAAGATAGACTTTCATGCACGGGCGCAGAACTCATTACAATATTTCTAAATTTTACTATTTTATCAGTGCTAGCTCATTCTCCTTGAAAACATGGTCTATATATCCTGAACACTAATCGCACCGACCGTTCAATTAGCTACTTGGTGCCTGAAAAGGACATTCTTCATGCAAAATGTCATTAAAACCCATATTGGACCACTCCTTAAACGAATCATTAGAAAAATGTAATTTTTTAAAAACATGGTCAGTATAAGATACTTACACATATAAAAAAGAAAAAATTAAAAAATTATAATAATTTTACAAAATTTTTTATTTTGTTTGTTAGTCCAAAAAACAGTCTCTACAAAGTCCAAAAGTGAGCATTTTGCAAATTGTAAAGATTTTTACGAATGAGAGTCCGGTCCAATATGGGTTAACAGCTCGCGTTCCGTGAAATATTTGGCAGAGAATATTCTCGCTTGCTGGTGCCTTCAATACAATGTTTTACAGTAACGGCCGATTCAATATCTTACTATCTGGTATAAAAATAATTACATATCACACTCTAAATTCCAGTTCTATATAATCGTTTAAACATATATACCAACAAATTCATTTCTTTAAATTTAAATATAACACCAATTACAAATATATTCCTTGCGTTAATTTTCCAAACGCAAATATATATTGCCTTTTAACCAACACATCAGCTTTCGCAGGTTTAAGAAAAAGCTGAAATTAAATATTACACCAATTTCACATACTTCTTTTTAGCGTCCATTTTTCGTATTTGGAAAACGTAAAAGAAATCATAAAGAAAATCGGAAATTAAAAAGTAGTCTTTATAGAAGATAAGATAATGTAAAATACATTTATGTACATCATTTGTTTGATGTAAGTCAACAATTTTTATGCGAAAATTTTATGACAAACATATACATAGGAAACTCAATTATTAATAAAAAATTTAACTGCTTAGAATTTTAGAAAAATTATATTGAATGTGTCAAACATAAACTTGCTTATAATTACAGAGATCTTGAAAAATAATTTTAGCAAAATTTGATTTGATAATTGTAGCTGATACATATGTTTTTTGGCATTCTGAAACCGAAAATAATTCCTATTACACATCGATTTTTGTCAATACAGAGTGTGTACCGACATATTTTTTCGGTATTTCTATTCTAGTGTATGGTAAATCTTATAGTATGTACTTTAAAGTTTAAAGTATGTATATACTTAATATATGCTCATTAAGTATTATATTCTTTTAGTACACTAATTTTATAGTTCGTTTCCATAATTTATTATAATTAATCATGGTAGCATACAGTAAAAGTAAACATATAATCATATTGGTGGAAGAACATTGGAAGAAACTGTGTCAGTTAACACCCTGTATTGACAAAAAGTTATAAGTGATAAAAAATAATAATAATAATAATAATGATATATTTTTTATTTTCGGTTTCAGTGAAAAAAAAAAAAAAAAAAAAAAACAGGAAAACCAGCCAATATTATCGAATCAAAATTTTAAATGTACACTCTCAGAAATAATACATTCAATTTTGACGATTCAGAAATCCTCGGGCTTAATTTATATGTTTTTGACAACCATTTCGTCATGCGATCACGTGATTTTTGAGGAAACGTGAACTCTCAAATACTTGACGAAACTGTTTACGCACAATAGCATGTGCTCGCTTTTATTACCGCCATATTGTTTATTTTTTTTTTTTTTTTACTGTCTTGGTTGGAATTTACGTTACAATGACTATTATTTGCCGTCCTGGTAGTTCGGTCGGTAGGACACTGTTTTCAGGATTCCCACGTCCCGGGTTCTAATCGCGGTGCGGGCACGGATGTTTGAGATATCCTATGTCTACAAAATATTGTGTGCGCTTGTTTCTGTGAATTTCTGTAAAAATATGAATCAATTGAGATACAAATCATTGTAACTATACGTCTCAAAGCTGTCAATAAAATATCCAAATGATTTTTATTTTTTAAGCTATTGTATAGCTTTTATCTCGGGCTTTGAGCGCGGCGACCGAATCAAAAAATTCCGTAACGAAAA
Source organism: Salticus scenicus (assembly GCA_963930645.1). NCBI lineage: Eukaryota > Metazoa > Arthropoda > Arachnida > Araneae > Salticidae > Salticus > Salticus scenicus. The sequence continues at coordinate 130,617,652 of OZ005656.1, read as the reverse complement.
AAAAACCTAACACAGTTCGGCAGACTTCGGTAGACTTCGGCTGTACGAAGCTCGCACGGATCGAGACGAGCTGCTCCGAAATCGGAAGAATACGTAAGCAGCTGTTTGTGAGAAAGTATATAGGTGTATAGGTAGGTATCTATCATTTATGTACAACATTGAATAGCTGTACGCGTAAAATTTGTGTATAAAGTAGATCAGATAAAACTTGAATATCCCCATTCGACTTGCAGGCCTTTAAAACCTATTAAATACCTTTTCTCTATTAAAATTTGTTTTCTTATCGGTCACCACGCTCAAAAAGTGTAACTTGAATTAATATGAAAGAAAGAACTTGAATATCCCCATTCGACTTGCAGGCCTTTAAAACCTATTAAATAGCTTTTCTCTATTAAAATTCGTTTTCTTATCGGTCACCACGCTCAAAAAGTGTAACTTGAATTAATATGAAAGAAAGAACTTGAATATCCCCATTCGACTTGCAGGCCTTTAAAACCTATTAAATACCTTTTTTCTATTAAAATTTGTTTTCTTATCGGTCACCACGCTCAAAAAGTGTAACTCGAATTAATATCAAAGAAAAAATTTGAATATCCCCATTCGACTTGCAGGCCTTTAAAACCTATTAAATACCTTTTTTCGATTAAAATTTGTTTTCTTATCGGTCACCACGCTCAAAAAGTGTAACTTGAATTAATATGAAAGAAAAAACTTGAATATCCCCATTCGACTTGCAGGCCTTTAAAACCTATTAAAATACCTTTTCTCTATTAAAATTTGTTTTCTTATCATTATTGTTATCTTATTCATTAATATCAAAGAAAATCCTTGAATATCCCCATTCGACTTGCAGGCCTTTAAAACCTATTAAATACCTTTTCTCTATTAAAATTTGTTTTCTTATCGGTCACCACGCTCAAAAAATGTAACTTGAATTAACATCAAAGAAAAAACTTAAATATCCCCTTTCGACTTGCAGGCCTTTAAAACCTATTAAATACCTTTTCTCTATTAAAATTTGTTTTCTTATCGGTCACCACGCTAAAAAAGTGTAACTTGAATTAATATGAAAGAAAGAACTTGAATATCCCCATTCGACTTGCAGGCCTTTAAAACCTATTAAATACATTTCTCTATTATAATTCGTTTTCTTATCGGTCACCACGCTCAAAAAGTGTAACTTGAATTAATATCAAAGAAAAAATTTGAATATCCCCATTCGACTTGCAGGCCTTTAAAACCTATTAAATACCTTTTTTCTATTAAAATTTGTTTTCTTATCGGTCACTACGCTCAAAAAGTGTAACTTGAATTAATATGAAAGAAAGAACTTGAATATCCCCATTCGACTTGCAGGCCTTTAAAACCTATTAAATACCTTTTCTCTATTAAAATTCGTTTTCTTATCGGTCACCACGCTCAAAAAGTGTAACTTGAATTAATATCAAAAAAAAAAAAAATTGAATATCCCCATTCGACTTGCAGGCCATTAAAACCTATTAAATACCTTTTTTCTATTAAAATTTGTTTTCTTATCGGTCACCACGCTCAAAAAGTGTAACTTCAATTAATATCAAAGAAAAAATTTGAATATCCCCATTCGACTTGCAGGCCTTTAAAACCTATTAAATACCTTTTTTCTATTAAAATTTGTTTTCTTATCGGTCACTACGCTCAAAAAGTGTAACTTGAATTAATATGAAAGAAAGAACTTGAATATCCCCATTCGACTTGCAGGCCTTTAAAACCTATTAAATACCTTTTCTCTATTAAAATTCGTTTTCTTATCGGTCACCACGCTCAAAAAGTGTAACTTGAATTAATATCAAAAAAAAAAAAAAAAAAATGAATATCCCCATTCGACTTGCAGGCCTTTAAAACCTATTAAATACCTTTTTTCGATTAAAATTTGTTTTCTTATCGGTCACCACGCTCAAAAAGTGTAACTTGAATTAATATGAAAGAAAAAACTTGAATATCCCCATTCGACTTGCAGGCCTTTAAAACCTATTAAAATACCTTTTCTCTATTAAAATTTGTTTTCTTATCATTATTGTTATCTTATTCATTAATATCAAAGAAAATCCTTGAATATCCCCATTCGACTTGCAGGCCTTTAAAACCTATTAAATACCTTTTCTCTATTAAAATTTGTTTTCTTATCGGTCACCACGCTCAAAAAATGTAACTTGAATTAACATCAAAGAAAAAACTTAAATATCCCCATTCGACTTGCAGGCCTTTAAAACCTATTAAATACCTTTTCTCTATTAAAATTTGTTTTCTTATCGGTCACCACGCTCAAAAAGTGTAACTTGAATTAATATGAAAGAAAGAACTTGAATATCCCCATTCGACTTGCAGGCCTTTAAAACCTATTAAAATACCTTTTCTCTATTAAAATTTGTTTTCTTATCATTATTGTTATCTTATTCATTAATATCAAAGAAAATCCTTGAATATCCCCATTCGACTTGCAGGCCTTTAAAACATATTAAATACCTTTTCTCTATTAAAATTTGTTTTCTTATCGGTCACCACGCTCAAAAAATATAACTTGAATTAACATCAAAGAAAAAACTTGAATATCCCCATTCGACTTGCAGGCCTTTAAAACCTATTAAATACCTTTTCTCTATTAAAATTTGTTTTCTTATCGGTCACCACGCTCAAAAAGTGTAACTTGAATTTATATCAAAAAAAAAACCTGAATATACCCATTCGACTTGCAGGCCTTTAAAACCTATTAACTACCTTTTCTCTATTAAAATTTGTTTTCTTATCATTATTGTTATCTTATTCATTAATATCAAAGAAAAAACTTGAATATCCCCATTCGACTTGCAGGTCTTTAAAACCTATTAAATACCTTTTCTCTATTAAAATTTGTTTTCTTATCGGTCACCCCGCTCAAAAAGTGTAACTTGAATTAATATCAAAGAAAAAACTTCAATATCCCCATTCGACTTGCAGGCCTTTAAAACCTATTAAATACCTTTTCTCTATTAAAATTTGTTTTCTTATCGGTCACCCCGCTCAAAAAGTGTAACTTGAAATTATATCAAAGAAAAAACTTGAATATCCCCATTCGACTTGCAGGCCTTTAACACCTATTAAAATACCTTTTCTCTATTAAAATTTGTTTTCTTATCATTATTATTATCTTATTCATTAATATCAAAGAAAAAACTTGAATATCCCCATTCTACTTGCAGGCCTTTAAAACCTATTAAATACCTTTTCTCTATTAAAATTTGTTTTCTTATCGGTCCCCACGCTCAAAAAGTGTAACTTGAATTAATATCAAAGAAAAAACTTGAATATCCCCATTCGACTTGCAGTCCTTTTAAAACCTATTAAAATACCTTTTCTCAAAAAATAGAGTTAGATCATTCAAATTTGGTACATCGAGGTTTTCGATACCTACAAATCGATTGCGGATATTTTTGATATATTCTCATTGCGGATACATTCTCATTTATTCAATAAGAAAAAAATTTGTTTTCTTATCGGTCACCACGCTCAAAAAGTGTAACTTGAATTAATATCAAAGAAAAAACTTGAATTAATATCAAAGAAAAAAATACTGCATAAATAAATTAAATAAATAATTATAATTGCATAAGTTGATAAAAATTGCTGTGCAATAGCTTTACCGCGGCAGTCCTTGAGTGCCACACGTATTTTTTTCCTCTGTTTTATTTATATTTTCATTAAATATAATTAGGATTTAATGCCAAAAACAACGAACTTGCAAGTAATTTTATAATTTAATAATTTGTATTTTATTCTGTATCATGAAACTAGGATGAAAAAATGTATCTTTACCTTTGACGAAATTCGTATGTTCAAACAAGAGACGAATCTAATTTTCTCAATTTGACGAAATAAGAAGGAGAATATATATATATATATATAGTTTTTTTTTTTTTTTTTTGACGAAATTCATATTCTCAAATAGGTAACGAAACAAATTTCATCAATTTGACGAAATGTTCGCTCGGAGCATATCCCTAGAAACACTTTCGTCAAAAATGAAGAAATTTTCATGAAATTTGAGTATCCATTTCTAAAAGTGTAGACCTGTGGTATTTTTATATCTATCAATGTGAGATAGTGTATATTAAGCAATATGTGTTTTATTAATTCATAATAATTAATTCATTATTATTTCATGACTTCGACTATTTTAGAGCTTGGATACACCAGTGGCCAATTATATCTAGAGAAAAATAACGGGTGAATGAAATGTCGAATTAAATTATCTCAATAAAAAGGAAATATATAAGTAATTATGTTAAACAGCAATATATACAACAAATAGAAAATTATAATTAAAAAATAATAATAATAATAATAATAATTCATAAGATATTATTTCATACGACATTTGTTTCTTAACACGCATCTTTCTCTGCAGAAGGTTCGTTGCTAAGTATGTGGAAATCAGTGTTGCAAACTGTAGGGATATGTCTCTATACATAGGGACTTTCAACAGTTTTCTTCAGCATGTAGGGACGCAGTATGAACTTTCCAGATGTACCTTTTTCCCTCAGGACATTTTCAGGATATCCTGAAAATGAATATACATCCTACGGACATCCTCGGCATTAAAGTAAGGACTTTTATCATAAATATAGTGACATTTTGATCTGCTCGTAGCAACATGGCAACTTTTGAGTTGCCAAAATACTGAAGAAAAGTCCTAAATTATTCCTCCATTATCAAGCGGAGGAGTAGCATTATAAAGAGAAAACAGAAATATAAGGAATTATAAAGATCATCAGAAAAGAAAATGCACAATATTACTTCATTTGCAAGGTTAATTTTATAATAAAAACGATATTTATAAAAATTTTACAGAATAATAACTTTCACAAAAGTTTAAAAATCCTGTTCCGGATGATAGAGCATTAAAAAGTTAAAAATGAAACTGATTTTGTTATTTTAATTTACAAAGCTGTTAAAATGATCGTATTCAATTTATATTAAATAATATGAATTATTGCTTTCAAGACAATTTCTCAGGTATGTGCGTTAAATATGGAATTATACTAGAATTATAGATGGAAGCTTTAATTAAACAATATATTATATAGATGCTAGTTATTTGGTGAAATGAGTTCTTTCCTCAAGCTAATACTACATATTAATATTTAATGCAATGATAAACTAAATTTTTTCTGTAGATGTAAGAAAGTAAAATATGATTATTTTATAAAAAAATTAAGGATTATATATAAAATCTGTAACATCATTTGCTTTATATTGTTATAAACATTTTACTTTTTTTATTTATTATATAGGAGAAATTAATAGATTCGCAAAGAATTTCGTCATTTTATTTTAATGCATTTCATAGGTCAAAAACACCACTGGAACAGTCTAGAGAATGTCTTACTAACCTTATGTCTTTATCTTTGTTTATGGGCGAGACAAAAATTTTGAAGCAGCTCTACCTCAAGACTTTAAACTGAGAATTTCATATAAATTTTTATGTAGTTGCACTTTGACATAAATTACTGCCTATCAACTTCTTGAGAAAATCGCCTAGTCGGTAAATTTACTATCCCATATATATATATATATATATATATATATATATATACACTCATGTTTGTGAAAATTGCAACACAAAGAAGGAATGTGAATATCAGAATGATATTTATTGAACACATTATAGTAGGAAACTAATTTATTAAAATTTCAGGAAATTTCGAGTAATATGTACTGAGAAAACAGTACTTAAAGCCGCGAATTCTGTGAGCAATAACAGCACTTATCTGCCTATGCATTGACTCAAATAGCAATTGGATGACATGTTCGGATAGAGCACTTTATAAAACTTCAACACAATGTCACGATCATCGATCGTAGTTACTGGTGAGTGGTGGGGGGCCAGTCACTTTTCAACGATTAAACAGTCATTTTCTTCGGTGCAAGATCCTGAGAACGCGCTGGGCAGAGCAACAGTCGAACATATTCTGCATCAAGTAAGGTCTGGACAAGACAAAAAAATTACGGTCGTGCATTGTCCTGCTTAAATATTGCTCTTCGGAGGCCTTCAATATATGGCATAGCGATGGACAATAACCCGTTAGAAATGTAATGGCCGCCAGTCAGAGTGCCGGGAATACGAACAAGAAGTAATTGAGGCGTGCATCCAATGGGACCCCATACCATCACTGCAGGTGATGAACGGTGTGATGATTTCAAATCCCAGCTGGTAAAAGTGAATTATTTACAATGCTGTTAAATACGGATGAGGCAATTTTGATGCTGTAAACAACATTGAGATTTGTCTGAAAAGCGATTTCGTGTCATTTCTACGCCCAGGTTCGTCGTTGATCGCACATTAAAGGCGCCCATATCAGTGATGTAATTTTGAGGGTAATCAAAACTTTGGTAGCCGCATACTGGGTCACCACCTGTAGTAATGGTATGCGGTACTTTTGGATAAACGTCTCTATCAACTGTTGTTTTCATTCCCTCCACTCTGATTACGCGCCATTGCAATTTTTACGAGTTAAGGTTCATCACTCTGCCCTATATTGAAGCGCAATATTTAAGCAGGACAAAGCACGACCTCAAGTTGTACGTATTGTCCAGATTTTCCTTGATACAAAAAAAGTTCGTCTGTTGTTCTGCCCAGCGCGTTCTCCTTATCTTGCACCAATGGAAATGACTGTTTAATCGTTGAAAAGCGACTGGCCCCCCAGTACTCATCAGTTACTACGATCGATGATTTGTGGCACTGTATTGAAGCTCCATGAAGTGCTCTACCCATACATGTCATCCACTCGCTGTTTGAGTCAATGCCTATGCAGATAATTGCTGTTATTCATCACAGAGATCACTGCTTTATCTACTGTTTTCTCAGTACATATTAATCCAAATTTTCTGAAATTTTAGAAAAACTTTAGGTCTTCGTACTATAACGTATGTGCCCAATAAATATCATTCTGATATTTGCATTCCTTCTTGGTGTTGCAATTTTCACAATCATGAGTGAGCATATATATATATATTTACTTATATACTAATTTTTAAGAAGGCCAAATGTTAAGAAAACATTTTTTTAGAAAAGTAGAAGGGTGGTTTTCCAGTTAGGGACTGTACATTTTCAATACAAGTATTTTTCAAGAGAACTCGCCTATATCTTTAAAACGGATGGTTGAACAATCGATGTGTGACAACTTAATATAAATTTATCGATTTTTTTCCACTTTAAACAAATAAATTAAAATATATATCTTTGAAAAAAAGCATTTCCACAAATGTCATCTATAGGGCGCTACATTGACTTTAGTTTGACTGTCTGTGTCATATTTTTATAAGAGGAAAATAATCTGTATTCATCGTTAAAACTAATTTTTATAAATAATAATTTTTATAAATAATCTCTAATGCATATTTTTTTATTGGGAAATAAATAAGAAAGTTTTGTGTTTCCAGAATGTGTTAGTTTTTTAATACTCTTCATAACCGTATGTACGTGCGTGTTCATATTATTAGAATCACTTAAAAAAAGACAAGAAATCAAAGTAAGTCATAAATACTTATCTTTTTTCTTTTTTTCTTTCTTTCCTTTTTTTTTTTTTTTTTTTTTTTTTTTAATAGATAAGGACCACTTACTCCGATAAACATCAAATATGAGGAAAGTGAATTTATAAATTATAAACATATATTTATCTCAAGAAATTAAAGTAACATTACTGATAATATTTTATGTAATGCGTAGATAATTTTATTTACGTAAGTGTTGTTTTCAATTTCATTCGTATATCTTTGAACTTCAGTTTTCAGTTTGAGATGTAAAAATGGCTTTTGATGTATATCGTATTATTTGTGTTAGTATATATATCTGATATAAGTAGTGTTTACGCATGTTTTTCAAGTTATTATTTTATGTAAATAATAATTCAACCCTTTCGTATTTTGTTTTCTAATACTGGTGCTTTAAACAGAAATACCTCTTACTTCACATACATTTTGTGCGTTTGAACTGTTTTCTGCTATAAAATCCTGTGAATGTTTAAAATTTTAAAATTGGAATTTTTTATTTTTAAAAATCACATATTATTTCTTCATAAAATATAGGCTTCTGTTTATTTAGAAATGAATATACAAGGTAATAAATTCATTTTCTAATATAATTACACTTTACGTAGGACTAATGCGAGCGTGCCGTCAAAATAAATAAATAAATAATAATAAAAAAAAAAAAAAGTAACCAGCGCCAAGTCATCATCTAACGTAATTATCTATTTAAAATATTCATTTGTTTAGTATTTCATTTTCTAATACTGGTACATTAAAACGAAATTCCTTTTACTTCACATACAGTTTATTTTATATTTATTGCATCGGTTCTATTGCACGGTTTTCCACTATAATATCCTAAAAATTTAAAAATGATAAAAACTATTTATTATTATTATCAATTATATAATTTTTAATAAACTAAAAACTTCTGTTTACACAGAAATTAGAATATCAGGCATTAAATTCATTAGCTAATGAAACCTCAACCTTGCGTGGGATTAATTCCAGCGAGCAGGCAAGTCATTAACAAATGTTGAAAAAATCACGCACATGGACGAGAGATTTGTCGCCTAAAAAAATTCTTTTATTAATATGTTTCTCTTTTTACTATTTATGTTTTTTTTTTCTTTTCTAAATGCATATATTTGTACTGATAAGTACAAAGGATTTAAGTCCAAAAATGTCGATTTTGTGTTAAGTGCATTGTCAGACTCAGAAAAAAATTCTCTATCGATTGGTATAGAGGATTTAAGTCTATGCCATTTAGTCTCTGAGAAAACTCATGAGTAAAAAAATATTCAAGTCAGAAATTTAGCATTCATGTATGGTGTAAAATATTTAATTCAATTTTTTCCCGATATTAAATGAAGGTGGAATAAATTGAATGGTATAAAGGGTATAAGTCAACGAAATCCCTTTCTCCTAATCGATTCTTCTGATTAGATTTTAATTAGTATAACTTTATTTTTTGTCTCCTGAAAAATCAAGAATATGGACTTAAATCCTTCATACTTATCAGTACAGATATATATATATATATATATATATATATATTGAAATAAAAAAATATATATATATGTTACAAATAAAAACATATTAAAAAAGTATATTTCTCAAATGGAAATCCTTGTATTTAAAATAAAAATTAGAATTATAACTTCCGAAGTTTTTTTTTTTTTTTTTTTTTTTTTTTGTTAAGCATCACAAATAGTCCAAAAAGTGGCAACCCCCTCCCCCCAAGGGTTTGTATCAAAGCTACTTTGAGACTGGTATATTTCGTTATCGCTTTCCCACTACACTCGTGTTTATTTTTGTGTCTGACGAACTATCGTGCACCAATATATCAACTTGTAACTATTTTTGTATATTTCTACCAAATTTTAGTGTTTGAAGATTTTCTTTCTTTTGAACGCCAGGTTTTACAAACATTTTCTGAAAGTTGTTAAATAAGAATCTTCAATTATATATTAAAACCATAAGATTCATTATTTTTGTTCTGAAACCATTAAGATTGTTTTGTGCGACAACTTTTACGTATTTTTCACTTGTTTTAATCAATTTTTTAACTTTTATTTCTTCTCCCTTCTGTATGTAGCAGAACAATACTTTAAAAAAGTGTGTTTTCGAGGAAGCTACTTTAAACTTCTTAGTAAGCACGAGTGCACATTCTGCTTTGATGCACTCGCGCGTGTTTTTTTCACCTGATGAAGAGACATACTATCATTTTGACCTGAAACATCTGTTGACTGTTTGTACAGTTTCTAGCGTTTACCTACAAAGTTATTTATTAATAATATTTATTTGAATTTAATCGGCTTAACATATAAATATTACAAACCAAAAACTTATCGAAAATAAATAATATTATTTTTCTTTATATTTACATATTTATGATCAGCTATCATTAAAATAACAACTTTTGAAATTATTTTAACAGTTTTTATAATTTAACAAGTATATATATATATATATATATATATATATATATATATTAACTCTTTTAAATTTTGAATTATACATAAATTGTAACCATAATTTGTAAACTAGGTGTTTTGCTGGCGCCATTGAATTTTCATTGTTTGCGTAAACATTAAGAAAAGTAAATTTTGCCAGTTCATTTATTTTTATAAATTTATACAATTTATAACTGTAGCATTAAAAAACTGAAATTTTTAAAATGGGTTTTATTATTTAAAAAAAAAAAAAAAAAAAAAAAAAAAACTTAAACAATATCATATTTTAACAAGAATGAAAATGACGAAAGTAAATTTATAAAGAAACACATTTATTTTTTTCTCCTCTAATAAATTAAGTTCTTTGAGTATATATTTTAATATAAATAAAATGCTTCAAATTTCTTTGTATTCGGTAAATTACAGATATATATCCAAAAATAAATTTTAACGGGATTTTGTTTTGCTAGTTCTAAAATCCGTAGATAAAAAAATAACAATTTACAATCTCCAAAATGACTTCCCAAGTTGTTTCAGATATCTACTCGGATACTGTTTGGGGCTCAAAAGTACTGTAAATCTTCTAATGCATTTTAAATTTACTGGCGGTAAATATGTCTCACCAGATAGGAAGAAAAGTGAAACTGAATTGCTACGACTTTAATATATATATACAACATATATATATATATATATATATACTTGAAAAGTAAATTTTATTTTCCTTTACTGATATACGATCAATTTCTGTATAAATCTTATTGTTTTTAAATACTTCAAAATTTAAAAGTATTTCCACTTTTCTAATTTTTTATACGCGATTGCATAGATTTGTATTTTTTATTTTTTTTTTTACAATTTCATTAGAAATTTCTACGAACGTTTGCCACAGACTTGTACGAATTTAACTTTTATTCTATAAAATCTAAATTATTCGAAATTTTCTTTAGTAGTTCATATATTTATTTATTTAATTAATTCAGCTTTTTAATTAAGATAGCATACATTTACGTAGGTAATATTTTTTCCCTGCCAACTATGTATTTGATAAATTTAGTATAAAATATAGTGATAGACAATCGTTCCCGAATTTAAACATTAGTTACTGTTATTGTAATTTAACACGGATATACGAATAGGTATCCACTTTTTTTAATTGTAAGTGTCAATGGATAGAATAAAAATTCATTTAAAATGTTTATTTTCATATCCATGCAAAGGAAAAAAAATGTACGTCAAAGCCCCGTAGAAAAGAATATTAAAATTATACAAATGATACAAATACTGAGTAGTTCAAATTAATGTATCACTGGTTGGCACGCCCTCGCAAAAAAAAAAAAAAAAAAAAAAAAAAAAAAAAAATCCTAAATTCTTTCACTTTAGAAAATATAAATATCACACCATGGTAAATTAATTAGTGTAAATATATATATATATATATATATATATATATATATATATATATATATATATATATATTTCTGAAAAAAGCCACCAGTTGAAAAGAAGACGATGCAATAGGTTCAAGATAACAAAATGTAACATGACGCTAACATAAAACAAAAATTACTAAGTGCCTGTAAATAATTTTATTGTTAAAAGATTTTATGCAGAATCCCTTACTGTCGGATGAAAATTAAAAGATTCGACTGTGCGCATTTTGTACATTGTTATGTTACTGTGATCAAATCTTTTGTTTGTGCTTTTACTAGCATTTATGCAGGACACTTGTGCGTAAAGAACTGCACAAATAAATAAAGGTAATTACCAATGTATTATATTCTTCTCATTATTTGTAGTGCCATGCTAAATTATTCTTAAATTAAACTATCACAGTTCCTTCTTTCCACCGAATGGTCTCTGTTATAATATATATATATATATATATATATAATCTCCCAACCAATACCCCATGTCCTGTCATATTAGGGTATTCGACTGTGCACACTTTGTGTGCTGCTTGCATATTTCGTTTAAGTAGTCACTGGCATTTTTGTAGTATCAATAGTGTTGTGTAAAGAACTGTAATGATAAATTTAACTAGTGGATCTGAAGATCAAAAGACTCGCCCTCGTACTTAAATCACTCATTATTGAATAGATCATTTTTTTTTTTTCACTTATATATATATATATATATATATGTATATGTATATAATGGATGCGATGTGTATGTTTTCGTACATAGATTTTGTTGGTTTATTTCTGGTGAAACACTGTTGTGTGTTATATCCTTTCTTATATTTCAATCTTTTTCATTTTTTAAACTTTATTTTTTCTTTTTTTGCGAGGTTGGGTCACCTTTTGTGTATTTTGCGTAATACCACTTGCCAAAAAATGAAACCTTGCATTCTTTAGCTCAATGCTGAAGTGATGAATCCGAATGATTAACCTGAACATTCTAAGCTTTTTTTGTTTGTTTATTCATTATGTTATTATCAGTTTAAATAGAAAACTTTTTATTAAAAAGACTCCTTTTTTTTATGTTTATGTGTGTTTTGTGTTTTCATTGGAATTAATTTGGAATAAGTATTCTATTTTTCAAGTGAAGATAAATAAGTACTGGTCACATTGGCTTTTTTGATTTGTTGTGGCGGATTGTCTATCTGTTTATTTTTTGTTGTCATTTTATTGTTATCATAATATGTATATATATATATATATATATATATATATATGTATATATATATGTGTGTGTGTGTGTGTAAAGAACTGCAATGATAGATTCCCCACTAAAAATAATCTCAAGATATTTCTCAGTTATTTTTAAAGAAAATCTGTAGAATATCTTAAGTTATTTGGCCCATTCTTAAGAAAATTTACAAAATTTCTTTATTTTGTCTTCAAAAGTTCAAGATATTTTATGAAAATATAAATCAAAATATTTTAAAATATTTGAAGAAAATCTTAAGAAAATGCTATTTTCTCAAGAACATCTTAGGTTTATTTTTAGTGGGTTTCAACTAGCAAATCTGCAGATTAGGACCCTCATAGTCCTATTTGTACCACTCTTTTTTCAAAAATATTTTTTTTTTCATTCCATGTTATACATTCTATTATACCGGGTGATTCGAGATAGATGTTACAGCGATTATCTCGTACACTAAAAAAGAAACATACTTCCAATTACAAATTTAGTGCAAATTAAGAGTAGATTTCAGAAATGGCCTTTTTTTCAACAAGGCACTGTATACATATTAAATACGAACTTTAATTTTTATACGGCTCCTCCTATCATGTGCCTTATATTTAGAAAAATATTCTCCTCCTTCTAACAAACAAAAAAAAAAAAATAATAATATATCTAAGGCAAAATCTGTCTTAGTTATTGCAATTTGAAAATGGTGACTTACACCACTTTTTTTTTCAATTTTGACATCCATTTTTCGGCGCCAACGGGCTCATTTTAGGGGATTGTCTATGAGATGAGAAAAATTAAAAAAAGGTCCTTTATTTTAAAGTAGCAACTAAAATCATTCAAACACTTGAAATCAACAGTTTTAAGAACCTAATGCAAATTTACATTATTTCGTATTGTTAAAAATGTTAATAGTTAAATTTCTTAAGGGGACACCTGCAAATTAAAACACATTAAGAGAGGAAAAAAAATTAAAAGACTAGCAAAACCGTGTGAGATTTTCGCCCTTTATTTTTACCGCTTTCCATCATGGTTGAAAAGATTAATGACTTCGGCTCTTTAACAATTCCAGCAAGGTTGAAAAGTGCTAATGACTTCGATTTGTCTGTCTGTCCATCCGTCTTTCTGTGTGTCCGCGCTCTAACACCCGTGAATATTCATAGAATTTCATGAAACAGATATACGTTATTTCAGTTCACTATCGAATGTTCCTTATTGAAAATGGAGTGAATACAGGGACACCCGAAAGCATTCCAAAGCATTGCGTTCTATTTCAAGATATTTCTATAAACCAAATTTTAATTACTTTGAATAAATCTTAGTGAAATTGAAATATGTTATTCATATGCACAAAAGAATGCTTTCTATAGTGTACAGTACGATTAACATTAGATTTACAGGGCACACAAAAATATTCAGTTACGTTAAGAGTTATTATAGGACATTTGCTTGAATTGCATTTTAGTTTACATTAAACACGTTCTAACATTTTTTAACTGTGAATATGATTTCAATTTGCATATTTTTTGTCTGACTGTCCATCTGTCCGTCTGCCGGCCCCCAGCGTTTGTAAATATTTTCAGAAATTTTAATAAATGATATATGTTATTCAGGTTGACAATATGATATTCCCTATTTAAAATGGCATTAATTAATCCTCTACAATTGGTTTACGTACCTGAATGCACAAAAAATGCCAATGTATTGCGTTTTGGGACAGACATTCTCATAAATTACATTTAAATAACTTTATACAGTAAAAATCATAAGAAAATTCATATTTATTGTTAATATTATAAAATAATGTTTTGTATAGAATATCATGTAGTATAGATGTATAATTATATGTCAGGGGGGTTACCGCCCTTCTCAACCCCAGCTTAATTATAGTGCATATATATTTATCAAAACAAAAATCAAGTCAGTTATCGATTTCCGTGAAACTTGCAAACGTTGATCATTTTTTCAAGTGGCAACTAGATATGGAATACAAAGTACCAAATTCGCATTTCCTGTCGTTATTACTTTTTCATCCCATAAGATAGAGAAAGTATTATATTTAGGTCAAATTTTCGAAAGTGAGTTTTTGTTATATTTACACGTTTTGAGGTCCCCTGAATATGATAATCGTGTTTTTAGCGGTTTGTCTGTGTGTGTATCTGTCTGTTATCAGCATATCTCAAGAACAAATAACAGCAGAGATTCCAAACTTGGTATTCTAAATATGTATCATTTAGGAATGCTACACTAAGCTTTTCGTTAAGATGAAGCAAATGGTTCGTGTACAGGGACACTCAAGAGTATTCAACTGCATTACGTCTATGGGAGAAATTGCACGTAAGTAGAGTTTAACACCTATAGGCTGCACTAAACCAAATGAAATGAATTTTTTTATATACATAAAAATATGCCTAATGTAGAAATTATTTACTGTTTATTTACAGGGCTACACAAAATAACTAGATTATAATGCGGCAATATCTCAAAATTGATGGAAGTGCATTTTAGGTTGTGCCGTATATTATTACTATAGGATTATATTTAGGTGCACTTTACACACTTCAAAAGATATAGTGGGTTGCAAATATTTAAGCAATAATATTCTTTTTTAGTGTTAGTGAAAGTGCTTTACTATAAAATTTTACCATGTCCAGGAAAACAGCTCAGGAATGGAAATTAATTCCTAATAGACATATGATAAATAATGTATGCTTTTAAACTAAATATGCATAGTTTGTTTTTGTGTATTTACACGTTTTGAGGCTACCCTATTACCAAAGTCAAGTTTTTAAAGTTTGATTATTGCCTGGGTTAAATAATTTCAGGAAAGGAATAATTTCAGGAGATCCAAAAGTCGTATTTTCAAATAAATAAAAATTTGTTGCTGGAAAAGTTTGATTAAGACCGATAAGTTTCAAGGAATGTTGCATGTGAAAGTTGTCTGAAGAATTTTAAGTGAACTTTTAACTTTAATAATACATTTAAATTTTATATAAATGTAGGTGCATTAATGAAAAGGGTGGTTGAGGAGGGCGGTAGCCCCCTCTCACACAGAACTAATGGTCATATAAAAATCTTCCGAAGCCTAATTTGAATTATTTTAACATAGGTTTACATAACATTACTTTTTATGTTACCTCCTAATTTCCAACCTGTATTTATGGTATTAAACTTGAGGGTAAGAGAAAGCCGTGTGAGCGGCACACCAGATTATTTGTTGTTAAATTATGTTGATAATTCATTATGCTGATTCGCTCTTCAAAAACTACTTTGTTTACTGTATGGGTATAAGAAATTAATTTTCCATTCTGTGTCAGCAGTGTTCTTAGAAAAAAAATGCAGCAAAGCAGTTACGCCAATTCCGTTAAAAAAAAAAAAAAAAAAAAAAAAAAAAATCTTAATTTTGGGTAGCCCTGTATATTGTCTATAAACTATATACACTTGACTTTGCGTTCGTAAATTTAGTGTTATATGTAAAACAATTAACACAAAAAAGAAATCAACTTACAGCAATTTTCCTTTTTATCCTATGTTATTTTTTTAATTAAAAGTAATAGAAAAAAATACCTCATCATCAGAATCCAACATCGGTATATCAGAATCGTAAAAAAGAATCTACAAACAAAATAAAGAAAAAAAATGTAAAACAAATATCAATTGCTGATAATTTGAATGAATAAAAGATAGCGGCAAAAGTCAAAAGTTATTATTATTATAAACTACAAATTTTAAAAATAAATATACCTACTAATAATATATGAAATTACTTTTTGGTTATGAAAAGCACGCAAGTAGAAATATAAAATTTCTTAAAAAATTAAAAAATAATCATATTACAAACACATTCAAAAGAAAATAGTAAAAAACTTACCCTAGAATCTTTCGGAGAATCATCTTAATCCATCAAGAAAACAGTTTAAAAAAAAAAAACACAAAAAATATAACAAATTTAAGCAAACGCACAAGCCAAAGAGATGTTACAATCACTGAAATAAACAAAGCAAGTAAGGAAACTCGCTGTTGCCAATAATCGTTTACTTAATTGTCTGAGCGAATCGTGTTGCCATTCCGTCTAAATATTCGAAATAAAACAACTCAACTCTTCAAACGGTAGCAGTTTCACCCTGTTTTCAGAAGTAAACAAATCAACACAATGGCGTGTTAAGCGATTTGAAGTCTCAAGATTGAACATGAATGGTGACGTCACGATACAATATGGCCGCCACAGCGATGCACGTATTCTCTAGCGGTGAGATCAAAGAATAATTCACTGCGTCTTAATTAATTGTTCATCACGTCCATAATTAAAAATATTTAATTAAAACTCAAACGTTAGCATTTAATTGGCAATCGTACAGGTACAAACTTGCTGTAACAAGCGTGAGCATGATGACGTCACAGCTTAACGATATAAAAAATTTTACAAGTCCCCATTCCGAAACTAATATCAAGTGTTGCCAACGCAGAAAAACAAAGTAACCTTCCCGTCATATTTAATCGACGCCATAGGTTAGAGACAAAATTTTTACAAGTCCCCATTCCGAAACTAACATCGAGTGTTGCCAACGGAAAAAAAAGTAACCCTCCCGTCATCTTTCATGATCAAGCAAGCAACCAACCAACCAATTAACAATACCCTCGTCATGTTGCATGATCACGCAACCAGCCAACCAACCAATCAAAAACACCCTCGTCATCTTTGACGATCAAGCAACCAACCAACCAACCCAAAATACCCCCCTCATCTTTTACGAGAAACCGAAACTAAAACTACTCAACTCAACTCGACAAAACAACTCAACTCAACCAGCAGGAGGGAAACAACTCAACTCAACTCGAGACGTCACTTCCGGTCCCCCCTTTTCCTCCCCCCTCCTATGACGTCACTTCCGTCCCTTACCGGCTCTACTTTTTTCCCCAAACGCTGATCAGCGTGTGCCTTATTACAAAAGCTTTAGTAATTACAATTTCTCACTTTTGATACAACCCCTTAACACTTGTTGGAAAAATGCTAGAATTTTCAAATTGCAATAACTTAGCGAGATTTTGACTTAAAGAGATGATATATATATATATTGCTTGTTAGAGCGAGGAGAATATTTTTCTAAATATAAGTTATATGATAGGAGGAGCCGTATAAAAATTAAATTTCGTATTTAATATGTATACAGCCCTTGTACAAAAAAATGCCATATCTGAAATCTACTCTTAATTTGCACCAATTTTGAAATTGGAAGTATATTTCTATCTTTCTTAGTTTACGAGATAATCGCTGTAACATCTATTTTGAACCATTCGGTATATATATATGATTGCACCGATTCACTCGCTACAAAAATAAATATGTTTCTGAGAGGGGTGGGTGTTGTCGTCTCCCACAATTCCCCCCACCCTCGGCAGTATTTCTCGATCTATCAATCTCTGTATATATATTGCATCGTATGTATAAATATTCATGATAGTATATAGCCTTGTGCTAATTCCTTGTCATTCATAAATACTTGTACCAAATTTTATCCAAAATTATAGCATAGCATTTGGGAATTTTTTTGTATAACACTGCAAACTAATTACCAATTCTATTACCACAACATTCTAACAACATTTCATTATATTTAATGGGGTGTAATCATGTTAAAAAACACTTTTAAGAAATACCGTTTATGGACCGAAATCGTATGATTTTTTTTTTTTGTGTGTGTGTGTGTTCCTGGAAAGGAACTACAGTTTTTACACCAATAAAAGAATAAACCTAATGAATTATAACTTATTAATATATCAACCAAATTTGACATCATTTCGATGATTACAGAATATCATCGGAATCCTTTTGTGCGGACCTGTAAATATATTATTTCATACATACATTTTTTTTTTTTTTTTTTTTTTTTTTTTTTTTTTTTAATGGAGAAGAAACAATCTTTACGTGATTTTTATAATTTACGTTAAATTCATTGTGTTAAAAGCAGCATAAACGCGATAAAATGCACTTAAATAAAAAATAGTGCATAAGCTCTAAAGTCACTATTTTTTTTTTTTTTTTTTTTTTTTGTATGTCTCTGTAAATGAACCATAAACATCGTATAAATCATTAAAAAATATTTAAGTTATTCTATGTTTTTTATGAATAATGGTTCGAAAATTTCTCATAATTTGTAGGATTACGGTACATTGTCGGAATAATTTTATAAAAACCTGTGCATTAATTATGAAGCCTAAGCACGCATATTTTCTACAGAAAAGGTGAGTTTAAGCATCTCAGTAATGTACGTTAATTTGATTTTGTTGAATGCAGAAGAAAGATGCCAAAATACGTTTAAACGAAATTCACCCCATAGGCCGTAATGCTAAGAAAATTTTTGGTGTGCCCTTGTACACAAACCATAAACAATATAGGCGTCAAAAATTGTACAGCTATTTCCATAGAGAACCAGAGTGTATATACGAATTTGCAAATCAGTCGGAGGATTTTTGCGAACGATATTATCGTACATCCAAATAGGCCGTAATGATAGGATAAACTTCGATGTGTCCCTGTACATGAAATACAGACAGATTATATCCCTATAACTATGCAGCTTATCCAATTTGGCTCATAAACATGTGTACCAAATTTCAATTCAATAGAGTGATTTTTGCGGTCGATATCGCGAGATAGTCAGGACCGAAATTCTTTTTGAGTCTCCACATAGAGGCCTACACTGACGTTTTCACAAGTACCATACATTACATTATTTTCATTATTTGAGGAGCAAACATTCAAACCGTGTTTTCTCCTTCAAATACAATTTTTCAGAAAACACAAAAAACTGATAAATTAAAAAATAACCCTTCTTAGACCCTAATTATCGTTTGTTTAGTCGTATTACTGGTTACTAGGAAGATCTGTAGTCATATTTTACCTAATAAACTCTGAGTTAATTAGAAAAATGCATTCGATTTTTGGAGAAAGCATGTTTTGACCGAAACACAGGGGAGAAAACATGTTTTGAATGTTTCCAATGTGGACAAAACATTTTTTGAATGAAAAAGTATGTAACTCGCATATTGATGAAATAACATTCTTAATGAAATAAAACTAATTAAAAGAACAGACTTTGTTATGTAATTATAAAATTAAATTAAATATTTACACGTGAAAAATCCTCCTGCAAATTGTAGGGAAGAACTAAAGTTTTTAAGCCAATTTGAAATTTAAATTTTTAAACCAATATCTTCACATAAGCAGTTGCATGCTTCCTCTGTTTCTTCATATTCTACATGAAAGTTATTTGTAATGATATCTTTATACCATTTAAAATCAGGCTGATTTTTCCACTCTTCACCATACATCAATTTTAAAAGTTTGTCTACATCATTTTTCTTTTCAAGTGATATTCCATGACTCAGAGGAAGACATTGTAAGACAACATTACGTATAATATCAGTATTAATCCCCTTCCTAAAAAGTTTTGCTCCAGATTGTTCTTTTATAGCTTCGAATTTATAGTTTTTGAATCCTTTAACCATCACACTTTCTCTATTTTTTTCTAAAACTATTCTTTTCAATTCTGATATGTACGGGAAATTTTTGAAATAAGCATTAAGTGATTTCATATTATAAAGTTTCCAATCCATCCCCAATATTTTTACATCACCAACTTTCTGATACAGTTCATAGTACTGTTCTTTTGATGTTATTGTTTCATTTTTTCTGAGGATCTTCTCAACACGACCGAATATACGATCTGCTGGAAGGAAACTATGTCCTCTGACAGGAAAGTACAATACTATATTTTCAATGCTTGACGTTGTAGTGTACAGAAAGTGCAATAGCATTTGAAGAACTATGTTATTCTTATTTTGGGCAATACAACCATCACTAAAGAGCCGCAAACATTTTTTACCTTCAAGGTCCATTTTGTTTAGGTGACAATATAAAGCCGACGATATTTCAGTGCTGCCTTTGCCTGCTAACTCCTCAGACCAAGTATAAAATGTTGTAATGAGACCATCCAAACTCATTATGCATAAGCTGTAAAAGTTGAACTGCCTTAAGTAATAAGCATCTTGAATATTTGTTTTTGGCAGCTGTTGAATCTGTTGTAAATCAAAACATAAACTAACAACTGATTCATCTGTTTTTTCTTTCATAATGGAATAAAATGCATTGGCTCTTAGTATATGAATTCTTTTGTCAGTCATATGATCAACTTTTTCTGTAGACCCTGCAAGACAGGACTTTATTTTTTGGTCAAGTAAAGAACATGTGCTGCAAACATCACTAGAAGGAGACTTAAAGCCTATATTAAATTCATTTATGAATATTCTCCTGAACATAGCAAAATTAACTTTGTCCAGATCGTCGTTGCAGTTCTTGTTGTAAACTTCATGCAACTTCCTTATACTTAATGTACAGTGCAAGTACAATCGCTTCGATTTTTGTCTTCCATAATGACTTTCTGATGCCTTTAAGTTTGAGATGAATTCTCTTACCTTGTTTTTTTTATTAATGCTTAAGTGGCTTTTTCTATCGCCTCCTCTCTTTTCCTCAACAGGCTCACCAGCATGTACTTTAGTAACAATATTGGCTAGCCTGGTACGACCTATTTTAGTTATAGCCACGAAATTGTTTTTACACACAGGAATTCTCCTACCACTGCTACTAGTAATAAAATAAGAAGCAGAAAATGCATGCTGTGAGCCAGGTGATTGCGATTTATTTTGGGTTGGGTTATTAGGTCTACGTCGAGTTACATTTTTTGTAACAACCAATGAGGCTATAATAGAATCTTGTCGCTGTTTGTCCGCAATTTTGTAAAGTCTATCCCGAAACTTCTTAACGTCATTAGGTCTAACATCAGTGCAGGAAAGAGTATTGCTAGAATGTTTGCATGGAGCATAAACGTTATCTGAAGATGCTGAATATCGTTTCTTTTTCGCTTCTTTTCTTTTTCCATCAATTCTCTGTCTTTTTCTAGTTCCATAATTAGAAGTACTCACTAATACACCACCTATTAATTCTTCCATTTGAAAAAAAAAAAAAACACTCCTCTAAAATGAAGAAAACAAGATAGAACTAACGAAATAAACAAAGATAAAAAGCTGGTACATGTACGAGTCACGCGACCAGAAAGAACAGTTCTGACTGGTCGGCTGGAGAAATCACAGTTTGACTGAAAACAGGCTCTGGAGGAAACACTGTTTGATTGAAACCCCAACTTTCTAAGAGCGTTTATAATGTGATAAAAATTTTTTTGGTTTAAAAGAATAGTATAATTTTGTGCTATTTAATATTGAGTTCACAGAAAAATCACTAACTCATTTTTTTTTTTATTTTTGGAGAAAACACGGTTTGAATGTTTGCTCCTCATTTCTAGAATCATATTAAATAGTTCTTAAATTAAACTAATGGCAACGCCTCATTTTTGTGTGGTGGTCTCTGTTGTAACTCTCCCCTCCCCCAATCACATTTCCATAGCCTGATATAAATAAAATTTAAAAAGAAATTTAATACGTCCACTGTTTTTTTTTTGTTTTTTTTTTTTTCTTTTTTTCACTAAGTTGCCCTAAATATTATTAAGACCTGATATTACTTATATTTTGAGATTTCATTTACTTTTAAAAATTTAGAAAATTTATAATTATCGCATAAAAATCCTCAATTTTTTAAAATGGTTAACGCATATACATATATATATATAGATAGATAGATAGATAAAATATAGATAAAATAGCTTAGGAAATATCTTATTTTATAAAGAAAAAAAGTGGTGAAAATAAACTTCTAAATATAAAATATATTTTTTTTCTCTCATAAAATAAATTATCTCAGTATATACATCAATATAAATAAAATACTTCAAATTTCTTTGTATACTGTGAATTATATACTATATATCTAAAAATAAATTTTAAATGGATTTTCTTTTGCAAGTTCTAAAATCCGTAGATAAAAAAATAACAATTTACAATCTTCAAAATGACTTCCTAAGTCGTTTCAGATATCTACTCGGATACTGTTTAGGGCTCAAAAGTACTGCAAATCTTCTAATGCATTTTAAATTTACTGGCGGTAAATATGTCTCACCAGATAGGAAGAAAAGTGAAATTGAATTGCCACGACTTTAATATATATATATATACAATATATATATATATATACTTGAAAAGTAAATTTTATTTTCCTTTACTGATATACGATCAATTTCTGTATATATTTCACTGTTTTTAAATACGTCAAATGTTTAAAATTATTTCTACTTTTCTTTTGAAACACATTCTTATAGATTCGTGTTATTTATTTATTTATTTTGTTATCATTATTTTATTTTCACGATTCCAATATAGAATGCTACGAATGTTTTTCATTGAATTGTACGAATTTAACTTTTTTTTCTTTAAACCCTATATTATTTCCGATTTTCTTTTTTAAATTTCTTTATTTTGTTATTTTTATTTCTTTCATTATTATTTTTTTTTCAATTCAGCTTTTACATTAAGACAGCATGCTAGCAAGAAATTGATAAATTCTTCCTATTTCGAAAATATAAGTATCAGACCATGATAAATTAATTAGTATAAGAAAAAAATAGTAAAAAAAAAAGGCCACTAGTTTCAAATGTGGCTATTCATCAGTTTTTAAGGTAAGTAAATATAACATAATATTACAATAAAGAAAAAATTACTACGTACCGATGATAATTTTAA
This sequence comes from Salticus scenicus, assembly GCA_963930645.1. Lineage (NCBI taxonomy): Eukaryota > Metazoa > Arthropoda > Arachnida > Araneae > Salticidae > Salticus > Salticus scenicus. Next base: position 130,594,328 of record OZ005656.1, on the reverse strand, counting down.
TATTAAAACATTGTATAAACAATCCCTACTTGCCGGATGAAAATTAAATTAAAAGAATCGCCTATACACTTTTTATATGCTGTTACGTTACATGTCAAATATTTTGTTTGTACTGTCACTATCATTTCCGTAGGATCAACAATTGTGCGTAAAGAGCTGTATAGTGTAATCAAGTTTATCGCCGTTAGCTTTGAGGACGATTTCAAAGGTTTGTAGGAGGATCAAATTGACCGACATGTTGAGATTTTGTAAGCATCCAGTAATTCGGCATTCCTTTAGAGGTTTTTCCCTTAACCCTTTGCGGCGCAAGACAATCCGGATCATTCAAATTATACTGCCACCGGAATTCAAGAACTAAATTAAACTAAAAGAAATTTTAAATTTTAAGGTTAAAAAACCGGTCTTTTCTGATATGTTATAAACGTAAATTTTTGCTAAAAATTTTCCGGGATGAATTTTTGCAGCTGGATCTTAAATTTAGCGTCCTCGCAGCGAGGACACCGCGCGTTAAGGGGTTAACCACAGGAGTTATCACATCTAACTTAAAGATGGATTCGTTGAGTCAACGAATTCCGCAGAAGCTGCCATGGTCGCAAGAAACTTGGTTAAAAAAAAATAATAAAGTAAATTACCAAATTACCACAGGCTGATAGGTTTTTTTTTTCTTTACTTATAGTTCCAGGGTAAATTATTCTTAAATTAAATTGATCGCAGCGTCTCATTTCCGCCAAACTACTTCTGGTATTTTTTTTTTTTTTTTTTTTTTTTTTTACAATCTCAACCAATTTCCCATAGCCCGATGCGTATAAACTTTAAATAGAAATTTGTTATTGTAATCCTACTCTTTTTCTCTCCCTGTCGTTCCAATTAAGGATGCAGTAATTGGATCCAAATTCTATTTTAGATATATTTAACATGCAGAAAGATTATCTTAGAAAATACTATTTTTTTTTTCAAGTAAAGATATTTGAAAATATGTTAATTTTTCTTCTGGATATTAAAGCTTATAATGTATTTATAAAATTCTGATTATTTTGCCTAAAACAGCGTAAGACCTTAATAACGCAATTCTATGTTATGTAATTATCTATATAACGCAAAACTACTCAGACAAAAACAGTGAATTTGGATGTAAAAATGCATTTGCATTCCACACTGTAAAAATCTATCGTTCTCTAGAAGACTAAATGGGATATATATTTTTTCTTCATCTCATTAATTCACAGCTTTTTCATGAAAAAAAAAATATTATAGTTTTTTTTTTTTTTTTTTTTGAGATGAGTAGGATAATTAATGATTTGTTCCAAGCATATTAAGACTATGTTTACAAAGTAAATTTAGTAATGGAATTCATAATTTGTTCAAATTATGTTCCACGAAACATAAATCTATTCTATTTTATTATGTTTTAGATTATATCTGGACACTGTACAAGGTGGGTTTACAACGTATAGAATGTGATCCATAAAAGGCAAAATTCTTATAGCGCACAACCTTTTGTTTATCAGTTTGCATTATAAAGATCTTCTACTGTATTTGTCCATCATCTCAAATATATTTCTCAGTTACAACCCTCTAAGCGTTTGAACCGGATTTTTGCAACTCAAATCGACACCTTTAAAACGGTTTTAGAATAAATTGTGTAAAGCACTAGATCTATCTCCAAATCATACGAGACGTATAAATTGTAACTTAAAATCATGAATTTAGAGTGGTCAATTAGCTTATATTTTTAGACTATCAAATGATGTTTTAAGTAGAAATGTCATTTGAGGCTACACGCTGAGAGGGAAGAAAAAATTTGAAAGATAAAAGCAATAAAAATACTCTTACCATATCATCATAGTAATTAGTTAAGATTTAATTAGATAATACGTTGACGTATCATCGGTACATGGAAGTCGATAAAAGGTCAGAAATTTGAAGAAAAAAAATGTAGACACTACATGACTTCTTTATACATACATTGAAATATACATGTTGTTACGAAAACACTTACATTTTTGTGTGAGATTATAGATAGCTTCGCAAATAAACTGTCAGGTTACACTGCATATACATTCCTGAAAATAAGCCAAGAAAACTAATATTCCAATGACAGAAGTGGCGATAATAAGATTATATATATACACTGCAAAGAAAAGTGAGAGTTACGTTTTGGTTTGTTTTTCTATGTTTCTTTCTTTCTTTTTTCTTTTTTTTCCCCATATAAAATAAACTAGACTGGGAACTATAGCTTGAAGTGAATTTCCCCTCCATTACGACCAACCGTGCATGAACCCTGAACCTGACAGCTGACTACAAAAACCTGTTGAAATCAACAGGATTAACTTTCCTGTTACAAAAATTCATAAATTAGAACTTCGTGCAAGGGTGAATGACAAAATTAATGTTCATATTTTAAAGCCACTAAGCTTAAGAAGTAATGTAAGATTATCAGTTACAAAAACTGTTCAGCATCCTCAATTAAGTACTATGAAATACCTTACAAATGTAATACTAGTGATGGAATTTCAAAAATGCTAAATAGTTTCCTAATCTTAGGCACTGTTACTTTAGAAAAAATGAACGAATAAATATCCGCAGAACTTTTATTTAAGATGTTCAGTATGATTTTCGATCTCAGCAATATTTCTCGACTCGTTTGATTTTAGTTCATACTGCTTATTGTGTTGCATGCCAGTTAACACACTCTCAGAAATGGCTACCCAAAATTCACTAAAATTTCTCCATTTTTGACGAAAGTGTTTCTAGGGATATGCTCCGAGCGAACATTTCGTCAAATTGAAAAAATTACTTTCGTCACTTGTTTGAACATACGAATTTCGTCGAAAGTAAAGATACATTTTTTCATCCTAGTTTCGTTATACAGAATACAATACAAATTAAAGAATTATAAAATTACCTGCAAGTTCATTGCTTTAGACATTAAATCCTAATTATATTTAAGGAAAATATAAATAAAACAAAGCAAACAAATAAAAGCGGCAATGAAAGCTAGCGGCGGTAATGAAAGCCAATTTGGCGGTAATGAAAGCTAGCACATGCTATTGTGAGTAAACAGTTTCGTCAAATATTTGAGAGTTCACTTTTTTAAAAAATCACGTGATCGCTTGACGAAATTGTTGTCAAAAACAACGAAATTAAGCCCGAGGATGGCTGAATCGTCAGAATTTAGTATATTATTTCTGAGAGTGCACGCTAGCATACTCATCAATAACAGATCGTTTAAGATCCTACAATCTTAGTGAAATGGTCTCTTACACGCTTTGTTTAAGGTATTGCTACAAATAAAATGTCCAACGAAGTCATTATTAGTACCGAATAGAGGCCTTGACAGCACATCTTTTCCCCAGGATAACTTCTCAAGATGTCTTCAGGGTGAAAAGACATCCCAGAAACATTCTGAAGATATACTGTGGATAGGTGAACTGTTAGGAAAATTCTGCATAATATATGTTTAATTACGTGTAACACATGCCTCATCTGTACATATTATTTCTTACAGAAGGCTCTACTTCATTTATAATTGGTTTAACTTTAAGTTTGAACGTCTTACACCTTTATTGGTAACACGGTCAGTTTAGATGTTAACCGTACGCATGAGACCCTATTTTATCCAAGATTTCTTAATGTGACTAATTGAAATACTACGACATTTAATAACCTGTTTTTTATTGTTTTGTGATTCTGTGATGGCATGTTCAAATGCAATGTCGGATTGAACTTTCCGCACTGCTTTAACTGGTTGGCTCGTTCAAGGTCAGCTAGACACATAACCTATCCTTTTTAAAGGTTTATTAACATTTTGTGCAGTATCCTTTGATAGATACTGACCATTAGGAAAAAAATCTCCATTTAATCATGCTGTTGTTTTTGTCTTTTTCCCATGTTCACCAAAAATTGGAATAATTTCGCAATACTTATCAGAAAATTTCTCTACGACTACATGTTTTAAGGTAAAACCGCGTGATTCTTTCACTATTATTCTAGTCCCTATTCGACAGGTATGGCGTTCCTTACGTATTTGAATAACATACGAATTTCCTCTGATTTGCATAATATGCCTGGATAAAGTTAAGTTGATATATCACGAGATAAGCTCTTTTATGACCGGTATATGGTTTGCAAGTCGGGATTTAATAAGGTAACACTCAATGAGACAGGCTATTTCGGTATGTGTACCATAATTCTCCAGACGACAGTAGCATACCATACCACTAAGTTGCAACGCAAACAAAGTTTTGGTCGAAACCATATTACTTTCTACTTTCGTCTTCGTTTCATGCTATCATGGGCTTGGGAAATCGTTACTAAACAAAAGCGCACATCACACGTTCTCGTCATAGAGTTGTTTTTCAAAAGGCGCCTATTTGTACTAAAACGAGAACGTTCAAAAAATTTGTAAGTGATTCATATCATTTTTCGTTTAAAATATTTGATATTGTAACGCTAAGTCGGTTATTTTGAAGCTAGATAAATTGTAACTGATTTGAACATGTAACACATTGCGAATTTAATGTAATTAGACACCATATTTATATACGTCATAATTCCTGACAAGTTATCTATTTTTTTTTTTTATTATTATTTCTTTTGAGCTCATTATCTTAGAAACGTAAAAATGCTGAACACCCAAATTGAATTTATATAGCAAACTGGATACACAGATTTAATTGTTAAAATATATGATATTGCTGTTGAAAAAAGTGAAGAATCATTACTGATATAAATTGTAAACAAACTATTTAAGCTGCCAAAACATAAAATCAATATTTGCCTTAAAACTATTTTATTAAATTTATATCACATTTTTATAAGTGTGAATAATACCCACAATTTGTTTCGAAAAATACATGGAAATAAATATTTCAGTGGTAATTTTGACCTGAAGAAATATTTTACTACTGACCTAAAAACTAATTATATTAATCGAGTTTATATAATGTGCAGTAGTATGTAATCATACGACATCACACTGCAGTTTATTTATTTATTTATTTATTTATTTATTTATTGAAGTATGAAATAAATAATTTAAAGTAAGCTATTGCGAGTAAATTCGTAAACATCATGTAAAAAATATGAATAATTGGGAAGAAATTTCCGTTAATTATTCTAATACCAAAAAAAAAAAAAAAAAAAAATGTTTTTTGAATTCAAGATGATGCAATTTAAAAAATAAAGTAAAATATTCGCAAAACAAATGCTCCGCGTATATCTGAAAAAAAAAAAATAATAATAATAATAAACTAACTGTCACTTGTTAGCCATGTGTTAAATATTTATTTCATTTAGTAGAATTTCATGATTCTTACCAGATATGTAAAGAACATTCTAAAGTTATTATTTTCTTAAAATTAGGAGGAAAATCATAATTTTAAATTTAATTCAGCTAAAATAATTTGCAGACCTAAATCCATTCATGAACTCGATTTCTTTGAAGCTTTTCATATTTATAAAAAAATTAAAAACCTTGTAAATTGTGATTTCGCTGTTCCCTATTTGTCTGATTGTTGGAAATTTTACATTCAGTCCACATTTCCTTAATTTTTCTACTGTTTACACAGCTACACATTCCTTAATTCCTATTGGCCACACTCCCCACCTCTTCCGTAATCCTATTGGTTGAACTAAATCCGGTCCCTCTCCTATATATACGAGTACTTCTCCAGTTTCAGAATTCTTTTTTTGCACTGATGACGGTACGCTTTAGGCTACCGAAACAGCTGTACGCACCTCAATATTTTTTCTTTGGAGTTTCTGACGCAGTAGTTTATTCCTGTTTTAAAATGTTCAATTTATTCTCAATATTACATTAAAAAAAAGTTTGAAATGAAAACAAATCGATAACTTTATTTAAATTATCGCAGATCGATGGTTCAACCATTCGTTTTAAAGGTATTGGCGAGCTTTTTTGAAAGATACCCATCGTGAAAATTTACACCCCACCCCTGGGGAAACTTCCCCCCCCCCAAGGGGGAGGCGAGATACACACACACACACAAAAAAAAAAAAAAAAAAAAAAAAAAAAAAAAAAAAAAAAAAAAAAAATCGCAGTTGACTATATCTATTACAACAAATATATATTCGTTTCATTTGGTTTAGTGCAGTCTATAGATGTTAAACTCTACTTAACTGCAATATCCCCCATAGACGCAATGTATTTGAATACTCTTGAGTGTTCCTGTACACAAACCATTTGCTTCATATCAATGAAAAGCTTACTGTAGCATGCCTATATGATACACATTTAGAATACCGAGTTTGCAATTTCTGCTACAATTTGTTCTTGAGATATGCTGATAACAGACACATAGATATCCACAAAGACAGACACACGGACCATTCGCTAAAAACATGATTTTCGTATTCAGGGGACCTCAGAACATATAAATATAACAAAAACTCACGTTCGAAAATTTGACCCTAAAACGATACTTTCTCGACCCTATGGGTAAGAGAAAGTAATATGAAATTGATTACCCTATAATAGATTTGAAATTAGTCATTAAGGTATTAGCTTTAAATTTAATTGTCGCCAAAAAAGGTTTAAGAGTTATTTTATTTTATTATTTAATTATTTATAAAAAAAATATTTATTTTATTTATTATAAATTATTTTATTATAAATTATTTATTATAAATTATTATATATATATTTTATTTATAAAACGAAATGAAAAACAGTGATTCTGATTTAAATTCCTTTAAATAAAGTGACAAGGGAAGCCTGAAAAGTCTGTTGGTTTATGCATATATATATATATATATATATATATATATATAGCAATGCTACTATGTCTGCAGGCTATAGACTAAAATGCTGCTAAACCGATTTACGAGCGACTTTTACTAAAATATAAACGTTTGCTTAAAAGTTTTAAATCTATTAAAATCGTTGATCTGATAAATAAAATGAATGTTAGGGGCACATTACACAATTTTAAATTAAAATAAATAAATAAATAAATAAATAAGGTTTTCAAAAGAAAAACTAGTACATAGTTAATTTTTATTTAGTTCTGTTTTTGAAAGTTCTAGCTTCTAAATTTTAAAGTATATATGTTTATACATATTTTCTAAAATATACACAGTGTGTTTATACCTTGATGAAAATTTAATGCGTATAAAAAAAAGAAAGAAAAAATTTTATCCAAAGTTTCTTCTTTATCTTACTGCAGCTAAAAGTTTAAATTATCCCTTTTTTTTTTGGCACTTTAAGCATCAGAGCGGAAAATTAACTATGCACATTATGAGAAAAATATAGCGCAGTTCCGCTTTTATTAGAAATTATAGCTTTAATTAAAAAAATATATTTTGTACGAAACTGGATACTCAACGTGTTCATCTTATATTAGGGAATTTAAAGAAGTTCAATATACTTAAGTCTTTCCCGAAAATTGGCAAACTTTTTAACTTAATATTTTTTAAAAAGCAAAACTTATAAATAACATAAATGAGGTAAGCATTTAGTCCTCCCTAATACACGAGCGTGTAATTATCAGAAAAATTATATAACACGTCTTACTATATATTAAAATTAATGAAGCAAAGACGTTATTGAGATTTCATGTATTTTTGCTAAGTTATCGAGTTAAAAGTACTACGTGAATTCCAACGTATGAATAAAGCAATCAGGATTTTCTAACCTATAATAGCTCTTGTAAAAATAAATATAAATTCTGCTATAATTATTAGTATTATTATGGTACGTGTGGACTGATTTAAAAAAGAAATGTAAAATATTACATTTTGAAATTTGCATTAAATTTTGTGCCTTTTCTAGGCATTTAAAATTAAGAGAAAATAACCTATGTCTGTATTTAAAAAAATATATGAGTTTAATGAGTTAAATTTCTGCGTTATCTACATTAACAAGCGTTCACGTTATTGTTTAAAAATGAGCTTATTTATCACTTATTGGTTTATTATTCATTGGCATATAAATAAATAATTTTATTTTTCTTAATATATAACAGAAGTTATCATTTTTACAGCATAAACTTATGCAGTTACAAGATACATATTTTTATTTTGTTATCTAGCTTTAAATCTAATAAATTTAATTACGGAAAATGTATAATCATTCTATTTACACGAATTATTTTTAATGCCTTTTTATATTAATTATTAAATTAAGTATTTCTTAAAGATATATAGATTGCTTTCATATAGAAAGCAATACTTTAAGTTATAATATTCGTAAATTAATTTGCGCATTTTTTCATTAGACTATATCAACGTTATTCACGAATTAGGATTGGAGCGATCCCGCAATATTGCTATCTGAAGTCCGTATAGTTTTTTCGTTTGTTTGTTTGTTTGTTTTGCGTAATTCATAAAGGATATTTATAATAAGTAAGCAATTAATAACAAATATATAAACAGCATATTTATAAATTTATTTGGTTTCAATTTATTGTTATTTCTAATAATAAATTAATTAATATTTTAATTAATTATAGATATATTTTTCTTTTTTTGTGCAGCTTTTGATTTTTGTAAAATAATTTGGCGGTTTATTGCAGGTAATATGATAGAAAAATCACAAAAATCCGTTAAAATCAAAAAGTTGTAGTCCTCTAACGGAAAAAGTATCGAAATTTGTTATACGAAAGTATAGATAGCCTATCATTTAAAATAATACAAAACTAATTTTGATTACTTTATATAATATTTTCTACTCTGTACAATGAATTAAAAGAAATTATTATGTGCCTTAAAATGTGTTTAAAAAAGGGATGACGTTATAATTATTTATTTTTTTCTTTTACCTTTTAATCTAACAAGAATAAACATTTTGATAACTTTCCTTTTTTTTTTTTTTTTTCTTTTCTTTTCTTTTAAACAAACCAATAATAAACCTTTTGGTATCTCGTTATATTTCAAGATTAGTCTCCTTAATTTCCCGTTTTTTATTCCAACTAAACTTTACTGAATTTCTAGAATAAACTAATATTTTTCGTTGAAATATTCCTATGGATTTCAAGAATTTTTCTAAGAATATTTTGTTTGTAAAAGTACTCTGTGCATTTCGGGATTCGAAAATCCATATGCAATTAAAACCTCATTTTCTCACTCACTTTTTAAAAATATCTCGTCAGAATTTTCGCGGTTTGCGAAAGTCATTAAAATTTTAAGAGTAAATGAATTTTTTTGGATATATCTTCCAACATTCTCTTTACTTTAAGAAAAAATCATTCAGGATTTCATGCATTAAAAAAAAAAAAAAAAAAAAAAAAAAAAAGAAAAAAAACATGTAAGTCTAAATTTTTAGATTTGCCTTAGCTAATAGATTAAGCCATGTAAAGAAATTATTCTTTTGCAATTAATTTCCCATATTCACTGTTTATATGCTACCAATTTTTCTACATTCCAAATTTCTTGCTTGTTTAAAATTCACAAATATGAAATTTGTGATACCATTTAAATTTTATTTATTTTTAACAACTGGAAATCATTGCACTTTAATAGAAAATTTTATAATGAATTTTTGTTTAAGTAGTAATTATTTATTTATTTATTATTTATCTTATTCTTATTTTTATTTATTTATTTCTATTTATTTATTTATTTATTTATTTATTTATTTATTTTTTTTTTATTTTTTTTTTTTTTTAAGAGAGTAACATTTGCTATAACTAATATGTTTTTACTGAAATTTGCTTAAACAATATGTTATTGATTTCTGTTATATTAGGGTTCTATTTCTTAAGTTCTAACTTATGTATTATTAATTATTTGTAAATTAGTGCATTTTAATATTTAAAAAAAAAATATTTAAATAAATTATGAACTTTTTTGAAGTTAGTTATATGCACATTTAGTTATAGTATGCGCATATAACTAGATAAACTGAAAATTATATTGGCATAAACTTAAGAATACAATACTTATAAACTTAGCATAGATTTTCCCCTTAAATAAAAACTATACTTGTACACTAAAATATTATTACTAAAAATATTTAATATAATTGAAATAATGAAAAATATATAAAATTATATATACAATTTTTTTTTTAACATGCGTAATATAAGACAATATTATATCAAAATCTAGTAATTGCATATCTGACCATAGAATAACTATGTAGTATCTATATGTATTAATTATAATAGGGTAGTAAATTAATCGAACTAGATGATTTCAAATACTTAAATGCTCTAAAATTCGGTGAAATAATTGACATTAATAATTGCGAATTTATAATTTACTTATTATACATTAATTTACATAATTCAATAAACATGATAAAATAACTAAACACAATAATTCACGAAAATGTTTTCGGTACTAGTTATTAAGTTCAAAGTTTTAAATTTAATAAACTAATAAATACATATCTAGTATACATTTAAATAATAATATATACTTTGCATTCCCAAAAGCTTTGCTTTGATAAATATTCAAGCATTTCTTCTGTTGTTTGGTATAAGAACTAATCTTTGTTTCTATTTTGTTGAAATTCTTTGCAGTGACGGCTTAAGAGGATTACAGAAAGTCTTTTGAAATTCTGTACAAAAAAAAAAAAAAAAAAAAAAAAAAAATCGTGCTCATAACAGGATTTGAAAAAAATTGTGTTATCAATAATATTTCAAGATACATTTCTTTTCTTTTTTAATAAGGTTTTGTACTTTGTTCAACAAAGTGTTTCATGAAATATACTTTAAAACAAATCATAAAATCAAATTCTGTTTACAGTGATAAAATCTTTATTTTATTTTTATTTTCATCTTATATAATCTAAAAGTTTTAAACTAAAATAAAACATTTTTTGGATAATAAATATTATTTCTTTCTTACTGTTAAAATAGTTTTAAGCACGTAAAATAATATTTTAACTTATTACGTTATTATATTAATTTTAATTATTATCATTCATATGTTTATTAATAAATATTATTTCATTGATAAAATGTATGAAAATACCGATATTATTTTATTATATGAATATATTTATTAGTTCCTATTTTTATTCGTTCACTTCTTTTGCATCAAATTAAATAGTGTTTGCATATACCGATGAAGACTTTTTCTGTTTTTTTTGTTTTTTTTTTTTTTTTTTTTAATGGAATTATAGAATTAATGTTCCTAAATTTTATCTAGAAATAAAATAAAATACTGAACGATTGTTTTACTTTGATGAAAAAACCTTGCTTCAAGGTTTTAATTTACACAGAGAATCATCATTTCGTGGTAAAAGTATAATAAAGAACTACTGGCGTCATTTTTCACCAAAATTATTATTACGTTTTTTTTTTTTTTTTCATAAAGTACTAAGCAAAAAATTAAGCTAAAAAAAATAGATCAAGCAATTTTTTTGGTTTTAAGCACTCAATTATTACTGAGAGTTGCTTTTATTTATTTATTGACTGATTTTTATTTACTTATTATTATTATTATTATTATTGTGTTAATTAGAACCTTTAAACTAAAAAATATGCTTTCATGAAAAAATATATATATATTATTTCGTGTAATAAGGGTTGGAGAAGGATTTGAAGTATAAAAGCACTTCTCGTACTCTGTACTTCATAAAAATATATATATATCTTCTTTTTTTTTTCTTTAGTACGACAGGACTATTTATTTCAATCTGGCATTTTGTTTTTACTTATTAATTGATTTTTATTTACTTTATTATTATTATCATTATTATTATTGAGTTAATTAGAACCTTTAGACTAAAAAATATACTTTCATGAAAAAAACATTTTTTCGGTTGTGTACAGGTCTACAAACAAAGTATCAACTTCGCATTTCCCAGTAAACACAGCTTAGATAACAGCTGTCAAAAGCAAATCCACAGTACAAACTGTATCGGAGCATTAACACACAGCAAGTCTGTTATCCAAAGAAGCTCAGAGTTCTTTCAGTAGCAATGAAAGCATTTGGCGAAACTCAACTGAGATTGACTATTTTGGCGTAAAGCAAACCTGCGTAGAAAAATGTAGAAAATTCCACAAACTCGATAGCTAATGAAGTAACCTCTTCCATATTTGGTATAACGATGATGATTATTTTCCCATCAAGGTCAAGTCGCCAAGGAACGAAAAATGTCGTCAAATTTGGTGCCAAATACTTTACCGGCATTAATGGGGCTTTTTAAAGTATTTTAAAGCTATTTTAATGCAAAAACAAACTAAAAATGCTGACAATTAACATTTTATCACATGACTAAGTATCTTTGAATTTATTTACATACAAATAACTACGAATTATTTACAAATTCGTAACACTACTCCCAAAGACTGCACGTCTCGGGCAGTACAACCCTTGGTCCAGAGGCGAAACTAAACAAATTGCACAATCTAAAATACAAAATCTAAGTAGCATATAACAAAAAAAAAAAAATAACAATACAGATTGCAAAATTAAGTCAGAAATATTTACAAAAAAAAAAAAAAAAACCTACAAATATTTATATACAAATTACACATATTATACATATTACACATATACAAATTTAAAAAATATTTACATTTCAAATTTGAATATTACCGTTTACTGTGATATGTGGCTAACCGATCATAATGAATGTATTTCGGTTTGAATAAGGCTGTTTAAAAAATCATAACCACAACATCATTCAGTATTTTTAAGACTGTGTAGGGACCTTCTAAGTTATGCTGTAGCTTCAGAGAGAGTCATTTGCATCGAACAGATTTCAGAACCAAAATTTTTATCCTTCCTTGAATTCATATTGTGTAGCCTTTATAGATCATACCTTCTGTTCATTTTCTACGTTTCCATGTGAATACGCTCCCGTGCAAAGTTGTGTATGTCTTCAAATCATGCCCAGAGATATTGGATGTACTCTTCGGGAAATGAAGGCGCATATGGTGGACGACCAAACCGGAGATCCCATGCGAGACGAAGTTCGCGTCCAAACAGCATCTAAGCTGTAGAATTACCGGTGGTTTCATAAACAGCGTTTCAATAAGACAGAAGGAACAACGGCAACTTCAAGTCGCAATCTTGTTGGTTCCTCGATACTAGGAAAGAGAGGTTATTCAAGATAGTGCGGTTAAACCTCTCAACCATGCCGTCCGACTGGGGATGTAGTTGTGTTGTCGGGGTTTTTGTATGCCGAGTAGATTTCATAGTCCTTTGAAAACAACAGAGTTAAAATCCGTATCTTGATCGGTATGAAGCTGTAGGGATGTGCCATACCTTGAAATTCATTCCTGCACTAAAACTTCTGGAACTGAGCATGGCTCTTGATTGAGAATGGCATACACCTCAGACCACTTGGTGAAATATTCCATTACGACGAGGATGTACTTAATTCCAATGCAGGGCCGTAGCAAAACACCCAAGATGACGATTGCGATCAGCTCAAATGATGCTCCCACGTTATACCGTTACAATTTTCGTCGGCGTCGTTCCTTCGGGCCTTTACGTGCTGCACAAGCATCACAAGAATTGCAACACGGTCATCAGGATGTAACTCTACTTTCCAATAAACGGTCTTCAGATCCAAAGTCGAGTACCATGCATTTCCAGCAAGTGTGTCCAATGTGTCGTTAATTCTAGGAAGAGGGTAACTATCTTTCTTCGTGATGTCATTCAAACGACGATAATCCACTCAGAATCTTGTTCCACCATCCTTCTTTTGCACCAACACTATGGAAGAGACCCAAAGATTTGTTGATGGTTCGATGATGTCATTATATGCTGCATCTTGTTTAGAAGCTCAGCCACATCTTCCTCCTTAGCAATTTGAAGTCTTCTTGAATGCTGCTTGATAGGAGGATGATTTCCTGTGTCAATTCTATGCTGGATGATGTTTGTCCTTCCGACATCTTCAGGTGTACGAGAAAACAGTTCTCTGAATTTATAGATTAGCTTCCCCGCGGAACGTCTCTGTTCGATTCCTAATCCTGCATTCTTGATTAATTCCGTCATTAAAACCTCAGAAAACATGGACTAGGTTGGTTGCGTGTGGGTTAATGCATACAACAAGATTGCAGGTTGCTAACACCTCATCCTTTTTTCACAATCTTTACTTTACCACTTATGGGAAAGGATATACAACTGGAGCTGAAGCCACCAGAACTCCTCTCAGGCTATTGTCTGTGTTCGGGTATTCAATCAGTCCATAGCGGAAGTATTGTTCTTTAGGAGGTGTCCCGGAAACTATTGTATCAGTGTGTGGAGGGATGGAGTTTTCGGATTTGCCTGTTATCTGATAAATTGGTTGAATGCCTGGATTTTCAGTGTTAAACACAACTACGTCTTTTGAAATTGAATGCAGTTCATTATTCTTAATATCCAATTTAAAGTTATACTTTCTCAGGAAATCAAGCCCAAGGATTTGAGGATCAGCCCAAGGATTAGATGTCAGCTACAAATGCCATATGATGGTAACTGGAATTTCCAAATGTGACGGTCAAGTTCATTTTTCCATGGATTTTGATTTCGTCACCAGTCACAGTGTGGAATCTAACGCAGAACGGCGTCCAGATGATCTTCTCTTTTAGCTTTTAAACTACATTCGTTCTAACGATGGTTACGTTCGCTCCAGCATCCAGAATAAAACGGCAGGTGGTGTTGTTAACTTCACCATAAACATAAAGTTTATTCTCGTCACCACTCATCGATGAAACATAAAATACTGTAAATTTTGGCTCTTTAATATTGGTCAACCTCTGCTCTGCGAGTGTACCTCTTCTTAGTTTCCCTGCGTTGACTCTGAAATCTGGCTATTCTTATTTTGTTGTGTTGGACAGTCCCTCTTCAAATGTTCATCTCTTCCACAGCCTCAGCACTTTATCTTCGGATTCTGTACTTCTTTACTGCTTTTAAGGCTGCACAACCGTCTCGTGATGTCTGCGAGATTTTTCTTTTCTTACTTCAGATCAGCTTCTGTATCATCTAATGAGACTGCTCTGATGGGATGGCGGTCTTTACGGGAGGCTTGTTGGGCTACCTCACTCTTCAATGCATATTCTAAAGCTGATTCAATATCTTTGACATTGGTGAGTCTAAGTGCCTTTTGAATTTTTGGATCTCGCACGGCATCGATGAAGTATTCAAGAACCAAATTATCTCGAGTTTCAGCGTGACAGTCGGAGAAAGCTAAGTGTGATAGTCTCTGAATATCCGATGCCAGCTCTTGCAAGCTTTCACCTGCTTTTTGTTAACGGGATTTTAACTGGAGGCGTCTATAATCATTAGAACATTTTTCTGCAAAACGCAGCTCCAGTGCTCTGGTAAGGGCCTCAGAGTCCTGCCGTTATTCCTTCGAAATAGTTCTTAGTATATAAGCTGTATCTCCCCGTAATGCTACTGCTAAAAGTACTGTCATGATAGTAGCAGAGTCTCAGCTGTTAGCTTCAGCTACGATGGAAAACTGTGCCTTATATACCTTCCATTAGGATCTACCATCGTAGAAGGACAGCGTAGTTAATTCTTGATTCTGTATACTTTTATCTGTCCTTTCATCTTTCTGGGGCATGAATGCTAACTTTTCATCAACTTTTCTCTCAAGACCTTCCTCGATTCTCTTTTGCTTTTCGATTTGCTTTCTATCTCTCAAAAATTTCCTTTTAGTTATTGATCGAAATCTTATTTAATTTTCTCTTCAAAATTCTCTTCTTTTTTCATAAATTTTACCTGAATTTCACCAATTATATTTTCCATCACTGTTAATTTACGCTCTATTATTTCTTTCACTGTCGAAAGTTCTCTCTTCATCTCGTCTTGATTAGATATAATTTCTTGGGTCAATCTCGATTCCATCTTTTCCTGTGATGATTTCATTTCTTTTATTTCTTCACTCAAACTATCTTTTCTCTCTCTTTGCCAGTCTTTCATACTGTCTTTCATTTCTTTCTGTCCAGTTTCCATAGTATTTTTCATTTCACTCATCTGGACAGCTAACCCTTCAAGAAAATTCTTCATGCCCTGTTCCATACCTCTAGTTATCACCATTCACAGATAACCCCACTCCTGACACCAGAAATGTTGAGTACTTCGGGGTTCGTGAGTTGTCCGTGAATAAAAAGTGAATATTGCAGAGGCTGCAAACTTTGTTTACAGAAAATTCTAGAAGAATGCAGGTCTATAAACCAAGTATCAACATCACATTCACCAGATAACAGCTGTTAACAATAAATTCACAATACAAACTATATCAGAGCATTAACCCGCAGCAAGGCAGTAATCTAAAGAGGCTCAGAGCTCTTTCAGTAGCAATGAAAGTATTTGCAAAACTCGAGAGAGACTGACTGATTAGGCGTAAAGCAACTCCTTAAATACCCGCGTAGAAAAATATAGAAAATTTCAGAAACTCCTCAGCCAGTGAAGTTACAACTTCCACATTTGGTATATCGACGATAAGGCTTTTCTCGCCAAGAAAACCAAAAAACTGGCCAAGGACGAAAAGGTCGTCAAATTTGGAGCCAAATATTTTAACGGGCTTAATGAGGATTTTTAACATGGTTTTAACGTGTTTTAAAGCTATTTTATTTCGAAAACAAACTAGAAATGCTGAAAATTAACATTTTTTCACCTGATTAATCCTCTTCGAAAGGATTTACATAAAAATAACTATGCATTATTTACAAATTCATAACAATATATACATATGCATCTCTCTCTCTCGCTCTATGTATGTGTACAGTTGGTAACAAAAGTCTCCGAACACTAGCAAAAATTCCTATATAAAAAAGTACACTTAATACAGTTTTGTTAAATAAATCCTTGTCGAATCCTGTTTTTAAACTGACTAAGAATAGGATTCGACAAGGATTTATTTAACAAAACTGTATTAGGTGTACTTTTTTTTTGTATAAGAATTTTTGCTAGTGTTCGGAGACTTTTGTTACCGACTGTATATATATATATATATATATCAATAATTTATTATTATTATTATTATTATTATTATATTTTCCAAATAATAAAACACATTTTGAAAAATTAGGACAGCTTTAGACCCCGATGTAGTAAAAAAAAATTCCGGTTTTTAAAGTTTGTACTTGGTTTGTAAAAAGTATTATTTTCCTCTTTAGCGATTATTTTGTATAAAATATGCATATGCATATTTAATTCTCTTTCTCTTTCGAAACGTAAGTAATGCAAGTTTTAATACAATGGTAAATGTAACAAAATAAGTCTTCTATAGGCAAAATAAATAAATATATAAATAAATAAACTATAAAAATATTATATGTTAACGTTAAATGTTAAACGAAAAACTAAACCCTTTATGAATCCGAACTTTCATTACAATTTATTCATTAGACCTCGAAAACGTTGAGGCTTCTATTAAAAGTTATTCCTTACGTTAAAATCTTTCATGTTTTCTACACTTCACTTGGCACTTTGTTTAATTCCTAATCATGTACATTGTTACTCTTCGCTCTTCACTGAATCCAGATGTCACTGACAGCCACAGTATGAATAGCTGTAACAAAGGAGATATTCCATTTCCCCTATCTGCTCCTGAGATCCATTCATCTCCACTTTCTTATTTCTAATTGGATACTGCATTTAGGAATGGGTTGTTTAAGAATATCAGTTGAATTCATCCCACTGTACATGTGAACGAGAAAAGAACATTTTTATTTTAATTGATTTTTTTTTCCTTATAAAACGTTTCGATTAATGAAGTTTTTCTAAAACTCTTAAGCACGCTAGATATATATATATATATATATATATATATATATATATATATATATATATATATATATATATATATACATATATATATATACATAATACTTATGTATTTATATTTCTTTTATAGAGTTTCGAATTCATTTTAAAAGTGGTAAATTATATTTTAATTTATTTTATTATTATTATGATTATTATTATTATTATTATTATTATTATTATTATTATTATTTTAACAAGTATTAATACTTTTTGTTTTCGTATATGATGCATCTGAATGAATTGGAATACAATTTTAGACATGTACGAATCGACATTTTAAAGTATTTTATGTTGTTTATGCAGTTTCTTATAAAACTGCAAAAACGCAGTTTACATATAATTTCGCATTTTTCACATATATATTACTATTTATTAGTTACTAGCAGTTTTAGTTCTTCGCATGTGGAAAAATTAAATAAGAAAATATATATTGTATACTACCCACCCTGCTTTCTCTTTCCCCATATATATATATGCATATTATTGCATTTTAGTTTAAGATATAAAGTATTTAAAGAATGTTATTAAAACATTTCCGATTTACAACAAAAACAGTTTAAAGTAGTTCTATTAATAGTTTTTTTTTTTTTTTCATAGAATTTTTAATCTACACCATTTTTTATAACTCATTAAAATAATTTTGATTTATCCTGTTTATGTCTCATAAACTGTATACTCGCAAAATAGTGCACTTGAATTTAGCACAACAAGAAAAAAAATAAATAAAAAACTGAAATGCAATTTGAGCCTTTTACAAGGATATCCCTAATACATTCAAAAAAATTTGTGACCCTGTAAATGAAGGAATACAACTTTTTGAACAATATTCAAAGAAAAATAAGCTAAAAAAAATCACATATTCCAAAATGCAGTATTGGAGAAAAATAAATTTAAAAATAATTATAAAGCATTCACTAGCTTTGTTATGTAATTAATATTGATACAATCTGACGAAGTTAAAATAGTCTAATGACAAATGTAACTTATAGACATAACGTATTTGAATTATTTTGTGTATCCATTACATGAGCTAGTTTGCTGTTCAAAGTAAAAATTTTCAAGTTAACTTCCTACATAACAGAGATACCTAAATTTTGACTTCCTGCTAACATATGTTTTTATGTTGTGCTCATAAAATCTCAAAGACTAAACAGACACGCATAGAGACTTAGAGACCAGACTCTAAAAGTCTGATTTTCGTATTCAGTGGGATTATTAAAATTATTGAAAAAAGTCAGTTTCGAAAATCTGACCTAAAAACATTTTAGGGTCACTGAAAAAAAAAAAAAAAATCTTGTCTTTTACAAACTTGTTACCATTCTTTTTCAACGTACGGAAATAATTCTTGAGTTACAATGTGATAAAATAATATTTTTTTCTCTAACTAGACGGTGTTGCTAGTCTTCTCTAACATCCTGATAGCTGTTTTCTCTCTCGCAGTTATTATTCCAATCTGTAAAAGGGCGCATAATTATGCGGGAGGGACAACAAAAAGTTCAATTTGTGTTATGCTATGAAAATTTAAATCAAGTGATGGTTGCAACGCAAACGGTGTTCATTACATCTCACAGAAAAAGCTCCAGATAATCAATCCTTAAATCGATGGGTGTAGCAATTCAAAGAAACTGGAAACGTAACAAAAGGTGCATCTCCAGGACGATCAAGCACTTCAGACGTCCTATGTCAGATATCTTGAAATGTCAATTATTAGTCACAGTTTAACATTGGGATATACGATTACAAAAACATATTCGCAGGAGTTCTTCGATAACCATGTACTCTCTCTATCACATATGAGTGAAAGAAAGTAACGAGCGTAAAAGCTAATTTTATAATAGCTACTCCCTTTCAGAATTGAATTGATTTTTTTTCCTCCAACATCTGTACTTTCTGCAATCGAATGGTCCTATTCCACACAACGATATTTCAGACAACTTTCATTTGAACTAATTTTTGCTACAATTTTTGGAAGCCGAAATCAAAAAGATGGTTACAATAGTTGAGTCAAAAATTGTTCGAAAAACTGGTTTTCACGGTATACAGTACATGTCAAGCGCAGTTACTTACCGCTGTTACGGGGACGACGTGGGAGAGCGAAGAGAACAACGGTGAATGAATTCCACCCCGGCTCTGTTTTTACTCGGAGCGTAAGGTGCTTTTTTCTCATTGTCTTGTCACAGTAATAGGAGTTGCTCATACGAAAAACGTTCTCTGACTACCCAGAAAAATTGTTCTTATTCCCAATTCCTATTACACTGGCCGTTGAGGTGATTTGAGCCAACAAAATTGGCAAAAATTAACAATTACCTCAAAAGTTATGCGTAAACTCTTTGTGTGCAGCAGGGACATTACATGGAAGTTGAAAGATAGTTATCTTGCATATTATAAAGTATTAATACAAAAGCACCTGATAAACAGCACAATTTTAGTAGTTTAAAACATGTATATCAAATAATTATTTAAAATCGAATTTAGTGTTTTTTGGACTTTGAACTCGTGATTACGATTTATAGTCAATTTTTAACTTTTGTCAAAATTTAAGTTTGGAGATTTCTATAAAATGCATTTTAAATGTTTAATTTAAAAAACTTAGGGATTTTGAATCTCTATCTATTTAAAAGTTGGAATTTATTCAGCTCCCGGATATTATCTAGCACGACTTGTAAATTGGAAGATTGTCAGCTCTCATATTTCAGATAAGCAATGCAAAATGTCTAAACAAAAACATTTCACTTGCTTAAAGAAAAAAAAAAAAAAAAAAAAAAAAAAAAAAAAAAACATACGCAAACAAATTATTGTCAAACATAGCTAAAACTCCTTATGACTAAATCAGTTTTATAATAGTGATGATGATGATGATAATAATAATAATAATAGTAAAGCATTTAAATCGGTCTATCTGTTCGAAAGCTACAATGCATATCAAAGACTCAGACAGACAACGGCTTAAAACTTATAAAACTCCTCTTTTTCGGTGTGGGATTAAAAGCTGTATTTTTTAGGTATTATTGCTTAAATTTGTAATAAACTTCATTGTGTGCATTTTTTTTTTTTTTTTTTTTTTTGTGCTTATAATAGAATTTAAAAAGCCTTGATGTCGCATAAAAGAAGATATCGCATTAATTTTTTTAACACTTTTTTTTATTTTTTCTAGTCTTGTTCTCAAATTAAAAGTGCTAAGTTATAAACAACTTTTTTTTTTTTTTTTTTTTTTTTTTTAAAGATTTCGCATTTTGAAAGGCACTTTAATTTTAATTAGCAATTGCACAGTATCTCATCTAAGTTTAAAAGATTTTTCAAAAGGCTTAAAATATAAATAAAATACAAAGAGATTTGTGTGACACGATATCAGTTTTAAAGAAGAGTAACTAATTCTATTTTCCTAGAAAGAAAATATTTACTGTACTTTAAGCTCTTTTATTTAGAATTTGAAAGGATTTTTCGAGTAAAATTGATCGATACAGCAATCTTTTCTGAAATCTATGTGACATATAAACAACACGATTTAGTTCCATGCAAGACCTAACAGTGAATAAAAAATATACATTGGCGCCAGAGAATAAGGTGATATATTTTACGTATAGTTCGTGTAATTTAATATTTCAAAGTTAGTTTTTTAAACAAATTACTATTCATTTTCATCCATATGGATCATGACACAAAATAACTTATAGCGTTATTTATTTATTTATTTATTTATTTTTTAAGTACATAGCAGGTCATAACGTCCTACTTTTTCACATGTCTGTTTTTGTTATAATACTTTTTTATTTTATTGAGTTGCAGAAGCTCTATGACGTTTACGTTTTGTAACAAAGTAAATTAAAGATTAAAATATAATAATAGTACGAAAAAATTAGGATATTTTGACCATTGGTATATTTAAATAGCTTAAAATAAAGTAACGTTAAATATATGTATTCTGTATAAATAAAGACAAGTATTTGGCTGTGTATCTGTGTGTCTGTGTGTTTGTCTGTGCTCTGGTACTCACACTACAGATCGCAGAGCTACAAAACTTTACAGATAGGTAGCTGGGCTACTTAGACTGTGCAACGCATTAATATTTTTGTAAATTTTGAATTTGATTTTTTTTTTTTTTTAATACAATATTAAACATTGGCTTCTCTGTTTCATTTTTGTAAAATTTATTCTTTAACTTCAATCTTCTGCTTTTTTTTAGCAACGGCTGTTACGCTATTTATTTTTTATTTAGTTAATTCATTCATTTAAAGGCGAAATATTTTTTTTTCTTTTTATATTTATTGAAAATAATATGGTAATGTAGGTAAAAATTATATGGTAAAAATTAAGTACTTTAAATTTTAAATTAAAAAAATCATTTATAACAGTTATGTTTAATGTATAACTTTTAGAGTATAACAGCTTTTTATTTTTTATTTCATTTTTTATTTCATTTTCATTTATTTTTTAATTAATTCTTTTGAAAGCGATTCTTTTTTATTTTCTTTTTATTTATTTATAGTATTTACCGGAAAAAATGGCAGTATACAGGGTGAGTTTGACATAATCTGTCAAACGAAAGGAGGTGATAGAACAGCCCATGGGGAGCATAAAACACCATAGAAACCCTGTCCTATCTCTAACCGTTTCCGAGTTATGGTAGATAGAAGAAAAATCTGTTTTTTTCCATCCCGTCTGAAAAAAACCAAATTTGTGAGCTTTCTGAAAGCGTTACATGCAAAACAAGCCCATATTTGAAAAGAGCGGAAAAAATCCTATCGGGTGACATCATTTACATCAGGATAACTTAATTTGACGGAGAGCTACAAGCGCTAAAATATTGGCGAAGTTTAAAATCGAGTTGTCGCCAAATTCTTTAACCGTCAATTCTGCAAACACCGTTCAAGCAAAAATCGGTCAAATTTACCAAAAACTTCTCCATTCCACAAGCTTTAGAATGAGCTCACAATAAACTATATCGGTGTCTTAGTTCAGGAGAAATTCAGCCTTTTGTTTGAAAAACATTCATCACTGAGAAGGAGACTCACGGTGTGCCAAGGTCGTTCCTGGTTTCATGTCCGCCTTCAGCCCGCTGTTTTGTCAGATGCAAAAAAGAAAAAAAGAAAGTTTTAAAGACAAACAAGAAAAGTAACAGTAATATAGAGATATTTAATTTTGCATATAGTAATTAATTATTTAGACCGATTTTACTATGTTTAGGTAAATAAATGAAGTTGTTGCAAGTTTTGAGTATTTATTTATAATTAATATACAAAAGTGTTATGATTAATGTTAAAAAGTTATTAGTTCAAACTCTGTAAAAACAGCAAACTTAAATTCCTTATAATTTATTTTAAGTACATTACTGAAATTTTGAGAGTCTGAAATGCTGGATTCCACAATATTAATAACATTTTTAACAGCTTCTTGAAATTTAGAAATTGCTAATTAAGGAAATTAATCATATTAATTAATTGGCACTTAATATGGCCATTAAATAGTTTATTATAGAAAAGGTTTATAATAAATCATCCTAATTAAGCAAATATTTTATCAAAATTCTTATATCTGTTTTACTAAAAAAATATTTTTTTTTTTTTTTTAAAGGCTTAATTAGTTAAATAAAGCAAAAAAAGATGTAATTTACTCAATCTTTATGAATTTGCTTGTCGAATTTTTATGATATGATAAATTGAAAAAAAAAAAAAAAAGATAATAAAAATAGCATTTTATTGTATTGGTTTGATTTCAAATATTTCAACCAATTCACTCTTTTATACCTTATAACGGATGTAATATCTTTTCTTAACAATACTTAACTATTACCTTATTTCCTAGTTATGGAATATTTATTGATTTTCTATATCTTGTTACGAAGTATTCATGCATAACATTATAATCATCATCCTTAAATGCATTAAATAATGTTGTAAAATTTAGATTTCGAATGAAAATGAAATACTATTTTAGGATATTTTCATAGCAAATCAATAAGGGCAACTTTAATAAAATTTCATATTTAAGATTTTTTTTTCTTTCTGTGTGTGCATCTGTCTGGCTGTCTGTGCTCTGCAGCTCAGACTACTGAACACAGAGTTACAAAATTACACCAGAGGGTAGCTTCGATCTGTATATGTGCACCTCGTTGATTTTTTTTTTACTTTATTCCTTTATTATTATAATTATAATTATTATTATTTTATGCATTGACTTTTCTGTTTCATTTTCTAAAATTTATTCTTTTATTTCAATCGTCAGCGTATCTCAACAACGGATCTAAAGCTATTTATTTATTTATTTAGGTCATTCATTTGAAAGCGAAATCATATTTATTCATTTATATTATTTATTTATTTTTTTTATTTTAAGCAACGGCTATTAAACTAATTATTTTTAAAAGGAGACTTCGACAGTTTCGCTGGTCAATATTTAAATTGATTTTCAAAATTAAATAAATAAATAAAATAAAATAAATCACTATTTTTTTTATTTTTTTTATTTTATTTTACATCACTATATAAATAGAAATATAGAAACTACATTGCATTTGCTGCATCAGGTCCAGGTTCTCACTGCCCTCATAAATGTCTTTCCCGGGCACTTCAAATTGGTTATTTATCGAAGACAGGTGGAGCAATTATTATTCAAGAACTACATTTTTTAAAATTACTGTTTCTCAGTATCTATTAAATATTTTATTTTTTGAACCATGTAAGCCCTCGCTCTTTACACTATATTACAATTTTATTCCAACCAATGTAATAAATGAAAAAAAAAAAAAAAAAAAAAAAAAAAAAGTTTTAAGAATGAGATTTAAGAGGAGATTTAATGAGTTAAAGATTCCTTTAATTGAAATTTAAAAAAGTGAGTTTTAATAAAATTTATTTACATCTAATAATATGTACTATATTACAACTTTTTCCGATAAATAAAATAGATTTAAAAAAAATGTATTTCTCGTTTA
Organism: Salticus scenicus; assembly: GCA_963930645.1. NCBI lineage: Eukaryota > Metazoa > Arthropoda > Arachnida > Araneae > Salticidae > Salticus > Salticus scenicus. The sequence continues at coordinate 130,569,724 of OZ005656.1, read as the reverse complement.
AAGGAATTAACTAAATAAATAAAAAATAAAAAGTTGTCATATTATAAAAAATGTATTAAAACATAAATGTTATAAATATTTTTTTAACTTAAGATTTAATGTGTGTAAATTTTTCTACTGTTTTTGTACCATTTGATTTTAATAAACATAATAAAAAAAAATGAAAATGAAAAAAAAAAAATATTTTTTTCGCCTTTAAATGAATGAATTAAATAAATAAAAACTAAATAGTGTTATAGCCGTTTCCATTATCCGTAAACGATTGAAATGAAAGAACAAATTTTTGAAAATGAAACAGAAAAGTCAATAGATGAATTGAAAAAAAGAAATCAAACATTTCAAATTCGAAATTTGAATAATCTTGATAAGGCGCACGTGTGTAAAGTCCCAGCTACCCATATATTAAGTTTTGTATCTGTACTATTAATATTCTGGTCACCTTGCTGGGCAGCGCAGACAGGCGCACACACAGATACACGCACAAACACTTCCTTATATTTATATAAATTTTTTTAATTCATTCATTCATTTGAAAGCGAAATCTTTATTTATTTATTTATTTATTTTTATTTTTATTTTTTTTTTTTTATTTTTTTTTGGTAACAACTATGTTTATATATAATTTTTATATTAGATGCGAAAATATACATATATGACACCGCCCTTTATCAAAAGATGTCGCTTTTAAAACTGATCCCGTGTCCTTTAAAATTTTAATAGTTGTATTCGATAGTACTTCATTTCAGCTGCCAAATGCAGTATGTGACGTTTAGTCTGAGTATAATCATCTAACTTTTTTAACTCTTTGAAAATGGCGAATTTTATTCCAAATAAACATATTTTGCGAGAAGTTATTTTACATTATTTTATTTCCAATAAACGTGCAGAAGAAACGTATCGTTTGCTTGTAGACATTTACGGTGAACATGCTCCATCGAAATCTACTTGCAAAGAATGGTTTTATAGATTTGAAAATTGTGATTTTAGTACTGACGATAAAGAACATGGAAAACCACCTGAAAAGTTTAAAGATGATGAATTGGAAACATTATTTACTGAAGATTGTTGTCAAACATAGTTAAATTTAGCTGAATCATTAAATCTTGATCGATCAACTGTTGTAAAACGTTCAAAAGAACTAGGAATGGTTCAAAAAGCTAATAACCGGGTCCCACAAGAGAAAGAAACATTGAATGCAGAAAAAACATTTGTGAAATGCTACTTCAATGATACCAAAGAAAAGGGTTTTATGTATGAAATTGTTGATATGAAATGTGGATTTGTTATAAAAATCCTAAGTACAAAAAAGCTTATGTGAAACTTGGTGAACCTAGTCCATCATAACCTAAACGAGATACTCACTGCAATAAAGTAATGTTTTGTTTCTGGTGGGATCAAAACGGTGTAATATATTATGAACTGCTAGAAAATGATGAAACCATGAATGGCGATGTTTATCGAAAACAACTTATACGTTTGAAACGAGCTATATAGGGAAAACGATCAGAATGGGTAAATAGGTACAATAAATTATTTTTTCAGCATAACAATGCAAAGCCCTATGTTGCAAACATTGTAAAAAAAATAAATAAATAAATAAATAAATAAAAAACTTAAAGTAAAACACTGGTATATTTTACCCCACCCACCGTATTTACCAGACATAGCACTTTCAGATTTTTATCTTTTCAGATCGATGCTGTCATATCTTTCTGAACAGCGGTTCAGTTCTAGCACAGAAATCGAAAATTGGCTTATTGATTGTATCGCCTCCAAGGACCAGGATTTCTACAGAGAGGGAATCAGTGAATTACATGACAGATGGATGAAAGTTGTAACTGCAGATGGGAACTACTTCGAATAAATAAATTTTTCGTTTTATTACCTGATAATTGTGTTTTATTTTAACAAAAAGGACGGAGTCATATTCACACACCCAATAATATCACTAATTGTACTAAATTTATAAATTTATTCTACTTAAAATTTCATTATTACAAAGTGAGGGTTAAAAAGCGAATTGATTGAGTCTTGCTAATACAGGGTACCACAATGAAATTGTTTAATTGATGCTGAGATATATCCGTCTGTAAAATCGTAATTCTTAAATAATAGTAACTCATCTGTCATCCAATAAATAACCGAAAAGAAATGCCGGGAAAAGGCATTGTAGCTGGAAGTGGGAGACCTGACCGGACAAAGTAAGACAAATAAAGACGTGCTGAAGGCATCGGGTAGTCGAACCGATGCTTGGAGCTATTTCATTGGGATTTTTTTTCTCTATAAATTGATACAAAAAATTATTGATTCAATTTTGAAAATTCATTCAAATATATTGAACAGCGAAGCGGGCAAAGCCTGCCAATAAATAATGTATTTTGAATTGAAAACGCTAGAAATATAAAATTAGAAGTGGTATAATCTTCATGGATTTTATTTCGAATTTTCTATTGGTATAATATTTATAATTTTTCTGTATTTGCTTCAAGTGTCAATGCGTACTACTTTCTTTGGGAAATTTGTATGGGAAAATATAGAACAAATTTTTGTGATGACTACATATCCTATTTTGTTTGCATTTTCGGTCAAATTTCATAATTTTGTGTCATTTCTGCATTAGAATTTAGAGGAGGGGAGGGAACAAAATAATGGTTACTAATTCATTACTGATTTGTTTTCCGTATATGAAAAAATTATTATTTTCTTTTTTCATGGATGATTTATAATTTGTATGCATATACACTCACTCATCTGGGGTATCCGTACACGCATAGAGTGCATCTCATATCATCACTTGTACGGATTGTAAAATTTTGAATTATTTTTCTTTATTTTGTTTTGATATAGCAAATGTTAAATGTGCGTCTGAGTTATTTTCTTTTTCTTTCTTACTGATATGTTAAAAGTTCTTTTCTCGGATATCATTTAATATCAATATATATATATATATATTATTATTTGTAGTTTGAGAAGTAGATGCAGATTGATGAAATGTTTCTGGATTTCGTAATACAGAGTATTATGTTCTTCTCTGTCATTTGCTAAAAGCAATACGTTAGATATGCTGTCTACTATGCATCATATACGATATTTTGTACATGACAAACATCTTCATTTAGTATACTTTTAGGTGTAAACCTTTCAGTTAATTCTGAAAGTTCTTTAAAGTCTTTGAAGAAAAAGAAATTTGTTTTTTCGTCAAAAGAAAAATAGTATCGTAAAAAATAGTATATAATATTAATTGTAAGTAGAAATATAACTTTTTAAATATAGGAGTTAATTCTGTAGCTAAAATATCTGCACATGAAAATAATAAGTTATTTAATTAACTGAAAATTATATAATAAATAATCATATTTATCTAACAAATGTTAATTAGTTTTATAAAATATAATCCACTGTTCTCTCGTCTGTTTCTTATATGTATATATATTAGGCCAAAATTTATTTTCAAATACTCCTAACAAGCAAATCCAATCTCACATATTTTGTTTTTAAAATGTCAAATAATAATTAGCTCTTAAGAAGTTGTTGTTTCTTTCTTGATTTGTAAATACATTTGTGGAACAAATGAGTAAAAAATATTTTTATGATAATAATAATAATAATAATAATACAGCCAAACTTCGTAAACGTGAATCTCAGGGTGGATAAAAAACTTGTTCCTGTTATCTGTAGTCCATGCAATCAGTAACTAATCTTTATATAACTAATCTAATCTTCCTTTTGACGGCGATTGTGGAAACAGTTCATGCTAAAAGTAATTCACATTAACTGTGTTCACGTTAATGAGGCTCGACTGTAATAATAATTTTTCTTACAGAAATTTTGTATTTTCTAAAACTACAAATTTTGTTTTGCAAAATCCGATCTCAGTCTGACAAATGATATAGTTTTTTTTATAGAAAAAGAAAAACCGTTGATACAGATTTTATCTAGTGAATTCATATTTCTTCTGTTTTGCCTGGTACAAATCTGAATCGAAACGCTCTAAATAACAGTTCGAAATGTGATTCCGTGTCCACCCAAGCAGCACCGAAACGTTCTCTGAACGTTCAAAAATTGTTCTGCAAACACGTTCTAAGAACGTTCACTCTGAATGTGTTATAGACGTCTATCTGTCCATCTTGAAGACGTACAATAGTACGGTTCAGAGAACGTTCAATGAACGTGTAACTATCACCATCGGTGTTATAGAAGCGTTCTGAGAACGTTCTATGTATACGGTCTCAGAACGTTCTAAACGATTTTAGAACGTTTTCAGAACGTTCTAGAAAACGTACTGTAAACGTTCTAAAATAGTGTAGAAACGTTCTGAAAACGTTCTATACACACGTTCTCACAACGTTATGTAAACAATTTTTGAACGTTCTTTGTACGTGCTAAAAATGTCTTTCTTGTATCATAAAATGGAAGAACTCGCAACAATTGTTCCGGGTCGAAAGAAGACACGACCCTTCGTCAGACGAACATAGTAGGCACGAGTGCTGAAAATACAAGAGCTACGTTGCAGTTTTTTTTGCAGCATTCGTGCCTACTTTGTTCGGTTGATGAAGGGTTATGTCTTTTCTCGACCCGGAACAATTGTTGCGAGTTCTTCCATTTTCTTCGAATTCTTGAATTTTATAGTGTCTATTCAAAGTTCTGCACTTGTTATTTTATTTACTTATTTTATTTTTATTTTTTTCCTTCCTTTCCTTATTTATCTTTTCTTTCCTTTTTTCCTTTTTGTGTAGTGCATTGTAATATGGTATAAGAAACGATCAAGTATTTTGAATATTCTGGATAAATATTTGAATTCAAAAACAAATAAATAAATTCAAGATTTGGAATATTTAGAAAAAATTTAAGATATATGCCCCCTGCTAACTAATTATTATTCCCCCCTAGATTTTGCATCATTATAATTTAACAATAGAATATAACCATATTTTGATATTGATTTTAATAAGTTAAGCAAAAAAACTTAAATATATTTTTATGTCTAAATTTTGAAACTTACTGCAAATTTTAGCATTCAAACACAAAAATTTTTTATTAAATTTTAAATTATCAATGGAATCTCAGATTAATGCCCAGATATGTTACATATTCTATTTTTAAACTATAATAATGCAGAGTCAATGGAAAACAAAAAATAAAAATTTGTTAAAAGAAGTACCCAAGTGTACAAAATTAAAACAATGAACTGTTTCCTCGTTTTCTTTTTTTCCACATAATTCTTAAACAAATAAACACAGAAGTATAAAATTTGGATAGCATGTTTTTTAAAATACCATGAATCGAATTTTATATAACTTTAGCATAAGTAATAATTCTTAAACTAAAAATCAGTAGATTTTTCTCGAAAATAAACTTTGGAAAAATGAAAAATTTCAGCAATTTTAGAAAAGAAAACTTAATGAAAAATGGTCATGAAGGTGCATTACAGATAGGTTAAAGATGTACGTGCATCTATATTTTATTTGTAGATTAAAACCGAAAATTTTTTCTTGAAGTCATTTTTTTTTTTTCTTTCTTTATTTTTTCGCGTGTGAATATTTTTTTTTTTTAATTTTACATAGAAACATGAAAATCGGATAAAACGTTCATTATTAAATTATTTATCGACGTTTTTATTATTCTAGTGATGGTCACAGTTTATACAAATTAGTAATTATTATTATTATTATTATTTTTTTTTTTTTTTCAAAAATTCCATTATTAAAGTAAAAGAGAAATGAACACAGAAAGAAAAATCAGGATTTTGTTTTTAACATTTGAGGGCATGTGCGTGTTCACTTGACTATAATGCATCATTAACACAATTTTTCATTAAGTTTTCTTTACTAAAATTGTTGAAATTTTTCATTCTTTCCAAAGCTTACTTTTGAGAAAAATTAATAATTATTACTTTAAAATTATTGCTTATGCTAAAGTTATGTAAAATTCGAATAATGGTATGATAAAGAACATGCCAGCCAAATTTTATGTCCATGTGTTTATTTGTTTAAAAGTTATGTACAAAAGAAGAAAATAGGAAAGCAGGTTTGTTCCTTTAATTTTGAACAGCGGTGTATTTTAAATACGTTAAATAAATAAATAAATAAATATATATATATATATATATATATATATATATATATTTAAATAGATTCCGTGAAATTTCCTTAATATTTTCATATTTCAAATCATGCGTATGCAAAATTTATTTAAATTATTGATTTTGAGTTTATAAATTTTACATACACCATGCAGTGAAATATAACAGTATAAAATGTGGTAAAACTTTTTGAACAATAAATAAATAATTAATTAAAAGTTGTTTCTGCAAACAAAACAAATAATAAAATAATAATAATAAATAAAATAAAATAATTTAAAACATTTAGAAATATTAAGAATCACCTTCATATTGTTTGTCTATGTTTTTTTTTTTTTTTTTTTTTTTTTTTTTTCTTTATTTCTTTTCTTTCTTTCATTTTTCTTCCCTTTGGATTTTGTGATTCATTTGTATGTACGTGTGCCTTTGTGTTATAAAATTTTACGTACATGTCTTCAAATATAATAACATACAGTATTTTCATTTTTTTTTTTTTTTTTAAACTATAATTAAGGAAAACTGAAAAGTTTTAAGATGCTCCTTACTGACTAATTATTATTTTTCCCTTTGATTTTGCATTAATATATTTTAACAATAGAACCTAACCATATTTGGGTAATTAATTTGCGAATTTCTTGTTAAGTTAAATATATATATATATATATATAGATAGATAGATAGATATAGATATATACAGTCGGTACCAAAAGTGTCCGAACACTAGCGAAAATTCCTATGTAAATTAAGTACACTTCGTAAGGTTGTATTAAATAAATCCTTGTCGAATCCTATTCTTAGTCAGTGTAAGAACATGATTCGATAAAGATTTATTTAACAAAACCGTATGAAGTGTACTTTTTTTACATAGGAATTTTTGCTAGTGTTCGGACACTTTTGTTACCGACTGTATATGTTTAAATACTGAAACTTATTGCAAACTTTTGGCATTCAAACATAGGACTATTTTTAAAACTTTAACTTATCAATGAATTCACAAATTAATACCTAGATATGTTATATATTCTATTGATAAAGAGTAATAATGTACAAATGATGGGAGAAAATAAAAATATTTAAGAGAAGTATTAAAAAAAAAATTAAAATTAGTTAATTAATCTATTTATTATCGATTTTGTGAAGATTTAATTTTAAAGTATTGATTTATAGTTTATGAATTTTACTTACACATGCATTGAAATATAACAATATAAAATATGATAAAATTTCTTGAAAATCTTTTAAATATAAAATAAATAAATTTTAAAATTTAAAATATTTTTAAAATTTTTAGAGAGCCGGCTGCTAACTATTTTTCCCTTGATTTTACAATACTACAGTCTAACAATAAAATCTAAACAAATATACTTAAATATATCTAACATTAAACTGTAATAATACAAAATCGAATGGGGAAAAAAATAATAATAATAAATAATTAAAAGGTAGTTAGCATGAAAAATTTAAAAAATTAATGTTTTCAAATTATTATTATTGCTCTTTATTTATTTATTTATTTTTTTATTTTTTATGGTTTTTGAAAACTTTAATTTATTTAATTTTGTTAAATTTGAATGCAGATTTGGGCAAAACTATGGAAATCCTAGACTAGACATATGAAAATTGTGTAGAATAAACTTATCTGTGATTGTGTATCCAAATGTCAGGAAGAAATCTTAAACCACACGCAATGAAAATAATGACAGAAAAAGTTACCGTTCTCTATCTTGGACCTTGGAGTCCGTGTTCGTGCTTCCGTTGTTATAACTGGCAAACCCAATAAAAATTTCACAGTTTGGCGAACTTTTTCGTTTTTTTTTTTTTTTTTTTTTTTTTTTAAGATTCAAGATTCAGCAAAATGTATATCACTTTTATATTATTAATTGAAAAGGAATTTAATTTAATTATATTTATTATTTTTGTGAGAAATACAAAACTCAAGATTTCTATTCAGTTTTTTTTTTTTTTTTTTTTTTTTTTTTTTAATATTACGTGTTATTGCGTATCTATTTAATAATATTTTGCAAAATAATTGACGTTTATTATGAAGTAAAATATAAAAATTTGATCGCAACTAAAATAATCGCATGCCTGCTTATATGAATCAATTACAATAAATTACAGGAAATGTTAAACTAGTGTCTTGTGACTATCACACAATTTTTTTCTTTATTTTCTAATACAATTCACATAGTTTAGATCAAATCACACATTTTACACAGTAAAATTGAAAAACAAAATAATATATATATATATATATATAATAATAATAATATTAACTTTTTTTTTTTTTTAATATCGATAACTTTGTTTTACATTATCACAGATAATTGATTCAACCGTTCGTTTTAAAAGATATCAACGAGTAATTTTGAAAAAATATTATAAAAATTTACACACCCGAGTAGGGGGGAAGGATTGCTATTCTTCTTGTTAAAAGTCTTGTTCACCGTTAATATTTTTTAAAAAATCAGTTTGACAATGTTCAACTAAAGAAATCCCTATTGTGTGTATTTATAAGAAAATTTTTCCTTTATTGTAATATTAAAAATTTTTAAAAAAATAAATGACAGTGCGACCTGTTGAGCGTTATATGTGTAAAAAAAAAGAGGGGGGGGGAATAATCACTAACTGATATCAAGGGGGAGCAAAATATAAGTTTTCAGGAAATTCTGTTCATTAGTTTTTGACCTAGAGATGACACAAAATTCTTATCACACATATCCAAACACACAGACAAACTGGCATTTTCTAAGAAATATCAATTTTTTATTAGAATATCTTAAAAAGGGAAAAATCTATCGAAACGCGGGAGCCAAAAATATTTACGAATCAAACCTTTCTTCTTTTTATTATAGAAGAAAGTAATAAATAAATAAGGAAAACAAAATTTTTAGCTACTTTATTTTTTTTTTTTTTTTTTTTTGTTTCAGCTTCTAAATTTACAATATCATAGATTATTTACAACGTATGATCACTTCACTGTTTATTATTATTATGTTTGTTACTTACATAAGAAAAAAGCACTAGATTTGTGAAAATGTTTAACTTCCGGTTTTCGATAAATATACACGTTTTGTGACTTCTGAGTATGATTTGGCTTTTTTTTTCACTTGAAAATGACTGTGAGTTCGTTAAAAAAAAAAAAAGAAATAAATAGAAATAAATAAATGTGGACGCGGTTTCTCAAGAAGCAATTGACGCAAAGTAACATAACATTTGAATGGACCAGGAAGTAAATTAGTGCTTATTAGCTTTTAAGATATTATCGTCCATTTTGTGGCGCTGATATAGTGTGATCCTATATAAGGAAAGGTTGTATCAGAACTTGTATGATACATAAATGCACTAAAGTTATATATGAGATCAGCATTATGTAAATCTCTGCTGATTCAATTTGGGTGCATATCGGTCGACAGGTGCTTCTGCTGTGCTGCAATTTAATCTTGTTAACGGGAAGGCAGTATATCAGTTTCTATGATATTTAAAAGCATCACATTTCGTTTGTAAGATGGCAATTGTAAAGTTAAATAAATTAATTTTCCATATCGGCTATGTTAGGTGGCGCTACTACGTTGAAGTTTTACCCGTTTAGTTAAAATTTTATTTCAACTTTTGTCATTTAAATACCACAAACTTGGTATGTGAAAAATATATTATTAAAATTTATTCTGATTGAATTCGGATACAAATTGGCAAACAAGTTGTGCTGCTATTACTTTTTACGATTTCTAGATGTCTACAGTCTACATTTCAGCATCTATTGCTGAAAATTACACGAAATTACATATATAAAAAGTTTATTATATGATGGTAAGTTGATTAAAATTCTGTAAATGCTAATCGTAGCTAACTTTGTTCATATAGAATGATATAAAAGAAAGTTTTGTGATGGTCCCAGCGTAACTAATTTTGTATTATAGTTGTGTCACTCAAAGAAAAAATAGTTATATTTTTATTGATACGAGTATAATACAGACATTATTTATTTTTTAGTAATAAATTTCGTAATTAACAAAAGAGAAAAATAATTCGAATCTCATTGTTTATAAAAAAGTTTCCATCTCTTCTTCACTATATTGTTTAATTTAGTGATAAACCCTACAGTTAATGCCTTAAAATATGAAGAAGAAGAAATCTCCTGAAATCTATCTTTAGAGCTTTATATGGAAAATAAAAGTTTAAAATAGGTTATTTTTTATATAGCTCTTATATCGTATAAAAATTTCGTGCACATTATTGTTTTCTTGAGTAAATATTTATCGAGTCATGATCTTAGTCTTATGCTGTTCATAGAAAAGTAAGTTTGTGATAAAAAATAACGGTCAAACTATTAAAAAAAAAAAAAAAAAATAGTATATGAAAAATGTGGATGTGTTCAGTAATTTTGCTGCCGATTGTATAAAAAGTTTTCTTGAATGATTATCAATATTATATGAACAAAAGAAAATTCATTTCACAATCCTTAGTTTAAAAAAATCTGTGCATTTTTATACAAAATGTTATACCAGAGGTCTGCACGAGCCGAAAGTTTAAGGCCTGAGCCCAGTCCTGACGAAAACCGATAAAGTCAGGCTCGATGAAGAAAGGGGGAAAATGAATAAAAACAACAAGAAAAAATTGCATGCATTTCTACGCTTTTTTATTTTTATTTTATTTTATTTTTATTTTATTTTTATTGTATTTATTTATTTATTTATTATTATTGTTATTATTATAATAAGTATTAGTATTATTATTTTGTATCTAATTTTCAGAGGCTTTATTAGATTAGAATTTTTTTATTCAGAGGCTAAGCAATTTATTAATGGAAAATGATGCCATTCTCACGTAATATCCTGACAAAAATAGCGTTATAAACATACACACAATGACACACACATGCACTCACATATAGAAAGAGACAGTTTTCTGAAATCATTTTTGGCTCTCATGATGTGTGGAACTTCAAGATATCGCAAAATTTTTTAATTACGAAAAATGTACAGACAAAAGTCAGATTTATTAATATAGATTTATCATAAAACATATATTTTTTTTTTCATTTATCAGACCCTTTCCAAACCCAAATAAATAAATAAATAGATAATGAAATAAAAATTACTTTTAGTTCCCCATCATACTATAGGTATGGGGAACTTAGGTATCGTGAAAAATTTCGACCTCGGTTTTTTGACTTTTTTACACGTTTTCAGGTGTGAGGAATCCGAAAATGACAAAATTTGTATGGTGTCTGTCTGTAGGGTGTCTGTTAGTGGGTTAGTGTGTTAGTGTGTTAGTCTGTGTACACAATATCTCAAGAACAAATTGTCGCAGAGAGGTCAAATCAGTTTTAAAGTATTACTTTCGACACTGGCAAGAACCCTATTCATTTACAACATTCGAATTTAAAAACTTTGTAAGTTATTAGAAATTTACGATTTTCTTAACATGGGAGAATAGGACAAAAATTCACTTAAACGTGCATTAAATGGAAACTTTTTACTGTAAAAATGTCAGACCAGTTTTAAAATAGTTTTGATGCCGGAATGAACATCAGTAACTATAAATAAGCTACTTTGAAAATTTCGCAACTCATTGGATATTTACGAATTTCTTAACATGGCAGAATAGGACAAAATTTGACATAAATGTCAATTTTGAGAGATATTTTCATCGTAAAGATGTCAGACTACTTTTGAAATATTATTTAGGATACTGGCATGAATATTATTGACTATGAATTTTCCAATATAAAAATTTCGTAAGTTATTGGAAGTTTACGAATTTCTTAACATGGCAGGATAGAGCAAAATTTCGCATAAACGTCAATCTTGAGGGATGTTTTCATCATAAAGATGTCAAACCACTTTCGAAATATTATTTAGGATACTGGCATGAATATCATAGACTATGATTTTTCCAATTTAAAAAATTTGTAAGTTATTTGGAATTTACGATTTACTTAAAATGACAGAATGGGTAAAATTGAGCATAAACTTCCACTTTGAGGATCATAAATACATTAGACAACTTCAAAATTACATTTATGATATTTTTTTTTTGAACATGATTCAATACAAATATTCTAATAGGAAAATTTCGTAAATTATTCGTAATTTACGATTTTACCAACATAGCGAAATTGTAAATTTTTCATACAAATATGAATTTTGAGGATTATTGCATTGGAAATAGTAGCATGAAAACTAAACAACGGAATTGACCCTGATAAAATAAATTAATAGATTAGAATAAGATAAATATATCGAAGTGAACGAAGGATAGCCTACTAGGCGGGGATTTCATTCTGTCACTCTATCAAGCTTTGGCGAAATTCATTTCTTTTAACATGATTATAATATGTCTCGCACTAGAAATATATAAGAACATAAATAAGATGGGGAACTGAGCAGAGTCCACCTATGCCAACTAACTAGTTAATTATATATTATCAATATTAAAAAAAAAAGACTGTTTTTTATTTAAATTTTAATAATAATCTGGTGGCACTCATCCGACTTTTTCTTACTCTTACCTAGCATTTGAATGCTATAAACACAAATTGCGGATTAAGGTGTAAGGTAACAAGTACTATATATAAATCTACGTTTCAAATATTTCAAACTACTTTTAGGAACAAATAAATTTTGATGAATAACTCTCTTAGTGAGGGGGTTAAATATAGTACTTACTATAAATAATTCTTGGTTGATATTAAATTTAAAAGTTCATTTGAAATTATTCAATCAACTTCGATCTGACCACTTTTGAAGCTTATTAATCTTAGTCAAATATTTTAAGTAGCAACCTCATAATCAAATTCAAAATACAAAATTTAAATTGTCTGCAAATATATGTTCTAAAGTTAGCTGATAACAGACATACACAAAGATTAACATTTTAAAATTTCATTTTAGTATTTAGGGACCCTCAAAACGTGTAATTATGCGCAAAACAAGCCTTAAAAATTTCACTTTAAAATTTTTTATTTTGTTCTCTGCATAGGTATAAAGAAATTTTTATTCCTGGGTAGACCTGTAAAGGAAAGGAGAACGATTCTCATACCATATTTTCCACAAAACATGCTTTTATGCATATAAAAAATATATGTTCATTTCATTTTGTTTAGTACAGGCTATAGATGTTAAACTGTAAATAGCAAAAAATTTTACCCACATACTTAATGTATTTGAATTATTATGGATATCCCTGTACACGAACCATTTCCATGATCTCAACGAAAAGCTAAGTGCAGCATCCTTATATGACACTGATTTAGAATGTTAAGTTTTCATATTCTGGAATTATTTGTTTTTTAGCTATGCTGATAACAGGCACACACGCATAGACATACACAAAGACACACATACACACTCAGAGATCAAACGTAAAAACTTGATATTTGGAGTCAGGGGACCTCAAAACGCGTAAGTATTAAAAAAACGCAGCTTTCAAAATTTAACCCAAAAAGCAATACTTTCTCTATCTTATCTAAGGATAAGAAAATGTATAAAAGAAAAGAAATAATTAAGAAGAGGAGAAAAATTAGCCAAAGTAGCGAGAAAGTTGCCAAACCGTTTGGTTTGACTTCCCGCAACAGCTGCAAATTGAAGCGCGAAAATCTTTGTGACTGCAATTCTGCTGATCATGCATTATATTACTCATTCAATAACATCCGGGATTTTCTTTTTTTATTCACGATTTCCATTAGACTCAAATCTTAAACATTTTTTAAAACTTGTACATTGAGGCCATCACAAAACATTCGTCCATATTTTCCCATTCAAACTCTTGCAATACAGAACATGTTATTTATTAAATTTATAATTTATCAAATACTTTCCTCTGGCGAATGCATACGATTTTCATAAATCAGAAGACAATCAGTTTTATGCTATATAGAAGATCTAGAAAATATAATCTTAGAAAACATAATTTTCTAAAGGTTTTCATTTTTGTTATTATTATGAAAAATGATAAAAAAAATAGATAAATTTGTTTTTAAATCATCAGAAATTGATGGTTCAACCATTCGTTTTAAAGGTAATGTTAAATTCTTTTCAAAGATAAACATATTGAAAAATCTTCCATACACCCCTTCTCCTCCCTCGGGGATGATGGAGATGATGGATACTTATTCCTTGCGGAGAAATTGATGTCCTATGAATACCCCCCCCCCAAAAAAAAAAAAAAAATTTTTGTTGACTATTACTGGTTATACAACCAAATTGTATTAGTAATATATCAAATGTATATCACAAACAAGGTATGGTGAGTATATATATTATAGAAGCTGAGGTATAGGCTTTCCGTAAATGGAAAATATAGGCTTTTTATAAATTGGAACGTGGCAGCGCCACCTGTCGTCCGATAAGCACCCAAAGTCAATCAGTAGAGTTTTACATAATACCAATTTTACGTACAACGTTTAAAACATTTATAAATCACAGAAGTTGAAATATTTGGTTCCCGTTATGGGATTAAATTGCAACATAGCCACGCCACATGTTGGCCGATGTGCATCAGCAACGTTTTACATAAAATCGATTTCACATATAACTTCAGTATATCACAAAATTTAGAAGTTTTAGTTTAGTTTTAAATCACATAAGCTGAAATATTGCCTTTCAGATAACGGAATTAAATTGCAGATTAGTAACGCCACCTGTTGGCCAATGTATACTTCCAAATTGTATATACACCTCCTTATACATACACCCCGTATATCAAGTTTAACGAATTTGTACACTATAGAAGCTGAGATATAACCATCACATAAATGGTGGGATTCACTACGTAGCAGCGCCACCTATCAGGCGAAATATCCCATATGCAATTTAAAAAAAAAACACCAATTGAGGGCAAGTTTCAATTATGTAACAAATTTCGTTAAATTCTGTCCATTGATTTTTGAAATAAAATATCCACAATTTTTTTTTTCACCAATTTAAAATTTTGTAATTTTTTTTCACTTCACCGCTACTACTTCTAGCTGAGCATTCTTCATTGACGTGCTAACAAAACGTTAAACTGAAAATATAAAAAATGCCCTATCCGCTATCATGTTAAAAAGTTATAAATTTCGAATAACTGGCGAAGATTTTAAATTAGAATGTTGCAAATCTCTGAATACGATTCTTATTGATATCATACGTGATATTTTAAAACTAGTCCGATTTCTCTGCAATCATTTGTAGTTGAGATATCGTTTACCCGGACTAACAGATTAACACACTAATAGGCACCGATACCCATTAACAGGCACCATACCAACCTTTTGATTTTCGGATTCTTCACACCACAAAACGTGTAAAAAATTCGAAAACCGAAGTCTAAAATTTTCATGATTAAACAAGTTTGCCTTTCAATAGTATACTTAAAAATCATTTTGTCATGTTCGTTATAATTAAACTGTTACAGAACGTGTTATGACGGTCATATACTTGAACGTTCTATATAGAACTAGAATTGTACGTGTTATAGATGGTACAGAGCAAACATTTTCAGAACGTTTTAAATAATACTATTTTTGAACGTACAATAGAACGTTATATTGACACGAAACACGGTGTTTGAACTACTGTAACCGTTATTAGACGTTCAAAGAACGTTCTTGTGCTACTTGGGCAAGAGCTAGCATCGTCTTCTGGTATGCTGTGGGCTCTGGTTCGATCCTAGATGTTCGCTCTATAAAATTTTCTTTAATGAAAGTTTTTTTTTTTTTTTTTCAACATGCCTTAATGAAAAACTCTGTTGTGTACAAATATTTTCTGCATTGTTCTAGCCCGGAAAAGTTCGATTAACAATTTTTTATTTCCATATCATACAAGTATTTTATCACAAGTTTGCTGCAAGGAATATTCTGTAATGTAACAGGATACTTTTACTGTGAAAACGATTTTCAATAACAGTATAAACGCATAAATATGTGTCCTAAGCAGCAAAAATATTAAAAAATATATCCTCCGACTCAAATGGTGACAAACTATGTTCATTAATATATGTACTATTTAAGGGTATGCAAATAAAATTTTATGTATATTTTTTACGAAGGTGCATCGGAAAGTACTATATTTGTTATTAAGAAATGATCGAGAATGAAACTTAATTTTCATTACTTTTTTCTTAAGAGGAGACAATAATCAAAGTTCATTTTTCTTCTTTTCTATGTAATCAAATGGGATTTTCGTAAAATAAGGATAGCTCGTTCAAAAATGAAGTTTATTATTATTATTTTTTTTTTCCTACTCTTCGAATAATCACCATTTATCTTAAGATTTTTTTTTTTTTTTTTTTTTACTTTCTCTCACCCATATAAATGGTAGAGAATGTATTGTTTTTGGCCAAATTTACAAAATTGAGATTCTATTATATTTATGCATTGTAAGGTTCCCTGAATCAGAAAAAACAGGTTTTTACCGGTTAGTTTGTGTGTCTGAGAGACTTTCTGTATGACTTGTGTGTGTGACTGTTATTAGCATATCTCAAGAACAAATAGTTTTAAGAAGTCCCAACTCGATATTCAAAATCTATATCATATATGGATGAACAAATAAATATTTCGTAGAAATTAAGCAAATGTTATGAGTATAAGGACATCTAAAGGTATACAAACACATTATACTTATGAGCAAAGTTTTATGTAGGTACAGTTTAATACTTATAGATCGCAATAAAGAAACTTAAATGTAAATATGTTTTTACTTTCTCTTACCCATCTATATGGTAGAGAAAGTATTGTTTTTCGATCAGATTTTTAAAATTGACTTTTTATTATAATTACACGTTTTAAGGTCCCCTGAATCCAAAAATCATGTTTTTAGCGGTTGGTCTATGTGTATGTGTGTGTGTGTGTGTGTGTGTGTGTATGTTATCAGCATAGCTCAAGAACACATAATAGCAGAAAGTTCAAAATTGGTATACTTAATGGTTATCTTATCATATAGGGATGGTACACTCAATTTTTCCTTTAGATTAAGCAAATGGTTTGTGTAGAGGGACACCCAAGAGAATTCAAATACATTACATCTATCGGGGAAATTGCAGGTAAGTAGAGTTTAACACCTACAGACTGCATTAAACAAATGAAACCAATATATATTTTTATATGCGTAAAAGCATGTTTCATGTATAATATGGTATGGAAATCATTCACTGTTCTTTTACAGGGCTACACAAAAGAACTAGATTATAGTGCAACAATACTTGAATATTAACCAAAGTGTATTTCAGATTGTGCCGTGTGTTATCAATTTAGGATTTTAATTATGTGCATCATGTGGTGTGTACATAACCTTCAGAAGGTATACAGGTCTGCCAATATTTGTGACATAATATTCTTTTTTATTGTTAGTGGAAATGCTTTACTGTAATATTTTACCATGTCCAGGGAAGCTGGACAGGAGTTGAAATTAATTTCACATAGCCATATGCTAAATAAAGTACTTTTAAGCAAAATATTCATCACTTGGATTTTTGTATATTTACACGTTTTAAGGTTTCCTGAATGCCGATGTCGAGATTTTAATGTTTGATCTTTGTCTGTGTCTCTTAGAGTACATTAAAAACAATTAAATTCAGGCGACACAAAAGTTGTATTTTGAAGTTAATACGCTTGTTACTAGAAAAGTTTGATCAAGATTGATAATTTTCAAGGAATGTTGCTTGTGAAAGTTGTCTGAATAATTTAAAAACATATAAGGTAAAGCTAGGAGAGGTCGCGCGGTAGGAGAGATTGCGCACATAGGGGATCAGCGGGAAAGAGTAGAGTGTTTAAGTTGCAAATTCAGGTGGCTTTACAACATCAATATTTAAGTGCCTACTTGAATGTGTATGTTGATTGCTTCTAGAGTCTAGGCTATAACGTGATTATTTTGGCTCGTTTTTTTTTTTTAAATAAATGCTTCGATTTTCATAACCCTTCTTAGGAATTTCTATTGAATGGTTGCAGTACAAAATATTTTTAAATTAATCAATTTCTTACAAGCTATTAACCTAGACTAACAGTACATGCACCACGATTTTCTCAAAAAACGAAAAATTATTTAATAAAAGACTGCGCATTGTCTCCTACCAAAAAGGGAGAGTTTGCGCTTCTACTAGTTAGAAGATACTGCGCATTGATTCTTATAATATTCTATACTAATAGATATATTGTAGCATATAGGTAATAGCAAGACGATGAAGATGAGTTGTTGAATGTTTGGAACTGTAACAGGAATTAACTTCGACAGAAGAATAGACTAGTTCAACCCATTCGAGAAGATGCATCCTTTTGGAGACTGTTTCGAGAATCTGAAAATAAACATTATTCGAGAGTGGCATATTCGATAAAAGCCACACCTCTGGTTCGATTTACCTTTCGAATGCAAATGTCAATCTATACGAAATTTATCGCAAAGTATTTAAATGTTATTTTATATCTGTTTAGTTTTACAATAATTTTAAATATGATGCTTAAGTTTTGTGCAACTGTCGGTGGCTAAAATACAAGCGATAAAACTAAATTTAGCAAAAAATATCCACCTACTCAAAAAATATTTTAAGGACATTAATCATCTAAAATTCCATAAAATAAAATATATAGAAATAAATTATTTTAAAATTTAAAAAAGGAGATTTCAAAGCAAGTGAAATTTAGGTTTTGTGTTTTAAATATTTTTGGGTGGAAGATTTTGAGGGGAAAAAATGGTTGGTAGATTCTGGGTTTGAAGGTGGGCGAAACTAGCTATGTATCATTGCACACACGTTATTCTCCCTCATTTTGGCTCGGAAATGCATTGCACACACGATGTGCAATCCGTTTCGAGCGGGTTAACATATTGCAGGTTATTACACGACTAGTTTCACCAACAAAAAGTGCAAGGATTGTAGACAGAGAGAGGTACGATCAGAAAACAAGAAAACATTGAATCTGAAAAGGAAATGTACTAATATTCAAGTTAAGTATGTTATCTAATAACTTAATATTATTTTACAATTGATTATCTTTATCTGGTTTTGTTGTTGTTTTTTTTTTCTGATTCTTTAATATTTTTTCTTTAAATATTTTTTTTTGCAATTATTTTTAAATTTTTATTTATTTTTCTGATTTTTTAAATATTGAATTCAAATATCCCCTTCTAATACAAAAATCTTTGTTTACAACAATGTCATTAAAATACAATTATTACTATTAACAATCTAATTGTAGTTATTATTAAGCGCAATATCTTCTACCACTCCTAAACTATAAGGAGAGATTGCGCATAACAGTTGTCTTGGTTTTATTAGAGCTGTTCTTCTAAATTATAGCAGAACAACAAAATAGTAATGAAAATGCATAGAAATGTATAGGTTCAATTCAAAAGTGTGCACCAATAATTTAGCAAAAAATAATAACATTTGGCTTTTTTATAGTGTTTTGATGAATTGTGCGCAAAATCTGCTAGCTTCACTTTAATTGAAAGCAACCAAAATGTTGCAATCTGAATTTCATATGAGATTGTTACTTGGAAAGTTTGATCAAGATTGAAAAGTTTCAATGTGTAGTACGGGAGAAAATTGTCTGAATAATTTTGAATAACCATTTTAATTTAGTAATAATCTTAAATTCTACATAAATGTAAGTATTATATACAAACGGAGGGTTGAGGGTATCGGTAGCGCCCCTCACATAGATATATATGTTAAATGAAAGTGAAAACAAACGTACTTTGAATTCTTATTCAAATAGGTTCATGATACAGTGTTTGTTATCCTACCCGTAAATCTGAAATCAGTCTTTATAATAATAAACTGCAGAGTAAGAGAAAGTCATATTAGTACCAAAATAAATTATTTTAATAAGTATAAATATTTCTTTTAAAGATTGAAAATTAGAGCGTTAATTTACAATCTTCTCTTGGAATTTCACTGCACAATCACCATCTACAGTTACATATTTTTACTTTCTCTTACCCATAAGGTAGAGAAAGTATTGTTTTTGGCTCAAATTTTCAAACGCGAGATTTTGTTATATTTACACGTTTTGAGGTCCCCTGAATACGAAAATCATGTTTTTAGCAAATGGTCTGTGTGTATGTCTGTGTGTCTGTGTGTCTGTCTGTTATCAGCATATCTCAAAAACAAATTATGGCAGAAAGTTCAAACTTGGTATTCTAAATGTGTATCATATAGGGATGCTACAGTAAGCTTTTCGTTAAGATCAAGCAAATGGTTCGTTCGTGTACAGGGACAATCAAGAGAATTCTAATACATTATGTCTATGGGGGAAATTGCAGGAAAATAGAGTTTAACGTCTATAGACTGCACTAAACCAAATGAAACAAATATATATTTTTTGTAATAGAGACTGTTAACAAAAACTTTTGTGTATGTAGGAGCTTCGCCTCCCTCCTGGGGGGGAAGTCCCCCCTCGAGGGGAGTAAATTTTCATGATGGGTATCTTTCAAAAGAACTCGAAAATACCTTTAAAACGAATGGTTGAACCATCGATCTGCGATAATTTAAAACAAAGTTATCGATTTTTTTTACTTTTAACGAAAAAAAAACTTTGAAAAAAAATCGTACTTTTTTTTTTTTTTTTTTTTTGAGAATAAAATGGACTTTTTTTGGATATTTGGTGTTAAACTACTTCTCTAATATGGAAATCGTCTGCTTTATCATAACAGATAATTTTTTTAATTAATAATTTTAATAAATTATTTTTTAAAAAGAGAAATACTTTTTAATAACCGAATTAAATTCTATATAAATGTAGGTGCATTAATGAAACGGGGGGTTGAGGGGGGCTAGAACTAATTATCATATAAAACTCTTCAGAAGCCTAATATGAATTTTTTAACATAGGTTTACATAACAGTACTCGTTATCTTACCTCTTAATCTCCAACCTGTATTTATAGTATTAAATTTCAGGGTAAGAGAAAGTCGTGTGAGTGACACACCAGATTATTTTTCTAGTGTTTATGATCCTTTTCAAGTTTGTCAGAGTTAAATAAGTTGAATGTAGATTACTTCAATTTATAGGGCTTCCTTAAATCAACTGAAGAAACTGCCAATGAACTTTAATGGTTGTAATTTAAAACGTTATGATCATCAGAACAATCAATATTTTAATATTAGGTCTTTGCATAAATTCGTGCGATTTTTCACTTCATTTCATAAAAATACATCAAATCAAATGACAATTTTAATCAAAATACTCACCATTACTTTCTGCAACCTTCGCCCATTTTTCGGTAACAAATGTATACCACGGCGATAGAAGCTCCCGTCTTTGGAGGCAATCAAATTTATCCGCGTCCGCACGAACTTTTGCAACGACCTAATTTTCTCCAGATACAACGATTATCTCTTTCAAATAATTTAAACTTTACGGTACATTCTTGTCTAAGATGAGAATTTGGCGGACGCATATGGCTAGATCGATGCATCCAGTGATACGCCCGGCATTGTGTTCATTCTAATTGACAACAAGATGATAGTTCTGCAACAATATTTACTTTATTGAAAATTTTAGAAGCAAATAATATGAAATTTAAATAATCTTAAACATTTAATTTCGGATTCAAACCTAATAATGAATTTAGAAAGAAATGAAACTTAATGTGTTTCTAGTTAATTATCAGGCTAAATTTGAGGATTGGAACCCAAACCATTTTTACTCTTAGAAGTGCAATTATGTTTACTTATATTTAAAACGAATAAAGATAATATAATTAATGCCACCGCAAGCATAATAGTCTATGTTTTGAAAAAATGTTTTTCTAAAGTTTAAATTTGAGGTTTGGAACCTGAACCATTTTTACTCTTAGAGGTGCAATTATGTTTACTTATATTTAAAATAAATAAAGATAATATAATTAATGCCAAACGTAAATAGTCTATGTTTTGAAAAACAAAAATACAGAATTTGAATAAATATATATAAATCACATTTGAAAATGCAGTTAGTGTCTTCGCAAAGAAAAAATAAATTTATATACACCTTCTATTTAAAAAAAAAAAAAAAAAAAAAAAAAAAAAAAAACTCTGACCAGTTTACCCATATCCTGATGAGAATTTACAGTGTATAAAAAAAGAAAAGGAATATATCTAAAATTTCTCCTTTATCTTAATGCAGCTACAAGTTTAAATTATATTTTTTTCTTCACACTTTAAGCATCAGAGCGTAAAATTAACTATGCGCAGTATGGAAAAAATATAGCGTAGTTCCGCTTTTATTAGAAATTATAGCTTTAATTAAAAATAAATATTTTGTACCTAACTAAATATTTAACGTGTTCATCTTATATTAGGGAATTCAAAGTTGAATACGCTTAAATTTTCCCCGTTAATTGGCAAACTTTTAAACATGAGTTTTTTTTTTTTTTTTTTTTTTTTTTTTTTTTTTAGCAAAATTTATAAATAGCATAAATGAAGCAACTATTTTGTGTGTACTAATTCATGAGCATGTAATTATTAGAAAAAAAATATATATAACACGTCTGACAATGTCTTAAAATTAATTAATTAAAGTCGTTATTGATACCTGATGTATTTTTAATTAATTGTCGAGTAAAAAGTACTACGTGAATTTAAATTATAGATAAAACACTCAGAATACCACCTTTAAATATTCTAATACGTGTATTTATTTTAAAAAAGAAGTATAAAAATATTGCATTCTACATTTTACTTTTTTTTTTCTTATTGCGCTTAAGTTAACAAGAAAAATATCATTTTGTATTTAAATATACTTCCACATTTTCTAAAATTGTAACTTAGTGTTTTTTCTCAAAATAAATTAGATTAACTTGTATTAACTTTATTTTTCAAAACTTTCTAGTTTATATGACTTAATTAATAATTTAATATTCATTTTCCATAGATAATTCTTTTTATTTTTTCTTTTAAATTTAATATAAAATTTCTTTCTTAGTGTTAAAATTTTTAAACTTATAAAATGAAAAAAAAAAGTGGTTAACTAGCTAGAATAAAATATCCAATAAAGTAGAATAAAATATCCAATAATGAAAAATAAGTAGTTACTTTAATTTTCAGGAACTTTTTATAAATAGTTTCTTGATTTAATTTCTAACACAACTTTTTTTTTTTTTTTTTTTTTTTTTTAATATATAGTTTATTTTGCAGAAAAATTAATAATTTAAATTATAAAATGCGCATATCAATTAAAGTATTTTTAAGCTAGACAGTTGCTATTATTTTATTTATTTATTTATTTTATTTTTGTGCTTTTGGTACACTGAGACACAATGATTTCGCTATCTGAGGACTAAACCTTTGAGACCTTTTTTTTTTTTTGCATGAAAGTTATATAAAATTAGATCTAATAAATTTTATATGTGTATGTGTAAAGGTGATATTTGTAAATTTATTCAGTTTTAATTTAATTTATTTATATTTAAAGCAATAAATAAATAATTATTATATTCAATTCAATTTTATTTTTTCCCATCAATGATTACCACGCTTTCTCTACACTGAAACCCTAAGATATTGCTATCTGAGGAAAAAAATTCAAAATATGAAAAAATGTATAGAAATAAGATATTTGTAAATTTATTTGATTTGAATTTATTACTATTTATATTATTACATTAATTATTTCCTATATTTGTTTTACTCATTTAAATTCCATTATATATATATATATAGACGACTGCTACGCTATTTGGCACATTTAGTACACGGAGACCCAAAGATATTGCTATCTCAGTACAAAACTATTTGAAATTATTTCCTTATGTGCATTTTTTATAAAAATAAATGTCATAAATAATATGTATATATATATATATATATATATATATATATATATAAGAGCAGAGTCTGTGTGTCTGTGTGTCCGCTATAAGAATCCTACGCCGTTTCACCGAGCGGGACCAAATTTAGCACGGTTAATGTTTACGACCTGAGAAAGACAACGCCGCAAGCGATTTTACAAAATTCGCCCCCCAAGGGGGGGAGGGGGGGCGAAACGTACTTTCACAAAATCCTTCATATCTCAAAACAGATATTCGTAAAATTTTTGCTTTAAAATATAGCTAATACAAATGTCTAAAAATCAGTTTCTGGAATTTTTGAAATTCGGTCCCCAAGGGGGGCGGCGGGGGGGGGGGAGGGCAAAACGTGATTTCACATGCGTAAAACGTGATTTCGCATAATCCTACATATCTCAAACAAAAAAAATAGATATACGTGAAATTTTTGCTCTAAAATATAGCTAATGCAACTATCTAAAAACCAATTTCTGGAATTTTAGGGGCAGCAAGGGGGGCGGCTATGGAGCAAAAACAAATAGAAGTACAGTTAGGCCGTTCAAAATTGGTACAGATAGGTTTTAAAGGCCTGCAAGTCGAATGGGGATATTTTCGAATGTTTAAAGTTATTAGGAGGGGCAAGAATAGGGGGAGGGGAGGGGGGGGCAAAAAAATAAAAATAGTGTCAGATCGTTCAAAATTGGTACGTAGAGGTTTTCGATATTTACAAATCGATTGCGGATATTTTTGAATTTGTAAAATTATTAGGAGGGGCGGCAAGGGGGGGGCTATGGGGCAAAAACAAATAGAAATACAGTTAGGCCGTTCAAAATTGGTACAGATAGGTTTAAGAAGCCTGCAAGTCGAATGGGGATATTTTCGATTGTGTAAAGTTATTAGGATGGGCAAGAAGTGGGGGAGGGGAGGGGGGGGGCAAAAAATAATAATAGTGTCAGATCGTTCAAAATTGGTATATATCGATGTTTTGATACTTACAAATCGATTGGGGATATTTTCGAATTTTTGAAATTATTAGGAGGGGCGGGAAGGGGGGGGGCGGTAAGGGGGGGCTATGGGGCAAAAACAAATAGAAAAAGAGTTAGGCCGTTCAAAATTGGTACAGATATGTTTAAGAGGCCTGCAAGTCGAATGGGGATATTTTCGATTGTGTAAAGTTATTAGGAGGGGCAAGAAGGGGGGGAGGGGAGGGGGGCGGGCAAAAAAATAATAATAGTGTAAGATTGTTCAAAATTGGTACGTAGAGGTTTTCGATACTTACAAATCGATTGCGGATATTTTTGAATTTGTAAAATTATTAGGAGGGGCGGGTAGGGGGTGGGGTGGTAAGGGGGGGCTATGGGGCAAAAACAAATAGAAATACAGTTAGGCCGTTCAAATTTGGTACAGATAGGTGTAAGAGGCCTGCAAGTTGAATGGGGATATTTTCGAAAGTGTAAAGTTATTAGGAGGGGCGAGAAGGGGGAGAGGGGAGAGGGGGGGCAAAAAATAAATATAGAGTTAGATCGTTCAAAATTGGTATATATCGATGTTTTGATACTTACAAATCGATTGGGGATATTTTCGAATTTGTAAAATTATTAGGAGGGGCGGTAAGGGGGGGAGCAGTAAGGGGGGGAGCGGTAAGGGGGGGAGCGGTAAGGGGGGGGGCTATGGGCAAAAACAAATAGAAATACAGTTAGGCCGTTCAACATTGGTACAGATAGGTTTTAGAGGCCTGCAAGTCGAATGGGGATATTTTCGAAAGCGTAAAGTTATTAGAAGGGCCGGAAAGGGGGGCTGAGGGGCAAAAAGAATAAAATAGAGTTAGATCGTTCAGAATTGGTACATCGAGGTTTTAGATACCTACAAATCGATTGCGGATATTTTTGAATTTTTTAAATTATTGGGAGGGGCGGAAAGGGGGGGAGGGAGCGGAGGGGCAAAAAATAAAAATAGAGATAGATCGTTCAAAACTGGTGCATAGAGGTTTTTGATACTTACAAATCAATTGCGGATATTTTCGAATTTGTAAAATTATTAGGGTGCTCATATATATGCATTCGCGCGTGCGCATCGCGCACGGGTCTACGCTGCCGAAGGCAGTGGGGACCCGGTGCGATATTTTTCCCGATCAGAGTTTTTTTTTCTTTTTTTTATCACATAATAAAAATTAATGCTATTTTGAGAATTCATTAATTATAATGATTCATTTAAAAATAGTGACCAGCGAAGTGGGCGTAGCTTGATAGTATATATATATATATATATATATATATACATATAATATGTATAGAAATAATATATTTACAATTTTATTCGGTTTGAATATATTACTATTTATATTATTAAATTAATTATGCATATTGCTATCCGAGGGATAAACGATTTACGATCATCTTTTTGTGTAAAATTTGTATAAATGTAATAAATGAAATAAATGAAATAAAATGTAATAAATGTAATCCGATGTAATAAATGAAAAAAAAAATTCAGAATAAGAAAAAAAAAATGTCTAGAAATAGGATATTTGTAAATTTATTTGGTTTGAATTTATTACTATTTATATTATTAAAAATAATTATTTCATATATTTATTTTACTTATTTAAATTCCATTTATTTTTATAAACGACTGCCACGCTGTTTGGCAAATTTGGTACAGGGAGACCCAAAGATATTGCTATTTCAGTACTAAACTATTTGAGATTATGTCCTTATGAGAATTTTTCATAAAAATAAATGTAATGAATAAAATATATAGAAAAAATAATACATGTATAGAAATAAGATATTTGCAATTTTATTCGGTTTGAATTCATTACATTTATCTTATTAAATTAATTATTCATATTGCTATTTGAGGGATGAATGATTTACGATCATCTTCCTGTGTAAAATTTATATAAAAAATCAATGTAATAAATGAAAAAAATATAAAAAATATGAAAAAAAATATATAAAAATAAGATATTTGTAAATTAGTTTGATTAGAATTTATTCTTATTTATATTATCAAATTAATTATTACATAAATTTATTATACTGATTTATATTTCACTTCTTTGCTAGATCACTGTCATGCTATTTAACGCATTTGGTACAGGAAGACTTAAAGATATTGCTATCTAACTACAAAACTATCTGAGATTATTTCCTTATGTTAAATTTATATAGATTTAATAAAAAAAAAAAAAAAAAAAAAAAAAAAAAAAATAGAGAGAGAGAGAGAAAAAAAATGAAAAAGATATAGAAAAACGATATTTGCAATTTGGACGTATTACTATTTATATTATTAAATTAATTATTGATATTGCTATCTGATATTTCTGTAATTTTCCGCTATACGATTGTCACGCTTTTCCGGTGCATTTGCTACACCGAAACCCAAAGATATTGCTATCATAGGATTAAACCATGTAGGACATTCTTCTTGTGTGAAATTTATACAAAAATAGATGTATTAAATAAAAAATGTAGATAAAATAAAAAAAAAGAAATATATACAGAAATTAAATATTTACAATTTTACTCGGATTGAATTTATTACTATTACTATTATTAAATTAATTATTATTTAAATTATATTTTCATTTAAATTTCATTTTTTCGCTAGACAACTGCCACGCTATTTGGCTAATGTGGTAAGCCGAGAACCAAACATATTGCTATCTGAAGACTAAACTATTTGAGATTTTCTTCTTTTGTCAAATTTATGTAAAAGTAATGTAATAAGATGTGATAAAAGATGTAATAAATGAAAAGTATAGAATATATATATATATATATATATAGAGAGAGAGAGAGAGAAACAAGATATTTGTAAATTTATTCGGCCTCAATTTATTGCTATATATTATTAAACTGATTATTATTTAAATTTATCAAATTCATTTATATTTCTTTTTTACTTTCTCTTACCCATAAGGTAGAGAAAGTACTGTTTTTTGGTCAAATTTCCGAACGTGAGATTTTGTTATATTTACACGTTTTGAGGTCCCCTGAATACGAAAATCATGTTTTTAGCAAATGGTCTGTGTGTATGTCTGTGTGTCTGTCTGTTATCAGCATATCTCAAAAACAAATTATGGGAGAAAGTTCAAACTTGGTATTCTAAATGTGTATCATATAGGGATGCTACAGTAAGCTTTTCGTTAAGACCAAGCAAGTGGTCCGTGTACAGGGACATTCAAAAGAATTCTAATACATTACGTCTATGGGGGAAATTGCAGGAAAGTAGAGTTTAACGTCTATAGACTGAACTAAACCAAATGAAACGAATATATATATTTCTTTTGTAATAGAGATAGTTAACTGGGAAAAAAAATTGTGTATGTAGGAGCCTTCGCCTCCCCCCTCGAAGTCCCCCCTCGAGGGGAGTAAATTTTCATGATGGGTATCTTTCAAAAGAGCTCGCCAATACCTTTAAAACGAATGGTTGAACCATCGATCTACGATAATTTAAAACAAAGTTATCGATTTTTTTTTTTTTTACTTTTAACGAAAAAAAAAAAAAAAAAAAGCTTAGAAAAAAAAATCGTTTTTTTTTTTTTTTTTCCTTCTTTTTAATGATGAGAATAAAATGGACATATTTTTGGATGTTTGGTGTTATACCACTTCTCTAATATGGAAATTGTCTGCATTATCATAAGAGATATATTTTTTAAATAATAATTTTAATAAATTATTTTTTAAAAAACAGAATTATTTTTTAATAACCGAATTAAATTCTATGTAATTATAGGTGCATTAATGAAACGGGGGGTTGAGGGGGGCAGTAGCCCCCCTCACACTGAACTAATTATCATATAAAACTCTTGAGAAGCCTAATATGAATTGTTTAACACAGGTTTACATAACAGTACTCGTTATCTTACCTTTTAAACTGCAACCTGTATTTATAGTGTTAAATTTCAGGGTAAGAGAAAGTCGTGTGAGTGACACACCAGATTATTTTTGTTTAATTTAATCAAGTGTTTTGAATGTAAGTTGGCGTTTTATCTGGAGAGCATGAAAGAATAAACGAAGCGCCAATTGGTAGTTGTTTAACGGAAAAGTTCCTAAATTTATTAGAATAAAGTAATTTTAAATCTAGGAGAGTTCGTGCACAATTCGACAGAACGTCATTAAATATCCAAATATTACATTTTTGCAAAACTGCTGGTGCATAATTTTGAAATGATCTTTCTTTTGTGCATATCCACTACTGTTTTGTTGTTCTGTTTTAATATAAAACTACAGCTGTAATAAAAACACGAGAGCTATTTTGCGCAATCTCTCCTTCTAGGGTAGGAGAGATTGCGCTTAATTATAACTATAAATGCATTGTAAATAATAATAAATTCACTTAAATGACATTGTTGTAAGGTCAATATTTTTGTATTTAAAAACAACAAATTTTAAACAAATATTTTAAACAAATATTTTTGTATTTAAAGTGTGTATTTTAATTCAATATTTAAAAAATCAGAAAAATAAAAGAAATTTAAAAAGAAATATAAAAAGTATTTAAAGAAAATGTATTAAAAAGAAAAGAAAACGGTAAAAAGAACAAAAGCAGATAAATATTGATCATTAATGTTAACACTAAATGACACATTTAACTTAGAATTAGTACATTTATTTTTAACTTGAATTATTTCTTGTTTGCTGAGCGAATATCTCGTTACCCACAATCGCTGCACTTATGTACATAGAAAAGTTATCATGCAATCATCTGCCCCAAGTGAACCTTTTCGAGGCGGTGTATGCAATGCACTTTGGAGGAAAGAAAAAAAAAAGAAGTAACACACACATGTGCCTAATGATATATGACTAGTCCTGCCCAATTTTATGCCCAGAAACCGCACACCATTTACGATTTATTAAGGTTTATTTTTATTTCTTTCTTTCTTTTTTCTTTTCCTGAAATCTTCTGCACAAAAATATTCAAAACATAAAACCTAAATTTCACTTGATTTGATATATTCTCGTTAAAACTTTAAAATCCTTTGCTTTACTTTATTTAATTTTATCTTAACACGATTATTACAGTCCTTAAAAAGAAGTTTGAGTTGACTGCTACTTTTTTCTTTTATTTAGCTTTATCGCTTCTATTTAAGCAGCCGACAGCTGCACAAAACTTGAACACCACACTTGAAAATATTGTAAAACTAAACATTTAACATTACATTAACAATTACATTAACATTTAAATACTTTGCGATAAATTTCTCAAAGACTAACATTAGCATTCGAGAGGTAAATCCCAAAAGAGGTGTGGCTTTTGTCGATCGTGCCACTCCTAAATAATGTTCAATTTGCAATTTTGGGGACAGTTTCCAAAAAGATGCGCTGTCTCGAATGCGTTGACCTAGTCCAACCACTTGTTGAAGTTATTTCCTGGTGCAGTTCCAGACATTCAATATACTCATCTTCATTGTCTTGTCATTACCAATAAGCTGCGAAATCTCTATTAGTATAGACTTTTATAAAAATCAATGCGCAATCTATCCTAAATATCAGAAGCGTAAACTCTACCATTTTGATAGGAGATATTGTGTAGCCTTTTGTCAAATAAATATTCCCTTTTAGAAAAAATCATGTTGCCTGCACCATTAATTTAGATCAGTATTTTATGAGAAATTTAAATGAAAAATATTTTGAACTACTACCGTTGTATTGAAATTCCTAGGAAGAGTTGTAAAAATCCAAACGTTTCATTTGGAAAAGGTACAGAATAATAGCGTTTAATCTTAGATTCTTGAAGCAATCAATATGCACATTATAGTCGGTACTTTACTATTGATGTTGTACAATCACCTGAAATCACAGCTCGCTCACTCTACTCTTTAATGCTAATCCCCTATGTGCGCAATCTCTCTTAGCTTCACCTTATACATCATTTATGAGTCAAAATGATAAAATATAAATATATGTATTGTTATATGAATATTTTTGCGACAAAAAATATTCATTTTTATCTTCCAATACAACATATTGAAAGAAATAATTATCGTGTGCTTTAACATTTGTTTAAATGAAAAAAAAAAAAAGTGTATATATGTTCGCTTTAATGCATTTTTTTCTTTACCTTTTAAATTAAAATACCCTTATGAAAACTCATATTTTTCTTCGTTTGTTTGCTTGTCAACTTTCATTTTTTACCTAACATTTAGAAATATTCTACCATAATCTAACATTTTTCGTTGAAATATTCCTTTAGATCGCAAGTATTTTTGCAAGAAAATTCTCTCCAGAAAAATACTTCTTATACTTTGGAATTCAAAAATCCATAAGCAATTAAAAACTCATTTCCTCTCTTTTGTGCTTAAATATTTCATGAGACTTTATGTGTCTTACGGAATTTATTAGAATATTAAAGTTAAACTGAAAGTTGTAGAATAAAGAAGGATATGTACTTTGCTAAAAGGAGAAAATATTAAAGTTTTGATGCCTCAAAAATGCAAAATATTAGTCTAAGTTTAAAAATATATTTTTTAGATGTTAATGTACAGCATATGATTAACATTTTGGTTTAAATTAATATTAAACTAGCATATTTATATAGTATCAAATTTCTTCCATTTTAAATGATTTGTTTAGTTAGAATTCTAAATTATAAAATGTTTGGTATCATTTAAATTATGTGTCAATTTGCTCCTGTAAAATTCGTAAATTCTAATAGAAATTATATTTCTGTTTTCTTATATAACTGTAAAATATTTATAAGAATATAAAATAATATTTATAATAAAAATCGTCATTTATTTTATTTTATTTTATTTATTTTAGAATAAACCTAATGATATATTTTACATTAAAGTGTATTTATAAAAAACGCGTTTAATAAATTAATTATTCAGCCTTTCGGGGCCGCGGGGCCTTGATCAGTAGAGCACTGACCTCTTAATAAGAAAATTGTGTGATCGATACTCGACCTGGTCAAAAACCGTCGTATACACTAATGGTGGCTGGTCCACGTAACATTTGTCGTGGCAGAAATGTCCGCCATGCCACCATCCAAATAATTATACCCCTGGGAGTCACCGAAGCGGGGGAACCATCCCTTCGATCGAGGATCAAAATTGTGATGGCATGTCTCCGGACTATCTGTAGGGATCCATCCGAGACCACCGCCAATTACACATAGCACAGTATAAGTGCGACGTTAAACCCAGCCAACCAACCAACCAATCAGTCCTGCGATCGCTGTCCTACCGCCCTTTCTCAAATCAAACGATAAGCTGACCAATCATTAACATAAAGTTCAGCGGACAAGCGAAATAGCAGTGTTTATATTCCTTGCCAACAACATTCAACAACTCATTTCCCTCAAAAATATATGAATAAATAAACATATAAATTAAAAAAAGAAAAGAAATCTTAAAAAGTATATCAATTGAATTTTTTGGAGGGTTTATAAAAGTGTGCATGTTAATAATAATAATTTATAATTTTTACAAAAAATATTACTTTGTACGCATGTATAAATAAAATTCTTAAGATTAAATAAAATTTAAAGTGGTAATACTGTGAGTACGAGGCTAGCATTAACATTTTCCTAATAATGTATATTTATGTTACATAATATTATCACTAAGAAACAGTTGATATAATAAAAAAAAAAAAAAAAAAAAAAAAAAAAAAAAAAAAAAAGGGATACTTTATGTAATTTTATATACCTACACATTTATTTTCATCAATTATTGAGTAAAAGGGACAATTATGTATTATGACCAAGTCATTATTACATTTGACCTTGAAATGGTTGTGTATGTACCACTATTAATAAATAACTTATAAATATACATATCTACATGTTATCAAGTACTTATATTCTCTAAAATTCTAAATAAATAAAAATAAATAAATGAACAAATAAATAAAAATTAAATTTAAAATATTACAAATAATACTTTGTTAATTTATTTTTCATTAAGATCCAAACATTTATTCAATAATTATATTTGATAAACTCAGTTTAATAAAGAGAAAAACGATTTAAATACCACTTATTAACTACACTGTTTTAAATATAATAACTTAATATATTCTACGAAACGCATTTAAATAGTAAAGTATATTTTTGGAAATAAACATTGTTATCATATTTAAATATTTCTTCTGTTACACGGTATAAAAAAATAATCTTTGTTTCTATTTTTTTTTTTTTTTTTTTTTTTTGTTTTTTCCAAAGTATTTTCAGTGACAGCTTAAGAGGATTACAGAAAATCTTTCGAAATTCTGTACGAAAAAAACATGTTCAAAAATCATACTCTTAACAGGATTTCAAAAAAATTTGTTATCAATAATATTTCCAGATACAAATAACTTTTACTTTTTCTGATTTTTTACTTTGCTCAACAAAGTGTTGCATGGAAAATATTTTAAAACAAATCCTAAAATTAAATTTAGTTTACTGAAGTAGACCATTTATTATATTTATATCTTCTTCTGATAACATCGTGAAATTTTAAAATAAAATAAAAGATTTTATAAGTAATAAAAAAAGATTAAATCTTATTTTTTACTTTCTTCTGTGTTCAATAGAAGAATATAATGGTTTCGAAAAAAAATAAAATATATATATATATATATATATATATATATATATATATATATCGTGTTTTTAATGGATTTACACATTTCGAGATATCTAGAACATTATTTGAACATTTTTAGAAAATGTTTCTCTCTGTGTGTGTGAGAAAACTTTGTGGCAATTGTATTTCAGGAACTACAGAACAAAATTTCATACAAACTGATGTGTAGCTGCACTTTGACATAAATTAGTGTCTATCAGTTTTTAGTAAAAATCGTCCACGCATGTTATGATCCCATATTTTCTAAATTTTTAACACAGCAGTATAGGACACAATTTCGTAGAAGTTCTCGTATAGGGAATTATTATTTTATTTTATATTCAATAGAAGAAAGTATTGGATTCGAAAAAATTTTCGACCTCAGATTTTTGATGGATTTACACGTTTTGAGAGCTGTAGAACACGATTTGACCCGTTTTAGAAAATGTCTGTCTGTCTGTGTGTGTGATAAATTATTGTAGCAACTGTATCTCAGGTACTACTGCACAGAATTTTATGCATACGGGTATGTAGTTACACATTAACATAAATTAGTGCCTATCAATTTTTGGTAAAAATTGTTCAAAAGCTTGCGTTGCCATCCCGCTTTTTCTAAATTTTTAACATGGTGGAATAGGACAAAATTTTGTATAAATGTGCATACAGAGAATTATTTTTTTAAATCATTATAAAATTTAAAAGAATTATTTGTAATACAGATTATCAACTGGGAAAAAAAAAATGTTTAAGTAGCACCTTCGCCTCCCCCCTGGGGTGAAGTTCCCCCCTCGAGGGAAGTAAATTTTCATGATGGGTATCTTTCAAAAGAGCTCGCCAATACCTTTAGAACGAATGGTTGAACCATCGATCTGCAATAATTTAAAATAAAGTTATCGATATTTTTTTTTTCTTTTTTTTTTTCATTTTTAACTTTTTTCTTTTTTTTTTATGTAATATTGAGAATGGAATTGACTTTTTTTTTTTTTTTTTCTTTTTATTTAGTGTTATACTACTTCTCTAGTATGGAAATCGTCTGCATTATCATTGAAGATGTTTTTTTAAATAATAATTTTAAAAAATTAATTTTATTGGGGGAATTTGTATAGGAAAATGTAGAAGAAAATCATGTGGTATCACAACATACTAGTTTTTTAAAAGTCATTATAAAGTTTAAAGAACTGTGTATAATAGTGGTAGTACACTGGGGGAAAAAATTTTATCCGCAGGGACGATGCACCCCTTCCCAGTGGATAGGTTCGTCAGTATCTTTAAAACGAATGGTTGAACCATCGAACTGTAATAATTTTAAATAAAATTATGGATTTTTTTTTTTTTTTTTTTTTTTTTTCATTTTTAACAAAAACCAATATATATGTACTGAGAAAAAATATATACCGACTCCATCTGGAACAAATAACTAGTCATTTTCTGAAACCCTAAACTAGAAATATAGAATTACAAGCTATGCATATAAGGTAATCAAATAATCTGGATATACGAAATGATCGAGAATTTCTAGTCTATACTTTTCTAGATAGTGAAACAATATTATCAATATTATGGAGATTACTATTCCTTTGTATTGCGGAAAATTTTCGCTTTGTTTCCTGGAATTGAAGCATAAACCCAGATTTGAGTTACTAAAACCCGTTTCTTGAGTTCGCATTTCTTTGCAGACATTTTTAAATGACTTTGACCACGATAATACAAGAAAACGATCTAGAATTCTCATAGGGTTTTATAGAACTCGCTAGCAAAGCAAACTAGAATTTATGAGGATGAATGGAACTATATTTACTACACACAGAGCTTAGTTTCTAGACGTCAGACACAGATTTTTTTCTCAGTAAAGGGAAAAAAAAGAGATGTCATATAAAGAATGAAATTGATTTATTTTTTATTTTTATTTTATTATTATTATTGTCATTATTATTATCATTATCATTATCATTATTATTATTGTTATTATTATTATTATTATTATTTTTATATTTAGTGCTATCCGTCTGTTGAATTAAATTGGTTATTAGTCATCATGGAAGATAATTTTAATAAACTATTTGTACTGTGTGAATATATATAGGAACATATAGAAGTCATATGTTGGACTTTTGCAGTTGTAATAGTTTAGTTTGCATAAAATAATATTGCAACTATTAACTCATTATATAAATTTTAATTATTACTTTAACTACCCTACTGCCGTAGGTAATGGAAGTATTGTATTAGGTCAAAAACTTCGATACCGAGTTTTAACCTGATTTACACGTTTTAAGGTCTCCTGAATCCCAAAACTAGTTTTTGGCAATTGGTCAGTGTGAGTGTGTGTGTGTGTGTACGTTTGCATGTAAGTGGGGAATATTCTGGCTATCATATCTTCGAAACTACAGAATTCAGACAAGACTAATGTTCAGATAAATTTTCCCAATTTTGGGGGAAATTGGAAAATTGGCAGTAGGACATCAGATACTGGAAGTGGAAACGTAAGTCCGTATCACAAAAACGGCTCTGACGATTTTCTTAAAATGTGCTATAAGTGTAAACACTCTATTAAAATTTCCTACATAAATACTCTATTAGATGTCCTATCGAATGATATAGTTGTTTAGTTCAGAAAAATTCATAGGCGTCCTGTGCGAATAGCTCAATTTCAGGTCTCTCAAGTGCGTTCCTTTGAAAACGGCTGTACGAATTTTTTTCAAGATCGCCATATTAACCCCCTTTAAAATATCATTTTGTACGTAATTATTGTTTTCATGTCAATAATTCAGAAGGCCTAGTTTTGGAAAAAAGTTGGTATCTCAAAAACGGCTCAAACGATTTTCTTGAAAATTGTTATATAAATATATTTTAGATATCCTTTTGCGTGTATTATGTGGTTATTAGAGGAAAATTAACTTCTGATTAAGTAGGTCTCGGAAATTGGTGTTTCAAAAAATAACTCTATTTTTTTTTTTTTTTTTTTTTTTTTTTTTTTTTAAGATATGTAAACTCTGTTTTACATATCTTTATGTATATATATATATATATATATATATATATATATATATATATCAGCTTTATCTTATAGGGAATTTGTTAGATGTTCACTTCGTTAGGTCAATTTTATGTCTTTTGTTCACATTATTTCTAAAAAATTCATGTAATGCGTGTAATTGTGGGTAATGGAAATCATGTGTTTGTTTCACACCAGATATATATAGATAGATAGATATTTATATATATATAGAAAAATTGTTACAAATATATTAATAACATTTGTAAAAAAAAAAAAAAAAAAAGAAAAGAAAAAAGAAAGAAAAAAAGAAAAAGATAAATTCTATTAAGATTAAATTTTTAGTTATTTATTTATTTACTTTTGTAATCACTTTCACTTCTTTTATAACAAAATAAACGGTCTTTACATCTACTGGTGGAGATTTCTAGTGTTTTTATGTAATTTGTAAAATAGTTTGGCTATATTTTCTCGAGACATAAAGAAAAAAAAAAAAAAACACGAAAGATTATTTTAACATATTCAAACGATATGGTGTTTCACTTACAGGACTTTCTCTTACCCTAAAATTTAGTACTATAAAAGCAGGTTGGAGATTAAAGGGAAAGATAACGAATTATGTTATATAAAATTATGTTAAAACAATTCAAATTAGGCTTCGGAAAACTTTTATATGATAATTAGTTCTTTTTGAGGCGGAGGGGGGAGGGGGGGCTATCGCCCACATCAACCTCCCGTAATTTATTTTTTAGATATGCTGATAACAGACACACACACACAGATACGCAGACTCACAGACACACACACACATATACGCAGACTCAAAGACATACACACATACAGACACACACACCAACCGCTAAAAACATGATTTTTAGATTTAGGTGACCTCAAAACGTGTAAATATAACAAAAATTAACTTTCGAAAATTTGACCCAAAAAGAATACTTTCTCTACCTTATGGTAAAAATCTAGTTTTACCGTTTTAATTTACAAATGAAATAAATTTTTGTATAAAACAAATATGGCAAAATTAGTTACTAATTAGTTTAAGTCATTAAAAAGACATATAGCAAAATTAATTACTAGTTACTTTAACTAATATACAATATTTTTAACTAATATGCAATACTTTTTATATAGTGCTAGTAAATTATTACTTTAGCTAAACTTGAAGATGCAAGTTTTGGTTTTAAACAAACAGTTTTTGCTGAAAATTGTTTTATATTTTACATGTGGAATACAACTTTTATACTAGAAAATTTATTTCTATTTTATAAATTGTAAACGTATTTGAGAAATACTTGAAGAAAATATCTGGGAAAAGATTTTGAAAGATAAAAGCGCTTTTTACACTCATTGTAAATTTATTTATTAAATTATGTATCTGAAACCTGCCTTTGTCGGAAAACTGGCCAATTTTGTGATTTTCATTTTTATTTTAAATTATTTTATACACATATGGTTGAGTAAATATCGCTTTGCGTTAAATTTTGAAACAGAGAATTTGCTATAATTGCACGTTTTGAAGTTTATATTTTCTTTTTTTATTATCATTTGATGTGTATATTGGCCTGGAAGACTATTACCAGCATAACTTTTTTTTTTTAGTGTGTGTGTGTGGCTTTGTTTTTGCTTTTGTTTCTATTTTCAAACTGAGATCTGGCAAGTGGTTCATGCACAGATTGATAAGTTTAAATACATTGCGTCTCTAAATGTTTAAAATAAACAAAATGGATTAAAATAGGCAGATTAAATAGAAGAGATTAAAATAAACAAAGATTTAAATAAACAAAATGGAATTGATGTATGCTTGCATGTATGTATGTAGACTTATATCAATCTATATCTATCTATCTATGTATAGACACACACACACATATATATATACAATAGCCTTTCCTCTTCCCTTTAAGATTTCTGGGCTATGCTGCAGATAACATGAGGTTTTATGTCGAGAAGACATATTTAAAATTAACGCAATATAAAATATGTAATTAAAACTCCTTAAATTACAAATAATTATTTCAGTGATCGTTATAACTATTGATATTAAACTATTTTATTTATAAATTTTTCTGATAATAGTATTAAGTTTCTTTTTCCCCTTCATATAAAAAAAGAGAGGGAGCTTTTCTCAGCAGTTTAATTAAATTCAAACCAATTTCATTTTACTTAAATATAAGAACATGGAAACCATTGTTTTATCCATAAACCCTAATTTGGTTACGTACTAAAATCTTTAGCATATAAAAATGGCGCCCATGTTAAAAATTTTTGCACATGAAAATCCATTTTATTTAAACATTTTATTCAGCTTCTTTTATCTATTATTTTTATCCATTTTATTAAAAATGTATTTTATTATTAATATTTTTATTATTGTTATTATTATCACTATTTAGAAATAAGAACTTTTGTTTACACCGTTGTGCATTTTTTCTCTGAAAATTTTAACGTGATCTGATTAATTTCTTTTTGAGTTTTCCTTGACGAAAAGATTTAATATCCATTGCAACTGTACATACGTCCAAACTAATAGGGCTCTGTATTACAATAAGAAGGTATGCGCATGTATCGCAACATTAATAAATATAGTATTCAATATTAATAGTGATTAAATAATACAATATTAAAACGCGTCTAAATAATACTATATTTAATTTCAAAAGTTCAATTTTGTCAAATTAAAAGTCGTATTTAATTATTTGTAAAGTTCTTGTATCACATTATTTTTCCTACAATGATTGTTTTCATAGTCAGTGTAACAGCTAAACATTTAAATAAAATGAAAGTTTAATTCAATATGTATTTATCTGTTACAGTTAAAATAATTTTTATATTTTGAAGCGAAATAAAAAATAAGGGCATCAACAAATTTTAAATGTTAGTATTTTTTTTTCTTCTTTCTTCTTTACTTCTTTCATTTCTATTACTTTTTTTATCCTTTTTGTATTAATTTAATATATATAAGTGTGTGTGTGGATTTATTTCAAAATGTACGAAAAACTTCTGTATGGTAGAATAGGATTATGTACATGTATGCGAAATTTTAGCTATATTGAATGATAGAAAGTTCTTAAATATTCGAAAGTAAAACTCAGTGGCGGGTTTAAAGGGGGTGGGGCTAGAGGGCTGGAACCCCCCCCCCCCCTTGAAAAAAAAACACTGACATTCACAATTGAATATTGCAATTGTAAATTTTTCACTGGTCTAGAATAACACTTTGAAAAATCTTAGCCCCCCCCCCTCCCCCCCCAAAAAAAGTCAAGCTCTGGATCCGCCACTGGCAAAACTTTAACTATAGTTGGAGGCACTAGACCCCAGCCCCCTCCTTTCACTAGGCCGTTAATGCTTGAGAATGTATTGCTATGTAAGTGGTACATGAATGCAAAATTTCCGTTCCATTGTACTATAGGAAAATACTTAAAATTCGAAGCAAATTTTGAACAGGATTTGGAGGTGCATAAATAAATAAACAAAATAACCAAGTTAAATAAAACAATAATGTAAATGCTTCAACAGATTTTAAATGTTAGCTTCCTTTCCTTGTTTCGTTACTTTTTCTTTTTTTTTTTTTTTTTTACTTAACCATTTTTTGTTTCATTTTATGGACAGACATTCCGTGTAGTAAATAATAATAATAATAATAACTAAATTTATACGGATAAAAAATCTACAGTTATAAATAATAGATATTTTAAGGAAAATAAATGTCGAAAAAATTGTATTGTTATACAACCAAAAATAGCAGGTTTGAACTGGAATTGGAGGTCCATAGATAAATTTGGAGGCAAATTTTCATAGATATATTTGGAGGCAAATTTTGAACTGGATTTGGAGGTTCATAGATAAATAAACAAAATAAACAAGTTAAATAAAACGATAATGCAAATGCTTCAACAAATTTTAAATGTTAGCTTCTTTTCTTTCCTTTTTTTTTTTCCTACTTAACCATTTTTTGTTTCATTTTATGGATAGACATTCCCTGTAGTAAATAATAATAATAATAACTAAATTTATACGGATAAAAAATCCACAGTTATAAATAAAAGATATTTTAAGGAAAATAAATGTCGAAAAAATTGTATTGTTATACAACCAAAAGTAGCAGGTTTGAACTGGACTTAGAGGACCGTAGATAAATTTGGAGGCAAATTTTCATAGATATTTTTGGAGGCAAATTTTAAACTGGATTTGGAGGTCCATAGATAAATAAACAAAATAACCAAGTTAAATAAAACAATATTGTAAATGCTTCAACAAATATTAAATGTTAGCTTCCTTTCTTTCTTTCTTTTCTTTTTTCTTCTTTTACTTAATCATTTTTTGTTTCATTTTATGGACAAACATTTCCTGAAGTAAATAATAATAATAATAATAATAATAATAATAACTAAATTTATAAGGATGAAAAATCTAGAGTTATAAGTAATAGAAATTTTAAGGAAAATAAATGTCCAAAAAAATTTATTGTTATACAACAAAAAATAGCAGGTTTTTATTATTGGTACATGTTTACATGCAACAATTTTTGTAGAAAAACAACTTTTCTGTAGAAAAAACTATGAAAAATATTGTACATATTAAAAAATAAATCCCATAATTAATCCGAGCTTTCACTCATATTTATTCATTATCCTCGAAAACACTGAAGTTTCTATTAAAAGTTATTCCTTACGTTAAACTCTTTCATGTTTTCTACACCTCACTTGGCACTTTGTTTAATTTCAAATCACGTATATTGTTACTCTTCGCTCTTCACTGAATCCAGATGTCACTGACAGCCACAGTATGAATAGCTGTAACAAAGGAGATATTCCATTCCTCCTATCTGCGCCTGAGATCCATTCATCTCCACTTTCTCATTTCTAATTGGATACTGCATTATGGGTTGTTTAAGAATATCAGTTGAATTCATCCCACTGTACATGTGAACGAGAAAAGAACATTTTTATTTTAATTGATTTTTTTTTTCCATTTAAAACGTTTTGATTAATGACGTATTTCTTAAGCTCTTAAGCACGCTAGATATTTTATAGATATATATAAATATATTTTGCTTATGAATTTACATTTCTTTAATAATGTTTGGAATTTCCGTTTAGAAGTGGCAAAATAACTTCTACTTTTATTTTATGAATTTTATTATCTTTTTCATTTATTATCTTTTTTTTTTTTTTTTTTTTTTTTTTTTTTTTACAATTATTATTTAAATTATTTATTTTATTTATTTTATTTATATAGTTATTTCTTTTTCTCGTATATTCTGCACCTGAATGAATATAAATACAATTTTAAAAATGCATGTAGTTATAGTTTAAAATAGTCTAACATATTTTTTGCAATTTCTATTTAATAAAATAGGGTATTAGTAATTATTATCATTTATATTTACCTTACTGTGTTTATTGCGTTCGCTGGAAAGATTTATTGTATTTAATGAAACAACTCACACCGGAAATTTATCCTAGAAAACATTAAAATAACTTTTAGGAAGCCATTTTCTAAATACATTGTTAATATTTACATAAATGTTATACAAGATTAATTTTTGAAGTCAATTGTTTAATTCAGTACACTAATATATATATATATATATATATATATATATATATATACCGCCTTCATTTAAAATAAACAAGTGGTCATTTTCTAAATCCCTTAACTAGAATTATAGATTTCCGAGCTATGCGTATAAGGCATACAAGAAACTAAATACAAGAAATTATCGAGAATTTCTAGTCTACACATTTCTAGATGGTGAAACAATATTCTGAATATTCTG
This sequence comes from Salticus scenicus, assembly GCA_963930645.1. Classification (NCBI taxonomy): domain Eukaryota; kingdom Metazoa; phylum Arthropoda; class Arachnida; order Araneae; family Salticidae; genus Salticus; species Salticus scenicus. The sequence goes on along the minus strand of OZ005656.1, from coordinate 130,527,578 downwards.
AATATCTTGTATTGCGAGAAATTCTCCTTGATTGTCTAGAATTGGGGAATAGACCAAGATTATAGCTTCTGAAACCCGCCTCTTGCGTTCGAATTTATTTGCAGAGATTTTTAAATAACTTTGCCCTCGAAAATAGAATTATAATAGGTGTTTCTAGAACTCGCTTTCAAAGGAAACTAGAATTTATAAGGATGGCATGGAACTATTTTCTCTAGAGCCACAATTTAGATTCTAGATGTCAGTTAAAAAAAATTTTCTCAGTGTACGACAAAGCTTTCCCACCAACCCAATATGTGTAATTATTGATTTATTAGTTACAAGCGAATTTATCTATTCTTCGGACGTAGAAAAAATTATTTTATTTTTCAATTTAAAACGTTTTGATTCATGAAGCATTTTTTAAGCTCTCAAGAAAGCTAGACTTTGTTTTATGCGTATGTATTTACATGTCTTCTCACATGTGGAAAAAAATTGTATTGTAAATTCAAATAATTTGACCTTTTAGAAAGAGACTTTTTATTCTGAGTTTTAGTGAAAACTACGCCTTCTCATAACATACACAGAAATAATCATTTTCAACTTTTGGGAATTGAATTTGGAAAGATATTTATCTTCTACTAAGATATTTATCTTCTTCTTAAGTTTATCTTCTGAATAATAAGAACAATTTTATTAAGTTTCAAGCCTTTACAGGAAACCGATATAGATAAACGTTGTTAAGGATAAAAAAAAAACTCGACACTTCTTTTCATCCTTTCAAATATTAAAGGTCGAAAGTTTCTCCTCTTTTACTTTAATATGAGATAATCTTTTACCTTAATAAAGCTTAAGACAATGGATCTTGCTCAGGGTTGCTACGGCACCTGGAAAACAGGGAAAACCTGGAAAACTCAGGGAATTTGAAAATCTATTAAAAACAGGGAAAACTCAGGGAATTTGAAAAATCTATTAAAAACAGGGAAAACTCAGGGAATTTTGAAAATTTTTGTAAAAACATTGGATTTTTTTTTTTTTTTTTTTTTTTTTTTATAATCAAACATTTTTAAAATTTTTAGTGCTTTATAAAGAACCAATTATGTTTTTTTTTTTTTTTTTTTTTTTTTTTTCCAACTATAGTATGTTAATAAAATTAATGTTCCCTAAATATGCTCAATTGACTTGTAAACATGTTAGATTCTAATGATGCATGATTGCGTGTCATATATTTTACTTTTAAAAGGGCAGGGAAAACTCAGAGATTTTTTTTTACTGATTTGTGCAGCAACCCTGTTGCTAACAATAAAATTTCTGTTTGAATCTACTACAAAAATATCACTTTGACATCTCATTCCAACATTTTCAGGAAGTGCTTTAACTACCGTCGCGTCGCCGGCCGCGTAACCGCATGTTATTTTACGGGGAAATTTTTGCTCATTAATTAAAGTATTTTTTTTTTTTTTTCACATTCAGAAAATTCATAACTGTTAAATTATTTTAGCATAACTTTTACAATTATTTTATGTAACTTCTATTTTATTTAGAAGCTTAAATATGCAAAAAAATGCAACTGTTTCATTTTGCCGTAATTTTGAGTTTCAGAAGAAATATTAAAAACTTTAAATATTATATATACAATAAAATATTTTAAAATATTTAAATTAAAGACTTTTTCTACAAGCTTGATTCGCACTAAAAAGTAGGAAATGTTTAAAATCAAGTATTACCACCTAAATTTCGTACTTTAATTAATTTAAAAAAATATATTTGTCATGTGGAAAAACTGTTTGCACCCCTGGATTCAGAGAAATCGCTCTTTTCATCTGGTACCGAATTTGTAGAGCCATGTGCAATTTAAAATGACTGAAATCAATAAATGAAGTTTTGCCACCTGAATTTCATACTTTATTAAATTTTTAAAGAATCTAATTCTCGTGTCGAAAAACTGCTTGCACCCCTGGATTCAGAAAAATCGCCCCTTTCATTTGGTACCGATTTTGTAACGATAATACCAGAGGGTTTACGATAGAGAATGTAAGCTAAAAAAGAATCTTTAAAAACGAGAATTAATTTAACGGTTGTCAGTTTTCTGTATGTGAAAACAAAATTTAAAGAATACATTAGGTACTGAGTAATTTACAAAACAAATTACCTAAAAGAGCAAAAACTGAAATTCACACCGTTGACAAAAAACAACATTTTTCATTCCACATATGAGTAAACTAGCAGACAATATCCGTTGGTCGCTATTTTTAAATGAATCACTATAATGAATGAATTCTCAAAATTACATTAATTTTTAACATGTGGAATAAAAGAGAAAAAAAATGATCAGGATAAATGTCACACTGGATCCCCACTGTCTACGGCAGCGCATTAATGTTCGACACTCTTAATGAATCACTATGTTAATCATAAGGGAAAAACATAAATATAAAGTACAAAAAAAGTACAAAAAAAAAAAAAATCTTCTCTCATTGGTGGAATAATCGGTACTGGCCCCCACTGCCTGCGGCGCGCGTGTTCCTTCGTCCACCGTTCCCGCCCCTCCTAATTATTTTGCTCTTTCAAAAATATCCGCAATCGTTTTCTTAGGCTTTTAAAACTAATAATACTAATTTTCAACGTTCTATCTGATTTTTTTAACTTTAACACCTGCACCCCCCCCCTTTCCGCCCTTAGTACTAATTTTACACTTTCAAAAGTATCCGCAATCGATTTATCGGGCCTTAAAACCTAATAATACTATTTCTCAACTCTCTAATTCCTATTTCTATATGTTTGTCCCCCCACCCCTTTCTTTCTATCCTAATAGTTTTTCCCTTGTGAAAATTTCTACATTATATTTGTAGGTACCTAAAACTTATGCGTGTCAATTTTGAACTGCCTGTTTCTATTTCTATTGTTTTGCCGGCTCTCCTAAAAATTTTACAATTTCGAAAATATCTGCAATCGATTTGTAGGTATCAGAAAACTTCTATGTACCAATTTTGAACGATTTAACTCTATTTTTAATTTTTCCCTCTCCGCCCCCCCCCTTCCTGCCCCTCCTTATAACTTTACACTTTCGAAAATATCCTCATTGAACTTGCCTCTAAAACATATCTGTACCAAGTTTGGGTGGTCTAACTCTATTTATAATTTTTGCCGCATAATTTTCCCCATTCCCGACCCACCTGAGATGAATTTCTAAAATTCCAGAAATTGTTTTTACATACTTGTGTGAGAAGTACATACTTTCAAAGAAAAAATCTTTTTTTTTTTTTTTTTTTTTTTTTTTTTTTCAATATAAAGGATTTTTTGAAATCACGTTCTGCCCCCACCTCCTTTAGGGGTTGAATTTCGGAAATTCCAAAAATTTGTTTTTAGGTATTTGTATTAGCTATATTTTAGAGCAAAAATTTCACGTATATATATATATATATATATATATATATATATATATTTTTTTTTTTTTTTTTTTTTGAGATATTGAGCATTATGTGATATCACGTTTTGAACCCCCCCCCCCCCTTTCCCACAGAGAATCAAACTTCTAAAATTCCACAAATTGTTTTTCAGATATTTGTGGTAGCTATATTTTAAAGCAAAAATTTTACAGATATCTGTTTTTTTTTTTTTTTTTTTTTTTTTGAGATATGAAGGATTTTGCGAAATCACGTTTTGTCCTCCCTGCCTTCTAAGTGGATGTTTACGTAATAGAAGGAACATTGTCGCAAAATTTTGTGCTTCTAGGTCCATGGGTTTAGGCTGGGAGATGATCAATCACTCATGCATTCACTTAGGGCAAATGTTTTTTTATATATAGAAGAATGTAACAACTGTAAAGGTAATTTGATAACTTTTCCCAACCGAATTTATATTTAATTAATATTATTTTTCTACAAACTCCGTACATTTTATTGTCTAATATGGAAGTTGAATGATTGGCAGATTACAATTTTTAAACTATTACAGCTAAATGGCCTGATAATAATAATAATAATAATAATGGCTTAAGTAGTTTGAAAAACCTCTATTATTTTTTCAAACGAATTAAGAAACTTTTGGACTGTGAATTCATACATAATATTTATGATCAATTCTTAACTTTTGCCAAAATTTGTTTACATTTGACGATTTCTATAAAAAGCTTTTTGATATTAAAAAAAAAAAAAAAAAAAAAAAAAAAAAGGGATTTATAATGTAACATTTTTTAAAAGTTTGTTTACTGCCAGCTCGAGGTGTTAGCTAACTAAATTTATAATTTAGAAAATTGTTACATTATAAATTTTAAACTGACAACGCAAAGTGGCCTGAACAAACACATTTTAATTATTAAAAAATGAAAAACCTTACTTTATTTTCTGGATAAAACGCCTTAGTTAATTTGCGGGAGACCCCCCCTCCCCCCTCACTTTATCAGAGGCAAAACTGTGGTTGCTTGCTCCTTTCTGGTGACGTTGATTGTGTCTGCTCCAGAAGTCTGTCCAGTTACGGTTAACGTCTTGTGCTGGGTTGTTGCCATTACAAGATAACGGGTTAAATAAAATTTCTATTCTTTCGCCATTCGATGCATAGATTGCGTTATTGTAATTCGCTAATTTACAAGTTTCTAGAGCAGACACAAACAACGTCGCCGGAAAGGAGCAAACAACCAAAGTTTTGCCCCTGATGGATGGGGGGGGGGGGGGGGGGACCGGCTCCTGCGAGTTAACTAAGGCGATTTATCCAGAAAGAAAATTTTCATTTTTTAATAGTATTAGTGCTTTTCGTGTTTAGTAAAATGAAAGTAACATTTTAATTAATTTAAAAGAAATCTATTAAACAAATTTTAGTTAAACACAGCTAAGAAACATCTCTATTATTAAATCAGCTTCTATTAAAAAAAAAAATCGCATTTATATTTATCTATTTGATTGGAAGCTACAGTGCTCCAGCAAAAACAGAGTACTTACACAACTCTTTTTTGGTGTGGTCATTAAAAGGAAGTTACATTTTAAAAGCTATATTTAAAAGATATTATTACTTACATTTATAATATATGTTGAGTGCATTTTTTGTAGTCATCATTAAATTTAAAAATGCCTAGATGTCTGTTTCTTTTCTACTTTTATTATTATTATTATTATGCTTTTTCAAGTGTTAAACTAAAATTTCTTTCTAATTTGACATTAAAAAAAAAAAAAAAAAAAAAAACTTTGATTTTAATTAAATTTTGTATAAAATCTCATCTAAGTTTAAAAGATTTTTCAAAAGGCTTAAAATATAAATAAAATACTAAGAAATTTGTGTGACAGGATATCAGTTTTAAAGAAGAGTAACTAATTCTATTTTCCTAAGGAAATATATATATATATATATATATATATATATATTTACTGTACTTTAAGCTTTTTTATCTTGAATTTGAAAGGATTTTCCGAGTAAAATTGATCGATACAGCAATCTTTTCTGAAGTGTATGTGACATATAAACAACAGGATTGAGAATCATACTAGACCTAACACAAAGTAAAAAACATAAATTGGCGCCTGAGAATAAGGCGTTATATTTTAAGAATAGTTCGTGTAATTTAATCTATCAAAGGTATCTTTTAAAACAAATTTCTAGTCATTTTCTTCCTTATTGATCATGATACAAAATAAATTATAGAGTTTTTTTTTTCCTTAACATTTTCTCAAAAAGTTCCGTTAAAGTTTTATTATTATTATTATTATTATTTATTTATTTTTTAAAATTGAACAAATGAACTAACAATAAATATATATAATAATAAATAACTGTTAAAAATCTTACTATATGAAAATAATAATAATAATAATAATAATAATGGAATTTGGAAAATACTTTAAAATTTTCTTTTCGATAGAAGTATTCGCATTTTTTTTTTTTTTTTATCTCATCTGGACATTGAAAAGAACTATGTTTATATTATATTTTTATTATCGATATAATATTTCTCTTATCTGGACAAATTACATTTTATCGAAACGGTATGACAGTGATGTAATTATTAAAATACACAAAGATAAAAAAAAAATAATAATAATATTTAGAAATGGACAATATTTAAGCATGCAGTTTCAGCTTAATGATTAAATAAGAAAAAAATTACATTTGTTTCATGAGACCATTTTACAGAAAAATGTTTTTTTTTTTTTAAATTGCTTCTCCAGAACCTTTGCGTCATTTAAACATATCAATATTTTAAAGATAGATACAGAATAGGAATTATTATCATAAATTGACTAAAGAACGCATAAAAAATATAATCAGTGTAGGTAATAGCTTACATATATATATATATATCAAAACAAATGAAGTACCTTCACCAATATGATGAGAAAAATTTAAAAGGAGTCATGGTGATCCTATACTAAAAGAGTACTGCCTGCGAAGTATGAAAACTGGGTCATCAACCATGAATTTTATTTTGAAACCTTTCTTTAAATGATTTTGGTTTCACTATTGCACAATATTAATTTGATTCTAATAATAATTTGGCTTCTGGAAAGTTAAAATTTTAATTAGGTGGTGAAATTGGTATAATATTTATGAGTTTCGAATTTTAATGTAAATAAGAAAGGAAATAAAATGCAAAAACATCGCGCGGGCTTGCTAGTGTATAATAATATGTTTACTATGTTTTTACTACTAAGAAATGTGAAGTAAAAGTGGCATTTCGTAGAAAATTTTATTAACTTTACCGGAATGAATATGTTAACTGGCGAGTATTAATTCAGTAAGGTGTTAAAACTTATGTGTTTTGTAACTCAGGACAATGGGCACATAAAATAACCTAAAGTTTGTCCGCGAGAAATTTCTGTACAGACGAGGTTCATTGGTGATATGCATTTTGTTATTGTTCGCGGCAATTTCTTCCTTAACGCTATGTAGACTATGTCCATACACTTTAGTTGGGCCATATGCTACAGTCATCGGCGATTTGTTTCATTAGAAGTTACAGTCGGCGGCAAAAGTATCCGAGCACTAGCAAAAATTCCTACGTAAAAAATGTACTCTTAATACTGTTTTATTTATTTATTTTTTTTATATATATAAATCCTTGTCGAATGATGTTCTTAGACTGACTAAGAGCATGATTCGACAAGGATTTATTTAACAAAGCCGCATTAAGAGTACTTTTTTTACATAGGAATATTTGCTAGTGCTGTGATACTTTTGCTGCCGACTGTAATAATGCCAGACTTCAAAAAGTTTGCGAAGATTTACGAAGTTAGAACACGCAGTATACAATGCGTCTGGCAAACACTATCTGAAATTTAGAGATTACTTATATTTCTTGAAGAAGAGTATTCTCCAAATATTTATTAATAACTTTAATGCAGACAAAAATATTAGGTGAGCAATAATTTTAGATATTTGAGAGAAACCCCCTCAGCAAGTTATAAACATTTAGTTTACGTATGATTCACAAACAATGTTTTACTTATTTCTAGATGTAACGCAATTGTTCCCTGGGGGCACTTATTTACGTTTTATATACGTTTTAAAGGAATAAAACGCATTCACAGTTAAAAAAAAAAATATTTTTATAATTAATATACTTTTTATCTTTCTTTTTTTTAAACCTATACTATTGTGTTTCATCAATATCTTGAGTTAGTACCACAAACAGCCAAAAAAAAAAAAAAAAAAAAAAAAAAGGAAAAGTAAATAAAAAAATAAAATAAAAATTCACAAGAAAATTATTACAAATTAAGTAAACTAACTTTTTATTAATTAAATTCTGTAAAGATAGTTTTTGCTTTTACTCTTTGAAAAGTGGCTTCTTTGAGGAATGAGTACGTTAATATGATTAAACGCAAGTTTACTATTTTCAAATCACTTTCTGAATTGCGCTTTTTAACGCTTTATCTACCGCATTCTAAAACAGACAAAAATGGATACGAAACACATATTTTAGTTACTTAAAGGTATTTTTTTTTTAAATATATGCAATAGAAATCATGTGTATTACCTTATCATAGTAATTAATGAAAATTCTGGTGGCATCTTAATGTACCACTGGTGCATGTAAGTCGAAAAATATACTGGGTGCTTATAATTAAACTTCCCCTAAAAACAGCATCTTACAGCGCAAACGGGTGAACGGAATGAAAAGGAATTTGGTATATAGACTATAAACGAGATGCGGTCATGGACTTTCGGAAAAAAAAAAAAAAAGATTACTTCCAAAATGTCCACCAGAGGGTGCCTTTTCCAGAAAAACATTAAATTTGACACAGTAAACGACTAAAACGGAATACAGAAACAATATTAACAATCCAGAATAAGAATTTTGAGCAATAAAATGTAAATCCGGGAAAAGCTGTCAGTTCCAGAGGAAAAAATGTCGAGATTTGCATGCTTGCGAAGAAGAGGAAGCTTTATGAAGAACAGGTGTTACTTAATATGGTTCGATGGCAAAGTGATCAGAATCTAGTCAATAAATACTAATATTGTTTCGGTATTCCATTTTGGTCGTTTATTGTGTTAAATGTAATGGTTTTTAAGAAAATGCGCCCTCTGGTGGACATTTTAGAACTTTTTTTTTTTTCGATATTCCGTGAGCGCATCTCGTGTATAGTCTATAAACCAAATTTCGTTGCATTCCGTTCACCCGTTTGCGTTGTAGGATGCTGTTTATAAGAAATTTTTAATTATAACCACCCAGTATATGTGGACCTTAAAAAAGTATTTTAAAAAAAAGTATTTTCCATTTATGTTCCTGGTATTTTTTTATGATTGATGAGAGACTCTTGAAGTAATATAAGAAAGGATTATAACACACGAGCAGATCGTGAAATATGCTAAGCAGAAACAGTGAGAATACTCTATAAAATTAGGCCCTCATTCGTGAAGACGATTCTGCGCTCAAAGCTGGTAGAGGTGAAGTGCCGGATTCAATCCCATGTCGTGCTCTTCAGCCTAGCCGTTCGAAGTTTTTCGTAGTTTACTCCGAAATTTGCGTAAATACGGGATATGATTCCTTAGAAAGACCCCCCCCCACGGAAGTTATTCCTCTTCGTGCCTAGGCCCCTAGTGCAGACAATCTGCCTTAATCCCCAGAACCCAACCCACTCTATAAAATTCGTTCTACAGCAAAAACGGGTACGCATAGTGTCTAGTGCATTCTATTGAGAATAAAGAGAGGTATGTACGCTCTATTTTTATAATTATTTTTGACATTTCTTCCATAAATTCGATTTTATATGCTTCTTAATCTAATGGTACTATAAATTAACTTCGGTAGACAAGAATTTAAAAGAATCATTTTTGCTTCAGGCTTTATAACTTAACTATTGCTTTAATTTTGTGTGTTAGATTTATATTTTATGCACTGAAGTTAATTTTTATACACATATTTTAGAATATAGTCATATCTATAGATATTATAATTATGCATAAAATAACTATTTGTGTGGATAAGATTAACTATATTCATCCAAATGTAAATGAAGTTGTTACAAGTTTTCAGTGTTTGCTTATAATTAATGTCCAAAAGTGTTATACTTAATGTTAAAAAGTTACTAATTCAGATTCAGTAAAAACAGCAAACCAAATCACTTATAACATATTAAACGTAATTTACTGAATTTTTGAGAGCCTGATATACTAGAAAATATATTCCACAATATTAATAAAATTTTTAACAGCTTCCTGAAACTTAGAAACGGCTAATTAAGGAAATTAATCATAATAATTAATTGGCACTTAATATATTCATTAAATAGTTTATTATAGAAATGACTTATAATAACTCATCCTAATTAAGCAAAAAATTTATCAAAATTTTGATATCTTATTTGAATAAAAAAGCTTAATTAGTTAAATAAGTGAAATAAATGTAATTTCCTATATTTTATGAAGTTCCATTTTAAATTTTTATAGTACTATGAACTGAAAAAACAATATAAATAATATTTTATTGCACTGGATTTCACTTGTATTAACTAACACATGTATTTTTATTATTTTACACTTTTTTATTACCTTATAACAGGTGTTTAAATTTTTCTTCAAAATGTCTAACTATTGCTTTATATTCTATAGTAATACTTTTTTTTTCTATATCTTTCTAAACATATTCACGCATGGCATTATAATCACCCTACTTTCAATGCATGAAATAAGTTTAGAATTCCGAATTTTGTATGGATACATAACACATTTTTTACGAAAATATTTTTACCAGTTATATATTATTAAAAAAATATAATGGCAATTTAAATAAAATTTAGAAACACATTTTTAGTTATATACAATTGATAATTTAAAATGTTGTTATTTCTATGTTCTATATTCAAGAGGTTATAATAATGTATTAGCAAAACAATTAAACATCAATTTTTCGATAGATTTAAAGATTTTCAGTAGTTCTGAACACAATTCGATTATTTTTATAAAATGTATGTCTGTATGTGAGGGCAAAAAAATGTATTGACAATTCTATCTCGAGAACTAATGCACATAAATTCCTAAACATTTATATTTAGTTGCACCTTGACATAAAGTATTACCTATAAACTTTTATTGTATATCGCTTAACAAGTGGTGTTACAGACCTGTCATTTTCATATTTCTTATATGACCGCATTCGAAAAATGTATCTTATATAAGCACAGAATGAGAATTAATTTTAACCAATAATTTTGAAATATATATATATATATATATATATATATATATATATATCATAGATAAAGTCAACTAGGTAATTACTTTAGTATATGTTAGATCACTGCTTCGCCAATACGTGTAAATTAAAAGATTGAATCACAGATTTGTGATAATTTAAAACAGAATTTTAAATTTTTATTTTTATTTTAAACAATCAATAAATGAATGTGAACCCCGGAGGTAAATGACACCTTGTCCATATTTCGTGAAACGACTTAGCAACGTGTCCTTGATGTGTATTTTTTGTACATTAATAATGTACATCTTGATGTATATTATGATATTAATAACAATTCTTATTATTAAGCATTATTATACAATTACTGTTATTTGAAGATATAAAAAAGTTACTCGCTTGAAAAATAGCGCTTTTGTTGCATGGTGTCTTTTACCTCCGAGGTACTGAATATACCTTAAATAAAATATTCTAAAAAAAAAAAAAAAAAAAAAATGCATTTTTTCGAATCTTTTTTATTATTATTATTTGTATTGTTGACTTTTTTTCGACATTTAATTTTATACTTCTTTGAGATCACCAATATGCATTCGTAATGGAAAACAACTTTAATAAATTTTGCTCTGAAGGAAAATAAAAACTTGTTGGCATAGGTGGACTCTGCTCAGTTCCCCATCATATTTATGTTCTCATAAATTTCTAGTGCGAGACATGTTATAATCATGTTAAAAGAAATGAATTTGACCAAAGCTTAATACAGTGACACAATGAAATCCCCGCCTAATAGGCTATCTATCGTTCACTTCGATATATTTATCTTATTCTAATCTATTAATTTATTTTATCAGGGTCAATTCCATTGTTTAGTTTTAATTCTACTATTTGCAATGCAATAATCCTCAAAATTCATATTTATATGAAAAATTTACAATTTCGCCATGTTGATAAAAGCGTAAATTACGAAATTTTCCTATTAGAATATTTGTATTGAATCATGTTCAAACAAATATTAAAAATGTAATTTTGAAGTTGTCTAATGTATTTATGGTCCTCAAAATGGAAGTGTATGCTCAATTTTGCCTTATTCTGACACGTTAAGTAAAGCGTAAATTCCAAATAACTTACGAATTTTTTAAATTAGAAAAATCATAGTCTATGATATTCATGCCAGTATCCTAAATAATATTTCGAAAGTGGTTTGACATCTTTACGATGAAAGCATCCCTCAAGATTGGCTTTTATGTAGAATTTTGCTTTATTCTGCCAAGTTAAGAAATTCGTAAATTTCCAATAACTTACGAAATTTTTATATTGGAAAATTCATAGTCATTAATATTCATGCCAATGTTCTAAATAATATTTCAAAAGTAGTCTGACAGCTTTACAATAAAAATATCCCTCAAAATTGACGTTTATGTGAAATTTTGCCCTATACTGCCATGTTAAGAAATTCGTAAATTTCCAATAACTTGCGAAATTTTTAAAGTAGCATATTTATAGTTACCGATGTTCATTCCGGCATCAAATAGGATATTTTAAAACTGGTCTGACATTTTTACAGTAAAACGTTTTCATTTAATGCACGTTTAAGTGAATTTTTGTCCTATTCTCCCATGTTAAGAAAATCGTAAATTTCTAATAACTTACGAGGATTTTTAATTCGAATGTTGCAAATGAATAGCTTTCTTGCCAGTGTCGAAAGTATTATTTTAAAACTGATGTGACATCTCTGCGACTATTTGTTCTTGAGATATCGTATACACAGACTGACAAACTCACTAACGGACAAACACACTTAACAGACACACATACAGACATACACCATACAAATTTTGTCATTTTCGGATTCTTCTCACCTGAAAACGCGCAAAAAAGTCAAAAAACAGAGGTCGAAAATTTTCACGATTACCTAAGTTCCCCATACCTATAGTATGATGGGGAACTAAAAAAGAAGGATTTTTTGACGGATACGCATAAATATTTTGCATTTCAGATCAAAGTTATTAACAATTCATATAGTAAAACTACGTACTACAACTTTTTCATTCATAAGAAAAGAAAAAAAAATGAATTTTGAACAGGAAACTTCAGATGCAGAAAATAAGATATTGGAAAATATTAGTTAAAATTGTTTCGAATTTTCTATTTATATAATCTGTATTGAATTTCGGTATTTGCTCAAATTATCAATCTCTTTAACCACTCTTTCTATTTTTGTGTAATAAAGCTTTATGATATTTTTTTTTTCTCCCTCTCACTATTTGTATAAATATAAAACATTTTAGAAATATTTTTACCTAGGTTCCACAAATTTCCTATTGGCAAATTTTGAAAGGCTTAAACATTTCAATTTTCTCATTATGATGCGTTTTACACTATAAACATTTTTATTTTTAACCTTGTAGTGATTGTTGACTTTTCTTTTTTTTTTTTTTTTTTTTTTTTTTGTAGCCTTAGAGTTGCACAAAGGAAAATCTTATTTACTTTCTTGAAAATTTTTAAAATTTAACTATAGTAATAAAACATCTTACATTTTATACATATTTAGAATAAATTACTTTATTCAAAAGTTCAAGCATTAAAAGGAAGAGAAGATAATATTTGATGAAACAATGCTGCTATTATATATATATATATACATATATTATTTTTAACCTGAAAAAAAAATACACAACTGTGAATATGGCTAGCGTATTACTGTTTCCGTTGTCCTCCATCGGTATATATTAACATCCTTTGTGTATATATATATATATATATATATATATATATACATTTTAAGGACTTTTTTTTTTCTTTTCAAAAATCTTCATAATCAGTTTTCCCAAACAATTATAATATTTACGCTTAACAACAAGCTATATTATAATGCAAGTCTTAGACAAAATATGATTTATGATACGTAGTAAACAGCATATCTAAAGGATGGCTATGCAGAGAAGAATACGATACACTGAAACAGGAAGTCGAACATCATATAAACAACATATGTACCGATGGTAATATACATATGGTACATACCATAGGTATACAAACCTTAGATATATGGTACCATATTATACCTATGGTAATATTTTCATTTGTGTTCTTCATATTGTTTTCATACTTCAAAATCAAAAAGCTCACCCGAGATATTTTCTATTTTCCTCTTAATAATTTATTATTTAATACATACATACATACATACATATATATATATATATATATATATATATATATATATATATATATATATATATATATATATATATATATATATATATATATATATTATGAGTACAACTTGAGTTTACGAATACCCATTATTTTTTCCTATTTCTACATTTATAGTTTGAAAAATAAGATAACATTGTTTATATCATGTTCGACTTCCTATTTCAGTGTATAATATTCATCTGTGCAAAGCCATCTGTTAGATATGCTGTTTACTATCTATCATAAATCACATTTAGTGTAAGACTAACATTATAATATAGTCTGTTGTTAAGCGTAAATATTATAATTTTTTGGGGAAAACTGATTATAAAGATTTTTGAAAATGAAAAGAAAAAAAAATCTTTAAAATGTATATATGTATGTAAAAGCAGAACCTATTATTTACTCTAAGTCCCTATAGTTTTATATTTTTAATTGAGATGCTACTGATAATGTAGCAGTTATACTCACACATTACATTAATATATTACTTAATAAATTTAAAAATCCCCAATAATTAATTATAATTACCTTACAAAACTTTATTCATATAAAAAGAATAAAAACGTGTTTCCTTCCTTTCCTTTCATTTTTTAAATTTCATTTTCAAAAAGATTTAATAAGTGGATATGATCTAATAGTTTCATTTAAAAATAAATATTTAATTATTTCATAAAAAGTAGAGCTGGTTCTTTTTGATTTTTAAATTATTGTATGGAACAAAATTATTTATAAATATTTTTCCTATTATACTAATGTAAAATATATGTCTTAGATCACAGACATAGTAAAATATAAATCCTGCTACTCATACATTAATAGTCCATTTCCACATACTTGTACTATATACAGGTATGCATGTGCGTCCTTTAACATAATCTACGGTATAAGTTTAATAATTACAAAAAAACTCATTCTAGATAGAAACTTATACATATATTTACACATACATACACGGACACACATATATATACACCCCGCGACAAAAAGATAGGTACAAAGGGTTTTTTCTTTGATTATTCATAAAATAACGTTATCTAAATTGTGCTTATCATTTATTATTATCTTAAAATAACACTATTCCCGGACTATTTTTTGTTTTAAGACGAATTTCGAAAAGTTTTAAGATTAATTTTTTTTCTAATTTAAGACTACACTCCGCGACAAAAAGATAGGAACAAAGGATTTTTTTTTAATTTTTCATTAAATAACATTATCTAAATTGTGCTGATCATTTATTATCATAACAAAAATATTATCATATCAAAAACATATTAAATATTTGAATCACATTCAAAATATTATTATTCAAAAATTTAAAAAAAAAAAAAAAAAAAAAAAACCTTTGATTCTATCTTTTTGTCACGGTGAGTAGTCTTAAATTAGAAAAAAATTTAGTTTTAAAAATTTTCTAAATTAGTCTTAAAACAAAAATTATTCCGGGAAAAGTGTTATTTTATGATAATAATAAATGATAAGCACAATTTAGATAATGTTATTTTATGAAAAATCAAAGAAAACCCTTTGTACCTATCTTTTTGTCGCGGGGTGTATTTGTATGTGAGTGTGTGTGTATATATTTATTGATTTAATTTTTCTATAGAATAATTATCGAAAGTTAGATATTTCTATCTGCATTTCTTAAGTTTTTGAAAGATTCTAATTGTGGAATACTGGTAATGTGGATATGGATTATTTTAATCTGTGGCTTCCTGAAACTAAAGAAATTAATTTTAATGGCTGAACATTATACTCATAAGGATTAAATAATGCTCGAAGTACATATTGTTTACACATATCCGTTGTTTATTTGTAATAAGTAAAATCTACGATATATTGTCGTTCGATATGAATATTTAGTAGACGTGGGTTCCTTCCAACTACGACTTCCTGAAATTCCAGAAATCAAAATTACGTTTGTGTAACTTACAACCATATGCAAGAAAAAATTAATATGCATAATATTTTTTATCAATATATCTTGATTATATCATAATAATAAATAAAATTTTAAAAACAACTCATCCGTATAACATCATTTTAAAAACCGCGACACTGTATAAAAGCATAATTTTTTTTCTCCATAGTCCTCTTCTCTAACCAAAACAAGAGATTTTAGTGTCCAGATTAAACAAAAATGAAACTACAATCTTACATGACTCTAATTTAAAAATATGTAAAGCAACATAAATAAAATTGCGTGACATAAAAAAATTCTTGAGTGAAAAGTCATTTTCTGAATTACTTTCGTGTTATAATGACACTAAAGGTGTTGTTACAATGCATGACAGTAATAAAATAAATTATGTCAAGAAACATGTTGTTTTACCGGAAAATGGAATTTGAGGTGGTTAAATGTATATGTAATGTAAACGTTTTGTGCATAATCAAAAAGTTCCATGTTGCCTAAAGTGTAAGTTTATAAGAAAAATCGATTTCTACAATTTTTATGCACTCACTTGTCTGTAAAAGGTTTTAATTATGAGTATAATTTACATAATTTGAAGAAACTTATACTTCCATATAAATATGAAAATATAAATCATTTAAATATGAATCGATATATTTGGTTTGTGTACTTAGAAGTAAATTATATTAAGACGTATTTCTTACCTAACAGACTGATTTTAATTCATAACTTTTTTGTATTTTATTTAATGTGTATACTCACTAGTTTTTAACATGCAATGTTAATGCGTAGGTTGAAAATGAATACATAAACTTTATTTTTTGTTTAACTTTGTGATTTGTTTTATAAAGTAATTATGCTGTACAGAGGTGCAGTTAGATATTTTATGAAATCCTTAATCCATTGATAATATTAGAAATTTATTTTTAAATAACTATATTTTTACTTTCCCTTACCCATATAAGATGGTAGAGAAAGTATTGGTTTGGGGTCAAATTTTCAAAAGTAAGTTTTTGTTATATTTACACGTTTTGAGGTCCCCTGAATGAATTCAAAGAGAATTCAAATACATTACGTCTGTGGTGGAAAATTCAGGTAAGTAGATTTTAACATCCATAGACTGCACTAAGCGAAATGAAACGAATACATATTTTTATATGCGTAAAGCATGTGGAATATGATTTGGAAAACATTCACTGTTCGTTTACAAGGCTACACAAAAGAACGAGATTACAGTGCACCAGTACTTGAAAATTGATGGAAGTGTACTTCAATTTATGCCATGTGTTAGGTATGATTATATTTATTTGCACCATGTTGTGCGTACATAACCTTCAGGAGATATACAGGGCTGTCAATATTTAAGTCCAAACATTCTTTTTTATTATTAGTGGAAGTGCTTTACTGTAATATTTTACCATGTCCAAGAAACCTGCTCAGAAATTAAAATCAATTCCTCAATGTATTTTTAAATCTAAATATTCGTCAATTGTTTTTTTTTTTTTTTTTCTACAAGTTTTGGGGTTTTCTGAATACCGAAATCAAGTTTTTAACGTTTGGTCTTTGACTGTATCTCTCAGAATTTTACATAAGAATCAGCAAGAATGGTAACACATCTCAATTTTTTTTTAAGAGCAGTGTAATTTGCAAAATACACTTTACAGTATGATATTTTTTTTTTACTTGCTTTTAATATATATATTGTACAATAATGCTAATGCTAATGTTTTGAAATCCAAAGTACATTTTTTGCTTTCAATAGTTTCAGCAAGTACTTGTCTACTGAAAGATTTTATTGAATTTTTTGTTTTTTACTTCATTATATTTTTTTTTTACTTGGAGAATGTATATGCATTTCATTCTAGAAACTCAAAAATTAAGAAAAAGTCATTCGTATTATATGAAGGCGGTATTGTATTTCTTTTTCTGGTTTCCATTTTGAGAAAAAAAAAATAAGAATTCCGGAATTATTATCTGAACTGGTTTGTTTTGATTTGAACATACAAGACAAGATTTATTTTAAAAATGGTTGTTAAATTTGTTAGGTGACTCGAGTTCCAAGGTGAAATGTTCATATCAACAAGCTCTAAACCAGTGTAATGTCGCGATTATTTCATTTAAGTGTTATTTAAAATATATTACAGATAAAGCAAACGGTAAAATAGAGTAAAAATGAAAAAAAAAAAAAAATGTAAAATTGGATAGTGGCCGTGATAAATCATCCTGAGACTATTGGTATGTTGGTAAATATTAAAAAAACGAAGTCTCTGTTACTAAAGAAACTCCGTCTGTTCTAAGATCCATTACATCAAAATTAGGAATGTCTTCTAGCATTGAAAGTGAATTATTGATAAAATATAAAAAAAGATGAATAAATCTAATGTTCATCTGCTTTTTTACAAGGCATATTGTTGAAAGATAACCAAATTAAAATAAAATTATATAAAAATAATCTAGCTGAATAATGAAAAAAATAATAATAAGATAAGATAAAAAAAGAAAGAAATTGAATTATTATTATTATTGTTGTTTATGCTTTTTAATGAGGTAATTGTAATAAAAAAAGGAGTAATTTTCCCTTTCTGAACTGAAGAAGAGAAACTTACGAAATGGGTTCGTCGGTGTAAAGAAAAGTTACTGAAAATATTCATGGTTGTCTGTATTAAAGGGAGACGGCGATAGATAACTAAACACAGGAAAAATCTTCAAATTCTTGAACGCCAAAGGGAATAATGGAATCCGTCTAAGCTTTACATACTATTTTTCAACTACGTTTTTTTATTGCGACCATCGGAGCCTTTGTGCAAGTGTCGTGCCAAAATGGGATGATAACCCTTATGGTTGCAGAAAATAAGAGATAAGAAAACGCTGAATGACTGGATGTTTACCAAATCCCAAGCCTGTCGGTCAATGTGTTTACCCTCCAAATCGTCCTCAATGTTTGGCGCAAGAAACATGTTACA
Source organism: Salticus scenicus (assembly GCA_963930645.1). Lineage (NCBI taxonomy): Eukaryota > Metazoa > Arthropoda > Arachnida > Araneae > Salticidae > Salticus > Salticus scenicus. Next base: position 130,508,914 of record OZ005656.1, on the reverse strand, counting down.
CTATATTAAAAAAGGAGATTTAGCGTTAGTTAAATAAACACAGGAAAAATCTTCAACGTCTTAAAAGCCAAAGGAAGCAATATAATACAAAATTACATTGTTCCCTTTGGCGTTCAAGACGTTGACTTTTTTTCCTGCGTTTGTTCATGATCGTTGCAAAAATTTGTTACAATAGCAAATAAAAAATAAAACCGTATACATTAATGCTAAATTTATTTCACTCTACTATCATCAAAATAATTTAGAACCTTTTATTTATTTTTTACAAAGTTCTAGCTTTATATAGAAAGTACATTTAAAATGTCGAGCTTCATATGGACAAAACGTCTAGTTACTCGTCTAAATCAAGAAGGCAGTAATAAAGTGTGTTTCTCATTTTATAAAATACCTATAAAATAACCTGACGCTTCTCCAATGGACATTTGTGCTTCCGATTTATCAAAGGAGAGCTTTAGTAAAGCAATATCCAGTACTTTGAAAAACAACCAAACAGTAGGTTTAAAAAATACTAATTACAGGACATTTAGCGGTTCCTTAAACAGATATAATCTTTTATAGCAATCTTCATATTATTCAGTCAAAAATAAACCCTGAAAATCCTTACTGAAGTTCATTATAAGAAAAAAGTGGTATTTAATTAAGTGACTACAAAAAGTCCTGTAATTATATACAATGTGAAATACATCCATTTGTTTAAAAGTAATTAAATGTAAAAGATAAAAAGGAATAATTTTAAATTCAGAATAGAATCGATTGGCTTAAAAATCTTAGTTTTGCCTTAAAATATACGGCGAATAAGTTATAAATAATAATAATCATAATCATAATCATACTAAACTTTGTAGCTAAAGTTTAGAAACGTTGTTTCCAGTTAATTAGCAAACATTTTTGTAATTAAACATATATATATTTAATTTTTTTTTATGTGCATTAATCATAAAGGATTATAAATGTTGTATTTTTGATAAACTAATTAGTTTTGATATCACTTTAGATTTTATGCTCGAATTGATCGTATTATAGCATGGAATATTTAACGTACTATTTAATAATGCCCTCTTTTATTCACAAAAGAACAATTTTACATAAATTTAAAACAGAAAACACTTTAAAATCCTTTTAAAATTCAAAGATTATTTTTTTTTTTTTTAATTTTTATTTTGTTCTATTTTTATTTATTTATTTTTTATTTAGTATAGTTTGTTCGTTATTTCTTTTTTAAAAATATTTGAAATGCATTAGTCATTCCTTTATATCTACAAAAATTCAACGTGGGTTGTTAAATTTCAAAGTAGTGTAGAATTTTCAATATCTAAAATGTGCTAATAAACCAATAAAAAAAAAAAAAAAAAAGTAAAATAAAAAAAAAATTCCATAATTTAAATATTAAATATTTTAATAAAGTATTATTTTTACAAAAGTAAAATCTAGCGATAAATGCTTAAAAAGAAAAAAAAAAAAAAAGTTGCATGTATTAGTTAATCATCATACTAAAAGTATGGAGCTAAAGTATAGTTGCCAACTTCGGCACTTTTTGGCTACCGCAAAAAAAATTATTAAATATTTTTATTTTGCTTCATTAAAAAGTTTCACGGAAATATGTAAAAAAAAAAAAAAAAAAAGAAAAAAAAATTTACTAATTTTTTCTAGTAGCTAAAATGTGTTAAAGCTCGCAATTATGAGCTTTATGAGCTTTATGAGCTTTATGAGTATTCGTGAAAATTTTGGGCTTCTGACATTTCACATAAAGCTTTTAGAAGAAAACCGAAAAATCACAAAACTGATGTGTTGTCGGACTGTATGTTACACAGTTTCTACCGAATCTTTCAGTTAGTTAGATTATGCAGATATTAACTAAATAGGCATTATTGTCGTAATTTCAAAATAGTTTTATAATATCAATTACAATACACCCAAGAACCCTACAGAATTCAAGATTCTACTATTGAAACATCATAATTTGTGTGTAATTTAAGGTTAACTAATGTTGTATAATAGAACAAAATTTCGCATAAAAATTTATTATGAGGATTGTTCTCCTCTCAATAAAGTCGGGCCAGATTTAAATTATAATTTAAGGTAAAGAAAGGAAAATTAATGGTTGATAGCACACATCGTAAGTTATTAGAAATTAAATATTTTCAAAACGTGGCATAATAGGACGATATTTCAAGCAAATTTGATTATAGAGATAATTGCATAGGTTATAGCTCGATATTTCATTTTAGATAAAACACAAAACTGACAGAAGTTATTAAAAATTAAATAATTGTACAACGTGACATAATAGGGCGATATGTCAAGTAAACTTGATTATGGAGATAATTACATGGGGCTCGATATTTCATCAAAGGTAAAATACAAAACTGAAAGAAGTATAATTGCTTAAAGGGATGGATTATGATAAGGGAAATGTAAGGAAAAAGAAGCCTGGAGGTTGGGGCAGTTCAATCTCTGACCGTGAAGGACAGAAGCCGATTTTAGTGCTGTTAATCCAAATATAATATGAGCTACTATAGAAAATTATACGATTAAATATATTTTGAAAAATGAGTAAAATCTACCTATATCAACAATATACGTACACACATACATATATATATATTATAACAAAATTTATCCTTAATATTTTTCAAAATTTAATTATTCTTATTTATTTTAGAAAATAAAAATGCACTGATATTTTATATTTAATCTATATTACAGCTTGAACTATACATTTTATTATTAAAATTTAAATATGTATATAAAAATCTTGTTTATATTAGTTTTTAATATAATAAAATATCGTGATGCATAGATATGTTTACATAGATATGTTCTTGAAAACATTGCATGTTTCAGTTATTATCGATTATAGATGACTTTATTTGTTTATTACTTTCAATTATCGCCCAACGAACAATATGGATCCGTATAACGCATATGAATCATTAGATGTTTACAGTAGTATAAGTAGATGTACTTATTAAATATTTGCCTATCTAATCCATCAAATTCACGGACACATATGCCATTCTCAAGCAATCTACACACTGCAGGCACAGTTTATGGATATGCATGTAATCGTATGCATAAATTGCATATGAATATGCCTAAAGGATTACGAAGAATGCTATTTTAAAATATAATAATATACAATGAAATCAATAAAGAAATATATAAATATGTTTTAATCCTTGTGTTCTAATAGAAATTTCAGTTTTAAACGAGAATTAAAATAAGGATTTTTCATAGTTAAAACTTATATATATGTGTGTGTATGTGTGTGTGTGTGTGCGTGTGTGTGTGCGTGTGTGCGTTTTTGTTTCTCATAAGTAAGAAGAATATGATGATATTTTATATTTGAAAAGGTATTCTAAATAAACAGTCTAAAAATATCTAATAATTACGTAATCAAAATCTTCATTACTTTCAAGTAATAGTAATATATATATATATATATATATATATAATATATATATATATATATATATATATATATATATATATATATATATATTAATATATCGGTTTTATCGCTAATTATACATAGTAGACAACATTCAATTTAAATTTAAGGAAGGAGTGTTTGGTGAGAGAAAAATGAAAACAGAATTGTAAAATGACTTATTAAGTTTTTTTTTTTTTTTTTTTTTTTTTTTTTTTTTTTTTTTTAAACAAACTTGTTGCTACGTACTTATTGAAACCAATGTATGTATATATATATATTTTTTTTTTTTTCAATTGTGTGAGAAGTATAATTTTATATAAAAATTATTAACCTGTGTCTAGTTGAAAACTGATCTGGTGATGGATTGATTATCGCTCTGAACTTCTGATATTGTGGGTTCGATTCCAGTTTGAAGCACTGATGGTCATAATAAGACTACTTTAAGCTTTAAGTTCTGGTCTAATGGGTCTTAATGTGCAAAAAATGACCGTAGAGCGATACCTCAATATCCAAACTCCAGTTGAAACTTGTCAGTAATAATATGTTTAAAGTTCAAGCTAATTACAACAACGAAACAAATTTTTTATAAAATCAGCATTTATCATATTTGTACCCTAAAGAAACATGTGTACAGGAGATGGATACAAATTAATTGTCTTTATTCGGTAACTCGTGCACAATTTTTTCAGATACTTTAAATAAGACATTCCTAAAATAAATCAGGTTTAATAGGCTATTTACTTTTACCCTGAGTCTTCCACCAATACTTTTGATTAGTTTATTTTTATTTGTCATATAATAAGACTTTAAAAACGAATTTTCTGATCAAGAGCAGTAGCGAAAAACTTTAGAAAAAAAGGAGTTCCATACAGATTTTGTGAATCTGTTTAATAATAATAATAATAATAATAAAGAGTACAAATTTAAACGGACTAAAAACGTATTATTATGAGAATTATGTTTGTGTTTGAAATTAATTTAAGTATTTCAATAAAACCAAATTAAATGTTAAAGTTTTTTATTTGAACGCTCATTTAATGTCTTTGAAGTATCTCCAGTGACCGAGGGGTCGATTCGAACACAGGAAGCCGGTCAAACATTTTCTTGATAATCTTCAAAATTCATATAAATACGAGCCAAAACCCGTTAAAATGACCTCAGATGTTGTCATTTCATTCAGCCTAAGGTTGTTAGCATGGACAATCGGTTTTAATCTATACATCCCTTCTAAACTATAAATAAAGTGAAGACATAAAAGTCAACAGTTGCAGATATCTAAGGTCATTTTACATAAGTTTTCTTTTTATAAAACTGTATTGTTTTTTACAAAAAGTACAAATAAATAAATAAATGTGCACTGTTTTTTTTTTTTTTTTTTTTTTGGTTATTGTTGTTGTTGTTTCAGAGTGCTTTTCCGCTATTACACAACAGTCGGGCATGCTAAAATGTTTGTTAAACTAGAAGTGAGACGTCAGATGAGTGAAATTCTTTTAAGGGGGCTTGGCACCTTTGACGTTGCACCACTAAATGTCTATTTCCATTTAATATTTATAAATTGAACTATATTAGTTTTGTTCGATTAAAATATTTCTTCAAGAAACGATTCTTATGGTTTTTGTTACATTTTTTATGTATTTGAAATGTTTAAATTGCGTTTTCTCAGTTTACTTTTTGTCATGAATTTATGAACATCAAAATGATAAAATTTCTACAGATATTTACGAAAATACTAAATATTTTATAGTTGTTTAATAAAACCCGTTTGAAAGGATTTGAGTTGAATTTTTAAATTTATCAATTAGTTTTTGAGACAGTTTTAGAAACAAAAGAAAAACTGCATGCACAAATTAGCAAAAGAAAACATGATTTTATTATATTTTTATTTTTAATATTTTTTCTTTTAAAGATATTGAAAAATTAACCCCTAATTCATTTAAGTAGGTTTAATTAAATAATAAAAAAAAATGTATGTATTTGGTATTTTCTTGAATATCTGTAGAAGTTTTAACAATTTGAAGATCATAAATTCAGGTAAAATGCAAGCTGAGAAAATGCAATATTAAGATTTCAAATCTCTAAGAAAATATATCAAAAAGCATACGAGAGTTTTTTTGAATATATATTTTATTCAACAAAACTAATACAGTTCAATTTATTAACATTAAATGAAAATATAAGCTTTTATGTGAAATCAAAGGTGAAAGTCTCTTTAAGCAGTATTATTTCAAAGGCAAGCGTATCATCCTTCGGCATGTTATCTTTTTTCGGAGTGGCATACTTCCCTAGTGGCACGACTGACATTCATAAACGTAGAGTTGTTAAAATGCAAAATGATTTTCTACAAGAAAAACATAAAAAAACAGTACAAAGTGAAATAATTAAATAAATCAAATTAGAAGCATTTTTTTCGTTTCGATTTAGATATCTTGGCTGTATTAAGCATAAGTTACATTCCGGCATTTTTTTTTTTATAACTTAATCTTATTTTGTTTACTTACTAATAAATAAATGAATAAATAAGTTTCTGTTCTAACCAGAATTTAGTTCAATAAGAGAGACCTATTTTTTATGTAGATATTGTAATTAATGAATGCATTGTAACAAAAGTACAATGCGATTTTAAATGTGTTTATTTATTTTTCAATTATGTATTTAAACTCATCATATTTATTTTAATAATACTTTACTTGTGGTAGTTTATAGCAAAATTGTGCTTTTTTTTTTTTTTTTTTTTTTTTTTTTATGACAGTCTGTAGAGACACCTCGTCCTGAAAAAGGAAAAACAGAACATTCCCATGCCAATGAAAGCTTTGGAATAATTATACATGTTGAACACAATTTTTTTCTAGTTAATAATTGTCACAATGTCATTGCTTAGGCAATCACCTTTTAATTTAATATTTCACAAAACACTATTTATTTTCGAATTTCGGAGATATTCTTCATGTTTTAGACATACGAAATAGTATTACATACATTTAATTATTATTATTATTATTTAAATTATTTTTTTTAACGTCAAAACGTAGTATACGGCAAATCATATTATTAATTCATGCAGATATAAATCTTCATTGATTACATATATGTATATATGTATATATATATATAGATAGATAGATAGATATACATATACAGGGTGATTTCGAAGTCATGGCACAAATTTAGAGGGGAGGTAGAAAACATCACAATGGTTCAGGAATGGATAGGAACCCAAACGCCTTTTTAACACTTTAAGAACCAGCTGATTTTCGGGGATATGGGCGTGACTTTCCGCTGTTTTCTTTTTTTTTCCTAAGAATTTTCGTATGCTAAGTTTTAAATAAATAAATAAATTCTGTTTTTATCGATGCATTTTATTGCAGTGATTGCAAAAATACAGACACTGTGTATAACTTTGCAAATAATTAAGTGTGAAATATTTTAAAATTTACACATTAATTTGCGAAGGTAGCACATAAAGTTGTTATAGCGTTGCAAATTAGTTTGAACAGTGACAGATTAGTCATAACAACGTTATAATAACGTTATGTGCTACTGGGAGGCAAAGTTAGTAGTACACAGTAGCTCAAAACAACCATTTCTGAAATGGTTAAAAATGATATTTGGAAACATGGGTTCTTATATCACAGTCCCTGTGATGTTGTCTGCCTCCCCTCCCTGTTTATTCCATGACCTTGAAATCACCCTATATATATATACTTCTTAGGCGATTCTTTATATATATATATATATATACATATATATATATCTTTAGATATCTTGACTATATGTATATATATATATATATATAGTCAGACTCCTTTATATATATACCTCTTGGGCGACATTTAAGAACTGGTAAGTGGTCCTGCCAGCCGAAAACAATTTCTCTTTATTTTTATTTATTTTTATTTTAAGGGGGGGGGGTGGACAGGGGGGCAGATTTTTTTTTCTGCTTCTTTTATAAATCTTTCTTTATAAATTTTTAGATTTTTGTATTTTTATATTGATTTATTATTCTATATTAATATACTTTATGAATATTTTTCTTCAGAATAATGTTTTGTATTATTTCATTTTAATGTTAAATTCGATAGCTGTATATATTTTTGTTTTCGTCTTTGAGAAGTTGGAGGCTGGGGATGTATATTTTGGTTTAAAGCACATATCTCCTCAGAAACTTCTCATTTTCCATTGCCTACATGCGAGGGGGAGGAGCTCCCCTGAAGAAGATTCCCAAGCGTTTCGCGATTGCTTTTCATTTGTTTGCAGTATATTATAAAATTATTTTCGTATTATATTTCATTTTGATGCATTTTATGCATTGGTTTATAAATACTTAAGTTCAAGTTTCTTTATAAAAAAAATCAGCTTTTTTCTATTCCAGATCTCCAACCTAATCCGGCAAATTGTTAGCACCGCCCTTTTTCTGCACCACTTAATTTTTAGAGCAATTCTCTTCAAATGTACCTATGATGAATTAAGAAGAGAAATATTCTAAACATTAAGTGGGGTAGAAAAAGAGACGGTATTAAAAATTTGCCGGATTAGGTTCGCAGCTCTGATAATCCATTTTTATATTTTAATTTCATATATAGATAGATAGATAAGTTCTCAGCATATTTTTTGATTATTAGTATAATAAAATTAAAAAAAAAAAAAAAAAAAAAAAAAGATGATGATGATGATGAATATGCATTGCAAACCTTTAAAAATAAATTAAAATAAAATAAAATGCACAGAAAACGGGTATTAATTACAGTTTAACGAATATTTTTTTATTGTTAAATACTGTGAACGCATTTAAAACTGCAATGTTAATAACTATCGCAAAACTTTTTTTTTTTAAATTTTCTTGTAGAAAATCCATGTATTTTAAAACCAAAATACAGTCACTTCTCATTATGCATTCGCTGTGTGTTCACTTCTTAAGCACTTTCAAAAACATTATGCAGCTGCGCCCTTTATTGACATTTTGACATCTTAGAAAACAAATTGACATTTCAGATTTTTTTTTTTTTTTTTTTTTTTTTTTTTAATGAAAAAAAAATCGATAATTTTGCTTTAAGGTTCCATATATATATAATTTTTTGCTCATTTTGAAGAAAATGGCTAAGATTTTTTTTTTTTTTTTTTTAATGCACATAATAGAAATTTGCAGAGCAAGGAGTGTTCTTTCTACCACAGAGGAGAAACGATGTTTTTATATATACAAAACATTTGTCCTGGATGATTATTATAAGACTGATTTTTGTTTCTTTATCGTAATGATTGGATAAAAATAATTTTACTTATATACCCAGAAAAAATAAATAAATAAATAAATAAAAATAAAAATCTGCAGAAAAATCTATAGGGGGTCTGAAGTTATTTAGAACAAAAATCACAAAATAGGCAGAATAACTGCAGTTAGGAAGCCCAAAAATTGCAGATTTTTTAAATTTATATATATATATATATATATATATATATATATATATATATTCCCTTAAACGTTTTATTGTTTCAAATATGCAGTTTTTTTTTCTCTCTTTTTCTTTTTTTTTTTTTTTTTTTTTTTTTTAAGATATTTTATTTTAAGTAGGCATATTAAAAATTCTGAAAAAACGGGACGATAGCTCCATCATTTCAGATATGTGCATCAAAGTTACTAGAGCCAATTTATGTTAAGTTTCAACTAAATGCAAAAAAGAATTATTGAAATTATATGCATTAATACTTGGTCTATATATAATCCATTAACTATTTTCACACACAGACAGGAAGTTAGACCTAACTCTGAAAATGATCAACACGCGTACAGAAACTCTTAACCCTCTGTAACTCATGACCTTTAATATTTTTGTGTTTATTTGTTTCGTAATAATGGGAAACAAATAAAATACACGTGTTTCAGGTTTTTTTTTATTTCTCATAAATTTCGAAAAAACAAACAAAAACACCTACAGGCAACAAACACTTTTTAGCATAAAATCCTATAAAATACGTGAAATTGGGTCAAAATCAATATTATACAATGAATTTGAAACACTTACCTCTTCACTGTTTCAATATAAAACACAAAACACACGAAAAACTATTTTTTATTATTTTTTGAATCAGAGCCGGTCCGCACTTGTCGTTAGTTACACACTGTCGAGTAATGAACTTCACCTTACGACATACGGCGCCATCCAGTTGTGTTTCTAGATACTAGATTCTCTAACTGTGAGTGTATACGACAGGCTACAGTGCGTGATTACGTTGTAGAACCGATTCTTTGAATTTGAACCACGATCGAACGGTATGTTGCCTACAGTCTACAATATGGTACAGAGGGTTAAAACGCATAAAATCGTGAAAAACTGGAATTAGATTTTTTTTTTCTTTACTAATGTAATATATTTTTATGAATTAGAGATGTTGTAATAATTTCGTTTCAGATTCCTTTAGCTCAAACCTCAGTATTTCAAGTGCATTGATAAAATTAGAGGTGCATTACAAAATCAGCAACATGTTATATTTAATCGTACGCATTAATGCCGATGTCCTAAGTGGCATATAAGGAATGCAAATGAAAAAAAAACTATTATTTAGGATGCAGTACACTCTAATAAGCTTTGCAATCATTACTAAATATTCAGTTATTTGCTCAGTACGTAAAAATGTATTCTATTAGTTACAGCATAATATAATAAAAAAATTCTGGTGTGACACCCTCCAACTTTCCGAGCATTAAGTAATTAACGGTTATATAGACAAAATAAAGTGAGGGAAATCGTTAAGTAAACAAAAGAGAAAATTATAGTAAGGTGTTTCAATTAATAGCAGGAGACTTGGCGTTGGAATATTAAAACAGGAATAAACTACTACGTCAGAAACGCCAAAGAAAAATTATTGAGGTGCATACAGCTGTTTCGGTAGCCTAAAGCGTACCGTCATCAGTGCAAAAAAATAATTCTGAATCTGGAGAAGTACTCGTATATATAGGAGAGGAATCGGATTTAGTTCAACCAATAGGATTACGGAAGAGGTGGGGAGTGTGGCCAATAGGAATTAAGGAATGTGTAGCTGTGTAAACAGTAGAAAAATTAAGGAAATGTGGACTGAATGTAAAATTTCCAACAATCAGACAAATAGGGAACAGCGAAATCACAATTTACAAGGTTTTTAAAATTTTTATAAATATGAAAAGCTTCAAAGAAATCGAGTTCATGAATGGATTTAGGTCTGCAAATTATTTTAGCTGAATTAAATTTAAAATTATGATTTTCCTCCCAGCAATGTTTAGAAATAGCCGATTTATTGGTTTCTTGTTTGCGGACGTAATTCATATGTTCTTTTAGACGAAATTTAAGACTGCGTTTAGTTTGGCCAATATATGATAAACCACACTGACAGGATATACTATAAATGCCCCAAGAATTATGCATATCAATAGGATCTTTTAACTGAGAAAAGGTGAGTTTATTGGAAGGCGAAAATATTATTTTAAAATCATATTGTTTGAGAATTTTAGCTATGGTTTGACTGGTTTTAGAAAAATAGGGTAAAACAATACTGATATTAGAAGTGACTGATTTAGTAGACGAAATACGAGGGAGTTGTAATTTTTGGATAGCTTTGTCTATAATGGAAGGGTCATAACCTCTGTCAATTGCGATGGCTTTCAGGTATTTAATTTCAGATTTCAATAAAATAGGATTTGAACAAATATTAAGGGCACGGTTTACAAAAGTATAGAAAGCAGCCATTTTTTGGTTAGGTGGGTGACATGAACGCGCATGGGGAGGAAGGGAGACTGCAAAATTTTTACGATAGACAGTGGTTGAAAATCCATTTACAGTGCGAGAGACGAGGGTGTCAAGAAATGGAAGGGAGCCATTATTTTCTATTTCATATGTAAACTGGATATTACTGTCAATTGAATTTAAGGTTTCTAAGACATGGTCAATATTGTGAAGAGATGTGTCAATAAGCGTGAAGGTGTCGTCAACATAACGGGTCCAAAAAGGAAAAGATATTTTCTTAAAAAGCTTGCTTTCGAAATAGTGCATGTAAATGTCTGCGAGAATTGGGGAGAGAGGGGAACCCATGGCTAAACTTTCAGACTGACGATAGAATTTATTTTGGAAAGAAAAAGTGGTTTGTGATAAACAAATGCGGTAAAAGAAATTAATTCTTGTATTTCAAAAGAGGTGAAATGAAACTCTTGTGATCTATTTTCGAGACAACAGAGGGCGCCACTTATTGGAACATTAGTGAAAAGAGATTTTACATCAAAAGAAACCATAGTGAGATTAGTGTGAGGGCAATTTTGAATATTTTTTGCAAAATTTATGGAATTCTTAACAGTATAACTATTAGCAGCAAGAAGTGGAGCAAAAATTGTGGTGAGAAATTTAACTAGATTATAGGAAGCAGTACCGATATTAGAGACTATTGGACGAAATGGAATATTGGGTTTGTGAACTTTTGGTAAAGCATAAAATCTGGCACAATTAGCAATAGAAGGGATAAGATGGGATTTAGTCGAGTTCAATAATAAGGGGCAAGATTTTATAGCAGATTTAATTTTATTTAATTCTTGGGGAGAGGGGTCACGGGGCAGAGGAATGTATGGGCCATCATTAATTAGTTCGGTAACACTTTCGATGTATTGTTTTTTATCCAATATAACAATCTGACCACCTTTATCAGCTTTAGTAATGATGATATTTTCATTAGATTTTAATTCCTTCAAGGTGTTTTTTTCTGCAGGGCTGAGATTTGATTTAAAATTTTTAGAGTTGAAATTGGCATTATTAAGGATTAAATGACGAAGATTTTCTTTCTGTTGGTCAGTCAGTCGAGAATTTTTGAAAGCTTTTTCAACCGGTGCAATTAACTGAGGAAAAGAAGGAGGTTTAGAAATGGCAAAATTTGAATTGAGTTTGAGAACAGAATATTGACTATTGGAAATATCAGTACTGGAAAGATTAACATTGCATTTTTATTGACAACAGGTAAGTCGTTCGAATGAATAGCACTCTGTGAATTACGAAGCCGGGTGAATTTATCATGTAATTTAATTGAGTGTTTACGAGAACGGTTGTCACAATGAATCCAGGAATTGTGATCAATCAACATAAAATTAGGACATTCAAAAGCTAACTTTAAGTGGAGAAACAATAAATCTTTTTCAATTTTGGCGATGTTGGTACGAGTTTCCTTAATAACTGCACGGAGAATATTAAAATGAGACCTGAGTACTGCTTTGTTTACAAAACTGGAACCAGAAATATTGCATTTCAGTTGAATGAATTTAGGGATAATGCGGTGTCTCTTGCATTGTAAAAGAAATTTCAGACGGTTGAGGGCACGAAACTTTTTAGTACGTAGACGGTAGAAACGATTAACTAATTTGCACATTTTGAAAACAAGAAAATGGCTCAAAATATTACTGACCTAATCTCCCCCTCATATGAGGCTTCTCAGACCAGGTTGCTCAGTAACAATATGAGCAGAAGACCAATAACACAACAAAGCCCGTGCACATTTTGAAAACAAGAAAATGGCTCAAAATATTACTGACCTAATCTCCCCCTCATATGAGGCTTCTCAGACCAGGTTGCTCAGTAACAATATGAGCAGAAGACCAATAACACAACAAAGCCCGGGCTTTGTTGTGTTATTGGTCTTCTGCTCATATTGTTACTGAGCAACCTGGTCTGAGAAGCCTCATATGAGGGGGAGATTAGGTCAGTAATATTTTGAGCCATTTTCTTGTTTTCAAAATGTGCAAATTAGTTAATCGTTTCTACCGTCTACGTACTAAAAAGTTTCGTGCCCTCAACCGTCTGAAATTTCTTTTACAATGCAAGAGACAACGCATTATCCCTAAATTCATTCAACTGAAATGCAATATTTCTGGTTCCAGTTTTGTAAACAAAGCAGTACTCAGGTCTCATTTTAATATTCTCCGTGCAGTTATTAAGGAAACTCGTACCAACATCGCCAAAATTGAAAAAGATTTATTGTTTCTCCACTTAAAGTTAGCTTTTGAATGTCCTAATTTTATGTTGATTGATCACAATTCCTGGATTCATTGTGACAACCGTTCTCGTAAACACTCAATTAAATTACATGATAAATTCACCCGGCTTCGTAATTCACAGAGTGCTATTCATTCGAACGACTTACCTGTTGTCAATAAAAATGCAATCGTTAATCTTTCCAGTACTGATATTTCCAATAGTCAATATTCTGTTCTCAAACTCAATTCAAATTTTGCCATTTCTAAACCTCCTTCTTTTCCTCAGTTAATTGCACCGGTTGAAAAAGCTTTCAAAAATTCTCGACTGACTGACCAACAGAAAGAAAATCTTCGTCATTTAATCCTTAATAATGCCAATTTCAACTCTAAAAATTTTAAATCAAATCTCAGCCCTGCAGAAAAAAACACCTTGAAGGAATTAAAATCTAATGAAAATATCATCATTACTAAAGCTGATAAAGGTGGTCAGATTGTTATATTGGATAAAAAACAATATATCGAAAGTGTTACCGAACTAATTAATGATGGCCCATACATTCCTCTGCCCCGTGACCCCTCTCCCCAAGAATTAAATAAAATTAAATCTGCTATAAAATCTTGCCCTTTATTATTGAACTCGACTAAATCCCATCTTATCCCTTCTATTGCTAATTGTGCCAGATTTTATGCTTTACCAAAAGTTCACAAACCCAATATTCCATTTCGTCCAATAGTCTCTAATATCGGTACTGCTTCCTATAATCTAGCTAAATTTCTCACCACAATTTTTGCTCCACTTCTTGCTGCTAATAGTTATACTGTTAAGAATTCCATAAATTTTGCAAAAAATATTCAAAATTGCCCTCACACTAATCTCACTATGGTTTCTTTTGATGTAAAATCTCTTTTCACTAATGTTCCAATAAGTGGCGCCCTCTGTTGTTTCGAAAATAGATAACAAGAGTTTCATTTCACCTCTTTTGAAATACAAGAATTAATTTCTCTTACCCGCATTTGTTTATCACAAACCACTTTTTCTTTCCAAAATAAATTCTATCGTCAGTCTGAAGGTTTAGCCATGGGTTCCCCTCTCTCCCCAATTCTCGCAGACATTTACATGCACTATTTCGAAAGCAAGCTTTTTAAGAAAATATCTTTTCCTTTTTGGACCCATTATGTTGACGACACCTTCACGCTTATTGACACATCTCTTCACAATATTGACCATGTCTTAGAAACCTTAAATTCAATTGACAGTAATATCCAGTTTACATATGAAATAGAAAATAATGGCTCCCTTCCATTTCTTGACACCCTCGTCTCTCGCACTGTAAATGGATTTTCAACCACTGTCTATCGTAAAAATTTTGCAGTCTCCCTTCCTCCCCATGCGCGTTCATGTCACCCACCTAACCAAAAAATGGCTGCTTTCTATACTTTTGTAAACCGTGCCCTTAATATTTGTTCAAATCCTATTTTATTGAAATCTGAAATTAAATACCTGAAAGCCATCGCAATTGACAGAGGTTATGACCCTTCCATTATAGACAAAGCTATCCAAAAATTACAACTCCCTCGTATTTCGTCTACTAAATCAGTCACTTCTAATATCAGTATTGTTTTACCCTATTTTTCTAAAACCAGTCAAACCATAGCTAAAATTCTCAAACAATATGATTTTAAAATAATATTTTCGCCTTCCAATAAACTCACCTTTTCTCAGTTAAAAGATCCTATTGATATGCATAATTCTTGGGGCATTTATAGTATATCCTGTCAGTGTGGTTTATCATATATTGACCAAACTAAACGCAGTCTTAAATTTCGTCTAAAAGAACATATGAATTACGTCCGCAAACAAGAAACCAATAAATCGGCTATTTCTAAACATTGCTGGGAGGAAAATCATAATTTTAAATTTAATTCAGCTAAAATAATTTGCAGACCTAAATCCATTCATGAACTCGATTTCTTTGAAGCTTTTCATATTTATAAAAATTTTAAAAACCTTGTAAATTGTGATTTCGCTGTTCCCTATTTGTCTGATTGTTGGAAATTTTACATTCAGTCCACATTTCCTTAATTTTTCTACTGTTTACACAGCTACACATTCCTTAATTCCTATTGGCCACACTCCCCACCTCTTCCGTAATCCTATTGGTTGAACTAAATCCGGTCCCTCTCCTATATATACGAGTACTTCTCCAGATTCAGAATTATTTTTTTGCACTGATGACGGTACGCTTTAGGCTACCGAAACAGCTGTATGCACCTCAATAATTTTTCTTTGGCGTTTCTGACGTAGTAGTTTATTCCTGTTTTAAGGTGTTTCAATATTTTGTCCATATAGTATAATTTTTAGATTAACGCTGTTGTATTTAAAATTATTTGAGCCTATAGATCTTACTGATAAAAAAATTTTCGTTGTTTACCTGTAAAATTCCATAAGTTTTAGATTCATCAAAATCCATAAAGTTTGAACAACAGTGCTCTATATTATTTGATAAGTTTTCATCTCAGTCGAATAAGGCATCTTAACGCTATCGCACTTTAAAAATTTGAGCCCATAAGACATAATGATAAAGAAATGTTCGTTGCGTCCCTGTTAAAAAAAAAAAAAAAAAAAAAAAAAAAAACTATACGGGCTACGTTCTCTTAAATTCGTAAACTTCGTGTGACGTGATCTGTAATATGTATATCATTTTTATAAACAAAATATAGCTCAGCAAAGCCAACAGTAACAACAATCAGACTATAGAGAACTAGAGGCCGGACCATTCTTAAAGGTGAATGCAAGACCTTCGCTAGTTACACATTATGTAGCTCTAATAAGACGTAAAACCAGTTCCTTGGAATAAGGCATTTAGACGCCATCACACTTTAAACAGTTTGAGCCCATAGGCCATATTGATACAGAATTTTTCTTTGCGACCCTTTAAAAATCTGTAAGTGCTAAATTAAACAAAATCTATACAATTCGTGTGACTGTTTATGTTTATAAATTTTCAGTCCATTTGAAAAGGTGTTTAGACAGTATCGTACTTTAAATAATTTGAGCCAGTAGACCATAATGATAACGAATTTTTTGTTGCGTCCCTGTAAAAAAAAAAAAAAAAAAATAAATAAATAAATAAAAGGATAGATTCACAGAATTTGTACCATGACGGTGACCGATAACATATCTATAAAATTTCAGTTTATTCAAATAAGGCCTTTAGACACTATCGCAATTTTTTTAAAAAAATGAGCCCATAGAGCATAATGATAAAGGACTTTTTTTTTTGTGTGTGTGTGTGTGTGTGTACCTGTACGGTGACTTACAACATGTGTACAAACTTTCAGCTCACTTGAAAAAAAGCGTTTAGGCGCTACCGTATTCACATATATATATCACAGTAAAAGTAGAAAAAATTAACTCAAAGGACCTAGAAATGTATAGATACATCAAAATATCAACATCAAATGTTTGCCATGATTACAATACTGTCCTTACAGAGTATGTTCGAAATGTAGAAATCTCTCCAGCAGTGACTGAAAACAAACCAATATATTGTATCATCCATTACATTTTTACAATATTTTTAATTAATGATTTTAATAATTTAAGACATTAAACTAAAAAATGTAGCATTTAGATATTAAGAACAATTTATGACATTTTTGCATTACAAAACCAATTTTCGCAGCTTTATTTATTTATTTTTAATAATTTTTATTTCATCATGATTGAGAGTTATTAGATATTAATTATATATATTACAAATAACTTATTATTTTCATAACATTCAGATGTGTTTTAACCAAATGCTTTAAGTATAAATGTTTTATGTAAATTATTTTAGATACTTTATATAATAATAATTTTGTTATCTGAATCGGAATATAAATGTCCTTTGTAAAATGTAAGAAGGAGAGCAAAATTTAGTCATATTATACTTATACAAAGCTATAATAGTTTTATACGACTAATCCGAATAATGTATAACTAAAACTTACAAAGGCATTGCTATGTTAATTCTAATACATTTTCGCTTATCGATCAAAGAAACTAATATCTAACTCGTTAATACAGAATATTATGAGAGAATTTCTGCAAAAGTGAACAACGATTATTCCTTTTCTCGTTATCTCTTTAGAAAGAGGCACTAATTATTGTTGTAGTGATTTATCAAGAACAATACTAAATTATACATTTTGTTTTAATGCTAGACATCTAAAGTATTAGACTGAAATAAATGAACATAACTGCATGTCATATACGACTTGCATAAAAGTATAATTAAATGAGTTAGAATTGAGACAAATGCATTGTTACAAATGTTATAGAAATAAATGTGTCTCAAAATATTAATAATTTTATTACTTGATTTTAGCACATATTGTTAGCAGTCACTATGTATTTGTATTATGAATTGAGACAAAGAGTATGATTAATTAAGAAAATTAATTAACTCTTAATAAATAATCATTTTTTTTTACCTTAAAAATTAAATTTTGATTTAAAAAATATATATATATATTGCAAAATAAGTGTCTTCTTTTTTATATAGGATATATATCTAAATATATATTAATAAAACTGTTTAAAACATAACAAATTATATGAATATCTATTTTATTTTTAATAGATACGCAATGTAACAATTTTACTGGTTTTCAGACGTGAATTATAATTTTTATTTCTTTACTACATGAAATATTGAAATATATTAAAATAAGCTCCTTTAATGAATGTAGTAACTTATATGATATTGACTAAAATATGTATTTGTTCAAATGAACATTTTTTTTTCTTTTAGAACAATTGTCATAGTTGTGATGTAGATTATCACGTATTATAAAATTTGTTTTCTCTTTAAAAGATAAGTAAATTATCTAAATCAATTAAATTATAAATTAAATTATTTAATCATTAACAACTATTTAAAATATAACGATATAACTATTTTTAACCAATAAATAATAAATTTCCAATATCCTTTTTTTCTAATTTTCATATGTTTACCTTCATATATATATATATTTTTTTTTTCTTTTCTTTTCTTTTTCCAAGGGAAGAGAAACAAATTTTTGATCTATTCCCAGTATTCATTCAACAATTCTAACGTAATTGAAATTATTTTCGCTCTGGAAAGGATACGTTTTGACTTCTTTCTTTCTTTCTTTCTTTTTTTTTTTTAATTAGATAATAATTGATTCGGCTTCGTTTCATTTTATATCGAATTATAACACGGGTGCCCTCTTGTCGCCTAATTTACATCATTATCTAGACAAAATATTTGCTTAGCTGATTATCTCCCAGGAACTAAAAACTTGGCGAAATCATGCAAATATTCACTAACAACGGCCAATGAAGTACTGGACCCCTTTTCAAAAAATTACATAATGTTCGTAACGATTACGGTAATCTTGCTCTTTTGAAACTTTGAACTTGACGAGTGGAAAAGTTAATGTCAAAATCACTGTCATTTTTCGCTCCTCTTCGGACAGAACTTACTATCATGATCTAGCACAAGAAAGATTAGGGGCTTGTGTCCAGCTGATGTTCCCCCACTCCCTGTCATATTCACTACATTTGTTAAATGTTTGTCGGACTACGGTCACGAATTCTTTTGCTAATATTACTTTTTAGAAGATAAATTTGCACATCCCTAAGAGAGAAAAAGTTGACTCAGTTTTTTTTTTTTTTTTTTTTAAATAGAACCGGGACTTTTTTTTAATCTACCACTGAAATTAATTTATAACAATACTTTTGTTTTCCGCTATTGACAAAAAATTATATTATTCTCTATGCGACAACCAATTTATCACTGTCATAATAGTATCCTTCTTTTTCATGCCACTAGTTTTAACAATAAATAATGTTTCGATTAAAGTGAAGCGATGCGATTAAATACAGAAAATATAATTATAAATAAGTGATGGTGTAAAAAAAGTAGGATGATGTGACCTCTATTAGCGTAATGTATATTCGTAAGTAAATGCATTATGCATGTGAATATATATATCCAATTACATGCATTAAGCAAATATACTGTTTGTTTTTCTATCGGAATCTAAACCGTGATATTGAACATACGTCAGATCTCCTGTGATTTTATCAAAATAGGAGACGCAGCATGGTAGAATGGATCTTTACGTCTTATCCAGTGCAATTTTTCAACACTTTTTTTAACATTGGCGATCACTCTAGAGAGTAGATTACTCTCAGCTTCTGTACGACTGCTATCGCACGGTCGGTGATTTTTATGATAAGCTTAAGATTAACAAATGTATTAAAACTTTCTTAACATCGGCGATCACTCTAGAGAGTAGATTCCTCTCAGTTTCTGTGCGACTGCTATCGCACGGTTGGTGATTTTTATGATTAGCTTAAGTTTAACAAATGTATTAACGCTTTCCCATACAGCACAGAAGGTTTCAGTTATGTTTTAAAATGCTTACATATTTTCACAAACGTAACGCAATTTGATATGCTCTCTGATACCTTTCTGAAACATTCGGCCTTTTCTATGTTCTCTTTGTTATGTGATTGAAACGTTTATGTTACGTATCCGACTTTTTTGTTACGATC
The DNA here is from genome assembly GCA_963930645.1 of Salticus scenicus. Lineage (NCBI taxonomy): Eukaryota > Metazoa > Arthropoda > Arachnida > Araneae > Salticidae > Salticus > Salticus scenicus. The sequence goes on along the minus strand of OZ005656.1, from coordinate 130,488,931 downwards.
GTGGAGATTTCTAAGTTTATGAAAGTAATAGGAAAGCACACTGAACGTTTCTGTAATATTTAGAATGTTTCCATGTTATATGACTGTTACGTTTATGAAACATTTTGTGCTGTTAGGGTTCTTAACATTAGTGATCACTCTAGAGAGTAGATTTCTCTCAGCTTCTGCACGACTGCTATCGCACGGTTGGTGACTTTTATGATAAGCTTAAGATTAACAAATGTATTTAACAATAATACAGATTTTTATATATCAGGAAATTTCTTATTTTATTTATGTTATATAATTTTATTAATTAACTTATTTATTCATTAATAATTATTAACATTATTATTATTTTATTGTTTTTTAATATTGGTATTTATATACCGAATGTTTGGCAAATTATATACCCCGATTTTTAAATTAAAAATCTCTAAAGCAAATATTGATAAAAAAAATAGTGCATTCATTTTTTTTTTTTTTTTTTTTTTTTCTGAAAACTGTAAAAAAATAATTCAGGATCTTCGAAATTAATAAAAAAAGTGACAAATAGATGGCAGTGTATGTAATACAGAGTTATAAAAATAAACGTTCAATGGAATACATGATTTCTACCTTTTCCTCCACAACGTTAAATTCATTTCCTGTTTTAACGTTTGGGTGCTAACGTAACGCATTTAACATCGAATCACTGTTATATATATTTTGTATTGCAATTACAGTTTTCATCATAAACTGTTTGCGACGTTTGCGACTAATTTCGAAAATTCTATGTTATTTTTTTTACAACTTAATTGCCGAAACGTCAGTGGAGGCCCTCTGTTGAGACTCAAAACGGTTTTGGGCTGTGTCTGTCTGTCTGTCTGTCGCGCGATAGCGGCTGCAAAAATAGCGCTATTGACTTGAAATTTGGTACACATGTTCATAAGCCCCACGAAATCAGCTGTATAGTTTTGGTACGTATTCCATTTGTAGTTTGTGTACAGGGACACGCCAAAATTTTTCTTATCATTACGGCGTATGGGATATATTTTTATGTATCGCGATAGCGGCCAGAAAAAATACGCTATTGACTTGCAATTTGGTACGCGTGTTCATGTGCCCCACGAAATTAGCTGTATAGTTTTAGGTGTGTATTCCATTTGTAGTTCGTGTACAGGGACACGCCAAAATTTTTCTTATCATTACGGCCTATGGGAGGAATTTGTATGTACCGCGATAGCGGCCACAAAAATCACGCTATTGACTTGCAATTTGGTACACATGTTCATGAGCCCAACGGAATCAGCTGTATATTTTTGGTGTGTATATTCCATTTGTAGTTCGTGTACAGGGACACGCCAAAGATTTTCTATCATTACGGCATATGGGAAGAAACAGTATGTACCGCCATAGCCCCCGCAAAAATCAAGCTATTAACTTCCAATTTTTTCCGAAACGTTAGTAGAGCTGTTGAGACTCAAAATGATTTGGGTTCCGTCTGTCCGTCTGTCTGTCTGTCTGTCTGTCTGTCAGTGGGAGGCCCTCTGTTGAGACTCAAAACGGTTTTGGGCTGTGTCTGTGTGTCTTTCTGTCTGTCTGTCTGTCGCGCGATAGCGGTCGCAAAAATCACGCTATTGATTTGAAATTTTGTACACATGTTCATGATCCCCACGAAATTAGCTGTATAGATTTGGGTGTGCATTCCATTTGTTGTTCGTGTACAGGGACACGCCAAAGTTTTTTATCATTACGGCCTATGGGAAGAATTTGTATGTATCGTAACAGCGGCCGCAAAAATCCTTCGATTGACTTGCAAATTGGCGCACACGTTCCAGATTTGCATATAAGTAGCTGTATAATTTTTATTGCTATATTTTTTATAAACTGTGTACAGGGACACGCCAAAATTCTTAACATTACGGCGTATGGGGTGAATTTCGTTTCAACGCATTTTAATATCATTACTTTGCAATGAAGAAAATGAAACTAGCGTACGTGAGTAAGATGCTTAAAATTATGTTGTTTGAAGAAAACATGTGCTCTTAAGTTTTTAATTAATGTACAGGACCTTACAAGAGTGCTCTGACAATGTCACGTAGTCATCCAAACGATGTTAAATTTGGAACAATTATTAATTTTAAACGCAAAATAAGCTGAATAGTTTTTACTGGTGTATACAATGTTTATGGTTCGTTTACAAAGACACACGAAAGAATTTCGTAACATTAGATCCTATGGACAAATTTTTAATTTAAGTGCGCCCTTTAATGCGTTTATGCTGAATTGAACTTAATAAAGTTAACATACATTATAAAGATGCTTAAAATCATGTTTACTCTTTAAAAAAGGTTATGTATAGACTAAATAAATTATGGGACCACACAAAATAATTCCGAGTATGTACCGTAATCATCCTAATCATGTCAAATAAGTTTGAAAAATTAATGAGTTATAATTAATTAGGTTTATTCTTATTATTGGCATTTATAATGACTGTGACTACTTTTCCGGGATACATAAAGGAATTTCGAACTATTACGGTCTATAGTCGGTATTTCTTAAAAGTGTATTTTAACATGGTTACACCCCATCAAATATAATGAAATTTTATTAGAATTTTAAAAGCATGATTTCCTGTTGAAAATTGTGGGCATGAAATTGATAATTAGTTTAAAGGTTACGCAAAATATTTGCGATATGCTATGTAATTTTTTTTTTGTATGAAATTTGATAGTTATGAAATTTGGTATTTATGAATTTCAGGGAAATAATACAAGACCGTCGTTTATTAAGAATACATATTGTTGCGTAATTGGGGGTTCGTAATTTGTCCGAGAATGAAAGGCGAAACTTGCAAAAATTCAGTGATTTACTTACAGAAAGTTAAAAAAAAAATACAGGTCTATAAACCAAGTATCAGCTTGAATTCAACCAGTAAACATAGCTTAAACAACAGCCGTTAACAGCAAAACAAGAGTACAAACTGTTTATCAATAACACATAAAGCAAGTCTCATTCAAAGAGGCTCAAAGCAAAGCAAAGCAAGCATTTGACGAAACTGACACAGATCTGAGATTGGCCGCCTTGGCTAAAAAAATGCTCCTTTTATACTATTCTATCGAACACAGACTGTTCTGGAAAATTCTCGTATCTCATCAGCCAATGAGATTAGAGCTTCCATATTTGGTATATCCCTAATAAGGATTTTCTCGCCAAGGTCGCCAAAAAATCGCCAAGGAGGGAAACAGTCGCCAAATTTGGCGCCAAATCCATTTCTTTCCTTATTAGAGCTTTTCAATGCGTTTTTAAAGGAAAATTAGACTATTCTAACGCTAAAACGACTAGACATTCACAAAATTAGCATTTTATCGACTTACTAACCCTCTTTGAAAGAACTGATACAAAAATTAATGCAATTATTTACAATTCCGTAACACTTTATGTGATATACAAATAGGTATACAAAGAGACAGCAGGGGTTGAGGGAGGCGGCAGCCCCCCTCAGGAATGTATCTGATTATGGTAATGATCGAATCAATATATACTATTATATAATAAGGAATAAATAAAAATGACCTATTGAATAATGTCTGATGCAAATAGGACGTGTAGGCTCCTGATCTGCAGATCCACTAGTAAATTAATAGTGACAATACCCTATCTCGCTAACAGCCGTATCCCCTGTATTTAGCATATCATATTGCGGAAAAAAAAAAAAAAAAAGAGGGAGAGAGAGAGAGAGCCATTTAAGGAAAATTCGCGTTTTTGAACTCAAAATATTTAGATTTAAAAAATTCAATTTTTCGAAAATAATTACTCATTTATGGTTATGAATTTTCTGAATGTGTAAATAGAATTTAAAAAAAAAGTAGGTAAAAAGTAATTTTATAAACAAATTTCTCCATAGAATAAAATGAGGATTTGCTGTCTGCTAGTATTGGTTTTGCCCCCTCTTAGGACACCATTTCTTCTATAGACCTTTATTTTCTAGGCTTATAATTTCGAATATTTTGTTTAAATACAAGTCGTATTCAATAAATAACATGTTGTGGCAATAATAAAACTTTCTGCTATTTCATTAAAATATTTTAATTGGTTGCAATACTCCATGGCACAAATAGCAGAAGGAATGTTCCAGATTTTAATAAGATTTCACTTTCTCCGTATAATTCTAACATAAGTTCTTAGCAAAAAAGTTTTCGCTTTGCTTTTCCATAATGAATGTTCAATTTCTTGAATGTTATGGACCACTGCCGTCATTTCTAATCGAAATAATACGTTTAAAAAAGTTACTAAGAATATATCAAAAACTATTTATAAACCTACTTCAATTTAAATATTTATAAATATTATATATAAATACAGTCATTCCTCTCTAATCCCCAGACTTTAAGACCAAATGTTTTGTGGACTGTATTCCATTATTTCTTTATACTTTTCTTTGACAAATTGAGTTTTCATTAGCAATGCATAAAATGAATGATAAAATGAATACATGATAATTTAAAATACAATCCAATGTTTACTTTAGCATTATATATATATTTTTTTCAAATTTGTATAATAACAAAAAGTCAGTATTTTAAAATAGTAATCCTATAAATTATACATACAAACACACACACATATATATATATATACAGTCGGTAACAAAAGTGTCCGAACACTAGCAAAAATACCTGTGTAAAAAATGTATACTTCATACGGTTTCGTTAAATAAATCCTTGTCGAATCCTGTTCTTTGTCCGTCTAAAAACAAGATTCGATAAGGATTTATTTAACAAAACCGTATGAAGTATACTTTTTTAACATAGGAATTTTTTCTAGTGTTCGGACACTTTTGTTACGGACTGTATATATACATATTATATATATATATATATATACTAGCTGACTCGACAAACGTTGTTTTCTCATATAAATTATTTCCAGAGAATATTTTGCTAGAAAAAAATAACTAACTTATTGTAAGTGTGTGAGGATGTGGTACATAAGTGGAAGATGTATGGAGCGCTGTGAACGGTGAAAGAATATAAAAATAACAAAACACCAATCATTTATTTTTTTAATTTATTAAAATTGATTCTTTAAAATTATATACATATCGCTACTTATAACAATGTTACTAAAAAACAATATCAATCCCTTAATGCAACAGAGTGTACAATATTTTTCGTTATCCCATCTTTCGCCAATACAAACAAACTGGATGGTTTGCCCACTCGAGAGCCACGTATAATTGTCCGTGTGAAAAACATGATGTGCTCAAATCTAAGCCACAGACAGACATCGTTTGGCCCTGAGACTTATTGATAGTCATTGCAAATGCCAATCTAATTGGAAATTGAGGGCGTTTAAATTGAATTGGCACATCTGTGGGTATAATAGGGATTCGCAGTAGTAATATATTTTCACCTCGGAATTTGTCATTTAAAATGATGGCTTCGATAACATTTTTCATTAATTTTTTTATGACTAATCGCGTGCCGTTGCACAACCGTTGTGTTTTCAAATTACGAAGCAAAATAACCGGAGATCCAACCTTCAGTTGGAAAATATGCGGTGGCATGCCTGGTAAATCCAATGAGTTTAAAAACTTTGTTGGATAATTTACAGCTTCGGTGGCATCGCAAACTGTATTATTAGATTTGTATGACACCAAGTCTCCTGGTAACAAATGTTGTATCTTGAGATTCAATTCGTTGACGTCCACATTTTTTGCTGCTAAAATTGCTCTTTCTGCCAGCCACTCATGATTTGTGTATCGTCTGTGTATATCGGGAAATATCTGGTCAATAAGAGCATCTTGAGAATCAATGATTGTGCAGAAATCGGTCGGTAATTTTATGCATCCAGTTTCATCTGTAGTAACTTTTCCATCGCCGATATCTAACAATTGTTTTGAGAATGTTTCAGCGGATGGGTCTTGAAGCTTTTGAACGCACAAATTAACTTTCAGTTGTACTTTTTCAACATTACGCCACAATGACGATGATTTTAAGCACACGTTGATCTCATCAGCGTATGTTGAACGCGGAATAACGGGAAGTGCTTGTCTGAAATCACCTGAAAAGAGTAACAGAGTGCCGCCAAATAGTTTGTCGTTGTTTTTTATATCTTTCAATGTCCTGTTCGACGCCTCAATCGAATGTTTGTGTGCCATAGTGCATTCATCCCAGATAAGAATTTTACACTTTTTCAGCACTGTGGTCATGGACGATTGTTTTTTTTTAATGTTGCACACTGCGTCTGTGTTATTTTGAATATTTAGTGGCAGTTTAAATAATGAATGAGCTGTTCTGCCTCCATCCAATAAAGTTGCCGCAATGCCAGATGATGCAACAGCCAATGCGATGCCATCATTTGATCGTATTTCGGCGAGAATTAGCGAAATAAGGAATGTTTTGCCAGTTCCACCTGGTGCACCCCCCCAAAAAAAAAGAATCCACCTTGTCCTGGCAAAACTGCGAGCATGATGCGGTAGTAAATGGTTCTTTGTTCTTCATTCATTAGTGGGACATTGAGAGCAACAATCGCTGCCATTTCTACAGTATTGTATTGTAGTTCACGATTCAATTCAGTGCTTATTAAATCAGATGCATTTCGATTTGTTGAATGCATACGAAATGACTGAGTGGTAAGTTGGCAATGATAATGCAAAGATCTTCAATAGCAATCAATGCTTCATTGTACATAGCGTCACTGAATACTATCGTTAGATCGTTGCACCGTGAACGATGTTGATGCAATATATCATCAGTCATTGAATCTTTGTGATTGTCCCATAATGTCTCTGCTCGGGCCGGGAAACATGTAGTCAACACTATAGCGAATAGTAGACGAATTTGTTTTGCTGTACAGTTCAAAGTCCTACTTCAGCAAGCATACACTCCCGCTGGTTGTTGTCTTCCAGCAAGCCGAGTGCAAGGCATCTTTATACGTTGGATACTGTTGTCCATTCACTTTACGTAAATCTTGAAATGGCAAAGGGCCGATGACATTAACCAATAACAGTCGAAGATAAAAGCACTCAGTCTGCCTTGGATTGACTATAAATACTCGTCCCAAGGTGTTTGATTCGAATAAACCGGGACATGCATCAATCGACGTGCCTTGCTTGCGGGGCATCCATTTTTTTGTTGGAGCCCATGTGAAATAGCGTGGTACTTCTGAATAGAGTATCGTCCGTGTAAAAGCAACAAAAGCATCCGCACGATTACACAATTCAAAAAATTCGGTGAGTGTAGTTTTTGGTGGATTTATAGCACGATCAATCGCTGTCTCGCTCGTGAAATATACTCGCTGGCCATTTTCAAGATGGACGGCTAAATGAAGAACTGCTGGATCCCGTTCATGAATTGGGAAACCAAAGATACGCCAAACAGCTTCATTGGAGCTGACGTACCGGCCAATTTGGTAAAGTGTTATTTCATAGTTGTTATTCACCAGAGGCGCATTCACATTGGTATTTTCAACTCGAAATACAGCCATATCACTGCCTTTATTCACATACTTGCAAATGTATTTGATGCTCTTCACTGAACTGCAGAACAGAACATTAATATGTGCACCAAAAATAAATTAAAAAAACTGGCGTACAGACAATAGCAAGAAATTCAAACTTCTTCACACACCATAAATTTTAAATCAGCACAACCGGTTTCGAAAGGACGTAGCCTTTCTTCATCAGGTGCAAACACGTACAACTGCCTTGGAGGCAAAAGCAAGACTGGAAGCAGGACAAAATTTAGAAGGGGAGGAGCAACACAAACAACCAATAGGAAGAAACATGCAGGACAGGAGAAATCAGAGAGGAACACACGTACACACACACCACAAAATGAGGAGGGAGGAAAGGAGTAAACAATTATTATTATTTTTTTTCAATAATATTAAACTAATAAGTAAATTTAATAAAATTTATCGATTAATTATTATTATTTTTATATAAATTAGAATTATTTTTTTATAACTAATATGATGTTATAAACATAATGAAGGAAATTATTTAATTGAATTAAACAATTTTTTCAGGCTGTAGACAGCAAAGTGGAATTAGATTTTTCATTGGCAATTTTATCACGATTAAGGTAAATAGCTAAATTTTCTAAAAAATCCAGTTCGGAAACGCGTTTGGCATGAAAGATAATTTTCGCACTCTTAAAATTAAAACTATGATCAAATTCCCAACTGTGCTTCGCAATAGAAGATTTAGAAATTTCTTTATTAACAACATACCGAGAATGTTCACGTAAACGACATTCAAGATTTCTTTTAGTTTGACCAATATAAGATAAATCACAGTTATTACAAGGGACATTATAGATACCCCATTTTTGAAGCTCAGGAACAGGGGATTTGGTTGAAGGGAATTGGAATTTATTGGATTTTATTTATAAATTCCAATTCCCTTCAACCAAATCCCCTGTTCCTGAGCTTCAAAAATGGGGTATCTATAATGTCCCTTGTAATAACTGTGATTTATCTTATATTGGTCAAACTAAAAGAAATCTTGAATGTCGTTTGCGTGAACATTCTCGGTATGTTGTTAATCAAGAAATTTCTAAATCTTCTATTGCGAAGCACAGTTGGGAATTTGATCATAGTTTTAATTTTAAGAGTGCGAAAATTATCTTTCATGCCAAACACGTTTCCGAACTGGATTTTTTAGAAAATTTAGCTATTTACCTTAATCGTGATAAAATTGTCAATGAAAAATCTGATTCCACTTTGCTGTCTAACGCCTGGAAAAATTTGTTTAATTCAATTAAATAATTTCCTTCATTATGTTTATAACATCATATTAGTTATAATAAAATAATTCTAATTTAAATAAAAATAATAATAATTAATTGATAAATTTTATTAAATTTACTTATTAGTTTAATATTATTGAAAAAAAAAATAATTGTTTACTCCTTTCCTCCCTCCTCATTTTGTGGTGGTTGTGTACGTGTGTTGTGCACGACTGGTGGTTGTGCACGACTCTGATTGGTCCTGTCCTGCACGTTGCTTCCTATTGGTTGTTTGTGTTGCTCCTCCCCCTCTGGATTTTGTCCTGCTTTCAGTCTTGCTTTTGCCTCTAAGGCAGTTGCACGTGTTTGCACCTGATGAAGAAAGGCTACGTCCTTTCGAAACCGGTTGTGCTGATTTAAAATTTATGGTGTGTGAAGAAGTTTGAATTTCTTGCTATTAATATGAGCATTGAATGTTTTGCTCAGCAGAGGCGAATATGGGACCACCCAACGGTTATCAATGTCAATATCTATGATGTTGACAAAGATGACCGCCATAGATGATAAGATTGTCCGCCATTATCGGGATTTCTTCGACGATATATTGGATATCCGTCAACATTTGTGATCCTGAAATTTTTCGGAAAACTTTTAGTGCATTTTCCATCTGCACAAATAATAATGGCCTAAAAATTCATTTTCATTTTAACATAAAATAACTCCGTCGGATATTGACGAATTTTTTAAAAGAATATACCATTTTAACTAATTTTAACATTTTAACAATATTAACGTTGAAAAAATATTTTAAACACTTACGGTTAAAAATTCATTTTTCATTTCAACATTAAATAAATTCTGACATCGTGATTACGACAACTCACGCCATCTAGGTGGAAAAGTTGTTGAAAGAGTTGGTTAAAAATTAATTAAGAAAGAACTAATTAAGTTACAACTTTCATTTGTAAATCTAAACCATTCTCGAATCCACCTGAAGACACACAAAAAATTTCATTAAACTCAGTCTAGCCGTTTAGGAGGAGTTCAGTGACATACACACGCACAAAAGAAATATATATATAACGATATATATATATATATACACAGATCCACTATGTTAGTTTTCTTATCAATAATATTAGTTTCAATTTTTTCGGACATTCATGTATTTTTTTTTTATTATTATTATTATTGTTCTTCACACATATGTTTTGAATTTTCATCGAGTAAATTATACAGAAATATATTTTTTTTCTTGTTTGGAGATTTAAAATATATATATATACTAAAATTTTGCAATAAATCGTCGAAAAGTAACTTTTTTTTCTTTAGTAATTAAAGAAATAATAACGTTCATTTTTGTTGTGTTAATAAACGAAAAGTTACATTGCAATTTAAGTTTAGAAAAAAAAAATTAAATTTTGAATTAAATTAAATTAATGAAGAGAAAAACAATAATCTTCCATTAAAAATTTTAAATGAAAAAATTATATATATATATATAATAATAGAAATAATAATGCTACCACTACCTATTTTTCCGAGGCATTTTTTTTTTTTTTTTTTTCAAACAAAAATGTGTTTCCTATTAAAGTGTAATATGTTTATAGGTCTGCAAATTAGAGAGAGTTGACTGCATTTAAAGAATGTTTAAAATCCTGTATTTTATTACTGTACGAAAATAAATCTTACTAATTTGTGTTTATTATTACAGATGGTTGTGAATCCAAGAAAGATTCAAGAGGGCCATTGTTTAGAAATGAGCCTCCATCACGCATTGAATTCTCAAATAGCAGTGGTACAGAACTACGATGCAACGCGGATGGTATCCCGACGCCAAAGATAACATGGCAGACGAGAGATGGAGCACCAGCTAGGGATATTCCTGGTTTAAGGCATACAAGATCAGATGGCACACTTGTATTCCCACCATTTTCTAAAACGGATTATAGGCAAGATGTGCACGACACAATATACCAGTGTTCAGCAACAAACAATGTTGGTTCAATTTTAAGCAGAGAGTCTCACGTCAGAGGAGGTTAGTAAGATATTTTTCTTGTAAATGCTAATATAACGTTCTTTTTCCTTATTAATTTCCTTATGATAACGTTAATATAATGTTTCATAATTTTTCTTTAGGCTTTAGTAATAATTATTAAATAATAAAAGTCAAAGAAGGGAAAAAAAAACTGGTTTTAACGTTTGGTGGCGGTTTTTTAACGCTCTGAGTTTTAGTTTCCATCTGTCGGGTTCGAATCCTAGCTCAAGGATAGATGTTGTTTGTGATGATTTTTATTCCATTTTAAGTCGTAGATCTTGACCGAACGAGCCTTAACATGCAAAATAGGTATGTAGAGCGATATTTCAAACTTAAAACCCCTATCTCATTCTTTTTATAAATAAAATTCAGAAAATGTTTACTGCAATAATTATTTATGTATTAAAATTATATTTAATAAACTTCACTGTTATTAAACATCTAAAATTCACTTTCACTCTCATTAAATTAATACTCTAAGAGATAATTTAATACCCCATGCTTTAATGTTAATAATTCACAGAATTAAAAAATATATATATATTCCTCAAATAAATAAATACAATAAAATAAAACAATATGTACATTTTAAACTTGTTGAATAAAATAACTTCAGTGTAAAAAATCTTTTTAAAAAAGAATTTTTGATTTTATATTGAAGATCTGAAATTCACTTTCACGCTCATTAAATTAGTACTCTATGCGATAGATTTTACAGCCCGTGCTTTAGTGTTAATAATTCACACAATTTAAAAATATATTCCTTTAAAAAAAAAAAAAAACTTGTACATTTCAAACTTGTTGAATGAAGTAACTGACTTCAGTGTAAAAGTCTTTTTAAAAAGGAATTTTTGACATTACGTTAAATATCTAAAAATCACTTTCGTTGTCATTAAATTAATACTCTAAGAGATATATATTATATCCCGCACTTTAATGTTAATAATTCACAAAGTTAAAAAAAAAAAAAAAATCCCTCAAATTTCTTAGAATTTCTAAAAAAAAAAAAAAAAAAAAAAAAAAAAAAAGCAACATGTACATTTTAGTTTTGATGAATAATGTAAATTCCATATAAAAATCTCTTTTTAATGTAATTTTTAATTTTATATTATGAAAGGAAAATTCACTTTCATTCTCATTAAATTAATACTCTGAGAATATTTTTATATCCCACGCTTTAAAATTAATAAATCTCACAATTCAAAACATATATTCCACAAAAAAGAGGGGAACATGTACATTCCAAACTTATTGAGTAATGTAACTACTACTTAAAATTATTAAAAGAAAATTATTTTTGACTTTATTCACTGTTTATAAATATGATGTCACTAAGTACTTTCTTTATATTTTCATTGACACATTGAAGTAATTTTTGATTTTATACACTGCTCTAAATAAGAATATCACATGGTACTTATTTTACATTTTATTGACTCATTATGCATGTTATTTTTGCTTCAATAGCAGTTTTTTAAAAGCATTTTCTGTAAGTATAACATTAATTTTTTCTAATAGTTTTTTAAATACCTTTTTGAGGATAAAATACCTTTGAGGTAATATATTTCCAATATACTACATTCTATAGCTTCCGTTCAGTGACTTAAAGAAGGAATTCTTTCCTCTGTAATAGAAAAAAAGTTTATGGGCAAAAGAGAGACATAAAATTTGTGGATAATAGACTTATAGCACGGTTGAAGGCACTCGAGAGAATTTGTCAATTCCTCTGACAATGGATTGTATAAAGCCATATGGTTTTTATTGCAAAAAATACTTTAAAACCATCGCTTTTGATATATATTCTCGTCAGAAACATGCTGTAAAAAGGGCTTTTATATTGTCTTTCTTATTTCATTGTTATATTAAGGTAAGGTGTTTTAGTATATAAAAAATGAACATTAAGATTAGTTAAATAAGATTTTTAATCATAGTTTAAGTATTGAGATCCTTACATGTATTGATGATGTTAATAAATTACATTATATAGCTCTACCTGTACACTTATGTATATATATATATATATATATATATATATATATATATATATATATTAGAGGGACCGGAAAATAATGTCGTTTTAAATTAATAAAATGAAACCGGAAATTTTTGTTTAACAGTGTTTACATGGTACTTTACAAATAACCATCTTATAAGTTACCTAAGAATATCTTAAATTTTATCCAGGATAAATTCCCGATGTCAGTATTTTAATTCAAAACGACATTATTTTCCGGCCCCCCCTAATATATATATATATATATATATGTGTGTGTGTGTGTGTGTGTGTGTGTGTGTGTGAAATATTATTGTATGGGACTTATAACTATTTTCACCATTTTATAATTCATTTTGTTTTAAACTTGTTGGAAAGAAAACTATTTGATTAATTGCCTTTCCCACATAAAGAGACATTTGCACTTATTATTCTCTACAAAATACTTCTTTCCCTGACGATAGTTCTTTAGGATTTTAAAACTTTACTTTGGAGTTTACATTAATAAACTGCACTATATATGCATATATATATATATATATATATATATATATATATATATATATATATTCCCCCTTTTATAATTCATTCTGTTTCAAACTTGTTGGGAACTTTGAGAAAATTATTGAATTAATTAACTTTCACTGTATAATAAACCATTTGCATTCAATTTGTCTACAAAAGAGAATTCTCTGACTAAAATTGTTTTTATTTTTAGATATTTATCTCTTTAAACCCATTCAACATTTATTTTTTTAACTTTATATTTTTTTAATTTAGCGTTTAAAGTGTAATTTTTACAATAGTTAAAGTAAAGTATAATTGTTTTAAACTCCTTATTTCTGAAATCAAATGACATATAATAGCATTATTTTATATTTAAATTCGTTTTTGGTTTTTGCTCCATTCCCATGTTGCACCAACTGACAAAAATGAATACTTTTGTAACGGAAAAATGTAATACACTCCCATATAAATTTTTAAATGTATATTTTTGGAAGAAAAGTTAAAGTATCATTCCTCTCGAAATCATATATATTTTTCAATACTTTAAAATTATAATATTTATTTTTCAAATTTATTACAATTTTCAATACTAAAGCATATAATTATATTTCGCGAATCCGTCATATCATTAATGTTCTTTGAAATTCTATGTAGAAATTCGTGTAAATTTAGTTTTAAAATGTATCTAAACTTGACGTATGTTGATGTATGTTGACGTATCTAAGCAATTATAAATACGGTTGAGACACGTTCCTCAAAATCATTTGAATTTTCTACTTTTAAAAAATATATGGAATTTCTATAATTTTGTTATAGGTTAGTTATATATACACAGTCGGTAACAAAAGTGTCCGAACACTAGCAAAAGTTCCTATATAAAAAATAAAGTAATAATAATTTTTTTTTAATAAATCCTTGTCGAATCCTGTTCTTAGTCAGAACAGGATTCGACAAGGATTTATTTAGTAAAACTGTATTAAACGTTTTATATATATATATATATATAAATTTTTGCTATTATTCGGACACATTTGTTACCGACTGTATATATATATATATGTATATATATATATATATGATAATAACTAGTGGATCTGCAGATCAGGAGCCGCAACGTCCTATTTGCATCAGACATTATTCAATAGGTCATTTTTATTTATTCCTTATTATTTTATAGTATATATTGATTCGATCGACTTATTACCATAATAAGATACATTCATGAGGGAGGCAGCAGCCCCCCTCAACCCCCTGCTGTATCTCTCTTTGTATACCTATTTGTATATCATATAAATTATTATGGAATTTTAAATAATTGCATTTATTTTTGTATAAATTCTTTCAAAGAGGCTTAGTAAGTGGATAAAATGATAATTTTGTGCATTTCTAGTCATTTTAGCATTAAAATAGCCTAATTTTCCTTTAAAAACGCATTAAAAAGCTCCAATAAGGGAAGAAATGGATTTGGCGCCAAATTTGGTGACTGTTTCCCTCCTTGGCGATTTTTTGGCGACCTTGGCGAGAAAATCCTTATTAGGGATATACCAAATATAGAAGCTCTAATCTCATTCGCTGATGAGATACGAGAATTTTCCAGAACAGTCTGTGTTTGATAGAATAGTATAAAAGGAGCATTTTTTTAGCCAAGGCGGCCAATCTCAGATCTGTGCCAGTTTCGTCAAATGCTTGCTTTGCTTTGAGCCTCTTTGATTGAGACTTGCTTTATGGGTTATTGATAAACAGTTTGTACTGTTGTTTTGCTGTTAACGGCTGTTGTTTAAGCTATGTTTACTGGTTGAATTGAAGCTGATACTTGGTTTATAGACCTGTATTTTTTCTGGAACTTTCTGTGAATAAATCACATACGAACCCCCAAGTACGCAACAATATGTGTTCTTAATAAACGACGGTCTTTTATTATTTCCCTGACATTCATAAATAAATAAATAAATTTGATAAATATTTCATATTTCCCAGACATTCATAAATAAATTTGATAAATATTTCATAACCATCAAATTTCATACAAAAAAAAAAAAAAAAAAAAATTACATAGCATATGGGAAATATTTTGCGTAACCTTTAAACTAATTATCAATTCTATGCCCACAATTTTCAACAGGAAAACATGCTTTTAAAATTCTAATAAAATTTCCTTATATTTGATGGGGTGTAACCATGCTAAAATACACATTTAAGAAATACCGACTATAGACCGTGATAGAACGAAATTCCTTTATGTATCCCGGAAAAGTAGCCACAGTCATTATAAACGCCAATAATAAGAATAAACCTAATTAATTATAACTCATTAATTTTTCAAACTAATTTGACATCATTTGGATGATTACAGTACATACTCGGAATTATTTTGTGTGGTCCCATAAATTATTTAGTCTATACACAACCTTTTTTAAGAGTAAACATGATTTTAAGCATCTTTATAATGTATGTTAACTTTATTAATTTCAATTCAGCATAAACGCATTAAAGTGCGCGCTTAAATTAAAAATTTGTCCATAGTCTCTAATGTAACGAAATTCTTTCGTGTGTCTTTTTAAACGAACCATAAACATTGCATACACCAGTAAAAATTATTCAGCTTATTTTGCGTTTAAAATTAATAATTGTTCCAAATTTAACATCGTTTCGCTGACTACGTGGCATTGTCAGAACACTTTTGTAAGGTCCTGTACATTAATTAGAATGCTTAACACAACATATTTTCTTCAAACAACATAAGTTTAAGCATCTTATTCACGTACGCTACTTTCATTTTCTTCATTGCGAAGTAATGATATTAAAATGCGTTTAAACGAAATTCACCCCATACGATGTAATGTTAAGAATTTTGGCACGTCCCTGTACACAGTTTATAAAAAATATAGCAATAAAAATTATACAGCTACTTATATGCAAAGCTGGAACGTGTGCGCCAATTTGCAAGTCAATGGAAGGATTTTACCATCCTCTTTTGCGGTACATGCAAATTCTTCCCATAGGCCGTAAAGATAAGAGAAACTTTGGCGTGTCCCTGTACACGAACGACAAATGGAATACACACCTAACACTATACAGCTACTTCTGTTGGGCTCATGAATATGTGTACCAAATTGCAAGTCAATAGCGTTATTTTGGGGGCCGCTATCGCTGCATAAATTCTTCATATAGGTCGTAATGGTAAAAAAAATCTTTGGCGTGTCCCTGTACACGAACAACAAATGGAATGCACACCCAAAACTATACAGCTAATTTCGTGGAGATCATGAACATGTGTAAAAAATTTCAAGTTTATAGCGTGATTTTTGCGACCCCTATTGCACGACAGACAGATAGACAGACGGACAGACGGAACTTAAAATCCTTTTGTGTCTCAACAGAGGGACTCCACTGACGTTTCGGAAAAAATTGGAAGTCAATAGCTTGATTTTTGCGGTGGCTATCGCGGTACATACAGATTCTTCCCATAGGCCGTAATGATAGAAAATCTTTGGTGTGTCCCTGTACACGAACTACAAATGGAATACACACCTAAAACTATACAGCTGATTCCGTTGTGCTCATGAACATGTGAACCAAATTGCAAGTCAATAGCGTGATTTTTGTGGCCGCTATCGCGGTACATACAAATTCCACCCATAGGCCGTAATGATAAGAAAAACTTTTGCGTGTCCCTGTACACGAATTACAAATGGAATACACACCCAAAATTATACAACTGATTTCATGGGGCACATGAACACATGTACCAAATTGCAAGTCAATAGCGTGATTTTTGTGGCTGCTATCGCGATACATACAAATTCCTCCCATAGGCCGTAATGATAAGAAAAACTTTGGCGTGTCCCTGTATACGAACTACAAATGGAATACATACCAAAAACTGTACAGCTGATTTCGTGGGGCTCATGAACATGTGTACCAAATTTCAAGTCAATAGCGCTATTTTTGCGGCCGCAGACAGAGAGACATACAGACACAAAGACACAGCCCAAAACCGTTTTGAGTCTCAACAGAAGGCCTCCACTGACGTTTCGTCAATTCATAGATGCAAAAATAAAATAAGTTAAATTTTGCGATATTTTGCTCAAAACATTATTAAACGGTTTATAATAAATTCAGATAAAAATTATTGTAATTTTTTTCCCTTTTACAGCTCGAAACGGTGTCAATTTACGACAATAACTCAATAATATTTAAGTTAAAAATGTTTTCTAATTAACTGAAAAAGATTTTAGTGTATCATTTTTAGTACTAATGAACTTCCAAAATGACGGTTTATAAAATCTTAGCTTAACAACATGATTTCCTGAAAAAAAAAAGTTAATCTTGAATTTTGCTAAATTAATATTAAGTTTTTACTTAACGTGTTTCTAAATAATAGAAAATGCTTTTAAAAGTGCAATGATTTGTTAATAAAAGTTCGGCAATGTATTTTAAATTTGCTATTCAAAACTTTTTTTTTTCGATTTCTTTTTTTTTATTTTATTATTATTACTTTATTTTATTATTTTAATCTAAATTTCTTTTTAATGTTTTGGTTTAAATAAAATAAATCATTTTCAGATTATTCAAACTTACTATAGCTTTTACCATATAAAAATATTACATATAGCACAACTTGTTTCCGTACAATAACCTATAAAATAATTTAGATACATTACCGTCTAAGAGGATATATTTATGGATATTTTTTAAGCATATTTGTACATACATTTAATTCGTCATACATAAGAAATTAATATACACTTGCAGTAATTTATATTTCATGCAGAAAATGACATTATTAATTTTAAGTTTACTTTACAACACAATTTTACACCCCCCCCCCCCCGCAAAAAAATAAATAAATAAAAAAATTATATATATATATATATATATATATTTGTAAATTATTGGAGTTTTATTTCCTTTTATTTTATCTCTTTTATTCGTTCCTCAATGAAATTGTAAATAATTTATGACATATTATTTGTGATGTGGCATGTTAAAATATGTTTTATGAAATTCTAAAACTTTGTATGAAAATGAAAACGCGGTCATATGAACCGAAATCTTAATCACTATTAATTATTGTTTGGAAACGAAAGTACCCCGAACTATTCTTAAAGAATTATCATAAATTTTACAAGTGAAATCATTTTCCTTGCGTTACATTTTACAAAATATTATAAAATTAATAAAGTTGACAGTTAATTAATTATACGGCCAGTTTTTTTCTTTGAGAAAATAGTCCGGTATCTGTTTTTGTAACAAACAGTTGTAAATTTCAGACTGTTGACTTTTTATTAACGGTCATTTACCTCCTCCGAGAAAAAAAAAAAAATCTCTAAATTTCACTAGCAAAATTTTATTTTTCCGGCCCGTGACTTATATACGCTGGGCCAATCTCGGACCGTAACCTATCGGCAAAATGTTTTACAGTGCACTTCAGGAATTAAAAATATCAACACAAAATTAATAATAAAAATTTATAATTATTATAATAATTTTCACACATCTGTATATACAGGGCAACTCAGTGTCACGCTTCAAGAATTCTAAGAAAGGTAGGATGCATGCCGACGACTCTTAATCATACAGCAGTGTATGGTAGAAAATCCTTTCCGTGCGCTTTGGTGTACACAGAAACATCTGAAGTAAAAAAGTAAATAAAATTCATTTTAATAATAATTGTACATAAATAAAAAGTACATGGGTAAATAATAGTATTCGAAGTTTTATTTATTTATTTATTTATTTTTTCCGCCACGTCGACATGAATGCACGCCTCGTATCTATGGTGATTAGAATTTCGGATTTTCCGGTTGCACGAATCGCAATGGCTGATGGAGAAATGCAAAATAAATCTGGACTAGTCCAGAATATTCGAAATTAAATGCACGGTGCATGTAATTCCGCGCATGTAAACGAAGCCTGCATAGAATTAGTGGCTGAAACTAAGAACATTATCTTTGGCATTATTTTTGAACATTATTAAAACGAATTTTCACTTACATTTTATTTCTGATGTTTCTTTGTACAACATTCCGCGTCAGAAAAACATATCCGACCCCGAGTCTCCTATATGATTCTGAGTTTTCAGGATGCATGCTAATCATCGTAGAAGTTCTGAAACGTGACACTGAGGAACTCTGTATAATGAGTATTGGATGGAATCTTTTAAAATTTTGAAATAAGAAACGTTTTTCTTTCTCTTTTTGAAAGAAACTAGAAATATTTCAATAAGGCATATATATATATATAAGTAAATCAATACGAAAATTACATTGAATAATAATAATAATAATAAACAATTATTTTTAAAAATACAGTGTTTTTTTTTTTTTTTTTTTTTTTTTTTTTTTATGTGTTCATAAATAAAAAATTTATTTGCAAAAACTTGTTTAAATGTTATTTATTTATTTATTTAACTTTGTGATATACTTAGTTAAATTCAAAGAACTAATACTAAACAACATGACATTTCTTTTAAATGTAATTCAAAAAATAAATTATTGATTAAATGCCCATCCGTTAAATATAAAGATAAAAACAATTAACTGTAATAAAATCTATTAACCATTTTTCATTATGGCCGATATATATGGCTTGTTAGTATTTGAATAGCCATTGAAATATTTCTTATTACGAATTTGTATTGAACATGCAAATGCCTTTAAGTGATTCTCCTCCCGTCAGCATTCTCTAATAAGTTCTCTTAATCCTGAATTGCTGATAAGCTACATTATAATGTACAGGCTGTAATTTGTCTCATCAGTTTCCAATTCCAATACTGAATAATTATTTATATGGTTTGTTAATAATATTTAAATTTCTTTTCAAGAAAACACATGGATCACAATTGTATATATATATTTTTTAATAACGCTATTTTTGCAGAAAAGGTTTTGCTTTATTTAAAGACGATAACTCTTCAAGTAAATAAAACAAAGAAAACTGTTATAAATTAGCGGTATTCAAAAGGCGCAGAATTTGGTAATTGTGATTAAATAAATAAACACTACAATATAAATTAAAAGTAATTTTAGAAATAATTCAAATTACAAATGCATTTATAAATAAAAGTAAACGTAATAAGTTTCTTTAAACTATTATATGCACAAATATGAACATAGCTAAGTAATTTTATTATAAAATACTTAAAAATAGTTTTAGAATTTTTAGTCAATTTTTAGATGAATTATATCTCAGAAAATAAAGCGGCTGAAATAATGTGATTTCTTTTATTTATTATTTTTTTTCCAGTCGCATTTAATAAAAATAACCGGTTTATTTAAAATTTAACCTTTTTTATTTAAAAAGGGTAATTTTTTAAATTTATCATATAAAACATATTGCATGAATTTTATTTAACATCTAGTGTTGTTTTGTGAATCTGGGATAAAATGTAATAATAATTAAATCGAAACTAAATAATTCAATCTAAGCATGGCCCTGCCCCTGACATAGAATTATTTGTCAAATAAAGCTGTTCCGAAGCATAATTTGAATTGCTTTAACATATGGTTACATAATACTCGTCATTTTACCTCTTAATCTCCAACCTGTTTTTATAGTATTAAATTTCAGGATGAGAAAGAGACGTGTGAGAGGTGCACCAGATTATTTCTATGATAAAATGTATAGTTGGAGATTTTTTTTTTTTTTAATTAACAAATGTATTATATATATTTTTGATAAAAAGTGCAATGTTCGAAAATGATCTTTCATATTATGCTCCAAAAATTTAACTAAATTACAACACTTCAAAATGTGACGACCCAATTCGTTTGATTAAAAAGAAAGAAAAAATCCTTAAATTATAATTTTTTAATTTATCAGGATTCCAATGAATATTCTAATCTGTATGTTCAATTTTATTTAATGCACCATATTAGTTTAAAATATCGTACTAAAAATAAAGCCTATCAGAAATTCATAGAAAGAAAATGTGGCTAAATAAACGCTTATAAATATTTTAGTCCTCGAAATATGTATCTGTTTTTAATAATTAAGAATATTGTTGAAATATACTTTTTTTTTTTTAATATATGTAATAAAGTCCAATTAAAGGTCAATGAATGAGTAAAATTTCCGTATTATTCATTTCATCGTATTTGTTCTTTGACGTTCGTTAGACCTTAATTTATGGCTTCAAATATATTCCGAACCACATATCTAAGCCTAATCCCAAACACGGTAACTATTTTTAACCCACCAGGTGGGTTAAAAATAAACTGACTATAGTAATAATAAATTTGCACATGCATTAGGATGCCTAAATATTTGTTCATAATGGGATTTATTCAATATGAAAGACCAAATTTGGATAATGTTGACATTCGCTGGAGAATGTTGACATTAACAGGTAAATATCAACGCATACCACATTCGTTGGGGAAAGACCCAAATATTTTTTTATATTTTTATACAATCGGACCATTCCCGGTTTATGTCAACAAGCACAGATACGCTTTGGTAGAGGTCGGAAAGAGAAAACAGGGTCAACACAGCCGTTTTTTTTTTTTGGCAGTTCGACAAATCCTTTGTTCTGCTGCAAGTCAATCAACATTATCAGTCATAAAATGTTTGATAGTGCACGCAACATTGTCTTTTTTTTTTTTTTTTTTTTTTTTTTTGGGATAATCTAATTTATACTGAATGATTACTGTAGTGATTCGTGATCATTTTATTATTATTATTATTATTAAATGCATTAATTACGTGTAAACGAGAAGACGATTGCTTTCTCCTCGAGAAAAATACTCTAAAATACTTCCTGAAGCAATTTCTGTTAAACCTAAACATAGCACACGTTTAGATTCCAGACGATTAAAACGTTTTGAAGGTTAAAAAATTAAAGATGAAGAGAAGTTAATCATACCATCAAAACTAGTATAGAAGTGAATTAACAGTACAATATTACCTATGATGAATTTTTCTTTATACTATTTGAAACTCACACCCTAATAAGCGTCAAAGTAAGAACACGTATGCTTAAAGATTTGCAAGTTAAATGTAAAAATATTACGCAGGAAGTGTTGTAGACAGGATGGCTGCAAGTTCAATGTAAAAATATTACACAGGGTGTTCTTTTTTTTTTTTTTTTTTTTTTTTTTTATATTTATTTTTTTATAATGTCAAATGAAATAGAATGCACCTAAAAAATGTACAGTCGGTAACAGAAGTGTCCGAACACTAGCAAAAATTCCTATGTAAAAATAGTACACTTCATACAGTTTTGTTACATAAATCTTGTCGAATCCTGTTCTTAGTCAGTGTAAGAACATGATTCCATAAGGATTTATTTAACAAAACCGTATGAAGTGTACTTTTTTCACATAGGAATTTCTGCTAGTGTTCGGACACTTTTGTTACCGACTGTACTGCTGTGAAATTAATGATAAGTTCTGAGTTAAACTCAAGATGTTCTGTCAAGTTGGTCTGATAGATTTGCAGTCGCACAGAACGACAAATATAAATTTATAATAGTTTTATCAAGATCACTTAACTAAGTCTGTCCAGCTACGAACTTCGACAACTAAGGCAGCTAAAGTGGTAGTGTATCTCATTCTTCAAATATTTTTAACGTTTGGTTCACCAGCTATATTGTAATCAGATAATGGTAGAGAATTCATTAATGAAGTAATATGCGAAAAATGCGCTATGTGGAAAGTTGTGAAGATGATTCAGGGAAAACCTCGTCATAGTCAAACACGAGAATCAGTTGGAAAAGCGAATCGTGATATGCAAAATATGTTAACTACAAGGATGAACGATTACAATATAAATAAAAGGTAAGATGGTTTGACCTCTGTTCAATTTACCAAGAACACTACTTACTATGAAGGAATACCCCAAAACGTTACAAAATAATGTTTGGCTTTAATCCAAAAAAAAAAGGCACAGCATCGTTTTTTTAGCTAGCCAACAAGTCTCAAATGTTCAAACTGAAAAACAATTCGAAGAAGTTGCTAATACTTTTGAAGCTGAAAAAAAGTTTGAAGAAACTGTCAATAGTTTTGAAGAAGATTTGAACAATGACCATATCGAGAACCACATTCCAAATAAAAATATTGAAGAGTACCTAAGACGTGTTAATCTTCATATCTAACACTTATTGAACAACACGAGTTTATTTCTATAAGAAAAAAAAAAAAAAAACAGCAACGTAAGAGAATCTTCTACTGCAAGAAACAAAAATTTTAAGAAACTCAATTAAAATTTCCTCCTGCTCAAATTGGTAATACTGTACTAAAACAAGTCCCTTATATCAAGCGTGGTCGTACAGATGACTGAAATTTGTAGGACTGCTGTTGGAATAAAATACGCCAACATTTATAAACTACCAAATAAAGATTATACCCTCAAGAAGCTTCATATCTATAATCAGGTCTTAATTTCTAACGAAAATTTACTTTCTACAAACGAGATTTCTTCTCAAGAAATTTCGCTGGGAGAAGCAGCTGCAGTTAATTGGAAAAGTGAAGGATGAGGCTATACACGTTGGCAACGCAAACGGAAGTGTTCCACATTTAAACGCAGTTGTAAAAGCAAAGGACTCTTCTGCAATTCAAAGTACCATAACAATTTAAGTTGTTGCAATAAATAAGCTTTCAATCAAATAATTAAGTAAGTTTTTTATTGGTATTATTTTCTTTTCTCATTTAGACTGTACGGCTTGTTTCATGTTCAACGGTTTATTTATATGTGCTGTTAATTAAGCTTTCTTCTGTTTTGAAATATATCGTGATATGTTTCAATAATAAACATTATTTAAAAACGTTGCAAAAAGGTTTCTATTCTGTCCAGGGAAGTTATATATCCGTGAATCCTAATAGCTTGGTTATAAAAGAAAAGTCCACCACGATATAAATTCCAAGCTTTTTATTGGATAAACTTGAAACTAAAATCTTAATCCTTAACAGTTATCCGTTATAACTGTTATTATTAGTAAGAGGGCAAGTAATATCGTACATCTCTTCTTCTCACCCTAGAATCATGCCTGCCAACATTTTAATTCAACTTCCATAGTATTATTAGTACCGTCCCTTTTTCCACATCACTTAATTTTAAGAGTAATTTTCTTAAAAATTGATTATGCTTAAATAAGTCAAAAAATACTTTTTAAAAGTCTGGCGTAGAAGAGAAAAGGGGGGAACTACAAGACTACGGAATATTAATTAGAATTTTGTCAGGTACAGTCGGTAACAAAAGTCTCCGAACGCTAGCAAAAATTCCTATGTGAAAAAAGTACACTTAATACGGTTTTGTTAAATAAATCCTTGTCGAAACATGTTCTTAGACTGACTAAGCACATGATTCGACAAGGATTTATTTAACAAAACTGTATTAAGTGTACTTTTTTTTACATAGGAATTTTTTCTAGTGTTCGGATACTTTTGTTACCGACTGTAAGCTAGAATATAAAGCTGCATGATTCGAAAAACAATCCTGGTCTGCCCTTTAAATCTATCACTGCATTTGAATTTTGTGGGGCAAGTTTCGCAGTGACAACAGATCTATAGAGTGACAAACCCCGCTCATCAACGTGACTGGTCACTCCTCTCGGCAAGAGTGGCGAAAATATTGCGTCACCTTTGTGACATTTCATCGTGCCTAAAATACGGAAAGAAAATGCAAATCTCCGACGATTTCACTATTAGTACATGGTGAATGTCAACATTTGCCTGGTGTAAATAAGAACGTACAAGGATATTTAGCTAATGTTTCGGACATACACCAAAAGACCACTTGAATGTTCACATTAACGGGTGAAAGTAGTCATTCTCCAGATTTCGGTCTTACAGTCGGCTGCAAAATTATTCGAGCACTAGCCAATAATTCCTATATTTAAAAAGTACACTTAAGACTGTTTTGCTAAGTAAATCCTTGTCGGATCATGTTCTTAGACTGATTAAGAACATGACTCGACAAGGATTTATTTAACAAAGCTGTATTAAGTGTACTTTTTTTGGCAAGGATTATTGCTAGTGCTCGAATAATTTTGCACCCGACTGTACACGGTGATAGTACTATTAAAATACGATTTATAAATATTTAAATTTAGAATAAATTTCAAATTAAAGGACCGGTAACTAATGAAGTTCTGGTCCTATGTGATTATTATTTATTTATTTATTTATATTTATATATATATATATTTATTTAATTGGATATTCGATGTACTTTATTTAATTTGTTGTAATAATATTTATGATATTTTTATCTTCAATAAGTAGCATTATAGAAAAAAATCAAATCCCCGCAATCGCGTTTTGTTATGACAAATTAGTAAAAAATACAAGTTTGTGCTCCTTAGAATAATCTATTAAGCATGCAGTGCAGTTTATAAAATAAAATTGTAAGCGTATCTACAAAAAAAAAAAAAAAAAAAAAAAAAAAAAGAAGGAGAGAAATATTTAAAAATAATTCGAATCTTCTTTATTAAAAAGTAATTTGGTAGCTATAATTTCTGAGTTAAATTTAAACAAAATATAACCAAAAAGAGTGAGACTTACATCATTAGACCAATTAAAAGAGCATGTTTCTTACATACATAAATCCAGTGACTTAAACATAAATAAATAATTAAATGAAAATAAATAAACTTTTTTTTTCTTTTTTAAATAACACTTTTATAATAGACATGTTTCAATTCTTGCTCGTCCGAACATCATATTTCAGAAAATGGATATATAGTGAGACATTTTCCGGAATCACGTACAATATCAAATACGAACTTTTTATTAACACTTTTTTTTTTCTTCTTGTTCACTCTAGCAGAAGGAAATTTATTCTGAACGAAGCTTTAAATTATTATTTACTATACGTATTTCTTGGTATTAGTTTTTTTTCTTCTTTTAAAGATACGAGGAGAAAGAATTTAATTTCCTGAAATGGGCTATTGAAAAGAAATATTCGATTTTTTACTTTTACAAATATGCTTAATTAAAATGTACGTGACCATAATCAAATTTGTTTATCAGTGCAGCATTAAAATCAGTATAAAGAATTTCAATGCTAATTCAATGAATGAAAATCAACCACTTATTAAAATTTCCATGAAAGGAAATCAATTTTTATCTAACTGACGAAAATAAAATGAATAAATAAAAAGACGAGTGGATATCCATGGGAGAATAATCAAAACATTTTAGATACAATATTAATTAATGCAATTTCGTTATCAATGTCAGTGTCACGATATTTATACATTGTTGAGGTTTAATATTTAAAAACAATCGCGATAGTATTGAAAAATTTACTTATTTATTTATTTACTTATTTTGTTTGTGTGTGTGTTTATTTTATACATCAACGTTTTTAAATAATAAAGAAGATTTAATCACTGTAATGATAATAAGCATAAATATCATTAACATCGAAACATTTTAATTAAAATAAATTTAACTATGTGTGTGTCTGTGTGTCTGTCTGCGCTCTGGTGCTCACACTATTGATCGCAGAGCTTCCAAATTTGGCATATAGGTGCCTGGGAAACTGCAGATGTGCACCTCATCGAGATTTTTTCGAATTTGAATTTTTTAAATTAATGTTTTTTTGATTTTAAATATTGGCTTTAATGCTTCATTTTTCATGAATTTATTCTTCGATTGTAATCGTCTGCGTATCTTAGCAACGGCTATTATGCAATTCATTTTTTATTTAATACATTCATTTGAAAGCGATTTTCCTTTTATTTATTTATTTTTTTATTATTATTATATTTATTGAAAATCAAATGGTAATGCAATAGAAATAAATTGTTACGTTTATGTATAAGTTTTATACTATAGCAACTTTTTTTTTCATTTTTTTAATTAATTCCTTTAAGAGAAAAATCTTTTTTTTTTTTTTTTTTTTTTTTTTTTATATTATTATTTATAATATTATTTATAATATAATTGGGTGAATAAAATGGTAGTTTATAGTAGAAAGGATAAACTGATTAAAATTGGTTTTTCATGTATTTAATTCCTTTTAAAAGAAAATCTACATTTTTATTATATTTTATTGCACTGGTCGGAATCAAATCGTAATATAGTGTAAATAACTGGGGCTATAAAACACATGGTTCAAAAACTAAAATATATAATAGATGCTGAGATACAGTCATCTTTAAAATCGTAGTTCTTAAATAACAGAAAATCCACAAGTCGTCGATAAATACCCAGACTGAAGTGCCCGGGAAAGACCTTTCTGTAGACAGTGGGAAACTGGACCCGATGCAGTACGGGTAGAAAAAAGAGCTGCCGTAGGCAACGGGTACCCAAAGAAGCGAAATCTAAAGCGATTTCAGTGTTTTTTTTTTTTTTTTTTTTTTTTAATTTTTTATTTGTAATGTGATGTAAAAAGTAAATACTGATCCAATTCTTTTGAAAATTCATTTAAATATAGTGACCAGCGAAGCGGGCGTAGCCTGCTAGTAATAAATATAAATAATAAGGCCGGGGATCTAAAATATTGATAGAATTAAAAATATATTTATTTATTTAATTATTAAACATAATGTTTTAGATGTATATATATACATATATATATATATATATATATATATATATATATATATATACAGTAGTGGACAAAATTGTGGAAACCTTTTGAAAAAAGTTGATTTTAGTGGTTTGATGTCTGATAACACCACTTTTTTTTGTACCAATACTATAAATTTATATATCATTGGAAAGGTAATTTAATCAAGATTGAAAAACAATAATATTTGTTCAGTTATCTGTATTATAATCAAAGTTATAGCTCAATAACCAGAAAAAAGAAACACAGCTTGCTTACGTTTATAGGAAGTAGCTGTCCTTCATTTGATTGTAGCCAATGAGCATGAGTGTTAACAGAACCAAACAGAAGTCATCTTGTTCTGGCAATGTTTTGGCAATGAGGCAACATGTTACAAGACATTTATCAGTGTATATTGTAATTGCTATCAAGTTGGTTTTTTGTTTTGTGCTTTTTGATTTACTAATGAGCTTGTGAAACGTAATAAAAAAAAAAAATCAATATAAAATTAAAGAAATAGCGCAAAGAGTTGACTGGTCACCTAGGAAGCGATGTAAAATAGTAACATTAAGTGAACAAGGCTACAATTACGAAGAAATTAGAAGAAATATTGCGGAAAACTTAACCAAAGGTGGCATTTCTAAATTTTTCAAGAGGTACAAGAAGACTCAGTCATTAGTAAACCTGACTGGTAAAGGCAGAAAAAAATGCACAACAGCAAGTGATGATAGAAGAATTAAAAGACTGTGCCTATATGACAGAAAAAAATCATCTCGGTGTATACAAGGGGAAATGTTGCAATGCAATGCGACAGTAAGTGTAAGGATTGTTCGGCAAGGACGGCATGAATTTGGTCTAAACGCTAAAATTCCACGAAAAAAGCCATTTTTGTCTCTTAAACAAAGGTTGAAAGATTAAACTGGGCTAAAGCTCATGTTAACTGGACAACGAAACAATGGGACAGTGTAATTTGGAGTGATGATACCAAAATCTCCCTGTCTGGTAGTAATGACATAAAATACGTATGGAGGAGAATTGGAGAAGATGTCCGTCCTGAGTGCATTACACCTACTGTGAAACACCCAGTCAGTATTATGATTTGGGTTTGTATGACATCAAGAGGTGTGGGCAGAATTGGCGTGATCGGTAAAAATATAAATGTCCAAAGATGCATAAATGAAATACTTGGGCCCAAGCTGCTGCCTTCTGCACGTGATCTTTTCCAAGATAATGAAGCATTTATATTTCAACAGGATTCAGCTCCATGTCATGTTGCTGGCGTGTGCAAGAAGTGGTTTCATTATAATCATATTCAACTGCTGGAATGGCCTGGGAATAGCCCAGACTTTAACCCAATTGAAAATCTGTGGAGCCAGCTAAAGAAGCTTGTTAGACAAAAGCAACCCAGCAATAATACCCAATTAACAGAAGCTATAATTCAATCTTGGTTTCATGTTATAACAGCTGCAGAACTAAAGAAGTTGGTTCACTCCATGGGAAAACGCTGTAAGGCCGTAATTAAGGCTAAAGGTTACCCAACTTAGTATTAACTGGTAAGGTGAAAATTTTTGTATATCTCATTTTTTCTATGTATACCATCTTTCTTCTTTATAAATGCTGTTCTATTAAAAAACTATTCTTAAATATTGGTGATTTACAATCTTGATTAAATTACCTTTCCAATGATATATAATCTTATAGTATTGGTACAAAAAAAAGTGGTGTTATTAGACATCAAACGACTAAAATGAACTTTTTTCAAAAGGTTTCCACAACTTTGTCCACTACTGTATATATATATATATTCCTTTGCAACATATTATTTTTTAATGTATTTCAATTCTTGTTCTTCCACAATCGTATTGTTCTAAATGAATATGTACTGAGGCATTTTTTTCAGAATCACGGGTAATATAATAACCAAATTTTTTATTTAGTTTTTATTTTAGTTTTTTTTTATTATTATTATTATTTATTTATTTTTTTTTTTACTTTTACAAATAACCTTAGTTAAAATGTACGTGATCGTAGTCAAATTTATTTATCAGTGCAATATTAACCTGAATATCAAGTTTTTTAAGGCTTTTTCAATGATTAAGAATTAACCAGTTATTTTTCTATTTCTTTTTTTTCTTTTTTTTTTTTTTTTTTTTTTTTTTTTTTTCCAGAAAAGTAAAGTAATTGTTCTTCATAAACAGAAACTAAAATAAATTAGTAGAAGAGATGGATATAAATTCTGAGGAGTGTAAGAAATTAGTTTTATAAACAATATTAATTAATACACTTTTTTATCAAACAATATTAATTAATACACTTTTTTTTTATCAATGTTAGAGCCATTATTTTTATACATTACAGTGCCATAGCTGACAACATTTTTAACTTTTAAATTAGATTTATCACTAGTATTTTTAAAAAAGAAATCATCACACAAATTTTTGACGAATAAATAAAATTAAATATACTGAAAACATTTATAAAATCTTTCCGGTGTGAAGTCTCTGTTGAAAATAATGGAGACTTGGAACCTACGCAGTGATGCTATAGACCAGCCGTACGATAATACTTGTTAAACGATTCTAATTTTTAAATAATGTTTCACACCAGTTTTTTTTTATAAATATAAATATTATTTTTCCGTTAGTTTTAACCTATCTCAGACATGTAAACTTTTTATTATATTCTGGTGCACAGTTAGTACCTGGCTTTTTTTCACATTCTTTTATTTTTAATGAAAGTTTCTCCAATATGTCATTACTAGGGAGCATATACAAATACATTTCCATATATGAGCACATTTTTGTATTTTTGCATATAAATGCATAAAATCTCATTTTTTCTTTCTTTTTTTTAATGCTTATTTCGACGAATTTCAGCTATAACTAAAACCTTTTTCGCTTTAAACCTCGCACTTGGAGTTCCATAAGTTTCTTTTCCCATACATCTTTTATTTCTTGGGTCTCTTGTATCTTTTTCTATTATTTTCAGTTGTCAAACATGGAATAGAACCTTAATTAAGCATACACATTTAAACTGGAGAAGAACAGTTCTATATCCGGTTTGTAGAAGTTATACAATCTGCTTGAATTGACCATGATTAGTCAACAAAGAATCATTAATAAAAATCCCCACTGGATTTCCTCTTCTTAAAAAAAAAAAAGAAAAAATGAGAAATGAAAAGAAATACTGCACAAGAATAAATTATTTGGTATCTTGTACGGGAAAATTATTCCCCACCATAAAGGATACTAAATAGACCAGCGCGCAGAAATCCATGTTCTCTATGCAAAATAAAATCAGAAGCATAAAACTCGTGAATTTGTACAAGATTTGCTAAGTCACCCTATCGACTCCATTGGAAAATAGAAAAAAAAATTATGTTTCTATTCATTTATGTAAAGCTCTAGGTGGTGGCAATATTCCTATCGAGACATTAAATAATAAGAAAATTAAAAATTTTCTAAAGGAATATTATGTAAATCAAATCATTCCATATAAATCTATCCATAGAAAATTTTATATCGGTGCTATTTAGAGTGAAGGTTTCAATGAAATTTCCCAGGATATATGTAGGGAATCCCACATGGATTAGCGCTTATGAAACTAAAGACATATATGTGGACGTTTTACAAATCGTATTTTTCGACAACTATTTAATTTCTGGAAAATAAGATTTTGCTCCAACGTGTCCACATCTTCTGATTTGTAAAGTACTTGAAAAAAAATATATATTTATTCAATAATTTAAGGTTTCATAAATGATTTTTTGAGATTATTTTGCCATGCAGAAATTAGAAATGTGTGGCTAATATGTGTGTTTTTTCGTTAATGATGATAGTGAATTCTTATACGTTAAAAATTTCATCAGCTTTTGAGATATCTTATCCAAACATGTTACTTACTACTTACACCAGTATAGTAGTGTCCTTCATAGAGTAGCAGATAAAGATAGAAAAATCTACGCAAATGTAAATAGAATAATATCTTGTGTTGAGAAAATTATCAGAATCCCTTGTGTGGATTAAACTTTTACGAAGCGATGTACCGCGACTTGCTTTCAACCGCAGCTTATTGTGAAAAAGAAGAGTACTTGGATAAATGCGGCTATATTTTATTCACAGATCTTTCATTCCATAAAATATGTTGTTTCTGCTTCACACAGTGCAGAAACGTCCTCTGTTATGTATGGTTACTGGTTGAAATATAACACAATTTCATAAGAATTATTATATTATCGCTCTATCTAGGTAATTTAACATTGAAAGACAGTTATATATTAAAAGAAAAAAAACGAGATTATTTGGAATAAAGCAAGAAATTTTAAGCATGTGGAATCCTTTGGCATAAAAGAAAATCAAAACAAGTTAGTAATAAATAATAAATACCTTTCTGACGCACATACACATACATATATAAACATACAACATATTTTTATGCGTGCATAAATTTGTGAGTAAACATGACACTGACCTGTTAATCTTTCATAGAAAACAAACCTGTTCATTAACTGATCAAAAATTCACACGAAATTGTTTAGGGAATACTTGTGGATGTGTAGTTTGTTGGCATTTTGTTTCCTACATCCGAGTATTGTGCATAAAGAAAACACTTTCCCTTGTAAAAGTCGACTTAGCAGTGAATAGTAAAAAAGCTGGGAAATACGGATGAAACGCACACGTGTTAAAGAAATATTTTTAGAAATATTTTTAGAAATCTATGCGAAAAGTATAATCACGTGCTTCAAAAGCTTCGATTTCTATTTATGAAATAGGTGTAAACGCTGTTATTTATGCTGTTGAAATGAAGTTTTGACTCATCAATTCACAGCTTGTACTTGTAAAAAGGGTTTGAATTTCCTACTACAATGTTCAAGATATTTTTTTTTCGTGTTTGGATGCTATACATTTCTGGTTCTAGTTTTTCTTTAATGCAGGCCATGAACGAATCATTTTTTGAAAAATGGTCATTTAGAGCTTCATTTTTCAAATGTTCGAGAAAATTTCCTGACACAGCTGAGACATCCCGATACAGTTCATTAGCACTACCATACATGTGATGCACGTCTGAATTTCATTATTTATAAAATTTCTTATCACAGCCAAAAACGCAATTCCACATGATGTTTTTTGGCAAATTTATCAAATCATGTTTGACCAAGACCTTTTACTGCCATCTGCCTTTCGAATGGCCTACCAATCACGGTTTTCTAGTTTGTATTATTGTTGGTGGTCGTTATTTTGAGCATTTATTGTAAACATTGCCTCAAAGAAGCACTTTAACGGCCGTATTCACCATTTACTTCAACTCGTGGTTCAACTCAAAAACTTGAAAAGCATCTATAGTCAAGCTGCAACTATCCAACAAAATTGGCACTCTGCTTGTGCCATCTAGCGTTGAAAATTTCACATAAATTTTGATTTTTTATTTTCAGCTGAAAACCTAAAAATGGCAATGCCATAAGATGGCAGAAGCAACACGTCAAATTTTGCCGAGAATTTGAACCCTTTTATACGCTTTTCAAGTTTTCGTGTTCAACCGAGAGTTGAAGTTATTGGTGAATACAGCCGTAAGATGGTATTATAAATAAGCAAGGATTTTTCTGTATGTTTCACGTTTCATGTTTCATGGTCGTGTCGCAACGCGTCACTTCCCACCATATATTCCTAAACAAAATATTTAGGACATATTAAGATTAGCACTCCTCAAAAATTTTCCCATGACCGTTGAACCAGCTTGTGAAATGTAAATACAAAGATTATACCATTGTTTATAGCACAAAAATGAACATATTTTTAATTATTAAAATTTTATCATGTATTAATATATTTGTGTTATTTTACGATTTTTTTCTTTTTATAAAAATATTTTTCCTCCTTATTTTAAAGAAATTAATCTTTTATATGTTTATTATATATATATATATATATATATATATATATATATATATGTCCTGAGTTTCTCGTAAATGGCTCTAACTACTTTTGGAAAAAAGAAAAAAAATCTAAAGTTAGGTTTATTGAGACAACAAATCAATCTAACTTATGCGATCTTCAGAAAAATTAACGTTGTTTGATAAACGTGTACCAAACACGATTCAAATTATAGTAAAAACATTGTTTTCTAGGAAAATACTGGAACAAATCGGATAAAATATTAAGGTTGAAAATTTTGGATGATAACAATTCATCTGAATTAGCGTAGCCTGCAGCAAAATTGGCGCTTAATTGTAATTTATGTGCCATTCATGGAAAACTATGTCAAAAACAAAATTTTCTTAAAAAATACTCGAAAGATTTTAAAAGATATTTCGAGATAACGGATTAATGTGATGACAATTCGCTCTAAATAAACTTATCTTCTGACAAATTCACTTTCATTAGTAAACTACGTTCAAAATAAAAATCATGGATAAGGTGTTTTTTGAAACTTGAAATCAATTTTACTTATTGTATTTTTCAGTAAAATAAATATTTACCGATAAATAAATCTTTATTGATTTTTTCTTTGACCCGTAGAAAAATTTCCAATTACTATGCAAATGATTTTTACAATGATTTTGAGTGCAGCTCTGTTATTCATGTGTTTTATTATTAAACAAAATCAAATGTTGCAACAAAGTTTAAAAGATATTTTTTTTGTAAATTCTTTGGTTTCAAATGTTTTAAAATAAGTTAAATATTTTGTTTTATAATTATCATATCGTCAAGCATCATTTTTGTTGAAAAGATAAATGTGTGCAATTTAAAAATTAGCACGTAGGAATTAATTATAAAACCTTTATTTTAATTTATCCCCGTTCTTTTTTTTAAGCATCCTCACAGTTATTTTTCGATTAATGTTATGTTCAGAAGTTTTTTTATACAAATATAAAATATATTGAACATAGGTTAGGTGCTTCAGTGATTGGCATGCTTCAGTAATTGACATCTATCCCGAAATAATTAATAAATAAGAACAATAATAAAACCATATGTTTTACATATAAGAATTTTAACATTTTATGTCAAACAATGGGTGATCAGAGGGTGTAATAACTGGTAAAATGAATAACTAGCAGTGTCAAACACTGGAACATAGTGTACCAATTACTGCTAAGATGAAAAACTGGCTGTGTTAATTATTGGAACATTGTGTAGGTGTCAAATAAAAATTCACAAAAAAATAATAATAACTGTTATGAAATGTATATATTTTAACATATATGTGGTTCTGAATGCCTTTCATACCATATGTACTAACTTAAGATTTCTAAAAATATTTTCTGATGACTAGAACATTAAAAAATCAGAGATTGCTCTAAAAGTGTCAATCACTGGTGCACTTACCCTACTCCTATTCTGTTATATATTTCACTTTAAAATAATTGTTTTTTTTTTCTCTGAAAAGATATGTTTTCTATATACATACATATACATACATACATGCATACATATATATATATATATATATATATATATGTATGTATATATTAGCATTATAATTCAAATGTTTGATTAGTAACTATGACCAATGGGAATTTAAAGGGGCAAAATATTAGTCCAAATTTCCCAATAATTACAAATGAGTGATTATAATGTTAAATGTAGAAGGTTTTATAATAAATTCTAAATGAACTACAAGACATGTTCTCATGTTTTCATAATTCAAAATCTACTCACGTACCCTTAAATAGTCCACTAAATGATATTAATAAATCCCTTGCCATTTATGTATGACAAATGTAATAATTATTCAAAATTTCAGATAGAATTTTCGTCGGAAATTATATAAAATCACTTGTAATTCCTATGTTAATCTCTGCAATGCATTTAATTTCCGCATTTAATTTAATTGTTCCTGCGATAACGACGCAATTATGAGATGCAGCTCTTGTCATATCTCACTTAAATCTGCAGACCTGAACGTTAGATAAAGTTATAAACCTTTTGATGAATAATGTGATTTTGGAATATAAATGATAAATTTCTTCATCATTGGATAATTTATTTATATTTTAAAGTAAGGAAATTTTATGCAAAGAGTAATAAAAATAAGAATGAACATGTTATATTTTTCTTAATATTAAGCAGGATTTACTATAAAATATTTATAATTAATACAGTATAATTTACTACACTGCGTCTACAAACTCTACACTATAATTTCAAGAGTGCGTTCCTGTGTGTTCAGTATTATAATTCAAATTAAAATATTGAGCACAGAGGGTGACTGATAGAGCTGGTCTTGTTATTAATGTAAAAGATTTATAACTTAAAACAGGTATTTAAAAACTATTAACTAAATTTCCAAAAGTTACCAAACTGTACGCTATGGTCTGAATGCAGAAATTACGCTAAATAGTGCTTCGGTGTGCAGACAAATCTGTTCCAACGATAAAAATTAAAACTTTTATGTATCCGCATTAGAACTTATCGCTCGACGTATCATTTTCTTATTACGATTAAAGCGTACTGCGTAAAGTGTTGGCATCTGTTTGCATTTTCTGTTGTTATTTTGAAACTTATATTTCAAAATTTGAGCATATTTACAATAATCAAACCGATTGTTTATTATTTTATCAATTTTCGTCTTCATTTTTTTTTTTTTTTTTTTTTTTTTTTTTAATTTGGGATGTTTCACCAACATTTTGTGTATTTCGCTCATATAAAATTTCTCTGTGATAATTGTACAGAATACTTTCATTTATCGGTTATAAGAAAGTGCCATTTTATAAAGGGACTTGTATAAATTCTAGAATTCATGTAAATATTGCTGAATATTTAAAATATTTATCATTCCCAAATGTATAAAACATCCATGCAAATAGTTTACCTTTATCATTTTACTCTTCTGTTTTTATTTTTATTTTTTTATAATTTATTGGAAACTCTAATAAGGTTAATATTATACTTTAAAGTTTGTAATTGTATACACTTTTTTTTCCCTTAAAAATGAATTTTTTTTCTGCTATCAATCATGTCTAATTGTCACTGATAAAGTAAAGAGATTATTATTTAAAATCCAGTAGTTCTTTTTATTTTTCAAATTATAAAAATTTATCCTTGTGAAATCATTATTATTATTATTATTAATATTATTACTATAAAAATGCAATATGATAATTTTGTTTAATTTAGTTAAATGGGAATTTTATAGTATACAGCAGGTTTTTTATATTTAATATTTCAGAATTATAATTAAAAAAAAAAAAAAATGAAAATGAAAAACAAAAAACAAAAAACGAAAGAGAAGGAAAAAAGAAAAGAAAGGAAAAAAAAAAAGAAGAAGAACTATACAAAATGCTTTGTACTTTTTATAGACTTCTTAGCGAAAAAGAAAGTTTCCTTAAATAGCTTTAAAGAATTCAGATGGATTCCGTAAATTTGTATTTTCTTTTTAAAAAATATATAAGATTTTAATAGTAGATCATATCTTATAAAGCATATCGTATGCTTTTTTGTAATGTAAATTCTATCTTTTTCCTTTTCATTTTATATTAAAAATAAGTTATCAATCAAGTTTCCTAGATAACATAATCTATTACAAATAAATGTATGCAATATTTTATTTTGAAATATTAAAAATATTTTTGTCGTACTTTTCTCCGTATTATAGAATCTATTATTAAAACTCCACACTATTACTAAAGTGTGCTGAAATATCTCTAAAAATATTTAGTAATAATATGTTTTATTAAAATTATAAATAAATAAAAATGATTTCAAATAAAGATACAAATTTTTCAATTCATGAAAATGCAGTATAATAATAATACGCAGTGGACTCACAAAAGAAGAAATATTTTATTCACTTGCGAAAATGTATATTTAAAAATAACATTGCTTGCTTGCGTTACTCGTTTAAATATCGACTGATAATACAAATATACGATTATTTTTTTTAATGTGAATTTTATTCTTATTTATGTAATTCTTGTTCACGATATTTTAAATTTTATGTGATATTAAATGCGAATTATTCTATGTTGGTTTACATTTTCATTCTTTATATTCATAACTAGCTATTCTGCACATTTTTACAAAGGAATTTCATTGTTACTATACTATAGCTGCACTGTTTCTTCAATATTCAACTGCATCGAAAATGTATTAGTTTTTTTCTGCATCGAATTGTCATCAAATTACGAGTATATAGTGGCATTTAAATCCAGTATCGATAACAGGGGATTGCTTAATACATTATAAATTAATATATATATATATACATATATTGGAACAGCTTTAGTGGCCCCACTTGGCGGAATCTGAAATTTGTCATTGAAGTAACTAGGTCATGTTTCGCCAATGTATTTTCTAACGTAACTCCGATAGACATTTTCATTCATCGCTAAAATGGGATAAAAATTAAAATGTCACTAAAGGTACTGTAATAAAACTGTACACAAGTCATTTAAGAAACTCAGTTTTTTGTGATAAATTAATGTTAGTTTACTTACAAATTACTGTAATATGAACAAAAGTGTCTTTTTTTTTCTTCCTTCTTTTTTGTTTGTTTGTTTAGAATGAGTGGAAACTAATGTATAATAACCTACTAAACTTTATTCATGGACCTATTTTTACGGTGGTGAACGGAGCAATGGTTTGTTACAGGAATATAAGAAAGTGCCGTAAAGGTGAGTTGTAGAGAAAGGGTTAACTTTAATGACAATTATCGTGTTATTAGCGATTACTTTTTTAGTATCTTTTTTATATTTAAATGATAAAGCCAACAAAATTTATGTAAAATGTTACACTTTCAATTTTTCATCGCTTTTTTTTTTATAATAATACATCAACTGCTATATTCTTTTAATTTAAAGAACTGAGTATAACAATTATATAAGTTTTATAAAATAAATTACATAAAAGTTAAAAAATAATAAATTAAAAAAAATAATAATAAATAAATAAATAAATAAAAAACTTACCTGCTAATTGTAATAGACTTATTTTTATAAAACTTGCTTCATAGCTTTTTCCAAAGCACCTAATCACCATTGCTTGCGATAAAATATGTTTTATATATAAAACAATCTCACTTCTAATAGGAAATATAAATTTTTAAAAGAACTTTCAAATATATGGAAAGATAGCGTCTGTGTGAGAATGTAGAGTTTACATCAAATACAAAACAACAACAAGTAAAAGTCAAAATTTTTGTCATTTTAAAGTGTCTAAATACCAGATAAAATTTTTAAGTCTTTCAATTCCGTCCAGCTGTTTCGATGTAATACTCGTTCAAATATAAAAAAAAATTTCTATATATCTACCCTTCCCATGCTCACAGGAAAAATATTCTGTAATTATTTTGTGTTTCCCTGGTGTCTAAAACGTAAAGATAACGCTATACTTTTCATTCAAAGCGTTTTACTGGCAGAAGGCTTATGGTGCATACGCAGCCGTCTTTTAGCCATATTTCTAATTTTAATCAAAATTTTGAAATATTTTATTGCTGTGCTATAGTTTTAAGATAAGTAAAGATCTAAATTTCTGCCAGTTGTTGTTGAATTCCTTCCAGCCATTCTCACGTGATACTGGGACAAAAACAGCGTTACAGACATACAGACACAACGACCCCCCCACCCTCACCCCACACACACGCACAGAAAATTTTCGGAAGTCATTTTTTATGTGTGAAACATGAAGATACCGCTAATTTGTTTTGCTCCTGAGAAATATATAGGCAAAAGTTTTATTTTGTAATTATATATTTCGTTTTGATCAGTCTTTAATATATTTTATTTTGAAGTTTAATATAACAATTGTAATTTAAAATTCCTCTTAAATATTTTAAAAAGTAAAATTTTTATAAAGTTTCCTAACATAATTGATTTCAAAATTAGTTTAATTATTTAAATATTGTAATTAAGGTTTTCTTTATACGGGTGCCCCTGTAGAATACATTTTTCATGCAACCTAAATTAATATATGATAATTAAAGTGATAAATAATACATATTTTTTTTATTAAGAAATAGGAATATTATTTATACTTTCATCTTGGTATATCTCAAAGGTATTTTTCACAGTCAAAGTTTAATTATTGTCTATTATTTTTTGAATAACATTTTATTCACTTAACATAACGCGTATTTTTATTGCTAAATTAATATTATTCTTCTATTAAAAAATAAATAAACAAAAAAACTGATCTACATATCAATTGAGAAATAAAATGTTCATTTAAAAGAATATAAACAAAATGAACAAACCGCTACACAGAACTCGATATTTAAAACAATTCATTAAAAAATAAAAATAAATAAATAAAAGTAACTGCTCACAGAATATTAACCAAATTTTGATGAAAATAAATAAATTGCTCCGGAAAAACGGGTTGATATTTTATTAAATAAAGTAACTAACATAAAGAATATATATATATATTAAAGTCTTTTTGGTATATTTAAATTGCCTGAAACTTAAAAATTTACTTTTTTTTTTTTTCACTTTAAGCGATTTACAGATAAAGTTCTCATTGCGCAAGCGTAAGAGCTTTTTGTTCATATCTGTAAACCTAAACAAAATTTTAAAAAGATCTAATTCCAATTTAATAAGAAGTCTAAACGCTTAATAAATGTATTTTTTTTCACCACTCTTATATAGCAATCTTTCTTTCTTTCTTTTTTTTTTTTTTTTTTTTTTTTTTTTTTTCGGCATTTTTGATGCCTGAAACGTAAAGACGTCTCAATATTTTTCAGTAGGTGCCCCATACGAAAAAGGCCAACCGTCCCCATATCTTTCTTTCTTTCTTTATTTTTTTTTTCCACGAATACAAGTTATTTTTCTGAAGATCATTTATCAAAATCTAAAATGTGATTTACAAATAAATAAAAAGAACTATTTATTTTTAAGCAAGTAAATTTACCCGCATTACCAAAATTATGGAAATTTCCCTGGCTCTTTAGTGGACGTTCCATCTTCAATAACATTAGTGCGGGATAAAGAAGACGTTACACCTGACATTAAAACGCCTTTTGACGGAAAGTTTTAAAAAATATTGCAACTAGGTCAATGTAGTCGTTTAGCCAACTAGCCCTGGTCTACTCTACAGATACATACGCAAATCAATCTTTTTTTTCTTGTTTTTGGTTTTGTTTTTGTTTAGTGAAGATACGTTTTACTGTCATTTTAAAATATATAGTGCGTGAATTTTAACACAGATTATTTTAAATATCCATTTTTATTTTATCACATATTTTTTTTTTTTAATTATAAGTTAATAATGATATTAACCCTTCACCGATTAGGATACTTGAATATAGAAAAAAAAAAAATTACTTTTTAAGATAGTATTAAAGATTTATTGTATGAATCCTTAGCTAAAAAAGAGAGGCGTTATAAACTTT
This sequence comes from Salticus scenicus, assembly GCA_963930645.1. Taxonomy (NCBI): domain Eukaryota; kingdom Metazoa; phylum Arthropoda; class Arachnida; order Araneae; family Salticidae; genus Salticus; species Salticus scenicus. The sequence goes on along the minus strand of OZ005656.1, from coordinate 130,447,872 downwards.
GTATATCTGTGGCATTATAGCTCTGGGAGGGATCGACAGACATGATTGCGTATAATTATTTAATGTATTTACATTTTTTTAGAGCTCTGATTTTGATCGGGGGGATATTTGCTATTTTCAAAGTAAATCATTTAAATAGGTTTTTTATTTATTTTTTAATATGGAAAAATATGATTTTTTCAGGTGAGTTTATTTTTATATATTAAAATTTGCAAACTGCTTCTATTTTTATTCGCAACTGATTATAGATAATAAGTCAAATGTATCTGAATTGGAACATAAAAAATTGCTTTTGATTTTAATAGAGAATTTTCAATCGATAATTTAAAATTGCCTGTAAATAATGATTTTGAGTTCACGATCCAGAATTAATTTATTTGAAAATCACAGAATTAGCCCTTTACCGGTCCTATTTAATTTCACTTCTGGTCGGTGTTGAATAATTAAAAACTGTTTTATTTAATATGTATCACTGAATTCTAACTGTAACAGTTTCCTAATCATTTCGAATGTTATTCGTCCATTATGCATATCAAATATCACTTCTCAAAATTATTGGTGGTAGTTGAATGAAAGAGACCCGAAAATTGTAAGCACTGTTAATTGTGTTTTCGTGCGTTAGAATCAGAAAATGGTTAACTTATAAAGAAAATTCAAGAACTGTTTCAACAATTTTATAATTCGATAATTTTCAGTTCTATTTAAATCGTTTTCTCCAGTCGTGATTTTTTTTTATAAAGCTACCTCTACAATTAATTTTTTCGTACCAGTAATAATAAATAATATAATACTTTATAATTAGCTGTAGTATAGAATATAACATTTAATATATAGGGTGTTTATATATTCCGATTTAAAGAAACAAACCTAAATCAATATACATGTAACATTATATGAGTATATGATTTTGGTTCATAAACTTTTACTAATTATATCATTATTATTTTTAATACGTATTTCTCCGTCTTTTACAAAATTCAAAAGATAGGGAATGGAATAAAATCTCTTTTATATTTCCTTACTCATCTTGCTTCAGAGCAAGCAATTAATCTTCCCACAATCAATAATAAAGCATATTTGAGCTATTTCCATTAAGTTCAGTCCCAAAGCATTTTCTATCATATGCCGAGATTTTTCTCATATCTCCTCTCATATATTAATAAATCAATTTTATTTTTTCATTGTTCAGGCAAAGGCTGCATTATATTCCTAAATTTATTTTATTTGTACTGGCATAATTTGTATCTTTTTCTCAGAAGTTCAGGGTTTAAATAAAATAGTATATTACTAATTAAGGTCATTTTTCTTATAGGAACGATACCAAAAAGAGTTAATTTATTGACGAATTGCATTTTGTTTTCTGTCACTTTATGATATATTAGTGCCATTGGACCCATTAGACCTATACGTCTTTATCAATATGCATTTCTATTAAACAAAAGATATATTTAGCACTTTTGAAAAGCTTGCTTATAAATTATACACATTCATATAATATGTGATAAGAGTGAAAATAATATATTGTATTTATAATTAAAGTTCTTTTTCTATGAGAAGGTTTCATAGGAATATCTCTGAATAAAAATACCGTAATGTCTCCTCAGCCAATTAATTAAAAATCATGTATATATATATATATAGTGAGTCACATAATAGCTATGAAGGAGAGAGTCTTGCACTCAGTAATGAATCCAAATTGAGACACTGGCATTTATTAAACCATCTGGAACATATCATCGGATACAGTCCATAATTGAAGGCTGAGCAAGTGGATGCAGTGCAGTGAAGCCGAGACCATTGGAAGCCAGCGATCAAACATCATGCGATCCCCGTGACCCCTCCCGGACCGTTATTTTGACGTGGTTTAGCTAAGCACTAGAGCACAAGAAGAGAGAGCTCCTCTACGCGCGCTTTCTCTTAAATACCGGCATTTTTGGCGGGAAATCACACCACTCCTACATCTCATTATTGGATATTATCTCAATGATTGACAACTTAGCTGAGGTCCAGATTACCGGGATTCATTGTTATGCAGCTTCTAACCACAAGAAACTGCAAATTGAGATTATTCAGCACTTTATTATGTTAAAATTTGTTCACTTTTATGAGTTTTGCGTTATGCTCGTGCCTTGTACTAAAACTTACTTTACAGGGGAAACTTTAGAATTATTTTTAAGTTAAGAATTTCTAATGGGATTTTCTTTAAGTTATTGCTCACTATTAATTTCACATAATAAAATAATAAATAATAAATAATTTAAAAACTTACCTCTCTTTAGCCTTTCATAATATATATATATATATATATATATACATATATTTATATTGAAAAGAAAATGTGTTTAATAATTATGAACATAAGTACTGTATATATTCGTTATTTATTATATATTTCTTTAAATATAAATTTACAGTTAATAGCCGATTATTTAATCTATTGTTAAAATGTTACTGTAAAATTGGTGAGAAAATTTCAGTAATTTACACAAGTATAAGTGTTTAGTAATTACACAGAACAAATCGCATGAAGCCATCCTAACAAAATCTTTTAACAATAAATTGAAAAATATAATAATAATGGTAATGGGCATTTCAATCGGTTAAAAGAACAGTACAAGTTATACCCAAAACACTGCAAGGCACGCTAGAAAAAATACGTATTTCTTCGTTGTTAAAATTTAAATTGTGAAAATTTTCCTATAAAATTTTTCATTTCTGTAATTTTGCGCATACATTTTTTAGATAAATATGTTCTTGCAAAGTATTTTCCTATTATCAAGACTCAGTGAAATCAATTTTGACAATACAACTTTTTAAACATAATTATTTAGTGATAGGGATTAAGTTGGCAGCATTTTTCTACGATTAAATAATAGAAAAATTGCATTACAATATACATAATGATAGACAAAACTGTCATTATAACAAATCCTAAAATCCTAAATATACAAATAGTTTTGCAAGTGACTTTTTTCTTTGTTACTCCATAAATGTAAACAGATTCCTCTGCGCATTTAAACTCATCGCCTACGTGTTTTTTTTTTTTTTTTTTTTTTTTTTTTTTTTCTGATTTGATTTAAATTTAAAACTGGTCACAGTACAGACGAACATCATCCAACGATGTTAATTAATTTAATGTTCCTAGAATGATTATCACATTTTAAAAAACATCATTTTTTTCAACATAAATGCTTTTGTACCAGGCGTAAGGCAGAGAGTGTTTTTGCTTTGGATATTTCTAAATTCTTCGTCATTGTTAGTTAATTCTTTTCTGTGTAAATGTGTATACGAATTTATAATTCTCAAAAATTAGCTTTTTTTTTGGGTGGGGGGTGGAGGGGGGAGGAGGAAGATTATTATTAAAGCCGTTTTTAACACTTTGAAACAAGTTTTAAATGTGTCAATGACGTCTGTGTGTCTGTCCGTCAGTCTGTCTTTCCACGCCCTAACGAACGTAAATATTCATGGAATTTCTTGAAACTGATATATGTTATTCACGTTAACTATCAAATGTTCCTTTCGAAAATTGAGAGAATACCTATATTGGTTTTTCTACAGAGACACCTGAGAGTATTCCAAAACAATACGTACTATGAGAGGCATTTCTATAAGCCATATTTTAATAACTTTACACAAATCTTAATGAAATTTAAATATGGTATTAAAGTTCACTATCGGATGCTCCCCAATTAAATTGAAGTAAATAGCATCATTAGTATGTGTAAAGGGACAACCGAAATTATTCCAAAGTGCTCTATTAGAAGTATTTCTACAAACCAAATTTAAATAACTTTACTTTGCACAAATTTTAATGAAATTAAAATGTGTTATTCACATGTACAAAAGAATGATTTCTATGAATATTGTATCATTAACATTATTTGTACAAGCCCACACAAAAATATTCAGTTACATTAAGGGCTATTATTAGAAATTGCTGAAATTGCATTTTTGTTTACATTAAGCGTTTTTAACACTTTCTAACATTTTTAAACTGTGAATACGATTTAAATGTGTGTATCTGTCTGACCGACTGTTTATCTTTCTATCTGTCCGTCTCCCCGCTCCTAACGTCTTTATTTTATTTTATTTTATTTATTTTTTTTTTTTTTTATATATGTTATTCAAGTTTACTATGAAATTTTTTTCATTTAAAATGGCAGCAATATGTCCTATGCAACTAATTTGTGTACAAAGACACACAAAAGAATTCCAGTTCATTGTCTTTTAGGACATACATTTTTAACCAACTTAAAAAGGGAGGAGGTTCTCAATTCAAAACCTAAATTTTGTTTTTTTGTTGGGATGCTCCAGTTTTGATACTTCTTGTTTCGTTATAAAGGCCACAGTCTGAAATAGGTCTCATTGAAATATCTGTACGATCTAAACAAAATACAGGATACCCAAAAAAATCAGTCCAAACACTTTTAACTCATGAACGGCTGAATCTAAAGTCCTAAACGCGGCATGTAGGTATAGTAAAGTGACCGTGTGCTATGAGATCAAACCACTTACAGAACCACATGGTGAAAAACAGTGAAGTTAGCGTTCCGATTTCGAAAACGGTTCAAGATAAGGGGAAAAAGGAATTATAAAGTTTTAAAGTATCATCGATTACTGCGAAAAGACGGTTTGGAGATAATAATGCTAACAATAGTTAGCTTAAAACAAGTATTTGTTTGTTCGCAATTTCCAACACTGTGCACACTTGAAATGCGTTGCACAAGTTGTAGTGTAGCGAGTGACACGTATGCTGTATAAAGTTCAACAGTCACTGTAAGCGGTCACATTAATTAGCTCATAGTAGTTTTCAACCGATTTCATAAAGTAGGACGTTATCAATTCAAGCCGTGTGTTTTTGTATTTGCTGTTGCTGTTATTTGTCATCTTATAACTTCACCACAGTTGTTCTTATTTTATTTTATTCTTTTTTTATTGTTGTTGTTGTTGTTGTTGTTGTAAAGATCTTGGCCTGAATTAGGTCCCGTTATGATTTCATTAAAATCTAAATAAATTACAGAGTGCCCACGAAAGTCCGTTGTCACTCTTTTAACTGTTGAAGGGCTGCAGCTACACTCGTAAAAGTAATATGTAAGTATAATAAAAGGGTCATGCGCTACGAGATGTGACCGCTTTTAGCGCAACTTGGCGGAAAACAGCGGAATTTGTGTATCTATCGCCAAAAGAGTACGAGGTAAGGGGGGGGGGCTTAAAAAGTTGTAGAGTATCATATATTTAGTATGCAAAGACAGCTTGTAGACATGAATGTTAAAAACAGAATGTTCAAAAGGTGCATCAATTTGACCTCAGTTTCCTACACTGTAACTTTCCAAAGCGATCTTTGTAATCAAAAAGACCTTTATTTCGATGCTTAAACTTTTGTCCGTTAGCTGCAATGCATATTTGGATCCTTGTCTAAATTTTACCTTGCAAACAATCCAGCGTAGCGGGTGATACGTGCGCTCTGTAAAATTTAATCAGAACTCGGATGTGTACTGAAGTTGATATTATCGTTATACCTTTTCTACGTCTGTTTTAATTCATTAAATATATACGCTATATTTTATCTCTAGAGCCTCATTTTATAGCCTGATATGAATAACAGAGAGTCATCGATACTTTTCAAGCTGTTTCTCTTTTGAAAGTTTTTATTTCACATATTTACTGATATTGGATACTTTTGTACTACGTACCTACAAGGATTCCATTTACGAATACAGCGAATCCCTTTTTTACATTTCTAAAGCCTTTTGTATTTTAATGTGTTTGTATTCAATAAATAGTTTTTTTTTTTCAATATCGCATGAAGGCAAGAAAAGTGACACAATTCAAAAATGCAGTAATTGAGAAAAATCAACTTAAATATAAGGCACCGATTAGAATAAAACTAACGCAATTGCCTCTCGATTGGAAAATTTTCGCTGTATAAATGTAACGTTTTTGTGCACAATGGGGCATTCCATATATTTTTCAGTGACATAAACTCGAAATTCCCATATTTTCAGTTGTGTCACATTTCTTGCAGGTTGCGATATGTGAAACCGCTGTCGAACATCATCTCATGTACTACTATATAAATATATTTTCACTGAAAAAAAAACATATTTTTGTTTAAAAAAAAAAAAAAAAAAAAAAAAAAAAAATGGAATCAACACCAAAAAGCAACTGTTATTCGAACAATTAAAAATGAAAGGAAAATTGGCATAAAATAAAATTGTAAATTGCGCGAAAAAGTATCAAATAAATTCCTTCGCCAGAGACGATAAATACTACTGTTAATCATAACTTTTAAAGTCGGCACAAAATTGAATAAAATTTGGTTTTTTTATTCAATACTAAAATCAAGTTCTATTCAAAATATACATTTTACTTTGGCGTCTGCGAAACACAGCCGAAAACTACTTTAATACAAACAAACAATTAAGATTTAATAAGCTGGGAAAATTTGCAAAGAGAATTCTACAAATTTCATAGAATCATAAATACTGAATTGTGAAGGATGTTCACTTTTCTATGTAGGTAAAATAATAAAAGAAACTATAAATATGGATCATTCGAAACAACAGCGTTTGTAGCTATCAATCTAAAAACAAATCTGTAAGAAAAGAATTAAATTTTATTTAATTTTGAACCAGTTTCAAAAGTTATGACTAATAGCAGTATTTATGTTCTTTGGAGAAAGAGTTTAATTCATACCTTTTAGCCCAATTTACAATTTTATTTTATGCCAATTTTAATTTTTTTTTTATTTGTTTAAATAACACAGGTCGACAGGTAAAATTTTGATTTTATATTTTTGGCTGATCTTTATGTATTTTCGTGTGCTAAAACCGAAAATGAAGTCAGTTCTTCCCTATCACTTATAGATTTTTGTCAATACAGGGTACCTACCAATGTAATTTCTTCCATTACACTTCCAGCAATGTAATTATATGGTAAGTTTTATAGTATGTTTTCATGATTAATTAATCATGGATACATATTGTTGTAATAGCACAGCACTAGTGCGACGTAAAACTATACTAACCAACCAAGCAACCTATTATTATGATGGTATGTGTAAGAAATTGTGTCGATAAGCACCCTATATTGGCAAAAATCTGTACATGATAGAGAAAAATGGGCTACATTTTTGGTTTCAGCACATCAAAAAACGTAACGTTCAGCTAAAATCATCAAATAAAATTTTGTCAACTTCAATTTTGTAGGCCTGTGTAACAGTTGCTTTTTGGAGTCGGTTCTATTTTTTTACAAAAAGATTTTATTATAAATCACATTTAAACAACTTTCTTACTCTAAAAGCCACAAATAAATTAGTATTTATTGTTAATATGCTAAAATAATGTTTTGTATAGAATATTACATGTTTAACCTTCAGGTTTACAAAGCTACACTAAAATATTCAAATACATTAATGGCTGCTTTTTTTAAAATACGTGTGTGTGTTAAGCATTTTTAACACTTTCCAAAAACTATTAAGCGTGATTATGAATACAACTAATCTATCTGTATGATTTCCAGCCCTTCTATCTGTCCGCTATGTGATAATGTAGGCGAAGAACATTGTAAGTCATACGATACAACAAGTATGTAAAGTTAGAAATTGTTAATAATCATTGAGTACCGCATGATTTTTCGTTCTTGTTTATTATTGCATGAATGTTACTTGCATACTATTTTTTTTTTTCGAAGGCGGAAATCATCTTTCTAATAACAATTCTTCCTAAAATTTTGTGTAGTGTATTCTGGTTTGAGAATAAAGCAAAAACAGTAGATTTTCATTGTATTTCGCCAAAGATCCGTCCGTTGCCGCTGATAAAAATTGATAGAGTGTATTGAGAGTGAGTATAAAGAATGGAAAAGAACATTTTCTATAGCAAAAATTATCGGAACTTTCGATGTTGTTTTTTGAAATGCTTAGTTCTCTTTATCGGAGTATCGGAGATCACTATACCGCGGATTTCCTAATAAATATAAATTATCATAAAAAATATTGTTCCCTTATAGTAAACATACCTTCAAATTTAAAAGTGCAGGTAAAAGATAGTATTGCATTTAAAAAAATAATAATAATTTACTATAATTTTTATAGATTAATTTTATTATTATTATATCAAAGTACACAAAATCTCAAATGTTCCAGTAAAAGACATCAAAAGAAATTTATGCAAATGGATTCAATCCAGTAATAACTGCAATACTTCTTCAATAGTTATATAATTTAGCTTAACTACAATATAAAAACTGTACATGTCTTTTCATTCAAAAGACGAAATTTTAATACCCAGTTTTCAACCAAATGAATATTTTTTCCCTGTAAAATCATCTTTGATATCTTATTTTAAAAATAAATTCCAAAAATCTCAAATGACATTTTTTGTTACTCAAACATAAAAAATCTTTTCGTCTTTATTCGATAATGAGTCTTAAATTACGGAACTATTTTCAAAAAATAAACTATTTTATATTTGAAAAATTCGGGATTATGTAAACTAATAGTGTTATATCAGATTTCCTCGATATAACTTTGCGTTTGAGTTCAACATTCTTTATTTTTTTCTTTCACCTAGACAGACGATTTCTTTAATGTAATAGGGTAATAGATATTTAAAATGACTTAGGAAAGGTCAAATTATATTTTTTTATATAAATTTATCAATTGATTTCGTACTTATTGCAAATAGTTTTTCATCATTAAAATTAATATTGTGAAATGTGCATAATTATATTATTTTATATGGTCTTTAAAACAAAATAAGTTTTAACTTTTATATAAACGCAACATTTCAATAAAATTAATGTTTATTCTTTCAGTGCAAAATTTTAACAAAATCTCGCTTTTATTCACTGGCGTTTTCACCACAATATATATAAACGAATTTCACCTTTATTCAATCGTGGAAACATACTAGACGATTGCTATGTGGATATAGGGGTAGAACAGTTAAGGGAAAATATGGACTGTAAAAAATCTGTTTAACACCTTAATTGGCAAAATGTGAAAAGTTGTCTGGAAGGCCTACACGTGTATTGCCTTCTAGCGGCAACCGATCAAAATAAAACAAAGTGCGTTAGCTGCTTTATAACTTGGTGTTTAAACAGAGCAATAACACGAAGATATAAATGTTGCTTCCGAGGAATAATAATAAATAATGGGTCCAGACTACAAATGTTGTCCAATATACTACAGCACGTGGTTGTAAAATCACTGATGAGAAAAAATAGTATATGGATATATCAGAGAAAATAATTTATTTATAACACCATAAAATTCACAAATTAAGAATAGTTTAATAATTTGAAATATTTCAGAATGATCCTTTGTCGAGCGAAATTGTAATAATTAAATAAAATTATCATTAGTAAACTGTAAAAATATTCTGTAAATCATATTATAATAATAAAAATATTCTGTAAAAATATTCTGTAAAAATATTCTGTCTTTTCTTAACAAAATTTCAGCACCGGTTAATGTAAATTGTACATCTAGTTCTGTAATAACATTTGAAGCCAGTTTTTTAATTGGTCTGTTAATGGAAAAAATTTCCCAGTGATGTTTTAGTGTGTATAGCCAATCAACGTCGATTAAACCAATCAACCTTATTTCTTTTCAATGCTGAGAATGAAAGAATGTTTCAAGCCCGATGTCTTGTTTGGTAGGGAGTTGATTTTTGAAACAAATAATTCTTGGTTTGGTTCTAAGTCAGAGCATGAACGTTTGCTCAAGTTCTTGTACCTTTAATAATTATGCATTACTCTAGATTGGACTTATTTAATACGCATCATTCTAAGAAAAAGTCGGTGTATCTACTGGCCAAAAAGCTGAACGTCGAATAAATAAACGAAAGTATTCTTTATTCTTTGTTTCAGTGTCTTGTAATTTTATTGGGTTTCTTTTGATTACTATAAATCATATACTTCTTTATTTAAGTGTAAAAATTACAAGAAACCTGAACAAAAATTACAGAAAATTTATATACACTGTGAATATACAGCTATTTAAGTAACCATTATCTTCATCAGCTTTTACAGTGTAGTAGAGAAGAAGCTACAATGCATAATATTAAATTGTTTTTGTTTAAAAGAAATTTACTCATAAATATTCAATAACTCTTATTTACAAAGATTTAATATACACTAACTTTTAAATTAAAAAATGCAAGGTAATTAAAATTCATTCATAGGTAATTCCGTTCTCGTTTATTTCTTGTTATAATACTGACATTCACGAAATTTCTATTTAAACACATGTACAATGAAGAACATATATATGTCAATTCCATTAATCATTATTGTTTCTTATTAAATTACTCGTGAAATCACAATGAGTAATTTGTCATTAAAAGAATGCTCAATAAAACAGAATATTTCCAGCAAGATTTATCAATTATTTATTGTACTTCGTATAAAAAGCATTAAAATATAATTAAATATAATATTGCGAATTATAAGTATTTATAAAATATTTTATATTTATAAAATTAACAAGTATATTACAAAAAATCTCTTTATAGTTCCATTTTCTTAAATTTTTCTTATAGAAATATATGGTATAGTTAAAGTGAATTACACATGAGATCTCACAAGAGTTTATATATACATGAAATGGTACTTCCAGGTATTTCCTGATAAATAAGCAGTAAATGTTAACGAAATTACTAACAGTTTGGAAAGACAGCAACTAATAAATCCCCATGCCGAATTCTAATCGATAATCAACAATCTGATGATGTAGGAGATAAAATGGAAATTGAGATATTCTACAGATATATTTATAGGACGTGTTCGTAAATGATTTAATATAGTCTTCAATATGATTTTCTATACATTCGTAAACAAGAACGGAAAATCATGCTATTTGCATGGATTATTAACACTTTACAACTATACGCACTCAGTTGCATCGTTTAGCTTTCAGTGAACTTTACCTACTTTATCACACAAAAGACAGAACGACATAACGACAGGTAGACTAACGGAATTCATAATTACTTTTAAATATTATTCTAAAGTATAAAAAACTCATAGTACAAACGAAAACGTACTTCCACCCTTTTCCAATTGTAGTCCTTGATATATCTGAACATTTTAGTGTAACCCTGTAAAACTTAACACTATACATACCGTATTCTATATTAAACATATTTTTCAGCAATTACAAAGGAAATGACAGTTTCATTATGATTTGCGCATACAATGTCATTTAAATATGATTTATAAAAATGCCCCTTTGTTAAATGTAATGCATTAGCATTATTTTGGGAATATCTGTACACAAATAATTTGTGCTATTTATACAATTTTAAACAGGGAACATGGTATAGTGAACTTGCATAATATATATTATTTTTAAAAAAAATTACGGATGCTAGAGGGGGACAGACGGACAATCAGACGGAAAGAATAACAGATAGATAGACTAATTCATATCATAATCAATTACAAATATTTTTAGAAAGTAACAAAAACGCACAATGAAAAAAAAAAATGAATGTACAGCAATTTTCAGTTATTACCCTTAATTGATATGAATATTTTTGTGTGATCCTGTAAATGTGAATGCTAACCATACTAGAGTCTAAAGAAAACATTTAGTTTTTTAATATATATATATATATATGAATAATAAATATCAATTACATTATGATTTGTGAAAAATAAATATATTAAGATATAGTTTAAAGAAATAAATATAATAGAAAAATGATTTCGAATCTTTCCGATGTCTATACACAAACCAGTGGTTTTATTTAATTTATTTTTCAGTATATACCTATAGTGAACTTTATAACATATATCAGTTTTAAGGAATTTAATGAATATATGAGGCATTTAGTGCGTTTAAACAGACAAACTGAAGTAACAAACAATTTTCAATTTCCCTGGAAATTTTTTAAAAAGGATGTGGTTTTCCTCAATCTGTTATTTGAATGATAAAGTGTTTACAGTCAAAAAGGTTAATTGCTCTTTCCTATAAAAAATGTATATAGAACTTATGCATAGAACTGCAATTAAACATTTCTCTTGCAAAAGAACTGTCAAATATAATTAAATTAATCTACAACAAAGTAATTCTGCATGTCTTAGTCAGGTTCTGAAGTTTCGATCTTCATTTATACAAACCTCGAATACATCGTGTGGTTATTGATGAAACATTATTATTACACTATATTTAAGTCAGATTACGTTATAGGTAAGTCATTTATATTACTTATTTTTGTAAACGAAATCTCATAGCTTTTAAACTCTTGCATTAGGTACTAAATAATATTATAGTTTTAAAAAATTAAAGAACTCGCTTTTATAGAAATGTGAACTGAAAAGCACAAAATATCTATCTTAGTATTAAAATGCAGGGTAAGAGAAAATCGTGTGAGTGACACACCATAATATTTACATACATTTAAATCTTTGATTAAAATAATTTAGAATTTTACAAAAACCATTTTTAAAAAATCGCCCCTGACTGGGATCGAACACTAGACCTTTAGGTTCGTAGCGCGGAGAAATACCTCGACGCCACGGCGTTTACGTAGGGAAAATCTTTTTTTTTTTTTTTTTTTTTTTTTTTTACAATATAGATTTTTTTGTTTGCTCCCAGAGCGGTTACAAACATACATACAAGCATGCATACATACAGGTGAAGCTAATAAAAGCGTGTTAAAATTAAAAAAAAAAACATATAACATTGTTAATAAAGGAAATCTCTGGCAGTTGATCTGCTGGTAAGATAATTCCTCTTTTATTTCTTCATACCTGAAAAACATCTTTATGCAATACCCTTTCATTATTAAAATGGTTTTATGTATATTTTCTAAATACAAATTTTTTATGTATATTTTAACGGTTTAAGGCTTCCAATGACTAAAAATCTCCCAAAGTAAAAATGACCACACCAGCGAACGTACGGTTCTGCGCTCGAAGTTGGTGGACGAGAAGTGCTGGGTTTGATCCCAGGTCGCTTCATCTACCTGGCCGTTCGGAGTGTTTCGTGTAAATACGGGCTAGGGCCCCTTAGAAAGACCACGCACGGAAGGCACACTACCATAGTTTTAAGACAGTCATGTAGTCAATCGGCCGTAATCAAAAACACCTAAAATAATAAAAAAAATATCTGAATGAGAATGAAAAACCATAAATTTAGTTCTTTTTCAATAAAAATTTATTCATTTTTAAACTGTATTAAGAAACTATACTCTGAAATTTTAATTGATATTTCTTTATTCCTTTCAGTTTTGAAGCAACGTTTTAACCCACAAGTATATGACGAGTTCGTTGTACGTGGTAACACAGCCGTTCTCAAATGTCATTTACCTCCATTTGTCAAGGAATATGTTGTTGTGGACTCCTGGATAAGAAATGATGATCATATTATGAAGATGACAGAAAACAAAGGTGACGTATAATTTCTCATTTTTCTTAGTATTTATTTTATAAAAGTTAATCACTATTTATTTTCATTCGGCATCATTTAATTACTAAAACAGAAACTTCTGTCATGAATCCTATGCTTAAGATTATTTAAATCATAGCTGCCAACATCCTACTTAATATTCCATAGCAACGTTAGTATCCGCCTTTCTTTCACACCAGTTTTTTTTTTCTCTCTCTCTGTTAATCGTAGTTACATTTGGAGAGAGTTACTTTAAAAATTAAGTGGCGTAGAAAAGAAGCGTGTACTAACGGTACTGAGAAATATTAATTAGGATGTTTGCAATTATGGTAAATTAAATAGTTATATGTTATGGTATTTTAATGATTTACAGCATAGAGAATTTTCATTAATTTCAAACAACAAATGTTGCATCTCCTATCTTAAAAATTACAAGCAAATTAACCAGAATTTATATCATCCAATGTATATGAAATCGTAGTCAGAGATTTCAAAATACAAAATATGAATTTGTTTAAGCATAGTGAAATGCAAACTTATCAATTTTTAATAATTAAAAAAAAAAAAAAAATCTGAAATTTAAAATAACGTTAAAAGACTTACATTTTTTTTCTTTATTTGTAGAACTGTGGGTTTATTCTGTAACATGAACTGTACAGATAATGTAAAATACTAAATGATTTTATTACAGCTGCACAACATTTTTAGCATTGGTTTTCTACTGATGATGCATAACGCATTTTTACACGATATCTCGAATCCAAGATCGCAAAAGTCAGTTGGGATGACTTTTTTTTTTTTAAGTTGTAAGTATATATTTATGGTAATAACCTATTAAAACAGCAAAAAGCAATAATCTCCAGGGTAAAACAAGTAAAACGCATGCTTTGATTCCCTGTGTTATTGGTTCATTTCCAAATATAGAAAGCACCTTTCTATTTTTTTTTCTATATTCAATAGAAAGAAGCATTGGATTAATAAAAATTTTTGACCGCGTGTTTTTGATAGATTTACACGTTTTAAGAAGCGTAGAACCCGATTTGACCATTTTTAGAAAATGTCTGTCTATGTATATCTGACAAAATTTTGCGGCAACTGTATCTAAGGAACTAGAGCACAGTAATTCACAGAATTTGGTAAGTAGTTTCACCTTGAGATAAATTAGTGCCTATCAAGTTTCGGTGAAAATTGTTCAAAAGGTGACGTTGCTATACCGTTTCATCTAAATTTTATCATAGCTTTATAGGACAAAATTTCGCATAAAGATGCATAAAGAAAAATTACATTCTAACAACCGTCATGAAATTAAATGGAAAGATTTATAATAGAGATAATCAACTGTGAGAAAATGTGCGCCACAGAGGGACAAATTTTCATAATGGGTAACTTTCAAAAGAGCTCGTCAACACCTTTAAAATGAATGGTTGAATATTCGATCCATTATAACTTAAAATAAAACAAGGATATGTTTTTTTTTCACATTATTAAAAAAAGAAAAAAAAACTGATCTGGTGTATCATTCACACGACTTTTTCCTACTCCGAAAATTAATACTATATGTTCAGATTGGAGATTAAGGGGTAAAATAAAGAGTACTGTTACGTAAACCTATTTTAAAACATTTCAAATTAGGCTTCGGAACAGCTTTATTTGGCAAACAATTCTATGTGTTGATTATCGCACATACATTTGTTTAGAATGTAAATCTGTTATTAAAATAAAAAGTTCATTTAAAATTATTCAGACAAATTTCACACGCAACATTCCTTGAAACTTAACAATCTTCAACAAACTTTAGTAGTAACAAACGTATTAACTTCAAAGTAAAGCGTTTGGATCTCCTGAAATTATTTGTTTCTTATTTACTGTAAAAGACACAGACAAGGACCAAACGTTAAAAACCTGATTTCAGTATTCAGGAAGCCTCGAAACGTATTAAACGTACAAATATACAAAAAAAACCGAGCGAGGGATATTTAGCTTAAAAAAATACATTATTTAAGCAGTATAATGCTATGAAGAATTAATTTCAATTCCTGGGCAGATTTCCTGGACATGGTAAAATATTATAGTAAAGCACTTCCACTAACAATATTAAAGAATTTTATGGCTTAAATACTGGCATCTCTGTATATCTTCTGAAAGTTATGTACACATCAAATGGTGCACATAAATATTATACTATAATTATAACGCACGACATAACCTGAAGTACACTTCCATCAATTTTCAAGTATATTTATAGTTGCACTAAAATCTAGTACTTTTGTGTAACCCTGTAAACAAACAGTGAATGATTTCTATACTATATTCTATATGAAGTCTGTTTTTACGCATATAAAAAATATATAATCGTTTCATTTGGTTTAGTATACTCTGTAGATGTTAAACTCTTCTTATCTGCAATTTCCCCCATAAACGTAATGTATGTGAATTATCTTGGGTGTCCCTGTACACGAACCATTTGTTTGATCTCAACGATAATTTAGTGTAGCATCCCTATATGATACACATTCATAATACCAAGTTTGGACTTTCTGCTATAACATTTTTCTGAGATTTTTTTCTCAGACACACATACAGACAGACACTTTCAAGGACCAACCGCTAAAAACATGATTTTTAGATTCAGGGGACCTAAAAACGTGTAAACATAACAAAACCTTAATTTGAAAATTTGACCCAAAAAGAAAAGAAAGAAAGAAAGAAAAAAAAATAGCATTTTTTTTTTTTTTTTTTTTTTTTTTTTTAAAGATGTCGTATGCAAAATAAATTCGACTTTTTTTTATGATTCGTGTTATACTAGTCCTCTGGAAGGAATAATTTTTGCCTTCATCATAGAAGATAATTTTATTCAATAACAATTTTAATAAAGTATTTTTACTGGGTGAATTTGTATTGGAAATATAAAAAAAAAAGTCATATGGTGACCACAACATTCTCGTTTCATCTAATTTTCAGTAATCTGCTGATTTTTTTTTTTTTTTCTTATACTTCTGTATTTCCTTTTACAATTACGAAAAACATTCTATGAAAAAAATATGGAAAAAATACTGCTTATGAATGCAAAATAATAATTTAAAAAGTTTTCATTTCTTTTATTACATGTAAAATAATTAACTTTTATTATTTTTCAAATATTCAAATTACGTATGCATTTTTTTTTAATAGCTGTTGAAATACAAGAATCAGAATGATAATTATCGTAAATGGATAGGAAACACAAATAACGTTTGTCTACTGCACATACGGTAACTAATGGTTAGCCATTTAAGCAAAATTTTTAAGCATGATCGATTCGAAAATAAAACACTTTAGAATTAAAAAAAAAAAAAAAAAAAATATGTTTTACAAAAAATTTGTATTTTATTAAGAGAACGGATCATTGCACCAAGCAAGATTGGAGCTGACATATATTTCCCATTTAAGATTAGTATTGATTGTCTTAATAATAACTGCAAACCACTCGTGCTTATATTCTTTCCCTCACGAATTCTAATGATTATCTATTTTTTCCCGAAACAGAAGAAATCTTATTTTACAGTTTCTGATATTATATTTTTTAAGTTTTTTTTTTTTTTTTTTTTTTTTTTTTTTTGTAATAATACAAGTTTTTTAGTGTTTTTCTATTACTACCATTATTTCATCGTAACATAACATTAACATATTTTAATTTTTGAAATGAATGTGTTGTCTTTTTTTTTTTTTTTTTTTTTTCAAAATGCTCGAATGAAAATCAAATATTTTAAAGTAAAACAAGGTTAGTTTTTCGATCAATGTCGATTTAGAGAAAGAAAGAAAAGGAAAGAAAAAAGAAAAGAAAAATCATATTTATGTACTGAAACATTTTATCAAATGCGTGATATGCCAAAACAACAAATATCTATATTAATATCTATATAAATTTCAATGAGAATTAGGAATTATTTCTAACATTTAATTAGCCCTTTTTAATTGTGTAAGTAATTTCAAATTTATAATTATTAATGATCATACGAATATTTTTTCAAACAATAAATAAATAAATAAATAATACTTTTATTATTATTATTATTGTTATTTGTATATTATTTCAAATTTACAACATTTTTATTGTTTCATAATTTTAAATATACATTTTAACTTTAAGTGTAAAATAAAATTCAGTAATTAAAAACTTTTTTTTTTCCAAAAATAAATAAATAAATTGAGTAAAGATCCAGTAACCGGAATCATTCCATAGATATTCGGACTCACTACTAAATACGTTACTGAAGGTTGAGCAAGATATACAGCATTAAAAAAAATGTATATATGTATATTTAATTGAGATTTTGTGATTATTGCATTTTGCGATTTTAATTTATTTTTACGTTCAAGGTGTACTATAATCCTACAAATACGCATCTAGAATTTAATTTCCGAGTTTATGAACTCTTCTTGTGAAACATGTGATGCTTAACCTGATTATTGTGTCCATTAACCATTTAACAATCACTGGTTCCGTCCCTAAACAAAGCATTTGATTTTTTTTTTTTTTTTTCTGCAAAATTTTTTCAATATTTTTTCCTTCTTGTTTTAACAGAATTTTAAATTTCTGTACCTCTCCTATTCTTTAGACAGCAGCACTACTCCGAAATTAAATAAAGAAACAGAAAAAGTCATATTCAGAATTCACTTTACACAGAAAACAAATTCTCTGGCTGCCATCTATGAACTAAACTGTGTCTGTAGTAAATATACACTGTAAAAAAAAATTGTAAAATCACGGTATTTGACAGCATAATTTTAGGGGAAATGACCGTGGATATCTCCCTGTACGCATGTGTAAGAATTGCAAGAAACTTTTTCAAAGCATTTGAGAAACTCAAACTTTAACTTTTAATTTTACGGTCAATGCTACTTTTTTTGCAGGTTGGTTGTATGTTTCTTCACAACGTAAAATTACTGGCGATACATCATTCATCGTCTAAATGTATTTTTACGGGATTTGACTGGAATCTCTGCTGCCGGGCTTTGCCCGTAATTTTACTGCAGCATTTTTTATAGTGTAGTTCCACGTCATCCTAATTCCATTTAGTAGTCAGTTCTTAACACCCCTATTAGAATTCTACATCGTTTTCTTATGTTATCTTGGTCAAATTTACTTAAAAATCTTTGCACATAAGTACGAAATTAAGAGGCGAATATTTGGTAACTATAATCTTGGTTTATTACCGAATTCTAGGAAACCAAGCGAGAATTTCCTGGAAATCAGAGAAATCGTAATATTCATAACATTTATCATATTGTTTCACAATCTAGAAAAGAATAGAGTAAAAATAACTAACAATATTAAAGAATGTTATGGCTTAAATACTGGCATCCCTGTATATCTTCTGAGAGTTATGTACATATCAAATGGTGCACATAAATATTATACTATAATTTTCTGCTATAACATTTTTCTGCGATTTCTTTCTCAGACACACACGCAGACAGACACTTGCACAGACCAACCGCTAAAAAACTGATTTTTAGATTCAGGAGACCTAAAAACGTGTAAATATAACAAAAACTTAATTTTGAAAATTTGACCCAAAAGCAGTACTTTTTGTGCCTTATGGATAAGAAAAGGTAAAAAGAAAAAAAGAAAAAAAAAAAAAAAAGAAAAATCGCATTTTTTTTTTTTTTTTTTTTTGAAGATGTCATATGCAAAATAAATTCGAGTTTTTTATTTTATTTTTTATTATTTTTTTTTTAATGATTATTGTTATACTAGTCCTCTGGAAGGAAAAATTTTTGCATCCATCATAAAAGATAATTTTATTCAATAACAATTTTACTAAAATATTTTTACTGGGTGAATTTGTATTGGAAATATAAAAAAAAGTCATATGGTAACCACAACATTCTCGTTTCATCTAATTTTCAGTAATCTGCTGATTTTTTTTTTCTTTTACTTCTGTATTTCATTTTATAATTACGAAAAACATTCTATGAAAAAATATGAAAAAAAAAAAAAATACTGCTTATGAATGCAAAATAATAATTAAAAAAGTTATCATTTCGTTTATTACATGAAAAATAATTAACTTTTATTATTTTTCAAGTATTCAAATTATGTATGCATTTTTTTAATAGCTGTTGAAATACAAGAATCAGAATGATAATTATCGTTAATGGATAGGAAACAAAAATAACGTTTGTCTACTGCACATGCGATAACTAATGGTTAGCCATTTAAGCAAAATTTTTAAGCATGATCGATTCGAAAATAAAACACGTTAGAATTAAAAAAAAAAAAAAAAATATGTTTTACCCAAACATTCGTATTAAGAGAATGGATCATTGCACCAAGCAAGATTGGAGCTGACATATATTTCCCATTTAAGATTAGTATTGATTGTCTTAATAATAGCTGCAAACCACTCGTGCTTATATTCTTTCCCTGACGAATTCTAATGATTATCTATTTTTTTCCCGAAACAGAAGAAATCTTATTTTGCAGTTTCTGATATTATATTTTTTAAAGCTTTTTTTTTTTTTTTTTTTTTTTTTTTTTTTTGTAATAATACAAGTTTTTTAGTGTTTTTCTATTACTACCATTATTTCATCGTAACATATCATTAACGTATTTTAATTTTTAAAATGAATGTGTTATGCCTTTTTTTTTTTTTTTTTTTTTCGAAATGCTCGAATGAAAATCAAATATTTTAAAGTAAAACGAGGTTAGTTTTTCCACCAGTGTCGATTTAGAAAAACAAAGAATGAAAGAAAAAGGAAAAAAAAAAAGAAAAGAAAAATCATATTTATGTACTAAAACATTTTATCAAATGCGTGATATGCCAAATATATATATATTAATTTTAATGGGAATTAGGAATTATTTCTAACATTTAACTAGCCCTTTTTAATTGTGTAAGTAATTTCAAATTTAATAACTATTAATGATCATACGAATATTTTTCAAACAATAAATAAATAATACTTTTATTATTATTATTATTATTATTTGTATATTATTTCAAATTTACAATATTTTATTGTTTCATAATTTTAAACATATATTTTAGCTTTAAGTGTAAAATAAAATTCAGTAATTAAAAACATTTTTTTTTCAAAAAATAAATAAATAAATTGAGTAAAGATCAAGTAACAGGAATATTTCCATAGGTATTTGGACTCACTACTAAATACGCTACTGGAGGTTGAGCAAGATATACAGCATTTATATATATATATATATTTAATCGAGATTGTGTCGTTATTGCATTTTGCGATTTTAATTTATTTTTACGTTCAAGGTGTACTATAATCCTGCAAATACTCATTTAGAATTTAATTTCCGAGTTTACGAACTCATATTGTGAAACATGTGATGCTTAACCTGCTTATTATGTCTCTTAACCATTTAACAATCATAGGTTTCGTCCCTAAACAAAACATTTTACATTTTTTTTCTGGAATATTTTTTCAATACTTTTCCTTCTTGTTTTAATCGATTTTTAAACTTCTGTACCTTTCATATTCTTTAGACAGCAGCACTATTCGGAAATTGAATAAAGAAACAGGAAAAGTCATATTCAGTTCAGAATTAACTTTACATAAAAAAAAAAAAAAAAAAAAAAAAAAAAAAATGTGACTGTCATCAGGGAACTAAACTGTGTCTGTAGTAAATATAATTCCACGTCATCCTAGTTCCATTTAGTACTGTGTTCTAAATACGCCTATTACAATTCTTCATCGTTTTCCTATGTTATCTTGGTCAAATTTACTTAAAAATATCTCCACATAAATACGAAATCAAGAGGCGAGTTTTAATAACTATAATCTGCGTCTATGACTGAATTCTAGGAAATCAAGCGACAATTTCCCGCAAATCAGAGAATTCGTAATATTCATAATTTTCATGATATTGTTTCACCATCTACAAAAGAATAGAGTAGAAATTCTCGATCATTTCGTTTACCCAGGTAATTTGTTTCGTTTTTACGCATAGATCATGAATCTATATTTGTAATTTAGAGTTACAGAAGTTGTCTCTTTATTCATTCTGTATGAAGGCTGTATTTTTATTTTTTATTTTTCTCAGTGTTCATCTCTTAATAGGCGAGAGTGCACCTTGCTACTTTGATGGTGCACTCGTGCAAGTCTTTAAACCCGATGAAGGGTTGTGCTTATTATTTTGATCTGAAACAACTAATGCTATTTTTTGCAATTTTTAGTTTTTAATTTCAAAGCTATTTTGTAAATGATTATTATTTGTATTTAATTATATTAGCATATAAAAGTTAAAAAAATAAAAAATAATCTAAAATTAAAAATGCTTGTTTTATTATTATTATTATTTTTATTATTATTATTATTATTATTTTTTACATATTTATCATCCATGTGTCTACACTCTCAGAAATGGATACTCAAATTTCATGAAAAATTCTTCATTTTTGACGAAAGTGTTTCTAGAGATATGCTCCGAGCGAACATTTCGTCAAATTGACGAAATTTGTTTCGTTACCTATTTGAGAATGCGAATTTCGTCAAAAATAAAAATAATAATTTCTCCTTCTTATTTCATCAAATTGAGAAAATTACTCTCGTCACTTGTTGGAACATACGAATTTCGTCAAGAGTAAAGATACATTTTTTCATCCTACTTTCGTGATACAGAATAAAATACAAATTATAGAATCATAAAATTACTTGCAAGTTCGTTGCTTTAGGCATTAAATCCTAATTATATTTAATGAAAATGTAAATAAATCAGAGCAAACAAATAAAAATCATTTGGACATTTATTTGACAGCTTTGAGACCTATAGTTACAATGATTTTTGCCTCTATTGATCCATATTTTTACAGATATTCACAGAAACAGGCAAACACAATTTTGTAAACATAGGACATCACAAACATCGATGGCTGCACCGCGATTCGAACCCGGGAATCCAGACCGGAGCGCCCAACCGACCGAACCACCAGGTGGGGAAATAAAAGTCATTGTAACGTAAAGTGGAAACAACACAGGAATCAAACCAATATGGCGGTAATGTAAGCTAGCACATGCTATTGTGAATAAACAGCTTCATCAAATATTTGAGAGTTCACATTTCCTCAAAAATCACGTGACTGCTTGGCGAAATGGTTGTCAAAAACAACGAAGTTAAGCCCGAGGATGTCTGAATCATCAAAAATGAGTATATTATTTCTGAGACTGTAATAACCATTTTTAAAATTAGTTTAGCAATTATTAAAATATGCGTGGTGAACGTTAAAGGGTTAAATTGAACTCGTTAAATACGTCACTGGTAATGTCACGATGTAAATGCATCTAAATCAAATGTATCATATGCATATGAACCTTTATCTTAGCTTAAGTACATTGCATTAATAAAAGTCAATAATTAAATGATTTATATTTTTTAATTATTTTATTATTATTTACTAAATTTCCAAGTATCAAATATCCGTTGATGGTCACTTGCTATAAAATAAGTATAAAATCCAGCATATCTTCTCATTAACAGCAATTATTTTATATTGTTTCTCATGAAGTACATTATGATTGTCTCTCTTAAGAATTAAGTATATAATACACCGTTAAATTACATGCATTTTAAGATATCAATACTTGCATTGTTGATTCAGTCGTGCGTTTACAAATTTATATGCATACCTATTCAGGTGCACAATGCGCCTGCATCCCCATATAATTCTCTCATGTGCTATGAACCAGAAAATCTATTCATGAAAATATTCAAATTCGTATACGTTGATAAACCGAAAATTTTCATTTAAATATAAATAAAGGAATGAATAACTTAAAATATTCATGAAGTTTCACAACATATTTCTTTTTTTTTTTTTTTTTTTTTTAGACGTATCTCGGAAATGCGTGATTTTATTCAAATTGAGTGTTCGTTACATAATAGTTAGACAAGTTCGCAATAAGTGATCTATCGACATATTCACGCATTATTAAACTCGCTCAAACATCTAACAACAGCATAAATGAACGCATTGTTGAGTTATCTCTAAAGCAGTTAAATTGAGTTTCTGGCGCATTATGAATAGTTACGTGTATGATTTAATCATGCAGTCTACTAATTTACACTGAATTCAAGTGTCTTGTACTTAGTGAAAGCATAGATCATCATATATAATTAAGCAGAACTGTATAGCAATTTTAATGTAAACTTATATTTGCATAAAAGCAAAAGAAATTGTGAATTAAAAGTAAAAATGCTTGGAAAAAAAAATATGATACAAAATAATAATTCCTTCGTGTTCATAAATTATGAATTTAACGTGAGAGAGTCATTATTGTTTTAAAAATTTTACAATTTTGGGGGGATTTGAATTTTCATATAAAGATTAGATTACAAAATCAAAATTGAATAGATTTCAAATTAATAGATTATTATAAAAATGGTTTAATCTTATACATTACACGATATTGCAAACATTTCATTATATTGAAAATTGCATTTGATTAATATTTTAAAAGTGAAAAGAAATTAATGTAATAATGTCAATATTGCTTAACATATTTTAAAAAATTTGGCGTATTTGAATTTTTATGTAGGATAACTCTGGAAGAGATGGCTATTGTTTTCAAAGTTAGAAATAAAAATTCCACTGCTCGGCATGAAAATTGCCTCTGACACCATTTCAGCATATTCTTATGTAAAATGACAACCTGAATCCGAATATGACTCCCATTTTGCCCTATCGCCCACCGTGTTTTAGGAAAGACCCTCTATTTTTATCATTTTTCAACATTTTATGGCTATAAATTTGATTTTTAGGAGGGGGAGCATTATTTTAACCGTTAAATATCTTCTGAGGGGCTACAGAAAGTTTTAAAACATGGACATTTGCGACAAGGATTTTTTTTTTTTTTTTTTTTTTTTTTGGGGGGGGGGGGGGGTGGATTTGCCACTGAAATTAAGCATAACTTATCTTACATATTTTTGTGTTATTAATGTTATTTTTTTAACTTTATATATATATTTTTGTTTTTAGGTATTAAATTAATTTTTTTTCATTCTTCAAATCAAATTCATAATCATAAAATTATCGAACAGGGAAAGAAATTGAGGGAGGGTAAGGTGTATCTAGAAAACGGTGGATGACTGGGCAAAATGGGAGTCATATTCGGATTCAGGAGTTCATTTTAGATAAGAATCAGTACAAATGGTATCAGATCTCGATTTTTTTTTTTTTGCAGAGCAGTGTTCTTTTTGCACTTAAGGCTACCGAAACAGCTGTATGCATCTCAAATATTTTTCCTTGGCATTTCTGACGTAGTAGTTTATTCGGGTTTTAATTAAAGGAATAAGAAAATATTTGCTGGAAGCACTGAAAAATATAGAAAATTCACCGTCGTGAATTAATGCAGCCTTTGAACTCGGATATTTTATTTCCCAACAAATAGAATGTACACTAATGGACACACATATATTCAACAAGAAAAAGAAAAAAAAAAAGAAACAAACAAACGTCATGTGGATATTTTTATTTTCTCTTTAAGAAGCCGCCTTATTTGTTAATTAAGTAGGTCCTCCCGCCTCATTCGGAAGGGTAGGTTGATTTCTTTTCTGTTATCAAGTAGCCGCCATTTTGTTTCAAAATGGCGACTACAAATTAAAAAAGGACTTGTTAGAAATATTGATGTGGGCTATGTACATATGAAATTTTAAGCAAATCGGTTCATAAACACCATTTTATGTGAATATGAAATTTTTAATTTACCGGCACTTGGTAACAAGACGGCAAGACAAATTAGCAAACAAATATATCAAATGCATTTGTGAGATAAGTCTACTGTACAAATTTAGTTCGAATTAATTCAGAATTTAAAAAGTTATCGTGTTGAATAATTAAGTGGCTACCATTTGGATCACTATAGCGGAGCAAATTTCTCAGTGAACACGTTTAAGATATTTGTAAGACAAATCTACTGTACAGCTTTGGTTCGAATAAATTCAGTATTTAAAAAGTTATCGCGTTAGCAAATTCTCAAGTGGCAGCGTTCAAGTGGTCGCAAATCGGAAGCAAAATTGTGGGGAAACTTTCCCACTGAAATCGTAGATATTTGAATAATAAATCCATTTTTCAACTTTGGTTTGAATTTATTAAATATTTCAAAAGTTATCGTAATAACAAATTTTCAAGTGGCCGGCATTTGGAAAAAATATGAAGGAGCTATTTCATCCAAGATATTTGAAGCATAAGTTCTCTGCCCAGCTTTGGTTCGAATAAATTCAGTATTTGAAAAGTTATCGCGGTAACAAATTCTCAAGTGGCAGCGTTTAAGTGGCCTCAACTTGGAGACGAAATTGCAAACAAACTTGCTCCCCAAAATCATAGATATTTGAATGATATATTCATTTTTCAACTTTGGTTTAAAATTAATTATTTCAAAAGTTATCATGATAAGAAAATTTCAAGTGGCCGCCACTTACAAACAATATGATGGAGCATGTTGCCCAGCAAACTCATCCAAGATATTTGAAGCATAAGTTCACTGTCCAACTTTGGTTCGAATTAGTGCAGTGTTTCAAAAGTTATTGTTATGGCAAATTTTCGAGTGACAGTCTAAGTGGCTGCAACTTGGAAACAAACTGGCACAGCAAATTGCCAAGCGAAATCATCCAATATATTTGTATAAGTTCTCTGTCCAACGTTAATTCAAACTTATTCAGTATTTCAAAAATTACGTGATTAGAAATTTTCAAGTGGCACCGTGATTTTAAGTGGCCACCACCTGGAAACAAAAATGCAGAGTGAGATGCCCAGCGAAATCATCTGAGATACTTGATTGATAAATCCACTAGCCAAATTTGAAACGAATTGATCCAGCATTACAAAAATTATCATAATGACAAATTTTCAACTTGCCGCCACTTGGAAATAAAATGGCGGAGCAAGTTACCAGCGAACTTGTCCAAAATATTTTAACCGTAAGTTCCTTATCAAACTCTTGTTTCTAATTTCAGGTGGCAGCTTGATTTCAAATGCCGCAACTTGGAATCAAATTGCCAAAACAAGTTGCTCAATGAACTCATCCAAGATATTTACATGATACGTTCACTGTCCGACTTTGATTCGAATTGAATCAGAGTTTAAAAAGTCATCATGATTATAAATTTTCAAGTGGTAGCGTGATTTCTCGTTGTCTCGTTTAGTTCATAACATCCGCACTTTGCTAAAAATTGTAGATAAATTTCATTAATAAACTTGGTTGTGACTCTCGTATTGTCTATGCATACATCAAAATTCAAAAGCAAATCTGGTTTTACGCTTTTTACAATGTGTGTTTGAGGTTTTCAAGTAGCCTCCACTTATAAACAAAATGACGGAGCAGCTTGGTTAACAATTTCATTCAAGATGTTTATAAGATAAATTCGCTCTCCAAATTTTGGCCGATTTGGAGTATTATTTCAAAAGTTGTCGTGATTTATAACTTTTCAAGTGGTAGCCTGATTTCAAGTGGCTCCGCTTAGTTTAAGATATCCGCCACTTTGTTAAAAATGCCAGATAAAGTTCATCTATAAAATTCGTTGAGTGCCTTATAGGGTTTATATATATACCTCAAAATTCAAACAAATTCAGAATACTTTTTTACAATGTGAATTTGAAATTTTCAAGTGATATCTACTTTAAAATAAATGGCGGAGCAACTTGGTTAACGAACTCTTTCAAGATATTTATAAGATACGTTTGCTGTCCAAATTTGGTTCAATTTGGAGTATTATTTCGGGAGTTAATGTCGTGATGACAAAATTTTCATTATAGATAGATAAACGAAGTGATTGCAATAGATCGATTTCTAAAGAAATCAACTTAAAACAGGGATGATACGGATGAGGAATTTTCCAGATGTTGGATATCCGTATTGAATATTCGTATCCGGCAGACAAAAGAGCTCCCGTCATGCGATATTCGGAAATACTTACCTGTTTCAACCCCACATTTATATGATGTTACTAGCAGTTTTGAAAGAAAAATAAAATATCAAGTTAGGTTTTTTTTTTTTTTTTTTTTTTTTTTTTGGGCTGTTGTTATAGTTGTTGTTGCTGCTGCTGTTGTTGTTATCATTGTCTGTAAATTTATGTTTAAAAAAGTGTATTTTCATTTGTCCTCGATTGGAAAGCAAGAGAAAATGGAAATAATCTAGATTTTTGTTGCTGAAGCATATTCAGACATAAGTAGCGGTTGGCTCAGAAATATACATATATATAATATTAATAAAAATTTAACTTTCATAATGAATTTGGTAATTTTTTTCATAAATGTTTAATAACATGCTATTTAAGTTAAATATTTTTTAATTCTCTTTCAGTGAGATCCTATACTGTTCTCCGCACTGGTGAACTGCTAATACATGAAACGCAAGAAAAAGACTCTACATGGAGTTACCGCTGTCAAACGCGACATCGGCTGACAGGAGAAATGGTTACAAGTGCAAGTAATGGAAAAATCATAGTCACAGGTATATTATTTTGCGTAATTCTATAAAACCATGTATGTATGGCATGTAAAACTAATAACAGGACAAATATTATTTTTTTTATACTTCTGAAATATAGTTTTTATGTTTATTAACATGTAAGACTTATCATGCACACACAAACACAGTTATATATGTATATATATATATATGTAATAGACATAATTATATATGTAATAGACATAAATGTGTTTGTATGTGCATGATATGTGTTATTTACAGGCGCTGTCAGACGCAGCTCGATATGGGAGTTATAAGCACATATTATCTTATAAACAAGTTTTTCATGAGAGAAATGGTCTAAATATCGCCGTTTGATACAATTTACTACGCGTATATACTACAATTTCGAAATCTCGACTGTTTGTATCTCCTATAGCAGATTACAGCATGAACTCTTTCAATCAAAGAACCACGATCCAAAAATATCCTCTAACCATATTTCTTTCGAACATCTTTGTGGTGAATTATCGCCAAATGTTGGACCCGTTATTTACATTTGTGGATTTCGTTTATGCTTAAAATTAACCCTACATTCAGCTGGAGAAAGGCGTTCAGTAGCTTTTAAAGGCAATAACTTATGTTTCAGACAATACATTCTTCCGTGTGATAGCAGATTTAAATCGGTTACGAAAATTTATGAATATAAATAGCTATACTGCTTTAAAATGAGTTTTATAAGTGTAATTGATAAATAACATAAAATTAAAATAATATCCCATTAATTGTAATTATTAAAAAGTAAGGTTATGTATGAAGGTATTTAAGGTATTAGTTAAATTATTATATCACATTTAAATTTACTTTAATTGGTATCTTTAAATAATATGAACTATTACCTTGCACAATTATTGATATTCTTAAAATTACTCAACTTGTAGATAGTCTTAAATCGAATTTAAAAATTAAATAACCATATTTTCTACTATGTTAATTACTTAAAAATTTCAATTATTTCTCGTTCAGATTTACTATTTGCTTGCTTATTATTATTTTATTATTTATTTATTTAAATTTTATTGAATTTTACATTTTCTTTATATCTTTATTTAATTTTTATTGCAGTAATTATTATCTTCTTTTTGGCTTTTTACTTCTTCACTGTCCTGCAGAGGATTTGTGGAAAGTTTCGAACCTTAAAACCTGGTTTAAATCTTTATACAGGTCTTAAGCAATGATAGCCTTGCTCCTTCTTCTAATTATATATTTTTTTTTTCCTTCTTGTTTCATCTTGTTCATATTTGCCATATATGATCTAATCTTTCGTGTCTAAAAAACAGCTCATAATATCTTTATGAATATCTTTTGCTCTGTCTAAGGCTTCACATATAAATATAATTGCTTAGTGATTAGTTCAAAACTTCTTTCGTGGTGTTTGATCATTATATATATATATATATATATATATATATATATATATATAATTCTTATAATAAAGCACCACAGAACTGGTGTTTAAAAGTAATAAGTAAAAACTTTGTACAAACACCACAGAATTCAAGATCTTGCAACAATTGTTTCAAGTCGAAATAAACCACGACCCTTCTTTAGGTGAACAAAATAGGCGCAAACAAAGCTGCAATGCTTTGTAAATACTGTATATTGTTTTTTTAAACTTCTTTCTTTTATCACATTTTTTATTTTATTCCTTCTTCGTATTTTTCTAATAATAATCATCATTTGTACAATGTTGTATAGAGAAATTATAGCACTATGAACCCTACTCACAGAAAACCGTAATTTGTACGCACAGCACCTTTAACTACTTTAGGGAATATTCGCCATGTTTTCTTTCCTCTGATTTTATTTAATTTTGATATTTTGATCTTTTAGAATCTGCTCACAGTTTGATATTTATCGGTTCATTTTGGCAATCGGCATATATATATTATACATATATATACCGGGTGTCTCGTAAGTCTGTAGACATTTTAAAAATTCATAAAATTTGAAGGAATCTGTAGAATTCAACACGACTTGAAAGAAAAAAAAAATTGCGAAAGGGATTTTTTTTTTTTCTAAAAAAGTCTTTACGATAAGTATTCACAAATGACAACATGTATCAGAAAAAAAAAATTAATTTTTCTTTTCAAACAATTCATCTTTCTTTATATATATATATATATATATATATATATATATATATATAGTACATACCTACAAAAAATAAAGAAAAAGAAAGAAAAAGAAAAATGAATCGAAAATATTGTATTAAATTTCATTGTGTAACATAGCTTTTTCTGATATAAACTTTCATTTTTGTATGACCCTTTACTGTAAAGACCTTTTCAGAAAACAGCTGAAAAATAGCTTATTTAATCACCGTTATCTCTATGAATTTTTGTGATATTCAACTGGATGTTTTTTATAGGGTGCTCTATACAGCCGGATATCAGACTATGTCAAAGTTTTTTTTTTTTTTTTTTTTTTTTTGCTATAGTTCACGTAGGCGTAGTAATAAATTATCTACTACAACTGCACTGTAAACGTAAACGTCTTAAATTCAGTTAAAAAAGTGTCTTAAACGTATGGTCATTTTTTAAGCGAAAAAAAAAAATGTCTTACTTTTTAAGACACTTTTTTGCAACTGAAATTAAGACATTAAAAAGTCTTAAAACACCGCCATGTTTTTTAGGCTTAGAAATCCCGCCATGTTAGGCTTAAAAACACCGCTATTTTTAAGGCTTTTTAATAAATAAATAAATGGATAAAGGTGGCCTGCGATTCTTTTTTTCTGTTAAAAATAGATTTTAAAATTCTCTAGAGCATTAAAAAATAAATAAATAAATAAAAAATAAAAATGCCTTTTACTTAGCGCTGGAATCGAACTCACATCAGTCGCGGAATACGAAACCAAGCATCTATAGGCGCAGTTAATGCCATGTACCTTGCCAATCAAGCCACCATTTCACACACCAGAGTTCCTTTTATAATTATATGTAAGTCAGTATTAGCAAAACGCAGGAAATTATATGTTACAATTCGTAATTATTGTTATAAAACTATTAATAATATACTATCTAACAGTTAATATGCATTATTATATTAAATTTTGTATCTAGAGGTTTAGAATTTTTAAAAAATGCATATAAAATATGTGAAAAACTATCCTTATTTCATCCTCAATATTTTTGGATAACGATTTCCTCCTTTAAACTGTTTTTTAAAAGAAAAGAAATTATGAACATGAATAACTGAAAATTCGCTGTTTTACGCTTAATAACAAGTAAATATGTGGAAGAAAACACATTTTAAATCGAAGTTAAGAATAATAAATAAAAAACAGTGATGCACAAATTATTCAAGATTCGCTTTCTTAGCTGTAAGTTACTTGCTTTCATATTAATACTTTTTCTTTAAATATCAATTATTGGCTTTAAATACATAGCTTTTTTTTTTTTTTTACCGCATAATTTTTGCGTAATAATATATTGCTTTATGAGTTATAATAAACATAATTTTATGCAAATATACACATATCTAGAATAATATTCATTAAAAATTTAATTTCATAAATTAATATTGTTTAAATTGCTTACGCTTTACAACTTAATATGTAAAATGTATTATATTTATTGAATCAGGAAAGAAATTTAAATAGGCTAAGTATGTTGCTTAAAGAAGATTTCATATAAGAAAAAATGCCAAGAAATGCAAGTGTCTGAATTTCCAAAATGGACGAAAATTTAGACGCATTTGCTGTGTGAAATTTCTCATAGTTACGCATTTTAGATATTTTTTGTGTCTGAATTGGTATTTTAGACACATTTCTGTATTAAATTAAGATATCTATAATGTCTAAGGTGTATATTAAGGCATTTACGTATCTTAAATGATTTTTCAGTTGTTTTTATGTCTTAAATTAAGACACTTTTATTTGCAGTGTGTCCATATATCTTTGAATATTAAATATATTTGTTTCAAACTATAGTATAATGATTTAAGCATATGTTGTAATGTTTTCCGAAAGTTTCATGAAATTTGATGAAAAACCTTTAGAGTTATAAAGTAAAAACTTGTGAAAAACTTTTTCATTTTTAATAGAATATTAATAACTTAAATCTACCTCCTTAAATATTCAAGATAACCTCATAAATCTCTAAACACGTGTAAAATATAATATTTATTACCATATCTAAAATTTGCGGATCAATCGAAGCTTTTACATATACAGGTTTATCATAGATACATTTTAATTTATTGGATTTGTTATTCATCGCCTAACGGCCTTCATGACAAACTCTTTGCTGTAAAATATAAAGGAAAGACATGTTATTATTTTTCCAAAAATTCAAGAACAACACTTTAAGTATTTTTTAAGATATTGGACAAAACGTAAAATAGCAAAAGTGTTCACATTATTTTGTCCAACACCTGTATACATTCTTTTATAAACTACATTTATATAATTTTTATCTTCAAAAGAAAATGTAAATGTCAGTCATAAATTTTAATCTGTATAGAACAAAGAATATTTAAATTATCCTGCACGTGATATTACTTAAGGAACAGATTATGAAATAAAACTTATTACTTATCTCTTTGTTGAAAAAATAACGAAGATGGCGCTTTAAACGAAAAATTGGAAATTTAATAAATTGATTGAAT
Source organism: Salticus scenicus (assembly GCA_963930645.1). Classification (NCBI taxonomy): domain Eukaryota; kingdom Metazoa; phylum Arthropoda; class Arachnida; order Araneae; family Salticidae; genus Salticus; species Salticus scenicus. Next base: position 130,415,396 of record OZ005656.1, on the reverse strand, counting down.
CACTGGGTATCAAAAACATTAATAAATTTGAGACAAACATTAAATTTTAATAAAAAGTTCTTTAAATATATATATATATATATATATATAGAAAAAAAATAGAAAACATAGAAGGTTTCATTACATCTATTAGTTATTATATTGAACAGCTATAAATATTTTTTGCTACTAGTTGCACGCAATCGTCACTCAATCGAATTTAATATTTATCGCAATTTCAGCAAAGAAGAAACTAAACTTTTTTTTTTTTTTTTTCATTATTACGAAAAAGCAATTTTGTATGTTTTTGTCAAAGTCTGAATAATTAAAATCCAGTTTTATTATTATTATTATTATTATTATTATTATTATTATTGTTTATTAGTACTTAAAAAATCATAACAATGAGACAGAATAGCATGTATACAAAATAATAAAATACTTTTTACATTAAAATTAGATATTAGCAGAAAAAAATATTAAAGCACAAAGTGTTAATAATAAAACTTCCTAAGATGAATAAACAGTACACTGTAGTTAAAATGGGCTTTCGGATTACGATCAAACTTGATATGTGAACATATATTCAAGAGATACGTTCAACGAATTAAAAAAAAAAAAAAAAAATCTCTTTGTTGAAAAAATTACGGCAGATGTCGCTTTGCACGGAAAATTGTAAATTTAATAAATGCAATAAATCACTGGGTATCAAAAACTAATCAAATATTTATTTGTATAAGTCTTTTTCTTTATCATATTTTCAGTTTTTATGTCACCAGAGACACAGAGGGGACAAATTTTAACTAAAATATTATTTTTCGAATTCATAGCTATCAACTATGCCATTATAAAGCGTAAAAATTTTAGTACCAGCCTTCTTTTTCATACCAGTCATTGTTTAGGATAATTTTACTCTTATTTAATCGTAATAACATTTGTAGAGAATTACTCTAAAAATAAAGTGTTGTGGGAAAAGGGGCGTTATCAATTTTACGCTTATTAATGAGATGATTGGCAGGTACTCGAATTCCTTGATCACATCTTGACTATCGTAATCATATTAGATTTGAGGGCAGCCCACTCTCCCATTTCAGCTGCAAGATGCGGTTTTAGCAGCAGTTTAATTGTAACCGCATTATATCTATATATTAATAGGCAAGCATAAAATTTGTTGTCCCTTTTTAACATATTAATTATGGGAGTAGAGGGTTGAAAATGGTATCATTCGAAAGGTATGGTTAGCCGGAAGGTGCGAATACAAATATTATTTTCTTACGATGTCAAGAAGGTATTTGAAAATACATTTATTTTTTATGCATTTTCCCCCATTTTTCCCTTTTATACACGTATTCCTTCACATTAAAAAATACCTAAAAGTAGAAAGTTGTTAAATCTGGCAATTTCATAAAGCTCAAATAAAACCATAGACACAGTAATTTGTATAATGTAGCATCACTATACGCAAGCGAAGTGATGACGTCACTGTCTGTCCATGGAGCCATGTAAAAGATTTTCTATGTTAATTGTCCATTGAGATTTTTGTAAAAAAATATTAAAAAATAACGGAAATTATCTGCCGATTTTAATTCCGATATTTGGGTATAGTTATATACGTTATATATAAGTTACTGTCTACATGTGTTTGATTGAGTTATTTTTTCTGTAAAATTGATAAAATTTTAATTTAAAATCACAAAACCCCAGAAAAAAAAAAATGGCAAACTTCCAGTTTCGAATGTAAACATAAACATTTCATTTCAAAGGGTGATATTTAAACAATAAATATTGAACTAATATACTAAATAAAAGGAAAATGGATTTGTTACTAACTGCTGCATGTATAAGTAGACGATACGGAAAAAATTCCGATTTCCGCTTTTTGCTGAATTTACATGTTTTGAGCTTTCTTTACGTTTCAATTAACTGAAATTGGCTACTTATTTTTTAAAAAAGTGTCTTTATTGCTAGCTTTTGTGAGTAGAAGAAGCAAGTAGAAGATACATAAAAACTTTTGATTTCCGGTTTTCGATGAATTTACACGTTTTGAGATTTCCCTGCATTTTAATTAAGTGAAATTAGTGAAATTGACTACTTATTTTTATTTTTTAAAAAGTGGATATATTATTCTTTCCTCTGCATATATAAGTAGAAAATATAAGATTCAGAAATGTTTTAGATTTTCGGTTTTCGATAAAGTTACACATTTTGAAATTTCCCGAACTCAATTCGACCATTTTTGAAAAATATCTTTTTTTTTTTTTTTTTTTGTTCAAACACTGTACTTTATGAACCAATCGAATTAATTTAACAGAATTTGATACTTGGTTGGACCTTGGTCTGACATGGTACCTATTAGCTTCTGGGCTGTATCACACAACAAGGGGCGTTTTCACGTTGCGATTTTCTCTCATTTCAGGAAAGGCTAACATCTACAGAGAGAAATAGTTATATTAAGTAAAACTCTGCTGATTCAGTTAGAGTGAATATTAGCAAACAATTGCATTCCGTTGCAATTGCATTCCGTTTAGGACAAGGCAATAAATTTGCTTTGCCACGCTTTGCAAAAAAAAAAATGGTCGAGTTTCGACCACTGGGCGATACTAGTATATATAATTACGCCAGAAAATCTAATTCTGCAATAAAATTTTATTCCCAAAAATAAATAATTCTGATTCGGCATACCTTTAAGTCGATAATTCCAAATTCAGATTTAGAATAATAATAATAATTCTAAAACTTAAATAATTTGTCATTGTTTAAATTAAGTTAAATACTCAAACGTAAAATAATAAATATATATTAAATATCAAACTACAAATTTACATCGCATTCTGCAGGGCAAACTAAACACATTTTTTATTCGTTTTTCTACAAAAATTCTATTTTGAATAATTTTATATCACCTATAATGTTAAACAACAGGATAATTTAAAAAGAACACATTCTTCTTCTTTTTACTAATATTAGATTACACTTTCAAATTTTTGTACCAGCTTAAAAAGATATTATTAATTAATTAATTAGCTCTTATAAATAATTTGAAAAATTAATATTATGTATGATTAATATGCTCCTTACAATTACTATTCTGTGTAGTCACGTAATACATACATGTATAGTCCTTTCTTGAATTACATTCATAAAACATTTATGCTTAAAAAGGAAATGTAAATGTTGGTCATAAATTTTAATCTGTATAGAGCAAAATAAATATGTATTATTCTATAAACAGTATTAATTTAAGATAGAATTACATAACATAACGCAACACGTATTCTCTATTATTTTCTTTTTACCTTTAATAGCATATAATAGTAAATTTGAATATGTATGAAGCAAAACTAAACTAGAAAACGATATCTAAATTATTAAACTTCATTTTATAGAAATATTTACTACATAGATAACATTAAATACGGTTTTGTAAATTGTTGTTATAGAAACTGGTATTATCGGAAAAGGAAAACCAACCTACTTACAATTTTTTTTTTTTTTTTTTTTCACAAATATATTGATTTTTGAAATAAATTTAATTTCACTCATATTATCATATTGTAGGAAGACATAACAATATGCCTTTTGCTGTTAAAATAATTATATAATGTTTTATGCACGAAAAAACATTAAAAAGTTGAAGATATGCATTAATAATGCAACAGAAATTAAAAAAGAAAAAAGAAAAAGAAAAAAGAAAAAGAAAAAAAAAGAAAAGAAGAAAAAACTTGTTTTCAACTGTTAATAAGGATATTAATAGTTAATGAATCAAATCACGTAAAATACGACTAAAGCACGCAATCGTCCCGCAATCGCAAATCATATTCATCCAAATTTTAACACAGAAGAAGCTAAACTTTTTCTTCATGACCTGTAAAAATACGATTCCAAATATTTTTGTCAAAGTCTGAATTATTATGATCGAAATGTTAATTATTCATACTATTATTATTATTACATAAAAACCATAATTAAGAGATAGATCTGCATGTAAACTGGATAATAAAGTATTTTTTATACTTGAAAATGGATATTTAAACGTATGCAGAGCTGCCAACCAAATCCGGCAAATTGTTAGTACCGCCCCTTTTTCTACACCACTTAATTTTTAGAGTAATTCTCTTCAAATATATTTACGATGAATGAAGAAACAAATACTCTAAAAATTTAGTGGTGTAGAAAAAGGGGCGTTTTTCAATAGGCGTTAACAATTTGCCGGATTAGGTTGGCAGCTCTGCGTATGTAAAAATGATTAAAATACAGAAAAAATAATCCACTGCGTCACTCACACGACTTTCTTGTACACAAATTTTAATGCTATACATACTTGCCAACATACTAATTAATATTCCGTAGTATTGTTAGCCTTGTCTTCTTTTTCACATCAGTATTTTTTTGGAGTGTTTGTCTTATTATTTAATCGTAACTGCATTTGGAGAACATTACTCTAAAATTTACTAGTGTGAAAATTAGGGCGGGACTAACAAACTACGGAATATTAATTAGGATGTTGGCAAGTATGCTATAAAGATAGATTGCAGATTAAATCGTAAGATCAATAAGATAAAATAATTAAGTTCAATCTACATTTAAAATATTCTAAAATTGGTTTAGGAACATATTTATTAACATATAAATCTGTGTGAGGGAAGCTATCTCCCCAGTACCCCCGTTCATTTATACCGCCTACATTTATAATTATTATTATACTTAATAAAAGATTGTAATTAATTTTATTTCAAACTTGCCAATCTTGATACCATTTTTCAAGTGACAACCTGATACGAACTGCAAAATACCAAATTTGAAATTTCTGCATTTATTTTCTATTGTGCTATGCTGATAAGTACAAACCAACTAGAATAAGTACAAATCAACTGCTAAAAATTGGATTTTCGTATTTAGGGCACCTCAAAATGTGAGATAATAGAAATTAAAAAAAATATAAATATAAATAAAAAACAGAGTTTAAAATATAAATTTAAAAAATACAATGTTTACAGTATGCGTACGAAAAATAAATTTCCCTTTCTGAGCAGTGTTCGCCGACAGTGTATAATGTAGAAAACCACTTCAATGAATTACATTTTATAGAAAAGCACTGTAAAGTGTCGAAATTTTTTGAAAGATTGCAAATAGAGTACCTTTATTAACACGACGCTTTTAATTAATAACTTTGTCAATTAAGCTGACAGAAATTCTAACTGACTGAAATGTCTAACTTGGAGTATTCAGCACATTCATACCTCTCATGACGTAAAGAACACTGCCCTCCACAAGGAGATGTGGTAGCAGAAAAAAAAAATATGCCAGTGATAATAACTTTTTTTTTAATATACTGATATTTAATGCAGAAAATTAAGAATCAAGAAATGTATTATTAAAAAAAAAAAAAAAAAAATCATACGTTTTTGGTATTATAAACACATAATTCTAAAATAAAAATATAGATACAGAATATAACACCATGATCTGCACAGCAAGACCCTAAGGGATTTGTATATGTTGAAATAATAAAGTATTTAGTATTAAAGAAAATAACATTTTGCAAAATAATAACAATTTTAACGTAATTAAATATTACTTTTGCACATGTACTATCAAATAATTAGCTGTGGCATAACAATGAATTTATGAAACGTTACAGTAAACAAAATTCACAAATCGAATTATAATCTTACAATAATTGCATCTACTAATTAAATTTTAAATAAATGGAGTTCATTAAATATCACAGACATTCTTAATGAATGAACTTATTGCTTTTCATTTAACAGTTAATTTTGCGTCACTAATTTAATTAGAATGTTTTCCGAAGCAATTTTTTAAAGGATTGTCACTCATATTTAAATTACTTGAAATAAAAGATTAACTCTCTTTCTCGTTAGTTCTGTCGAGAGTTAATTAATTGATTTAAGAAATACAAGTATGATTTGAAGGACAAATTAATTTTTCTTACATATTTGAGCAAGCAATTTTACATTAGATTGCTTGTGATTTTTAAATTGTTAAGATAAACTGAACTATTTACGTAACATACAATGATTTTTATTCGTAAGTAAATCCATTTATTCATATACGCAACTGTATTTATTTTGTGTGTATATGTTTATCGGCTATTAAAAATTTAGTGAAATGAAAAGAATTAATATATATTTATTTATTTTAATGTGAATTCATTTTATTTTTAAAACTTAGAATTTATACTTTATATTTAAGTATGAATTAATATGATGGAGCGTATAATCAATTGTAATAAGTTATTTCCTATGTTAACGTGAAGATTTATCGTATAAAATATTTTTAACGATGAAGAAAAAATTAGTAAAAAAAAAATGCATTTCTTTAAAACTTCGAAACAATTGATAAAAATTGTAAACGATCATTTATAAAAAAAAAAAAATTCTTTATTCTTCATTTTTACACGATTTTAAGTTACTGAACTTTAACTCCATTAGATGTGCAAGTACGGAAAAAAATAAAAATAAATAAAAAGTCTTTTTTCAATTTCGAATATAAATGCGAACATTTAGAATAATTCAATAGAGTATTGTTATAAGAATCCGTATAATCTCATATGTATTGTATGTTTTCGTATCAGAGTCTTTTACACTCATGCGTCATTTTATTGCGTTACGTACATGCGTCATTTTATTGTTATTTTATAAATTCAGAAGAGGGAGAAAATAAAGGATCATTAAGATTCATCATCTGAATTCTTTCAGTTCCTACATAACCTCCATGTTCACAGTCTTTTGGGTTGGATTGGTTGGATGGGTTTTACGTCTCACTAGTGCTGCGAAATGGGGAATTGGCGACGTTCTGGGACTCACCCCTAGAGGTGTTCCGGGGACATGCCATCATTGTTTTTATCCTCCATGGAGATACAGTATTTTCGGAGCGGAGTCGTTCTTATTTGTTTACGACTGGCATTCGTAAACAAACAGTAACAACAAGTAATAACGGATTTTCTCGGGCTTTAATTAGGACACAATTAATGAGTTCGAGAATATGAGAAAAAATCCCAAACTCAGAAACGAACAATTTTTGCCGTACAGAAGAGAAACTTTCTTTAGTACGTTTATTAGGATGAGTGTCAACTTTTACAAAATATGACTATACAGATCGGAAGACTATGTAAAAATTGACATTTGTAATGTTCACATTTTTTTTTATTTATTTATTTATTTAACAACTTGAAGAAATTTTGGATATTTTTACAGCATTTAATTTCAGTTCCCAACTGTAAGAAATCATTCTAGAAAATTTTATTTATTATTATTTTTATTTATTTATTTATTTAACTTTTTTCTCAAATTTTGGTGTATCTTGTTTTTAAACGACCGTGATTACATTAACCCTGAAAGGGTTTGCAATGCTTATTAAAAATGCTTACATACATTGAAACGTTTTTGTAATTGAAATTTGTCTTCGAACAGCAGTTGCAGAAATAAAGGCATCCTAAGAATTTTCCTAGGCACCTTGTTTGTAATTGTAGATATAATTTATAATCAAACTTAAAAAAACAATTAAGTTATTATATATATATAGATAGATAGATAGATAGATAGATAGATAGATATTACGATTATTTCTTGCTATCAGAGTAAAAAGATGAACTACCCAACATTTTCTTTGTTTACCCGAATTCCATGTAAGCCACAATAAAAAGGCATCAATGTATTTTTCAAAGTCAGCACACTGAAAGATTTCAAACTCGAAATCTGATTTAGGAATTCGCAGTTTTCAAAGAAAAGAAACTTTAGAGAATATTTGGTAACAAGCTACATGAACTGAAAAGAAAACGAAATTTAAAAAATTGCTTTATGATCTAGCAGAAAGGAAACAAAATTTAAATTTATATATATATATATATATATTTTTAAACTTCGTATCAAAGCGTAATAATACAATATTTCTATAAGTATTTGATATATGTTTTCCAACTAAAATATTTGTTTTAAACTATTTTCATGCTGCATTACATTTTTGTCTTTTTTTTTTTTTTTTTTTTTTTTTTTTTTTTTTTTTCTTTTGGTTTTTTTTTTTTAGTCTTACCATGATTAGTTTAAAGGTTTCTACATTGCAATTATTCTTTAGTTCTCTCAAAGAAAAATGTACTTTTATATTTTTAATTTAATAATTATTTATTGCATTTTTTTAACAGCAGATCCATCAAACATTTTGAAGTATGTATCCATCTAAAATAAAATATATAATAGCACTGCTTGGCATCAGAATTGCCTCTGAAACAATTTCAGCATATTCTTATGTAAAAGGACCACCTGAATCCTAATATGGCGCCCATTTTGCCCTATCACCCACCGTTCATTTTTTAAATGACCCCTACTTTTATAATATTTCGGTGATTTTATCGCTAAAAATTTGATTTTTAGAATGGTGAGGAATATTTTAACAGTTGAATAGCTTCTGAGGGGGATACAGAGTTGGAAAATTCTAAAACATGGACATTTGCGACAAGGAAAAATTTTTGGGGGATTTGCTACTGAAATTATGCCTTAAATATCTTATATATATATATATATATTTGTTATTAATGATATTTTTTAAACTTTATATATATATATATTTTTTTTTTTTTTGTTTTTAGGTGTTAAATTAATTATTTTTCATTCTTCAAATCAAATTCATGGTCATAAAATTATCGTACACGGAAAAAAAATTGAGAGAGGGGGTGGTATATCTAGAAAACGGTGGGTGGCTGACCAAATGGGAGTCATATTCGTATTTAGGAGTTTATTTTACATAAGAATCAGCAAGATTGGCATCAAATTTTGATTTGATATCGAACAAATACTATTAATGCACCTATTGTTCATATTTTGTGTCTATGACTTTATCTCTTCACGAAAGGTTTCATAGTGGTGTAAAAGATACCGGTGTTTGCAGAATTATCCAAGAAATATCTTTTTCTTCTCCTGGAGATTTCTATCATTAAACGTAACGAAAATATCAATTAAAAACTTTACGTTAATAAAGATATACTTTTTGTCAACTAGCAAATAGTTTCACTTAATCATTCGTTTTTCAGTCCAAAGAGCAGATTCAAAATAGCGTTGCTGCAAAGCAGGAAATGCTCTAGATACTTCCTCATATTAAAGTTATCATCTCATCTCTGTACAAAATCTCTGGCAAAAATACTAGCAGAATCATACACTCAAAGATTTACCCTTTTTTGTAGGTTCATGTAGAAATCAGTATGTTGTAAGCAACTTAAGACTTTTTTCTATATTTTCTTATATAGATTAACGCAGTACAAATTATTTATAAAATACTATTAATTAAAAAAGTTTCCTGTGATAATTGCAAACTATTTTCATCTAAGAGGAATATAATACTAAATGCCGAAAAACGGTTAATTTCGTACTTACATTTTTAAAAAAAAACGAACTTTGTTTTAACCTTTTGCCGTTCAGTGTTCCACTACATGGAACACCTAAATTCGCTAGCTTCTCCAACCGTTAAATTCAATTGCAATGCATAAAAATAGGTTTATTTTTAACTTTGAACTTTCCTGTTCACCCATAGATGACACCACTACACATGGCAATCCATGATATTTAACTGAGATGCGTTATTTTAAATCCTCGTATTTACAAGAAATTTTATACATTTTTTTTTGTGGTACGAAAAAAATTGCTTGAAAAAAATTTCTATGTGATATCGTTGGCTGTACCCTAAATTATTTATTCTATATTATTTTTTACCTTTTATACAGGAAACATACGAGGAATTGTTGAATAAAATAAGGTGTTCCATCTTCTGGAACGCTGCGACACTAGCGCTTTTCATTACGCAACCGAAAGCAATGATGAGAGAAGACAGCTGTGTTCACGTTTTCTGTTTTCCTCTGTTTGGAGGGAATGACGTTAAGCTATCATATGCTGCGAGGGAGAGTTGGTTGATTATTAAAAAAAAAAAAATCACATAACCAAGGTTTTTTTTTTTTTTTTTTGGCGGGGGTAGAGTAGCAGGCCTCCCCGTGTGTAAACCCTGGGTCATGCTAAATCTGCTACACAGGTATAATACAGTGTTTTTTAATTCATATGCAAAATCTTTTACTCATTTACGCGCTTCGCTGCGATGCTCACTTAGACGCACTTTTCAGAGCTCTAGTAACGCACTGTTCCAGCTGATGGAACACCCACAGATTAAAAACGGTAAGTACTATCTTTACAAAATTATACTTGCGTACTCCTTTAGACCTAAGTATGTAGTCTACAACTTCTTTTCTTGAAATTCCAACTTTAAAGGGTAGTGCTCTTTAAAGGGTTAAATAGTTACAGATCTCTGGTAATTTATTCCGGAATACTTTTAGCCCCTCCTTCATTCCGCACCACTTTATTTATAAAAAAGTCTTCTTCAATGCATAACTTCCATAAAATAAGAAAAAATTACTTTTAAAAAATAAGTGGTACAAATTAGAGGCGGGGCTAAAATGACTCCGGAATAAATTAGCTATGTTTATACTCGTATTAGATTATTTGTACAGTCGAAAAAAAAAAAAAAAAAAAAAGCAACACTCGACGTAACTTGGTTGATAATCGATGCACAAAATATAATAGGTATCATTCGACGGGGAATTGTGAGTATTTTCAGAAAATGACGTGAAATTTTAATTTGGAGGTCGTCTACATAATAGAACGCGCACCAACTTTGTTTTTTTTCAATTGTAATGCCCTTTTTTTTATATTTGAATTCCTGGGATTGCGACAACGCGGAAAAGTATATTGTTTGTAAATTTTACTTACTTTTTTATAGTGTTATAAAAGATCAAGATTTGAAGGTGCTCATGTTAATTTCATACTTCAAACTTTTATTCACATCTTCACAAAACATAGCTTGATCGATATATATATATATATATATATATATATATATATAATGTATGTATGTATTTACGGGATACAGTGAGAAAGCCCAAACATAATCCTTCAACCCTTTTGATTCTGAAAAATATTTTTAATTATGAAAAATATTAATAAATTCATATTCATAAAAATTAAGAATTATGACCTATATTAATTCTTACTAAATCGAATTCTAATGCTTAAAAATATGAGTGCGCAAATTTGCAGCCAATTCCAGTTATTAGTTTTCGAGATATAAATAAATCTTTCTTTTCGAGAGGCTTAGGGTGTCATCATATAAGAAGTTTTGCATGAGATAACGAAGCAAATCTTCAAAAATAACAGAGAAAATAAATATTTTTATATTTTAATTACGGGTCAAATTATATAGTAACAGCGTCAAACACAAAGAAATGAAACAAAAATGATGATTTTTAGACATTGGCATAGCTGTCAATATTTTAATTCGTTATGGAGTATTTTTAGCCCCGTCTTTATTTCGTACCACTTATTTTTTAAAGGTATTTTTTACTTATTCTATCGAAGTTATATATTTGAGAAAAATTTTCTATAAAAAAAGTGGTAGAAAATAAAGGCGTGGCTAAAAGTACTCCGGAATAAATTAAAATATTGGTAGCTATGTATTAGTTTTAGCATCAAGAGTTATTGTTTTCTAAAAAAGGCAAGCCCCGCCTTTCGTCGTTCTTCAAAACAAAACAATACAGAAAAGAAAAGTAAATGTGAATTTGAGTATTCGTGTTAAACCCCTTATTTTACGTTGGCAAAATATACGCAAGAGGCATTTACCTCATCGATCACTAGTGATAAATTTTGAATCCTTTAACCCGTTAGTAGTCGCTATAGACAGCGCCACCTATTACAGATTGCGAACTTTTTATTTAACTCGCACCAATAATTTTAAAAAGTGGTGTGATTAACGTGTCTTCGATTTTATTTGCGTTTTATATATATCAAATGCCACTTCTAAAAATTTTTGGTAGCTATTGAATAAAAAAATCTGGCAGAACTGAAGGATGGGCGGCAAATCCACCAACTTGCGACTACTAACGGGTTAAACGAACACTAAAAGAAAAAAATGGACTAAATAGGCGGGGCTTACTGTTTAAAATAGAAAAGTAGGTGGAATGTAAAAAATGTCAATTAGAAAAACCAATGAAATTTGAATGCAAGGCAAACATGTGAAATCGTTTCTTAAGGCTTAATCATTTAGTTCATATAATGCTTTATTTTTTATTTTTTTATTTATTTATTTTATTTTATTTATTTATTTATTTATTTATTTATTTATTTATTTTTTTTTTTTTTTTTTTTTTTTTTTTTTGTGGGAGGATTATTATTTTAAGAATTCTTTTAGTCTTAAAATTTTATCAATATATTTTAATTCTATTTTTTATTAATATATTTTAATTTTTATAAATATATTTAAACACCGCAGGATTTTGTCTTTTTGACAGTAAGATCCGCCTGCGGGCGTTATTTTTCCTAGGTAATATATTTCAAAACAAATTTTGCTGTATTCACATTTATAAACAAATGGGTATACATTAGAATTATATTCTTACTAATCAATATATTTCTATCCATAGTATATTTTATTTTAAAAAATATGAACACTGGGTACATATTTAAAAATTGAGTAACACATAAATTACAAAAGAAACGCCCACTGGCGGAGTTACAGATTTTCAAATGATGTGAATCTACGTCAGCGGTCGCTAAAGTGTTAACTAAGAAATTATATTTTCATAGAAATTTTAAAACAGTTCGTACAGTTTCAGAGAGTTAAACTGACCCAAAACTGGTAAGTACGATTAAAATTGTTTAATGTTTACTTCATGAAATCTTACAATAATTTATCCGAAAAGAGTTAGTTTATGCGTTATTGTATATACAATATATAATATCTATATTATTTCAGTTCGTATATTATGTCCCACCTACGAAAGAAAGTTTAAGCGTTATTGGTTATCTGTATAGCCATGATAGACACTTTTTAATTGAAAAATTGCACGTTTTTCAAAGAGCATTGTCTGAACAATCATGAGTGTATTGTATTTAAATATACCTAAAATACATTATCTAAAATAACATTGAAGTATATGCGTATCTAAAAAACTGAATTCAGGATAATTAAGGTACTGTAAAGCTGATAAGGGTTCGAGATAAGATGCGTGCCGAGTACCCGGGGCCAATTGACCTACACCTCAGCAAACCAGAAGTGAAGATCAGACATAGCACACAAGTACCAGACGATAAAAAAAAAAAAAGGAAAATAAAGCAAAGGCTAGGAAAGGCTACCAGTCGAGAAATTAATCAAAATTAAAAAGATTCATTGCAATTTAAGAGTAAGAAATACCAAATTATGGAATGTTAAAAATTGGATCTCCGAGGGCTTCCCAGAGAATGACTAACTTATTAATAGTATTATCGGTTTCCTTCATTTTGTTACGTGCGATTTTAAGTTTGATAATTAGTCCATTGAAATTATTAACTTTAAATTCCGAGGCAATGTCATTAAAAATTTCAATTAATTCTTCAATAGTGTTAGATTTAAATAATTTAGAGTACTGGAGAGGTATTGGGATAGAGGGTGTGGCCTGAAAGCATGAGGGAAATTTGGATTGGTTGAATAAGTTTCAGTTTTCTAGAGGGGCAGATTTAGTTATCAGAGTCTTATTACTGTTTTCTGGGAATATGAGACATCCTCTGTAATTAGCTAAATGATTCCCACCGCAATTACTGAATACAGGATTAAGGATTTTTTCCTCTCTAAGTGTACATTCTTTAGTTGGATGCTCCCCGGAGAATCTAAAGCATCTCACCTTCATGTTACAATTTTTTTGCGGTATGAAAATATAGTTGGTAGCGAAAATATTGGAGTGTTCTAGTAGGGTTTTTACATTTTTAATCTTGTAGTATAAAGGTTTATTTAGCTGGAAAATAATTTTTCTATGGTCAGAGTTATTAAGTTGGATTTGGAATAGAGGAAGGTTTTTTTTTTTTTTTTTTTTTTTTTTTTTTTTGTCTTAAAGCATACAAGTTGGTTGATTTTTATTAAGTCGTAATTTAATTGCGTTAAAGCGTCTTCGATATCTATTTGATTAATATCAGCGGGAAGACTTCGGATAAAAGCTTTAAAGGAAGGATTTTCTTTCTTTTCATTTTTTAGATAATACTGCACTTTCATTTCTGAAAGTTTCGCGGGGATATCGTTATGAACATCATTAGTGTTGGGGAAGATTTTAATAAAATCAACCGCTGGCGCTACAAAGAAATTGCAATGACCTCACACGTTTTCTAGATTCCTCAGAAGTTGTGAGTAATTTAATTGTAAAAATTTTTAACTGTGATAAAACACATTTAACTGTGATAAAACGGCCTTTCGGCAAAGAAATCCTTTTATTTTTACTAGGATGACTGGATTTGGGGGGCTGTTTGCTGGCGCCGTGTAGTGGTGGCTTTTGATCAAAAAGTTCATTTTCTTATAAGACTTCAAATCTGTTTTTCGTTCGGATGCAGTGTTGCGAAATTGCGCGACTTTTTTATTCAACAGCCACCAATAATTTTGAGAAGTGACATTTAATGTACATAATCGACGACTAATTGTCTAATGATGTATATTAAACATCACTTCTCAAAATCATTGGTGACTCTTAAATAAAAAAGTCGCGCAATTTGGTAACACTCTTGGGCTGTCGAAATTGATGTTAATTTTGCTATTTTTAGAGGATCGGCTGCTAGAATCAAGTTTTCTTTTAAAATGTAAATAATTAGTTTTGTTAGTACTTTGGGTAGGAAAGATCGTTTGTTTTAAAGGAGAGGAAGTATCATGTGATACCTGACAGGTATCCATCTCTTCAACGAGATCTTCGTTTCTAGTCTAGTCTGCACTTTCTATTTTACCGTAACCAATGCGGTAATCTGGGAATTGAGATATGATATTTCAGGTAGCCGTAGCAGTAAAGTATTTTATAAGTAAAGTGGTGAATTATTTAGAGATGGGGTCAGAGTGACTGAATTTGAAGTTTAAGAAATTTTCATAATCGTTATCTGACAGCCAATCTATCATAATACATTTGATTTCTTCGTACTTTCCAGCACTGTAGATCAATTTCAGTAATTCTGTGTTTGTATAGGGTATTTGCCCTGTATCTGTGAATGGCGTCGTCGGGTTCTCTTTGTATGACTGCAGTAGGAGCAAGAGAAGTATTAGCAAGCAATTGATCCGTACCGACCTTCGGACAATGGCCCTGCAAAGGGCCAATAAGAATCGGGGGATTATTGATGCTATTCTCTTTTTTCATATTAGAATTGGTTATCAATTAAACTTTACTAGCCACCGAACATCGGATCTGAGAAGAGCCTATCAGAACTAGTGGATCAATGATTTTAGGAAGCGAGGCTGCCGCCAGATGGCGGGTTTGGGAGCTACTCAGGAAGCATACTTGCCAACATCCTAATTAATATTCCGTAGTGTTGTTAGTCCCGTCCTTTTTTTCATACCAGTAATATTTTAGTGTAATATTCTCCAAATGCAAGTACGATTAAATATGAAGAAAAATACTCTAAAAAGTTACTGATGTGAAAAAGAAGACGGAACTAACAATACTACGGAATACTAATTAATATGTTGGCATGTATGACAAAGACGTCTAAACCCCTCCGAAGCAGGAAACGAACGGTAAAACACACCACTGAATCTGTAAAGGTAATAACGCTTTATATATGTTTATAATTCTTTTTTTTCTTTTTCTTGAAATATTTCCGGTACAAAACAGTAAAATTTTGTCTATTTTTTGTCGGATCTTAATTTTATTTTTCTTCATTTACAGATAACCCCAATACATTTTTGATTAAAACTCTATGAATACTAAAGAGTACACAAACGCTACTTTTCCACACTGTCAGGCTCTAACAAATTCGAATATTAAGTGAAAATTGGCTGTTGCAATTGAAAAGAACAAAGTTGGTGTTCATTTTAAAGTGTATTGTATATGACCCCTAATTCACAGTTTGAAAATATTTTCAAAAAGTGCATTCAATTTCCTGTAGAATGATGTCTATTAGATTTGCCTGCGTCAATTAATAACGAAATTACAGCGGGTGTTGCTTTTTTTTTTCCTCCGACTGTACATGACCTGTACATGATTAGATGATTACATGATTAGATTATTTGTACATGATTTGTATTAGATAAAGGGTTAACAACATTATTTATATTAGACAAAATACAAATCCTGTTGCTAACCCTTTGCCACTCCAATTTAATTTTACTCCTCTGGTCAGTGTTGCCAAATTTATAGAATTTTTATGCAATATCCACAAATAAAATTTAACTCTAACAGTTTGCTAATCGTTTATACAGTTATTCGTCCATGATATATATAAAAGATCATTATTTAAAATTATTGGTGCTAACTGAATAAAAGAGTCCTAAATTTGGCACTACTGTTTCGAGCGTTTTCGAGAGTTAGAGACGACAAAGGTTTAATATGTAGAAAGAATTACATTATTTGAAAATATTATTTCCTTGTTATCGATTCTTTTAGTACTAATTTAATCGCAGAAGTAAATTAATCTTAAGTTTGATTTATAATATAAAACTTCGTAATTGGTCAAACAATTATATGAAAAATAAAATCTTCAGAGAATTAAAAGAGATGTTTTCCCAAAGTCTGTAAACAATTACTTTAAAATTTATATTTATTTAACTTAAGAGAACTCTGAGTTCACGATTCTTAAATCTTTCGTCTATACCTATTAAAATGGAAATAAAAGTCGAAATAAACTTACGTACAGATTCAGAAAAGTTAAATAATATTATAAATATCAATTTTATATGATATTTCTGCAAAACTTTTATAGCAGTTTACGATGAATCCATATAATATTTCTTTTCAAAGAAAATAAATCTTAAAAACTTGTCTTTAATTTATTTTAATCTTAGAAAATCTTCCTGCATAATGGATAAATCCTGTAGATATATTAAATGAAGAAATCTTTGAGCTTTCCAATAAAAGTCAAGTAAATATAAACAGGAAATTACTGTGGAAAGTTTTGTATCTCATTAGTTTGGATTTTAAACTGGCTTTAAAATTATCCAGATTTAAGTTTATAACTATAGATTCAAAACTAAACTGGAAATATAACTGTAATTTGAATGTTAAAAATTGAAAAATAATAAAATTATTTCTGAACTTTAAGTTTAAAATGTGTAAAATATGATCTGGAGCTTGCGTATTAAGAGATGTTTCTGCAAAAATATTATTAAAATAAAACGGGATTATGAAATATATATATATATATATATTTCTAACAGTTAACGCCAAATTCCTGATATAGCTTGTTATTAGTTCCTCATCATACAATAGGCAGTGCTGCCAACCAAATCCGGCAAATTGTTAGCACCGCCCTTTTCCTACACCACTTAATTTTTAGAGTAATTCTCTTCATATAAATTTACGATGAATGAAGAAAACAATTACTCTGAAAATTAAGTGGTGCAGAAAAAGAGGCGGTACTAACAAATGTCCGGATTAGGTTTGCAGATCTGAATAGGTATGGGAAACTTTTGTGAACGAAAAATTTTTAGACCTAAGTAATTTTTTTTTTTTAAATCTTTTTACACGTTTTGAAGTATGATGAGTAATCAAAAAATCACGAAATCCTTCGATACCCATCGATATTCAATTACTTCTTTAAATAGTTTGTTAGTAGGTAGAGACATAATACAAAAATGAATTAGCGGGAGGAAGTCAAACTAATTTTTAAATATTGTTTATAATACTAGCCAGAATCCTATTGAATTTGAACATTCTACTATAAATCTGAGTAAATTATTCGAAATTTAAGATTTTATAAACAAGACAGAATTAGGTGAAATTTTCATAAATATTGTGTGGAATTTTTTGCATCGTAGAGAAATCAGACCAATTTAAAAGAATTCAATTGAAGAATTCAATTCGTAAGAAATCCGATTTTAAATCTTTATTAGTTATTTGTAATTAAAATTATTCTTAAAACGACAGAATGGGATAACATTTGGCATACATCTCCACTGTACGGATTATTGCATGAGGATTGCACGGATTTGCATTAACACTAAAATATGGAACTGACAACAACAAATTTACGCAGCAAATTATAATAAGGTAAACGTATTTGAGCACCAGAAATGTTATTTCTTCTACAGTTTTTTTTTTTTTTTTTTTTTTTTTTTAATGCGGCTATTTATGTATCTCTAACACCGTACTTATTGTCTGTGCGTTAACATGTTCTCATACAGGTAGTGCATAAAGGCCTCATCTGTTCGCTGTTCGAGAACAGATAGCCTAGATGTGAGGCTATTCATTCCACTCTCTTACTTAATTTGGTTATCAACGGAGTTTGTTGCTTTAGGGTGAAAGTGCCGACATTTTTTGCTACCATTATTTCCAGGAAAAAAGTTTCATTATATTTCTACAATAATTTTTTTGTTATTGAATAAGAAAATTTTACGTAAAGTAGTGTTCATTGACTTCCGTGTCTTTGTTTTAGTCTGAATAAATTACTATTAAAGGCGGAGAATATCCTGACACATTTAGATGTAATATATAAGACTCCACTTGTGAAATAAAATTTAGATATAGAATTTAAAATAAAACATAAAGACAATCAAGTTTAATAATATATTTAGGCATTTACACAATCATGGTTGCCAACATTTTATTTTATTATGGAGCATTTTAAGCCCCGCCTTTTGTTTAAAACCACTTTATTTATAGAATGCTTTTCTCCGACATGCAACTACAACAAAATAAGAAAAAATTTCTTAAAAAATAAAAGTTGTATGGAATAAAAGCGCGGCTAAAAATGCTCCGGAATAAATTAAAATTTTGGCGATTCTGCACAAGAATGTACGACACAACCGCCAGCATTACTAATTTTAAATCAGATTAATCCGCCAGTATTTTGATAAGAAAGCTGACACAATTATTTTCGGCGAATACATACAAAATAAAGTGAAAACATTTATAAATATTTTCCGGTATGAAGTCTCCATTGAAAATACCGTAGACTTTTGACACCCATGTTAAAAATATAATTCAATTGTCGTATGTATGTATTAATTATGCACCGTATGCTGATATACATCAATATTTTATCTAGTTTCAAAGTATAAACCCTTAATTGCAGAGCTGTCAACCTAATCCGGAAGATTGTTAGCAACTGCCTTTTTTCCCCTTCACTTAATTTTTAGAGTAATTCCCTTTAAATGCATTCACGATGAATTAAAAAGAGAAATATTCTAAAAAAAAGACTAGTGTGAGAAAAGAAAAGGTACTAACAATACTCCGGATAACGTTGGCGACTCTGCAATTGGCTATAGCTTCACTAAACCGATTTCAAACAATTCCCATTAAAATTGTTATTTAAATTCCTGTTATTTTAAATTAATTGTTTTTATTATAATTAACATTACAAAATTTTGAACTTATAACTAAATATTACAAACTTTTGATATTTTAATTTTCTTAAATCAATTACTACTAACACACAAGAATTATTTTCTCTTACCCGTAAGGTAGAGAAAATATTCTTTTTGGGTCAAATTTCCGAAAGCGAATTTTTGTTATATTTTTACGTTTTAAGGTGCCCTGAATCAGAAAATCATGTTTTTAGCAGTGGATCTGTGTGTGTGTGTGTGTGTTTGTCAGTGTGCCTGCCTTTTATCAGCATATTTCAAGAACAAATAGTAGCAGAAAGACTAAACTTGGTATTCTAAATGTGTATCACATAGGGATGTTACACTAAGATTTTCGTTGAGATGAAACAAATAGTTCCTGTACAGGAACACCCAAGAGAATTCAAATACATTACATTTATGGAAAAAATGCAGGTAAGCAGAGTTTTGCATCTATAGACTTCACTAAACCAAATGAAATTAATATATATATTTTATATGCTTAAAAACATGTCTCATGCAGAATATGGTAGGGAAATCATTCACTATTCATTTACAGGGCTACAAAAAAGAACGAGATTAGAGTACGACAATAGTTGAAAGTTGATAGAAGTGTATTTAAGATTGTGCCGTGCATTATTACTATAGGATTATATTTTCGTACACCATGTGGTCTCTACATAATCTTCAAAAAATATACAGGCTGCAAATATTTAAGCGATAACATTCTTTTTTATTGTTTGTGAAAATGCTTTAATATAATGTGTTACCATGTACAGGAAAGCTGCTCAGGAATTGAAATGAATTCCTCATAGACATATGGTAAATAATGTATGTCTTTAAGCTAAATAGTCATCGCTTGTTTTTTGTATATTCACACGTTTCGAGGCTTCCTGATTACTGAAGTCAAGTTTTTTAACGTTTGATCTTTGTGTCTCTTAGAATAACTTAAAAACGAATAATTTCAGGAGATCCAAATGTTGTATTTTGCAGTTAATATAAGTTTGTCGCTGGAAAGGTTTGATAAAGATTGATAAGTTTCAAGGAATATTGCGTGTGGAAGTTGAATAATTTTAAGTGAAATTTTAATTTTAATAACAGATTTAAATTCTATATAAATGTACATTCAGTAATGGAATGGGGTGTTGAAGGGAGCTACCGCCCCTCACACAGAACTAATTATCATATAAAACTCTTCTGAAGCCTAATTTGAATTGTTTAACATAGGTTTACATAACAGTACTCGTTATCTTACCCCTTAATCTCCAACCTGTATTTATAGTAAATTTCAGGGAAGAGAAAGTCGTGTGTGTGACACACAAGATTATTTTCGTTAATAAGTTGGTCTCGAAAGCAATTTTCTTTAAAGTGCGCTTTGGTGCAACAAAATAGTTTTGGCTGCAAGACTGGTCATTTTTATAACAATTTTTCAATTCATTTTTACATAATTAGTTATTACATTTAAGATTTTATTATGTTATGATAATACATGTAAAAAAGTTCTCAGTATATATAAATATATATGTATATATTCATACGTAGAAAAGATTTAAATTAGAGAAAATAAAACTAAAAATATAAAGGTTAAAAGAGTGTAAATTTCTGAAAGTGTAATTGCTAAGACAATGTGCGATATATTGTACCTGAATAATAATTACTGAAATAAAATTTGAATGTGTTCGAGAGCAATATTAGACGACTTCATAGTTTTTATTCTATGTGGCATTTAAATGACAGTAGGTAAACATAAATAAGTTAAATAGCCATTCATAAAATCAGATTAAATTGAACATATATTTTTAGAATTATTGCAAATATTTTACCCCATTATCAGTAGAAGGATTTGCAATTTCCTGCTCCAATAAAAGATTTTAGTTTTATATACATTTTAGAAACCGTACAAATGTATTATTGTGAGAATAGAGTATAAAATGTTGACATTTCAGAAACTATTTTAGGGATCGAATAATTATACCTGCCAACTTCCTAATTAGTATTCAGTAAAATTGTTAGTGCCCGCCCCTCTTTCCACGCCACTCTATTTTTAGAATAACTTCCTCCGTGTGTAATTATAATTAAATAAAAAAGAAGAATTTTCTAAAAAAGACTAATGTAAAAAAGAAGGCAGATACTAAAAGTTTTACGGAATAGTAATTAATATGTTGGCAGGTATATAATATTTATTTTGCAGTATAATTTTAAAAATGAATACAGTGCACAATTTTCAAATATGATATACTTACTTCCAGAGTGATGTCAGCATAATGTATGTCTTATACATATTTTATTTTTGTGATTATACATGTCAAGATATCCATTTTGCTTTAAATGTAAAACACCAGATGAACAAATAACAAAATTTAGTTGGATAAATATTAATGATACTGAATATTGTATCTGTGTATATTTCTTAACTAACAGAATAATATGTTTTGGAAATGCTTCGTTTCAAATACGGCTTGACACATCACGAACTAAGCTTCTAAATTCATGTCAGCTGCCAATTTTATACGTCACTTATTTAATACGGATACTAGATTTAATGCTATATTGCTTCCCTGGTAATTAGAGTAACGACAAATGAAGAAATAACGCTAAACACATCACAGTTGAGTTTCTAAAAATATAGATAAATGTTATGCAAAATATTAACTTCTAGAGAGAAAATATATCTCTGCACTTACTGTGATGAGAGTATAGCAAATATTTCTGAAATTAAACGAGAAACAAAGGAATATAATTAAATTTTTAATTCAGTTTTTGCTTCATGTCATATATATTTTTTTAATTATTGATAACAAAAAGCGTATCGATACGTAAGTAAGAAAAATAAATGCGGAGCAGTCTTTGGGGACTGCCGAAAGAAGTGAAAACTATGTAACTTGTGAATTGTATCGTCGAGCTATTAGATTATTATTTTTTAATTATTTTTGGTTTGTAAAGAAGTGTTAATGACCAATTTAAACTTTAATCATTTAAACTTTAAATTTATATTGAAAGTAAAAAGAAGAATATAACAGTCTGTATAAAAACACGTGCTTGTACTTTGTGAACTATGTATATACTGTGGAAAAAGTACATACATACATAGAGTATTGAACTAGAAAGAGACAGATGCCAGTATCCAGTATACTACTCGTATAAGTATACATTTTATACATATATATGTATGAGGCATGCCGCGCCGTGCGCTACATATATGGATATATATGTTGAGAAATATTCTCTTTGTATATATATAATGTATACTAATAACGCACGGAGGTATATCTATGTACATATATACAGAGTATACATATAGCTCATGGAAAGCGTTCGGTGACGATGATGCGAGTTCCATGATTTTTGTTCACCCCAAAGTGCTCAACGCGCCTAAAGAAGTTGTCACTTCAAAAAACTCTTAAACTCTTAAATGTCTTTAAACTCTCTTTTAATATAAATGTAAATAGTAAAAAAAAAAAAAAAAAAAAAAGAGAACTACCATGTTTTGCCCGCTTTACTGGTCACTATATTTAAATGAATTCTCGAAATTTCGTATAGCATATTAATACAAAAATCACAAACAAAATTAAAAATCAAATCATAGAAATCGGCAAAACAACTTATCTGAGGTTTATCATACCTAACTCATTTTAATTTCACTAACACGGAAGTAAGGGCAAATAACCCCATTCCCGAAAGCTAACCCATATACCAAAAATTGTTTTCCTGAGTAATTTTGAAAACTCGTAAGCTTTAAATTATTTTTTAACTTCTCCCTCACGGGGGGAAGTTGAAACTTTTGCAAGTTTCCATCTAAGTGCATGTTACATACCCATAATCAAGACCCACATACGAAAACTCGGCATAAGGAGACGATTAGAAGAAGATTTGAACTTAAAAACGTATTTTTTGCCCCCTTCCCCATCCATATCAGATGTTGAAATCGTAATTTTGCAATACTGATTTTTAAAGTGTGTTGGGTACAGATAACCAATCGACATACCAAATGTCTCCTTCCTGAGATAATTTTTAAGTCCGTTACACTTGGAAACGTGTTTTTTCCTAACCCCCGCCCTAATAAAGGGAAGTGGGTGAAATTTGTGGAATCCCTTTATAGTGTCTTTTCAGAATAGATATCCAAATCACACGTAAAAAATCCTCTTTCTGAGATAATTTGGAGAGAGTTACACTTGGAAATGTTTTTTTCGCCCTCCTCGCCCTTAATGGGGGGAAGAGGATAAAAAATTTCGCAATATCTCTTTATATTGTGTGTTGAGCATGCATAACCAAAGCACTTTAAAAATTGCCTTCTTAGATAATATAGAGCAGACTTACGCTTCAAAGCGTATTTTGCTCCCACCTTCTTTGAAATGGGAGAAGATGAATTTCCAAAATCCCATCACCGTGGATGTTAGACACACAGGACTAACCAAACTCCGAATTTCGTGTCCGATACGTAAACTCCAATATGTTTTCCATTTGAAATTCACGGCAGAAAGGGTACCCCGCCCCCTTAAAAAATAAATAAATAAATAAATAAAATAAAATAAATAAAACTTAAAAATCTCAATAAACTTTTTTTTTTTTTTTCATTTTGGTAATATTTTTTTAAGAAGGCACAAGGTAAAGACTGTTAGTATACATATGGGAGAGAGCAAAGAAAGAGGCTGAACTAATTAACATATGAAAAAAAATGTACTGTAACATATGTACAATAATAAATATTTACGCATAAACGTATGACCACGTAGGTCTAAATAAAATATAATTTTCTGCTTAGGACACATTTAAAAATTAATATAACATAAAAACACAAAGGTATATACCGAGCTACCAACCTATTTCGGCAGATTGTTTTACCGTCTCTACAAAATTATTTTTAATATTTCCAATTAAATCATTTAAATTTTGTCTTCAGCATTCGATGTAGTAAATGCCATTGTTATTTAAGCATACCATCGTCATTCATAGAGCCAAATACGAATATGCAAACTAGTTTTTTTTTTAATATTGTTTCCGCGATATAGAGGCGGGGCTTCATTTCTTTTGGAATCATTTCACAATCTCTCGCCTGCATTGCGATACTTTTATGAAAAAGTAAGCCATTTTGTATAATAAACATCGAAATGTGGCTTAGAAAACAATTAGAATAACATAAAAGTAAATTAAAATAGTTTTTCTTCAAAATATATACAGATATTTACTCACAGAGGCATACTTGCCAACCATCTCATTAATAACCGTACAATTTTTAACGCCCCCTAAAAAATCTCCCCTTTTCTCACACCACTATATTTTTAGAGTTATTCTCTCCAAATGTTGTTACGATTAAATAAGACTAAAATTACTCTAAAAAATTATTGGTGTGAAAAAAAAGGCAGGTACTAAAAATTGTACGGTTCATAATGAGGTGGTTGGCAAGTATGCAGAGGATACAAATTATAACAAGTGATGGCCCCCTAACAGCAATAAAAAATGAAATATCACTGTAACTTAAAAACAATGTTAGGAACGAGCTGTAAATTTGGAACCCATGTTTTTGATGATGCCCGTTCTATTCGGGCAAAAATTAACATTAGGTCATAATTCATATTTTTTTCAAATATGAATTTAACCCGGTAGCAGGCGCGTCGGGTCTTACAGGCCCGTTCGTTCCAAAAACCCCTCGTAGAAACACCCCTTTTTCTCGGATCTGGTCCAGATCCACGCTAGCTGTATTCAAGGTCATCATCTTTCTGAGGGTTGGAATTTCCATAATTTCCATAATTTCTTTTTTGTTGTTTGTTGATATATTGGATTTTCGGGTCTTTCAGGTCCGACGCGCGTGCTTGTTTTTTCCGATCGCCGTAAATTATCGTAGAAGCATGCGGCTGGTACCAATCGATCTGTATCAACGTCTAGTTTTTAATGGTGTAGTTCAATTAGGGGTTATCTGCATATTAAAACAGGTATAAACTTCATTTTTTTTCAATGACGACCCCTATTTTTGACCTCATATTCCGATTTTTGAGATCAAGGCAGTTCGGAAACCTTACCTATTTATACACTTTAAATCAAATCTAAACAGAGTTACACGGAAAAATGTGTTAGGGGACCGTCTATACATTTAGAAAAAATAATTTTTGATCTACCACGCAATATACATTATTTATTAAATTTCACACCGGAAACAAAGTTCAGAAATGCTTATTATAAAATAAAAAAAAAAAAAACAATTTTAATTCGCAAAACTTTCTGTGCTAGTTTATGAATTAAAAGATTTTTATTGGTTTCTATTTATTAAACATTGAATAGTAAAATACATCACTTCATACGAAGAAAATTAAATAGCTTGAATCATATGAACCCTTCAATACAATGTTGAATTACAAAAATCTAGGTACCAATGTAAAAGAATAATAGTAATAATGATAATAATATTAGTAGCGGTTAAAAGAAAAAAAAAGTGTTTAATATTTAAGGAAAAGAATTATTTACTTCTTGTTGGGTATATTTTTATTTTATACAGTAAGCCCCGCATGAAAGTGTTACAATAAAGTTTTACATTTAATTTTAGGCGTACAAACCAACAATAGATAATATACAAAAATATAGATAAGAAGATATAAACTAAAATCTGAGAAAGGATATTTAATATTTTCGCGACTATTGATGTAGTTTCACGTCATTTGGAAATCTGTAACTCCTCCAGTGGGCGTTTCTTTCAAAATTTGTGTGTAACGATATTTCTTAAGAATATTCCTTATATTCATATTTATATAAACAAAATAGTATGAAACAAATACTTTCACTAGAAAAAGTATAATTATTGTGTATATTCATATGAAAATAAATATGGATATAAAAAAACGGTTTCCTATTGCCTAGAACGAATATTCCCCGTTCTGCAGTAGTCTACTGTACTTGAATTCTTAATTTTAAATGTGTAAAACCTATATCTTTAAAAGTTATAAGACATATTACTTAGTTTTAAATTCTTTTTCCGTGATAAATGTTTCGTCAGTTTTACGCCTTGATTAGAATAATCGAAAATAAATAATATTGCGTTTTGTTTCAATAATAGATTTTAAAAACTTAAAAAAAAAAAAAAAAAACACTACATTGTTCGGTATTAAAAAAAAAAAAAGCATTTAATAAAAAGCAAGAAAAACAAAAGTATATTTCACTGCATATTGCTCTTTCAAATGATAATCCTCGTCCTACCGCATTTTCTAAATCATGATATATAACTTGAGATGCACGAATCCTAGAATATTCAAGTTAAAAACAAAAGACAAAAGGGATAAAATAGAATTTTAGCAGTGAGAAACTAGAAAAAGTTATGTAATATTTAAGAACAAAGACTTAACATTTCAGAATCGAGTAAACTCCTTTTTGCAACGAAAGCCACGCCTTTACAGAATTTTTCTAAAACTTTACATTATAAAACAAAATTATTTTACATACTTCCAATTAAATCATTTAAATTTTGTCTTCAGCATTCAATGTAGTAAATGCCATTGACATTTATGCATACCAGCGTCACATATAGAGTCATATACGAGTATGCAAACTAGTTTTTTTAATACTGTTTCCGCAATATAGAGGCGGGGCTACATTTCTTTTGGAATTCTTTCCCAATCTCTTGCCTACATTGCGATAATTTTATAAAAAATAAGCCAATTTGTATAATAAATATCGAAATGTTCCTTAGAAAACAATTATAATAACATAAAGGTAAATTAAAATAGTTTTTCGTCAAAATGTATAGAAATATTGACTCACAGAGGATACAAATTATAACAAGTGACGCCCCCCCCTAACAGCAGTAAAAAATGAAATATCACTGTAACTCAAAAAATAATGTTAGGAACGAGCTGTAAATTTGGAAACCCATGTTTTTGATGATGCCCGTTCTATTCGTGCAAAAATTAACATAGGTCATAATTCTTTTTTTTTTTCAAATATGAATTTATTAATAATTTTCATAATTCAAAAAATGTTTTTTAGCAAAAATTTGCATGGAATATGTTTGGGTCACTTCATTCTTACGAATAAAAAAAAAAAAAAAAAAAAAAAAAAAACAGAATTTAAATATCATAATTATTTTGGAAGATATGATTTAATGTTTGTCACATTCATTTAACATTAGCATCCCCAAACTTTGACAGCTTATAACTCTATGAAAAATTGAGCGAAATATATAAACTATACCATTTTTCGTGATGATTTGATCCAAAGAATTCAAATAAATTATAAAAAAGTGGGGGTTACCATTGAAAAAAAGGAAGTTGGTGTCAGTTTTAATACGTAGACGACCCCCTAAGTAAAATCTAACTTTAACATTATAAACTAGACGTTATTACAAACTGATCGGTACCAGTCGCATGTTTCTACGATAATTTACGGCGAAATTAGGTGGGGGGGGGGGGCTTTTTTTTTTTTTTTTTTTTGGCTGACTGTACAGTGGCGCACAAGGCACAAGGAATGAAACAAAATTTTTTATTTCCTAAATCAACGATATCATAGGTAGAGAATTTTTTTTTTTTAAAATGCCGGTATGAATTCTGTGCCAGTGTTTCATTCCTGACATTATAATCCGTAAAAATGCCAGTTATCTAAATACTGAAATATATACTATTTGCCTATATTATATATAGACATATATAATATTTTGTGTACTTCGATATAGAGTTTTCATTTGCATTTCTCTACATTCAATTTATATTAAGTAAATATTATACTTACCAAGGTATTGGTCACATTTAAACAATAATTATACTTTAATATATATATAGTTAATTCTTTATACTATTGTTATTAATATCTGTAGTAACATTTTTAGTATAAAAGGGATTGCAAAATAATTCATCTATTGCACAATAGTTTCCTTTGTAACATTTATCAAAAAGATATAAAGAGCACATGATCAATTTATGTGCAAACGAAGTAATACAAAAGAATACAAACAACGAAAGGAATTCTTTCCTGTCCAGACATTTCCTTTAAATCAAGGAAATTTCAATGTTTTTCTAAGAAGCAGCTGAGCTTGACACTGCAGTGTCAGCACTCTTACAGAATGCTTATTCGGTTTTATGGTAAAGAACTCTGAATAGTAAGCAGATTTGAAACGGATGTAA
The DNA here is from genome assembly GCA_963930645.1 of Salticus scenicus. NCBI lineage: Eukaryota > Metazoa > Arthropoda > Arachnida > Araneae > Salticidae > Salticus > Salticus scenicus. Next base: position 130,386,987 of record OZ005656.1, on the reverse strand, counting down.
CTTTAAAAATATCTCTTATTTATCTGATGGTAGAATTTTTTCATGGAATGTGTGTGTGGTAAATTTTATTTTGGAAACATGTCTGAAACAATGGTGAAGATAATTCATATCATTTATATATATATTTAGAAAGAATATTTTTTTTCTTAAACTTTTATAAAGTCATTTTAGTTAAAATAAGAAAAAAAAAAGATTATATGGATATGATTAAAAAAAAAAAAAAAAAAAAAAAGAAGAAGAAAAAAAGAAGAAGAAAAAAAGAAGAAGAAAAAAAGAAAAGAAAAGTAGAAGAAAGGGTAAAAGAAAAATCAATGCATGCAAAATTTAAAGGTAAAATATCGTTTATAAATACAGATTACAATAATAGAAATTATAGGTGTGTATTTTACTGCTCTAAGCAATTCCATAGTTACTCGTATTATCATTGTGGTGTAGGAATTACATTTCTCTGTTGTTTTGAAATAAAACTACGGTAGCCAGTGATCGCGTACTCTATACAGGTGAAAATAGACAGTCATGTCATCTCATTTAAATTGTATATTTACACAAAAAATAACTAAGGTGGTGAGGCCTAGGCAAGTTGCTTTCAAGAACTGAAAGTAGAGATGACTGTCATCCTGATAAAGAATATTTTCGGAGATTTAGGAATTTCATATTCATTCTGAGTTTAAAACGCAGACGAAACAAAGATGAATTAACTTACTCGACATCAATTATATAAAGTTAAATATTATGGCAATGCATTTTATAAGGTCTGCCGAAATGTTCTGTCCTTTTGATTTAAAATAATGACATAGAAAATTTATCCTTCATGTTACTTAAGACATTCTTGGGTAACTTTAAAGTTCAGAGTTCGAGGAACATAGTTTTGAAGTTTGGAGGACTAACGTCCTGGGGTTTCAGATGACCGACGATGTAAGAAGGTTCACCGTGATGGTAAGTTATATATATATATATATATATATAATAATTCGGGGAAGCGTTTAAAAGGGGAAGAGAGAACGTGTTAGATCACAGCCTCCTAAACTAGTTGCCTTCCACGTGACTCGGAAACTTGGCAACAGTTCAAGCGGTAGACAGCGCCAACTGGTACAGATTGCGCGACATTTTATTCACCTGTGACCAATAATTTTAAGAAGTTATATATGATATACATAATCGACATTTCTTCGATTCTGAAATTAAACATACACAACACTTTTGGTAGACCTAATACTTTGCATTTTACTTCATTACAAAAATAGAACTTATAGTGATAGTTACAATTTTTATTCTGTACTAAAAACTTATGCAAGGAAAAAAGCAAAAACTACATAAAGCTATGTTCATCGAGCAACGATTTACAAAAAGTTGCATATATCCGGTTGTCATATAACCTGGACATGTATATGAAAATTATTCTACAAACTATTAGTGATTTCGCCAAATGGAAGAACTTACCTTATGGTAAATTTAAATTTAATGAAATGATCACCTTTCGTCTCTAGTAACATGACACTCACCAAGAAAAATTTGTTAAACTCAGGCACCTCAGCAGTCATTATCTTGTATGCCGCTTTGTTTTAATAGTAATCTTCATGAATCGATTTTAGTACATATCATTGAAAGAATAATATAAAAATTGCATTATGAAAAAAGTGGTATTGAAGTTAGTGACTGCTGAGAACTCTGCAAACTGCAACCAACTTTATTTTCGCTAGCAACCCCGAGCGTAACGTCAAGGGTAACTTCAAGGATAACTTCAAGGGCACAGTCGGATGACTGTGCAAACTTCTTTTAAAAATATCTATCTATCTGTATCTATATATATATATTGAATAGGGGAAGTCGGGGTAATAAGAGACAAAAGGGGTAATAAGAGACAAAAAATATTAATAAAATCTATACTATTAATCTAACTAACTTGAAATAATTGTGTCGTATTAATTTCGTTAAATGGACTCCTCTTGATTTTTTAAGTGATTTTTGAACTTAATTTTTTTGTTTAAAAAAACATTTAAATTTTCATTAAATCCTTCTTCCTAATAACCCCGCGTGGGGTAATAAGAGACCAGGCTTGTAACTGTCCATATATAGCAATGTAAAATCATGTGGGTAATAAAAGACACCTAGAAACAATTCTGAATCAGCCAATAGTTTTTAATTTTTATTATTTACAACCATTCAAAAAATATGTTTTCTCGAAAATTAACTGTCATAAATGTGTTTGTGAAATTCATTTCTTTTAATATTAAGCCTTAAATAATATAATATTGTACTTAATGATAGTTCTACATAATCAACATAACATAGGGGTTAACCAAAAACATCAATATAATTTTTAAAGTGGGCAGAAAATATTTTACTCATTTTCTAAAGTGTAGTCGAAAATAGCCAATAAACCGTATCTTTGAAATGTATACAAGCGAACAAAATGTTATAAAAAAATTTCTAGTAATTATAAATGAATTTATTTATTATGTAATGAAGTATTAATGACTAAATACTAACTTATAGACATTCTAAACATAAATTTACATAATCATAAACCTTAAATATGGGCTAGCCTAATGAGTAAAACTGCTTTTTGATTTAAAGTGAAAAAAAAAGTTCTCTCGGTAAACTTAGACTAGGCCTAACACTAGGTAAACTCCTCGTAAACTAGTCAGCAGAATTAACAGGAACTACAATGGGGGGGGGGGGCACAGGAATTAACAGTGGGGGTAATAAGAGACTCATTTCTCTTATTACCCCCACAAAAAATGAGAATGGGGTAATAAGAAACATGCCTAGAACATGTAAATGAAGAATGCTTTAAAGGTTTTAAAAAATTGTACATCAAAAGTCATAGTCTTGGTCAAAAGGTTACACATTAATAAATCCCAAAGATCTAACCAGCAAAAAAAAAAAATTACAAAAAATGTAGAAAATGTCACGAACTTTTAGGGTAAGTTCAAAGTGAAGGTTTTTTTCATCGTATAAAAAGAAATTCAAAATGTGATATAAACTTCTCAATAAGTGTATTGTAGCAAAGAATACACATGATACTTAATATTACATATTTTTAAAGTTGTCTAAGTATATTTTTGGAGGTTGTTTTGACTGCGTCTCTTATAACCCCTGTCTCTTATTACCCCGGCTTCCCCTAACAGTTTTTTTTTTTCCTTCCTCGTAAAAGAAATGTTTAAAAATAAATTCTTAAAATAATAATAATAATAATAATAATAATAATAATAATTAATCATATAGAATTGAATTTAGAATATTAACTGAACAGAATATGATGAATTGCTTTGAACAATGTATTTACTTAATTTTGTATTATTAATTTAAAATAAACTAAGATTTTTGTTGAACAAAACGTATGTTATGAAATGACATAACAATTGTGTTACTAAAATCCAATTTTATATCTTTCCGAAGATTTCCCCACGTGCCACTGAATGCCGAAAGATGTGGTAGGCATCAAAAAATGCGAAGTAATCCAAGAATTCCGAGTTGATCATTTAAATAAAATTATTCCAATTAGTTAAATGATATCAACTTGAAATTGAAAGCGAACGCAAAATAAGTAGCACTACGAACTGCTTAAAAAAATGCCCGGCTACAGCATCATCCAACTGCCAGATGTGGTTAGGCGGCACACTAAAACCAGAGGATAGATTATAAAAACATTAGAGTCCGAAATTATAAGTAATCGCCGGAAAAAAGATTTTGAGCGATTTTAATATATCTTGTTTTAGTTTTGATTTATGAAGAATGAAATGATATAATAAATTCTTCTTCTGTTTTTTTTAATTCATTTAAATACAATGACCAGAGAAGATGGGAAGGCCTGTTAGTTCTTTAATATAACTTGAACTTGGATGTTTAGAAATCCTTTTAAAATTCAAAACATGTCTGCATATGTCGGATCTTGTGATTTTTTTTAATGCAGTACTGACTATCCGATCTTATTTTAATGTTATGCATGATTCGATAGTCAATGACTACAATATAAAAATACTTTCAGGCATCTCTCTCATCAGGGATGGGATTATAGGGCATAAATCTGACTTTCAGTGTTAAATCTGGAAATTTTTTTAATCAACTTCAATTGAACCCTGATATGATCCACTGTACATTTTGAAGTAAAAGCATGATTTTACTTTTTTTTTTTTTTTTTTTATGAAATATTTTTTTACAGGTGTAGTTAAATAACAAAACATTAACAAATTTTCATTAATATGTTTTCATGTATTTCTGAACTCATATTGAATGAACGGTAATTATTCTTAATTATATTTTTTGTTAGAACCTCATGCCTCTACATTACCAAGAGTCACGTTTCATCCACCTCAAGTCAGAACTGAGGAAGGAGCAACAGCCCAACTACCATGTGTAGCTCAAGGAAGTCCACCTCCTACATTCAGGTATTTTTAAAGCATAACCTCCGAAACTAGATGCCTGTCGTGTTGCTCGGAAACATGGCAACAGTTGAAGAAGTAGACAGCGCCACCTGGTACAGATTGCGCGACTTTTTCATTCAACTGTCACCAATAATTTTAAGATGTGATATATGATATGCATAATCGACGTGTCTTCGTTTCTATTCGCCTTTTATGTATATCAAATTCCACTTTTAAAAATGTTTGGTGGCTGTTGAATAAAAAAGTCGCATAATCTGTACCAGATGGCGCTGTCTACCGCTTGAACTGTTGCCACGTTTCCGAGCCACGCGACAGGCATCTAGATTAGGAGGCTATGGTTAAAGTATAACAGGGATCGTAGTCTCCGCTTTTTTTTCCAGGACACTTTCAGAAATGAGAAAATTATACCTTTTATACTATCACTATTTTTATACAATTATATATATCCTGTTTAATTACGACTTATTTCGAAAGTACAATAAAGACTTGTAAGAATGAAAGTGGTGGCAAAACGGGCGGAAATTTCTCATGTTTGAATGTGTCATGAACAAAAAGGCGGAGATTACGACCCCTAGCATAGTCTCAGATTTTTAACTACCACAAAATTCTTAGAGAAACTTTTACTTTATTTAAAATCAAAATTATTTAAATTGAATAAGACAATGAAATCTATATTAAAATAATGGTATTCAAAATGCATGAAATTTGGCTGCTCTTGTGAGAGTTGCATATTTCTAGCAACCTTTTGGCCAATCATTCCGTTTAATAAAAGTGTATAAATTGTAATTCGAGAAACATGTATTAATCTCAACCTTTTATTTTACTTTATTTTATTTTATTTTCTAATGTCATTTAAAGGAATGATTTAATTACCCACTAAAATCTATCCAGGTACAATTTATAGTAAATTAAATAGTATGTCTTTTTTAATGTAAGTAGTGTCGTGTTAAGTCCATTTTAAAAAAACGTATAAATGGCTATTCTAAAAGTAATGATTAGCTCGTAATTCAGAGCAACTTTCGCTCATTTTTTATTGTTGGATTAATGTTTGGTAACAGTCCTTATTTTACAGTGGCTTCTGCGTACAATGACTATTATTAATAGAAATATCTCTTTAAAATAAGTTATCTCACGCATGATAAAAAATGTTAACTATAATTTTTCTGTGTATGTTTGCGATGAAAGCATTTTAAAGATTCTAATTTTATTAATTATATAAAAATTTAATATACTTTTATCATTATAAATGTACGAAAAGAAAAATATAATACATAATTTCATAAGTTTTGTTTCCATTTTGTCAAAGAAAAAATTATGTTCATTTTAAAGTTTGTCAAATAAGGAAAAAGAGAAGAATCTTATTTTTCAAAAGCTTCGCACAGTCAATGACAGGTGAAGCGATTAATGACTTTTAAACTTTCTATCCGCCTAAAAATATTCTAAATATTCCTAGAGAATTTCATAAAAATAAAAAGACTCCCTCCCTTCTGTATTTTATTAACTTTACATATGCAAAATTATTTAGTGCATAAAGAATCCTAAATAGTCATAAATAAATGTATGTATTATTTATTATTATTATTACTATTATTATTTTATGAAATTATTGTGTGTTAATTAAACAACAAAAACTGTGTTACACATAAGGGAGGAACGAAAAATTAAATTTCCCAAATTGTTTCGTAATGGCGAAAAAATGTGACGCAACCATATAAAAAGCATATCCTAAAATATTTTTAATTTACTTTTATATACCCGGGTATTTGATTTGAATTTATCAAAATCTGATCAAACTTTTTACTATCTAGATTATTACATTCTATCATGATTTAAATTTTGTCAAATTGCTTAACTAATAGAGAAATAAATGGGGACCAACCTTCCAAAAAAAGCGTCCTAAAAAAATATAATATATATAGAGAGAGAGTCTATCTAATTCCCCATTTTATTTGAATTTCTTAAAATCTGATCAAAACGTCTGTTTATTAGATCATCGTCGCCAGATCAGACGACTGAATGGTAAATCGTTATCCTTGCTATAGACGTTTTAGAAACTATTAAAATAGAAAACGAAATGATAGTAAGAAAAAAATTTAAACTCCATTATGCTTCTGTAAGAAAAAGAAAACTTTTCCTCGAAGCCCTGTTATAGCACACGAGTTAGAAGATAGTAATAAAACAGGCGATAATTTAGACTGTGTTCTTAACAGCTAAAAGTGTCCAACATAAAGACAAATTTCAGCTTACCATCTTTGTCAAAAGCATGTAAAGAGGTTTGCACCTGATGGTAGAAGTGCCATTTTTAAGAATACCATACAACACTCAGGCCGTAGAACGTTCCATTAAGACATTAACATAGGTTTCTATGTAGGTAAGTGAAAAAAAATCTGCAGGTCTCATGATCTCATAAAATCAGAAATAAAGGAACTTGAAGCCAAAATTCGACACCAAACGTAACATTAATCTATAATTTAACTAGTTTTGTACGTGTTTTATGTTTAAAGACCAGCATATTTTTAATAAATTACTAATATTTTGGCCCTTAAAACTTTATTTATTCCCAGTAAAAAATGTTTTATGTAGAATTCATTAAAAAAAAAATCTTCGTTCAAGTCTCATATGTACAGTACAGCATCAAAAGTGTAAAGTCTTAAACAAAATGCTCGGATAGAAGGGAAATAGTCCCGTAATTTCTGGTATATAACTCGCAGGTAAGATGTGTCATTTCTCCACCAGAATTTTTATTTAATAGAGAAATCTATACTCTTTCGAAGGAAGAGCTCGTACAAATACAAATTTATTTATCAATTAAAATTTCTGGTGCAAAACTGGATTATCTAACTTGTGGGGTATCTACCAGAAATTACGGTAATTAAAAATACCTAATGAATTTCAGAATCATCTAAAGGTGGATCACGCTTTGATCACTTTTAGAAATGAAAATTAAAAGAAAAAAAAATTACCATATGTGAACGTTCCACTCTATTTCACATGTTTAATCAATGTCGTATTCTCTGACAGTTTTTTTAGGACATTGTCAAGAATGAAAAATTCCCCCTTTTTTTGTCACTATTAATTCCATGCAGAAAATCTTCTGGTTTATTTATAGCAATGGACCATGATTAAACAGGGTAGAGAATATTTTATAAAAATAGTGGTAGCAATAAATGTGAAAATTCCTCATTCATGAGTGTGTCCTGAAGAAAAAAAAAAAAAAGAGCGGAGAGTACGACCCCTGATTTAATAAATGAAACTACCGCAAAAACTGGCGTATGAGCCGCGGCCGATACTGCCAGACTGAGGGAATTTTTTATTCAATAGTTACCAATAATTTTTAAGAATGAGACGACTACACTTCGAAGTGATTAGACAATCGTTATAATCAAATTTTAGTGGTAGCTATGGAATAAAGCACCGATTGCGGCCCATACGCCGGTTTTTACGGTACTTGCATTATTATTTAATACTGACTAACAAACAAAAAATCATATATATATATATATTTTTTTTTTCCGTTAGCTTAAAATTGTAGGAACGCTGAGTAAAAAATATCCATCCTGATCCTAATATATAACTGACACAGAAAAAAAGCAATTTAATGCATTTCTTTATTAAGCTACACATTAAACATATTATTTTATTTTCAAAAAGCTGCACGAATTTGCCCTAACAAACATCTATTTTTCACTTATTTTCTCCCAGGTGGATGAAAGATATCAACGGAATTCTGACGCCTGTTAAAGAAGATGGAAGAGTATGGGTTCATCAAGGTGTTCTAAATATTAAAAAAGTAGTTCGCTCAGATGCTGGAAAATATCAATGCATGGTAAGGAACAGCATTGGAGAACGGAGGATTGAGAGTACACTCATAGTTACAGGTATGTTTAAACGTGAAACCATAGCCTCCTAAACTAGATGCCTTCCGCGTGGCTCGGAAACTTGTCAACAGTTCAAGCGGTGAGATTTGATATATATATATAATGCCAATAGAATCGAAGAAACGTCGATTAAATATATAATATATCACTTCTTAAAATTATTTGTGGCATTTGAATGAAAACGTCACGCAATCTGTACCAGGTGGCGCTGCCTACCGCTTGATCTGTTGTCAAGTTTCCGAGTCACGCGGTCGGCATCTACTTTAGGACTCAATATCACTTTTTTAAAGAGTATTTTTTATTTATTTTTTACTTTAGTTAATCATAATTATACATTCAAGGAAATTACTCTTAACACATTGTTGACCTGTTAGGGGATAACTGGTTTCATTAGAAAGGAAAGCCCTACCTTTAATTGTTCCACTTAATAAATACATTATTTTTAAAATGATTTCAGCATTTGTGTTTAGTTCATTGAGTGCTATCGGTGTATACATTCTTCAATGGCAATTAATACATCAGTTCGTAAGGGTAAAATTTAAGTAATTTAATCACAAATACGAAAAATCCTTTTGCTTAGTAATGTAACTTTTTATAAAAATAGAAAAAGGCGTGGCTTACAAATAAAATTTGAAAAAAATATACGGGCATAAAAATGTTAAGAAAGAAAAGTACTTCTAAAAAAAAAAAAAAGTAATTCTGGCGTTGTTCCATGGAAATTGAAAATATTAGTATATGTGGTTTTAGCACATAGTAAATCGTTGCTTTAGAATTTCCTTCTAAATGAATAATACTTAAGGTATCCACCCAAATATTTGTATGATTGCAATAAGGAAAGTACCCCTTACTGTAATCATAAAAGAAATCCAAATAAGCATCAATCGAAAGAGAATATATGAGCATTTTTGACGCATAAAACAATTGCCCTCATCAGCTCATTTTTTAGTTATAAATTCGGAAACTTCACTAATAATCGGTGCAACTACGCCTGAATTAATAAATCCATGCCTTACTAAAATAAAAATGAAATCCAAATCAATCAATAATCGAAAGAGCTTGGACAAACATGTTGTTTGACGCTTAAATCAGTTGCCCATTTCAGCTTCGAGATACATCATTTCGAGATACAATGTCTGAAAATTCGCTCATACAGAATCTAAAAATTGATAAAATTCATTGTTCTGACAGGCTTTATCGGGACTCCTCCTACTTCTTTCTCAATAAAACATTTTTACCCAAACATAAATATAGATTTTTCGAGAACGCGCTCACAAGTAATTTCACGAGCTTACATGTCAAAAATCACGTTAGGGGATGGCCTCTCGAATGACCATCATTTAATTGATTTCTATTATTACACTATTGGGATTGTTTGCTCGTAAGGAGTTAAAATGTTTTTTAACAGGACGATTAGTGTATGTGGAAAATTAATTTTAATGATTTTTTGTTATCTTGAATCTATCTGAAGAAAATTACAATTTATTGATATTCATTGATTAAAAATTTACCTTTAACTGAGTTTCATTAAAAATTTTACGTTAAATAATTTTCTCTTTTAAAGTCAATCGATGTAACGATTGTTTTTCTTTTTAGTTTTGCAGAATGTTACACTTGACAGTGTTATCAATTATTAAATATATCGATTATGTATATCGATTATTAATAAAATCTTAATATATCGTTTCTTTAAAAATTTTTTTTTCTCTTAAATAGTAGGTTCCAAATATATATTTAAAAAATTCTTCGGAAACTGTTTGTGTGAGATATAAAGGATTATGTGAAGTCACGTTTGCTTCCCCTCCCCCCTTGAAGGCCGAATTCCTAAAAGTCCCAAAACTGTTTGTTTTTCAGGTATTTCTGTCAGCTATATTTTACAACAAAAATCTCACATACTCGTATATCTGTCTTTTTGTTTGAGATATAAAGGATTATCAGAAATCACGTTTTATCCACCCTAACCCCTTGGGGGACGATTTTCTAAAATTTCAGATATTGACTGTTAGCTATTTGTGTTAGCTATATTTTAGAGCAAAAATCTTTCAGACAGAGATGGAACAGGGGCGCTGAATTCATACCGGAATCTGTTTAAGAAATTTCTCTACCCATAATATCGTTAATTCAGCAGAAATTTAATGTATACTTTATGGTTTTTGGTTGAAATGTAAAGGATTATATGAAATCCCATTTATCCCCTCCCCCTCGCCTTGGGGGCTAAATTTATGAAACTTCAGAAATTGTTTTTCAGGTATCTGTGTTAGAAGAAAAACTTTCATGTAGATATCTTTTTTTTTTTTTTGAGATATATACGATTATGTGAAATCCCGTTTAGTGCATGTGAAATTTGCTTTGCCTTCTTCCCCCTTTTTGGCCGAATTCCTGAAATTCTAGAAATTGTTTTTTAGATATTTTTGTAAGCTATATTTTAAAGCAAAAAATTTACAGATATCTGTTTTTTTTTTTTTTGTTTGAGATATAAAAATTTTGTGAAATACTTTTTGCCCCCTCTTACCCATCGGGGGGCGGGGGAAGGAGAAGGGGGTCGAATTTTGTAAAATTGCTGCTTAGTGGATGTCTACATGACAGAAGGAATGTTTTCAACAAATTTTATGCTTTTAGGTCCAGGGGTTTGGGCTGGGCTATGATGAATCACTTACTCACTCACTCATGACAAACGATTTTATTTATACAGATAACTTTTTCGATTTATTACGCAATTATTTTATTATCATTAATTAAGAGGACTATTTTTTTATATTACTGAATGCATCAGCTAGTCTTTTTAAACGTTGCATAAAACTCTAAGCAATAATCTATCGAATTAACCCCTTAACGGCCCTCTTCACTTACTGTCGCCGGAAGCCCGAGCCAATGTTATTCTATGGGGAAATTTTCTTTAAAATAACTTATTAAGTAATACATATTTTTAAGTTCTGTTTTCACATTCAGAAAATTCCCAACTGTTAAACTGACGGACTTTTTTTTAAAAATGTATTTTTTTTTTTTTTTTTTTTTAATGTTTTATTTTGAAATCGCAAAATGAAAAAAAAATCACATATTGAAAATTCGTATTTTGCAGCTTCAAAATAAAATATAAAAATTCAAAAAAATATTTTTTTTTAAAAAAGGTCCGTCAATTTAACAGCTGGAAATTTTCAGAATGTGAAAACAGAATTTAAAAATATGTATTAGTTAATAAGTTATTTGTAAAGAAAAATTTCCTATAGAATAACATTAGTTTCGGCTTCCGATAGCGGTGAGTGAAGAGGGCCCTTAACAATTGCATATTCTTCAAAGTCACGCCCATATGATACCCATTTTTCTCTAATTAAAGAATATAGATTGAAAATAAATAAATGAATAACTTGTATATATTTTCCATGTGTATTTTGAAATACGTTGTACAGTCAAAAAAAAAAAAAAAAAAGCCCCCCCCCCGCCACCTAATTTCGCCGTAAATTATCGTCGAAACATGCGGCTGGTACCTATCGATTTGTAATAACGTCTAGATTTTAATGGTATAGTTAGATTTTGTTTAAGGGGTCATCTATATACTAAAACAGGCATTTTTTTTTAAATAAACCCTATTTCTGACCACATATTCAGATTTCTGAGATCAAGGCGGTTCGGAAAACATACCTATTTATGTACTTTAAATCAATTATAAATAGAGTTACACGTGAAAATGTGTTAGGGGTCCGTCTATACATTCAGAAAAAATAAATCTTGATCTACTACAAATTAGACATTATTTATTAAGTTTGACACCGGAAAAAAGTTCAGAAATGTTAATTATAAAATAAAAAAAAAACGACAATAATTTACTAGCGTCTCGCCGCAGCTCCGGCTCCTTACGGAAAAGTTGAATAAATTGCCTTGGCAGGTTTGGCATGCTGTAATTTGGCGATGCAATTCTGAAGGGGTGAGATGTGTATGGTAGTCATAGCTGCCAATATTTTAATTTATTCCGGACTACTTTTAGCCCCGCCTTTATTTCGCACCACTTTATTTATAGAAAAAATTTCTTCAATACATAGCTTCGATAAAAAAGGAAAAAATTACTTTTAAAAAATAAGTGGTACGAAATAGAGGCGGAGCTAAAATTACTCCGGAATAAATTAAAGTATTGGCAGCTATGGGTAGTTCATATTGAACTGAATTATTTTCGGAAGCTGTTTAACAATTATTGATAATGAATAATCTAATTTCTTATTCATCTTGTGATCAGATTACTCATATTTCTTCTCTTAAAGATTTAACCAGAAATGGACTACGTCACAGGAGCCTAAAGCAGGAGCCCCTTACGGCCCTGCCTTAGTCAGACCCTTTATCAGAATAAGAACATATGATTTAAAATCTTGATTAATGTAATACAACATAAATGTGAAAAAAATTACATATATATATGTTAGAAATAAAACCAATATCAGATTGTAAAAGTTTTGAAATAATTTATTATAATCTTAATACAATGTCTTTTTTCACATTTCTGTTCAGTTTTTTTTTTTTTTTTTTTTTTTTTTTTTTTTTAACCTATGTGACTTGTTTGATCCACCTTCTTTTTTTATTTGTGAAACTTTTAATACCTCTACCCCTTATTTTCCTACAATAATGTTTATGGGGGAGGGGGAGGGGAATGGAATAATAAATAAAATACTACAGTATTTTTTATATCTTTAACTTATCTCAAATAAATTGAAAACTGCTTTTAAATTTAATTGACTACATTTATATGTTCTAAATTATATGTATAATAAAGCTACAAAATAAAATCTGCTATATCAAAGTGCATGCCAGAAATAGAAATTTTGTGGTCCAATAATATAAAATGGTAGATAAAGATTAATATATAAATACACACAACAGTGGCGGCTCGTGCACCGATAATTGGTGAAGAGGCACACTGTATTTTACACTGTATTCATTTATAGAATGTAAATTCACATTTAAATAAGTATTTTTAGTTAAGATCATGCTTAGTAAAAATTATGATTAAAAATACTTAAATATTATTTTTGAGCTCTTCACCTATTTTCGGTTCACGAGCCGCCATTGACACACAAGAAAGCACTTTTTATACTTATTTTTACTGCATATATCAATTCTCTTAATGAAAAACAGCGTAAACACTTTTAGTTTACATAAATGCAAATTGTCTAACTATCTATACATTTCTTTTTTATTTAATACTAATTCCTGTGAAGATTTAAAAAAAATATATATGCGTGTCATTTGAGTTAATTTATTAATATGAAGAAAATAAGAAAACCCCTCAAATTGTAAAAGCATTCAACAATAATTTCAACTTTAATAAAGCATAACTCACCATCAGACAAAAAAAAAAAAAAAAAAAAAAAAAAAAAAAAAAACAGGCAAATGTGCAGCATGAATGCATCAGCACATTGCAGCAACTTTTCTGCAGACTCTTTAAAATTCTGTTTCTGAATTTGGGATTATGCCTGAGTGAGATGTTCTCTGAGCAGTCTTTTTAAGGTGCCCTAGCACATTCTAATGCGAGTTTCTGAGAAGACTAGGACTGGGCTTTATATCGATGAAAAATCAAATATCGATTTAACGCTAATATCGTTTATTCGAATTAAATATTTCATCTTCCGTGGAATATCGATTCAGAAACATAAAAAAAACGCGAACTTCTGATGCCGAGCTAAACCGATTCAGTAATGCTGGAATAATGCCAGATGGATATTCATTCAGTTGGATACCGGTTTAGTGACAAGCATGCGCAGTTATAAACAGCTAAATCATGAAAATCTTTACTCAATGAAACCGCAAAGAATCAAGAGAGTAGCCGTTTTGATTTAGTGTTGCGCAAGCATACTGGGAAGAGAATATCGGTTTAAGACCCGACCCGAGGTAGCATATTCTTTCGAATGGATTACGGTTTTAGGAACGCATGCGTAGTAACGAAATGAAAACCGAGAAATGAGATCTAGTCATTCATTCATTCGAAATTCGTTTGATTACTGGAGATTTACTTTATCAATATTAGTATTTTCTACGGCCATTTTTATTATAGTTCCTGTTCCTATAATTAAAAAATAAGATACTTCAGTTTCTGTTTATTAGATAAGTGAATAATTAACTATTCTTTATTAATATTTCCTGTAATTAATAATATTCTTTCATTAAATTTATTAATTTCAGTAAAGACTATGACATTGTCATATTGTCAAAAATAAATTAATTCTAACCACAGCGTCATCTTAGATATGATTATTCTAACATTTAATTATCTGATTTCTATTTATTTCGAAATCAATTACTTAACAGTATATAGTATGGGTATTAAAAAATAATTTTAATACGGTAAAAGTTGATTTTTTTTTTTTTTTTTCTTTTGTCTTCAAGTGTACAAAACTGTTTTTCCTTCTATTACAAATTTTCTTTCTTACACTGAGCCAATTATTAGTCTTTTTGTAATTTGTCTTGATGTAATTTAATCTAACATAAGTAAAAATTTTAAACTTCAATAAAAAAAGAAAATCTTGTGAATTTTGTAAGAAATTGTACTTTAGAAAATTTTAATTAAGATTTACATTTATTAGGAGATTCAAATCACTATAGAAATTTAATATCTTGTGTGAATCCATTTTGCAATTCGTTTGCATGTGAGTGGAGAATGTAAATATTTTAATGCATTAAAAAGTAATAAGAAATAATAAAATTCTGATTTTATCAATTAGTTAAAAATTAAATAAATAAATTGGGGTGCTTTATATGTTCTAAAGATTACTCACGAAATGTCACGTCACGAGTCAATGGGAAATATTTCTGTGATAAAAATAATAATTTTGAGGAAATAATTTAATTTTGTCAAACTAATATAATTTTTTTATGGTTCATTGCTGATTTTCGCGTTTTTGCGTTCTTCTGTAGGTGTTCATTACAAGAAAGTACTTGTAAAAATTTTTATCTTCTGGTTTCCAATGAATTTACACGTTTCGAGAAGTCTAAAGAACGTTTTGACCATTTTTAAAAATTATCCATCTGTTGAGCGTGAAAAAAAAAATTTCCAACGAATTTAGCGTGAAAAATAATGCACTGAATTTCCTAAAATTTTTACATACTTGCACCTTGATATAAATTAGCGCTTATTCGCATTTTGTACACATCAGTATACAAATGGCACTGTCGTCCCGTTTTAGAACATAAGGATATAATAAATACTTTCCAGTATATGATAAATTTTTCTATAAATGTACGAAATAACAGTAAGGAATATTGTGAAACTAAAAAACAATTTTCTGCAATAGTAATAGTCAACTAGGATAAAATTCTTGAATTTTTGAGAAGATGACTCGAGAAGGATTTATTTAACAGAGCAGTATAAAGAGTACTTTTTTTAATATATAGGCATTATTGCTAGCGCTCAAATACTTTTGCTGCCAACTGTATATGGAGTCAAATAATAAGCAATATCATAAAATGGTTCAACCTTTTTTTTTTTTTTTTTTTTTTTTTAAGTTTTCTACTTCTTGCGATTGAATTTAAGTTGCGCCAAAATTTGGAGCTACCATACATCCACTTGCAAGGCAAGTATGAATCAGTAAAATTCCTATTGAAATTAAACTAAGATTAAATTAAAGAGTGTGGTTGAAAACATAGGATAAAGGGCAAATTTTGTGCAACAACTCACCCAAAGGCCAAGATAAACCTTAGAAAATTTAATCCCTTTTATTAAAATGCTCGAAACTTAATTAGTGGGCAAAAAAGCGTGGTACAGTGCCAGATTGTTTGATTTGAGACAAGGTTTTCAGTTCAATCCCTGACTCGGTCGATTTTTTTTTAGTCCTTACGTGTAGGGACTAATCCCTACAGTTGGTAACGCTACATTAAATCGATATATCCTTATATCGGTATTTAAGATGAACGATATATCGATTTAAGAAATGTCAACATCGCCATGCACTAGAGAAGACCATGGAAAAGTCGCACAGCTAGGTTAACAAGTGTGTACCTGATTCAAACCTAGCGCCTACCATCTATCAGCTTGGACGACAGAATCTCTTTGCCAGTGCAATAAATTTAGAATGAGAAACTTGTTTGAAATACAGATTTCAAATTCTAAAAGGACTTTTTTTAATTGATGTTTTGGTAGTATTTTTATTTATTTATTTTTTTCCATATAAATAAAAATTTAAAAAAGATTTTGGCAACAAATTTTCGTCTGTAGTCAAAGTCTGACTATAGCACGGGAACCTGGGGTCCCTGCTCTGAGCACCAAAATAAAGTACTAAACTTCCTTAAAAATGCATTCATAAATGTTTGTTGAGACTAATTTTTTTTTTAATTAAAAAAAAAAGTAATTTAAATAAAATATTCAATAAATTTAAACAAGTTTAAATAGTAATTAAAATTTAAATAAAATAATTTCTGTTTACTATTTAAACATAAAAATAAATATTTTACACGCTTAAAAATTCTATTTTAAATTTTTATTGTAATACAAGTTTTTTTAAGTAAGTAAAATAAAACAAAAATGAAAGGGCACTAACTTTAAATCTGTATTGAAGATATTTCAAGGAAAATGCAGTTTCGATTCTAAGGAATTTTTTTAGCCCCCCCCCCCTTTTTTTTTAATTATCTATTAATTTTCCTAACAAAAAAAGTTGTTGTTTTTTAATAAAACTTTTTTACCTGGTCTATTTCTTAAATTCCCTATGTAGTGTATTAATTCATAAATTGCAGTTATTTTAATAAAATATGGAACCAAATATTTAGGGGGGGGAGGGGTTGTCATTTGAAACATCTATGCGTTAAAGGAATTTTAAAAAGAAATATATTTAACAAATTTAAACAAGCTGAAATAATAATTAAAATTTAAATGAAATAATTTTTGTTTACTATTTAAACATAAAAATAAATGTTTTGCAGTTTTAAAAATTCTATTATAATTCTTTATTGTAATCCTCTTTTTTTTTTTTCTTTTTCTATTTAATAGATTAAAAAAAAAAAAAAAAGAAAGAAAGAAAGAAAAAGAAATGCAATAAATTTAAATTTGTATTCAAGATATTTTAAGAAAATGTCAGTTTCGTTTTTAAAGATTTTTTTTTTTTTTTTTTTTTTAATTATCTATTAATTTTCCAAAAAAAAAAAAAAAAAAAGTTATTTTTTAATAAAACATTTTACCTAGTCTATTTTTACTTTCTCTTACCCATAAGGTAGAGAAAGTATTGTTTTTGGCTCAAATTTTCGAACGCGAGATTTTGTTATATTTACACGTTTTGAGGTGCCCTGAATACGAAAATCACGTTTTTAGCAAATAGTCTGTGTGTATGTCTGTGTGTCTGTCTGTGTGTCTGTCTGTTATCAGCATATCTCAAAAACAAATTATGGCAGAAGGTTCAAACTTGGTATTCTAAATGTGTATCATATAGGGATGCTACAGTAAGCTTTTCGTTAAGATGAAACAAATGGTTCGTGTACAGGGACAATCAAGAGAATTCTAATACATTGCGTTTATGGGGGAAATTGCAGGTAAGTAGAGTTTAACGTCTATAGACTGCACTAAACCAAATGAAACGAATATAATATTTTTTGTAATAGAGATAGTTAACTGGGAAAAAAAAAAATTGTGTATGTAGGAGGCTCGCCTCCCACCATGGGGGGGGGGAAGTCCCCCCTAGTGGGGAGTAAATTTTCATGATGGGTATCTTTCAAAAGAGCTCGCCAATTCCTTTAAAACGAATGGTTGAACCATCGATATGCGATAATTTAAAACAAAGTTATCGATTTTTTTTACTTTTAACGAAAAAAAAAAACTTAGAAAAAAAATCGTATATATATATATATATTTAATATTGAGAATAAAGTGGGCTTTTTTTGGATATTTGGTGTTATACTACTTCTCTAATATGGAAATCGTCTGCATTATCATAAAAGATAATTTTTTTAAATAATAATATTAATTAATTTTAAAAACAGAATTATTTTTTAATAACCGAATTAAATTTTATATAAATGTAGGTGCATTAATGAAACGGGGGGTTGAGGGGGGCGGTAGCCCCCCTCACACAGAACTAATTATCATATAAAACTCTTCAGAAGCCTAATATGAATTGTTTAACGCAGGTTTACATTACAGTACTCGTTATCTTACCTTTTAATCTGCAACCTGTATTTATAGTATTAAATTTCAGGTTAAGAGAAAGTCGTGTGGGTGACACACCAGATTATTTTAATTCTCTTTGTAGTCCATTAATTCATAAATTGCAGTTATTGTAATAAAATATGGAGAGAAATATTTAGAGGGGGGGGGGAATCTTTGCATTAAAGGAATTCTAAAAAGAAGCAATTTAAATAACGTATTTAATAAGTTTAAATAATAATTAAAATTTAAATAAAATAATTTTCGTTTACTATTTAAACATAAAAATAAATATTTTACATATTTTAAATTTGTATTGTAATCCAAGTTTTTTTTTTTTTTTTTTTTTTTTTTTTTTTCTAAGCAAAGTAAAAAATGAAAATTAAACTGTATAAGAGATAAAAAAAAAAAAAAAAGCTATAAATTTTAATTTGTTTTAAAGTTATTTAAAAGAAAATGGCACTTTCTTTCTTTCTTTTTTTTATCTATTAATTTTCCTAAAAATGCTGTAAAAAAAAAAAAAAAAATAGGGGTGGGGATGTTTTTGTCATTTGAAACATCTTTGTGTTAAAAGGAATATACATATATCAGGAACATGTATCAAAAGAGTGATGTCTCGCCAAAGTCTGTTTAACTTGCTCGAATCCAATAACTTGCAAAAATCTAAGTCTGTACGCATGCTCAGTTAGCATTTTTGTAGGGAGTCGGCGCTGCGGCGAGACGCTAGTCATTAATTTAAAGAACTTTTGGTGTTAGCTTATGAATTAAAAGTCTTTTAATTGGTTTATATTTATTAAACATCGAATAGTTAAATACATCACTTCATTCGAAAAAAATTAAATAGCTTGAGTCATATGAAACCTAGAATATTGAATTACAAAAATCTAGATACCAAGATAAAAGAATAAAAAAAAAGTGTTTAGTATTTATAAAAAGAATTATATACTTCTGTTGGGTATATTTTTATTTTATACAGTAAGAACCGCATGAAAGGGTTACTATAAAGTTTTACATTTAATTATTTAACTTTAGACGTACAAACCGACAATATATAATATACAAAAATATAGATATCAAGATTTAAGCTAAAATCTGAGAAGGATATTTACCACTTTCGCGACCGCTGACGAAGATCCACGTCATTGGAAATCTGAAACTCCTCCAATGGGCGTTTCTTTCACAATTTGTGTGTTACTATATTTCTTAAGAATATTCCTTATATTCATATTTATATAAACAAAATAGTATGAATACAAACACTTTCAGTAGAAAGAGTATAATAATTATGTATATTCATTTGTAAAATAAATATGGATATAGAAAACCTCGTTCTGACATAATGTAGTTTGAATGAATAACGCCCACAGGCGGAACAGACTATCCAAAAGACAAAAACATGCGGTCGCGAAAGTGTTTAATATTCAATAAAAAAGAGATGCTGTTCAAAATCATTTCTATTTTAAGTAATACGTCACGTCTTTATACGTTACACAAAATTAAAACTTAGATGTCGCGTATAAAATTAGCATTAAAATTAATAACGCATGTTACTTTGTTTTAAATTCTTTTTCGATAATAAATCTGACGCCAGT
Organism: Salticus scenicus; assembly: GCA_963930645.1. Classification (NCBI taxonomy): domain Eukaryota; kingdom Metazoa; phylum Arthropoda; class Arachnida; order Araneae; family Salticidae; genus Salticus; species Salticus scenicus. The sequence goes on along the minus strand of OZ005656.1, from coordinate 130,367,024 downwards.
TTTACGCCGTGATTAGAATAATCGAAAATAAATAATTTTTTTCAATAATAGATATTAAAAACTTAAAAAAAAAAAAAAAAAAGAAACTTTTTCCACTATATAATTTTGTATTAAAAAAAAACATTTAATAAAAATTTAATATTTTATTACAAATGCGAAAATGTCACAACAAGATTAAAACAGAAAATTTGTTTTAAAAAATCTGGTAAAAATAATAAATATTAATTATATTAATTTAAAAAAAGGGAAAAAAAGTATTGTTCACTGCATATCCTCGTCTTACCGCGTTTTCTAAATCATGACATTTAACTTGTGGTGCACGAATCCTAGAATATTCAAGTTAAAAAAAAAAAAAAACGACAACAGGGATAGAACAGAAATTTAGCAGTGAGAAACTAGGAAAAGTTACGTAATATTTAAGAACAAAGACTTAACATTTCAGAATCGAGTAAACACCTTTTTGGAACGGAAGCTACGCCTTTACACAATTTTTCTAAAACTTTACATTTTAAAACAAAAGTATTTTACATACTTCCAATAAAATCATTTAAATTTTGTCTTCAGCATTCAATGTAGTAAACGCCATTGACATTTATGCATACCAGCGTCACATATAGAGTCATATACGAGTATGCAAACTAGTTTTTTTAATACTGTTTCCGCAATATAGAGGCGGGGCTTCATTTATTTTGGAATTTTTTCCCAATCTCTTGCCTGCATTGCGATAATTTTATAAAAAATAAGCCAATTTGTATAATAAACATCGAAATGTTCCTTAGAAAACAATTAGAATAACATAAAGGTAAATTAAAATATTTTTTCGTCAAAATGTATAGAGATATTGACTCACAGAGGATACAAATTATAACAAGTGACGCCCCCCTAACACCTGTAAAAAATGAAATATCACTGTAACTCAAAAAATAATGTTAGGAACGAGCTGTAAATTTGGAAACCCAAGTTTTTGATGATGCCCGTTCTATTCGTGCAAAAATTAACATAGGTCATAATTCATATTTTTTTCAAATATGAATTTATTAATAATTTTCATAATTCAAAAAACGTATTTTATCAAAAATATGCTTGGAATATGTTTGGGTTACTTCATTCTAACGCATAAAAAAGACAGATTTTGAATATAATAATTTTTTTGGGAAGATATGAATTAATGTTTGTCGAATTCATTTAACATTAGCATCCCCATACTTTGACAGCTTATAACTCCATGAAAAATTGAGCAAAATATATAAACTATACCATTTTCCGCGATGATTTGATCAAAAGAATTCAAATAAATTATAAAAAAGGGGGTTACCATTGAAAAAAATGAAGCTTATGCCAGTTTTAATATGTAGACGACCCGCTAGGCAAAATGTAACTATACCATTATAAACTAGACGTTATCACAAATCGATTGGTACCAATCACATGTTTATACGGCAATGTATGGCGAAATTAGGTGGTGTTTTTTTTTTTTTTTTTTTTTTTTTTTTTTTTGTGACTGTACAAAGTTTGGTACTCACTGGTGCTTTCATGTACCATAAAATATTAAGGGAAAAATACACAGGGGGCGTGGTCACTGCCTAAATTAACTTTCGCAGAAATGCTATTGTATGTAATGAGTTGGAGCAAAATCTTTACTTAAGATAATAATTATACGCCTACATGGCGGTTCATTCGAACGAGCACCCGGCCGCATATAATGAAAGACTAACGCTTTCAGCACCTGTTGGCGCGGGAACTTCGTTGGCAAGGATGAAATGCGTCACACTAAATATGGCTCTCTCCTGTTCCTACCTCATATATACAGCGTACAACAACCCTATTCCGTTCTTGGAAGAAGCAGGGGGAAGAAGGGGTTGTTTTGCAATTATCTGGTAAATTGCAAATGAGGATGCAATAAAATGAAAGTCTTTTCAAAAGATGAAATTTATTTTTAATAGGTATTGAAACAAAATACAAGTTTTTTTTTTTTTTTTTTTTTTTTTAAGGAATATTATTATTATTTAAGCGTATTTTAAAGGTCATAATTATACGAATTGATATTACTAATCTTCAGCAAATTGTGAACGTAATCATAAAATGGTAGGAGATTAGATTAGATTACTAAAAAGCAATAAATTACCTTATTTATTTATTTATTTATTTTACATAATAAAATATTCAATGTGTTTTTCACGAAAAAATTCTTTCATTTTTCTAGATTTGTAAATTTGTGTACAGGTTCAAAGTAATGCGTCAGTTACAATTTGAATAAATTGTTTTAACTATATTTACCGAATATTAAAAATAAAATAAAAATAATACATTTATTAGGGCTTTAGGAATATTGCCTTCAGACAAAATACACCATTTGAAAGTGGTTTTACACTCTCTCTCTCTCTCTCTCTCTCTCTCTCTCTCTCTCTTTTTTTTTTACAGTCTGGTAAAAATTCTGGTTTTGAGTCAAATAATCTGGTGTGACGCTCACACAACTTCTTCTCTTGCATTTCAATTAAATAAAGACAGATTTCACATTAAATAATAAGTTAACAAGTGGTGTATACAAGCCTACGTTAAAAAGAATTCAAAAGAGGTTTAGGAATATTTTTATTTCACAAATAATTCTGTGTGAGGAGCCGTTTGAATATATTACTTATATTTCTGTAGAATTCAGACTGTTATTAAATTTAAAAGTTTACTCAATCAAAATTATTCAGAAAACTATCACCTGCATCACTCCATAGAATTCAATTTTAATCAAGCTTCTGAAGTAGCAAACTCACATGAACTTTTAAATTCAACATGTAAACTGGCTACAATTATTATTATTATTATTATTATTACGTTAGTTATGCTGATAACAGACATACACAAGAATAAATACTTAAAATCTTAATCTTTAGTATTCAAAGAAACTCCAAACGCGTTATACAAAAACAAGCACTTAAAATTTCATTTAAAAAATACTTTATTTGCCGTATTTGTAAGAAAAATTAATTTTCATACCTCTGAGTAGTTTTTCTACAATTTCCAAATATAATTCCATTATATTCTATTTCTATTGGATAGCGTTGTAAACGAATCGTGAATAATTTTCATACCATATTCTACACGAAACATGCTTTTATACATATAAAAAAATGTATATTCGTTTCATTTTGTTTAGTATAACATAAACTGCACCTATTTTATTTTATTTATTTTTTAAACATTGTTTTTATATTTAAACCAGCTATTTTTTTTTCTTTTGTTCTGTAACATAAAAAAAAAAAAAAGTAATAAAAGTTAAATTAAAAGAAAACATGCGAAAGAAATTTTAAAAAATGAATAGAGCAACCATTGCTAAGGAACGCAACGCAGTTACCCCATGTCTTTATGTAAAAAAAATGCACTAAAAAAAAACAAATTATCATCCTAAATTGAATTTGGTTTTGTAGGAAATTTTACATTTGATTACTTAGAAAACAAAAATAGGCTTCAGTTTAATTTTTCTAGCTTCTTTCATTCTTGTATCAGAATGTGCACTTATTTTTATGCTTGGAAAACACCATCGTTTTTTTTTTTTTTTTTTTTTTTTTTTTCAGGCGTTTTCATTTGAATATTGCGTTAATTGCGCAACCGTTTTGTGTACTGATATTTATTAAAGATTTACGATGCATTGGGGTTTGTGAGAAATATTTTTAAATAATTACATATTATTTAAATGCACAAACCTATTTCTTTTGTAGAATAAGGTATGATTAACGTAAATTATTCATTTATGTTGAGATATAGTGTGAGATGTAAATGGAAATTGTTCAAAGTAGATTTAAAGTGTTAAGAATATTTTTCAAGTACACTCTATAGACAATAGAGCATATGAAAATTTTAGATGACATAGAGGTTACAGAAATTTTTAAATGCTTTCATTTTGGAAATAAAATTATAAAATATTTCTTTCACATAGGTGCCAACTTCTACGGTTTTTTTAGCACCACTATTTCTCTGCAAAAAGTTTCATCATGTTTAATCACAGAAAACTACTAAAACACTTATTAAAATTTTTATTAAAAATTACCAGTAGGGAAAAAAAAAGTACAAGTTGGCAAATATGCTTTTATGAATATGACATTTTTTTTCTCTGCACTTAAAAACAAAATATAATTTTGTGTACCTGCTGTCTTTAAATAACGTACAGGACTGCACCTAACTAAGCTTTAGTACGATTTTCTTTAAAAGTAAAGCTGTAAAAATAACTGTTGCAAGTTGTCTTCCTTCGCAATTAAAAATAAAATGTTTTCTAAGTGTCACTTGTGAGATAAAATATACTAAAGAATATAGATTAAACTATGTAACAAGTAACGAGTAAGCACAGTTGGAAAGTAATTATGCTCTATGCAAGTCAGATGATATTTTCTTCCTTTTTTAGTTATTATATTTCACTTCTTCTGACATATTTAATTTTAATATTTTCGAAAAAAAATAATAATAATAATAATAAATAAATAAATAAAAAATAATAAATAAATAAAATAAGTTGTCGCCTCCACTTTCATTCATTCATTCCTTTTTTTTTTTTTTCTTCCCACTGAGTAATAAACATAAAATATATCAAACTTTTCTATAAAATAGTTTTAATAAATACATGCGTGATTGGTTATTAAATAAATAACAAAGAAAGAAAGAAAGAAAAGAAAAGAAAAAAGAAAAGTTAAAACTTTTTATTATTATTATTATTATTATTTTAACATAAATGTGAAATTTCTTTCTTTCATTTTTATTATTTAATTCACTAATTTATTCGCTAATGTATTTCATTATTTCATTTCATCAATTCTTATTCACTAATGCATTTCGTTATAAGAATTTCATCTAATAAGCAAGTCGTAGACTGGGAAAAGAAACGATACATTGATCTAGGTCAAAACAAAACAGAAAAAAAAAAAAAAAAAAAAAACTACGGAGCGGAAGCGGAATGGGAATTAGCGATAGAACTGGTTGTGCTTTAGCGGTTTCGCCAATGCGCCAAAGAGGTGCTGAAAGCGTTAGTCTTTCATTATATGCCACCCGGCCATCTTCAGGGAATATCTGTACTCTGTTTTCCTTGTGCATAGCTTGCCATCTGTCCTCTAAGTACTCATTAGCTTGTTGATAATTACAACAATGCTCGTTGGCAATTATTTCGATTGTTTCGCATTTATGACTATTATAGTTCGCTAGTTTTTTAACGTTCTGAAAATCGATTTTTATATTTTCCTCGTGATTTATTTTGGTTAATGAGGTTGTTATTTTATTATATTTAATATCATATTTAATATCATTTTTATGTTTATTCATTCTATTACTGATTTTCTTTTTGGTTATGCTGATATAGTATCCTGAGTCATTATTTTCTTTCTTAAATTTAATCTCACAAATGCCTGCAGTTTCTAGGGGTCAATTGGTTCTTTATCATTGCGGATTCTTTGAAAAATATTTTTACTTGGTTTACATTGAGATTAGTTGCTTAATTTTTTACTTTAACTGAAGTGCCTTTATTGTAGGGGATCGCTGTACTATATTTTTTAATGATTTTTTGAGCATCCTTTATTTTATTTAAGTTTTTAATTCGTTTTTTATATATTTTATTTATAAGTTTTCTATTATAACCAGCTATTTCTGCTATTTTACAAATTTCATTAATTTCATTTTTCAGTAATGTTTCGTTGGAACAGATCGTTATTGCTCTATTAATGTATGATTGTCGGGCGCTTATTTTATATTTGTATGGGGTTTTACTTCTATTGTTTATTATTTCATTACTATTATTTGGTTTTCTATATACAGTGGTTTCAATAGAGTCATTTTTCTTAAATATTGTTATATCCAAGTATTGATCTGGTCGTTTTCTTCAAGTTCGTATGTGAACTGTATATTTTTATCAATTTGGTTAATTTCGTTGAGTAGATCTTCAGGTTTACATTTTTTGTCAACTACCGAAAAGACGTCATCGATGTTTCTGACTCAAAACTTTATTTTATTGTTAAATTTAATAAATATATTTTCTATTAATCGAAGTTTAAATTCTGCTAAATTACCGGATATGGGCAATCCCATCGGGACCCGTTTCATTTGTTTGTAGTAATGATCACTAAACTTAAAATAATTTTCGTTTAGAATTAAGTTATTAGTTGCGAATTATGTCCTGACGATTTCACTATCAGTATATTTTATTTATTTATTTTTTTCGCTAATTGTATTTTTGATTTCGTTAATGTCAATTGATGGAAAGAAGTTTATAACAACAAAGCTCAGAAAACGATCGTTTTGGGTTATTTTAAGTTCTCTAATTTTATATAGAAAGTCTTCTGTTGAGTTTAAACTATTGTTAAAAGGGGGAAGGAGTTCACGATAAATATTTTCCATGTACATATCTAGTTGGTAGGTAGGACTTTCTCTTTTACTTACGACTAGCAGCCTCTGGAGACCAGCTAGCTCACGACTTCTGAAAATTCTGAATTCTGGCAAACTTTTTTTTTTTTTTTTTTTTTTTGATGGCGCCTTCATCTTAATGCATTAGATTTAAATATTTTGACCATGTTAATCAACAGCAGGATGTTTCCTACCTTTAAAAATCCCGATCATGGTAAACTACCCGGTTCTTCTGCTTGTGTCAGTGTATCATTAGACTCACCCCCCTTTTTTTTATACATATGTAATAAAACCAAAAAACAAAGATTAAAATTTTACGATAAAAAGTTAAATAAATACATAAATGACACATAAAAAAGTTAAATGAAAGAAAGTTCATAAAATATATATGTAAATTTTGGGCTTTGTAACATAATTAAAAATTCCTTATAAGGTCAAAAAGTCAAAATAAAGTATTACATATTAAATTAAAATAAATATTTCTTCCGTTTTGCACTCGTTTTGCAACAATGCTCTATGGACCATATTCCCACTTTGGGTTCGAGGCTACAAGAATATCAGCTGGTTAGGGAAACAATCCTCAACTCTACCATAACGAAGCATTGTGGCTTGCAAATTTTTATCTTGCAATGCTATTTATAAGAGTTACAGATTATATGAAATTGAAGTAAGAGTGATTTAGTGATACCTTTGTTTTGTTTTTAATCCAGTTTTAGTAATATACTTTAATATTAATCAACATATGTAATATTAAAAGTTGCCATGTGAACTGTGGCGATGTTAGCAAATTTAAACGGATGTTCCATTGTTTAAATTCCTTTATTAAGGTGATTGAAATTCTAATTATTTAAGCTTTGATGTCTATATATATGTATGTGTGTGCGTATAAAATGTTCTTATTAATCTTTATTCATTATATATATATGTGTGTGTGTGTATATACATAAAATGTTCTGCAATTTTACGATTTGGAATAGTCTTAACTTTATCATTCGATTCAGTTGTTTACATTTATCTTTTGTTCTTGTTCGAACATTATTATTAAGTTTCACTGCAGAAATATTTAGGAAAATGATATGCCTAACAATAAAATGGCATCTTGAATCTAATTTGTTTACAAAATATCGGCCACGTGTTCGGCGATTTTACCTACGGTGACGTCACAGGAATATTGTCCATTGTCTTATGTGAATGATTCTCAAGAATGAACCAACAATCGTTTACAAATTTAATGGATTATGTATGTGAAGTAAGTGTAATTGCTGTAATTAAAAATTGCAGCTCTTATAACTCCAAAACTCTAAGTATACTCTACTATAATTATATAAAAGATATTAAATATTATTTAATATTAGACTGTTTTTTGCTTAATATTAGACTCTTATTTTAAGATAAATGCAGTCGAATGATATCACTTTGTCAAACTTTCTAAAGTAATATCTTTAAATCTAATAACTTGAGGCATATAGTGACCTCGCAAAAAATGAACAGTTTTTAGAGATCTTTTAAAAAAATATAACATCTATGCAGTATCTTTTTTAAAAAAATCATCAGTTTTTACTAAAAAAATGGCCGACGTCCATCAAAAGCAATTAATTGATATCGCTTTATGAAACTTTGCAACATAATACCTTTAAATCTAATAACTTGATGTAAATAGTGTCCTCACGAAAAATGAACAGTTTTTAGAGCTCTTTTAAAAAAGTATAACACCTATGAAGTATCTTTTTTAAAAAATTCATCAGTTTTTACTAAAAAAAAAATGGCCGATTTTCATCACCAAAGTAGTTAAATCTAGAACATTAAAAAAATACGAGTGGTCCGCTTTGATGTGTTCCGCAGACAAACTCTTTGCTTTATTAATATAGATGGGCCGGAATTTAGGAGAATTTTCATGATCTTTGTATTTTCCGAACATACGGGCGGTTTTAGGTGCGTGATTATTGACAGTTGGGGGGGGGGAATGTTGTGCGGCTATTTTCCTTCTTTCATTCGATTTTTAGTTTTTTCTTGTAATCTGTTGTTAGGGTCTTTCTCAATTTCAATTACGCCGATTTTTTTTTATTACTTTTCCACTTGGTTGTTATAATGTATTCTATTTAATACGGCAATTTTCAAGGTTTTATCAGTTAGGACACACGTGATTTATTTTCTATTTTTTAGTTTATTTAAAGCTTTTATCTCTTCAATATCGGCTTTCGTGATTTGATCTTGTGCTGTAGTGCGTATTTTATTTTTATATTGATTAGGAACATTATTAATAGCAGTTTCTGTTTTAGCTGTTGAGTCTTTGAAATTAATTGGTTCGTCAGGAATAAATTTTTGTCCATTTTAAGAAGTTGATCTTGGTGTGCATTTAATTTTAAGTTAGATATATTTAGATATTGGTATTCCATTGGTTCTTGTATGGGTTTATTCTTTCTGTAAATCCACCATTTAAGTTTATTATTTTGTTTATTAGTGTATAAGTTTGTTTCAATTTCATTAAATTTATGGATTTTATTCTTCGTAAAAATCGTGAGGAGTGCTTAAATTTTTAATACTTTTTTCTATGTTATTTATTGTGTTTTTCAGGTTGTAAATTCGGGAGTTTTTTAGTTTAATAGACTTTTTAAGAATCTCATTTTCAAATGCGCGAATACCAGATTTTTGACAGTCCCTCAAGAAATCTCTATGTCTTAATTCATGGGTTTGCTTTTTATTGTTATTCTTCCAAGCGGTATATAGATAATTATATTCATATCTGTAAATAAAACACCAAAACGTTAAAAATGTTAAAAACAATTTTAAAACAAAAAGAATAGTGTTTACATTTGATTGCTAATTATCGTAAATTTCAAAACTCATTATTAAACATCACGTTTTTTTTTTTCGTTATTATAAGAGGTACACGTTTATAGACATAAGCGTACAAAACTTTGAAAAAATCACTTAAAAGTCATTAAATTCAGAGTTATATGTAAAAAAAGAATTACCAAAATAAAATATTACAAATCAAAAGTTTAAAGTTAAAATTCAGTGTTTTGGCCAATGAGAGTAAAAATTCGATGAAGAAAATCCAGCAGAAGCCACGATAATAAAATATGATCAGATGTTCCCTGAAAATGACCGGATGCTCGGTCGAAAGGACCACGGAGTAAACAAAGTAGGCGTTTGTTTAATTAAAATATTAAGCTAAAGCACTATGTTAAAAAAAAAAAATAATAATAAAATAAATTGTGGTGAAAACATAATAAAATCAGCATAATATTTTAGGAAGTCTGCGATGCCTGGATAAAGGATTAACAATAAATATATTCACGAGATAGTTTTTTACTATTAATTACCGATGTTAATCAAAATTTTATTTTATGGGTGATTACTAATGTTAGTCCTTTTTAAACGTTTCCTAAAACTCTAAACAATAATCTATCTAATAATCCATAAATATCTTTCTCAAGATCATAGGGAAAATTAGCATGTGCAAAATTAATTTAAATTCTTATTTATTTATTTTCTAAAAACACATATCCTAAATGAGTTATGTTCACACAATAAACCTTTATATTAAAAACATTTAGAGTTACATGTTCTTCTCATAAAGAAAAACACTCCTTGATAAATTTATTCTGCAAAAGCTATGTTTTTCCTTGTGATATAATTAAGAAGATATTCCTTGTTTATTAGTGTTCTTAAACATTAATATTTCTTAATGAGTGGTTTTTAGGAAGAACTTCGGACAAAATTTGCATTAAGTCTCTAACTTATTTATAATAAGAACTTCTTCTTTCGATAATTTAATATTAAGCGGAAACTTTCCTTAATTCTATTAACAGTTAACATAAGTTACAAAGTCTGTTTCCGTGTTAATATGCAGAAAATATAGCAACATTCTTAATAATTAACTAAAAAGCTTATATTTAACCGCAAATCTCTAAGAAATTGCATATGAAATATGTATATGTGTAATATTAATGAAATATGTATACATCTTTCAGCAATGTATAAACTTCTGTATTTCATTACAAGTTGTTATTATGCATATGTTTCTGCTCTTTATAGCTGAAAAACTGCAGACATTAATAACATATTTTTGTATTTAAAGTTAGGAATAAATGAAGCATCACAGGATTTTATTTTATTTTATTATATTATATTTATTATTATTATTATTATTTGGACGTTGCAGATTTATATACTTTTTAAAATTATATTTGATTCTATTAAACAAATATTAACAATGTTCCGTCATGAATGTCTGTTATGAGCATTGCATATTTTCATTTTTGTTAAAGTGTTTATTTACAAAATTTAAATAGAAATAAATGGGCTGTATTTTCCATTTATTTCATACTTTACTTGCATACAACAAATACAACTATAACAGCAGTAACTCTCATTTAGCATTAGCCTAATAGTTCTCAATTTTTTTGAAGCATTTCAAAGCATAAAAATTTTTGTAAATAAATATCGGAATACTATATATAAATATTTCTTTATCGAATTAGATAATTAAATAAACTGCGTGAAAACCAAACTTTCCTCACTTTTTCAATACGTCAATAAATAAATAAAAAAAAACACCGCTTAAAGAAAGCATACTTTTCAAAGACACGCCCATAGGATCAACATTTTCCTTTAAATAAAGAAAATAGATTGAAAATATATACAAGAATAATATGAATACAATGGACTTCCGAATAACGTGACTAAAAAATTGCGAATAGTACTCACACATTGCGATAAACAGTCTCGTTTAAAAAAGGCGGGTACTAACAACACTACGAATATTAAATAGAGTGTTGGCAGTTATGCCTAATTGTGATGAGCATAAAAATCGAACTTCTCACATGTACGATGTTCATAACAGCTTTTATTATATTTCAGAATAGCCTGTGATTTTGTTTTTTAATGATACTCATTTTTTTTTCTTCCTTCCTTACTTTTTTATATTTTGAGATGATTATTCAGTATAAAACGTTGCGAACCAACCACTAATTGAAGAAAAACACCAATATTCTGGATTATCCTGTATCACAAAATGCTACAAAGGACTTGCGCAACTTAACACATAATTTCCCATACTACGTGCAATAATTATATGCTTTTTTGTGGAAATCACACATTTATTTAAACACATATATAATATTTTCAAAAAGTTACAAGTACTTTGCAGAATTTTATGATACAGTGTAAACTAAAATATTTGTGTTTTTCTTCAATTTTTGATTTGTTCTCTAATTGTACTCGTAACTAAGTCGGTAAAGGAAAATATAAGTTTGTAAATGTTCTTTGCATGGCTAAAGTTTAAGGTCATTTCATTAAGTATTTTTTTTAGAGAACAGAAAAAAGGCCCCCCCCCCCAAAAAAAAAAGTGCCTAATAATTTTGCCAAAACTGCATATAAAGTAATTTATATTTTTCAAGTGATTTATTTCATTCTGTACAGTTCGCTTTCATGTGTATTTCAATTCTTTTTGCCATTTCTTTTTCAGCTGCTCTCTCTGTTCATGTAAGACCGCCACATCAGGTTCTAAATATCGAGCAAGACGCTACATTTAACTGTAATGTTTCTGGTTATCCAATACATACTATCACGTGGAAAAAGGACACGCGACCATTAGCAGCTTCCTCTCGAGTAAGACTCTTGTCCCGGGATGTTCTTCATATAACATCAGTTCGACGAGAAGACAGAGGAATGTACCAGTGCTTTGTTTATAACGATATAGACAGTGCTCAAGGATCAACAGAGCTAAAAATATCAGGTAAAATCATGAGCTAAAAATATCTTCATTTTTTATTTTTAGTGGTTTAGTAATTTAGATTTTAGCAATTTAAGCTCAACATACGGGAAACTTACTCTACTAAATGTACAAAAGTATTAGTTTTCGAAATACTATATATATAAATATATTTCGTGTCAATATATTATGTCCTTAGCGGCCAACATAATAGGGAATATTGCTAGTGCCCGCCCCATTTTCTACAACACTTAAACTAGCGTCTCGCCTCAGCGCCGCACAGTGTGACGGATTGCAAATATAGCGGGATAAAATTAAAAAGAATAAAATTAATAAAATTATTAGTTTTATTAATTATCTATATATATATATATAGTATATATATTAGGGGGACCGGAAAATAATGTAGTTTTGAATTAATAAAATGAAACCGGAAATTTTTGTTTAACAGTGTTTACATGGTACTTTACAAATAACCATCTTATAAGTTACCTAAGAATATCTTAAATTTTATCCAGGATAAATTTCCGATGTCAATATTTTAATTCAAATCGGCATTATTTTCCGGTCCCCCTAATATATATATATATATTTATATTATTATAATTATTATATGTTATTAATTATTGATAATTAGTTTTGTTGCAGTTATCAACGCTAAAGCTTCTTTGGGTGTATACTTAGGTATTTCTTAATCTGCCTTTTGAAGCCTTTTTTTTTTTTTACCTTCGTTGCTCTTTTGGGACTTGAAACCAATTTCTCTAACATAGTAACAGCACCCCTTTTACCACTTTGTCTCAATTTAATATTGGTAGCATGGGATAACTCGTTTAGTGTACTTTCCGCAACAAGTGATTTTATTTTCCTTGTTTTAGACTTGAATTCCACTCGATTCAAAATCATTCTTTTGGAGTCCAAGTTATTTTACACTCGATAACCCACTTGTGCTACGTAAATCAATGTTTTCTAAGGATATACTAGTATTCAACCAATCCTTGGGATTCTTTAATTTTTTTTTTTTTGTTGTTGTTACTGCAATGGGACGCTTTTCATCTTTGATTAAATCCAATCATGAATGAATGTACATATCGGATCAATTCTTTGAACATCAGTTGAGAACAGTTTTGTAAGTTGATTTTGTCTTTGAGGTAATTCACAAGAATATTTTCAAGCTTACATCTTGCCGTTCCAGATTAATTAGATTCATGTCTTAACTTTTCGCAAAGTTCCCGTCTCGGTACAGCCAGCAGTCTGCCTGTAAAAAATATATATCACCTTAAAATGCAAATGACCGCAGATAAAGTTTACCTGTATAAAAACTACAAGAAACGATGAATAAAATGGAACTAGAATCAGCGTGTATAAAGATGTACAAACGTTTTGGCATTCTATGGATACCAAAACTTTGTCTAAATTTAAAACAAATTTTAACAGAAATTTGATCTAATTTTATAAAATAAATATGGAAAAGAAAATTTATTAACGTATGAAAATGTTAAATTACATACCTTGATGCAAAATATCCATGCTCAAAAAACATATCGGAAGCACGTATCTTCACAACACGACCTGTGTCGAATTGAATCGAAAGTATAAAAGCTGGAGTGCCCTGGGCCACTAGGGTCCACATCACCCCACTCCTGGCATCTACAAGAACTAAAGAAACACATTCATAGGCGGTTCAGAAATTAAACAGAGGAGAAGAAGGGAGACTTAAGAAGAAAAACAATGAAAAACCGTACCTTGAGCTCGAAACATAAAAAAGAAAAGAAAAAACATAAGAGAGAGTTTAAGTATTGCTTCACCGAATATAAAACAGTTACAAATAGAACAAGACAGTACAAAACGATTTTTTCCCTTAATAATTTCCTAAGTTAAAGGGAAATTGTGAACTAGAATGATCAGCCGAGCTTTGATGCTGCCATCTAGTGGAAATGTCTGAGTTCAGATGACACCAAGAGATGGAATAATCAAAAAACATTTTTTCTGCCATCTATGAACAACCGAGGCAACAAAAGTAAAGTTGATAACAAAAAAAAAAAAAAAAAAAAAAAAAAAAAAAACCCTAGGAAATTACATTTTTTTTCCTTTAACCCTTTCGCTACCAGACCCTCATGTAAAAAACTGCCACCACAGCCCAGACGTCTTATTATTTAAATATGATACCAATTATCATTTATTTTTGTGGGATGTATCTATAACGTTCTAACTAAGACCAATAACATATTGTATCTATTTTATTGTTTTATAACATAACCCGTTTGTGTGCGTCACGATTTGGTGCAAACAATTATCATAAACTGATAATGAACACCCGTCACATATTTGTGACGCCAGGCTCAGGTAGGAAAATAGGATCGTCACATATATGTGACGCTGGTAGCGAAAGGGTTAAACAAAGAAAATAAAGAGCAAAAATAATTAACAACATAAGGAAAAAACAGTCAGAGGTCTAAACGATTACAATAATCATAACTTTGATCTAAAGAAAAGCATTAAGGAAAAACCCATCAAGAGGTTTGTTACGATTATTATAAATCAGAGGATCATATTTATCAACTGAATTTAAGGCACTATTTTCGTCAATAGGCCTAGGTCAAGTTGAAAACAAACATTTTGCATGACACCCTTGAGTTTTACAACATCACATGGATATGACTGACGACGGACTTAATGAAAAACTGGTGGGAACTTGTTTTCGTCGAAAGATTAGCAAAGGAAGGCGATCGCTTATTCTTATTATTTCTTGGGAATGATTTGTCTAGGGTATTTACTTTGTTTTTCAAAGGTTAAAAATTATTATTTTGAGAGCTGATTTTTAGGCAAGTTTTTTTCCGCAAGATTTGCAATCTGTCGCACTGTGCGCCGGTGCCGGCTCTCTACGGAAGTAAAAGTAAACAAAGTAACATGAGTATGAACCAAATATAATTCGTTGGATTCGCGCAAGTTAAACCAAGTTTGGCGGGGCATTACTATTTTGGCACATTTTCTTCATTTATATGTATTCTTTTAATCCAAAGCTATTTCAAATGCCAAAAAATACTTTTATTTTATTTTTTATTCCCTGAACAAACATTTCTTCCCATGTTTTATTGAAATAACTGCAATTTATGAATTAATAGACTACATAGAGAATTTAAAAATTAGACCACGTAAAATGTTTTACTAAAAAACAGCAACTTTATTTTATGGAAATTAAATAAATATGTAATTTAAATAATTAACAAGGAAAAAATATTTCTTAAAAATTAAACTGGCATTTCCTTCAAATATCTTCAATACAGATTTATATTTATTGCAGATTATATTTATTTTAATCAAATACAGTGTTTTTACTACTATTATTATTATTATTATATTTAACTTAGTTTGAATATAAATTTAAAATAAAAAAACTGATATTTTAACAAAAAAATTGAGATTAAATTTTTAAATATGTAAAACATTTATTTTATATTTAAATGCTAAAGAAAACTTATTTTATTTAAATAATTTAAATTTATTAAATATTTTATTTAAACTACTTGTTTTTAAATATTTAAAAATTAATCTCCACAAACTTTTATATAGGCAATTTTAAGGAAGTTTATTACTTTATCCTGGTGCCCAGGGCAGGGTGCCATGGACTCTTGGTTCAGTGAAATAGTCAGGCTCCGACTGCATACGAAATATTGTTGCCAAAACCTTTTAAATATCTTTTATTTATATTGGAAAAAATAATGCTACCAAAATATCAGTAAAAAAATCAATTTTAGAATTTGAAATCTATGCATTTTAAACAAGTTTATAATTTTAAATTCATTGCGCTGGCAAAGATATTCGGACCTCTAAATTGATACATGGTAGGTGCTAGGTTTGAACCAAGTTCACACTCGTTAACCCAGCTGTCTTACTTTTCCATGATTTTCTCTAAAACTTGCATCAGTATGGGCTATCGACCCCAAGGAAGACTGCTCACGAAGTACTTCTCACTCAGGCCTGGTCCCACATTCAGAAACAAAAATTTTATCCACCATCACCATTAATTTTCATTGTTAGTTTTAAAAGTTGCTGCAATGTTTTAATGCTTTAACGCTGCACTCTTACCTGCATTTTTATTTTTTATTTTTTTAAGCTTATTTAATTAAAGTTCAAATAGTCGAGCTTAGTCAAGCTTACTTAATTAAAGTTGAAATAATTGTTCATGTTTTTATAATTTGTGAATTTTTCTTATTATTATTCTTTATTAAATCTTCCCAGAAAATAATATTAAACAAAAGAGAAATGCATACACAGTTTGAGTTTAAATACTTGGCTCACTGCAAGTTTGATTTTAATTTATAATAAGAAGGCGAAATTAAAACAGTCAATACATTGATGCTTATTGCGTCCTGTGTACAGGGCTGTGGCCAAATATGGGCTTAAAAGGATTTTTCGCATTTGTATTTTATTCAGTAAGTGCTATCGGTGTACATGTTTCTCAGTGGATATCTCATCGATTGCAAAAGATAAAATTTAAGTGATTTAAGCACAAATACTACGATTACAATATAAATCATTTTTAAATAATTTATTGATTCAATGAAACGACAAAGGGTGGAGCTCACAAATAAAAACAGGAAAGTATGTGGGGTGGGCATCAAAGTGCTTGTATGAGCCTTTTAATTTTGCTACTGAGATTAGAAAACAGTGTTTCTATATTTAATACGAATGGCGTGCCAGGGAAAACAGTCTGGGAATATACTGAATTACTTTTAAAATATCTAATAGCATACTTGGTAATATTTATAATTTATTCCGGAGTACTGATTGCCCTGCCCCTTTTTCACACCAGCATATTAAGAATTTTCTTTTTATTTGATCATAATTACATATTGAAGAAAATTTCTCTAAAATCTGGCTGGTTTGATAAAAGGGCGAGACTAACAGTACTCCGGAATAAATTATAAATATTACCAGGCATGTAATAGTACAATATATTGATTTGAACACAGTTTCTCAATATTAAAATAGAACACAGATTTGATTAACAAGAATATTTTTTTACCATTTTAACATGAGATCAAAATCATCGTATGTAGAGCAAGTACAATGTTAGGTTAAAAAAAAAAAAAAAAAAAAAAAAAGGAAAAATACGGTTAAAATGCTTAAATGGTTAAAAATAAATCATCTTTTTAATTTTACGATGAAATAATGTTATTATTAAACTAGTATGTTGTGCCTATCACAAGACTTGGTTCTATACTGTTTTACATAACAACGCGACATATCGTTTAACATGCAATAATGCTCATCATCCCTCACTGTAAAAAATATGTCCTATTTGCTGCCAGAAATTCTCTGTAATTTGAGAAAAAACGCGTAATTTATGAAAAAATTACGTTGTCAGAACGTATTTTCTCAAATTATAGAGAATTTCTGGCAGCAAATGGGACATATTTTTTACAGTGCTCTTACAATTTCCCCGTATCTGGTTACAAAAATCGACGTACCTCTATGGGCAAATTTTGTTAATAAAATTGCTCATTTCCTAATGTATTTCTTAACATACCGTTTATTACATTTGGAAATTTCATAACCGTTAAATTAGTACTGTTTAAATCTATATATTTCATTTCACAGCTAAAAATATGAAAAATGCAATTTTAATAATTAAATTTTCTTGTTTAAATGTCATTTAAATAATTAATAAAATCGAGAGACGCATTTTAAATTTAAAATTTAAACAGAGTTGCCAACATTTTAATTTGTACTTCGTTTAGCTTTGTCTGTATTTCCACACCACTTAATTTATAGAATAATTTCCTCTAATATATAACTACGCTAAAATAAGGAAAAATTGCATAAAAAGTTGTACGAAATAAAGGCGGAGCTAAAAATACTCCAGAATAAATGAAAATGTTGGCATCTCAGAATTAAATTATTGAAATAAAAAAAATGAATAGTTAGAAAAAAAGTAGTAGTTTAATGGTATTGGATTTTCTGAATATGAAAACGGTATAATAATAATAATAATAATCGCAATCAAAAATTCTATAAACAAATTTCCCCATAGAATTACATGGGATATTCCATGACCGGAGACGGGAAAATTATAAGAGGAAGATGAACCTTAATGCATTTTAAACGGTAGTTGGCGCTGTTATGTTGATTAATATAGAAGAAAGTTTAAGCTTAATCATAGACACATACAATAAGGATTTTACGCATGCAGTTTGATAAAAATTTAACCAATATGTATGCTGAAATAAGCCATAGTGAATTCCGCATAAAATGACTAATAGCTACATTACTTGTTGACCAATATGAACCCAAATTATGCGGCACCTTTTTAATATTGAGTATCCTACATATGAATATTAATGCATTTATACATTGTATAAACTAATGTACAGCCTTCCCGTAAACGTTGAAAGTTAAAACAAAGCTGCGCTATCTGTTGAAGATACATACCAAATATGAATCAACAAAATTTTTCATAATGACTCCCCCTATCACATGTCATTTTTTGTATGATTGATATGCATGGAAAAGTGAGAGACACCGAGTTATATCAAAATGCAACTAAATATAATTTTTTATGGAAATCTGTACATTAATTCTCTTGATCTAGAGATTTCTGAAATATTTTGTCACGTGCATTGAGACAGTAAAACTGACATTTTCTAAAAATAACCAAATTGTGTTCAAGACATTTCAAAACACGTAAATTCTTGGACAATCATAAGTGGAAATTATTTACAAATTTAATACTTTTTTGTGAATGTAGAATAATATAATAAAGGGAAATATTACTTTAACTGTTCGTCATTTGCATTTGATAATACAACTTCATAAAAGCTAATTATTAATTAAATATAAATATGTTTATTCTTTAAAAAAGTAAATGAACTTTTCAGCAGTGAATGAAAATGCGAACGTATTTATTAATATATTCTTAAAATAATTAAGTGGAAAACAACGACAACAACAAATAAAAACTAATGGGTTATTAAAAATTAAATGATTTTTCCCAACACGTGAAATGCTTTATTCAATAAAAGGAAATTAAAGAAATTTCCCATCTGGTACTTCCATGCAACTGATTTAATTAAAGATAAATCAATAAGACTCATGGACTAATTTTAGTAAGAAATTAAGTAATATTGAGAAAAAAAAAAAAAAAAAAAAAAAAAAAAACCTAACTGTTAAAATATCTTAAATTCTTCTTATCTTTAATTTTTATATTAATATTAACAATCGAGTATTTTTAAGAATGCTTAATGATATCACAATTAATTTTATAACAAGAACGAAAAATCCTGCGATACGCATTGATTATTAACACTTTCCCACTGTATGTATTCGTTGTATCGTATAAACACATTCTTTGCCTATATTTTCCCACAACGGACAGACAGAAAGATAGAAAGGCAGGAATATAAAGTAATTCAATTCATAATCACTCTTAAACATTGTTGGAAAGTGTTAAAAATGCTTAACACAGATGCAAATGCAACTCTTAATGCACCTGAATATTTTAGTGTAGCCCTGTAAATCTAGAGGTTAAGCATATGATATTAATTACAAACCATTATTTTAGCTTATAAACAATAAATACCATTTTCTTTATGATTTTTGCTGTAGAAAGTTATTTAAATGAGATTTCTAAAAATGGCCTCTTTTAAAACGCAATGCCTTTGCATTTTTCGTGTTTCGCTGTACAGAAACCAGTTTTACAGGACACATTAATGCTCTTTTAAATACAGGGAACATTCCATAGTGCGCTTGAATAACATATATCATTTTTAAGAAATTCTGAAAATATTTATGGACACTCGTGGTTGGCAGACGGACAGATAGAGAGACCGTCAGACACACAGATACACTAATCCAAACCATATTCCCACTTAAAAAATTATTGGAAAGTGTTAAAAACGCTTAATGTAAACGAAAATGCAATTCAGCAAATTTTCAATAATAGCCGTTAATGTAACTGAGTATTTTTGTGGGGCCTCGTAAATTTTAATGCTAATCATGCTATATTCTATAGAAAGCACTCTTTTCTGCACGTGAATAACATATTTCGATTTCATTAAAATTTGTGCAAAGTAAAATTATTGAAATGTGGTTTATAAAAATGCCTCTCATAGAACGTAATGCTTTGGAATATTTCCAGGTGTCCCTATATACAAACCACTGGTAATATTTACTCCATTTTCAATAGAAAGCATTCAATAATGAACATATTTCAGTTTCATTATGTTTCATGTAAAATAAAGGAATTTAGATAAATATCACTCATGAAACGGAATGGTTTGATATACTTTCGGGTGTCCCTTTATACAAACCACTAGCGGTATTTGTATTTAGATCTTTTCAATAGGGAACATCCGATAGTGAACTTATATAATGTATACCAGTTTAAAGAAATTCCCTGAATATTTACGGGATTTAGAATTTGGACAGACAGACAAACCGAAGTGATTAATTTATAAGAAATGTAGGCATTACAATTTTATGGGCGGAGGGGGGGGGGGAGTGAGGGAGCTGTACCCCCTCACACAGAATTATATGTGAAATAAAACTGTTCCTAAAACAATTTTAGATATTTTTTTAAGTGGAATTAATATTATTATTTTATCCTGTTGAGTGACACACCAGAATATTATTATTATTATTACTATTACTATTATTATTTTACTTATTTTATTTATTATTTTTTTTTTCAAATAAGAAAATGTGTATTTTTTTTTATTTTATTTTATTTTTTTTTTTTTCTTTTCAAAAAAGCACAAATGCACATTTATATTTTTATTAAAAACTTTTTCATTTCAGGAAAATTTCTTTCGTTTTAAAATTATTATTTTATTTTTAGTATGGCAAGACTAAATTCAATCAGGCATTTCGCGTTGTCATCAATTGCTGTGTTTCACTTTCAATATGTTAGGCTGTACTCCAGCATTCAGATTTACCATTTTATTTATTTATGTTTTTCCTTATAATAATATGTAAAAACGGTTCAAAATAGGAAAAAAAAAAAAAAAAAAAAAAAGGGGGAAGAAACGCAAAACAATCAATTGTTCCAGTTAGCCATTTTTCTTATATGCGTCGTGCGATTATTACTTCTGACGAAATTTCCATTAGCTTAAGCTTTTTTAGAGAAAACAGTATTCAAAGTCATGGAGAAAACTATATTTCACACGTTGTTACAGTTAAAAAATAAATAAATAAATAAATCTGAATTTAATTCATTTGGTTTATTTTCTACATGGAACTAAAAAAAAAAAAAAGAAAAAATCTTATTAGTGATATATAGATATATATGTACACACACACGCACATATATATGTATATTTATAAAAGATACAATGCTTTGATTTTTTTTTTATTTAAATTTATATAGTAACTGTTGCTAAGGAAAGCAATTATATAATTTAAAAGAAGAATGAAATGATTTCAAAAGCATATCAAGACCAACCTATCAAGTTTATAATATACGAAATAGTCCTGTCGTGCTAGATTAAATTCTGTCTTTTACAGACTTTTCTTTTTCTTTTTCCATTGACCTCATACTTAATTTTTGATCCCCCCCTCCCCCCTCCTCTGCTTCTTTTTCCTCTCCTTATTTTCCTTATTATTATTTTAAGTTTTAATGATTTTTTTTTCTTTTTTTAAATATTAAGAAATTAGTTTATTATAAGGAGACTAGGAAGAAATAATAGTGGGCTTCTGCCCTTCATTGAGGAAGCGTGCAGAAAGGGGAAAATTGACAGACAACCACACAAAGCTTTATTCTGTCTGTAGAAACCTTAAATGATAAATCGATTTAGATTTTGATAATGAAGGAAAGGTGAAGTGCTTTCCGGCGCTTTGTTAATTAGTGGGAAATTCTATTACTACTCTGCCATTTGCATGGAAAGCAATTGAAAGGAACCTCAAAGATTCAGGTAAACGGAATTTATATATGTACATGTATATGAGTGTGTATTTGACTAAAATGTACTAGAAATAAATTATAACAGAAAATGTTCATACCTTAAATATATATATATATATATATATATATATATATATATATATATATATGAGGATTTTGTAGATTTTGATAACTTTCTATACGAAATTTTATTAAATTAAAAAAATTATTACATATCTTAATCTGCTTTGATTTTTTTTTTTATTTAAATTTATATAGTAACTGTTGCTAAGGAAAGCAATTATATAATTTAAAAGAAGAATGAAATGATTTCAAAAGCATATCAAGACCAACCTATCAAGTTTATAATATACGAAATAGTCCTGTCGTGCTAAGAGGGGCTCTCACGAAATATTATGGTGAAGCGTGACAGGTGCTGTCACAGCCCCTTTCAAAAGGTTAATAATTTTTAAATAAGATTCTTTTTTATCTGATTTATTTGTGTAGGGAAAATATGTATTAAATATACACAAAAGAAGTACACATCTGTTAACATTCTACTTAATATTCCATAAAAATGTTAGTATCAGCCTTTTTTAACACCAGTATATTTTTAGAATGTATTTCTCCTCATTTAATCGTAATTAAATTGAACCAAAAACTATGAAATTGACTAGAATAAAATAAATTAATAGATTAGAATAAGATAAAGTGAAGTGAACGGTGGATAGCCTATTAAGCGGGGACTTCATTCTGTCACTGCATCAAGCGTTTGATCAAATTAATTTCTCTTAACATGATAATCATGTTAAGAGAATGTCCTGTATTAGAAATTTGTGAGAACATACATATATGATGAGGAACTGAGCAGAATCTACCTATGGCAATTAGTTTTTTCTTAAATAATAAAATTTTTTCTCAATTTTTACCTTTATTATTATCATTATTACTATTAATTTTTTATCTTGCTATCTACATTTTGTAATTAAATAGTGTAGGGTTTATATGCTTCAAGCTATTTCAATTTTATCGCATAAAGTGACGCAATAAACTATTTCATTTTTATTTAAAATAAACTGTTAAAAAAATTTAAATTCATAAACTGTATTTAAGAAAAACAATTATAAGTCCTCCAATATAAGTCAAAATTTGATTAAACTTGTGAAAATGTTAAATTTATCTTACGCGTTATAAAAGACAGTATATCGCACTGATCGTGTTTTCTGGCAGCGAACTGCGTAGGCGTCAACATTATTTAAAATTCAAATAAGTTTAGCTACAAAAATAAATACTTCTGCGAATCTATTTCGTTTTATTTCATAATTAAAACTTTTGTACTTTTTTTCCTGTATGAATTATAATAAATAATTTCTTTCTATGGTAGATCATTATTATTATTATTATTATTATTATTATTATTATTATTATTATTTTAATATACAGACAGACCCCTAACACATTTTCGTTCGAAACTCTACTAAGAATTAGTTTAAAGTATATAAGTATGGCATTTCCGCACCCCCTTGATCTCAGAAATTTGAATATGTGGTCAAACGGTTACCATCAGCGTTCCCAACTTTTATAATTTATTCACGAGCATTTTTAGCCCCGCCTTCTTTTCGTACCAGAAATTTTGTAGATTATTTCTCATTAATATGTGACAACGATTAAAAAAGAAGAAAATCATTATTCAAAATTTCCATTATGAAAAAGAGGCGTGGCTAAAAATGCTCGTGAATAAATTATAAAAGTTGGGAACGCTCGTTACCACAGAAAAAATGAAGTTGATGCCTGTTGTAATATGTAGACGACCCTTAAGCAAAATCTAAATGTACCAACAAAAACTAGACTTACTGCTAATTGACTGACACCAGCCGCATATTTATAGTAAGATATGCAGCGAAATTAGTTCAGGGAGTGGCTTTTTTTTTTTTTTTTCTTTATGCACAATAAGAAATAGGTTACAAATTTGGAATAATTGACATTCAAAATTTAATTATATATATATATATATATATATATAATATACTAGCAGGCTTTGCCCGCTTCGCTAGACATTCAACTTAAATGAGTTGTCAAAATCCCATATCTTTATTAATAACCTAAGTTCTCGCTGTGATTGGTAGAGGTTTTCTCGCTCCCAATGTGAGGAGTCTGGGTCCCCACTGTCTTCGGCACAACTTACCCACTTCTTACATCCCCTCCCTCAGCGGGTGAGTTGGAAGTTTTGCAAAATCCCACTAATGTACATAATGCGTATACTTAATCAATATCCACACACCAAAATTCACCATTCTAAGATAATTCAAAGCGTATTCAAACGGAAAAACATGTTTTTGCACATGTTTATTGCCCTCCGACTCCGAGAAAGGGGGGAGGGGGGAATTCGAATTTCGTGAAATGCAGTTACAATAAGTGCCGGATGCATACCAACAATTTACACACCAAATTTCGTGACCACAGAAGTCTTTAATAGACAGTATTATAAATAATTAAATACAAAAAGCACAGCTTAAGTATCGGAACCCTTTGGTGACATTAAATATTTTAAGCCATTTTTGCGATGAACTGAATTGGCTATTTCAATTGTGCAATTAAAGATCTTGGCGAGAAACGTCCGAGCTACTTCGGTGCCGAATTTCAAATTTCGCCAAAGGGATCCAATACTACTAAAGCTGTTCCATATCGAATCTGGGTTGAAAACGGAAAAAGGTTAAAATAAATTAGAAATATCAGACCTATTATTTATAAATTTGATGCCGAATGAAAGGGGTGATTTTGCTGAATCCAGGGGTTCAAACAGTTTTTCGATGCGACAATTAGATTTTTAAAAAATAACTAAAGTATGAAATTTAAGTGGCAACGGAAAAACGGATAAAGGGAAAAATAAATTAGAAATATCAGACCTATCATTACAAATTCAGTACCAAATGAAAGAGGTGATTTTTCTGAATCCTGGGGTGTAAACAGTTTTTCGATACGACAATTAGATTTTTTAAAATTAACTAAAGTATGAAACTTAGATGGCAACACTTCATTTCAATTTTTTCATAATTTGTAGTGCGAATCACGCGAATACAAAAGTCTTTAACTTAAAAAAATCATTTTTATATTTTATTTTTCCATTCAAAGCATTTTAGTGAAAAAATATTTATGGCGCATGCGCAGGCGTTTTTTACCCACAATCTAAACACTAATCATAATTTTGAAAATTTCTATAGATATAATTTCAAGTTGGGTGAAGATCTAAGTTTCTGCCAAGCGCCGTTAAATTCCGTCCAGCCGTTCTCGAGTGATGCCCGGACAAACGTGTTTTAGTCTTTTACCCCCTAGGGGGGGGGGAACGGGGGGGAATTTCTGAAAAGTTGATAGATATAATTTTAAGTTGGGTGAAGACCTAAATTCCTGCCAAGCGCCGTTCAATTCCGTCCAGCCGTTCTCAAGTGATGCCCGGACAAAAAAAGCGACATTCGGACACGATGACACACACACAGACACACACACACAGGCAACATTTTCTGAAGTCATTTTCGGCTTTCATGGGGTGTAAAACGTGAAGATATCGCAAATTTTTTTGATTCCGACAAATTTACAGACAAAAGTCTGATTTTATTAATATAGACATATATATACATACTTGCCAACCATCTCAATAACAACCGTACAATTGATAACGCTCCCTGAAAAAACGCCCCTTTTCTTACACCACTATATTTTTAGAGTTATACTCTCCAAATGTTGTTACGATTAAATAAGACCAAAAATACTCCAGAAAATTATTGGTGTGAAAAAAAAGGCGGGTACTAAAAATTGTACGGATCATAATGAGATGGTTGGCAAGTATGTATATATATATATATATATATATATATATTTAAGAAAATTACGAACATAGATTTTATTTTAAGCACTTATACATTTTGATCCCTTTACTTGAATAAACATTTTATAATTTCAAGAAAAGAAACACTAAAATATTTGGGTATTGAATGTATGAAATTATAAATAATGCTTCTTTTAAAAACTTTCCACCAAAATTGAAAAATGTTTATAACCTCGATTTGTCAGTCAGACCACCTGTTCGCGCTCCAACTCCCATAAATATTCATGGAATTGATTGAAACTGATATAAATTATTCAAGTGTACTGTGCGTTTCTTATTTAAAATGAATTAAATACCACCACTGCTTCGTATACAGGCACACCCGAAATAATTCCAAAGCATTGTGTGCTATGAGAGCTATTTCTATAAACCATATTTTAATACCGTAATTTTCACAAATAACAATGAAATTAACGTGTATTATTCAAATGCACAAAAAGAATTCATTTCTATAGAATATAGTGTAATTAGCATTGAAATTTACAGGGCGACACAAAAATATTTAGACACATTAATGGTTACAATTGGAAATTGCTGCGATATAATTTTCGCTTTCTATAAAGAGTTTGTAATTTTATAAGAATGCTTTAGCGTATTTTATAATTTGAATTTACCTATTTGTCTGTATTCCTGTCCATCTGACTGTCTTCGTGTTTATTTGTCTGTGTGTCCACCTCTCTAGTATCCATAAATATTTTCAGTATTTCATCAAAGTTATATATGCCATTCAAGTTCAGTGGGGCGTGTTACCTATTTAAAATATGAATAAATAACACAATTGATTTTTTTACGTGGTTATCCAAAAGAATGCCACATGTATTGCGTTCTCTAAGAAGCATTTTTACAAACTATATTTGCATAATTTTGTAATGCCCAAATCATAATGAAATCGACATTTAATATTCATATGCTTAAAAAAAAAAAAAAAAAAAAAAAAAAAAGAAAAGGTCTTCTATAAAATATACTAGCGAAGGTTAGCGTTAAAGTTTACAGTGTTACATTAAAATATTCAGATACATTAAAGGGTACAATTGTAAATTGTTAGAATCGCATTTCCGTTTGCTTTAAGCATTTTTACACTTCCCCAACACTGTTTAACTGTGATTATGAACACAATTAAGCTGTTTATTTGTCTTTCTGTCTGTCCGTTGACTGGCCACGTAGGCAAAGTACAGGGCGGCTGCAGGCGATTTTTCTTTTATTCTTTTCTTTTAACTATTCCCAGAAAGTAAAATGTATAATACATTTACCCAGGTAAATATGCAGTTAGCCTGCATAAATTTATTACAAATTTTATGTTATGAAAAGGAGTAGTACGAAAATAATAATAATAATAATAAATCGCCTGGGGCTGCCTTGTAAGTACATTGAAAGTTAAACGATGAAACGAGTGCGCACAATTAGATAATATTGATAATCTATGCGAAGTGCATGAGTTTTCGTTCTTGTCCACTATAAATTAGAAAAATAGAAGTAAGGAAAATAATAACAGAATTTTGCTAATATTAAACAAGTGGGACGAATAAAAAAAGCATATATATAAGGTTATGATTGTAATATACAAAAGCATTTTTCCATTTACAACAAAACACAAAGAAATAAAGAAAATTAATTTCGTGGAACTACTGTAAAAGACATTTTTAATCTTCTTTAATATATCTCCTTTTAAAACGTGTGCTTCTGATAGTCACAAAGAGTGTTTTAAACTTACGGAATCAGGACCATTAATTATAGAAAGAATGGATTTTTTGTTTGGATTCTCATTGTTGTTTAGAAAGAAAGACTATGCTTGTTTGGTGATAAAAGTACTCTTTTGTTATGCTATCACATTAACTATATTTATAACAAAAAGGTGTTTAAAGTCTTGGAAATAAGTTAAATAAGTCTTCATAAAATGTAATATGAGAAAATTTGAAATAGAATTTTTGGAGCGCTTTCTATAACTGTATATATATATATATATATATATATATATATATATATATATAAATTCGAATGTAAGTTACAGCTGGTTTAAGAATTTTTCTTTATAATTATAAAAATAAACTTTCAACTTAAAAATATAATTCTTTTGTTATTTAACCGTCATTGCAGAGAAGGGTAAGAAAATATGTATATATATATATATATATATATATATATATATATATATATATATATATATAATAAAATAATAATATTTAACATTTAGATGTCTGCATATTTTCCTATTTGTAAACCCCGCTATTTGGCGGACGCAGAGCTGACATATTTACAGTGCTTACTTGCCAACCATCTCATTAATAACCGCACAATTGTTTACGCCCCCTGAAAAAACGCCCCTTTTCTCACACCACTATATTTTTAAGAGTTATTTTCTCCAAATGTTGTTACGATTAAATAAGACTAAAATTACTCTAAAAAATGATTGGTGTGGGGAAAAAAAAAAAAAAAAAGGCGGGTACTAAAATTTGTATGGTTCATAATGAGATGGTTGGCAAGTATGACAGTGTATTTCGTAACTTCGTTGTTAGCCGCCGTTTTATTTATTTTTATTTATATTTTAGTACTATTTTTTATGCCACTTTTTTACGGAGAGAACTTTTTCTTCTTATTTAACACTTTCGCGATCGCTGACGTAGATTCGCGTCATTTGAAAATCTGTAACTCTGCCAGTGGGCGTTTCTTTTTTAATTTGTGTGTTACTTATTTTTTAATTACATACCTAGTGTTCATATTTTTGCAATAAAATATACTATGGACAGAAATATGTTGATTAGAAATAATACAATTATAATGTATATTCATTTGCTTTATAAATGTGAGTGCAACAAATTTTGTTGTGAAAGATATTACCTCAGGAGAATAACGCCCACAGGCGGATCTTACTATCAAAAAAGATAAAATCCTACGGTAGCAAAAGCAGGACTGCCAACCATCTCATTAATAAGCGTAGACTTGTTAACGCCCCTTGAAAATACGCCCCTTTTCCCACACCACTTTATATTTAGAGCAATTCTCTCCAAATAGTGTTACGATTAAATAAGAATGAAATTACTCTAAAAAATTACTGGTGTACAAAAAAAGGCGGTGACTAAAAGTACTACGCTTCATAATGAGATGGTTGGCAAGCATGCAAAAGTGTTAATCGTAAGGACATAATGCAGAGCTCGAAGTTTCACCTTTTTTTTCAGAGCTCTTTTAGACTTGAGAATTCTTCGCTCTTCTGCTACTACTGTTTTCATACAGCAATTTTTATCGTAATTTTTTTCAGTAATGTGTCGTGATTAAACAGGATAACGATTATTGTATAAAAATAGTCGCAAGAAAAAAGGCAGTAATTTCTCATTCCTGGTGGTGTCCTAAAAAAGGACGGAGACTTCCAGTTCTGATTCGAAAAAAAAAAAAAAAAAAAAGAAAAAAAAAAAAGAAAAAGGTATTTGTTCAGAGAAAGTAGTGTAAAAAAAAAAAGCGTTACTAACAATGCTACGGAATAAATTATTTAATGGACAGACATGAAAATGTTACATAACTGAACAAAGATATTTTTCTTATACGTGTTTAAATCACACCGATAGTATTTTTAACACTGATGCGGTAAATGTCACTGGAGAATACATACACCGATTCAGGGTTCGTACGGCCACGCCTTTTTTATAGGAGTCTTATACCAATGTTTTTTAAAGATAATTTTATTTTTAAATTTATAAGCTTCTATTATGACCAAAATTTACAATTTTAAAATTATTGGTTGAAAATATCATCTAAAATGTAGGAGCGTACGAGCTCTGCTATAGTACAAAACAAATTAAACACGTATGCGCAAAATCCTTTTAAAATAATATATTGTTTCAGTGGAAAGTCAGAAAGCGAACTTGTATTTCTAATGAAACGATTTAACAAATGATTTATCCACAATGTGTTATGTATTTTAATATTTCTATTCGTGAAATGTTTCGTTGAATTAGAAATGGAAATTAAATATTGGGTGTCAGAGAGAAAATAATTGCATAATAAATGGTATAATAATAAAATTTAAAATTTAAAAAATTAAAGCATTTTAACATTTGTTTGCATAAAAAATTTTATTGAATCGGAAAATAACCCTTTGCGGTCTGTAGATTTTCCTACTTTAAACAACAAGCTCCACCTTTTTTGCGTTCCTTTGAAACGTTGCTATATATGAACAGCCATGAACAGCATTCAAGGGGGTGTTTTCCAACAGGATAACGCTCGCCCTCATACCGCCGTCAGGCCTTGCAGAGATCTAAAATGTAATTAGCTTTTTATTATATTTTCACCACTATTATCACTGACACATTTTCGTAAATATTTTAATGATGAATCGCCTAAACGAATTACCATATTCTCCGGCATATAGTGCGCAGGTTTGTTAACCCATATCCACCTAAACTAGATGCCTTGAGCTTGGATCAGAAACTTGGCAACAGCTCAAACGGTGGACAGCGTCAACTGGTACAGATTACGCGATTTTTTTATTCGACAGCAACCAAAAAATTTTTTAACTGGGATTTGATATACATAAAAGGCGAATAGAATCGAAGAAACATCAGTTATATAGTATATCACTTCTTAAAATTATTCGTGATAGTTGAACAAAAAAGTCGCGGTATCTGTACCAGATGGCGCTGTCTACCGTTTGAACTTCTGCCAAGTTTCCGAGCCACGCGGAAGGCATCTAGTTTAACCCTTTGCCGTTCAGTGTTCCACTACATGGAACACCTAACTTCGCTAGCTTCTCCAACCGTTAAATTCAATTGCAAATGCATAAAAATAGGTTTATTTTTTACTTTGAACTTTTCTTTTCATCCTTAGATGGCATCAGTACACAAGGCTATCCATGATATTTAGCTGGGATGAGTTATTTTTAACCCTCGTATTTACAAGAATTTTTTTTTTTTTTTTTTTTTTTTTTTTTTTGTGATACAAAAAAGATTGCTTGAAAAATAATTTCTATCTATATCATTGGCTGTCATCTAAATTATTTATTCTATATTATTTTTAATTTTTTATACAGGAAACATACGAGGAATCGTTGAATAAAATAAGGTGTTCCATATCCTGGAACACTGCGACACTAGCGCTTTTCATATTATGCAACCGAAAACAATGATGAGAGAAGACAGCTGTTTTTACGTGCTCTGTTTTCCTCTCTTTGGAGGGAATGACGTCAAGCTATCAGATGCTGTGAGGGAGGGTTAATTGTTTATATATATATATATATAAATAAAAAAAAAAACGGACAAAACTAGTTTTATGTGCAAAACCTGCAACATTGGTTTGTGGTTCTACCAAAAGAGTGTGACGTGTTTCCAAAAATTTCATGAAGCTAAAAAATAGACTAATTGTAAATATTTTTGCACATAGGACTTGTATATATGTATACTAACTGTAAATATCAAATTATTTCATAAAAAATCATATAACCAAGATTTTGTTTTCGGAAGAAGGGGGGAATAGGGTGTAGAGTAGCAGGCCTCCTCGGGATGCACCATGGGTCATGCTAAATCTACTACACAGGTATAATACAGTGTTTTTTAATTCATATGCAAAATCTTCTACTCATTTACGCGCTTCATTGCGACGCACTTTTCAGAGCTTTAGTGGCGCAGTGTTCCCGCTGATGGAACACACACAGATTCAAAACGGTAAGTACTATCTTTACAAAATTATGTCTGTGTACTCCTTTAAACCTAAGTAGATAGCCTACAAATTTTTGTTGAAATTCCAACTTTACAGGGTAGTGCGCTGTAAAGGGTTAAGAAGCTATAGTTAAACCAGTTATACATCCAGTTATTATATTTAAATTTAAAGTAAAAGCTATTGTTTCTTACACATATAGCTTTACCTTTAAACTAAATTTTCTCGTGTAGAACTGGTTTGTTTGAACTGCGTGTTATACGCCGAAAAATACGGTATTTTACAATACTGGTGATGATTTAATAATATGAGCGTAAAATTTTTGAAGAGCTGTGTATAGCAACATATTTTTACGTATTTGTTTTGAAATTTGTATCGACCGATTTAATTATGCTCATTAATATCGAAAGCCATTAGAATTTACGAGCAAAATTAGAAGAAACGATATGAATGAATTTTTTTCTCAGTATGTTTAAAAAGTATAATTATGTTTAAAAAAAAAAAAAAAAAAAAAAAAAAACTCCGGGATGAAATTTCAGATGGGAATTAAAATATGTTGGCAACAATATTCCCACCGTCTGCGAAAAATTTAAATTTAATTCACTGTAATCAGTGCAATAAGTGGCAGTGTCATGCGTCTACACCTACGCCACTTATCTGGTTAAATAGAAACATGCTATATATATACAGGGTGATTCCGAGGTCATGGGACAAACGTGAAGGGAGGTAGAGAACACCCCTCCCCCCTCTCTACCTTCCCTCCAAGTTTTTCAAATGACCTTAAAATCACCCTATATATATATATATATATATATATTAAATATTGTATTGCCTAAAAGAAATATCTAATGCAGGGACTTATTATTATTATTATTATTATTATTATTATTTTAGTCTGTCCTCCGCAAAGGGTTAAAAATTTGAAAGCCATTTTAGAGAAGCATATACTGAATGTTTTGAATTGTTTTTCCTAGCTAAATCTTAATATAGGTATTTTAGTATCAAAATGTAGTTTTTACAGTGTTTTTTTTTTTTTTTTTTTTTTTAATCTGCAATAATAAATTTGTATTATTAAAATTGCAACATAATAGCTTATATATAACATTAGTATCAAACGTTAGTGTTTTTATTTATATATGAATATTAACCATATTAAAAACTACTTGTTACAAAATATGGATTTAATTTTTTAATTTCCCATGTATTAATTTACTTGTTACAAAATATCAATTTTATATCTTAATTTCCCATGTATTAATTTACCTATACAGATTATACTGTTTATATTTTTATATTCTATCAGATGTCGCTCCTTCATTGCTCACTGTTTTTCCCGATCATACGGCACACTCAGGAGAATCTGTATCCTTCAAATGCATCTCCTCTGGAAATCCTCTCCCTCAAGTCACATGGTACTTAGATGGCACAGCAGTTGCACAAAGTCCCCGAATTTCTGCTGGTGATTATGTAAGCGACCTTGGGCACGTTGTTAGTTTTTTAAATATAAGTGAAACTCGAGTAGAGGATAGTGGAGAATATAAATGTCATGTAAGCAACGATGTTGGATCTGTGTCTCATGAAGGAAGGCTCAACATATACGGACAACCATTCGTGAGGCAGATGTCAAATGTCACAGCAATTGCTGGTGAGGATTTAATCGTTAGATGTCCATATGGAGGATATCCCGTTAAAGGTGTCAGATGGTTGAAAGGTATTGATTTTTTGATATATTATTATGTTAACCGAAAGCTACATCGTCATACTATATCCTCTATAGCATCCTGCAACTTAATTGTCGAACGGATTGCCACCAAATTTGGTATGTCCCACACAGGATGAAAATTAAATCAACAGGTAATATGCACCAGCTAGTTAAAGGACATATTTTTTTCCTTTTTAATTCCTTCCCGCGAATCTCCCACAAACTAAATTTTGTAGCAATTCACTCATTTAAATTGCAGGATGTTGTTTACAGTGGAAATATAATCATAACCCCCAACGTATCACTCATTTGTAAACATGGATCTTCTTAGGAGTAAAACTAATTATAAAAAAATCTGGTGTGAAACAACCACACGACTTCCATTACCCACTGTTTCACGTATTATACGCACTTTTTGGAGATAATGTAATCAGGAGACATAGAATTGACCTAATGAAATAGACACCGAAACATTTTCCGGAAAGAGAAAGTTAATACACGTGTAAATCCATACAAAATAGAGTTTACTTAATGAGTTAAAAAATAAGAAAGAAAAAAAATATTGACAGAGGTACCAGTTTTCAAAACATATTCAGGTCGCAGTACCTGATATTCAGCTATTTATACAGGACGTCTGTCAATTTTCCTTAACTAACCAACTATAGTATTCGAAATGATATCTAATAGAGTATTTATACAGTAATTTTGAAGAACATCGTTAGAGCCGTTTTTGAGATACGGACTTACGGTCCCCCTTCCGGTTTCCGATGTCCTACTTCCGGTTTTTCAATTTTCACCAAAATTTGGAAATTTCATCTGTACACTAGACTTATTTCAATTCCAAAGTTTCGTAGTTCTATCTTTATTAGTTTTGACATACATACATACATACACTGACCACTTGCCAAAAACCACGTTTTTGGACTCAGGAGACCTTAAAACATGTAAATCAGGTGAAATCTCGCTATCGAATTTTTGGATGGAATACAATACTTCCATTACCCAAAGTATTTGGGTAATGGAAGTAAAAATATATTTGTTAACAATATTAAAATAAAATTTCTATTGATATTTTTGTGACACAATTTGAGTATGTGACTGCTCTAAAATAGGATTTTTCAAAACAAAATACTTTGACGGCCTTTGACGGCCGCTGTTTAAATGTATTCTCCTCAGGAAAGAATATATATTTATATATATAAGCTCAAATAATAAATTACTTAAATAAACAAGTATTAAACTGTGATAGTAAAATATAACATACACGTACACACATACATATACATAGCTGCCAATATTTTAATTTATTCCGGAGTAATTTTAGCCCCGCCTCTAATTCGTACCACTTATTTTTTAAAAGCAATTTCTTCTTATATTATCGAAGTTATGTATTGAAGAAAACTTTTCTATAAATAAAGTGGTGCGTATTAAAGGCGGGGCTAAAAGTACTCCGGAATAAATTAAAATATTGGCAACTATGCATATATGCAGAGCAGCCAACTTTTCAATTTCTTATATAACATTGTCAGTACCCGCTTTCTTTTCAAGCAACTTTAATTGGAGAATATTTTTTTATTTTTTATTTAACTGCATTTACATATTAAAGAAAATTACTGTACAAAAACAAATTGTGGTTTAAAAAAATGGTAGGGTTGCTTACAAACCTACGGAATAAACTAAAATGTGGCATCTCTGTATATATATATGTGTGTTTGTGTGTATGTGTTTGTGTACTTTATTTGATTCTGATTTATACGTTAGTAATTTTACAACGGTCAAACACAAGCCGAGATATGGCAGCTCCAAAGTATTTCTGTTCACAACTACTATGGACGTTTAGTTTGTTTTCATTCAGAAGAGTTAGAGCAGATTTTTTGAATTTGGTTGAGTGAACAGAAGATATCAAATTATATATTTCATAAAATACATTGCTAGTGAAACGTTATTTCACTAGCAGAATGCAGCCATATTTATCAGTTATAGCATTTTTTGTGTACCGAAAATTTTATAGAAATTTTATAATATTTAATCAGCTGCTATGGAAGTACGTAAAATAATGTGTTAAAATTTTCTGTTATCTAAAATGTTGTAGATTTGTAACTAAAATCGTTGCGGCTTAAAACCACGTGCTTTTATATATGGCAGCTAGCAACATCTCAATTTTTAAAAATTAGATTTACCCCAACTATGTTTTAAAATAAATCTGTCATATATGTTTTACGATTAAACAAATTAAATTTTTTTGTAGAAAATTTCTGGTATGAAGTTTCCCTAGAAGAACAGGAATGTTGGTAGCTAAGATATGTGTATAATATAAAATTAGTGAAGAAAAATTTATAATTGAACAGAAAAGAAAAAAACTTAATTATTAGTTATAAAATGATTTATATAAATACATGGACACACACATATATATATACATAAAAATTTATTTAGCTCTTTCAATTACACGCTAAACTACATCAAAACACATTGAAATTTTATTTATTGATGTTCTATCGCTGTTTTATAATTTTCCAATCTGTAGTATAACTAACAGTACTTGTATAGTACTGTAATGCATTAAATAACTAAAAACTGCTTAGAAAACAATATCCTTCTTTTCGTGGAAAACTTTTCACTGCATTATCTTGATTACATTTTGTGCAAGGTTGCGTGACCTGCAATAGCAGTGAAGTTTTGACCATTACAAGAACTTTCAAGTACAACAAACAAAAAGTTGAGAAAGCTTTTACTTCTTCATGCAATTATTTTTTATTTATCTATTTTATTTTAGTTTTTATCTATTTGTTTGTAAAATTCATTCACTTATGAATTAGACTACATTAAAAATAAAGTGTTAGTTAATTGGCAGATTAATATTTTACATAACATTATTTTAGTTCAAGATAAAGTATTAGAAATTTAAAGTACACAACAGATAATATTTGATTTTTCTTTTCCTTCTTTTTTTCGTGTTTTTATTTACTTATTTATTTACCTGCCTTTTTAAATAATTTGTTTATAAAATCCATTCACTTAAGATTTATATTACACTAGCAGGCAACGCCCGCTTCGCTGGTCCCTATTTTTAAATGAATAGCTATAATTACTGAATTCTCAAAATTGCATTAATTTTTATCACGTGAAAAAAAACAGAAAAAAAAATCTTATTAGGAAAAATGTCGCACCGGGTTCTTACTGCCTTCGGAAAAAATTCCCCAAATGCTCTAACTCTTACTTCTATTATTTTCCCCCTTCGCCCCCCCTCCCGTCTATCCTAATAATTTAAAAAATTCGAAAATATCCGCAATCGATTTGTAGGTATCGAAAACCTCTATATACCAATTTTGAATGCTCTAACTCTATTCTATTTTTTTGCCCCTCCGCCCCCCCCATCCTTCCCGGCCTTCCTAATAACTTTACACTTTCGAAAATATCCCCATTCGACTTGCTGGCCTCTAAAACCTATCTGTACCAATCTTGAACGGCATAACTGTATTTCTATTTGTTTTTGCCCACACACACCCCCTTCCCGCCCCTCCTAATAATTTTACAAATTCGAAAATATCCGCAATCGATTTGTAAGTATCGAAAACCTCTATGTACCAATTTTGAACGATCTGACGCTATTTTTATTTTTTTGCCCCCCCCCTCCCCCCCCCCCTAAAAAAATCGAAAAAAATCAAAAAATGAATTTTTGCAAATATTTTCAAGAAGACGCTTGGCGGTTTTTTTTTTTTACATCTTTGAGCTATTACTTTTACTCGAAAATCCGTATTTTTCTAAATTTGCCTCCGAAAATCATTTATACCCCCTTCTCCCGTTAAAAATCCAAAATTCCAAAATCGCAGGAAATGATTTTTTCGTATTCAAGTCTAGTCTCCCCATCTACAATTTCTTCACTGTGAAGTTATTTGGAGCCGAGTTATACTTATAAATGTGTTTTTGCCTTATGCGCCTCCGAAAATCATTTATACCCCCTTCCCCCCTTAAAAACCCAAAATTCCAAAATCGCAGAAAATGATTTTTTTGTTTTCAAGTCTAGTCTCTCCCTCTGCAATTTCTTCACCGTGAAGCAATTTGGAGCCGAGTTGTGCTTATAAAGGTGGTTTTTGCTTTCTGCACCTTCGAAAATCATTTTCAGCCCCTCTCCCCCCTTAAAAATCCAAAATTCCAAAATCGCAGAAAACGATTTTTTTTTACTTAAGTCTAGTCTCCCATCTGCAATTTTTTCATCGTGAAGTAA
The DNA here is from genome assembly GCA_963930645.1 of Salticus scenicus. Taxonomy (NCBI): domain Eukaryota; kingdom Metazoa; phylum Arthropoda; class Arachnida; order Araneae; family Salticidae; genus Salticus; species Salticus scenicus. Next base: position 130,329,603 of record OZ005656.1, on the reverse strand, counting down.
TTTGGTGCGGAGTTATGATTATAAATGTGTTTTTGCCTTATGTGCCCCCGAAAACCTCATTTTTACCCCTACCCCCCTTAAAAATCCAAAATTCCAAAATCGCAGAAAATGATTTTTTTGTATTCAAGTCTAGTCTCCCCATCTGCAATATCTTCCTCGTGAAGCAATTTGGAGCCGAGTTATGCATGTAAAGGTGTTTTTGTCTTCAGCAACTCCGAAAATCACTTTCACCCCCTTCCCCCCTTAAAAATCAAAAATTCCAGAATCGCAGAAAATGATTTTTTCGTATTCAATTCTAGTCTTCCCATCTGCAATTTCTTCACTGTGAAGTAATTTGGTGCCGAGTTATACTTATAAATGTGTTTTTGCCTTATGCGCCCCCGAAAATCTCATTTTTACCCCTACCCCCCTTAAAAATCCAAAAATCCAAAATCGCAGAAAATGATTTTTTTGTATTCAAGTCTAGTCTCCCCAACTGCAATTTCGTCATCGTGAAGCAATGTGGAGCCGAGATATGCTTATAAAGGTGGTTTTTGACTTCTGCCCCCCCGGGGGGGGAACGGGGGGGGTATTTCGCAAAATCCCGTCTTAGTGAGCGTCAGGGTCCTAAAATCAACCTGCTCACCAAAAATTGTGACTCTATCTCCCATACGATCGTCGCAACCGTGTTGAGTTAGTGAATCAGTGAATCAGTGAATCAGTGAGTTTACTCTTTTATATGTATAGATTAGGGGGGAAAAAATGTTGATTAGCACATTATTATTTTACATAACTTTATTTTATTTCAAAAGAAAGTACGAGAAGTTTAACACACGCAACAGAGTTGAAAAGATTTATCTATTTATTTATTTATTTTTATTATCATGCAGTTATTTATTTTTAATTTATATGCCTTTTTTATTGTATTTGTTAGTACGACAGGACTATTTCTTTTAGACATCGATTTTGCATTGTCACACTTCCAATATACCAGGATGCCTGCCGATATCCAATTTTATTTAATTTTTTAAATCTTAAAATATTTAGTAATTTTATTGATAAGTTCATCAACCGGGAACATTCATTTTAAGTAGTTTGTAATATAAAATTGGTTTATTTATACCAACTATGTGAAAAATAACAGAACCAGGCCTTCCGCTTAACTTGCGGATGCGCATCCACTGAGCCACCCTGGCTCATAACCAGCTCGACATTTCTCACAATTAAACGTTACATCTGCGTTTGCAGATACGGTGACCTTGTCAACGGTTATTATGTGAAAAATGTCGAGCTTGCCTGGCTGATATATATATATATATATATATATTTGTAACAATGTTGTAATATATAAATTAGTCCTGTCGTACTAAATTAAATTTTGTCAAACACAGAATTTTTCATTTCTTTCTTTCCTTCTTTATTTTTTATTTTTTTTAGTACGGCAGGACTATTTCTTTCAGGCAGCGATTTTGCGTTGTCACACTTCCAATATGCCAGGATACTTGCCGATATCTAGTTTTACCTTTTAATTTCTTAAACTATCTTAAAATATTTAGAAATTCTATTGATAAATGCATCAACCGTGAATATCCATTTTAAGTAGTTTGAAATACAAAATTGATTTATTTATACAAACTATGTGAAAAATACCGCCGCCGGGAATTAAACCCAGGCCCTCCGCTTACCGTGAGGATGTGCTTCCACCGAAACACCCTGGCTGATAACCAGATTGACATTTCTCAGATACTAACCGTTACATATGCGTTTGCAGAAACGATGACCTTACCAGAGGTTATTATGTGAGAAATGTCGAGCATGTCTGGCTAATAACATTTTTTTTTTTTTTTTTTTAGTTACAAGATTGTAATATATAAATTAGTCCTGTCGTACTGAATAAAATTCTGTCAAAGACAGAAATTTTTCTTTTCTTCTTTCCTTTATTTTAAATGAAATTCTTTCATTTAAAATTTAGATTACATTAAAAAAAATTATTAGTTAATTTCAGATTGCTACTTTACATAATTTTGTTCTAATTCCAGATAAATTAAAAAAAAAAAAAAAATGTACACAAAAAACGAAACACAGGGGGTGCATTATCTGGCTGTTTTTTGGGTACTCTCAGGAATGAAAGATTTCCGACATTTTTCCTACTATTTTTTTTTTTTTTTTAATTAGTATTTTAATAGTAAAGTGTCATGATTGAGCTGCATAGAGATTTTTCTATAAAAATAGTGGTAAAGAAGCGGAAATTTCTCATTCTCGAATGTACTCTTAAAAAAAAAAAAAAGAAAAGAAAAGAAAAAAAGCGACCTATGAAAATGTTGAAATAGGTTTTTTTTTTGGTCATTCATTTTTCTTCATTTCTTTATCTGCATTTTTCATAAACTTATTTATAAATTTCTTTGCTTAAGATTTAGGTTACAGTAAAAATAAAGTATTATATATTTTCAAATTACTACTTCATAAACTTTGTTTTAGTACAAGATACATTACAGTAAATTTTATGAACACAACAGAAATAAATAAATAAATAAATAAACAAATAAATAATAATAATAAATAAATAAATAAATAAATAAATAAAAAATTTCTTTTCCTCCATACATTTATTTCTTATTTACCTGCTTTGTAATGAATTTGTTTATAAAATTCATTAACTTAAGATTTAGGCTACGCCGCCCAGATGGCATAGAGGTTAGCATCCCTGACCCCTACACGGTTGGGCCTGGGTTCGAATCCCGGAGAAGGCATGGATGTGTTGTACCATATCCTCCTAAACTAGATGCCTGTCACGTGGCTCGTAAACTTGGCAACAGTTCAAGAGGTAGACAGCGCCACCTGGTGCAGATTGCGCGACTTTTTTATTCAACAGCCACCAAAAAATTTTAATAGTCGGATTTGATATACCTAAAAGGCGAATAGAGTCGAAGAAACATCAATTACATATATTATATAGTACTTCTTAAAATTATTGGTGACAGTTCAATAAAAAATTCGCGCAATCTGTACCAGGTGGCGCTGTCTACCGCTTGAACTGTTGCCAAGTTTCCCAGCCACGCGACAGGCATCCAGTTTAGGAGGCTATGTTTGTACCTGTTAGGAGTAGCGATGATCGCCTATTGGGTGCTCCTTCACAAATGGCCATCAATTTCGGCGACCCCCCGGCCTATGCTAAGTCGAAAAAAAGTGCCGCGTCATTGAAAAAATAAATAAATAAATAAACGAATATTTTGAGGCTACACTACAAAAAAATGTATTAGTTTATTTTACAATCAGGATTTTATATAACTTTACATCCAAATTAATTTACGTTCACGATAATTTACCAGGATTTTGATGTGTAGAAAAAGATTTCTTCTTCTTCTTCTTCTTCTTCTTTTTTTTTTTTTTTTTTTTTTAATCTGCTTTTTAATGTATTTGTCTAAAATATTCATTTAGATATCAAATTTAAGTTACACAAGAAATAAATTATTAGTCAATTTCCAGATTACGTTATATATCTTTTTTTGCTTAGTTCAAGATAAATATATCTAATCGTACAAATAAAAGAATGAAGGATAACAAATGAGAAACGAGTATAGTTCATATTTCCTTTGTGCAACGTATATAAGAGGAATATTTTGAAATACGGAGTAATAATGCAACCAAAAAGAGAATAACTACAGCATCCGTTGTCTCTGCATATATTTCCAGAGAAGTAATTTAACAACATCTTTTTTTTTTTTTTTTTTTTCTGCCTCCTTAGTTTTCCACTAACATATTTTTCAAAGAATTCGGAAAGATATTTTCTGTGATCTTCCATATTTTACATGAGTTTTTGCTTCTTTGTCCATCTTTTATAAAAGTTCTTTCGTAATATTTTGAAAGTAGCATTTCTTTGATTCATATTTACTGCAACTAGTTTCTGAAATAAAAACTTCCTCTACGCATTTCCTTATCTATGTTCAAAGAAGAAAAAATACCAGAGGATGAAGGAAAATATTTTTTGAAAATTCATTTCTATACGTCCGTTTTTTTTTTAAAAAGAATTTTTGCAAATTAAGGTACTTATTTCTTTTGCATTTTCGTATAGATGAATATAGTGTTCTCTTAGCAATTGTACAGTTTACTTTTATCATATTTTACAGAGGATTATTTATTAAGATATAAGAATATTATGATCTTTTTAAAAAAAATAATCACGTGATGTTCTTAAAATAGCTTATAAATATATTTTGTTTTTCTTTTTTTAATATTCATTCTGAGATAGGCAACTCACTTTCTTTTATGCTTACGGTTTTTTAAATATTTTTAATATAATTATCGTGGTGTATTTCTTAGATATGAATGATATATATGTCGTGAAAAATGGAAAATTCTCTTTCCCTATATCACAGCCATTTATAAATTTATTCATGCACTTATTTTTGCTAATGTAGATTTGAGAATAAAAATAACCGTTTACATTTTACGAAAAGGCGCATCATCATTTCTGAAATGAATTTAATAAACATAAAAATAAATAAGTAAATAAATAAAACATTAAATGAGAAATAAAGGTTTAAAGTGGATTTGGATTAAAGAAAAAAAAATGTGTGAAGTAAAATATTGAAACGTAAAACAATATTTTTCTTTTCAAATCTCAAAATTTTATAAAAAATAAAATTATTTATTCTATTTTTTAATCAATTTTACATTTAATTTAAACTTAAACCTTATAGGCATTATATGTATTGCCAAAAAAAAAAAAAAAAAAAAAAAAAAAAAAACGCCTATCTTGATTTCATTTTTCTTCATAAAATTTTTCGAAAAGTAAAAAAAGAAAAGTACGTTTCAAAATTAAATCAGAACATATAAAACTTTAATGATTAAAATACTTTATTCGTTTGAACTTTTTATGAACTTCTTGTATTCAGGACAAGAAACTATATATTAAAAAATATATTACAGCAGTATACATATATTATTTAATTAAATATACTAACCATTTTTATGCCATAATGCAAATAAATGTTTCACCAATAACTACAAATTTAAAATTGATATGAATTCACATACTTATTCGTAAATATTTTAATATTCGCAATTAAAAGTACATACTTATTGGTAATTAAAATTACGCAAATAATATACCTGAAATACTCACGTAAAAAATAAATAAATAAATAAAATAATGAATGATGTAAATAATTTTAACATTATTTCAAAATAAAGTATGTATTTATTTCCGATGTATATTTATATTGCAACCAATTAAATATATATAACACTTTTTTGTTATATGCACAATGATACAAAATTTTTATATTAAATTTTGTTTATTTCTTCGTACAATTTTAATTACTATTACATGTACTTATAACTTTAATACTTGAAATTGTATGCATTTATTCTAAATGCAATAATTAAAGTACTCTGATTTTGAAATTGAAACACGAGAGAAGCTTGAGGCTAATAAAATATAGCTGATTAGACACTTTGTTGAAATAGTTGAACTGATTCCAGCAAAGGAAGGAAACTATATCTTAATGGAAATGCTAGCCCTTTAGTGTACCGAGACTACTACAGATTTACATTTAAATCTACAGTTTTGCCATTTATCATTTGCATTTCATAATAATTTTAATTTCTCTGAACGTTTCATTTTATTTAAAGTACAGAACTATGTGCTTCTTTGAAATATATCATTTCATATTACATTTAATGCTTAATATGGAAATTCAATAAAATTTAACGGTATAATATTCCTTTTAACCGTTTGAAAGGCAATGCGATTTCTCCTATTTAAAATCACTAGCCACCAAAATTTACGAACAAATCTCAAAGAAAAGAAGTAAAGGAAGTTTTTTTTTTTTTTTTTTCCCCTCTCTCTCTCTTCCCTCCAAAATATAAAAGTAAAAAAAAATGTTAAGTTTTCCGGGGCGAGTTTTTTTACAGTTGGGATTTAAATTAGTTGGCCCTTCAAAGGGCCAAATAATAAAAGTTTCTAATATTAATATATATATATATATATATATATATATATATATATATATATCACATTCCTAACGATCACGTGTAAACACACACAAAACAAAAAAGACATTTAGTGTTTTTTTATGTATATTGGGTTGTTTGGAAAGTAATTTCGTATTTTCCTTTGAAAATGAAAAACGATTTTCCTATATTGTATAAATATTTATTGAATTATATATTCGCCACTTTGTTCGGTTTCTTAGCGATCTCACGAGTTGTTATTTGGCAGTTTTCATAATCCAATACTTTATTTTGTCTTCATTAGCATAAACTGGTTTTCCAGAACGTAATGCATCTTCAACGTTAAAATTGCCGGAACAAAATTTGGTAAACCAGTTATGATATTGGCGTTCTTTAAATAAATTTTCTGCATTCACATCGTATACGTTTTTCCTTTTTTGAACAGTATTTTCGCCTTTTTGAGAGCAAAAACAAAATATGCCGAAAATGTCGCTTCCGATTTTCTTTATTTGATAGGGCACATATCTACACCTACAAAGCAGAATAAAACGAAATTTTTCAGAAGCAAGCCTTGCTATATCAGCTGTCACAATGTATAATGGTAATGCATCTTAATTGTGAAGATGGTGTGAAAAAAATACAATTAAATCCTCTGCTGAGAAAACGAATTTACTTTTCGAACAGTCCAAAAAATTCTCGTTATTGTTACCCTCATTTTATTAAATAAATATAATTTGTTAACATGATTATTTGTCTGTATTACAATTTTTCTTTAAAAATTAGGATTAGATAACAAATGTTAATCATTGAAAATTAATACTTGTGTACAGGGTTATAATAAAGATGACATTTTTCAGAACTCTATATTATAAATCATACTTTTTATTTGCAAGGATAGGAATTTGATGCAAATCTCATACCACTATTTGTAAAACCAATTTTTTTTCTTCTTCAATCTAAGACTTTTTAAAAAGTTTCTTTTTTTTTTTTTTTTTTTTTTTCTTCATAAAAAAGTAGTATGAAATCTGCGTCAAATTTCCATCCCTGTATTTGTGATTTTGATAAAATTTGATATCGAAATTTTAAATTGGCTTTAATATGATTATTGTTTTAAATTGAAAAAAAAAAAAAAAGTATTTATTTATTTTATTTTACTTTTTTTTTTAACCCAAAATACTTCTTCGATTTAGCGCTTTTTTTTTTTTTTTTGGTTATTTAAATATACATAATGCATTGTTGCTATATGTATTAGTGATAATGAAACAATGATTGATTATGTATTTTCTAATAAATAAATATATTAAGAATGTTAAAACACGCCAGTGTTACATAAATAAACGGTAATTATAATCTAGATCTGCTAACTATGCTAGCTTATCCGTAATGGTATTAAGCCCCGCCTTTTTTTCACACCAGAATAGTTGTAGAGCAATAGTCTTCTTATTTAATCATAGGAACATATTGCCCATACTTGCCAACCATCTCATTAATAACCGTACAATTGTTAACGCTCCCTGAAGAAACACCCCTTTTCTCGCACCACTATATTTTTAGAATAACTCTGTCTAAATGTTATTACGATTAAATAAAACTAAAATTACTCTTAAAAATTATTGGTGTGAAAAAAAAGGGCGGGGACTAAAAATTGTACGGTTCATAATGAGATGGTTGGCAAGTATGTATTGCTGAATATTACTCTACAACTCTTCTGGTGTGAGAAAAAGGTGGGGCCTAATACCATTACGGATAAACTAGCATAGTTAGCAGGTCTATGTTAAGGAAATAAAATTGCTATTTCGCCTAATGTATATTCTCAGTTATATTTTAATTTTTAATTAATCTTCATATTCACAGAAATGAGCAATAAAAAAAAAAAAAAAAACACAGAATGACTGAAATTAGGCAGGTTTGGCATATGATTTATATATATATATAAGCAGTACTAGCGACGTTACTAAAATTATAGTTACATTTCATTATACTGTCACCACTATCGTCAATAAGAAAATGTTTTTGGATATTTTTTAATGTCGAAATGCTGAAATACTGTGTAAAATATATTGTTTTAAATTACAGCAACAATACAGCAAAATAGTCGTAAAATTTCAGGAACGCTGCGAGGCCTATATAAGCTAATAAATTTAACTTTATAACATTACAAATTGTTTTGTAACATATTTCTTACATCTGATTACAATTTTAGGTGGGATATTATTACCACTGAATCACCGTCAGAAAATAAATCATGGTGGGAGTCTAACAATCCAGACTGTGGAGCGTTTAGCTGATGAAGGTGAATATAGCTGTGTAGTGAGAGATCCTGATGGGAATACGGCAACTTCATCAACATATATTTCTGTTGTGGGTAAGTTAGAATTCACATATAAATAACAAGCAACCAGCCTGGTGGCCGGGTCGGTAGGGTTTTACTCTCTGAAAATACAGATCCCGGTTTCAAATCCTGGTTCAGGCATAGATGTTTGTGCTATCCTGATTTTTGAAAAAAAAAAAATGTGCATTTTTATTATGAATATATATGTAACATGCATAGCTGCCAAGCTAATCCGGAGGATTGTTAGTACCCGCCCCTTTTTCACACCAGTCTTTTTTTTAGAGTATTTTTCTTCTTAATTCACTGTAAATGCATTTAAAGTGCTCTAAAAATTTAGTGGTATGGAAAAAGGGGCGGTACTACCAATCCTCCGGATTAGGTTGGCAACTCTGAACATGGATCGTTTGTGACAAAAGTCGTTATAATTATAGGTGTCAAATAAATGCCAAATATTAAACAACAAGCACTAAATTCTACATTATTTCATTAGTAATTATAAGATTCTCTTTTAAACTTCTTTTGTTTATCATTATCATCAGTAATGTTTTAAAATAATCACTTTTAATACATAAAAATGTTTTTTCGTTCTTTATTCCATCTATGGCTGGTTGCAAAACTGTGGTATTCAAACTAACATTTTTATCCGTAAATTAATTGTTGAAGAACTTTGAAATTATATTTTCAACAAATTTCCCTTTCCTTTCAAATCTGTGAAATATGATGTAAATGGGAAACTTGCTGATTGTAATTAAACCTTTTACACGCCGCATTCAGATCTGGGTGTAATTTAAATTAGTTTTTTACATATTTTGCCTTCTAATGCTTTAGTTTAAAGAACTCTATTATTAAAATGTGTAAAAAAATAAAATAAAATAAATAAAAAAATAAAATAAAAAAATAGAATTTAAGATTATTATATTTAGTATTATTAATTTAATATTATCATAGTTAATATTATTAATTTCATTTTATTATATTTTAATATTATTTTATTTTATTTTATTTTAATAATGTAAACTATTTTAAACATGCCAGCCCATTTTTAGAAGCATTTGCTTATTTTTCTAAATTATGTGAATTTTTAAACTGTGGGGGGAAAGGAAAAAAGGTAGAATAGTTCATTTTTATAATTTTCTGTACATTTCCCCTTTTATGATTGAACTGTAATTTCTATTTCAAAAAATCAAGTCCATACTTGTCAACCATCTCATTATGAACCGTACAATTTTTAGTACCCGCTTTTTTATCACATCAATAATTTTTTAGAGTAATTTTAGTCTTATTTAATCGTAACAACATTTGGAGAGAATAACTCTAAAATTATAGTGGTGTGAGAAAAGGGGCGTTTTTTCAGGGGGCGTTAACAATTGTACGGTTATTAATGAGATGGTTGGCAAGTATGCAAGTCACCTTTCTATTATATCTGATAATTTGTTCAAGTCAGTATTCATGATATTTAATTTTTAAACAAATTTTTAATTCCATGTTCCATTTATGGACCATTGGCGTGTAAAAGATTAATATTATCATTTAGGCTATAATAAATTCGTCATTTAAGTTTTAATAGTAGATTTCTAATGCACAGTAATTGCACTAAAATTCTTGAAATTCCAATGGTGTTATGGCAACCCTAATATAATAAGATTAATATGAAAATAATACTAAGAATATATTTATTATTGTTAAAATTGCGAACTAAAATCAGTGTTGTGATGTAAGATGGACATGTATTTGTGATTGAATATTCAGTAAGTATTGCGAGTTTCCTATTCGAGAAATATTTCTATTAGCTATCATTATGCATAGGATAAATATCCTCATTAATATGAATAAGGCACAGTTACTCAATCTCTCGTTTTCCCCAGGTTACGTTAAACCAAAAAATTTTCCAAAACAATTTTTAGTTCATTTAATTGTCGAAAGTAACAGTCATAAATATTTTCATTAAAATATTTGTGATAAATCTGGCTTAAAAATTCAAAATTTTGGCAGATGTATTAATTCATTGGTACATTATAGTATCAGTCGCAATGAAAGATAAGATTTCCGCTGTTTTTGCGAATGTTTATTACCATACAGAAATATTTATCGCATTTTTAGAGCGGTTTTTGCAATTAAATAGGATAGTGATAATTCTCATAAGCAAAACTATCCCTGTGTGAAACTGATACTATACATACCATAAAATTATCTCGTGAAAGTACATGCATGCACTGTTAAAAATAAAATCCTATATTTCACTAGAAAAGTGGTTTCAGTTACCTGCAGAATACCTTTCGGTGCTATGTTTCACCAAATTAGTGGGGCCATTTTAGTAGTAAGCACCGTTGGAATGGTGAAACTTACAACCAAAATATTCGTTGTAGATAAAAATGCCTGTTTAGTACCAATTCTTTTGGTGAAACGTTAAACTATTATTTTTAACGGTGTGAAAAGTTTTTAAATTGTCCTCAGCAAATATATTGTAATAAAATGATTACGTTTGACGTATATATTTATAAAGCATTCCCTAACAGCACACTTATCCGTAGCACATCCTGAGGATGTCCTTTAGACGTACTTTCATCCATAGGATATCCTCAGGATGTATTGTGGATGAGATGTGCTGTTAGGGAATTAGTACATAAAATATCCACATATTTTCAATTTATAGGTTAACCCTTCATGGCAATTTAATTTATCTCACTAATATTTTAGCCACCAGAATTTACAAGCAAAATTAGGAAAAAAAAAAAAAAAAAAAAACCCACGATGCAAATGAGTAATTTTTCAAGTAAATTGTTAGTTATAAAAAATTAAATCCTATTGAAAAATTTCGTGTTGAAATCTTTAAAATTGGGTATTAAAAATATGGGGTACCAATATATCTTAGCATTGTTGAAGGGATTAAATAGAAAAATAGGCTTAAAATTTCAGAACAAATTTTCTGTATTCAGAATTATATTATAAATGGATATACATTATAATTATATTCTTTCTAATCAATATATTTCTATCCATAGTATATTTTATTGCAAAAATATGAACAATGGGTACGCACAAAAGAAATAAGTAACACACAAATTACGAAAAAAAAAACGCCCACCGACAGAGTTACAGATTTTCAAATGGCGTGAATCTACGTCAGCAGTCGCGAAAGGGTTAATTAAGAAATCATATTTTCATAGAAATTATAAAACGAATCGTACAGTTCCAAAGAGTTCAACTGACCCAAAACTGGTAAGTGCGATTAAATTTTTTTAATATTTACTTCATGAACCCTTGCAATAATATATACGAAAAGATTTAGTTTATGCGTTGTTGTATACATATATCTATATTAGTTCATTTCGTATATTATGTTACACCTATAAAAGAAAATTTAAGCTTTATTGGTGATCAGTACAGCCATAATAGACAGTTTTACTTGAAAAATATTGCACTTTTTTCAAAGAGTACTGTCTGGACCAATCGCGATTGTAATGTATTTAAATAGACCTAAAATTATCTAAAAAAAGTACTGAAGTACTATATACAATTCTAAAAAAATTGAATTCTAGTTAAGTAACCCGTTAGTAGTCGCTATTGACAGCGCCACCTATTACAGAATGCGAACTTTTTATTTAACAGTCACCAATAATTTTAAGAAATGATGTGATCGATGTTAAATCGATTCTATTCGCATTTTATGTGTATCAAATGCCACTTCTAAACATTTTTGGTGGCTATTGAATAAAAAATCTCGAGAAACTGAAGTATGGGCGGCAAATCGACCAACTAGCGACTACTAACGGGTTAAAACAGTAAACCCCGCCTATTTAGTAATTTTTTTTCTTCTAGTTTTCGTTTAAAAGATTCAAAATTTATCACCAGTAATCGATGAAGTAAATACCACTTGTGCATATTTTTGTCAAGATAAAATAAGGGGTTTAACACGAATACTCGATGTCACATTTTCTTTTCTTTTCTTTTCTTTTCTTTTCTATATTGTTTTGTTTTGAAGAACGATGAAGACGGGGCTTGTCTTCTTTAGAAAACAGGAATTCTTGATGACTAATGACTAAAAATCAACATTTTTGTTTCATTTCTTTGCGTTTGACGTTGTTGTTATATAATTTGACCCGTAAGTAAAAAGTAAAAATATTTTGTTTAATTTTTTTTGTTATTTTTTAAGAATTGATTTGTTATCTCATGAAAAACTTTATAAGAGACGGCCCCCTAAACCACTCGAAAAGAAAGATTTATTTATATCTCAAAAACTAATAACTGGAATGATCTGCAAATTTGCACACCCATATTTTCACCATTAGGATTTATTTTATGTAAAAATTAATATAGGTCATAATTCATAATTTTTATAAATATGAATTTATTAATATTTTTCAGAATCAAAAGTAATGATGGATTATGTTTGGGTTTTTTCACTGTATCTTGTAATATATATATATATATATATATATATATATATATATATATCGATCAAGTTTTTTTTTTTTTTTTTTTTTTTTTGTGAAGGTATTAATAAAAGTTTGAAATATGAATTTAACATTAGCACCTTCAAACTTTGAACACTTATAACTCTGTGAAAAAATAAGTAAAATATACAACCAATATACTTTTTCGCGTTGTCGTGATCCCAGGAATACAATTATAAAAGAAAAATGGGGCATTACCATTGAAAACATCAAATTTCGTGCGCGTTTTAATATGTAGACAACCCCCAATTCAAAATTTCAGTCCATTTTCTAAAACTACTCAGAAATTCCCGTCGAATGATACCTATTACATTTTTCTACATCGATTAGCAACGAAGTTGCTTTGAGTGTTGCGTTTTTTTTTTTTTTTTTTTTTTTTTCCCGACTGTACATGAAGTACTTACGATATTTCCCATCATTTTTTATTTTATTTTACTAAAAAACCTATTATCCATTAAGAAACTGGAAAATGTAAATGTTTTTATTAATTTTTATAATTCTTTTTTTTTTTTTCTGAAGGATTTCCGGTGTAAAACATTAAATTTTGTCTATTTCTTATAGGATCTTAATTTTATTTTTCTACATTTAGTATAACCCCTAACACATTTTTGATTATAACTCTATAAATACTAAAAATAAAGTATACAAACAGTATACTTTACCGCACTGCCAGACTCTCAGAAACTCTAATATGAAGTCAGAATTGGGTGTTGCTATTGAAAAAATCAAATTTGGCGATCATTTGAATATGTAGATGACCCCTAATTCAAACTTCGACGACATTTTCAGAAAGTGTATTTAATTTCCTGTTGAATTATGTCTATTAGATGTTCCTGCGCCAATAAATAACGAAATTACAGCGGGTGTTGCGTTTTTTTTTTTTTCCCCTGACACTACAATCAGCAAAAAAAAAAAAAAAAAAGAAAAAAAAAGAAGAAAGAAAGAAAAAACAAAAAGTAAAACACCACTCCCCACCTAATTTCGCCTTCAGTTGTTGTAGGAACATGCGGTTGGTACCATTCGATTTACAATAACGTCTTGATTACAACAGAAAGTTAGATTTTGCTTAGGGGTCGTCTACATATTAAAACTGTCATCAGCATTTTTTTCAAAGGTAACTCCCATTTTTTGTAACTTATTTAAAATATTTGGATCAAATCATCGCGGAAAATGGTATAGTTTACATATTTTGCTCAATTTTTCATAGAGTTATAAGCTGTCAAAGTATTGGAATACTGATGTTAAATGAATGAGACAAACATTAATTCCTATCTTCCTAAAAAAATTATTAAATTCAAATTCTTTTTTTTTTTTTTTTTTTTTTTATGCGTTAGAATGAAGTGGCTCAAACATATCCCACGCATATTTTTGATTAAAAAAAACAGTTTTTGAATTATGAAAATTAATAATTTCATATTTTAAAAAATTATGAAGTATGACCTACGTTAGTTTTTTCGGGAATAGAACGGGCATACAGTTTAGCTTGCTTTTATAAATTATCGCAATGAAGGCGAGAAATTGTGAAAGAATTCCAAAAGAAATCAAGCCCCGCCTCTATATCGCTGAAACAAAAAAAAAAAAAAAAAAAAAAAAAACTAGTTTACATATTCGAATATGTGACGATGGTATGCATAAATCTCAATGGCATTTACTACATCGAATGGTGAAGACAAAACTTAAATGATTTAATTGCAAGTATGTAAAATAATTTTGTTTTATAGTCTTAGAAGAATGTGTAAAAGCGTGGCTTACGTTTCAAGAATTTATATACTCGCTCCTGAAATGTTAAGTCTTCATTACATAACTTTTCCTAATTTCTTACTGCTAAAATTCTATTTTAATCCTGTTGTCCTTGTTTTTTGTACTTTAATATTGTAGGGTTCGTACGCCTCAAGTTAAATGTCATGATTTAGGAAGCGCAGTAAAGCGAGGATTATTGTTTGAAAGAGTAATACGCAGTGAACAATACTTTTTTCCTCTTCTTCTTTTTTTTAATTATTATAATTAATATTTATTATTTTTTATAAGATTTTTAAAAACTATTTTTCTGTTTTAATCTTGTTGTTACATTTCCGCATTCGTTTACTGTACCGTTTGTAAGCATTATATTATTTAAATTTTATCGCATGACGTAACATAATACGAGGGCTATTCAATAAGTAATTTAATGAATATTATTGTTTCCAGAAAGCAAATTCCGTATTATTAAATCAAAGCTATAAGTGATTATTAAATTTGTCTATAAAAAATAAATAAGTAAATATATCAAAAGTGGTGTCGAATAAAGTAACCGCGCTGATTCCCTAGGACTGATGTTCTCTATATATGAAAAAAGTGCACCAACTTTTTTCAAATAGTAACAGCGTATTTTGGATTTATATTGGAATGTCCGGGGTCGCAACAATGTGACAATGTATTTTGGCTATATATTTTACTTATATTTTTATGAAGATACAAGCAACAAATAATGAATAAATATAGTTTCAGAATACCGTGATTTCCGGTGTAAAATCCACATGTTGTATAAGCCAGTTTTGCACCAGAAATTTTATTTAATAAATAAAGTTACATTTGAACGAGTTGTTCCTTCGAAAATAAATACAGAGTCCGCCGCTTAAGAAAATCACATTTGTTCTGAGGCAAAGTGATTTTATTAAGCGACTGATTTTTATAACCGGTGAACTTTTCTGAACACAAAAGAGTACGCATTCTTAAAATTGGAAAGCAACTGCAAAATGTATCGATTTATAGGATTAATAATATAAGCTAAATTAACGTATTTTTTAAATATTTAATTTATTATTCATTCAAAATTAATAATTTAAATAAGAATTATCAAATACATACTCCAATAAAACGAATTTATATGTATACGTTGTTTATATGTTGGAATTCTTAAAAACTGGTTAATGGCACTTTGTTTGGTCGGAGAAATTAAATGTTATATATTTCTGGCAAAAGCGTAATTCTGGTCTACCAGTTACAGCTTTGCACCCCGATTTTGCAACAGATTTTTTTGGTGTAAAAAGTGTTTTGCGCGCATCATCTGCTGTAGGTGAAGTATCTGGCACGTGGGTGAATCAGAATTTTCTTCACTCGGGGTGTCGGGAATTCCCGCTCACAGGGATGGAACACGGGCGCAGTATTCATACCGGAATCTGTTTAAGAAATTTTACTACCTATAATATCGTTGATTTAAGAAGTAGAAAATTTTCTTACATTGATAGTGGTATGAATACTGCGCCCGTGTTCCATCCCTGCGCTCATTCTTCTGCTTTGAGAACAAAATGACTTTCCAGACAGACGGGCGCCTCTTTTTCGAGAAAGGTGCTTTTTTAGAATCAGAAGCAGAACAGAAAGGACCTCGAACTGAGATGGGGCTACGTTAAGATCGTTGTGTTTACAGACGCCCCGGTACTAAAACTGAACTATTAAATTTAACAGAACAATTAAGACTTTTAAAGAAGTAGAATTAATGTTTTGAACTATTAGAACATACAATTTTAATGTTAAGAAAAACTTTAATATTTAACTGTAAATAGTTTTTGTTCTGTTTTCGTTTTTCATGTATGCTAACAAAGCATTAAAAATTCTGTTTTCATCTAAGAAGTGCTACATTCATCGAGTTTAGTTTCTTTAATGGATGATAGTTGCCCCATCCACATCCGGACCTTTGGATTAGAAGTTTTCAGGTGAGACCCATCCATATTTTATTATTTAGAAGAATAAATATTTTATCAGAAAATTTCAGTAGTAACTGTAAGAAAAGAGTTAAGATTTGAAATATGCTGTATCGGGTCAGTAAGAAGAATAAGTTTTAGATCAGAAATCTGGTACAGCCATATTTTGTGGCATCCCATACACGGGATGTGGGCAGCTATATAGATATCCATTATTTACAATTGAAAAGATAGATAATATTATAAAATTTTAAATTTTGTATTTATCATGGCTAATTTAGTTATAGCTAAAAAAGAGAGAGCTGTCATAAGAGACAGTATTAATAAATTTATAAATAAATTACAGACTTTATGCGACGATATAGATCCAGATGCAGTAGATTTAGAAGAAACTATAGAATTATTGAATGAAACTACTATAGATCTAAAAAGCAAAGATGTAGAGATAAAAACACTAACTCAAGAAAATCAATTAGAAGCCGAATTAGAAACAGCAAATGAATTCCGAGAGAAAATACTTACTTGGCGATTTCGAGCCAACAGAAAATTAAAAGAACTAAAGAAAAGTGAAACAAGTGTTTCATCAATAGAAAGACCTATTTCAAAAGAAGCAATGCACATCAAATTAACACAGCTAGATCCAGTTAAATTTAACGGGAATGCAGCCGAATGGCTGACTTTTTTGTCGTCATTCGAAACGGCTATTCATAATAATGAAAATTTAGATCCTGTAGATAAATTTAATTATTTGAAATCATTTTTAGCACCTGACCCCTTAAAATGTATAGAAGGATTCTCTGTTACAGCGAGTAATTACATAAAAGTAGTAGATATTTTAAAAGAAAGATATGGCAAACAAGACCTCTTAGTGAATGTACATTTGAATAAATTATTAAATATTGCCCCACTAAAACATTCATGTGATATTAAATCGCTCAGGAAAATTTACGATGAAATCCAAACTAACATTAGAAGTTTAGAATCATTAGATGTTTCTTTAGATAGATACGGCAGTTTATTGTCACCGATATTACTAAAAATATTACCTAGAGATTTAGCATTACAGTTTAATATGGAATTTCATGGTGTTAATTTTGGCGTAAATGATATATTATCTTTCTTAAATAAACAACTCGTATCGCGAGAATGCTTAATAACTACCAGACAAGAGGATAACAGCGCTGGCGCCAGTCATTTCTCCCCCCGAGCTCATAGATTAGATAATCAAAATCGTAGAGATGTTTCCCCCCCGCGTTAATAAATTTGATACTCAGAATCGGAAATTGCCTACTGCTTGTGATTTATTAAATAAGAATAGAAGTGATAGGTGTAATTTTTGCTCAGAATCGCATTTAAGTAACAAATGTGTCAAAACTCGTAACTTACCATTTGATGAAAGAGTTAATCTATTGCGTAAGAAAGGATTGTGTTATTTATGCCTTCAACCTTCACATTTAGCTAGACACTGTGTATCAAAAACTTTATGCAAGTTATGTAATCGTAGACATTCAGACATAATGTGTAATGGAAATAAAGATTTGAAACAGGAAATAAGTAATTACGAAAGAAATGATCAATCTAAATTGGCGTTATCGAATCATAATTTGCAAGCGAATGTTTATTTGCAGACGTTAATAGTAGCAATTTCTAACAGAGATGATAGTAAATCATCATATATTCGGTTAATTATTGACTCCGGATCTCATAATAGTTACATCAGTAAGTTTGCAGCTGATAAGTTAAAATTAAAAAGAATGAATAAAGAAACAATCAGACATGGTCTTTTTGGGGGCATGGAAATGTCAGCTGAACATAATCGTTATGAATTTACGATCGGGAGTTTAGATAATAAGTTTAAGTGTAAAATACAAGCACTAGATCAAGAAAAAATATGCACAGGCGTGAATTTATGTCGCGATGATAAATTAGTAAAACTCTTAGAAAAGGAAGGTGTATCAGATGTCCCTAGAAATAATAAATCCTGTTTATACCAGAAAAATCCAGACGAAGTACATATACTTTTGGGAGCTGATATGTCCGCTAAACTGTTCACAGATGATATAAAATATTTTCCAATATTGGGATTAACTACATTTAGAACTAAATTGGGTTGGACCATTTTGGGCAAGACAGAGGGTCACAAGAGTGAGCAGGACAATTCTTTGGCGGGTCTATCGTTGTCATTACACGTGTCAAACGCCAGTTTATCAAATTTATGGCGCCTTGACACTCTAGGAATTACTAATGAAGATAATAAATCGAAACAGGATTTAGAACAAGAAACCAAGAATCATTTTCTAGAAACTGTTAAACGAGGTAAAAGCAGTCGATATGAAGTCAATTTACCATGGACAGTCGACCATTCGATTTTATCAGATAATTACTCGTTGGCAGAAAAGTGCCTATACAAGACGGAGAATAAATTAATCAAATCTGATAGAAAAAAGGAATATGGGGGAATTTTTGATTTCTGGGAAAACAATCAGATTATAGAAGAGGTATTGGACCAGAAAAGGGACAAGGTACATTATTTAGCACACAGACCTGTGGTTAAAGAATCTAGTGAAACCACTAAAATTCGTCCAGTATTTAATGCTTCAGCACACACTAGAAACAGTCCCTCCCTTAATGATTGTTTAACAAAACGACCAAATCTTGTAGAAATTATACCTAGCATTTTAAATAAATTACGTAAATACAAAATAGGAATCTCGTCCGATATAGAGAAAGCATTCCTGCAAATTAAAATAACAGAGGAAGATCGCGACTTTTTGAGATTCTTTTGGTTTAACAGCGAAAATAAATTAAAAATTTATAGACATTGTCGCGTGGTTTTCGGCCTAACTTCAAGCCCTTTTTTGCTTATGGCAACATTAAATCACCTTTTAGAAAATGTTCCCGAACAATGGCGAGAGACAGCTAGGCTCTTAAGAGATTCCTTCTATTTAGATAATTCCCTCATCAGCCTGAATTCGATTCAAGAAACAGAAAAATTCATATCAGAATCTCAAGGAATTTTGGCTTCGGCACATTTCAATTTGAGATGCTGGCGATCGAATTGGTCCCAGGCTATGATCGACAAAACTGAAGATGAACCCAGGTTTGCTCCCGTGTTAGGATTACTCTGGGATTTGAAAAATGACAGTTTAGTTTGTAAAATTGAAGAACCCCTAAAGATAAGTGAACCTCTTACAAAAAGAAAACTTTTATCAGTTACCCAAAGAATTTTTGATCCTGTGGGATTCACAGCACCTGTCAGTTTAGTTCCCAAACTAATCCTTCAAGAAACGTGGATTCAGAAGGTGAAGTGGGACGAAGAGCTCCCTGAAACTTTAAAACAACAATCTTCTAATTGACTGAAAGGAATAAATTTTTTATCCCAAATTAAAATACCTCGGTGGCTTAACATTTGCCCAGAGAAAGAAAAGAAAACATCATTACATGTTTTTTCTGATGCAAGCAACCGAGCATATGCCACTTGCGTATTCATAAGAGTAGAGACCTCAGAAGGAATCAAGATCCAGTTAATCAATGCTAAAAGTCGAGTTGCACCTATTAAGGAATTGACCATACCCCGCCTTGAACTGTTATCTTGTCTTATTGGCGTTAGGTTGGCCAAAAATGTGCAAAACGATTTAAAATTACATATAAATACTATATTTTGGTCAGATTCAACCACTGCTTTAGGTTGGGTAAGAAGAAAACAAGAATGGGGTACATTTGTACACAAAAGAGTATTAGAAATCCGAATTCTGACCGAAGTTTACAATTGGAGACATGTACCCGGACATTTAAATCCTGCGGACATCCCGTCTAGAGGATGTTCCTTTGAACAACTACAGAAATCGAGATGGTGGGAGGGTCCGAGTTGGCTTTATTTACATGAAAATGAATGGCCTCAAATAGAAGAAGACCCAAACGAAGAACTCATAAACAGCGAAAAAAGGAAGACAATCCTAAATCTTTTAGATAAAAAAGAAGATAATTTCAGTCGATTTTATCAGTATTTTTCCTCTTACAAGAAAACAGTTAGAACCATTGCCTGGATATATAGATTTTATCATAATTCGAAGACTACAGAGAAAATATCCGAATTGGATATTTCAGTTGAAGAATTTTCGAAAGCAGAAAATGTACTTCTACGATTAGTACAACAAGAATCTTTTTCAGGGAGAACAGATCCAAAATTAAGAAATTTAAGGCCTGTCGAAGATAAAGCTGGTCTCTTAAGAGTAAAGACCAATATAATTCAAAGAAACGACAGTGAAAACTTCAGATATCCTGTGATCTTACCTTACAAGCATCCCGTCGTCTAAAGATTGGTATTCGAGAAGCATTTAGAGAATCAGCACGCCGGAGTCAGCACTCTAATGACACTACTTAGAGAAAATTTTTGGATAATAAAGTCTAGAAAATGCATTCGAAATTCAATAAGAAAATGCGTGATTTGCAGAAAACTTCAGACTTCCAAAATAGATGTTGAACCTGGAGTACCACCCGAAGACAGAGTACGAGAAGCAGCCATCTTTGAAGTGGTAGGCGTAGATCTAGCCGGTCCTCTACATCTTTCTGATGGATCAAAAGCGTGGATAGCCTTATTTACTTGCGGTGTCTACCGAGCCATACATCTTGAAGCCATTACGTCTCTGTCTACAGAAAGTTTTATTCAGTCTCTGAGAAGGTTCATAGCAAGGAGAGGCATCATCCCCTATGGCATCATCCCCTAGAGGCATCAAACCCTACATCATCTATTCAGACAACGGGAAGAACTTCCTTGGAACCAGCAATGCTCTCTCGAGTGTAGATTGGGAAACCATCTGCAAGGTAGCTTCCACCCAGAAGATCAGATGGAAATTCAACCCTCCTGCAGCACCGTGGTGGGGAGGTTGGTGGGAGAGGCTTGTTGGAATGGTTAAAGGAATCCTGAAAAGAAACTTAGGTCGTGCATCTTTGAATTACGAAGAACTTAACACTATGCTATGTGACTGTGAACAAGTGATTAATTCACGGCCTATAACCTATGTTTCCGAAGATAACACAGGTCCTTTACCTTTAACCCCAATAATGTTCCTAAGAGAACTACCAACATCAGGAGTACCTGACCTAGATGCTTTGGATTCTAAAGATCTTAACCGCAGAGCCAGATATAGGCAAATAATCAGAGAAAACCTAAGAAACAGATTCAGAGCTGAATATTTAGGACAATTACGACAACATGCATCTAAGACCAAAAGATTCAAACAATTGAAAGTCGGCGATGTTGTCCTATTAGAAGATTTCAATAAGAAACGTGTTCACTGGCCTTTGGCAAGAGTGATAGAAATTTACCCAGGCAAAGATAATGTGATACGCCTAGCTAAGGTGAAGACCGAAAATGGACTTTTTCTGCGTCCATTACAAAGATTGTTCCCTTTAGAAATTGACAGTACCGAACTTAAGAATCACCCCACTTTACATAAATATGTTCAAGGAAATTTAAGTCTTTCGACTTCCGAAAACAAGAACCTCTCACAGAAACTGATACTCAACCCCAGAGAAAAGGAACCTGTGAAAGACCCTCCAGAACCTACCAGTTCCAGAACCCATGATCCCACTTCCAATTCCCCGGTGGTCTCCCGAACTGGCCGTGTGGTGAAACCCCCTCAACGACTTCAACTTGGATTGTTGAGTTCCTCCGATTAGTCGCAACTCAAGGTGGGAGGATGTCGAGAATTGCCGCTCATTCTTCTGCTTTGAGAACAAAATGACTTTCCAGACAGACGGGCGCCTCTTTTTCGAGAAAGGTGCTTTTTTAGAATCAGAAGCAGAACAGAAAGGACCTCGAACTGAGATGGGGCTACGTTACGATCGTTGTGTTTACAGACGCCCCGGTACTAAAACTGAACTATTAAATTTAACAGAACAATTAAGACTTTTAAAGAAGTAGAATTAATATTTTGAACTATTAGAACATACAATTTTAATGTTAAGAAAAACTTTAATATTTAACTGTAAATAGTTTTTGTTCTGCTTTCGTTTTTCATGTATGCTAACAAAGCATTAAAAATTCTGTTTTCATCTAAGAAGTGCTACATTCATCGAGTTTAGTTCCTTTAATGGATGATAGTTGCCCCATCCACATCCGGACCTTTGGATTAGAAGTTTTCAGGTGAGACCCATCCATATTTTATTATTTAGAAGAATAAATATTTTATCAGAAAATTTAAGTAGTAACTGTAAGAAAAGAGTTAAGATTTGAAATATGCTGTATCGGGTCAGTAAGAAGAATAAGTTTTAGATCAGAAATCTGGTACAGCCATACGGGGGTTCACTTGAAACAAACGAGATCTGATCCATGATTTCGGCGTCAGACTGTTCAGATGAAGTTAGGTTTTCACCAGTCACAACATAGTGAATGAAATCTTCATTAAAACTTCCTTATCTTTAGAGATAACACAGTTTTCATGGGGTTCATTATCTGACTTAGATTCGATCTCTAGGAAACATATTTTTATTATTAAAACCCGAATAAACTACTGCGTCAGAAACGCCAAAAGAAAAATATTTGCGATGCATACAGCTGTTTCAGTAGCCTTAAGCTTACCGTCTTCAGCGCAAAAAGAATTCTGGATCTGGAGAAGAGCTCGTATATATAGGAGAGAGACCGAATTTAGTGCAGCCAATAGGATTACGGGAAAGGTGGAGTGTGTGGCCAATAGGAATTTAGGCCACACAGTCCACCTTTCCCGTAATGCTATTGGTTGAACTAAATTCGGTCCCTCTCCTATATATACGAGCACTTCTCCAGATTCAGAATTCTTTTTGCACCGAAGACGGTACGCTTAAGGCTACCGAAATAGCTGTATGCATCGCAACAATTTTTCTTTTGGCGTTTCTGACGTAGTAGTTTATTCGGGTTTTAATATTCCAACGCCAAGTCTCCTGTTATTATATTTTTATTATGTTTGCCGTTACACCATCCCGAGAATTTTTTAATGTAAAAATTTGCATCCAGGACACTGAGAGATTTTGTTATGTTGTTTGCAGACGACGCAGACGAAACATTTACACCAATATCTGTCATAGCTTTTCTAGCCAACTCCTTTCTTTAATGATATTTGAAAGCTTTAGTAATTCCCCTCTCAAATTCTTGAATGACACTGGTGGTATTAGGGGTATCACATTGTTCGTGATATAAGTATGGGAGAACAATCAGATTAGACAATTAAAACAATCATCTTCTCTACACTTCATGGTTATATTTTTATATGACCGTTGGTTAAATGTACTCGCTCCTAAATGGTAGACGTAATGGCCGAAGGTGATAATTAATAAATTTTCTACTTACAGTTTTTCCTTGTGCAATTGGAGCAATTTTATTATACTTTCACAATCATGACACTTGTCCTGAAAAAAATGCCTTCTTGGCTAATTGAGTCAACCATACAACGGAAGTAATAATAACGAACACTTTAATTCCTTTTTAAGAAAAAGAAGGGGAAGACTTCACTTTAATTGTAGGAGCCGCTTTAATAAAAAAATTAATCAGTCATTTTATTTGTTTTAGTTAAATTCATATTAGGGAATCGAGGGGCGAATGCCAAAATATATACATCGCTGGAGCGATGTTTTCTTATGACCGTTCACGCAGGTAGCTTGGGTGGGAATGAGACGCTCTGCGGGCTTCTGGCCAATCACGGCGCTCCTTTCAAAAGGTGTTCTATTTTGATCGTCAAAAACATGGACGTCGGCTGGAATCTTTATTTTTTAAATGAAAAAATAATGAGAATTATAAATTTAGATAATTAAAAGTATATTTATATAAATATCAATATTGTTATAAGTTAATTATAAAATCGGAGCTATTTAATTTAAAATTTGAATAACTAAAAACGTAATGAAATAATACTTTATTTATTTAGGGGATATGACCGTTAATTTAAAAAGGGGGAAAGTATAATTTTTAAATAAATTTAAACTCTAAACGGACAATTTAATTATTGAATTATTTCGGCGGGGTATATTAAAAAAATGTCATATTTACGATATGACATACACCGGCCACCCAGGAAAAAATTTATGCAATAAATTTTTGAAATTTAAGTTAAAAATTTTAATTTATAGCGGAAACTCCTACTCTTGTGAATTTTTGTATAGGAAAGATAAAAGGTTACAAAGTAAGGTGTTTCCACCGTGTACATGACAGGTAGGACAATTACCCTCCTGTTGTGTTTTTACATTCAAAAGATTTTCTGATAATAATACAAAATACGACATCAAATTCTGTCATTCAGTAGAATTTTAAAAGTAGGATTTACATTATCCTGAAACCTGAAAAAAAAAAAAAACATAATGTCCTAATAATAATATAGGTTTTAATTTTTAAACAGACATTTTTGTTTACTTGATTAATTTCTGGAGGCCTCCGGAGGTGATGCATAAATTTAAAAATAATGTCTATGGCATCAAAATCATTTATTCATGAAATTTCATAAATGTAAACCTAGGTATTATGGTGAGGTACACTTTGTATCACTCCCATATTTGGACCAACATCATGATGTATATCTATATATATATATAATACTGTATTTAAAAAAAACAACTGCAGTTTTAATATAATCAGGTCTGATTTAAGTAAGTATGAGAAATATGTTCTAGAATACCATAATATATCATCAACCATAAAAACAATTATAAGACATCAAAAACAAAACACAAAATCCTTGTAACAAGTATATGGGATATTTTTTTTTTTTTTTTTTTTTTTTTTTAAAGGCATTGGAACATAAAATAGTTTGAAGTGTAAAAAAAAACTTTGGGAAATATTTATTTATATATATATGAAATTGTGATTTACAAACAATAACCATTATTGCAGATACTTTATGTCACATTGCACATGACATTAGGGTCTACAAAAAGTAAATAAACAACAAGTGAGGGTAAGGGTAAAATAAGGACCTTGGGATATGGTAAGGATAAACAACCATTGGGGGTTGGGTAAAGGTAAAAATAAAAATAAAAACGCTGAGGGGTTGCGCAAAGGGTAAAACAAGTAATGAGGGTAGGGAAAGGGGTAAAACACAAATATAAAAATAAAATAAGGGTAAAATAAATAGGGTAAAGATTGGGTAGTGTACACATAACAGTATAGGACCAAGGGTATAGTTAGGGTAAACATATGTAAACAAATAAACAATAAACAAATGCAAGTTTCAATAAAATACTCTTTTGGGTAAACATTTTAATATTTGGCATTTAATTTGACAGTTAAAAGTAGGAAAGTTATTGCATTAAAGATATAAGCAATCATACTAAATCAAATAAACATCAATATTGTGAAATGGATCCATAATTTCAGTAAAGTTTAACAATTAATAAGTAGCAAAATTTTTGTTTAACCATCATTAATTATCATAAGGAAATGATTTTCTACAAAGTTTCCTGAAAAAGAAACATAATTAGCTATTAAAGGACATTTGTTTTACATTGAAGCAGATTGTTGTATTTCAGGAGGCAAAGAGTCTTCAGGAAAAAGAGAGTTCTGTATTAATAATAAAAGTTTCTGAAAAATAAATTTATAGTTTTAATAAAAGTTTTTTTTTAAAAAAAAGTTGTCATTATTTATTGGTGTTGCAATCACAGATACATATCTCACATTTTAAATTGGTGTTGGACATCACAAGTATTTTTCGCCAGCAAAATTTATACCGATGATGAAAGAAGCGAGAAACAGTGGAAATGGTACCTATTTCACTGTTTTGCCTTGGAACGGAGGTTATATCTGTGTCCGCTAACTGGTAAGTTGTTATTTCTAGTTGCTTTTGTTGAAATCTGTTTATTAGCATTAGAAGTTGAAGCTTGTGGGTCGTTCACAGCATCTGGTGTATTATTTGACGGTTGTGAAATTGCTATATCTGTCCTGGGTTGACTGTTGTTATGTTGCATATCTGATTTCCAGAAAAATTCTTTACTTTTGGGGGCTAGTAGGAGTCGGTTGATATGGACTTTTTGGATGGGGCCTGTAGGTTCTTCTAGTACTTGTATCTTGTACAGTGCAGGTGAGCATTTTTCTATTACCTGATATGGCTTATGGTCATAAGCTCTTTTGAACCTATTGGATTTATCCAGATAGACAATATCTTCCACTTTTAGGTTTCTTAATTTTAATTTTTGGTTTTGAGTATGATGTTGGAGGTGTTGGTAGTTTTCAAGATTAGTTTGTACATCCTGATATAATTTATGTAAATTTTCCATCAGTTTATAGTAATCTTGATGGACGTCTAAACGTTGAGAATAATTTTCAGGGGTGAAAGTGTCAATAATAGTTGACATACTTCTGCCAAAATGAACTTTATTAGGCGACATCTTAATGGTATTATGAAACGTGTTGTTATATATTGACTCATGAATTTTTACTGCACAAAAGAAATCAAACCCCTCTTTCATAAGAGCTTTGATTGTAGATTTAATAGCATAATTTATGCGTTCGCTCACCGCATTCCCTTCGGGATGACTTACTGTGGTGTGCTTTAGTTTGATTCCTATCATGCGATTAAATTCGTCAAAAATTTCAGCTGTTAGCTGTTTTCCGTTATCGGAAAGAATCAGCTCCGGTCTTCCGAATGTGGTGATATAATCGAAAATTGAGTTAACTGCATTCATTGCTGTGATGTGTTTCATAGGGAATAATTTGATATGTTTGCTAAAATGGTCTATGACTGTAAATAAGAAAAAATTATTTTTGAACGGTCCAACAAAGTCAATCGATAAAAATTGACCTGGCCTTGTGGGTATTAAATTGTCCTGTAGAGGTGCTTTGGGAACCCTTTGTGGTTTTGTGGTGAGGCAAGTATGGCAAGATGTTACATAGTTGACAACATCTGCATACATTCCACGCCAAAAATATTTGTTCTTTAATGTACTAAGAGTCTTTTGGACTCCATAATGGGTAAAGTGGCTAAGACGAAGACATTTCTCCTTTAGAGCTTCTGGTATAACTATTTTTAGATTCTGTTCATCATTAATTGGTACATATAACAGTAAATTTGACTTAGGGCATATAATATAATTCCTGTATCTTGATTTGGTATTATATAATCTTTCTTTCTTGATAGATTGTATGTATTTACTATTGGTTTGAGCTTCTAAAATTTCTTCTAAGGTTATGTCATTATTTTGTATGTTTATATTGTTAAGTACTTCGTCGTTTGGGTTATCTTCATGGTGTGGTGAAATTTCTTCTGAGTGGATAAGATTGGGATTTTCATTGAGAGATTCTGTAGTATTTTCCAGTGGTGTTCTAGATATATAATCGGCTAAAATATTTACTTTTCCAGGTACGTGTTGAAAAATGAAATTATATTCCTCGAGCTGCATTAACCATCTCGTGATTATGTCAGCTGGAGAAGTAATTTTTCTTGTTTTATAGTGTTTTAAGGGTTTGTTGTCTGACAAAATGACAAATTGCCTACCATAAAGCATGTATTTGAAAGCTATAATGCCCTTTACTATCGCCATGAGTTCTAGTTTAAGTGCGGGATAGTTCCTTTCTGATGGTTTTAATGTTTTAGCAAATTATGCAACGGGAAGCAATGTGTCATCTTGCTTCTGCATCAACACTGCACTGAGTGCTACATTTGATGCATCCGTGTTTAAATAAAAGGTGGCATTATAGTCAGGTTTGATTAGAAAAAGGCTATTGAAAAATATTTTCTGTAATTCGTTGAACGCGTTGTCTTCAATTTCTGACCATTTGAAAGATATTTTTGGAGAGGTCAGCTTTATGAGAGGTTCAGTTAAATCTGCGTATTTAGGTATGAGACTTCTGTAGAACCCACAGAGTCCAAGAAATTTCTTTACTTGTCTTTTAGTGTGGGGTCTTGGGAAACTTTTGATTTTTTTAATATTGCTGGTGATAGGGTATATTTTATGGTTTTTAATTTTAAAACCCAAATATTCAACTTCATTTTCAAAAAATGTGCATTTCTTTAGGTTAAGGGTTAGGTTATGTTTTTGTAGGACTTTTAGAATTTTTCTTAATTTAAATAGGAATTCGTCGAAATTATTTGCACCAATGAGAAAATCATCCAAATAAACTTCTATTCCAGGGAGATTAACTTCTTGAACTATAAGGTCTGCTCCTGCTTGGAATATCCCCGCAGATATTTTAAGTCCTTGGGGAAGTCTTGTGTATCTAAATGTTCCCATATGGGATGTGAAGGAAATTTGATCTCGATATTCCTCCGGCAAATCAATCTGGTGATACGCCGAAGGCATATCTAATTTGGCGAAAAACTTAAAATCTGAAATGCTCCTAATTATAGTTTGTATCTTGGGGAGCGGGTAGGATGAATGTTGGATGACAGCATTAATGAGACGAAGGTCCAAAGTTGTCCGATATTCTATTTTTCCGTTTATTTCTTTCTTTTTCACAAGGATCATGGGGCATGCCCATGTGGCGATGTTTTTTTCTATTATTCCTGCCTCCAGCATTTGGTCTATCTGCTTTTTCACCTCTCCCTGTAGGGATTGAGGAACAGGAAAGGGGAGGGCTTTGATGGGATAATCCGTTGTAAAATTTATTTTTGGACGGACTATGTCGGAGTGTCCCAGAGAATTAAGTGATCCTGAGAAAGCTTTGAAATTATCTTCTAGGGTGGACATAAGTTGTTGTTTTTGGTTTCTGTTTAGATGGTCAAGATTAATTTTTGTATTTTTAAATTCTTCCTTCCTTAAATTAATGATATCAGTTGAAGGGATAATTGTATTAAGGGAATCATTTGAATCTTGGTTGTTTTCGGACAATATGTGTTCTTCGTCTGTAAAAATTTCTAAATTTCCTATGACTGTGTTTTTCTTTATAAAGGTGTTTTGCTCTGAATTATTTTCAATAATAATATATAGAACTTTTTGATACGTAGGGTTTTCCGTATTTTCCTCAATTTTTTCTTCATCTTGAATTGTGAAGTGATAAATGGCATCATTAATTATGGTATTTTGAGGAATGTTCGTAGGTGTAAATATTAAATTTTTCTCTAGGAGGTCACCATGTATATTAGTATATGCTTTAACATATGTGATTTCGTTTGCAGGTAAATGGCAATATTGTGAAATTACGACTTCTGTTGAAGGATCAGTGATCACTATTGTTTCAACAGGGTTATTTTCTAATAATGATATTTGCTTTGGTATAAAAGGTTTGGCATTTACATGATTAGTTAAATCATTACTATTGACGCTTTTAGATAATGTATTTTCATCGGAAATGACATTTATGTTTTCCTCTAATGGAATATTTTGATTTGGAATTTCGTTACCCTGATCATTGAAATGTAGGATCTCATCTTTGTATTTACAGAATCCTAAGTGAGGGAATATCAAAATGTTGAATTTTTTTATAAATTCATAACCTATTAGCATGTCGAAAGGCGAATTGTTTGATAGATTTGCCAAATAAAAGTTGTGCTTGAATCTAGATTTCCCAATATTGAATGATAAATTTATACAGCCAGAAAATTTAACTTGCGAGTTGATTGTAGAAACTGACACTGGGCGTGTCGTCAAATTTGTGTATTTAAAATTTGATTTATTGTTATCAAAGAATTGTCTTAATAAGACAGATAATGAGCTGCCTGTATCGATAAGACATTTGGCTTCTTGTTTGCCAATAATTGTAGTTACTGTTGGTATAATGGGGTTTGGTGGTGACACATTTGCGATAAAATTGTTCGCTGAAGAAAAATTGATTCGCTGACTTTCCAGCACTCCAGCCTGCTGGACGTCAGCTACACATTTGGGTCATATGTGATTTGGGGACATTGGGAGTAAAATTAGCATTAAGGGGGGTGGGGGGTTTGTGAAAAGGTGGCACTGAGGTGCACTGTGTCCGAAAATGGAACACAGCTGACACCTTACACCTCCTCGATTCCCATTTTTATAATTAGAAAATGTGTTCCTCCCTCTGTTTCTTGTATTTTGAAAGTTTGGATTAAAGTTATTTTGATTTTTGAATGAGGATCTTTTTTGTCCTCTCCAGTTCCTGGATTTGTAGTTAGAATCCTTAAAATGTTGAAATTTTTGTTTCCGAGAATACTCTTTATTTTTCGAGTATTTGGAATCCAACTGTATAGAGTTGACTAGCTGTGACAACTCGTCGCTTTTTGTTGAAGTAGAAGGTTTGTTATTGTTTTCTAAAATGTCATTTGTTTCGATGCATTCTTGTATCAGAGTTGCTTTCTTGATTGCCTCGTTGTAATCCTTAATTTCCGCTTCACGAATTTTTAAACGAATGTAAGATGGCAAAACTTTGACTAATTTATTGAATTTAATTTCATTGAGTGTTTGTTGGTCTTTAATATTTATATAGGCTTTTTGTGCCAAAATGTTTAATCGATGAGTTAAGTTTTCTATGGTTTCTCCTTCTAGCATTTTAAAATTTTCAAAGTTCAGAATATGTTGGGCATCTGAAGGGGGTTTGAAAAAAGATAAAAGTTTATTGAATAATTCTTCAGAGGTATTAAATTTTTCGACCTCTTGTGTTTGTATGACTAGGTCAAGTGCCTTTCCAATTAATTTGCATTTAGTAAAGAGCAATGTATATCTATCAGTCCAATTGCACAAAGTTGCATTTTCTTTGATTTGAGAAATAAAGAAATTTAATTTGTTTGCATCTCCATCGAAGTTTTGTATATTAACAGCCAAGTTATTTGATTGATTATTATTAGTTACTGTATTATCTAAAGTAACAGGTGCGGCGATCGCCGGTTGTAATATCGGCATAGCAGTGTTTGCCGCTACTACGGCATTACGGGCTTTTCGCCCCCTATTTCTATTACTATGCATGTTAAATTATAACTAATTACAAAATATATCTCAAACTATTACTATAAGAATAAATATATATACATTTCTACACTTAAATTTTTCAGAACGTAAGCATTTTCTCAATTATTGTGATTACTCTGGTATTGAAGGCATTCCATTCCACCGTACAGATCGTAACGGTTTTTTTTTTTTTTTAAACAAACATAAAAATACATCTTATTCATTACGTCTGCCTGCGAGAGAGATTTCGGCACCATAAATATCACATTGTTCGTGATATAAGTATGGGAGAACAATCAGATTAGACAATTAAAACAATCATCTTCTCTACACTTCATGGTTATATTTTTATATGACCGTTGGTTAAATGTACTCGCTCCTAAATGGTAGACGTAATGGCCGAAGGTGATAATTAATAAATTTTCTACTTACAGTTTTTCCTTGTGCAATTGGAGCAATTTTATTATACTTTCACAATCATGACACTTGTCCTGAAAAAAATGCCTTCTTGGCTAATTGAGTCAACCATACAACGGAATTAATAATAACGAACACTTTAATTCCTTTTTAAGAAAAAGAAGGGGAAGACTTCACTTTAATTGTAGGAGCCGCATTAATAATAAAAAAATTAATCAGTCAATTTATTTGTTTTAGTTAAATTCATATTAGGGAATCGAGGGGCGAATGCCAAAATATATACATCGCTGGAGCGATGTTTTTCTTATGACCGTTCACGCAGGTAGCTTGGGTGGGAATGAGACGCTCTGCGGGCTTCTGGCCAATCACGGCGCTCCTTTCAAAAGGTGTTCTATTTTGATCGTTAAAAACATGGACGTCGGCTGGAATCTTTATTTTTTAAAGGAAAAAATAATGAGAATTATAAATTTAGATAATTAAAAGTATATTTATATAAATATCAATATTGTTATAAGTTAATTATAAAATCGGAGCTATTTAATTTAAAATTTGAATAACTAAAAACGTAATGAAATAATACTTTATTTATTAAGGGGATATGACCGTTAATTTAAAAAGGGGGAAAGTATAATTTTTAAATAAATTTAAACTCTAAACGGACAATTTAATTATTGAATTATTTCGGCGGGGTATATTAAAAAAATGTCATATTTACGATATGACAAGGGGTTTTATGTTTATGCATAGAAATTTTAAGAAATGGTCCATTTCTGGCATTATAAACCTGTGGCCACAACATGGCAAACTTGATTTTGGCCATGTGGTGGTTGCCTGCATAAGGCCAGCTACGTTTATGCCACATCGGGGCCACCAACCTTTTTTTCTGTAAGCCTCCATCACTGCTGGCAGCCATAAAATGTCTCTCTGCTTGAGTTTCGGTTGGCAACCTGCAATTAAAATGGCAAATGAAGGATGCCAGCGTTAGGCCAGAATGCGCAAACGAGTATTGCTGGATTAAGGTAATTTTATTTATTTATTTTTTAAATAAAAATAGAAAAAAAAAATTGTAGGCTTTTTTTTTTTTTTTTTTTTTTTTTTGTAGGGAAGGTGGCTTTTGAACACTAGATTTATTTTAAAGCAATTTTAGTTTACACATTATTTTAAATTGCGTACATTGCTCGTATTAATGTATCATTATGAAATATATTAAGTACTCATAAATTTGTAGTAAAGTTATCTTAAGTTACACTCGATAAGCATAGCATTTTGCATCCACATTTTTTTTCAACTTATATGTAAAACCTATAAATCATCATGTAAAGAAATAAATAAATAAAAATACGGAATTGTATGTTACAAACATATTATTCTTTCTCGTAATGTCTAGTACTATATATATATATATATATATATATATATATATATATATATATATTCAGTCACCTGTCGTGCGTTTTAAATAGATATGCATTTGGAGAGAATTAAAGCAGAGGCGTCATGAAGTCATGGCATTAATCCAGAAGGTTATGATTGATTTCCGGAAGAATGTTCCAGGAAAAAAATATTTTTAATTGTTTCTCCGCATTTATTTCTTAGTTCTAGAAACAAAGGTATAGTTCATATCTATATAAAGCAAAATGAACTGCAATGATGAGAAAAAATAAAAATAGTGTTTTTATTTAATTTTTATCATGCTTTTCTTTTTTGAGAAAGAATAACTGAAAAAAATATTCTTATGTTTAAAGTTTTATTTAAGAGTAGACAAATAAGAAAATGTATCTCACTCTTTCACGTTTCACATGTACATAAAAGTTTTTGCAATATTTTAATCATTCGTCTTTTCATTGTAATTACCTAGCAAACAACCGACTGCTTTCTGAATGTTAAGTGCTTCGCATTAATTAGATCATATACAGATAATTTACTTTCTTTACTGCTAGTCTAAAAACCATTGACAGAATAACAATATATCTTTATTTTATTTTTTAAAAGTAACATAATATTCTC
Source organism: Salticus scenicus (assembly GCA_963930645.1). Lineage (NCBI taxonomy): Eukaryota > Metazoa > Arthropoda > Arachnida > Araneae > Salticidae > Salticus > Salticus scenicus. The sequence goes on along the minus strand of OZ005656.1, from coordinate 130,295,971 downwards.
CAAGTATTTTTTATCACTTAAGGATAGGAAGTTTTATCAATATTTATTTATAATCAGCGAGTCATATATTACAGTTGTTTGAATCAAAATAGGATCTTGAGAGAAAACCTCTTATAGTTATTTTTTTTCTTCTTTTTTTTTTTTGTGGAAGAACCGAAACTTAGTTTATTCTGTCGACGATATTTTTAATTTAATTTAATTTAATTTAATTTAATTTAATTTATTTATTATTATTATTATTTTATTTTTACTTTTCACGATATTTGCTACGAGTTTTTCTATAAGTAAATCAATACATTTAGCTAATAATTTATGCAAATTAAATTTTGTTAACAATATTTCCTGTGAAGTTATAATTATTTAGTAATATATCTGATATTTTATCATTTTATATTCTAATTGTAGTACACTGTGTTTAACGCACAAGGATGAATTAAATGTGAAGGGATATATATTTTCTAAATTTATTGTAACGAGATACAAACCTAAAAGATGCACACTATTCTTTGATATAATCCCTTGATTCTGTTATGCAGTTTCCCCAAGATATTAAAAGTTTTTTAAATGTCATCGTCATTAAAAAAATAAATAAATAAATAAAATAAAAAAATAAAACGAGGGCTTGTTTTATGTCATTTGCACTATCCATCAAGGGAGAGGTCATGACTATAGAGATGTATTTACAGAGTTGTCCAAAAATTTTTCCACGACTTTTCGAATGTTAGATTGGCTGTGTGTGAGTGTTCAGCTGAAATAATGGATTGAGCATTACAGAAAATTATCTCAAACTAAACTGCAATTTCAGCAATCGTTAAATGACTTTCATCATCCAGAAGGGGCCGAAAAGCAGCAATTCTTATTCATCCATACTTATTCAAGGACGACGGGCATGAGGTTTATTTCCAACTTGTCTTTTTGTTCGTAGTTAAAAAAAAAAAAAAAAAAAAAAAAAAAAAAAAAAAATGCGCCATTTGTAAACTTGTGTTTTTTTCAAGCAAGTCTCCCCAAGTTGTGCTTCAAATCACCGAACAGTTTTGGTTGAATTCATGCATTAACGTACTGATTAATTTTATAATAGTGCGTTGTGTGACATGTAAAGTCGGTAACAAAAGTGTCCGAACACTAGCAAAAATTCCTATGTAAAAGAGTATACGTAATACAGATTTGTTAAATAAATCCTTGCCGAATCCTGTTCTTAGTCAGTGTAAGAACATGCTTCGATAAGGATTTATTTAACAAAACCGTTTGAAGTGTACTTTTTTCACATAGGAATTTTTGCTAGTGTTCGGACACTTTTGTTACCGACTGTATACAAACCTCCTGCTCACTCATTATGACGCCAATTGAAGCGCGGTAAGAATTGAACATACTGCTTTGCAGTTTTGCAATTTACGTGACATCACCACCTACTACTATAAATGCCATACTTCTTTATATTTGGCGGGAGACTTCATACGAGAATAACATTCGAACATTTTTCAATTTATTTTATCGTAGAAAATAAATTTGTCGGAGTCTTTTTCTGTTCTTTTTTCTTTCTTTCTTTCTTTTCTTTTCTCTTTTCTCTCTTTTCTCTCTTTTTTTTTTTTTTTTTTTTTTTTTTTTTTAATAGTATTAATAATTCTTATTTAAAAATTCAAACTTTTTGCAATTTTCTGCCACGCCTTAGCCATAAATATTTTTGAAACTATTTAGTTTTAAAAGAATTAGAACATTAGTGTATATGCAATTCTAGTTAAATACGATTCTAGTTAAATACTAGATTATACGATTATCGGACAGCGAACATAAAACAAAGAAAACGTGTTTTCAAAACCATTAACAAAACTTTATAAACTTCACGTAAATTATATAATTGTTTTACTTGCGTACCTTAAGCTCCATGTTCTTCAAATACTTATTTTTAAACTGAAGGACGAAATCTTATATAACAAAAGAAAATGAAGAATCAAAGATAAAAAAAAAAAAAAAAAAAAAAAAAAAGTAAATTATAAATGTTGAAAAGTAAAACAGATTTTAGAAACGGAAAATACAAAAAGAAATATCATCCATCAAAAGTACAAAAAAATATATAAATGGATTTTAAGAATCTAAAGCAAAAGCTCTTATGACACTTAATCGATCAATATTTTTCACTTGAAAAGTTTCACAGAAAAAGGAATTCTTTTGTGTAACTTTATTTTCAGTTCACATTTCTTTCTTTGTCTTTAGAGTGATGGAAAAATCAAACAAAATCGTTTTATAAACGCTATTGCTTCTAAGGAATCTAGAGAAAATTTCAAATACTTTTTTTTTCTCCAATAGCAGAGTTTAAAAAAATATATATTTGTTAGAAATGCAACGTATTATTTTAATAGAAACATTATAATCGAAATTCTATAAAGTTTTTGTTCTTTAAAAAAAAAAACTGCAATGTGGTCGTGTTGCATTTTGCATTTACAAAATCTCCCAAGTAATTGAATTAGGTTATGAAATTGCGACGTTCATTTGAATTTAGTGCAGATATTGCAGACTAACAACGTTAAACATAAATGCTTACTTTAAGAAATGCGAACATAAACAGAATGATAAATATAGCTACAGAATTAATTTTCAAAATAGCAGTTCATAGAAAAAAAAAAAAAAAAACTGCAATGTGGTCGTGTTGCATTTTGCATTTACAAAATCTCCCAAGTAATTGAATTAGGTTATGAAATTGCGACGTTCATTTGAAATTAGTGCAGATATTGCAGACTAACAACGTTAAACATAAATGCTTACTTTAAGAAATGCGAACATAAACAAAATGACAAATATAGCTACAGAATTGATTTTCAAAATAGCAGTTCATAAAATTAAAAAAAAAAGTAACTTTTTCCATACTATTTGCAACATACTGATAAATAAAATATAAATAAAATATATTATTGACTTCATTCAAAAATTTATGCTTTTTTGATATTTCTACTTTGCCGAAGGTTATTCTGGTTTATTTTAAAATAATTCATGTTGTTGCTCACTTTGGTATTGGTCGTAAAGCGTCAACCTCAGAGCACTATCTTTACTGTCAAGCGTCAATATATTGTCATTCGTCGTTGTTGTATCGTGTACTCTTCTGTGATATGGTTCAACTTTTTTTTAAGTTGACTATGGTGTCGATTATTTGGAAATAGAACTATGAAGTCCTTTAATATCTGTATATAAATATATAATAACTGTTTATGAAATATTTGTATATGTGTAAATTGTCACGAACATTAGTTTATTCGACAATACAGTCCTCTATATAGTAACAGAAATCTTAGAATGACGATTTTGATTATTTTTGTAATAAGAATGAGATATTCTATTACAATAGCGTAGATTATAAAGTTTCTATTAATTATGTAAACAAAATTTATCACCACTATTTAAAAAAAAATAATCTCTCATATTTAATTTCTACAATAAAATAAACTGAAAACAATCATAAAAAAAAGGTCAACCTTGGAAAGCAAGAGATTTGGTAGATGTGTAGATCTGTTAACTATGCTAGTTTATCCGTAATGGTATTAGGCCCCACCTTTCTTTCACACAGAATAGCTGTAGAGTAATATTCAGCAATATGTTCTCATGATTGAATAAGAAGACTATTGCTCTACAACTATTCTGGTGTGAAAAACAGGCGGGGCTTAATACCATTACGAATAAACTAGCATAATTAGCAGGTCTAGATGTGTATTTGTATCTAGATTAGATAATATAACTCTCAGATTAAAGATGAAAACACTTCTAATTTAATCCTCAGCATTCTTCCATCTTTGTTACGCAGCATTAAATTGTTTCGTTCATCTGAATCTTTTTTTAACTACATTTTTTGAAGGGAAAAATTTCTCTTCTTTAATACTAAACCTTTCAATGGCAAGGAACTTTCGTTCTCTGTAAATAAACTACCAACAGATTTACGAACAAGTGTAAAACAATAGAAATAAGCGATGTTTTTCGTCTTTACCAATGCAACCAGATTTTGCAATTCTTATTTGGACATTATTTAATAGGACATTGTATTCTATTTAAAGAAATTTCCGGTATGAAATGATTGCTACTAACCCAGTGTTGCCAGGCTGACAACACTATTTTTTATTAGTAATGTAAAATTTTGTAAAAAAAATAATAATCTGGGATACATTTTTGATGTGGAGCGTTAAAATTGCGTCGTCCCTGAAATGGATAATTATTATATATTGTAAATAATTATTCCACTGTGAGATGCTGGAACTTTAGATAGTTCCAGAAATAGGAATTATCAGGGATGGAACACGGGTGCAGAACTCATACTACTACCAATGAAACAAATTTTTCTATTCCTAAAATCAACTATATTATAGGTAGAGAAATTTCTTAAACGAATACCGGTATGAGTTCTGCACCAGTGTTCCATTCCTAGAATGGAAAATTGGAATTGTAGAGTAAAAATAAAAAAGTAGAAAGAAGTATTTCGATTTTTTTTCTGACAATTACTAGGTAACTTTGCCAGCTTGATCAATCCTGAACAGCATATTGATAAAATAATAATAATAAAAATAAAATAAAACAAATTAAAAGTACTACCTTTGAAATAAACTATTAAAGAACCAAACTAATACGCATATTACGACTGAAAAAGTAAGTTGTTTTAAAATCATTAAAATTAACGCATTTAAACAAATTATTTACACATAAAATACTATACATGATGAATAAGAAAAAGAAAAAAGAAAATACTCTGATTACAAACACGATAATGTAATATAAAAAGAAATAAAAATCGTTCATAATCGAACACATAATGTTCTTGAATAATAAACGAAGCAAAATACTTCTGAAAAATATATGAAGAAACATGAAATTCTGATTTTATCTGTTGCTAAATTGAAACTAATTGACAGAACCTGATTAAGGGGGAAGCACACATTATCTCCGCTCTCACCGGAATATTTTTACAATTATTTTTTACTTCATGTCATATAAATTCCACGCTTTGACGAGGAAATATTTTTTATAAAAAATGAACGGTGTAAAAGAATCCAATTTACTCACCGTTATTAGACACCAGAATTCTTTTAAAATAATTTTTAATGAGAATTTTCTGTTTATTATAGGAGGAAAGTATTTGTTAAAAAATAACGGTGTAAGTATAAATAATGTGTGCTTCCCCTTAATCAGGCTCTGCTAATTGATATAATCCAGAGATATCGAGTTCTTCATAAAATGAGACTCGTGTTATGTAATTTTTAATCACAAAGAAGAACAAAAACATTCAATTATTAGATTTTTATAAAAATGAATAAAAGCCTCGATAATCATAAAATTTATTTTTTTATTAAAAAACCGTTTACTAAAAATATATAAAGAAACTTTTTATTTTAGTTTCGAAGCACAAAATCACATGTCGGTTGCCATAGAAACAACGCATTCCTTAATTGCGCGTGACAGCTTACTTTTTCGTGCATTGGTATCCCAGTTTATTGACAAATCTTGGGATGAAGCAGCAAATTAATCCTGTATAAGGCAATGTAAGAAAATTATATAAGGAAAAATCTTTTATAATAAACATTAAAAAATGTTGATAAAACATTTTTTTATTGAAAAATATAGTAAAAAGTAGTTTTTTTTTTTTTTTTTTTTTTTTTTTTTTGGGGGGGGGGTAAAAATTAAACCATGAAAGAGAGTTAACGGCCCTCTTCACTTACCGTCGTCGGAAGCCCGAGCCAATGTTATTCTATGGGGAAATTTTCTTGACAAATAACTTATTAACTAATACATATTTTTAAATTCTGTTTTCACATTCAGAAAATTCCCAATTGTTAAATTGACGGACCTTTTTTAAAAATGTATTTTTTTTAATTTTTCATATTTTATTTTGAAATTGCAAGAAGAAAAAAAATTCACATATTGAAAATTCGTATTTTGCAGCTTCAAAATAAAATATAAAAAATTAAAAAAAATATTTTTTTTAAAAAAAGGTCCGTCAATTTAACAGCTGGAAATTTTCAGAATGGGAAAACAGAATTTAAAAATATGCATTAGTTAATAAGTTATTTGTAAAGAAAAATTTCCCATAGAATAACATTAGCTTCGGCTTCCGGCGGCGGTGAGTGAAGATGGCCCTTAAGATTGTATCGTCCGATTCTTTTTATTTATTTTTTAATATTTATTGTGTAACGATATTGTAGAGAAAGAATGGGAATTTAAAAATGAGGATTATTCAGTGGTGCTTGCTCTACTGAAGCCACGTTACTTCGAAAAAGTGATATGGGGCAGGAAAAAAAAAAAAAAAAAAAAAGAGAGTCAGGGAAAGCTATCTGCGAAATGACTACAAAAAATATTTTTGCGCAATGTTTTTATAATAACTACGTTAAGGTTTTAAAAAATTCAGACAAGCAAAACACATTCTTTTGGATTATTCTGTAATCCTCAGTATCTATACTGTTAAAAATAATAGTTCAGCCAAAATAATGGTGCTGAATAGGTATTTTTAGTTTGAATCAATATTTTGATATTCCGTTTCCCCATCCAGTGGAGCTCACTACTGAAATAGAACCATTAAAATGGTTAATCATTGCACCAAAATATTAATTGCAGCTAATCAAAACCATTTTTCTAGTGAAATGTAGAATTTTATTTCTAACAATGCAGCTATGGAAAATTTGAGCAGATTTCATAACACTATTTACCAATAATAACTTTTCCTTTATTGACAAACCCTTAATTTCAGAAAACTATTATAAAAAATTACCCCCTTAAAATAGTGATGTTAAAGTTGCATCAAATTTCCACCATTGTAGACATTAGGGATCATTTCGTTTCTGAGAAGATAGGATCACCGACATTCAAAAATGTACATAGGCATAGATACCAACATTTTAATTTATTCCGAAGTATTTTTAGCCTCGCCTTTATTCCATATCACTTATTTTTTGAAAGTATTTTTTTCTTATTTTATCGAACTTATACATAGGAGAAAAATGTTCTATAAATAAAGTGGTGCGAAATAAAGGCAGGGCTAAAAATACTTCGGAATAAATTAAAAAGTTGGCATCTATGTATAGGTGGCAGTAAAACTTTTCGCAATAGTGATATTCATGTTCGTATAGTTGAAATTTTGGAAGAAAAAAAAAATCCAGAACTGACAAACTTTTGCGTGTAAATAACACACACACACACACACACACACACACACACACACACATATATATATATATATATTAATAATAATAAAAAAAATACCGGTGTCTAAAGGTTGGAACGGTTAACATATATGATTTTAAAATAGTAGTATAATATTTTTATTTTCGACATAACACTGTTAGAGAATTTCATAAATTGGTTTAAAATAATAGCTTAGTTACCAACTGTTCAGACTTTAGGATACCGGTATTATTTTATAGTTTAATTAAAATAAATATATAAATAAATAAACAAATACATAGAATATTTGTAATTTATATCGCATCCTCAAAACTTTAAGTCATCTGCTGATTCAGTAGCGAAGTAATTACAAAGAGGGAAAATGAATTTAACTAAAATAAAAGTAAGCTGCCTTAAATAAAAATAAAATAAATGTAAGTTCTCTAAAAAAAAAAAAAAAAAAAAAAAAGAAAAAAAAACTTGCTCATTTAATTTGTAAAAATGTTTGTTAAGAAGACTCCATCCAAACTCATTGAATAGAATTAGGAATGTCGCCCAGGAGAATTGAGAGAAAATTGACTTTAGGTAACTGCGGGAATTTCTACTGACATAAAAAAGTAAAACGGATTCAGTAAAAACTATGATTTATAATAAGAATATGAATGGTTAACTCATTTGCAAGATATGCGAAATGTTTTCGGTATTTTTATTCCTCATAATTATTTTATTATTATTATTAATATTACTATTATTATTTGCTAATTTAAAATTAAAATGAATTTAACAAGCTATATGCACGAAAATCACCGTAAATACATATGAAAGATATATAAATAAATAAATAAACTAGAGCAAGTACTCAAATGATCAAATAACTCCATGAAAAGAAAAAAAAAAATTCAGAAATTTAATTCATTAACCTTGAAATTAATTTTTGATAGAATGGAGTAGAAGGCTGATTTTTACCAACTATGTGAAAAATACCAGAGCCGGGAATCGAACCCCGGGCCTTCCGCTTAACGCGCGGATGCTCTAACCACTGAACTACCCTGGCTGATAACCAGCTCGGCACTTCTCACATAATTTACCTTGCCAACGTAAATTATGTGAGAAGTGCCGAGCTGGTTATCAGCCAGGGTAGCTCAGTGGTTAGAGCATCCGCGCGTTAAGCGGTGGGCCCGGGGTTCGATTCTCGGCTCTGGTATTTTTCACATAGTTGGTAAAAATCAGCCTTCTACTCCATTCTATCAAAAATTAATTTCCAGTATAGAATATAATTTATAAAGTTTATATGTAGTTTTATTTATATTGTATGTATACTTTTAATGCATTTTTTATTATTGTTAATACATTATAATTAACAACACATTACACTTTTCATAAATTAAAAATACGTTTAATATTGTAGAGGAAGCGCAGCGTTCGTAAAATTTTACTCACGTTTTATATTGTCACTATTAGTGTCAGTAATACAGTGATGCCAGATGATCTAAAATTATTTCCGCAAACAGGTCTTCAAATTTTCCCAAATCAGTTTTTTTTTTTTTTTTTTCGAAAAATTCCCAATTTGATTTCTACTGAAAAGGGAAAAGAAAATAAAGAAAAGAAAAGAAAAGAAAAGAAAAGAAAAAACATATCAAGCAGATTTAAGCTCAGATTTTTCCCCAAATGAAGGCAATTAAAAAAAAAAAAAAATCCCCAAATAACAATAAAGCTATTGAAATACCCTAGTCGTAAGGATAAATCAATACGTTGCCAACATTGACAGAAAGTTGAAGAATTCCCCAGATTTTTCCCCCAAAAAGTTTTAGAATTCCCCAAAAAAGTCCCCACAAACATTTGGCCACCAACATTTTCTCCAGAAGAGTAAAAATTCCCTAAAACGGGGACAAAATCCCCAATCTGGCATCACTGCAATAACATTTTTTTTTTTTTTTACTGGAATGCAATATGTGTAAATATTGTGTAAAAAAATATTGTTTTAAATTAGTGTTCTAAATATAATAAAATGAGTGTAAAATTTCAGAAATGCTTAGAGGCCTGTATGATTCATAGAATAAACATTATGCGTTAATACAATTGATGTCTTAAAAAAGGAAATGCTATATTTATTATATTAATGAGTGAGTTTCTTTATTCTTTATTCTATTTATAGTGCCTCCAGTTATTGAATCTCATTTCTTTCGAGAGAGTGCTATTGTAGACGAAGGTTCAAGAACAAAGCTCATGTGTGTTGTCACAAAAGGTGATCCGCCTCTTCGATTTCAGTGGTTAAAAAATGGACTCCCGTTTCTTGCTCATGGCGATACAACTGTGCAAACATTTGAGGACTCTTCGATTGTTACTTTTAAAAGAATCGCCTCTGGAGATAGGGGTCATTATACATGTGTAGCTTCAAACATGGCTTCATCCACCAATCTTACGATGCAGCTCATAGTAAATGGTAATTTTTTTTTTTTTTCATTTTAGAAATACTTAGTGTATTTTAATTATTTTTTGCATAGTATATATTTTATTTATGATTTAATAATAGTAATAAAAGAATATTAAAAAAAATATATTTAAGTAATATTCTTCCTCATAAACAATAATTACATGTAATGTAACCAGAGCCTGATTAAGGGGGAAGCACACATTATTTATACTTACACCGTTATTTTATAACAAATGCTTTCCTCCTATAATAAACAGAAAATTCTCATTAAAAATTATTTTAAAAGAATTCTGGTGTCTAATAACGGTGAGTAAATTGGATTGTTTTATACCGTTCATTTTTTATAAAAAATATTTCCTCGTCAAAGCGTGGAATTTCTATGACATGAAGTAAAAAATAATTGTAAAAATATTCCGGTGAGAGCGGAGATAATGTGTGCTTCCCCCTTAATCAGGCTCTGAATGTAACACATACGCATTTACTCATATACAATTCATTAATAAGAATAATTCGGCATTATAATTACACCAGGAAGAATAATTAAATTATTCAAAAAATAATTATATTTGGAAGAGAACCATATTATACAAAGCAAATGGTGTTGAAAAAACTAATAAATGTACATGTTTAGTAAGTTTACACTTATGCAGAATACGAAGTTACACTGCAAAATGTAGAAAAAAATATTTATCTTAGTAATTAATAATATAGTACTAAATTTAAATAGATTCCTCGTTCATACTTGGTAACATTTATAATTTATTTCAGAGCACTGTTATACCATAGTCTCCTAAACTAGATGCCTTCCGCGTGGCTCGGAAACTTGGCAACAATTAAATAGGTAGGCAACGCCATCTAGCACAGAATGCACGACTTTTTTATTCAACTGCCACGAACAATTTTAAGAAGTGATATATGACGTATATAATTGACGTTTCTTTGATTCTATTCGCCTCTTATGTATATCAAATTCCACTTTTAAAAACTTTTGGTGGCTGTTGAATAAAAAAGTCGTACAATCTGTACCAGAGGTGGCGCTGTCTACCGCTTGAATTATTGCCAAGTTTCCGAGCCACGCGGAAAACATCTAGTTTAGGAGGCTATGGTTATACCCACCCTTTTTGCACAGCAGTATATTTTAAAAGCATTTTCTTCTTACTTCATTGTAATGACATATCGGAGAAAGTTTCTATAAAATCAAAGTGGTGTGGAGAAGAGGGCGGGACTAACAGCACTCTGGAATAAGTTATAAATGTTACCAAGTATGTTCTTTAAACAGATTAATCTAAAAAGCAAAATAATAACATAACCGAGCAACTGAAAATTTTGTGTTTTAATGGCATTATGCAAGAAAATTTCACGTGAACAGATTTATTGTACTAAATGAAATTCATTTCAGTAACGGGGCATTTTCCCATTTTAAACAGTAAACCCCGCCTTTTGGTGTTCCACTAAAACATCATATTATTTATTAAAATGATTTACGTATTCATGATTAAATTATTCAAATTTTATTCTTAGAAATTTATTCTATGTATGTCACTGGCTAAACACGGTAAAATAGTTTTTTTTACTAACAAGGAACATCACCCAAGTGTCCGGCTGCGATTTTAATGAAATTTTAATTTCTGATAGAGGGCATATACAAAATATTTTTGATCATAGAAATTTTTGCTACCTTCCATGTATTCTACATTTATGGAATTTTTAAAATGTTAAAAACCACACCAGCCACATATCAACAGTAAGCTCCGCCTTTGGGCGTGACTTAAAAATACTAATTGATTTAGCAAAATGATTTTGCGTTTCCATGTTTAAGTTACAAATGGAAATTTATAGTACTGAAATATATTTCAACTGAATTATTCATTTGAGTATTCACTTGCTGTATAAATACAAAATTTTCCCATATTTTTGAGTAAAATTTGATAGCATATCAAATATGAAAGAAAAGCCTCTACGAAAGAAACGCCTCTCTCTCACGCCTCTTGGGTGATGTTCCTTGTAAGTAAAGTATTCATTTAGAGGAATGCCGGAGGGAGGAGCTCATTTTTCATGAAAAACGTAATTTTACTTGACCCACAAGATAAATGTTAATCATAAATTTCTTTTCTTGAGATTTCATTACACAAAGCAGTTTAGTTTTCTGATAGAACTTTAAAAAATCATATATATATATATGTATATATTGCTTTTCACAGGTTAATTTACGTCTATATTTATAAATACGAAAAACTTGTGTTTATACGAATATAACAATATAACTATGTTGTTTCATAAACAGTTATTACTACATTCTAAAATTGTCATACGAAATTCTATATTATAAAAAACTTAGTTCAAAATTAAAGTTATTTATGTATATAGAGAAGAATTTATAAAAAATATATTCTGCTATTTTTGAAAATGTCCATATTCACACTTAGCGATTTTCTTGCATACCTTTTCAAAACGGCTTTGTCCGAATTTGAGATTTAGATACATAAATTATTTAAATTGTTTACATCAAAATTTTTTCTTTACGTAACATTTAAAAATTGAGAATAAAAAAAAAAAAAAAAAAAAAAAACTGTATTTCAAGTAATTTATACCAAGTTTGTCCCCCCCCCCCAAAAAAAAAAAAAAAAAAAAAAAGTTTATTTAGATACGAATTGTAGTTCTAAGCATAATTGCCAACTTACAAGGAACATCACCCAAGTGTCCAGTAGGGTGGGCCGAAAAAAATTTTTTTTCGAAATTAATTTTGGTATAGAATGAAAAAGTTGTGCAATGGACCAATTAGAACTCACAAGAATTTTTATCAAAATTAATCAATATTTAGCCGCGCCCCTCTGACATTGAAAAACGGAAAAAAAGAACGGAAAAAAGCTTTTTTTGGAAAAAGGCCGCATTTTTTTTTTTTTTTTTTTTCGAATTTGATTTTGGTATAGAATGAAAAAGTTGTGTAATGGACCAATTAGAACTCACAAGAATTTTTATCAAAATTAATCAATATTTAGGCGCCCCTCTGACTTTGAAAAACGGAAAAAAAGAACGGAAAAACCTTTTTTTGGAAAAAAATATATTTTGAAAAAATATCCAAAATTTTTAAAGACATTCATTAAAAATGTTAGATAATATGTCAATTAAACCCATAAAAATTTGTATAATTTTTTTTTCATTATTTAACCGTGCCCCTCTGACATAAAAAATTGGAGAAAAATGAAAGAAATATCGGATTTTCTGAAAACCTGTACTATGATAAACTATTCATTATTTTTCTAAATTAGTATTGACATAACTGATTATTAATTAGTATTATAAATAAAAATTCTATAACTATAACTATTACTTTACTTTATTATTTTTTTACTTGGTTAATATATAAACATATTTTTTCTTGTGTATAAACATATTTTCTCTTACATAGTAACAAAATAAAGATTAAAGCAAAAATATACAAATTTATGTTGGATATAATACCTGTTGCTTATTGAATATTAGGTACTCGAATAATATTGTCCTTTATTGTCAAACGTTGGGAGTTCTTTTCTTGCTTGAAGTTTGCTACGAATATAGCCATCCCTTGCAATCTCACCACAAACTTTCATTGCAGCTTCAGATACTAATTTAACACATCGTTCAACAGATTGCGTATGACAGGGTAATTTTTCGAATGTCATTAATTGATTCTCTTCTTTTTTGCACATTTCTTTCAAGTCTTTATCCTTTAAATGCATTGTAAGAGGTGGCTCTGTCACAACACAGTTTGACCAATCAATTAAATCAATGTACTCGTCTGCTTCGAAATTAACTTGAGGAGGTTTGAAAACTCGTAAGCCATTCAAGTTCTTCATTTTTATTTGTCGAGCGCCTAGAATTCGCCTAACTGCTAGTTCCTGGATGTGTTTCCTGGAATCATGCAACATTGCTACCAATAAATTTTCGGGATGCGCATAATATGCATTGTTTGACAAAACTTTAAAAATAATTTTCTTAGATTTGTCTGGAAGCTGCTTTGAAAGGGATATCATTTTCCAAAAATGTTGGGAACCATACTGGCAATGCGATTTCATTTTTATTTCAAACCACATTGGAGCATAAACCAGCATTACATATTTCACAAGTATTATAAGATTCTCTGATGGGCTTGGTGTGCTAATGTATAACCGTAACAAACGGTTTGCGGTAGTCAGCCATCGTGCATGACTAAGTTTACCTGGATTACTGTCAGTGAACATAGGAGAAATAGTTCCATCTTTTATGGCTTGACAGATGCGATACAAATATTTTTGATCTGTACTTAGCTTTCTAATATCTTGCGGATCCAAATGCTGAAGTGTAGAGTCCATTTTATCAAATTTGACCACTGGATGTTTCTCACAGTCTTTTAAAAGCAATCCAATAGGTCCAGAATATGAATATGGTCCCCTTGTGCAACCGTCTATTTCTTGAATAAGGTGTCTTAGTGGCAACTCATTGGTATGAAGCAAACATACATTCCATTGTAGTGGTCTTCCAATTTTTGTCTCAAGCAAACGTATTACTCCACCTTTCCATCCCGTATTTACATTTGTTCCGTCACATCCGATAACTGATAGGTTCTGCAAACTTATGTTATTCTTTCTTGTAAATTCTATAATACCTTCGGCTATTCCTTTTGCACTTTCACCAGCAGTTAACGATATATGACCCATATATTTGCTATCTGGTTCCTCTATTAATGCTACATGCGCTTCTGATGTTAATTTTCGATGACCATGTATTTGTTGAATAGTTTCATCTTTGCGCCCATCAAAATACAAACTCTTAATAGGTTTTTCTTCAAATAGCCTTAAATCATTTTCCCTTACTTTTTTTCTTTTCTTCTCTATTTCTCTTCTCACTTTGTTTTTATCAACTATATATGTTTGTTGCTCAGGCGAAACTAAATTGAAATCAGCAAAAACTGCAGTAGTAATTTTGGCCACTGCTCTACTTGAGGCACCAGTTAAATCTGCAGCCAATGCTGTATGAGGCATAGAAATTCTCATTTGATCTGACGATCTTGATGGCGTTTCAGTTTGTTTATGTTTCCTTAAAAGAGGATAAGACCACTTGAAATCTTGATCTGCATTTTTTGTATCCATTTCTGACTCAATCTCTAATTCATTATCTTTCAAAATGTTATGGGATTCTTTATTTTGAAATCCACTGGTACTGGGCATTGACATTTTATTCTTGTTTGGACAATCGGATATTTCCATTTTTCGACGTACTCGTTTTTGTAGTTGGTGGGTTGTTACTATATCCAGATTTCCAATAGCCATTTTTCTAACTGTCCTTTGATCAATTAAAAATCCTTTTTCTCTCTCAGGAACTTTTAGTTTTTTTTCGCAATTGCACGAATATAAATCTTGCTCTCTAAAATTTCTGGAGTGAGAATCTCTCTCCTTAAAAAAGTGACCCCTATTTTGACACCAATTAAGGTGAGAAAACAATATTATCGCTCTGGAAAATGTGACACTTCTCACTTTTTGTGAAAGAGTGACGTATAGTCTCTCTGTCACAAAGAGTGAGGTCGTCATTTATTGCAAGATGAAACTTTTGTAGAGTGAGAAATTGCTGGCGCCATCTGGTTATCATATTTCGAAAGAAATATGAAGGACTATTTCCGGACGATCTCATGTATGTATTTGTTTAACAGAATGTATTGAAGGTTTTTGAAGAATAAAAAAAGAAAATAATTATGTTAAAAGATAGTTTGGTAAATAATTTTTTCTATACGATTGACAAAATTGAAGTAATATTATTAATGGAGAATCGAAAATCACAAGAAACATAACGAAATTAGTCTTAGAAAGTAAATAGTTTTATTTAGAAATATATAAGGTATAAGAGAAAATATCAATGCAAATATTTAATGCACAACGCCTTAAAATCTGTAACAGTTTATATTTTTATTATATTTATTGACAGCTAACACATGTGAAATATTCAAAAATTTGGCTATAATATTTTACTAATATTTAAAATCAACAGCAAGTTTTATACTTCTGAACAGGCGACTTATTCAGGAAACTCTGTAGATTTGTATGCGAACAGTTATTTTTTTATTTTTATTTTTATTTTTAAACATGTACACTTGAGTAACTTCTTCTCCGCATAAGCTACTTTAAATGGATGCCTGTCATAAAGATTTTTTTTTTTTTTTTTTTTTTTTTTTTTTTTTAAGTATACAGCTTTTAAAATAATTCTAATTTTAGCAATTTCAAAATAATTTAAATTTTAAAATATCCTTTAGAATTCTTTAATTTTATATTGTTGATAAATGAAGTAAAAATTTAAAAATATGATTGATCACGTACGAGAATGACTTAATAATGTAAATTAAGCAACTTGTATATGTGCTCAGTGGTTCAGTGGATAAGATACTCGCTTGCTACGGGAACGGCCTGGGTTCGATTCCCGACAGATCCAAACTGCATTCTTTGCACCGTTGTATTGGAGTCGATTCGCAAGGTGAAATGAAACAACATCGTCTAGTGTACACAATTTTTTAAGGAAAAATAAACTGTCATATTCTTTAAATTGTTCTGAATAATCTCACTCTTAATAAAGAGTGAGAAATCTCACTCTTTCGAAAAGAGACTTCTCACTCTTTAGAGGTTGGCTCCATTTTGGCATTTTCAAAGAGTGATATACCACTCTTTGAGAGTGAGATCTCACTCTTCATATTTTAGAGAGTGGCATTTACAAGCACAAATGTCGAACAATTTTGCGGCATCTGCTTTAAATTTCTTCAATTTCGATTGCAAAAACGGCGTATTTCTAGATTTAGCAGGTTTTATAACGTTCTTATATTTACAGTTGTAAGATAAAACCATGGCAGTAACTCGCTTTAATGATACAACAGGAATCGAAGCACGTTTCCATATATCAATAATTTTTTTTTTTTTTTTTTGCTACCGCTGCGGCCACAGTTCTTGAAGAAGGTTCTTGACTTTTGTCTCCCTTTATTTGCAATCTGATACTCTGATAACATCTTATTATGTCCTCATAAGTTGGGAGATAAACAGCAACAGAAGGGAATAAATCTTTCCCTGTTCCAATCAGCGGACGACTTGAGTTTGCTCGCTTCACTTTTTTAATTACCCGTTTCTCCATAACAACCGTTTCATTTGACAAACAAACGTAGAATGAAACAAAATCCAATATTTTTTCTTATCTATTAGTTAAATTGACCTTGGAAGTAATGGGAGCAGTAGAACGCCATCTATCGTTTGAAATCTGAACGAAAAGAAACAAAAACGAAAGTAGGGTATAAGATAAGCTTCAATTTCTTATGTGCATATGTATGCTTATTATTTTTAAATAAGAGAATAAAAATAAGAGCAAAATTATTTGAATTTTATTTGGATTGGTTCGTAGTAACGTATTATGTAATATTTTAGTTATATAGTATAACTAGTTTCAATTTTTTTTTAAATATACTTTTTTCAAAAAAACCGGCTTTTCATCTTTTTCTCAATTTTTATGTCAGAGGGGCGCGGCTAAATATTTGGAAAAATTGATGAAAGTTTTTGAGGGTTCTAACTGATTCATTAGGTAACATTTCTGCAATATACCAGAACTAAATTCAAAATTAATTTTTGAAATTTAATTTTTTGAAAAAAACTAATTTTTTTCTTTTTTTCAGTTTTTCAGTGCCAAAGGGGCGCGGTTAAATATTAAACAAAACTGATAAAATTTTTAGAGGTTTCTTACAGACCCATTACACAACTTTTCCGCACTATACCAAAATCAATTTCAGAAAATAATTTTTTCGGCCCACCATAGTGTCCAGCTCGGATTTCAATGAGAGAGAGGCGTTTCTTTCGTAGAGGCTTTTCTTTCATATTTGATATGCTATCAAATTTTGCTCAAAAATATGGGAAAATTTTGTATTTATACAGCAAGTGAATACTCAAATGAATAATTCAGTTGAAATATATTTCAGTACTATAAATTTCCATTTGTAACTTAAACATGAAAGCGCAAAATCATTTTGCTAAATCAATTAGTATTTTTAATTCACGCCCAAAGGCGGAGATTACTGTTGATATGTTGGTGGTGTGGTTTTTAACCACACTTGCCAACATACTAATTAATATTCCGTAGTACTATTAGCTCCGCTTTCTTTTTCACACCAGTATTTTTTTAGAGTGTTTTTCTTCTTACTTACTGGTAATTGAATATGGAGAATATTACTTTAAATATTTACTGGTGTAAAAAAAGGGGTGGGACTAACAATACTACGGAATATTAATTAGGATGTTGGCAAGTATGTTTTTAACATTTTTCAAATTCCATAAATATAGAATACATGGAAGGTAGCAAAAATTTCTATGATCAAAAATATTTCTTATATCATATGCCCTCTATCAGAAATTAAAATTTCATTAAAATCGCAACCGGACACTTGGGTGATGTTCCTTGTTAGCAGTGTTTGGCTACCGGAAAATTTTAATCGAATTATTTATCTTATTTAATCAGCGATTTGTAACGGTTTTCACTGATTAAGTAAAATAAAAAGTTTTATTAAAATTTTCCGATAGCCACAAGGTGCAAAGTTGGCAACCATGTCTGTATGATTTCTTATCTGCTCTAAAATAAATACACAAAATTAAAAATAGTATATGTACATAGTTTCATCGAAGAAAAATTCACACTTAGTATTTTTACTTAAATTTACTTTTTTTAATGCAGCCAGTTTTATTTATACATTTATGCATTTATTATTATTATTAATAACATGAGCAATGTTGTTAACTTTTTAATTTGTTCCGTAGCATTTTTAGTACCCGTCTTTTATTCATACTATTATTTTAGAAGAGTAATTTTCTTGTTATTTTACCGTAATTACATACTAGAGAAAATTATTGCACAAAGAAAGCAGTGTGAAAAATGGCGGGTATTAAGAATACTACAAATTGAATTTAAATGTTACCGAATTTAAATGTTACCAACCCTGTAAATGCATATGTGTCAACATGTACGGTTTTTTAACACCGGTATTTCTCTGTAAAAAAAAAAAAAAAAAAAATAGAAATATATATATATATATATATATATATATATATATATATGATTAATCGAAGAAAACAAATAAAAATATCATTAAAAATTTCTATAAAAAATTTCCGGTAGCAAAAAACCGTACAAGTTGGCAGTTATGTAAATGTAATAGAGTTAGAAATATGTTATACACTTAAGTCACTGCTGTCAAGTCTCCTACTCTTTGCATATCACTATTTCTTTTTAAAAAAATATTTTATTTAATGGAGCGCAATTTTTATGATTAAATAACACTAACGTAACAAAAAAAAAAAGAAAGAAAGAAACAGACTGTTTAAAAAGCGGGAGATTTGGAAGCAATCACATATATAAAACAAAAATTGTATAAACATTAAATGCTAATATTGAAAAATGAAGCAAAAAAAGCAATACATGTTATGTTGGCTTGACAGTTTGCTGAACTTTCCATTTTATAATACATGCATCGAAAGTGCATTATAAGACTAAATTTCAATGTATTGATATTTTATGCAGTTTTTAAAATGAGTATTTATTCTTTTTTAATACATAAATATAAAACTTTTAAAGAAGAATAATTTGAAGTTTTCAAAACCATACTCTCTTTTAGTTCCTCCACAGTGGACAGTGGAACCAAAAAATGCTTCAGTTGTTCTTGGTAATACAGTTTGGATGGATTGTGCGGCTGTTGGTTATCCTGCTCCAAATATTCTTTGGAAAAAGATGATATATACAGGTAATTTTATGTTAAATACATACTTTATATGTTAAAGATGTACCTTTTGAAAAACGGTCTCAGAATTCTCAGAGTTATGTAATTCCATTTAAATACGTTTTGCTTATCAAACGAAATATTTTTTTAACATGGTTAATAGAACTGCATAAATCCAATTTCGAATTTTATAAAAGCGGTTATGCCAAATAACTTTGTAAAATCTACCAATTAAAGTAATTTTTTTCAAATTTCTTCCTTCTTTTTGGTCGAGAGTCCTTAGAAAATATTAGATGAAAGAAAAAAAAATGCGGTTTACAAAGAGTGTAATGGTTTAAATTGGCTCAGTTTTTCCATATTTATTTTTCCTTATATTATACTTAATAAGCATTTATTATGCCATTTCGAAATATTTTACATAAAGTAAAAATATTTTTTTTCTAAGATTAGCGGCAAGCGATTTTGTAGCAATATCATCAGAAATATTTTAAAAGAGATACATCTTTTCACAACAAAAAGTTATATTAGTAATATTATTAATACTAAATAAAAACTTAGAAATATGATAATATTCTGTAAGATTCGTATTTCATTTATTTGTTGTTTATTTATTACATTTCATTGTTGATCATCACTTAAAAGGTATTACTGAAATACTAAATGTTATAACTTTACTATGGTTCGCCATTTATGGGGTTCAGATATCTTTGACAGAGTTGCCAACCTAATCTGGCAAAATGGTAGAACCGCCCCATTTTCTACACCACTTAATTTTTAGAGTATTTTTTTTTTTTTTTTTTCATTCATAGTAAATACGTTTGAAGAGAATTCCTCCAAAAACTAAGTGGTGTAGGAAAATGAGCGGTACTAACGATTTGCCGAATTTGGTTGGCAGCTGTGCTTTGAACGGTGAAAATATCAGTAAAAATTTATCATAATTCTTTTTACAATAATAAAACAACTGTAATACTTGAAAAAAGCTTCTAAAACTTGTTATTTTTAACTGGTGTTGAGAAAAATTTTATTTTTCTGTTACAGCTGTCAGAATAGTTGTATATATATATTTTTTTCGTTAAAAAATGTCAGTTTTTTTTTTTTTTTGGTTGATATAAAACTTGTGCTCAGGGATACATGCAAATTCTACATCTATTAACGCTCTCCCTTTTTTGAAAACTTAGAAATATAACCCATGATTAAGAAAAAAAAAAAAATATTACGGGAAAAAAAAAAAAAAAAAAAAAAAAAAAAAAAAAAAAAACTCGAAAGCTTCCTTTTTTGAAAAAAGTATTATAATAAAGAAGTATGTCTATTTTACCATTTTTTAGTGCTAGAGGCCTATTTCAGTCGGTACAGCGTTGTCGAATTTTTATACGTCACTCTTAATAGTGCTAAGGGCCTATTTCAGTCGGTTTATTGAATGGGGATTTATTGAATGAAGTCCCCCCAAGGCACAACTTTGACATGAGTCCCCCCAGGCACAACTTTGACATGAATCCCCCCCAAGGTGCAACTTTGACATGAGTCCCCCCAAGGCCCAACTTTGACATGAGTCCCCCCCCCAAGCCCAACTTTGACATGAGTCCCCCCAAGGCCCAACTTTGACATGAGTCCCCCCCCAAGCGCAACTTTGACATGAGTCCCCCACAAGGTACAACTTTGACATGAGTCCCCCCCCAAGGCACACCTTTGACATGAGTCCCCCCCAAGGTACAACTTTGACATGAGTCCCCCCCAAGGCACACCTTTGACATGAGTCCCCCCCCAAGGCACACCTCCCCCTCATTGGGAAAAAGAGAAAAAACGTTGTTTTGCGGCTATAAGACAGTTTGGACTTCCAACGTTATTTGTTACAGTATCTGCAGCTGAAACACATTGGTTTGATTTAATGAAAACTTTATCATGGAATTTAGATCGTCACGAATTAACTAAAGAAGAATTTGTCGATATTAACAAGTTTAGCAGTAGGCCTCTGGCACTAAATTGAAATCTGTCAATGTCAGATTTTCATGTTTTAAATAATGAAATAATGTCGTGTCTGTATATATATATTTTTCTTTTTTTTTTTTCTTTTTAACTCGATTTCTTGTTTGTTTGCCCAGTAAAAACTTGCAATCGATTTTTAACTAACTTCCCAACTAGCTAGACATTTGAAACTTTTTAGAATAGCTCAGAGCACGAAGACAATGCATTATTGTAATACTTTTATTCAATTAATAAATGTTTTCTTTTAATTAACTAATAAAATGTGAAAACGATAAACTCATAATAGCTTTAAAATTAGCCGTTTAAGTTTCATTTATGATTTAATTGTTGCCAAAAAAAAAAATATTATTTCTTTTTTTTTTTTTTTTTTTTTCGACAGGAAAATAAATAAATTTACTTAAACGTGAACAATAAAAAATTAAAAAATAAAAAATAAATAAATTATGCATCTCACAAAAAATGACGTCATTATCATTTTAAAAAATCCCATATTTCAGGAAGTAATTTATTAATATTATGATTAGTAAGTATTTATTAATACATAGAATTGTTAAGTTTATATGATTCAACAGAAAATTTAGAAACATGGTATATGAAAGTTTTTTTTTTTTTTTTTTTTTTTAATCTTTTAAATTTTTGACATAATTATACTTATAATTACAAAAAAAATTAATGTTAAAAGTTTAGTTCTTCGTCATTTCATATATTTATCTGTCATATGCCATGTAAAAGCTCTAAAAGTTTTATCTAATTCTGGATAAGCATCACAGAGATACACGCACAAGATTATACGTCGACAAAAGTTAATTCTGACATTTAAAAATAAAAATAAAATAGTAATAGTTTTTTAATGGCTGTAAAGCATTAAAACCTTTTTTAACATCTGTTAAATTTCGGGAGTATTAAAAGTAATTACTTTTTGAGTTACTGGAATTAATGTAAAGATTTTATTTATTTATTTATTTTTTAAAGATGATTTCGCTTTTCAAAAGTTCCTTATCCCTTAAGCGAAGAAGAAAATTAAAAGACTCTCAAAACTGTGTGAAATTTTTGCAGTTTATTTATTTTTAACACTTTCCAACATGGTTGAAAAAATTTAATGACTTCGGCTCTTTAACAATTTCCAACAAGGTTGAAGAGCATTAATGACTTTGGTTTGTTTGTCTGTCTGTCTGCGCTCTAACTCTCGTGAACATTCATCGAATTTCTTAAAATATATATATGTTATTTGAGTTCACTATTGGATGTTGCTTATTGAAAATAGAATGAATATATCTGCTAGCATGTGTACAGGGACACCAGAAAGTATTCCAAAGCATTGTGTTATATGAGATTTATTTCTATAAACCATATTTTAATGCATTTAAATTTGCCTTGACAATGCCTTTAAATGTCTTTTTGAGTTACGGGAATCAATTTAAAGATTTTAATTATTTATTTACTCATTTATTTTTTAAAGATGATTTCTCTTTTTAAAAGTTCTTTATCTC
Organism: Salticus scenicus; assembly: GCA_963930645.1. Taxonomy (NCBI): domain Eukaryota; kingdom Metazoa; phylum Arthropoda; class Arachnida; order Araneae; family Salticidae; genus Salticus; species Salticus scenicus. Next base: position 130,273,191 of record OZ005656.1, on the reverse strand, counting down.
TTAAGCAAAAAAGAAAATTAAAAGACTCTCAAAACTGTGTGAAATTTTTGCAGTTTATTTCTTTTTAACACTTTCCAACATGGTTGAAAAAACTTAATGACTTCGGCTCTTTAACAATTTCCAACAAGGTTGAATAGCATTAATGACTTTGGTTTGTTTGTCCGTCCACTTGTCTTTCTGTTTGTCTGGTGTCTGTGCTCTAACTCTCGTGAATATTCATTGAATTTCTTGAAATATATATATGTTATTTGAGTTCACTATTAGATGTTCCTTATTGAAAATGGAATGAATATCTCTGCTAGCGTGTGTACAGGGACACCCGAAAGTATTCAAAGCATAGTGTTATATGAGAAGTATTTCTATAAACCATATTTTAATGCCTTTAAATTACACAAATATTAATAAAATTGAAATATGTTATTCAAATTTACTATCGGATATTTTCTATAGAAAATAGAGTAAATACAACAACTGGTTTGTATACAGGTATACGCGAAATAATTCCAAAGCACTGCGTTCTAAGAGAGATATTGCTAAGAACAAAATTTTAATTACTTTGATAAATCTTAATGAAATTAAAATATGTTATTCATATGCACAAAAGAATACTTTCTATAGTGTACAGTATGATTATCATTAGATTACATTGCACACGAAAACATTCAGTTACGTTAAGGGTTATTATTGGAAATTTGCCGGAATTGCATTTTCGTTTACATTAAGAGTTTTTAATGCTTTCTAACAATTTTTAACAGTGAACATGATTTCAGTTTGCGTATTTGTTTGTCTGAGTGTCCATGTGTCTATCTGTCAGTCTGCCCGCCCCCCAGCGTCCGTAAATATTTTCAGAAATTAAAAAAAAAAAAATTATGTATGTTATTCAGGTTTACTATGGAATGTTTCCTATTTAAAAAGCCAACAACTACTCTACAACTGGTTTGTGTTCAAGAACGCACAAAAAGCCAATCCATTGCGTTTTGGGACAGACATTCTTATAAATCACATTTAACCCTTTGCAGCGCAAGAAAATTCGGATCATTTAAATTATACTGCCGCCGGAATTCATGAACTAAATTAAACTAAAAGAAATTTAAAATTTTAAGGTTAAAAAAACCCGGCTTTTTTCTGATATGTTATAAACGTAAATTTTTGCTAAACAATTTCCGGGATGAATTTTTGCAGCTGGATCTTAAATTTTGCGTCCTCGCAGCGAATTTGACTTTCCTATTCAAGAGGCCTCAAAACGTGATATTATACAGAAAAAATGTCCATCTCCAAACAGAAATTAATTTTCCGACCAGTGTCAGCAATGTTCTTCAACATAAAAAATTGCAACAAAGCCCATATGTCAATTACATGAAAAAAAAAAAAAAAAAAAAAAAAAAAAACTTAATTTTGAGTAACTTTATATATTGTCAATAAACTATATACACTTGACTTTGTGTACCTGAATTTAGTGTTATATGTGAAACACGTAACACAAAATGAAATATACTTGCAGCAATTCCCAAGTATAGCTCTACTATGTACAAATACTCTGGGTATCCCTGTAAATGAATGATGAATGATTGCCATACCACAATCTATACAAAACGTATGCTTTTATGCGTATAAAAAATTCTGTTCATTTCACATTGTTCAGGGCAGCCTATAAATGTCACACTGTACGTATGAGAAATTTCGCTCACAGACGTAATGTATTTGAAGGATGACCCTGGACACAAATCCTTTGTCTGATCTCAACGAATAGTTTAGTGTAGCATCACTATATGATACGGATTTAGAATACGGAATCTGGTCTTCCTGCCACTATTTGTTTTTGAGATATGTTAATAAAACACACAGAGACAGAAAGAGAGACCAGCCTCGGAAAACATGTTTTTTGAATTCAGAGGATCTCAAAACATGTAAAAATACCAAAAGCTAATTTTCGGAAATTTGACTCAAAAACAATACTTTCTCTACACCATGTATATGGGTAAGAAAATATATATATGTAAAAAAAAAAAAAAAAAAAAAAAAAAAAGAAAGAAAGAAAAAAAAAAAAGAAAGAAAGAAAAATGAATTTGAAAATTCACTTTTAGTACATAAATTATTCATAAAATTTATTTGTTAAGTTATCAATGAGTGTTCCCTTATGTATTCACTCGAGGAAAGACAGACATTGCAGGATAAAATAGCCGTCTTTCCATGAATGAAAAAGACCCCCCTCCCCCCATTACCCAAACGCTGATCAATCTGTGTCTTATTCCAAAATCTATAGTAATTACAATTTCTCACTTCTGATACAACACTTTAAGACTTGGCGAAAAATGCTAGAATTTTCAAATTGCAATAACGCAGTGAAATTTTCACTTAGAAAGATTATTTTTTTAATTTTTTTAATTTAATTTTCTTTTATTTTTTACTTAGACTGGGGAGAATATTTTTCTATATATAAGTCATATGATAGGATGAACCGTATATAAGTAAAATTTCGTATTCAATATTTATACATTCCCTTGTACAAAAAAAAAAAAAAAAAAAAAATGTCATATCTGAAATTAACTCTTAATTTGCACCAATTTTGTAATTGGAAGTATGTTTCTGGCTTTCTTAGTTTACGAGATAATCGCTGTATCATCTATTTTGAATCACCCGGTCCTATATTATATATACATAATATGCCAATACAAAAGCTTTATTTAATTATCACGATGTAAATATATATTTACTGATTAACGATGATATTTACATTTACTTTCAAATATAATTTATAAATTGTTCTAATTAGTTTATTATTCTCGGCTATTTGTCTTTGAAAGAAAAATGCTATTAGAAAAGAAAGTTTATAGTACTTTATTTACTTATTTATTTATTTTTTTTAATGCAGATTTGTGCACAAAGAATTTATATTTACTACAATAAATTAATTAGATTTACTGTGTTAAGAAAATACAAATATTTACATTTTTTCTTCTTTTTTTCAACTAATGATTAACCAGTTATGTAACAAAAGAAATTAATTATTATTACTGATACTAATTATGTCTGTTAAAATGCTATATAGATAGGAGTCAATTATGGATATATATACTTTTAGAAATAAAGTGTGCTTTTTTGTTTGATTCTCATGTTATTATTATCGTCTGATTTTTTAAATGCATGAAAAGATAAAAGAAAAGAAGAATACGTTAAACAAGAAATTTTTTCAAAGCAACATAAGTAAAAACAAAAAAGACAACTCTATCGAACTCAGAATGGCATAAATCATAGTTTTTTATTTAATATAATAAATGTAACTATGTATTATCATTAAGACAGAAATAACTACAGAGTATAAATTGCCTCTTTTAAGTGTTTTTTTTTTTTTTTTTTCTTTTTAATTGCTCTGAAAGTAATAAACAGAAATAACTTGTTATAAAGGGGAAAAAATGGATAATAAAATATTTAGGATATTATTATTGATTCATTAGCGGGAAAAAAAAAACAGTGTTACAAGAAATAAATTTTATTCTGACATTTAATAGATACGAAATTATTTTCAGCATACCATCACATTCTGAGATATTTTTACTGTTTAGAAGAAAAAAAAAATCTACTTAGTTTAATTACTAATTATTATTAACTTTATTAGTTTACTATCTATGTTTTCTTTGTTTATGTTTAGAAGAAACTTCGCTCATATGTTTAACATCTTTATAATGCCATTTTACTAATATCTTCATTTATGTAATATCTTTTTACTCATTATACCATTTAGTTCCGCATATAGTATTTGTAATCAAATTACAAATACTAATTTTGTTTTTTAATCAAATAGTGTTCATCTAAATGTTACATTTGTAGAAAATCCCATGGTCATTTATATTGCATTATTTCGAAACGTTAACGACATAAATAGTACATCTTGAATATACTGGTTGCATCTTAATATCAGGGTTGCCAGATGAATACTACATTTTTATTTTTTAACACCACTAAATTTATATTGGAACAATTGCTTTATACGAAGATTAAAACTGGTGTAATTGAGCCAATTGATTGATACTCTAAAAATTTAGTAGTGTTAAAAATAAAATTGTAGTACTCATCTAGCAACGCCGCCTAATATTATTATTTCTACACTTATGTTGAAAATTGTTCCCATTACAGTTGAAACATACCTGGTAACATTTATAATAATTTATTCCGGAGTATTGTTAGCCTCGCCCTTTTTTACACCAGAATATTTTAAAAGCATTTTTCTTCTTAATACATCGTAATTACATATTGCAGAAATTTTCTTTAAAATCATACCGGTGTGGAAAAAAGGCGGTGCTAATAGTACTCCGGAATAAATTATAAATATTACTAGGTATGGCTGAAAGATAAAACTGTAAGATCCACTGAAAGCATTTCATTTTTAATAGTTTGGTTTCTCGCTGTACGAAATTTCCCCCGTGGAAGATTGAAATTGTGATGACGTGTTTCCGAACCACCCTAAGGAGTGAATCCCAAACCGTCGTAAATTGCCATAGCGTAGCACTAGTGCGATGTAAAAACAACTCAACACTTAACAACGCTCTTTAAAATATTTTTTGCTGATTAAGACTCATTGTTCCTGGATCTTCGGATTCAGATGGATTCAGATTTCAAACCACTATATACACCAATGCCCGATTTAGAACTCGAACCCGACACTTAGTAACTAATGGTCAGAGCGCTACCAAGAGACAAGCCACATTTTTAACGTCTACATGAAAAGTATTTTATCATGACATTTTACAGTAAATCTTGTGCAGAGAAACATATTTTTACAATTTTTATAAGGTGAGTAAACTGAGACTGTAACGCAACATTCCAGATGATTTTAATCGTTGTATGCAAAGATTATGTGAGTAAAATTCATTCTTTCTCATTTTTCTCGCACGAGCACAGTTAAAAAAAAATTAACAAAAATTATTTTTCCTCAAATACTGAAACTTTATTATCTAACCAGGAAATCATCCCATATTGCAATCATAAAAAAAAAAAAAAAAAAAAAAAAAAAAAAATAATAATAATAATAATAATAATTCAAACAAGCATTAATCGAAAGAGCATATATAAACGCGTTTTTTGACGCATAAAACAATAGCCCTCCTCAGCTCGTTTTCGAGTTGTAAATTCTGAAATTTTGCTAATAATCGGTTCAACCACGCCTGAATCGATAAAACCACGCCTAACTGAAATAAATGAATGAAATACAAAACAAGCAATAATCGGAAAAGCATCGACAAACGTGTTATTTGATGCATAAATCAGTTGCCCATTTTAGCTTTGAGATAGATTCTATCGAGATATAATGTCAAAAAATTCGCTAATGCAGAATCGGCAAATGAAAAAAAAAAAAAAAAAAAAACTCATTGTTCTGCCAACTTTCGGGACCCCTCCCACTTCTTTCTTGTTACTTTTACCATAGCCTCCTTAACTAGATGCCTGTCGCGTAGCTCGAAAACTAGGCAACAGATGAGGCGGTAGACAGCGCCACCTGGTACAGATTGCGCGACTTTTTTTTTATTCAACAGCAACCAAGAAGTTTTAAAAGTGGGATATGATATACATAAAAGGCGAATAGACTCGAAGAAACGTCGATTTTATGTATCATGTATCACTTCTTTAAATTATTGGTGACAGTTGAATAAAAAAGTCCCATAATATGTACTAGGTGGCGCTGTCTACCACTTTAACTGTTGCCTAGTTTCCGAGCTACGGGACAGGCATCTAGTTAAGGAGGCTATGCTTTTACCCTAACTTAAGTACAGATTGCTCGAGAACGCGCTCACGAGGGCTAACAATTTACGTGTCGAAACTCACGTAACTGATTTCTATTCCTACACTATTCGGATGGTTTGCTACTAAGATAAATAAGATAAATTTATAACTGACAGAAAACAAAGTTCTTTATCAGAGTTGCATATTTGGCAACCATCTCATTAACCCTCGCTTTCCGAAGATTGGGTCATTTTGACCCCATATTGAAGTTGGAATTTAGTTAAGCCCGCCTCATTCAAAAAGTGCGCTAATTCGCCAGAGATAGCAAACGTAACTAGTGGAATGTTGCAACTCCTAAACGATGTAAAACGGCGAGGTGCTGATTTTTTTCGTCAAACGTACCAAGCGGCACCTGAAAGCAATTTTTCTGCAGTAATGCCTTGATCTTGGGAAATCGAGGTTTATTAACCGTACAATTGTTAACACTTTTTGAAAAAACGCCCCTTATTTCAAATCACTATATTTCTAGATAAATATATAGTGGTTACCCTCCAAATATTTTTCGATTAAATAAGAATAAAATTACTCTAAAAAATGTCTGGTGTAAAAAAAAGGTGGTTACTAAAAATTGTATGGTTAATATTTAGATGTTCGGCAGGCATGGAGTTTCTACGGTATGTATGTTTTCCCTGGCTCTACCACCGCTATATTTATATAGTGATAATTTCTTGTATAATCTTCTGGTTTATAGTTAACATTTTACAGTAGTTTTAGTTAACTCGTTCCCTATCGCCCGCTAGTGGGCGATGTGCTTTAATGTTGGGCAGTAAGCGTATCCGATAAAGAGGTATTTAATAAAAATTTAATTATTTTTTAAAAAATAGTCAAATGGAAAAATGCTTTGTTATTACATGCTTTAACTTATCATAACTTTGTTTTATAAATTTTAAAAAATAATTTTCCTCCTTTATAAATCACCATTTTGGTGGAACCGATCGGTGTTTAGAAAATGTTATTACTAACTGACATAAAAAAGCAAGTGTTAAGGTTTAAACTGTTTAATATCACTGTTCTATAGTGTGCTTCACTACCATTTAAGGGTAAAATTCTTATAAAAAACATAATATGGTGGATGAGTCAGGGAAAATGTCGGGAACCTAGAGACCCATTTTAAATGTACGAAAGCTTTATAATCAATTTGCTTGTTATCACAATTGCCAACTTTAGCTTTTTTTCGCTACCCGGAAATTTTAATAGAAATTTTTTGGATTTTCCTGTAATAATTTTGACCGAATAAAAAAAAAAAAATCTATTACTTTTTTTACGGAAAAAATAAATTTGTTAGTCTATTTCAATTATTTTTTTAGATTTCAAGATGTTTAAAAATTAATATACATATAATTTTTAATAATTGATATATATATATATATATATATATATATATATATATATATATATATATATATATATATATATGCATATTATATTCATTTGTATAAACTTAATTAAATCTATAAACATTGAATATAGTTTTTACCATCATATCTTACGTCATATTTCGTTAAGTATAACCAACCCTCAACGACAACAGTATGCTTTTCTGCGCTAATCGAAGGAAGTTTCAGTGACTTTTTCAATCCTATTTTTCCTGCATAATCTAGCTGGTGTTTTTTTTTTTTTTTTTTTTTTAATTTTATCTTTTTAATATCTTTTTATTTTATTTCTTCCTTTTTTTTTTTTTTTTTACAGCTGCCAACATCCTAAATAATATTCCGTAGTATTGTTAGTACCCGCATTTTTTATCACACCAGTATCTTTTTGGAGTATATTTCTTTTTCCTTAATCGTAACCACAATTGCAGGGAATTAGTCTAAAAATTAAGTGCTGTTGAAAAGGGGCGGGTGCTAACAGTTCTACGGAATATTACTTAGAATGTTGACAGCAAGGTCTTATGTTTACATCCCATGCGATTTACTATGGATTTTTGAATTTTTTACCTTTTTTTTTTTTTTTTTTTTTTTTTTTTTTTTTCCCTTTTCATTCTGAAGTACAGTGGAATAAGCTTTCGTTTGATTTTAACATTTATTTCTATCCCCCATAGTAATTAGAAAACAGCTTTTTTCATGGTTAAAAAACAGTAATAATAATAATAATAATAAACTTTAGTTCTTGGTAAATAAAATTTACTTAATTACTTCAATTAGTATAATACAGAGCCGTCACTCTCTAGAAATATTTTTATATTTCCAGAATTTTCAATGAATAGTTTAATTTAATTTTATAGTTTTTCTCTGATATTTTAACAAGCATTTTTTTTCACATCCCAGTAACACACACACATACACACACACACACACATATATATATATATATTGAAAGTTATTAAAATCATTTTATTGAGATCGGTACAATGCTTTTAGTATACGATCTGAAACTACATACATTAATTTTAATGTGTTTATTTTTATTACTTTATCTTTTCAGAAAATACCGCAGGAGAATTTACATATGTTCACTCGAATCCACGAGCTCATCGTTATAATAATGGCACATTAGTCCTCTCAGATGTTGAAGAAAATGATTCTGGTGCATATTTGTGCCAAGCAAGTAATGGTATTGGTGCTGGACTAAGCAAGATTATAACACTGCAAGTTTTAGGTTTGTTTATACAAACATTTTATGTTTACTTAATCAGTCAGTAATGTTCAAAATATAAACAATGATGTTCAAACCATAAAGTTTAAAGTATCTTTGATAATATTATTTGTATTATTTTCTGAAAATATATATCCATATCTATATAATCTTCTGTACACACGTAAAAGTATTATAGAATTTTATTAATTTTACAATACATTACATATCAGCACTATGAATATTTAAGTTTAAAAAAAAAAAAAATAGTTTTTTCCAATTTCTTTATTAATTTTCTTTATCATTATCGTCGTTAAATAGGCGTGATTTTTTTATATATTGATGACGGTTATGATTATGTAAAGTAGAATATTTAATTTGTGTTCGAAATTTTCAGTAATTATAGATAAAATTTAAGAATGATTCTACGCAAAAAGACTTTATTAGTATCTGTTTATTCTTTATGCAAAATAAATACATATTTCCTTATTACATGAACAGAAATAAAATACCGTTTATCACTATTATCAATTTAAGCATTATTCTGCGTATCAAAACTGCCAACCGTTCTGAATCTTTGATACCGTAATTTATTTATAGAAATTTCTACTTATTTTATAAAAAGAAACTGCTAAAATAGCTTTTCAAATTTTCTAAAAAAACAATAATAATAAGCAGTATCTAAAAACTGGAACGGTTCACAGCTATTACATACCACAGTTGCCAATATTTAAATTTATTCTGAGCATTTTTACACCCCACCCCCTCTTTACTTCGCACCAATTTATTTTTGAAATAGTTTTCTCCAATAAATAAGTGCGGTAGAATAAAAAAAGTTACTCTTAAATTAAAAGTGATATGAAAAAAAGGCGGGGCTAAAATTGCTCCGAAATAAATTAAAATGTTGGAAACTTTGACATACATATATATTTCCTTTTTTCTTTTTTTATATATAACAGATGTAGCTTACTTTCTGCCAAATAATTTAAAGTAATATAAAGAAAGTAAAGTCATTGGGATTGTGATATTGTATGTATTTTCTAAATTGTCAGTATTTCCCCCATATTTGTTATGTTATGAATATAAATTGTAATATTAAAAAAAAAAAAAAATATATATATATATATATATATATATATATATATATTATTCGGTGTCTTTTTAGAATAAAAAATCCTTCATAACACATTTTTCTTTTTAGTTCCTCCACGTTTTAAAGACCCTTTCAAAAGCAAGACTGTTTCTGAAGGAACTGATATTTCCCTTAGATGCACTGCTGTTGGCGATGCTCCCATCACTATAAGATGGCTTAAAAACAAATCATTTTTAGATACTGAAAAAGAAATCAGGTAAAATTTCACAACTACTTTTTTTTTCTTTCCCAAATTCTTTTGTACTTACTGTCATTCGCTACGGTATGTTTGTAAATCTGAACCAAATAAAAAAAGCGCCTCCATTTTAATGTAAATTCAAGCATTTTCATTTGTCTCACCGTGGCTCAGTTGGTAAGAGCGCCATGTTAGTAATCCGGTGGTCACGCGTACTATACCCTGAAGGCCCGAAGACAATTAGTAGAAAAGATGTCATTTGCTAAAAGAAAAATTATCGTTGACTACACAGTATTCTAATAAATTTTTAAGAAGCCTTTTTTTTACATCTCTTTTTAGAAGCAAAAAAGAGTTACAAGCGTCCTCGATTGGGCGGAATATTCACTAAAATGTCAATGAAACAAATAACAATACAAAATAAAAATGATTAGGAAAAACACATAAACATTAACCAAATCAGTAAAGTGTTAAGCATAATATAAAAAAATAAAAATAAATAAAAATAACAATAAAAAGGTGCCTCAAACGAATAATTAAATTGCAGATATTGGCCCCGAATCAGAAAATGAAATCACAAAACTTATAGGCAATCGTGTGGTGCTGCCATCTGCTGTGAATTTTAAGAAATAATTTCTCTTTTCTTAACACAGTTCAAATTTCCCCAATTTTTTGTTAATAAACAAAAAAGTTTTTTTTTTTTGCAAATTAAATTTTATTCTAACTTCGGAAAGGTTTATATGATAAGCTATAATAAGAATTTGGGTTTTAAAAGTTTTTTAAATAGATTATTTTTGTATATTTTACAATTTTCAACTACAGTTCATTACATTTGTTTTCTTTATTAAAAATAAAATAAATTAAAATAAAATAAAAGAACTTTAAGTTTTTAATTATTGCATTTTTATCTATTTAATCGTACATAATGATTTTTTATTATATTTTCATGTGGTCCTTTCATAACTATTTTATATGATTATTTTCCTCGAATCATACGGCAGTCTGTAGAATGTACTAAGTTGCGACAAACTTTTTATGTACGTTTTCGTAGTGTGTCACCCCTCTTCTCCTCAAAGATAAATAAATAAGTAAATAAAATAAAATAAATAAAAAAATTAATTAATTAATATAATAAATAAATAAATAAATATGAGGAAATAGAAAAAAATAAGTAAATAAAAAAAAAAGAAGTAATGGGAAATTACTTGGCCTTCTTCATAATTCTATTGTGAGTTTTAAATCAAGTTTTTTTTAATATAATTAAATATTATTAAATTAAATATTATTAGTTTAATATTATTATATTTAATCTTATAAATTCAATATTATTATATATTATTTTTATTTAATAATGCAAGCTATTTTAAACATGCCAGCCCCTTTTTAAAAGCACTTTTTTTTTTTTTTTTTTCTAAATTATATTGATTTTTAAACTGTAAGGTAAAAGGGAAAATTGTAAAATAGGTCATTTTTATAACTTCTTGTGCTTTTCCCCTTTTATGATTGAGCTGTAATTTCTATTTCAAAAAATCAAATCATCTTTCTATTACATGTGATAATTTTTTTCAAGTCAGTATTCATGATATTTAATTTATAAATGAATTTCTAATTCCATGTTCCATTTATGGAACATTGGCGTGCAAAAGGTTAATAAAAATTTGTTATTTGATCACTTACAAGAAAACATTCAAAAGGTGTCATCTTCAAAAAGTATTGAAAAAAAAAAAAAAAAAAAAATGTGATTCTACTTTTCATGAAACATTAGAAAATGAAAAAAATTATCGGCTGAAATTAATTACAGCGACCATAAAAAATTACCAAAATTAAGCATATTTGGCGATTTAGCGCTGTTAGGTGATAAGTTTGCTAGCACCGAGATTGCCGTGTGTCGCCTAGCAGTGTGAAATCGCATAATATGCTTAATTTTGATATTTTTTTGTGGTCACTGTAATTAATTTCAGCCGATAATTTTTTCATTTTCCGGTGTTTTATGAAGAGTAGAATCACATATATTTTTTTCAATACTTTTTGAAGATGACACCCTTTGAATGTTTCCTTGTTAGTCATAGATGTCAACCTTTTAATTTATTCCAGAGTATATTCATCCCCGCCTTTATTTCATACCACTTTTTTTCTTATTTTATCGAAATTGTATACTAGAAAAATTTTTTCCATAAATAAATCTGTACGAAATAAAACGGTGCGAAATAAATGTGGGGCTAAAAATACTCTGGAATAAATTAAAATGTTGACAGCTATGCTTAGTATAATTCTGTATGATATCAGTATAAGATATTTTAAAAAATATTATTATAGGTACATTGTGGAAGATACTGCAACGAAATCAGAAACGTCTTCAGAATTGCGAATTTCAAGTGCTTTAAGAAATGATACAGGTTCTTACGCTTGCTCTGCTTTGAGTGACATTGGTGCCGATGAAGCTGTGATAAAATTAGTAGTTCAAGGTAATTAAATAATTCTGGATTATTTCAAAAGCATGCGAAAATTTTTAAATTACATTAGACCCGAGATCATCCGGGATGATCGAGATATGCCTCGGAAAAGTCAAATATGTGGAGATTTTAATAACAGGAGACTTGGCGTTGGAATACTAAAACCCAAATAAACTACTACGTCAGAAACGCCAAAGAAAAATACTGGAAATGCATACAGCTGTTTCGGTAGCCTAAAGCGTACCGTCTTCAGTGCAAAAAGGATTCTGATTCAGGAGAAGTGCTCGTATTATATAGGAGAGGGGCCAGATTTAGTTCAACCAATAGGATTACGGGAAAGGTGGCGAGAATTCTTGGGGGTATTTATAGGATTTCCTGTCAGTGTGGTTTATCATATATTGGCCAAACTAAACGCAGTCTTAAATTTCGTCTAAAAGAACATATGAATTACGTCCGCAAACAAGAAACCAATAAATCGGCTATTTCTAAACATTGCTGGGATTAAAATCATAATTTTAAATTTAATTCAGCTGAAATAATTTAGCAGACCTAAATCCATTCATGAACTCGATTTCTTTGAAGCTTTTCATGTTTATAAAAATTTTAAAAACCTTGTAAATTGGGATTTCGGTATTCCTTATTTGTCTGAATGTTGGAAATGTTATATTCAGTCCACGTTTTCTTAATTTTTCTACTATTTACACAGCTAACTTTCCTAAATTCCTATTGGCCAATCTCGCCACCTTTCCCGTAATCCTATTGGTTGAACTAAATCTGGCCCCTCTCCTATATATACGAGCACTTCTCCTGATTCAGAATCCTTTTTGCTTTAGGCTACCGAAACAGCTGTATGCATTTCCAATATTTTTCTTTGGCGTTTCTGACGTAGTAGTTTATTCGGGTTTTAATGTGTAGATTTTGTTAAAAATATTAAGAAAAATAAAATACAAATTGTTATATTATTGTACAATAGAGCATTTATAATCTGGAGTGTTAGCGATCTTTTTTAACAACAATTTTTAACATTTATATTTTTGATGATTTTATAATACCTTTCAGAAAATAACTATAATGAAAAATACATTTATAGATTAAAAAAAATATCCACATCTCGAACCCTGAATAATTTTGATAATGTAAAAGGATGAGAATAAAATCAAAATTTAATGCTGTTTTGGACTTACAGTTTATAAAAAAAAAAAAAAAAAAAAAAAAAAAAAAATATATATATATATATATATATATATAATATTGCAAAAGTTCAAGCGATGTAAAATGTAGGTGTTCGTATTGAAAGTTTTTGTGTTTGTTGAAGTTTCGGTGTGGAGCTAACGCATACAGTCGGCAGCAAAATTATTGAAGCCCACATCCACACTTTTAATACTTTTTTTTTTTTTTTTTTTTTTAGTTTGGTCGCTAATTTTTCTCAGCAACTTACTTTTTTATAAACAGTATAAAACCAAGATCATGACTCAACAAATATTTACTTAACAAAACAGCATTCGGTGCCCATCTTTTAAGTAGAAATTATTGCTAGTGCTTCAGTAATTTCGCTGCCGACTATAATCAGAGAATACATTTTGACACTTCGTAGGATAATTTTTGTCATCCACTGGATGTCAGGTTATCATGAATATGCTATCTTCTGGATAGTTTAAAGATATCAGTAGGAATACAGAGGATGTCTTTATTCCTCCTATAACTGTCTGATAAGTATCATAAAAATACGTCCGTAGGATGTGTACATGTGTGACATTTTGACATCTAGAAGACATTGTCCAAATGAAAAAAAAAAAGACAATTTCTGCCGTCCAGAGGATATCAAGTTATCCTGAAAGTAACATCCTCTGGATATTTTTAGGATGTCATTTTTTTTTTGGTCTAGGTTACTGTTTTTTTTTTTTTTTTTTTTTTTTTAATGAGATGACTGAAGACTTTCATTTATTTAAATATATTTTCAGCTTTTCGACGAGTTGTGTTATACAAATTTCTCAATATTATATTTTTAAGAATTTTATTATCATCCTCTTGCTCCACGGGGTTACTTAATACCCTAGCATGTACCTATGCCTCCCCGATACTTAATTTTTAATTAGACTCGCAATTGTCTTTAAAAAATGTAAAAAAATTCTTCATTTTTTGATTTACACTTGACACAGGCACACGATGCCGTCGGCATTATCAGCATTATAACAGTACATTTTTTGAAAATTTATGTTCATTCTTGAACTGATTCCCATCAAAGTTTAAGCATTTCAGGCATTTTCCCTTGTTTATTTATTTGACCGTTCTGAATAAAAAATCAATATCTACTGTAAATGACAATCTGTTTTATTACTAAAATTTGTTAAAGTCTTGTAAAAATGCATATTTAATATTTTAACAGCAATTATATAATTTATTGTAATAATGAGTTTTAGGACATAAACCTAAAACGAAAATTAACCCGTTAGTAGTCGCTGTACACAGCGCGACCTATTACAGATTGCACATTTTTTATTTAACTGTCACTAATAATTTTAAGAAGTGATGTGATCGACGTTTCTTCGATTTTATTCGCGTTTTATGTATATCAAATGCCACTTCTAAAAATTTTTGGTGGCTGTTGAATAAAGAAATCTGGCAACACTGAAGGATGGGCGGCAAATCGACCAACTAGCGACTACTAACGGGTTAATAATAGAATTATGTGGAAATTAACAGGATTTCTTTTTATATAATACAGGTGTACCCGTTGGTCCATCAAATGTCACCATAACGAATGTTACCAGCAGATCTATTTCACTACAATGGGAAGTCTTAGATAATGGAAATGCACATATAACAGGAAGTATAGTGCAGTATCAATCCCACTCAGGTATGTTTTATTTTGTATAAAACTTATTTTTTTTATGCTTTTTTGAAGAATAATACATTTGTTTATCCCGAAAGAAAAAATTAAATAACGTATATCGAAGAACAAAAATCTATAATCACGCTAATCCCTGTTTTATCGACTCTTTAGTGGCCGAGAGGTTCCGTAGCGTTCATCCACCAGTTTTTCCGGAATTTTCCGTGGTTATCTCTGAGAAAGCCTAAATATAGGCTAGTAACCCATAGAAAGACGCACAAGGAAAGCATTTAACTTATAGGCCTAAGATCCTATTGTAGTCAGTATGTCTTAAGTCACACAATCAGAACAACCAACCTGTTTTTGAACATTAAATTTACTGTTAAATTATTTTTTGAAATATTAATATATTTGTTAATCTCGTAATTTTTTTAAAGAAAAAATGATCGCCCTATTTTACTTAATATATTAGTCTTTGTTAAATATTCGGTAAAATGATTTATTATCAGATAAATACTTACATATGTTTTTGTATGCAATGGATTTTGTATTTCAGTTCATATAGTTCTTTGATCACTTTTCCTGAACAGGAACATAGCACAGCATCATATACTTTATAAAACATTTAAAAAGTTCCATTTAGGTGATATTTGATTAAAAGTTAAAAGTTATATGTTTGTATATATTTAAAGAAAAGGGACATTTTAAAATTTATTTAAATGGTTATCATTTAATTTTCTATTTTTTCTTTCGAATTTGCAGACGTATGGAAAATTTATACGTGAAAAAACTTTAAATTATATAACAATAGTAATATAATATTTATTAAAATGTAAGTTGTTTGTTTCAATTAATAAGCCAAAATATGACTAATGTATTTTAGCTGTTCGGAACAATTAATTTTGAAGAATATCCAAATTATCCTCTAATTTAGAAATTATATTTTATGAATCTGTATTTTTGCTTTGTATTATAATGCTAAATATTCAAATATGAAGAGTTCTTGCTAAATGTAAGTTAATGTTAGCTTATAGCGTAAGGGTATTTAGTTAAGGACAAGCGTTCAATGATATTAAAGGACATGCTTTTAATTAAATATACTTGTATGAAGTAATGCATGTTCACCCAGTCAAATAAAAATTCGACTTTCAATTTCTTCAGATCTGTTAGATAAATTAGACTTTGCTATTTAAAACAGGATTTCAATGCATGTGAAAAATTCGTTAGTAATAAGACTGGCAGTGTTCGAACAACAACATTGCAAAATTAAAATTTTATTATATTCTGTAATCTAAATACTTTAATAGCAATTGTAAATGTTCTTTTGCACTGATTGACATATATATATATAAATACAATACTGTAATAATATTAGTGTAAAATTTTTTTTGAATTTTAAAGATGATTTATTTCAGTATTAAAACGATTATTCGGATCATAAGCGAAGACTACCCATATCAAATCAAAATATATATATAGTATATATTTAAATGTCCCACTAGTGGCCGAGAGATTCTGCTCTCAAAACTGAAAAAAAAAAAAAGAACAGCCGTGTTCAGTCCTAGGTCATGATCTTCGTCCGAGTCATTTCGAGATTTCTGTTGTTTCCCTCGAAACCTACGTAAATAAGGGCTAGGACTACTTAGAAAGACCCTCTGTCGAAAGCCTTCCACCCTGGCCTTAGCGTAGGCAATCGAAGTTAACCCACACAACCAATCTAAAAATTTAAAAACAAATTTTATATTTATATGTACAGTTTATGTTTAAAATATTTATGTATATTAAAAAAAAAAAAATAATAATAATAATAATAAAATAATAAATTTTAAAACTAATCATATTACTGAATAATTTTTATCCATAAATTTAAATTTAACTTTACTTTAGAATTAGAAGTACTTTTTGAAAATAATAAATATTTTGTCATTTAAAAGTCTAATGTGCGTTTTACTGCCTTCAGATATTAATTAATAGATGACTGATTCTTAGAAAATTTTGCTTATCAAAGGTGTTTCAAAACGTGATGTGTAAAGTTTGCTTGAAATGCAGTTTTAAACAACTGCCACGAGCTCCAAACCTTTGAAGAAAGGATTATACGTGCGTAATAAGCAGATTAAAAATTTAAATTTTACCTTAATTATAATAAAATACTTGTGTACAAAATTATAATAATCTTAAAGTTTACTTTATATCTGAGTTTCTCTAATTTTCGTACGCATTCAATATACGTATGCTGCATAATTTTAATACAAGATAATTTTATTTGAATGTATGTAATAATTGCCTTAATAAGCAATATTTTTAGCAACATATGCAATTTATTTTCCTGATGCTGAAAAATGTTGCGTAGTATTTATCAGTTTGGGAGAGAGAAGGAAAGATGAAAATGAGATAAATGCAAAATAGTAAAGCTCTCTGTAAAATATTTTGCTGAATGCTGTGTTTAATTTCTCGAAACATATCATGAATGTTTTCTCTGTATATTAATACAACTATCTTAAACGAAAAACAAAATGTATATATACATTTATTGGCCAATATTTTAATCTTATTATCTTTATTATTTATTTACTTTTTTTCGAAAACTATGGCTTTTAAATATCTATGATTTATATTTATTTTGGGGAAATATCAGACTGTATTTTTTTTTAATGAAAAATTAATTGTTAATATGAATGAACAACATTTTATTTTCATTTTTTATTTTTTCTATTATTGATGAAATTCTAAATTTAAATGCTTCTCTTTATATACGATTTAGAATGCAGAGGGTGTTTACATCCAAATTTCTGTTTTTAGCACTGTCCGCCTATTATGGTTTCTTGTAACTAAAACGCGTGAGCAGATTGCCACCAAAATTGTTTTCTATACTTTTCAGGAAATGAAAGAATTAAAAAAAAAAGAAAAGATAATTATTGTAAAAGTAAGCTCTAGGTGCCGCTTTGTATGCAAAAATAAAAATTATAAAAAGGTACAGTCGGTAACAAAAGTGTCCGAACACTAGCAAAAATTCCTATATAAAAAAAGTAGAGTTAATACTATTTTGTCAAATAAATCCTTGTCCAATAATGTTCTTAGACTGACTAAGAACAGGATACGACAAGGATTTATTTAACAAAACAGTATTAACTCTACTTTTGTTATATAGGAATTTTTGCAAGTGTTCGGAGACTTTTCTTACCGACTCTAATACTACAAAGTTTATGGGTAAAAAAATTGAAAGTTGAATAATTTGTCTTTGATCTTTAGCAGCTCATCTGTTTGTCAAACTTTCCATTTTTCCTTGCAATGCGCTGTATAATAAAATTTATTTATTTCATTATTCTTATTTTTTTTTTTTTTTAGTTGAATTATAATCACCCTGGCTCGATGAACGACTGGTGAATGTTTTCAATCCCATATGTTAGATGAATCATGCATTTATGCAAACGAAAATAAAATTAAATAATTATAATACCTTTTATATACCATGTTTTAAATTTTCTGATGAATCATAGAGCACAACTTTTTATAATTTTTTAACGTTCACGTTTAATTAAATTTATTTTTAATTAAATTTATTTTTATGTCGAAAGAAAATGAATTCGTAATTTTTTTTTTTTTTTTTGGCAACAATGAAATTATAGCTAATATTTTAATGGCTATTTTAACGCTATTAGGATGTTATTATTTTCATATTTTAATTAATTATAAGAAAACTAATCAAAAATTCGAAAATCGGACTTCGTAGTATTGTGTTGTCACCTGGTTCTGAGCTAATGTGAAAGTTTCAAATGTCTACCTAGTAGGGAAGTTAGTTAAAATTCGATTGCAAGATTTGTACCGGACAAACAAGCAAACAAACAGACAGAAATAGAAAGTAATAATAAAATAACATGGTAAAATACATACAGGACAATTTCTTTGTATTTAGTGAAATCTTAAAAATGTTGAATGAGAAATTTCGCCTATAGACGCCATATGTGTATTTATTTATTTATTATGTCCCAGCCAAATGTCAATATTTCAAGTAATATCCCCATATTACACAAATTTAGAATAACGAATCAGAACCACTTGATGATATTTATCTTTGAGTTATATAACAAACGCACAGATACAGGCACAAAAAAAAAAAAAAAAAAAAAAAAAAAAAAAACTGAAAGACTTTATTTTTGGATTCAATGAATCTCAAAACATGCAGTTATAGCAAAAACACAGTTTGTAAAAATTGGAGTTAAAATTAAACTTTTTCTATCTTGTTTTGGTAAGAAAAAGAAAAAAAAATAATCGAATGCATGATTTTGTAGTTTTTCTCGCTCAATAAATCTTATTTCAATTATCGATTTTCAGAAAAAATTATAAAAACAAAATGTCTGATCATATTTTGGAAATTAATATTTTTGATTTACTTAAAAGAGTGATTAAAACTATATTAATTAACATTTCTTGTAAAGTGCAATGTATTTTTTCTGATGAAAAGAGTACTAAATTACTTTTTGCTTTTTTTTTTTTTTAATGAAATTCAAGAGTTAAAGTAAACATTTTACATCTGTTTTCTTTTAATTAAATCATTATTTGAGGGAGTATTTTAAAAAGTAAAAGTTAATAACTAAATGTTTATTTTAACAAAGAATTCTATTAGATAAATTTCTTTCTTCAGTTGCAAAAACGTTTATGAAAATATACACGATACTTCAGAAATGAGAAATAATAAAGTTATATTTTTTTATATCCATAAAAAGACCGATTAATTAAATTCCGCAATTTTTCTCTGTATTTTTCTAACACGTTTATGAATATATTCTTGAAATTCTCACTTTCGTAATTTAAGAAAATAAATATTTCTTTTTAATTTCAATGTTATTACAAATATTTGAAATATCTGATTAACTAAATGAACATATTTTTTAAAAGTAATAACTTAAAGATTTTTTTACAAGACAGTGTTTTATTTAATTTTACAATAATTTGGTAAAATATAAAAATATTGTTTTTAATGATGCGTTTGAAAATCAATTATAGTTGCTTTTTGAATTTTCTTCTCTGATATTAGAATTATGAATTAAATTAAGTCCCTTAAACATACAATTTTCTTGACAGTAATTTATAATTATATGTAATAGTATCGCCCAGTGGAATTTTTTATTTATTTATTTTTTTTTTTTTGGGGGGGGGGGGGAAGCAGAGTTATTGCCTTGTCTTAACGGAATTAAATTGCAACACAGCTGCGGCAATTGTTTACCGATATGCACTCTAACTGAATCAGCAGAGTTTTACTTAATATATTTCTCTCTGTAGATGTTGAGCCTTTCCTGAAATGAGTGAAAATCGCAACGTGAAAACCCCCCTTGTTGGGTGATACAGCCCAAAAGCTAATCGGTACCATGTCAAAGCAAGGTCCAATCAAATATTAAATTCTGTTAAATTAATTTCATAGGTTTATAAAGTACAGTGTTTGAACTAAAAAATTTTGCAAAAATGGTTGAATTGAGTTCGGGAAATTTCAAAAAGTGTAACTTTATCGAAAACTGAAAATCTAAATTTTTTCTGAATCTTATACTTTCTTCACATATATGCAAGGGAAAGAATAATAAATCCACTTTTTTTGAAAATAAGTATTGAATTTCAGTTAATTGAAAGGCAAGGAAATCTCAAAACGTGTAAATTCATCGAAAACTGGAAATCAAAAGTTTTTCCGTATATCCCACTTGCTTGTTATACACGCAAAAGCTAGCAATAAATACATTTTTTTTTTTTTTTTTTTTTTTTTTTTTTTTTTTTTTTATAAGTAGTCTATTTCAGTTAATTGAAACGTAAGGAAAGCTCAAAACATGTAAATTCAGCGAAAAACGGAAATCGGAAATTTTTCCGTATCGTCTACTTTCTTCTTATACATGCAGCAGTTAGTAATAAATCAACTTTTTTAAAAATATGTAGTCGATTTAAATTAATTGAAATGCCAGGAAATCTTAAAACGTTTCAATTTATAAAAAACCGGAAATGAAAAGTTTTTCCATATCTTCTACTTTTTTCATACTGATGAAAAATATATACGCAAGTGAAGTGTGACGTCACTGACCGTTGTTTGGGGCTAAGTAAAAGATTTTTTATGTTAATCATCCATTGGATTTTTTGTGAAAAAAAAAAATAAATAAATAAAATAAAATAAAAATTGAGGAAAATTATTTCCCGATTTTAATCCCCATATTTGGATATAATTAAAAATTAATTATCGTGCACATGTGCTAGATTAAGTTATCTTGCTGTCAAATTGACAAAAAATTAATTTTAAATTTCAAAACTATGTCGTCCTTGGCGTTTTTTGTACTTGGCGGTCAAAAACGTAATACGAAAATATGCATACCAGATGTATATTTTCGTAATATCTGTTGTATAAAATATTATTTCATATAATTGATTGCTCTTTTAATATACGTTGTTAAAATAACCACGACTTTTGAAAGGAAATAAATATGCTCACCAAGAAATTTGGCAATTTTTTTTCCACCAAGAACGACATATATCAAATATCTTCCGCTGCAACATATTAGTATCTTATATCAGATACTTTATTTAGACATTTGAAAACCAATTTAACTTCAAATTATGATAGAATATTTACCATTTTCCTTTTATTTAGTATTTTAGTTTGATACTTAATGTGTAAATATCACCCTTTGAAATTAAATGTTTATGTTTACAATCGAAACTGGAAGTTTGTCTTTTTTTTTCTACAGTTTTGAAAATTTAAATTAAAATTTTATCAATTTTAAATCAAAAAATAACTACATCTAACACATGTAGGCAGTATCTTATATATAACTATACCCAAATATGGTAATTAAAAACGGGAGATAATTTCCGTTAATTTTTAATTATTTTTTTTAAAAAAATCCAATGGACGATTAACATAGAAATATTTTTCGTTGCCTCACGGACGGCCAGTGACGTCATCTTTTCGCTTGCGTATAGTGATGCTACCGTAGATATAGTAATATGACATAGATTGATCAGCGAGAGGGAAAACGTGATACCTTTTTTATTTCTCGGGAAAAGTCACTCTAATGGCTGCTTTTCCCCGAGTAAATCACACACAGGAGTAAACACGGATAATTTAGTAAGTAAAATTTGTGAATAATTTTTTTCTAAAGGTAAATGAAAAACTCCAGATACAGTTTCAATTTCATTTTTCTTTTTTTCAATACTCTCTAATGATTGATTTTAGAACTTTTTTCAGCATCAAAAATTTTTGCTCGATATCATGGGGATGATAGATCTATGTATATTACTATACCTATGGATGCTGCATCATACAAATTACTGTGTCTATGGTTTTATTTGAGTTTTATGAAATTGCTAGATTTAACAACTTTCCACTTTAAGGTATTTTTTAATGTAAAGGAAAACGTGTATGAAAGGGAAAAATGGGGGAAATGCATAAAAAATAAAAGTATTTTATATACCTTCTTGACAGCGTAAGAAAATATTTTTTGTATTTGCAGCATCTGGCTAACCATACCTTTCGAATGAAACCATTTTCAACCCTCTACTCCCATAATTAATATATTAAAAAGGGACTACAAATTTTATGCTTGCTAATTAATGTATAGATATATGTATATATAAAACATGTTTGTAATTTTAATGTTATATATATAGTCCGGTCAATTTGGACAATTGAAATAAAGAAAATTCCGACAGAGCCAAATTTCCGTAGAGACCTTACCCAAGCAGCACCGAAACGTTCTCTGAACGTTCAAAAATTGTTCTGCAAACACGTTCTAAGAACGTTCACTCTGAACGTGTTATAGACGTCTATTTGTCCATCTTGAAGACGTACAATAGTACGGTTCAGAGAACGTTCAATGAACGTGTAACTATCACCATCGGTGTTATAGAAGCGTTCTGAGAACGTTCTATGTATACGGTCTCAGAACGTTCTAAAAATTTTTAGAACGTTTTCAAAACGTTATACACAATTTCAGAACGTTCTAGAAAACGTATTGTAAACGTTCTAAAATAGTGTAGAAACGTTCTGAAAACGTTCTATACACACGTTCTTACAACGTTATGTAAACAATTTTTGAACGTTCTTTGTACGTGCTAAAAATGTCTTTCATGTATAATAAAATGGAAGAACTCGCAACAATTGTTCCGGGTCGAAAGAAGACACGACCCTTCGTCAGACGAACATAGTAGGCACGAGTGCTGAAAATACAAGAGTTACGTTTCAGTTTTTCTTGCAGCATTCGTGCCTACTTTGTTCGGTTGATGAAGGGTTGTGTCTTTTCTCGACCCGGAACAATTGTTGCGAGTTCTTCCATTTTCTTCGAGTTCTTGAATTTTATAGTGTCTATTCAAAATTCTGCACTTGTTGTTTACTTATTTTTTTTTTTATTTTTTTCCTTCCTTTCCTTATTTATATTTTCTTTTCTTTTTGTGTAGTACATTGTAATATGGTATAACAAACGATCAAGTATTTTGAATATTCTGGATAAATATTTGAATTAAAAAACAAATAAATAAATTCAAGATTTGGAATATTTTGAAAAATTTTAAGATATATGCCCCCTGCTAACTAATTATTATTCCCCCCTAGATTTTGCATCATTATAATTTAACAATAGAATATAACCATATTTGGATATTAATTTTAATAAGTTAAGCAAAAAAACTTAAATATATTTTTATGTCTAAATTTTGAAACTTATTACAAACTTTTAGCATTCAAACCCAAAATTTTTTTTATTAAATTTTAAATTATCAATGGAATCTCAAATTAATGCCCAGATATGTTACATATTCTATTTTTAAACTCTAATAATGCTCAATCAATGGAAAAGAAAAAATAAAAATTAGTTAAAAGAAGTACCCAAGTGTACAAAATTAAAACAATAAACTGTTTCCTCGTTTTCTTTTTTTCCATATAATTCTTAAACAAATAAACACAGAAGTATAAAATTTGGATAGCATGTTTTTAAAATACCATAAATCGAATTTTATATAACTTTAGCATAAGTAATAATTTTTAAACTAAAAATCAGTAAATTTTTCTCAAAAGTAAACTTTGAAAAAATGAAAAATTTCAGCAATTTTAGAAAAGAAAACTTAATGAAAAATGGTCATGAAGGTGCATTACAGATAGGTTAAAGATGTACGTGCATCCATATTTTATTTGTAGATTAAAACCGTATATTTCTTAGTCGTTTATTTTCTTTCTTCTTTCTTCTTTATTTTTTCGCGTGTGAATTTTTTTTTTTTTTTTTTTTTTTTTTTTTTTTTTTTTTAATTTTACATAGAAACATGAAAATCGGATAAAACGTCCATTATTAAATTATTTATCAACGTTTTTATTATTCTAGTGATGGTCACAGTTTATACAAATTAGTAATTATTATTATTTTTATTTTTTTAAAAAATTCCGTTATAAAAGTAAAAGAAAAATGAACACAGAAAGAAAAATCAGGATTTTGTTTTTAACATTTGAAGGCATGTGCGTCTTTACCTGTCTATAATGCATCATTAACACATTTTTTCATTAAGTTTTCTTTACTAAAATTGTTGAAATTTTTCATTCTTTCCAAAGCTTACGTTTGAGAAAAATTAATAATTATTACTTTAAAATTGTTGTTTATGCTAAAGTTATGTAAAATTCGATTAATGATATGATAACGAACATGCCAGCCAAATTTTATGTCCATGTGTTTATTTGTTTAAAAGTTATGCACAAAAGAAGAAAATAGGAAAGCAGGTTTGTTCCTTTAATTCTGAACAGCGGTGTATTTTAAATACATTTAAAAATATAAAAAATAAAAATTATTATTATTATTTTTTTATTTATTTATTTAAATAAATTCCGTGAAATTTCCTTAATATTTTCATATTTCAAATCATGCGTATGCAAAATTTATTTAAATTATTGATTTTGAGTTTATAAATTTTACATATACCATGCAGTGAAATATAACAGTATACAATGTGGTAAAACTTTTTGAAAAATAAATAATTAATTAATTAAAAGTTTATTCTGCAAACAAAACAAATAATAAAATAATAATAATAAATAAAATAAAATAATTTAAAACATTTAGAAATATTAAGAATCACCTTCATATTGTTTGTCTATGTTTTTTTTTTTCTTTTTTTTCTTTCATTTTTCTTACTTTTGGATTTTGTGATTCATTTGTATGTACGTGTGCCTTTGTGTTATAAAATTTTACGTACATGTCTTCAAATATAATAACATACAGTATTTTCAATTTTTTTTTTTTTTTTTTTTTTTTTTTTTTGAAAACTATAATTAAAGAAAACTGAAAAGTTTTAAGATGCTCCTTACCGAATAATTATTATTTTTCCCTTTGATTTTACAATAATATATTTTAACAATAGAACCTAAACATATTTGGGTAATTAATTTGCGAATTTCTTGTTAAGTTAAATTTATATATATATTTTTATAAATATATATATATATATATGTATATATATATGTTTAAATACTGAAACTTATGGCATTCAAACATAGAACTATTTTTAAAACTTTAACTTAACAATGAATTCACAAATTAATACCTAGATATGTTATATATTCTATTGATAAAGAGTAATAATGTACAAATGATGGGAGAAAATAAAAATATTTAAGAGAAGTATTTAAAAAAAAATTAATTGATTAAACTGTTTATTTATTTTTAATTTAAATCGAATTTGTGAAGTTTTAATTTTAAAGTATTGATTTAGAGTTTATGAATTTTACTTACAGATGCATTGAAATATAACAATATAAAATATGATAAATTTCTTGAAAATTATTTAAATATAAAATAAATAAATTTTAAAATTTAAAATATTTTTAAAATTTTTAGAGAGCCGGATGCTAACTATATTTTCCCTTGATTTTACAATACTACAGTGTAACAATAAAATTTTAAACAAATATACTTAAATATATCTAACATTAAACTGTAATAATACAAAATCGAATGCGGAAAAAAAAAATAATAATAAATAATTAAAAGGTAGTTAGCATGAAAAATTTAAAAAATTAAAGTTTTCAAATTATTATTTTTATTTTTATTATTATTACTCTTTATTTATTTATTTGTTTATTTTTTATGGTTTTTGAAAACTTTAATTTATTTAATTTTGTTAAATTTTAATGCAGATTTAGTCAAAACTATGCAAATCCTAGATTATACATATGAAAATTGTGTAGAATGAACTTATCTGTAATATTGTATCCAAATGTCAGGAAGAAATCTTAAACCTAACGCAATGAAAATGACGGCAGAAAAAATTACCGTTATCTATCTTTGACCTTAGAGTTCGTGTTCGTGCTTCCATAGTTGCTGTTCTGGCAAACCCAATAAAAATTTCACAGTTTGGCGAATTTTTTCGTTATTTTTTAAGATTCAAGATTTAGCAAAATGTATGTCTTTTTTATATTACTTATTGAAAAGGAATGAATTTTAGATATATTTATTATTTTTATGAGAAATACAAAACTCAAGATTTTTATTCAGATTATTATTATTATTATTTTTTTTTAATATTACGTGTTATTGTACGTGTTATTATTACGTATTATAATATTTTACAAAATAATTGACGTTTATTATGAAGTAAAATATAAAAATTTGATCGTAACTAAAATAATCGCACGCCTGCTTATATGAATCAATTACAATAAATTACAGGAAATGTTAAACTAGTGTCTTGTGACTATCATACAATTCTTTTCTTTATTTTCTAATACAATTCACATAG
This sequence comes from Salticus scenicus, assembly GCA_963930645.1. Classification (NCBI taxonomy): domain Eukaryota; kingdom Metazoa; phylum Arthropoda; class Arachnida; order Araneae; family Salticidae; genus Salticus; species Salticus scenicus. Next base: position 130,246,486 of record OZ005656.1, on the reverse strand, counting down.
TTTAGATCAAATCACACATTTTACACAGTAAAATTGAAAAACAAAATAAAATAAATAAATATATAATAATAATATTAACATTTTTTTTTTTTTTTTTTTTTTTTAATAAAAAAAATATCGATAAGTTTGTTTTACATTATCACAGATAATTGATTCAACCGTTCGTTTTAAAAGATATCAACGAGTAATTTTGAAAAAATATTATAAAAATTTACACACCCGAGGAGGGGGGAAGGATTGCTATTCTTCCTGTTAAAAGTCTTCATGTTCACCGTTAATATTTTTAAAAAATCAGTTTCACAATGTTCAACTAAAGAAATCCCTATTGTGTGTATTTATAAGAAATTTTTTCCTCTATTGTAATATTAAAAATTTTGAAAAAAATAAATGACAGCGCGACCTGTTGAGCATTATATGTGTAAAAAAAAAAAAAAAAAGGCTAGGGGGGGGGGGGTAATAATCACTAACTGATATCAAGGAGGAGCTAAATATAAGTTTGCAGGAAATTCTGTTCATTAGTTTTTGACCTAGAGTTGACACAAGATTCTTATCACACATATCCAGACACACAGACAAACTGGCATTTTCTAAGAAATATCAATTTTTTATTAGAACATCTTAAAAAGGGAAAAATCTATCGGATCGCGAAAGTCAAAAATATTTCCGAATCAAACCTTTCTTCTTTTTATTATAGAAGAGTGTAATAAATAAATAAGGAAAACAAAAATTTTAGCTACTTTTTTTATTGTTTCAACTTCTAAATTTACAATATCATAAAGATCATTTTTAACGTATGATCACTGTTTATTATTAAGTTTGTTACTTACATAAGAAAAAAGCACTAGATTTGTGAAATGTTCAACTTCCGGTTTTCGATAAATATACACGTTTTGTGACTTCTGAGTATGATTTGGCTTTTTTGGTACTTGAAAATGACTGTGAGTTCGTTAAAAAATAAATAAATAAAAATAAACGGGGACGCGGTTTCTCACAAAGCAATTGACACAAAGTAACATAACATTTGAATGGACCGGGAATTAAATTAGTGCTTTAGCATTTAAGATGTTATCGTCCATCATGTGACGCTGATATAATGTGAACCCATTTAAGGAAAGATTGTTCCACAGCTTGTTTGATACATAAATGCACTAACGTTATATATGAGATCAGCATTATTTATATCTCTGCTGATTCAATTTGGGTGCATATCGGTCGACAGGTGCCTCTGCTATGTTGCAATTTAATCTTGCTAACGGGAAGGCAGTATATCAATTTCTATGATATTTAAAGCCATCGCATTTCGTTTGTGAGATGGCTATTGTAAAGTTAAATAAAGTAATTTTCCATATCGTCTATGTTAGGTAGCGCTACTACGTTGAAGTTTTACCCGTTTAGTTAAAATTTTATTTCAATTTCTGTCATTTAAATGCACCAAACTCAGTATGTGAAAAATATATTATTAAAATTTATTCTGATTGAATTCGGATATAAATTGGCAAACAAGTTGTGCTACTATTACTTTCTACGATTTCTAGATGTCTACATTTAAGCATCTATTGCTGAAAATTACACGAAATTACATATATAAAAACTTTATTATATGAAAGTAAATTGGTTAAAATTCTGTATATGCTAATCGTAGGTAACGCTGTTCATATAGAATGATATAAAAGAAAGTTTTGTGATGGTCCCAGAATAAGTAATTTTGTATTATAACTGAGTCACTGAACGAAAAAATAGTTATATTTTTATTGATACGAGTATAATACAGAAATTATTTATTTTTTAGTAATAAATTTCGTAATAAACAAAAGAGAAAAATAATTCGGACCTCATAGTTTATAAGAAATTTTCCATCTCTACTTCACTATATTGTTTAATTTAGTGATAAACCCTAGAGATAATGCCTTAAAATATGCTTGATTTCAAATGAAGAAGAAGAAATCTCCCGAAATCTATCTTTAGAGCTTTATATGGAAAATAAAAGTTTAAAATAGGTTATTTTTTAAATAGCTCTTATATCGTATAAAAATTTCGTGCACATTATATGCTGTGTAACAAAAAAGCATAGAAAGAAAAAAAATTCATACTATTGAATATTTACAAGGAGCAATTTCGAATTATATGTCATATTTTTTCGAAAAATATTTGTGAGACCCTTTAAAACAATCATTAATATTAGTAATAACATATACTACACGTTTTATTTTGCCAAATCGCAATAAATATGCCAAAATGATATCCATTCCTGCTTCCTGTAGTTTTGCAGATGGCCGCAGATTTTTAACACATGTGGTGGTATAATCTGCTGATTAGGCGAAATGCACTTTATACATTTACACCCGCTTTTGATTCGGAATTTTTATACTATTTAAAAGTAATCTTTTTCTAAACTAGTATATTGCGGTCATTACAAATCTTTCTTTTATGCTTTTCTGTACAAGTACATGATATTTATTAAAATTATTATTTACCAAAATTATTTTTCTGTAATGAATACAGGCGATTTTCATTTGAAAGAAGTAAAACATTAAGCATACAAAAAAAAAAAAAAAATAAATAAAAATAAAAAAAAAATCTATGGTATACAGAAGATATTTTAGGAAATGTGTTTTATAAATAAAAAATGTAAAAAATTTATAATATTGTTTTAAATTTTCACAGATTTTTAGGATTCAAGCATTCGTTTTAAAGGTGTGGATGACTTTCTTTGTAAAACACACATGTTGAAATTTTAACCCATAGGAAAAGGCGATGCCCTACACAAATCAACCCTAGATTTTTTTTTCTAGTTGACTATTACTATTAAACACACACACACACACACACACACACATATATATATATATATATATATATGTATATATTACATAATTTCAATATCACATTTTTATACTATTTTAGTTTAGAGCATTTATAAGTAATAGAAATTAAGCTATTGCTTTTCCGTTAACGAAATTAAATTGCAACATACCAGCGTCATCTGTCGATCGATATGCACCCAAATGGAATCAGCAGAGTTTTATATGATATCAATATTCCATATCAAGTGTGTGTATTTATAATCAAGTGCATTTATAAGTATTATTGTATTTATAATAATTTATATCACAAAATCTGAAAAATTGCTTTATGTTGGCGGGATTAAATTGCAGAACACCAGCGCCACCAGCTGGCCAATATACGCTTCTAAATTAGATCAGTGTAATTTTACATAATATCTTGCTTACATGTTAAGTTTGGTGCATGTATACACCGTAGAATCTGAGATATAACTTCCCCGATTTACAAAATAGCATCACAACTTTCATTCGATAGATCCAAAGACAAATCATCAACAATTTAGGTCAAGATCTAACTAAATATCAAATTTTGTGAAATTCCGTTCATTGGTTTGTGAGATACAGAGTCCACAATTTTTTTACAATACACACACAAAAAGACGGACACGCAGATTGAAATTTTCTGAAAATGGTCGAATTGTGTCCTGGATATCTCAATACTGTATAAACTGTTGGAAACCCAGAAGTCAGAAATTTTCAATTATAAAATACATTTTTCTCAAAAGAAAGTAGAAATACTATTTCTTTAACTTAATATACATCTGCTAAAATTTTATGAAACATATAATATTGAATTTCTAAAAAAAAAAAACAAAAAACGGAGTAATATGTTTTATTAAATTCAAAAAATAAAATTATAAATACAGATACTTAAACTTTATTATTTTTAACATGTTAACAAAATGTAAAACTAAAAATAAGGCAACATAAACAGAGAAAAAGGAATTTTGTCACATTCGTTATAACCACACTTAGACAGAACGTGTTACGACGGTGATACACTAGAACGTTTTTCTTAGAACGAGAATTGTACGTTTTATAGATGGTACAAAGCAAACCTTTTCAAAACGTTCTAAATATTACTATTTCTGAACGTCTAATAGAACGTTCTTTTAACACGAAACACCGTGTTTGAACGATTGTAACCGTTATTAGACGTTCACAGAACGTTCCCGTGCTACTTGGGTAGGTTCACCACAAAGAATAAGGTGTCAAAAGTCCCCATCGGTCCCATGTGTGCTAAGGGACTTATTCGGGCCCCAAGGTCAAAATTTTGGGTTTTTTGGATTTTTCTCGAAAACGGTAAGTTTTATCGAAAAAGTACCTCAGAGTAAAGTTGTAGATCTCAAAATTCTCTATAAAAATGGTCCTTATGATGTTTTCTCTAAGACCCACCATTTCTACATGTGTGCTAAGGGACTTATTCGGGCCCCAAGGTCAAAATTTTGGGTTTTTTGGATTTTTCTCGAAAACGGTAAGTTTTATCGAAATGTACCTCAGAGTAAAGTTGTAGATCTCAAAATTCTCTATAAAAATCGTCCTTATGATTTTTTCTCTAAGACCCACCATTTCTACATGTGTGCTAAGGGACTTATTCGGGCCCCAAGGTCAAAATTTTGGGTTTTTTGGATTTTTCTCGAAAACGGTAAGTTTTATCGAAAAAGTACCTCAGAGTAAAGTTGTAGATCTCAAAATTCTCTATAAAAATACTCTTTATGATTTTTTCTCTAAAATCCACCATTTCCCAGATATTGCGCTTGTAAGAATCACGTTTTACATAATATGCACACATTTCCACACCACCTGTGAGGTAGTGTACTCGGCGCGTTTTTTTTTAACGTGGTTTCCCCGGTAGGCCTATTCCACGAACCTGTATGACGTTATTTTCAGGAAAAATAGTTATTTAATAGTATGAAGATTATTGATATTGGTTATTGAGTTTAACTGTCGTTCGAATGTTTTTTTGTTACTTTAATCTGACTCATACTCTTCATACTCAACTTCAACAATCATGTTTTCTTCTTCTTCTTCTTTTTCTTCTTCTTCCTGTTGCTGAATGATCAAAAATTGTTCAAATGAAGATGAATCAGTTGTCTCTTCATCAAAATCACATGAATCTTCCTCTCTTGTATTTAATTGAACATTCGAACACGATAGAGCTTGGCAATTGGTACACGCTGGAGAGCACTGCAACCCTATTTTTTACAGCCACATTTGGCATTTTCCATAGAACCATATCACATCACCTTTTTTTAGAAAAGATACTTTTGTTTCATTTTCGTATTCAAAATATCGCACATTCATTTTGCTATATCCTACTACGCCAGTATTTTGATAAACCTGTACAGGTACATGAGCCTTCGTTGCAAAATCTTTAGCTGAAAGAACTTCAGTTACTCGCGGCTTCGGCTGTTCTAGTAATACTGAATCTTTGGGAGTTACAATTTGTATTATACCCATGATATGAAGCGTATTATTACCGTCCAAAGTATTTACATTAATATCAGCATTATCTGCAACATATTGAACAAATGTGCCAGTTTCTGGTGATAAAATGTGAGGTGGGCGACTGAAAACTGCTGCTGCTTCATAGTTCATTGTTTCACTGTAAGATGCGCATAAACCAAACGATGAGAAAATTTGTATAAGTCGTTTTGAACCAAACCGCCCATGGAAAGAAACTGAAAGACCCAGTTGTAATTTAGATTTGAAGGATCTAGGCCGAACAGCAGTCATAATGCTATGACTAATATTTGTGCAAACTAACTTTAAATGATCCAAATTATGACGCTTGTTTTTAAGAATGACTTGTTCCAAAAAAAAAAGATAATGATTCGGGAATATCGTTATTTATATCTTCAAACATTCTACCCGGTGGCGGGTACATAGTATTATCAAACACACAAGATTGAATATCTTCCCGAATAATTTCTGCCGCAGCTTTTAAAGTCTTCCACCGTTTTTCCTTTTCATTCAAGTTTTTGTTATCAGACCAGGCTTGACTTAAAATGTCTTGGTAATTGTCTACAAAACAAATAAATGTTAATTTCCCAGGCTTCTCTGTAATAATAATTCTACTACCATACTTTAATTTCAATCGTATTTTTATAATCCCGTTTTCTAAAGCTACATTTTGGCAAAAATTCTTCAATTCATCCAGTGAAAACTGGCAGTTATCGCTACTTTCAATGAAATTGAAAATTTCCTCCATTGCAAAGTTTATAGCCTTACTTTCAGGACGGCCAATTTTACCGCCAGTATTAGGTCTCTGGAAGGTTTTGTAACAACTGTCATGGTATTTAGCGTCAGCAGCGACTAAATCATACTCAAAGATAATACGTGCAAAGACAGCTTTTGACACATCATCAGAACGGTCTTTAGTTAATTTTAAAATGGAATCTTTGAATGTAAGTGTGGAAACTTTATAAATTATTCGGCGACGATTCTGCGCTTTCTTCTTCTCTGCTCCTTCATCCGCTTCATCACCACAAAATAGGCAGTGTTTTTTAAAACAAAATCTGGATTCACTTACTCGCGCTCTAGTATGAGGTGGACTTACTTTTGAAGTACTGGCTTGTTCTTCCTCACGTTTTCTTTTTGCTGCAGAGATTGAAGTTTTCCGGGTGTATGATTTTCTGCAATCCACGTGAATTGTAACGGACTTTTGACTTCTTAAATAATCAGCAAACTCATCATTTCTCGCGACACTTGCATCGATTAAAGTTGGCATTCCACGACTGACCACAACAGTTTCATCTTCAGTCAAAAGTTTATTACAAATAAAGCAAAATCGTGAAATTTTTTTTAAAATATTGATCAGCACAAACTACAATAGTAGACGCTTGTAATAAATACGTATATTCACACGAACTGCACGTTTAACACTAAATGAAACAGGTACGTGAACGACACCACACGGACAAAAGAATAGCCAGATGTTATTCAAGGCCATACAAGTAGAGGGGATACTGTAAGGGACTGGCGGTCTTTTGAGAGTATATTTTCTTAGAATAGTATAATGTATACATGAAAGAGACACAAGTAGGCATTTTTACTTGCTTGAGTACCTGAATATGTATATACGTGGCATATGTGTGCATATTATGTAGAACGTGATTCTTACAAGCGCAATATCTGGGAAATGGTGGGTCTTAGAGAAAAAATCATAAGGACCATTTTTATAGAGAATTTTGAAATCTACAACTTTACTCTGAGGTACGTTTTCGATAAAACTTACCGTTTTCGAGAAAAATCCAAAAAACCCAAAATTTTGACCTTTGGGCCCGAATAAGTCCCTTAGCACACATGTAGAAATGGTGGGTCTTAGAGAAAAAATCATAAGGACCATTTTTATAGAGAATTTTGAGATCTACAACTTTACTCTGAGGTACTTTTTCGATAAAACTTACCGTTTTCGAGAAAAATCCAAAAAACCCAAAATTTTGACCTTGGGGCCCGAATAAGTCCCTTAGAACACATGTAGAAATGGTGGGTCTTAGAGAAAACATCAGAAGGACCATTTTTATAGAGAATTTTGAGATCTACAACTTTACTCTGAGGCACTTTTTCGATAAAACTTACCGTTTTCTAGAAAAATTCAAAAAACCCAAAATTTTGACCTTGGGGCCCGAATAAGTCCCTTAGCACACATGGGACCGATGGGGACTTTTGACACCTTATTCTTTGTGGTGAACCTAAGGTCTCTACGGAAATTTGGCTCTGTCGGAATTTTCTTTATTTGATCACTATTTTTATGTCTAAATTGACCGGACTATATATATTCAAATACATTTTTTTTTTTTTTTTTTTTTTTTACCAAAATATCTAAGTTTAATAAGCATTTTCAGTTATATGTGATTTAGTAGAAATTGTCACAGAATAATAAAAACATTTTTCGCAATGTTTCTCAACATTGCTTTTCTTACTAATAGAAAATAGTTAAATTAATAATTCCCTTAACGGACGATTTTTGCTATGATTATGATTCTTCAATATTTTTCAATTTTCTTTGATTTAATAAAGAAAATTCAGAATAGGAACCTCTGGTATAATATTTGAAAATTTTCTTTTGTTAGTAGTAAGGGAAAAAAAAACAGTAATTTGAATATTACTAATTTTTCCGTTTGACACTTTTACTTCTGAAAATGAAAGCAAATATCAAATACGTTTAATTTTTTTAATGTTGTCACAGAAAATTATATTTTCTGATTTGAGTTTCATAAATAGCTACATTTTAATTAATTATTAAACGCGAATACATATTATATAATTCCCGGTTTCAAGAAAATTGTCGTATAGGAACGTCTGGCCTAGTATTTGAAATTTTTCGTGTCCTATATGGAAATGATCTTCCTATATCGCACCCTGGAATATCCTTAAAATTCCGAATTGTTCTCGAAGGAAGAACAGACATGTTTGGGAAATCTGAGAGAAAATTTATTTTGATATTTCTAGTAAAAATTTTACAGAGGTAGTTGTCGGGAACTACGACGGAGCTAAGAAATTCGGATGTCCTACGGGGGCTGCTACTGCAGACTTTTTGCATTCCCACGGAATATGCTGGGAGGATTATGGAAAATCTGGGACATACCGCGGGAGCTCCTACGGAAGAATATTTGCTGTATGGAGTATGAGTAGTAATTGGAATTATATTAATGAGATCGTTTGAGAAATATTTTATGCTTCAAGATCAATATGATTATTAAATAAATATAAATTTTAATGCTGTTGCGTTAAATTAGAATTGGAAGTTGTTTCAGTTAACTATAAATTGCAATACTTGTGGTGAGTTGAGATGAGATGGGTATATTCCTTAATCACTTTTCTAAACTCAAAGAGTCCACTATTAAAATAGGGGTGATAACTCTTCTGGTTCAGATAAAATAGCACTAATAGAGTTTTGATTGACTGCCTGTTTGTCAAATATCAATCGGTCGGTCAATTTGGCGTTCCTACATGCGTTTGGACTCGTCCTCAAAGCTAGCTTCCAAAAAACGAGGTCGCAAAATGAAATGGACCATCCCTTAATTCTTATTTGACAATGGAAGTAGCAGCCTAGAAATTACAAAACTGAAAATAAAAGATATGCAGGGATGGGAATTTGGTGCAGACTTCATATCACCGTGTGTGAGGAAAACGATTTTTCTTAATAAATCGCAGATTGAACAAGAAGAAAAAGGTTTCACAAATGATGATATGAGTTCCATCCCTGTACATATACACATCTCAGCAAAAGTCGGATTTAAGAAAAAGCAATTAATTGCTGCAGTCAACACAGAATTAATATATATATATATATATATATATATATATATATATATATATATATATGCGAGCGTTGCCAACCGTACGGTAATATTTGCCAATAACTTTAACTTTTAAATCAGGATTCATAAGAGTAATTTTTGATAGAAATATTTCATTTTATTTTTCTATGATTAAATAAGGTAAAATTTAATATGAAAATTTTCTGGCATGGAAGTACCCCTGCCTAAATTGGGAATTTAGCAACTGTATGTACGATAGTTATTATACGGGTGGCAACGCTGAAAAGAGGCACAATTTATTTGTTTTATTGCGTTAGAAAATATTTGTTAGGCAATAAACAGAGATGAAAATTCCGTTTATTTATTTATTTATTTATTTTTTTTTAACGAAAACGAAATCCTGCTTTCTTACCAGAGTAAACTTCTCTTTAAATACATGTTTTTTTAAGAGACCATGTTTCTCTATCCCGTTTTAGAATTTGTGGGGGGTACGATGCTTCTCGGGTGTAGTGTGCGTCTCGACATGATGCACCGTACTCCCAAGACAATAAATAAATAAATAAAAGAAAAAAAAAATAACATTTTTTCATAACATTTACATTATATATATATTGTCCTCGCAGTGTTGCAAGATTGGGAACTTTTTGTATTCAACTCTCACCAATAATTTTGGGAAGTGATTTTTAATATACATAATACAGTCGGCAGCAAAAGTATTCGAGCAATAGCAATAATCCCTGTCCAAAAAAAAAAAAAAAAAAAAAAAAAAAACTTAATATTGCTTTGTTAAGTAAATCCTTATCGAGTCATGTTCTTAGTCAGTCTAAGAACATGATTCGACAAGGATTTATTTAACAAAACATTACTAAGTGTACTTTTTTTAAATCGAAATTATTAGCTAGTGCTCGGATAATTTTGCTGCCGACTGTAGAAGATTAAACTTCGAAGTAATTAGGTAACCGTTACAATTAAAATTTAGTGGTGGATATTGAATATCAAAAATCCCCAATCTGGCAATACTGTATGTGATTAATTTAGTTACCTATCTGTCATGAATAGTTTGAATAATCTAAAAATTGATGCACAGAATTTTTAGGCAGTACATACGATTGTATTTTATTTATTTGAATTTCTATTTATTTATTTGAATTTTTATTTATTTGAATTTGGCAATAAACAGAGATGAAAATTCCGTTTATTTATTTATTTATTTATTTTTTTTTAACGAAAACGAAATCCTGCTTTCTTACCAGAGTAAACTTCTCTTTAAATACATGTTTTTTTAAGAGACCATGTTTCTCTATCCCGTTTTAGAATTTGTGGGGGGTACGATGCTTCTCGGGTGTAGTGTGCGTCTCGACATGATGCACCGTACTCCCAAGACAATAAATAAATAAATAAAAGAAAAAAAAAAACATTTTTTCATAACATTTACATTATATATATATTGTCCTCGCAGTGTTGCAAGATTGGGAACTTTTTGTATTCAACTCTCACCAATAATTTTGAGAAGTGATTTTTAATATACATAATACAGTCGGCAGCAAAAGTATTCGAGCAATAGCAATAATCCCTGTCCAAAAAAAAAAAAAAAAAAAAAAAAAAAAAAAAAACTTAATATTGCTTTGTTAAGTAAATCCTTATCGAGTCATGTTCTTAGTCAGTCTAAGAACATGATTCGACAAGGATTTATTTAACAAAACATTACTAAGTGTACTTTTTTTAAATCGAAATTATTAGCTAGTGCTCGGATAATTTTGCTGCCGACTGTAGAAGATTAAACTTCGAAGTAATTAGGTAACCGTTACAATTAAAATTTAGTGGTGGATATTGAATATCAAAAATCCCCAATCTGGCAATACTGTATGTGATTAATTTAGTTACCTATCTGTCATGAATAGTTTGAATAATCTAAAAATTGATGCACAGAATTTTTAGGCAGTACATACGATTGTATTTTATTTATTTGAATTTCTTCGTAAAAATTTCCGTGTTTATTTATTTATTTTTTCTGTAATTATAACTGTGTTTTTTCTTTCTTTCTTTCTTTTTTTTTTTTTTTTTTTTTAAATAAAAATGTCATTTGAGAGTAAATGTTCTTCAAACACTTTGCATTATATAAAAAAAAAAAATACTTTCGTTTGTAATTTTTTGTTAATATTCCTTTTTTTGTTTCTGTAATCCTTTATGTAAAAGACGTTCACAGTAGTTTTTATGGATAGAAGATAATTTAGTTTCATTCCACGTCGAATTCATTTGATACAAATAGTTTTATTTATTTAACTATAGAAAATTTCATTTTTTACAATTAAGTTTTTTCTCTGAAGATAATGGACACATATTTTGCATGTAAAATTTATCTATTCTATATGCAACTTACACATTTATTTTTAGAACGTAGAGAAAATAAAGATAATTTTAATTTTATACTGTGTGTGTGTATATGTATATGTATATACATAAAAAAAATATTTCACTTCTATTCAGTGAAGAATTATTTTAATATAGTAATTTTTATTTATTCAAGTATAGGGTAAGTTTTTGCCGAATATGTTTTTCCTGGAAAAAAAAAAAAAAAAAAGGAGCAAATTTTCGACAAATTATAAGTTATTTATTTTTTATCTAATTTAATATGTTTTGTTTTTCAGATTCTAGTTGGAATGGTCAGACTTCCCAACTGATAGTTTCAAGTGCTGAGACATCTGCGACTTTAAGAGGGTTAACTCCAGTGACCCTCTATTTTGTTCGAGTTATAGCTGAAAACGTAATTGGTCGAAGTGAACCCAGTGATGTTACTGAAATAACAACTGAAGAAGAAGGTAAATCCCAATTAAGAATTATTTAATACTATCCGAGATTTCGTAATACACAGATATATATAATATATGAAATATTAAATATATATATGTAACATAGTATAAGAATATTAATACTAAGCAGAACTGAAGCAAAAAAAGAAAAAAAAAAGTAGATATGTTCAATATATATGCTGTGTGCCACTAATCCCCAATCTCACCCATTTCACTGCTGAATGGCTACAGCTATCGATATAAATATGGGTTCTAGGTGTAGCAAAGTGGCCATGGGCTATTATACACGACCGCTTACAATGTCACCTGGCAAGAAACGTGGAGTTGGCGTTCCTATCACGAAAACGGTACATGATTGGTAAGGGAAGGGAATAACAAACTTAAAGAGCATTGTATGTGGAGTAGGAAGCGACGTCTTGTAGACAATAATGATAAAAATAAAAGGCTTAAAATGTGCTTTTACTTGTCTGCCCATTATATCTTCATTGTGACATGATAAAATGATCTTATCGCAAGATACCTTTATTTCTATGCTTAAACTTTAATGGGTCAACTTCAAAACACATTTGACACTTGTTTGCACTTAACGTTACACACGTTGTAGCGAGTGACACGTACGCTGCGTTAGAGTCAAATAAGGATCCATCTTCGCATTGCAACTAAAGGTCAGAAGTTTACACATAGAAAAATAATGATATATTTTGAAAACAAGTTTTTTTTTTTTTTTTTTTCTATGATTGTTTTATTACATCGCAGTGTAGGAAAATGCGCATATTAAGCGTTGTGTTTTTACAAAGTATCCTTATAATTTTTGAAGAGTTTTTCAAACAACTTTTTACCCAGTTACTAAAAAGCACAAAATAAAAATTTAAGTAAAAATAAATAAATAAATATTTTTTAAAGCTTTTAAGAAGCTTTTTATTGAAGTTGGATTTTGTCATCGCACCTTCGTATCACATGAAAAAACAAGGCACTTCCACTTTAAAGTTAATGTAAGCAAACTTTTATATCGATCGTTGGCTCAGTCGGTTAGTGTGTCATGTTCATAACGCGATGGTGATGCGTTCGGTCCTCAACGGCCGTGCTTTTCTGCAGATAATTAATACAAATGATGTTATTTGAAAAAAGAAAACCTTTGATGGTCTACAGTATATCCTAAGAAATTTTTATTAAGTTTTTTTTTTTTTTTTTGGTTAAGAAGCTTTTTTTAGTTAACAAAAAGCACAAAAAAAAAAATAAAATAAAAAATAAAAAAAGATATATATAAATAAGTAAAGTAAAATGAATAAATAAAAAATAAATCCTAAAAGCTTTTTATTGTGGAGCCCTAAAAAGCATGAAGTAAAATTTTATTTTTGCTATAAAAAAATAAAAATTTATTTCTATAAAAGTTAAATATGCTATAAAGAAATAAAAGTTTCAACAATAAGAAAATTTTAAAGAAAAATATAGATATCTTAATTTGTGAGAGATAAAAATTTTTAAATATTCAAAATGTTTTAAAAGGCATTCAAGAACAATAGTTTATTTGTATTTGTCAGATTTTTGTAGCATGTTTCATGACTTTCCTTTGATTTTTGGTTAAAGCGTCTTGCTGATAACGCGATTGTTGTGGGTTTGATCCTCGAAAGGCGATGTGATTCTTTTTTTTTTTTTTTTTTTTTTGCTTATAACTAAAAGAAAAGTTGTCAGTTGATAAAAGGAAAATTTTAGTTGTCTACATAATAACCCAAGAAACTTTTATTACTAAAAAGCACAAAATAAAAATTTAAGTAAAAAAAAAAAAAAAAAAAAAAAAAAAAAAAAAAAGGTTTTTATTGTGAAGCCCTAAAAAGCATAAAATAAAAATTTATTGTGGCAAAGATATTCTATAATGAAATGGAAGTTTTAAAACCAAGAAATTTTTATAAAAAAATATAGATATTTCACTTTTTCAAAAGGTCAAAATTTAAATATTCAAAATATTTTAAAAAGCTTTCAAGACCTTTGAAATTTATGCTTAATGAATAATTAAACAAAAAACTAACAACTAAGAATATTGGTCTCGAATGCTTTTAAAATATTTTTAATATTTAAAAATTTTCAGTTTTGAAAAAGTGAAATATCTATATTTTTCTCTAAAATTTTCTTGGTTTTAAAACTTTCATTTCATTATAGAATGTCTTTGCCACAATTTTTTTTTTTATTTTATGCTTTTTAGAGCTTCGCAATAAAAAGCTTCTTTAAATAAAAAAAAAATAAATAAATAAATAAATAAATAAAAAACTTTTTTTTTAAATTCATTATTTATTTTTTCATTTATTAGGTGCACATTTTTTTTTCTCATGTTCACTAAAAGGTATGAATTACGAAAAAAGTAAATTCATTTAATATGCAAGTTTGAAAAAAGCTAAATGCCATAAGATTTTATTAATCAGTAAGTTTCTTAGCATTCACTGGTGGTATGGTAATAAAACACACGTTTGCAATACGGGCGTTACGAGTTCGATTCTCGTTTAGATATATTCAAAAATAATTTGCCATCATTATTATCTATATTGCTAGAATTTTATGTTGCAAGTTTTATTTCTTTATTTTATTTTATTTTATTCTTTACTGTACGAAAAGACGTTCTGAAAAGCTCGTCGTTTTCTGCCATTAGTTTTTCTCTGAAGAATGAATGGCTGAAAGCCTTAAAACTGTTGTACTACAAAAAGCTTTTTTTTTTTTTTTTTTTTGTTGTTGTTGTTGTTGTTTAAACACCATGTATTTATCCTTATCACAAGAGGATTTTTAATTTTTGTATCCATCTTAACATAGTTCTTATATAATGCCCTTCATCTATATCAGTCATTTAAGTGTACTGGAGCGTAAATGTTTTTTATTTGTATTACATTTGAAGAAAAATAAACTTTTTACATGTACAAAAAGGATGTGTAAAACTTAAAAGTTAATAAATATTTTTACAAATATTCAGATTATTAATGATTATGCATTTAACTGTAAAATATTTGTACATTTAAAGTAAATAAAAAACATTAGTATTAAACTAACTTTTAAATTTTTCTAAACTGAATTCTTTTAAGAGAAACATTTAGGTGAAATGCCAGGTACCTACAAGAAAGGCCGAGGTATGGGTTTAATAACTTCCGTTAGGGATGGTCTTTTAAAGGGGTCCTGGCTGATATTTACGCTAGTTTCTGAAAAAAAAAAAAAAAAAAACTGCAGAAAACTTCGAAAGGCTAGCCCGATGAGCGATACTTGGAATCGAACCTGATACATCCTGTCTTTGAAATCTGCATGAATCTTTGAAATACATCCTGTCTTTGATCTACCAGCTTTGAAAGCAAAGTTAATGTTACACTCTCAAAACACTGGAGCCCTTGAAAAACGTTTTAGAAAGCAACTAATACAACTTTTAAATATTTACTGCGCTGAGAATATATATATTTGTAATTTGTTACAATATTTAAATATAATCATAAAGCTAAACGTTCATCTATCAGATAAATATATCAAATCAAATTGACTGTTAACTGGACAAATTTTCGGTAATTAATCTTAATACCGATGAACTTTCTTGCCAGTAATTGGAAGAACAAATTTAATAATAATAATAATAATAATAATAATAATATATATATATATATATTATTATTACCTTTTTGTTAAGATTATATATAATTTAGATAACTCTTAGAAATTAGAAATTTATGAACATATAGAATGCTGCGACTTGTTTCGTGAAACACAAGCAGATTTTTTTTTTTTTTTTTTTTTTTGAGTAATTCAAATATTATTTTATTTAGATTAGAGCCGATATAATTTTCTTGTCGCAAAGTAAATAAATTTATTATTGTGGCTTAGGGTGAAGTGACTTGCTCCAGTCTTTTCATATTGGTTTTTGAATTCTTGCGTTATCTTCCTATGATGTTGGGGAACGTCACTCAAAATCTGAGGCATAACCTTGATGGAATCAGTTATTTTTCTTATATCTGATTTCAATATTCAGGATGAGGAGAACAATTGTTAACTTGTGGGATCATTGATAAACATGTCGTTAGATTGCACGAAACTACTAATTTTTAAATTTTGTAATTCGTGCTGTTACTGTTGAATTCAATATGAAACGGAAAATTGTTTATGGGATAGCATAAATATATATTTGGTTGTATCCCTTTCACAAAATCAATTATATTACATTAACACACACATACGTATGCATATATTATATTATTTTATCAGTGCTTAAATGAATCTAGTATCTTTTTGTATCTTACATATCTATTATTTTGTATCATTTTTTTGACTGATATATAATAATTTAATGAAATTGCTTAAGTAATATCTTCGCATTGATTAAGTGTTGGAAGGTTTAAAATATGGCTTATATTATAATACATAATATTACAATTTCAAATTATACCCGGCAGCAAAATTATTTGAGCTCTAACAACAATTTCTATATAAACTAGTACGTTGTGGCCACCACAAGACTTTCTTCTATATTTTCCTATACAAATTCACTCAATAACAATATATTAAAAAAAAAAAAAAAAAAAAAAAAAAATTAAGTTTTTTTTTTTTTTTTTTTTTTTTTTTAAAGAAAAGAAAAATCGATAACTTTGTTTTAAATTATCACAGATTTATAGTTCAATCATTCGTTTTAAAGTTATTGACAAGACCTTTCGAAAGATACCCATTTTCAAAATTTAACCCCACCCCTCAACAGATGCCCCCCAGATGCACAATTTTCTTTTTCCTAGTTAACTACTACTACTACCAATTATTCATATTAATTTTAAAATCACAAGTTTAAAATATATCCCATTATGCACATTTATACGAAATTTTGTCTCATACTATCATGTTAAAAGTTTACAAAAAATGCTATCACAGCGCCACATGTTGAGCGATTGACCCCCAAATCTAATCAGCTCCAGTTTATATCAGGGTGCAACTAAATACTAATTTGGTTAAATTTCATTCATTGGTTCGTAAGATACAGTGTCCACAAAAATCGTGATACACACACACACCCAGACAGACACACAGACAGACAGACATTTTCTAAAAACTATCAATTATTGTTCAGGACATCCCAAAACGTGTAAATCCATCAAAAAACGGAGTTCGAAAATTTTCACGAATCCAATACTTTCTCTATATTACATATAGAAGAAAGTAAAAAAGTGCACTTAATACTGCTTTGTTAAATAAATCCTTGTAGAGCCATGTTCTTTGTCAATCTAAGTACGTGATTCGACAAGGATTTTTTTTAACAAAACAGTATTAATGAACATTTTTTACATATGAATTATTGTTAGCGCTCGAGTAATTTTGCTGTTCACTTTAGTATATATTTCTTTCCACAATCTAAGTTTTATCGGTCTCAAGTTATCGATAAATAAATTATCAAATAGGATATATATGTAAAATTATCAAATGCCATATATACAAAATTATCAAATGATATGGTTCGTTCATTGTAGAAGTGAATTATCTCCTTGGAAATTGATTTTGAAATAACGAATTTTTTTCAGATTTATGCGTAGGAAAAAAAGTGAAGATTCAGTAAGGGTTATCATTTTTTTTGTGTTTATTACAAATCATAGTTATAAGAATTTATAAGTTATATTTAAAATAAATTGAAGCAACTTAAAAACTTCATTTTTATTATGAATATTTCGAAATTTTATTTTTCTGAGAAAAATATGTAATACCATTTATGGGATTTGGAGTTTTTTCTTTTTTATAATGAAAGATGTGGCAAAATGTGATACAATTAACCTAAAATATACATATTTAAGAAAATATGAAATTACACCACTTTTTCAATGAACCATCCATAAATAAGTCAGAAAAAAAACACTCTTTTAAATTCAGTTTGGGAGAGCACAAATCGACGTTAATAATAACGACAAAGAAGCTTCTGGCATAGTTAAAGAAATTTTGTTTAATAACTATAATTTTAATTTGAAAGTTCTATTGCTTAAAGATATTAGCCAAACACAATCCGAAATTTTTGATAATTTCAAAAGTTTAAATTCACTTAAAAACGACCCTTGTGGTACAAGAAGTTTCGCTATTATTTGTATTCAATTTATTTTGAAAAACAATACCTCTTTTTTTCTCTTTTGCTTCTACCTCTTTGATTTCTTCGCGGTCTTTTATCGTTACTTTTTTTTTTTTTTTTGAATACGCCACTCAAACTAAACTACAAATATCCTTGAATACTTAGTGCATGTCACATTTTTTTTGTCCGTCTTTCGACTATACTTGTTTATCTTCAGACAGCAGTTTCCTGAGTTTAAAAGTTTATTTTTATGTTTTTTATTTAACGAATTTTGTCGCGTCGTAACTTTAATTTCTTAATTCTCACTAGTACTGATTGCTGCATTTTAGAAGTTCAAAAATAATATTTTATTAATTTTTACCTTTTCGTTAACTTGCGCTGTGTTAAGAGTGTTTTTAATCTACTTTTTAATCAGACCAACATAAGATATCTCTACTTATCTGTAATAATATCGGATTGTGAAAATTGTCATATATAGGTAGGATATTGAGAGGTCACCATATTCATAAAAAATATAACGTAAAATTATACTGTATTGAAGATTAAAAAAAAAAAAAAAAAAAAAAAAAAAGTTACAGAAAAATAATGAACAAGAAAATACAAATGTGTAAGCAAATAATTCACAAAAGAGCTGGTGAATAGGTAGATCGCGGCAAACTAAATCGTTGTTTAAGTCTGTGGCTATAAGTTTAGTTATAGGGGAAAGGTGGATAAGAGTATGCACCTAGTAGATATTTCGTTATAAGTATAAGAAATGAAAAGGTAGAGTCTTGTAAATATACAGAAACATAGTTTATAACCTTAGAAAGGTGTGGAAAAAGAAATAAAAATAAAAATTACAGCTTAAAGGAAATATATTGAAAAATGCAAGGGAAAAAAAATCCCAAATGCGGAACGCATTTAGAAAATTTAGCAGTAATCGCATACAAATGCCCTAGTGCCTTCATAACTGGAATACTTCTCATGCCACCACTTCTTGCATAATCCACACTGGATCCAATCTTCACCATATGACTGTTCATAGCCAGGGCATATTTTCACTTCACCATTTACCAAACTTGTTGAGGGAATAGGGTTTTCTTTAGAAAACGGAATAAGTTTTCTCTTTCCTTCAGGGTAATAATAAATATAAAATAAAATTTCAAAGTTTTACTTTATTTAAAGTTGCTTCAAATTACAGAGCGGATAAGAGTACGCATAAATGGTCTGTGCGTACTCTTAGCAGCTCATGTATTGCTTCTCTAAATCATCCATTGATGGCATTAGTATTTACTACTGTTAAATTCTATTGTGGCCATGTTGTTCGGAAGGAAACATACTTCATAATAGTGTTTACTTAAAAAGAAGGATTTGTCCATTATTTACAAAAATCTATGATTTCTTCACACAAAACTTGCATGCTAACACAACAAAATCATATCTTACCTGATAAATAAAAGATAGCATGGAAGAAAATAATAATGTAGGTCTCTTTAGAGAGGGAAGAACACACGTATTGATTAATCACACTCGCTTCTCCTTACACTATTACAAACAGGGGAAAAAAAACCCTGCGTATTCTTACCCACACTTACCCTACAATGTGTTAAAAGACACGGTACATAATCTGTTATTAACACTACTAGATTTAGCACTACTAGAAATTAGCACTACTAGAATGAACGTCAAATAATTAAGATTCACAGGCTCAAATGTATAAAAATTGTACGGTGTATGACCTCTTTCCCCAAATAATAATAATGATAAAGATAATATTCATAATAATAAAATAAAGAATTAATAGTCTCATGGAAATCTTTATTATGTTTGAGAAGATGACTTAACATAGCTATCCAATTTGAGAGCAACTGAATACAATATTTAAATGCTATCGTGTTCACTTACGCCTGTGCGTACATACATACATATAAACACAAACAAATACAAACACTCACGCACACGCATACGTTTTATATATATCTCTGTGTGTGTATGTACATCGTAATAATAGAAAAAGAAGTTCGGGAAACCTTGAAACGTAAATATTCACCAATATCTTCTATTATTTTATGGTTAAACCATTTTAATTATTAAACTGATATGATTACACATCTATATATTAAAAAGCAAGCATAAAATTTGTAGTCCTTTTTTAACATATTAATTATGGGAGTAGAGGGTTGAAAATGATATTATTCGAAAGGTATGGTTAAGGCTCCTATATATACGAGCTGGCGCATCAGGCATTTTGTTGCCTTAGGGTTGAATGCCACATGAACCCAGCGCGTTTCTCTGATAAACAAACCACAAGCACTTTTTTTTATCGTCTTACGTTACAAAGAGTAACTGGTTTTATTATATTTCGTAATTTTCGCTAAGTAAACTATGATATGGAAGTTTGTTTAGCGATAAACTGCTATAATCTTTCAAGAAGTGAATGTAAAGTGTTTACAAATCTTCTATTACTGTGTATTTGAGTTTTGGCGACATTTTGTAAAAGAAATAGAAACCGCCCTAACAACATATCGTACATCCATAGGATATCCTCAGAATAAAATGACATCCTGAGAATGTACTGTGAAAAAAATGTGCTTTTAGGAATATTATTGCTGCTTATTGCTCTTATCTTGACCGGATTAGCTTCAGATCAAGATTTCTTAAAATAATTAGTGAAGCGGTAAAGACGCCAAGCGGGAATGCTGTCCTCTTCCGAGGCAAAAAAATGGCGGTCATGCGCCGGCCTATTATTTTATTTAGGGGCTCTAGGTATGGTTAGCCGGAAGGTGCGAATACAAATATTATTTTCTTACGATGTCAAGAAGGTATTTAAAAATACATTTATTTTTTATGCATTTTCCCCAATTTTTCCCTTTTATACACGTATTCCTTTACATTAAAAAATACCTAAAAGTAGAAAGCTGTTAAATCTGGCAATTTCATAAAGCTCAAATAAAACCATAGACACAGTAATTTGTATACTGTAGCATCACTATACGCAAGCGAAGTAATGACGTCACTGTCTGTCCATGGAGCCATGAAAAAGATTTTTCTATGTTAATCGTCCATTGGATTTTTTGTAAAAAAATATTAAAAAATAACGGAAATTATCTGCCGATTTTAATTCCGATATTTAGGTATAGTTATATATATATATAAGTTACTGTCTACATGTGTTTGATTGAGTTATTTTTTCTGTAAAATTGATAAAATTTTAATTTAAAATCACAAAACTCCAGAAAAAAATGGCAAACTTCCAGTTTCGAATGTAAACATTAACATTTCATTTCAAAGGGTGATATTTAAACAATAAATATTCAACTAATATACTAAATAAAAGGAAAATGGATTTGTTACTAACTGCTGCATGTATAAGTAGACGATACGGAAAAAATTCCGATTTCCGTTTTTTGCTGAATTTACATGTTTTGAGCTTTCTTTACGTTTAAATTAACTGAAATTGGCTACTTAATTTTTAAAGAAGTGTCTTTATTGCTAGCTTTTGTGGGTAGAAGAAACAAGTAGAAGATACATAAAAACTTTTGATTTCCGGTTTTCGATGAATTTACACATTTTGAGATTTCCTTGCATTTTAATTAAGTGAAATTGACTACTTATTTTTATTTTTTAAAAAGTGGATTTATTATTCTTTCCTCTGCATATATAAGTAGAAAATATAAGATTAAGAAAAGTTTTAGATTTTCGGTTTTCGATAAAGTTAAACGTTTTGAAATTTCCCGAACTCAATTCGACCATTTCTGAAAAATATCTTTTTTTTTTTTTTTTTGTTCAAACACTGTACTTTATGAACCAATCGAATTAATTTAACAGAATTTGATACTTGGCTGGGCCTTGGTTTGACATCGTACCTATTAGCTTCTGGGCTGTATCACACAAGGGGCGTTTTCACGTTGCGATTTTCTCTCATTTCAGGTAAGGCTAACATCTACAGAGAGAAATAGTTATATTAAGTAAAACTCTGCTGATTCAGTTAGAGTGAATATCGGTAAACAATTGCCGCAGCTGTGTTTCAATTGCATACCGTTTAGGACAAGGCAATAAATAACTTTAGCAAGAAATTAAAACTTCTTCACACACCATAAATTTTAAATCAGCACAACCGGCTTCGAAAGGACGTAGCCTTTCTTCATAAGGTGCAAACACGTGCAACTGCCTTGGAGGCAAAAGCAAGACTGAAAGCAGGACAAAATCCAGAGGGGGAGGAGCAACACAAACAACCAATAGGAAGCAACATGCAAGGCAGGACCAATCAGAGAGGAACACACGTACACACACACCACAAAAGAGGAGGGAGGAAAGGAGTAAGCAATTAATTATTATTTATTTATTTTTTTTATAATATTAAACTAATAAGTAAATTTAATAAAATTTATCCATTAATTATTATTTTTATTTTAATTAGAATTCTTTTATTATAACTAATATGATGTTATAAACATAATGAAGGAAATTATTTAATTGAATTAAACAAATTTTTCCAGGCTGTAGACAGCAAAGTGGAATCAGATTTTTCATTGACAATTTTATCACGATTAAGGTAAATAGCTAAATTTTCCAAAAAATCCAGTTTGGAAACGCGTTTGGCATGAAAGATGATTTTGGCACTCTTAAAATTAAAACTATGATCAAATTCCCAACTGTGCTTCGCAATAGAAGATTTAGAAATTTCTTGATTAACAACATACCGAGAGTGTTCACGTAAACGACATTCAAGATTTCTTTTAGTTTGACCAATACAAGATAAATCACAGTTATTACAAGGGCATAGATACCCCATTTTTGAAGCTCAGGAACAGGGGATTTGGTTGAAGGGAATTGGAATTTATTGACAGGTTTAAAAATAACGTGAAAATTGAAACGCTTCAAAACTTTGGCTAAACGCGTTTCCGAATTGGATTTTTTGGAAAATTTAGCTATTTACCTTAATCGTGATCAAATTGTCAATGAAAAATCTGATTCCACTTTGCTGTCTACATCCTGGAAAAATTTGTTTAATTCAATTAAATAATTTCCTTCATTATGTTTATAACATCATATTAGTTATAATAAAATAATTCTAATTAAAATAAAAATAATAATTAATGGATAAATTTTATTAAATTTACTTATTAGTTTAATATTATTAAAATAAAATAAAAATAATAATAATTGTTTACTCCTTTCCTCCCTCCTCTTTTTGTGGTGTGTGTGTACGTGTGTTCCTCTCTGATTGGTCCTGCCTTGCATGTTGCTTACTATTGGTTGTTTGTGTTCCTCCTCCCCCTCTGGATTTTGTCCTGCTTTCAGTCTTGCTTTTGCCTCCAAGGCAGTTGCACGTGTTTGCACCTGATGAAGAAAGGCTACGTCCTTTCGAAACCGGTTGTGCTGATTTAAAATTTATGGTGTGTGAAGATGTTTTAATTTCTTGCTATTGTCTGTACGCCAGTTTTTGAATTTATTTTTGGTTAATAAATAACTTTGCTTTGCCTCGCTTTGCAAAAAAAAAAAAAAAAAAAAAATGGTCGAGTTTCGACCACTGGGCGATACTAGTTATATATATTCGGAAAGTAACAAAGGTTAAATAGTCATTTCAATTTATAGAATAAATAAAATACATAGATGTATTAGAATAGCAAAAATTTAGATTAAAAATATGATTTTCAAGAATGTTATAATGATGTTTTTGAAACGTGATATTGAACTATATTTTATTTTTTCCGACTTTTAACACATCATTGTTCATTACAGGTGATAAGATTTCTTTATATGTCTTGAGACCATACATCTTAAAAGTTACTTCTTATTCACAAAACTGATTGATTGAAGAAATACATACCGAAATATATATATATATATATACAGATATCCTATCTGAATAATATTCTATCTGATGATTTATAAATTTTTAATAGTGTTCAACCAATCTACCAAGAACAAAAACAGATTTACGGAGGTAAAGAAAATCCCCTAGATGCCCATCATAGCGAAAACGTGTTACAGATAATCAATACTCGTATATTTTCTTATCTCAACACATCAGCTTTACATTTAACTGCCACAAGTGTTTGGGATACTATGGAATATACATATATATCATAGTGAATCCGATTTAAGTAACTGGTAAAAAGTAATTAGAGTCTACACAATATTATGGGTGTATCGCAATAATTAATTAAAATTATAGGAAATTAAATTGAAGGAAAGATAATGTTTATCATACCTACGTTTGTTATTTGTAACTGTTTTTTAGAGGTGATAATGGAATGTCTCTTCGAAGCATTTTCTGTCATCGAATACATATAAAAGCGCATGTAATTTGCCTAGATTGCAATTGAAAAATCGAAATTTTGTAGTAATAATTGTTCAGTTCAAAGCATAGCCACTAGTCAGGCCCCACTAGTCGCCATAAGGTGCTGCTCTCGAAGCGGGTAGACGTTAGGAGCCGAGTTCGATAAAAGATCGCACTCACCGATTTTACCGTTCAGAGTTTTCAGTGATTTTCACCTAAACTAACGTTAGCGCGCTATGATTCCTTATTACTATTACCACGGCGGGCATTCCACGCATGCCTAGTTTCTTCGTGTCGACGACTGGTTTTAACACAAACACACCACTGTGTAAATGAACACTTTTTCAAAAGTTACCACGTAATAACACAGTAAGTGATATTGGAATTGAAGTCCGAATACCGCGTTAGGAATTAAATTTCATAGTTGTACGAAATGGACTGGAAGGCAAAAGTTCTGGTCTAATGATCCTTAGTGTTTTACAAAAGTATCCTAGAGTGACATTTCGAACTCGAAACCCACTTGCTCGACTTAGCAGGAAATCTCTGATGCAGAAATGATAATTTTAAAGGATTTTTTATTTTATTTTTAAATTAAAAACAGAAGATCTGAAAGTCCATGCTGTAGTCACAACTCTAAATTGAAATTTTGACATTGTTATACCTATGAGGTAATATAAAAGTAGTTAAAGAAGCATATTACAGACTCATAGATGCCATTCTATTCCGGAGTATTGTTAGTACCCACACATTTTTCCACACCATTTATTTTTTATAGTAACTCTCTTTAAACGTACTTACGATGAAATAAGAAGAAAAGTAATCTAAATAATCTGGTGTGTCACTCACACGACTTTCTCTTACCCTGAAATTTAATACTATAAATACCTGTATTTATAGTATTAAATTTCATCTATATCTCTCATTTCATTAAATATCTCTTAATCTCCAACCTGTTGGAGATTAAGAGATATGGTAACGATTGCTGTCATGTAAACCTACGTTAAACAATTCAAATTAGGCTTCGGAAGAGTTTTATATGATAATTAGTTCTGTGTGAGGGGGGCTACCGCCCCCCCTCAACCCCCCGTTTCATTAATGCACCTACATTTATATAAAAATTAATTCGGTTATTAAAAAATAATTCTGTTTTTAAAAAATAATTTATTAAACTTATTATTTAAAAAAGTTATATTTTATGATAATACAGACGATTTCCATATTAGAGAAGAAGTATAACACTAAGTATAAAAAAAAAAAAAAAAAAAAAAAAAAAACGTTGAATTTATTCTCAATATTACATTAAAAAAATGTAAAAAATGAAAAAAATCGATAACTTTATTTTAAATTATCGCAGATCGATGGTTCAACCATTCGTTTTGAAGGTATTGGCGAGCTCTTTTGAAAGATACCCATCATGAAAATTTACTCCCCTCGAGGAAGGACTTCCCCCCAAGGGGGAGGCGAGGTTCCTACATACACAAAAAAGTTCTTCCCAATTGACTATCTCTATTACAAAAAATATATATATATTCGTTTCTTTTGGTTTAGTGCTGTCTATAGATGTTAAAATCTACTTACCTGCAATTTCCCCCATAGACGTAATGTATTTGAATAATTTTGACTGGCCCTGTACAGGAACCATTTGCTTCATCTCAACAAAAAGCTTACTGTAGCATCCCTATATAATATGCATTTAGAATACCGAGTTTGGAATTTCTGCTACTTTTTGTTCTTGAGATATGCTGATAACAGACATTCACACAGACAGACAGACACACAGACAGGCACACAGACTATTCGCTAAAAACATGATTTTCGTATTCAGGATACCTCAGAACATGTAAATATAACAAAAACTCACGTTCGAAAATTTGACCCTAAAACAATACTTTCTCGCCCCTATGGGTAAGAGAAAGTAAAAAGACTGGTGTGAAAAAAAAAGGCGGGTACTAACAATCCTCTGGATTATTAATTAGGATGTTGACAGTTCTGCAGAGTGTTCTATATGGAGATTGGTCAGAATTGGTTTTATATTCATAAAAAATAGTAACCTATCTAGAACCTTTAATTATTGATGTTTATAAATATGTTCAATAGAGAGAAATGTAAGTTATTAGTGTACAATCTCTCTCTATATATATTCGTTTGCCCTGAGTGAGTGAGTGAGTGAGTGATTCATAATCGCCCTGCCCAAACCCCTGGACTTAGAAACATGAAATTTTGTGACAATGTTTCTTCTGTTACGTAGACATACACTAAGAATCGATTTTAGAAAATTCGCCCACGAAGGGGGGGGGGGGGGGAGGGCAAAGCGGGATTTGCAATTCCACATGCGCACACAAAAAAACCTTCATGTGTCAATGAAAAAAAAAATGCCAGAAAATTTTTGCTTTAAAATATAGCTAACGTAAAAACGTAAAAACCGTTTTCTAGAATTTTAGAAATTCGGCCCCTAAGCGGGGACTGGAGGCAAAACGTGATTTCACAAAAAGCTTTATATCTCAAAGAAATAAACAGATATCCGTAAAATTTTTGCTTTAAAATATAGCTAACACAAATACCTAAAAACCAATATTTAGAATTTTAGAAATTTATAGTCTCCAAGAGGAGGGGGAGGGATTAAACGTTATCTATATTATATCTTCTATATAATATAGATATTTCTTCTATAATAAAGATTTAAAATCATTTATTGTAATATAAATATATAAAGTACGGAATCATATTTAAACCCATGTTATATAATATAATAATATATGCAAATGTCCAGTTCAAAATTATATGCATTCAATAGCGGGATAGCTGTTTCTTAGTTAATTGAAAATTTCATGTATATTCTGTTTGTTAAATGCCATATTTTACTTGACTTATTTTGATGAAAATTACTATTTTATCATTTCCATTTCAAAGTATGCGGTAAACAATTCAAAGTTTATTACAAATGTCATTTATTTATTTATTTCAGCGCATATTTCATTCTGCCGGTTTCGAGGTTTCAGATAGTTAGAAGCTTATTAAATATTATTATTACTCTTAAATTAAAATTAATCGCGCTATTCAATTAGTGTAACTCATCTCAATTTTTTCTTCAGTTATGTGAAGATAAGAAATTAGTCATCTCACTTTTACAAAGTTTCAATGTTTTCATCACAAAAAGTGGACTTTCACAATAATTCTTGTAAAACGTTCTGTCTAAATTTTTTGAAATCAAAAGTCCGGTATCAGCCATTCGGCATGCAACTTTGGCGTCATAAATAAATCAATGTAAAGAAATAAAGAAAATACAATTTTATATATAGTTTAAAACTAATTATCTATTTTTATTATTATTATTATTATTATAATTTGACAGAACAAATTTCGTCATAACTGCAACAAGCTATTACACACACATATATATAGAGAGAGAGTGAGAGAGTCGGTAACAAAAGTGTCCGGACACTAGCAAAAATTCCTATATTAAAAAAGTAGAGTTTTTTATATAGGAATTTTTGCTAGTTTTCGGACACTTTTGTTACCGACTGTATATTATATATATTGAATTTTACTCCGTTTCAAACGAATAAACGAAAAAAGAAAATTTAATTTAAAGGCAAAATAACGTTTATACCAATATAAATACATTATGCTTGTTACTTAGGGCTGAAAAATGTTGTTTGAAGTAATTTTAGTTTTTTACACATTAAAATAATTAATAATTCCGTTATTCATAATTCTATAATTTAATATTTCCCCTTACAGTTTTATATATATATATATATATATATATATTTATTTAAATTTTATGAGTATAAATCGTTAAATAGACAGCGACATTAGCTTCAGAGTATATTTAACCTATTATGATATAATTTATAGTTAAAAGGTAAGTTTGTAAAATAAGCCTTTTAGATTATTCAAACAATATGATGTTTACTTCATGATGTAAAATATGATGGTATAATATTAAAAATATCATCTAAATCGATGATAAATTATATGAACTTGTATGAGAACAAAACAAGCAAGGAATAAGAAATTTGGACTTACTTTCATTTCTAAATATCAGCCGCTAGGACGGCAAAGGCCAACAGTAATAAAATAAAAGAATTGAGCACATTTACATAGATCATATTAGGTCTATCGGAAAGTTCTTTCCTTCTGAATTATTAAAATGATACCGAAAATGTTTGTGTAATAATATTTATATGGTACTTTACCAAATATAATCTTAAAAGTTACTCAGAAATATCTTAAATATTATCCAGGATACATTTTCGATGTCATTTTATTAATTCAACTCGATAGAACTTTCCAGCAAACTTAATACTTTATCAATTAAGGGATTAATTCAGAGTTTCACAAATGTCAATTTCGATAAAAGAATTTTTATATAGTAATTTTTGGAAATATATATATCAACGAATATCAGTATTTAGTCAAGTCTAAAACTATTATATAAAAATACTGGTGTCTGAATTTTCTTTTGTGAAAACTCTTAAATTAGTTGCATTTATCTTTATAAAGTAATTTCTTCTGCATTCCAGTTTCTGTTTGTAGTTAGTTATCGCCTCGAAATTTGTGTTAACTGCTATAAAATAACGAAATATTGTATATTTTTAAAAAACATTTATAACATAATAAAAAATATAGAAAAGTATTTTAAATATCATTCTCTTTGAGTTATTTTTAAAGTCATAGTATAGCTTCAGCTTTTAATTTCGCTATTTTACCTTTAATTTTGGTCATGTTCATTAAAAGGAGCTTCATTTAATCGACTGCATAAAATTTTATCGATTATGTAATTAGTTTCCCCTTTCTTTATAAAGCAAACTCTCCTGCATTTATATTTGTAATTAGATATTACATAAAAATTTGTATTGGCTGATAAAAATAACCTAATATTATATATTTTTAAAAATATTTATAGCAAAAAAAAAAAAAAAAAAATTATTAAAAAAAAAAAAAAAAAAAAATACATGAATAAAAAATAAATAAATAAATAAATATTATTACTTATCAATTATTTCTAAAGTCATGTGAAAGATTTAAATTTTCATTAGAGACTTTCGATTTTCTGCATAAGCAAATCCTATGTTAAATTTTACAGAAGATTTTTTTTTTCATTTTTTATATAATTGCATGTCCGTAATGGGTCTTTAATCAATCTTTCAGCCCCATCTGGAGCGCCATCCGACGTACAAGTTCATTCTACTGGAGCGCAGTCAATGAAAGTGACTTGGAAAGTAAATTACTTTAATTTTTGTTATGTTTTTGACGAAATGGTTTTAAAATGAATATTTAATTTTAATTCCTCTGTTATGGTCTAAAACGTAATAATGGTCTTTGTTAAACAAACCAACTTAAAGCATTGTTACACTTAAAAATTGAAAGGGAAGTATATGATAAATATATAAATAGACATGGATTGGATTAAATTTTCTTTGAATGCTTGATTAAGAAATATACTTGATTGTTTATACATACTATCAATTTAAATTACTTATGTAATAAGATAATGATTAAAATGTGTAAAAACACAAAATTTTCATTTCTAATTTTAAAATGTTAGAGTTCTAAATATTTTGTATGCATAAAATAAGTTAGTTTTTAAGGAAAAATCCACACTATTATTCACAAAGATAAAAAACTAATACATGAAATCCTTATCCATTTTAATTATATACCTTTTGTATTCTTTGAATTAAAAGATATATTTTTTAAAAATATATACATGACTTTATTTGCATACTATCTATATATAATGCTTATATAATATCATAATGAAAATGTATGTGGATACAAAATTTTCCTTAATTATTTTTAATCTTACGATTTTCAGATACATGCATATTATAAATTAATTTTTAAATAGTAATCCTATAATAATTATGCACAGAGTTACAAATTTGATTTTCATATGGAATCTTTATCACACTGTTAAAAATGGTTTCTTAAAAAGGAGCAAAATTGTCTCAAAATAGCTCCGAAACAATATATACTTAAATTTGAAAACCCATGTACTCATTTTTGAGTATATTGACATGCTCAAAAATGGGGTTGATCAATAATAATCCCAGTATCTCCATGTTTGCCATGTGAATGTACTCAAAAATGAGTACATGGGTTTTCAAATTTAAGTATATATTGTTTCGGAGCTAATTTGAGACAATTTTGCTCATTTTTTAAAAAGCATTTTTAACAGTGCATTTAATTTTGCCTTTTTTGCATTCTTTTAAATTAAAACAAAGCATTATTATTATTATTATTATTATTATTATTTTCATTTCGTAATATTTACATTACGATATTTTTTATTCTACTTCTTTAAAATATTTTGAAAAAAGTAAGTTTGTTAAAATTGCAAATTATGTTTAGATTGATATATTCGTTTTGATTTTTTAATTTACGTTTAATTTCTTAATTTCTTAATCTTTATTAGTTTGTTTTTTATTTTTATTTTTAATTATCGATTTTAAATATGTGCCCTTTGCACCTTTTTAAATTTAGACACAGTTCTATAATAATTTGTTTTTATTTCATGGCAAAAGAGTTACGTCAATATAATTTTAACCTTAATGCTTTAAATTATTTTGTTAAATGCTTGAACAATTATTAATATCACAAATAACGTTTAACTTTATATACTCTTCTTAATGTATATATGCGTTTCTATTCATTTTGATGTAAACTTACACAAACATTTAATACTGTTTCAGCCTCCATTAGAAGCTACAAGACACGGCGTAATTAGAGGATATTATGTTGGCTATAAAGCTTCTGAAACAGAAGAGTTCCATACATTCAAGCAAGTTCAAAGATCAAGCTCGAACGATAAAGAGTCTACTTATATAACTGGCTTACAGCCATTTACACAGTATGACATCGTCGTGAAAGCTTTCAACTCAGCAGGTACAGGCCCACAATCCATAAAAATAACGGGAAAGACCTTAGAAACAGGTACTCCTTTGATATATACATACCTTTTATTATGAATGCGTAGAAAAGTTTCATTGACAATGTTTATTATGTTATATGCATTACACGCAGCACGATCGTATTTTTTAAGAGCTTATGGTGTTTGAATGAAGAGAAACTAATATTCTATGAATATTATTAGTGTTTTTATTGATCTTTGCTCAATAAATTCGCATATGCTTCTAAACTTACGTAAAAAATAATTACACGTTATAAAAAGAAAATTCTTTATATAAATTGAAATATAATTATTTCATATTGTGTTTGGAAAAAAATAATTTATGTAAATCAGGTTTAGAGAAAATTTCGCCCGCTACTCTTCCAGCTGTATAAAATAAATTGTGACGAGAGGTTTGTGCTTCAAACATAGTTTATATTGCGTTTTCTTAATTTTCTTAGCTCCACCAACATCGCCTCTAGTTAAGGTAATATCAACTACGTCCTCTACCATGGAACTTAAATGGGAAAAGAATATTAAAAGCAAATCAGCAGTAACAGGTAAAGATATATAATTTCTAAATTTGTTTCTATTATTTAGTATTTCTATATATTACTTGTAAAATTTATATTTGTCTCAAAAAAAAAAAAAAAAAAAAAAAGTTTATATTATTACTTTTTTGTATATTTAAAAAAAATAATTCTTAGTCGTCAACTTATCAAACAGCTACTAAATCATATTAAAAAGCTGGCAAGCAATTTGTTTGGGTCTTAGATTATTTTTTTCATGCGTGGACAATTCTATGTATATACTTGATTTATTGCTTTATTGATTTCATAATTTTTGAGAAGTTGGAGGATAAAAAATAAATGCTGGTTTTTCCCCCTTTGTAATATTACCATAAATATTTGTATGATTTATTTACATGTTTTTTAGTGCTCACAACATTTTGTTCAAATTTAAACATCTCTCTGATTTGGCTTAATTATGCTACGTTTTCAATAATCTTCAAGTTTTTATTAATAATTATAAGCTACATGTTATTAGATGTGTGTTAATAATTAATAAACGGTGTGTGCGCATTTTAAATTTGTATAATTTCACTGTATTTATTTGAATAATTTTTAATATTTATATTTCATTTATATTTATTTAATAGCATTACAACTCATGCTCAAATTCTTTGCTGCTTTGAAAATAGTATTTCCATACTTATGACAAGCTTTATAGATATATTATTACGATTTTAAAAATTAAAATACAAAAATTAAACACAAAGGCATGAAACATAATATTTTTAATGTATTTTCTGATGTACTCATTCGTATAATATAAACAAAGAAAAATATATATATATATATATTTTTTTTTTTACACGTAGCAAAGAAATTACGAACACATTGTGATGGATTATAGGAAATTTATTTAAACATTATGTGGGAAGCAGTCTTAAGTATAAGCACAGAAATCGATTGTAAGTTCAAAACAATTTACAAGCAGAAAGAAAACAAAGAGTGATAGTTTAATATATGTAAACTCTATGTACGAGTATTAATGTCATTGTGCAAAAAGTACCTATCTTAAGTTGATGAATTTTATTATTATTATTATTCTTTATTTTCTATACATGTTTGGTACTTTTATAAGAATATATACATGCATATTTTTTTCACAGAATTTTATTTTTGTTTTAAATTAGTGCATTGACACTTGAGGTACAATTTACACATACCGGATTTCTTATAAGTCTGTAGATATTTTAAAAATTCACCGAAACTGAATGAATTGATAGAGTTGGGCACAGTTTGCGGAAAAATTATTATCCGAAAGAAAGATTTTTTTTTTCATGAAAAAAAAATTATATATTCTTCGTCGTCAGAGGGCGTTATATGCATCAGAAATATGCATCAGAGTCTTGACAATTGCACGGTTTTACGATTAACACAGCTTAATTCTTATTTTGCTTCCTACTTGTGCATACATGCAGTTTTAATTGTGATGCTAACTTGGTGGATAAAGCGTTTTTGTTGAAGATGATTTCCCTAAGTTAAGAATCGGCGACTGAAACTATAATAGTGGTGTTATATCTCGCTTGCAAACTGTAATTTATGGTGATAGCGAACACATATAATAGAATTTATATGCCTATAAAGATCTGCATGGAAATAAATATAGTTTTCCATGAAAATTTGAGATTTGCACAAGTACAGCGCTTTATATCGACGAAAATTTTAACTATTATTTTTATCTTTACATTTGTTTTTAACGGTGATTTCTAAATGTGTGTAAATTAAGACAAATGATATATTTCTAAAAATGGGTATATTCTACTACAATTAGGGGGACACCGGAGCAGAATGGGGTACTTATGGTTTGAAGCAAGGTTTTAGGTATAAGATACTAAAAAAAACCTCATCCTATATTAAGAAACAGTTTGTTTATACATTTTAAAATAAACTGTAGTATACAAAGTTTTATATATATATATATATATATAAATTAAGATATATATTTAAAAAAAAAAAAAAAAATAAAAGTAACTCAATGAACCCCATTCTGCCCCTTGCATGGGGCAGAATGGGGTACAATAGTTTTTGGAATATTATAGATTATTTTTTTTATTTAAAGTGTTTCGAAGTTCACATATCATTACTGAATCTAGTAAAAAGTTTTTTTTTTTTTTTGGGGGGGGGGGGGGGGTATGACAAGTAACTTTAATCAATTCAGAGTGATATGAGATTCAGACAGAAAATGACCCTTTTTTTGAAGAGTAAAATATTGTTTATTCTCCACAAATTTAGGTACATAGTATTAAGTTATACGCTGCTTATGGCTTGCAAAATTCACATGTAAATTTTGATTCTTCATCGTCTTCTTCAATACCTGCACATGAGTTGTATGCCCACTTTTTTCATTTAAAGCATGACATCCAACCCTCATCTGATGCTGAATACACATCATCACAATACAAACATGACGCGTCTTCATCTTCCTCAGAGATTTCATTTGAGCTGTCCTCTAACGCCTCATCCTGTTTGTTTGGTCTCTGCTTCCTGGGTTTAGGCCCTTTCCCTGAACGTTTCTTCTTATCTTGAGCGACTAGCTTTCTCTTGGCAGCACTCTCTTTCGCTTCTTTAGCCGGAAACTTTCCCTTTCCGGCATTCTCTTTCTCCATCCCATTCTGCCCCGCGCATTAAAATTTGAAAAAAGTCACGTCACTACCAATAACCATTTACGTTTCGAACATTGCATCATGGTTTAATATATTTTTAAAATGGCTAATTTAATGGAATTAAAGTTAATCGGGGAGAAAGCTTACCTTGCTTCGAAAATTTCCAAATCTTACAGTAAGATACACAATTTATAGCTAAAAGTTGACAAAGTGAGTAAATGAATTTCAGCAATCAGGCAGACTCTATTCACCAACGTTTTGCATGCAACTGAGGCTCGTGAAGCTTTGCCGTGCTACTCTAGCGCAACTGTCGGGAAATAAATGCCGTATCCCGTTCTGCTCCAGTTTCCCACTCCGCCCCAGTGTCCTCTAGTACCAATAATAATAATAATGATACTAAGAATAATAAACATATTTTGATTTTTTTCATCGGATTAAAGGAATCTGTTTAAGTGACACCTTATGTGATAAAAAACATTATATTTGAATTTGGAATAAATAAATAAATAATAAAACTTTAAGATGTTTGATTAAAAAAATATATATATATGAACTTGATTGTTACAAAATATATTTATTTGTATATAGGTGTATAATTATAGTGATATTTAAAAAGATTACTAGATATGCAGGTATAAATGGAACTTTAGAACAAGAACTGTAATATAGATTCTAAAAATTATTTGTAAAGGATATTTATTTTAAATATAACATAAACAAGTCACGCTGTGAATGGAATTTACAGACTTAAAATTTTTACAAAAATTATATTTACTTAAAACGAAATTTAAATTGAAAAAGACAATATGTATCACATAGACTACCTTTTTTTATTAGTCACACGCTAATATAGTCACAAGTGAGTGAACAATAAATAAATAAATAAAAATAAATAATTAGAAGACTAACACTAGTTAAAAAAATCATAAAAAAATAGAACAGAAATGAAACCTACCTCAATCAGTCTTATATTAATGCAGAGGAAGATGCGTGATCTGAATCACAGGTACTTCCTTCCTATAACTTTCGAAGTCAAAGCTCTGGCGCTATCGACATCCAACGGTGGTACGTCTCGATCCGCAGTTTAGAATGTGGAAAAGACGGAAGAAAAAAAATACAAAAATAAATAAATAAATAAATAAAAATTCCAAAAAAAAAAAAAAAAAAAAAAAAAAGAAGAAGAAGAAGAAGAAGAAACCACCAATGTGCAAATTATAAAAGGAAGACCGACTAACATCAGTTAGAAAACGCAGATTAAATAAACTATAAAAGAAACTGAATTCATCCTGAACAATAAGCATAGATGCCAACATTTTAATTTATTCCCGAGTATTTTTAGCCCCGCCTTTATTTCATACCACTTATTTTTTAAAAGCAACTTTTTCTTATTTTACCGAAGTTATATATTGGAGAAAAAATTTCTATAAATAAAGTGGTGCCAAATAAAGGCGGGACTAAAAATACTCCGGAATAAATTAAAACATTGGCATTTATGTAATAAGGCTATAAAGCTATTTACTAGGCTTGCTATATCTTGCGTAGTAATTTCGCCAAGTGTAAATGAATTTCGATGAGGGAAAAAAAAAAAAAAAAAAAAACTTCAGCAAAGGAGAGGATATCTTATAATGCTGTTTATTGTTATTTTTCCCCTCTATCTTTGAAAACAATTATTACTAAATGTTACATTATAATATACATATGTGCCTTATAAAATGACAGATCTGATTTAAGTTAATTTAAAAACGTTATTAGTAAAAACAATAAAGTATTGTTTGGAAACACATTCAAATTTATTTCAGTTTTCAGTTATAATACGAAATGATTTTACATTATTTCTTTCCATACTCCGTATTATATTAGAATACATTGTACATGTATCTTTAATTTTTTTTTTTTTTTTTTTTTTTTTACAATTACTCAACAAATTAAAAAAAAAAAAAAAAAAAAAAAAAAACTTATCCACTTAAGAATAAAGCTTTTACAAATAATTATTAATTTTGGAGTAAGGGTATATTCTAAAATTTTAAACTTCCATAAAATTTAATAATAAAAACGAAACTTAATTTAAAGACTTAAAATTTCGCTGGCGAAAAATAAATTGTTTTATATATTCTCAAAAATATTCTTTAAAAACATGAAGAAAATAGATATTAAAGTACTGTTCATACAACAGAAATGTTTTGCTCATAGGATTAGTGTTGAAACAAGCGTTGTTTGCTGCTGCATGAATGCCTAATTAAGTGAAAGGAACGGGATGTATAAACGTATCGATATTTTTTGAAGATTTTCTAATATAAAGACGCGAATATTATTTTAATTTTTTTTTTTTTCATGAATCCCTATTTATTGCAATAAATTTAATTTTAATTAAAAATTGTGATATTACTAACAGAGGCTTAATGAAGCATTTTTTCGGAGCTATATTATACTGAACATACCTTAGGAAAAAATAATCCGTATGATTATAACAATATCAATGAAGAATGTTGCATACTCCTTTTTATCACAATACATGCATTTTTATTTTAATTAAAAATTATGATATTACTAACAGGATTGGCATATTGAAGCAGATTTTTTGCAACTATATTATGTTAGATATACCTTAGGAAAAAATAATCCACACGATTATGGCAATAACATTGATGAATATTACAAGATTAATTTATTGATTACTTTTCTTAAATGAGGAAAAATTGAAATTCAGAATATATTTTGCGTAATCTCGAATTAACCAATATAATTATTTTTTTCTCTATCTCTCTTTTATATAATATTGTTCAGTTTTTTAAACAATTTTACTGCAAAATAATTTTCCAGAATGTTTTTACCACCATTTCATGGAAAATGAAATCAGTTAAAATAATAATAATAATAATAATAATAATAAAGTTAAAAAGTAGAATGTCAATAGCTGAATAAAAGGTATGTTGTGATAGACTGCAGAAGATACATTGAATAATAATTAGTATATAATATTTTGTAGGAACTTCTCATATTTGTTTAAAAATAATAATTATTATTTCTATTATTATTTATTTTATTCATCTTATTTTTTAAATACTTTTAAAATATTGAGATATAAAATATATAGATTACAAGTTATTGTATTATGTATGACTTTACATTTTAGGTGTGAAATTAAAAATAAATTTCATTTCACCTTCTTAACGCGCAACATTTTCACTCGAAGACGCAGTAATTAAATTCCCAACTGTAAATCTCATCCCGGAGATTTTTAAACAAAACTTTTCTTTTAATCGGGGAAAAAAAAAAAAAAAACAAGATTTGAGCAAGATTCAATGTGGATTATTCAACAGTTATTACGTACGTATACATTCGAAATGCTTACATTTTGTTTAGATCATCTACGCATTTTAGACTTTTTTTATTTTTATTTATTTATTTATTTTTTTTTCATAAAAGGTGTGGGATACAATATTTTCTACAACGACTTTATTTATTATATACAAATTCTATATAAATAAAACAGAATGTTTGTCTGTATGTCCTTTATAAAATCGTAAACGGCTTGACCGATTTTGATCATTCTTTTTTTGTTTTTTTCCTTATAGGTCAGGGATGGTTTAGGAAAAACAAATTGAAAAAATTCGCCTCCCAAGGGGGGGTGGGGAACGGGGCAAAACGTGAAATCAAAAAATCCTTCATATCTCAAACAAAAAAACAGATATCCGTAAAATTTTTGCTTTAAAATATAGCTAATGTAAATGTCTAAAAAACAGTTTCTGGAATTTTCGAAATTAGGTCTCCAAGGGGGAGCGGGGGGGGAATTTCATATGCTTAAAACGCGATATCGCATAATCCTATATATCTCCTCCAAAGAAAAAAAAAAAAAAAAAAAAAAAAAAAAAAACAGATATACGTGAAATTTTTGCTATAAAATATAGCTAATACAAATATCTAAAAACCAATTTCTGGAATTTTAAAAATTCAGCACCCAGGTGGGGCAGCAGGGGCAAAAACAATTAGAAATACAGTTAGGCCTTTCAAAATTGGTACAGGTAGGTTTCAATAGCCTGCAAGTCGAATGGGGATATTTTCGAAAGTGTAAAGTTATTAGGAGGGGAGAGACGGGGGGGAATGGGGGGCCAAAAAAATAAAAATAGTGTTAGATCGTTCAAAATCGGTACACAAATGGTTTTCAATACTTAAAATCGAATGCGGATATTTTTGAATTTGTAAAATTATTAGGAGGGGCGGTAAGGGGTGGGGCGGTAAGGGGGGGCTATGGGCAAAGACAAATAGAAATGCAGTTAGGCCGTTCAAAATTGGTACAGATTGGTTTTAGAGGCCTGCAAGTCGCATGGGGATATTTTCGAAAGTGTAACGTTATTAGGAGGGACGGGAGGGGGGGGCGGATGGGCAAAAAAAAATAAAATAGAGTTAGGTCATTCAAAATTGGTACATAGAGGTTTTCGATACTTACAAATCGATTGCGGATATTTTCGAATTTTTAAAATTATTGGGAAGGGGGAGGAGAGTGGTGGGGCAAAAAAATAAAAATTGAGAATTCAGTAATTATATTGATTCATTTAAAAATAGGGTCTAGCGAAGCGGGCGAAGCCTGCTAGTATATATATATATATATATATATATATATATATATATAAGTAGAATTGCGTGTGCTCGCATAACAATTCCCTATAGTTTTAACATATGAAATTATTCCTACGGTAGATAATACTGCTATAAAATTCAAAAATTTAATCTATATAACAAAATGCAACCAATATCGTTGCTTTCTTTATTCTATTCTATTCCTTAAAACAACTTTTTAGATGCCACACGCACAACATAAACTTTAAATTTTACATCTATTTTTTAAGATTGCATTCGATCATGTTTTATATAAAAATTAAGTCATTAAATTCATTTGTTTACTTATTTTTATTTAATTTTGCACACGCATTTCTTATTTCCTAATTTAAAATTATTAAAAAAAAAAAACTTTTTCGATAGTGTTTATTTCGATACTGAAGATTATTAATTTTATTTTCTTTTTCTTTCAAAAAAAAAAAAAAAAAAAAAAAAAGGTTTTGGTGAAATTCTGACAAAAGCAAAATTTAATTTAGGACAGAGGACTATTAGTTTTTTTTTTTTTTTTTTTTTTTTTTTCAAATTGTAACATCTATTTCAAATTATTCAATTATATTTTCGATAAATTTTAGATTTTGATAAATG
This sequence comes from Salticus scenicus, assembly GCA_963930645.1. Taxonomy (NCBI): domain Eukaryota; kingdom Metazoa; phylum Arthropoda; class Arachnida; order Araneae; family Salticidae; genus Salticus; species Salticus scenicus. Next base: position 130,206,978 of record OZ005656.1, on the reverse strand, counting down.
TCCAACTATCGAAAAATGACACCGCAGAAATCCCAGATTGAGATTAATAGTCCTCAATCCTTATAAATAAAATAAAATTCTTTATTTGTTGTATTTTAAGTTTGTTCATAAATTGTGGTGGAAGTGTCATTTAAAGAAAAGGAATTACCTTGCGCGTAAAAAGTAAAATAAAATAAAAAATAAAATAAAGTGTAGTAAATGCATACACTGTAAAAAAAAATCAGGAACGTTCCTGGGAAATTTAGGGCAGCTAATGTGCCTAATTTTTACCAGTAACCTTCCTGGAATTAACCAGAAACCTTTCTGAAAAATTCAGAAACACTCCCTCTAAAAGTCAGTAACATTCCTGGAATTACCGAGGAACCTTTCTGAAAAATTCAAAAACCTTCCCTCTAAAAGTCAGTAACATTCCTGGAATTAACGAGGAACCTTACTGAAAAATTCAGAAACCTTCCTTCTAAAAGTCAGTAAAATTCCTGGAATTAACCAGGAACCTTACTGAAAAATTCAGAAACATTCCCTCTAAAAGTTAGTAACCTCCCTGGAATTAAAAAGGAACCTTTCTGAAAAATTCAGAAACTTTCCCACAAAATATCAGAAACCTTCCTGGAATTAACCAGGCACCTTTCTGAAAAATTCAGAAACGTTTCCACTAAAAGTCAGTAACCTTCCTTTAATAAACCCGGAACTTTTCTGAAGAATACATAAATCTTTTTCACTTAAAGTCAGTAACATTCCTGGTAAAAAAGCAGGATGACTATATATTTCAGAGATGTACCTGAAGAACCATTTTGATTTTGACCAATACATAGTTCACAATTTAGTTAGCTTAAAAGTTTTGCAAGGTAATTTTTTTTTTTTTAATTTCACAAACGTTTTAAAATATAACACACACACACACACATATAGTTCATAAAGGCAATATTTATCTTAAAATTTTGTACAGACTAGTTTGATGGTAAAATTAAATATGTTTAACTATTATCGTATTTTTTTTTCCCTTATAGAATAGATATTTAAAAAAAAGAAACTTAATATACGTTGTTCTGTATTAAAATTGTTATCAAGTCAAATATTTTGAAAATTCATTAAATATATTAAAATTCTGAAAGAACATGCTAGTTTTTCAGCCTCTCCCCATGTGACAAGACAAAATTAGGTTGTGGGACACCCTTCGCCATGGCAGAAAATGGTTGCCCCTTCTTTACTGTGACTGAAAAATATTGTGTACTCCCTCTCAGAAGGCTTATAATATTTTACCACTCCCCCCTCTACAAACAGATCGAAATCCATAACAACATTTGGGATTATAAAGAAATATAATTTTGTTATCTATGTAATGATCGCCGAATGTAAATGTTGTACATTTTTGCTTTAATTTTTTTACAGAAAATCAGTGCTTGTATATGACAGGTGTTGGGAATACAAAGGTGAAGACATTGTTTTTAGAAAACAAGATTAAAATAATTAACAATCAAACATTCCTTAATACTCAATTCAAAAGAGTATGATGAACATTTTGGTGTTTCTGTAATTATAGAAAAAATCATTTGTATTCCCAATACCTTGAAACTATAATACACTCTAAGATAAAAAGCCACTCTAGAAACATTAACAGAATATGAATTAAAATTTTTTCCTTTTAACATTTTTTTTTAATATGTAAAAAATTTAACACCATTTTCTCTAAAAGTTTTAACTTTACTCAGCTTTTGCCTGAATTAGATAACAGTATAAGAAACTATTTGATCCTTAAAAGTGCTTTTAACCCCATTTATTTTTAATACTCAAATGAGTTTAAAGCTAAGTCTTCCAGTGCATAATAACACACTTTCAGTTTTTTTTCAACATTCAGACCGATTCATTACCAATATATTTATATATATATATATATATATATATATATATATATATATATTTTAGGTGGGGAGGGGGGGTGTTATTGAGAAATTATCACATTTTAAAAATCAAAAATTTTGCATTTTTAAAATGATACATTAAAATTTCAATAATTTGTATGATATGCAAAATTGTTAACAGTTTTGTAAAATTTGTTGTAATGATTTGACTAGAAATGCCGTTAAGTTGATGGCAGAAAAAAAAAAAAAAAAAAAAAAAAAAAGAAAAAAAAAATCATATCCTTTAGATACACCAATATCAATTGTATATCAATTGTAAACATTAATAAAATACATTAAAAAAAAAAAAAAAAAAAAAAAAAAAAAAGATTTTAAAGGAGAAAGTAGTAACATTAAATCAAGTTCTTTCCAAAACAAAAGAATTCTCTCTCGAACTGTGTAATGTAGTTATTGAAAAAAGTAATGATATTTGTCAGATAAGGCATGAGTAACAAAATGTTAAACAAGTGTTTATTTTGTAACCTATTTCAGTACAAAGTAGCATATAAAATTTCCTTAATTGGTATGGGGAAAATCTCAAAATTCTACTATGTTTTGGAAGAAGCTGCAAGTGTTTTCAGGAAGCCATCACTTTTTTTTTTTTTTTTTTTTTTTTTTTTTAAATCAACACTAATAAAAAAAATATCATTAACACAAAATTTTTAATGTGTTAAGGTGGTTCTGGAAGTATACATGCCTAAGTAGATATTTATTTTTAAATGTTATAGATTTTTAGGGCTTTGACACACATTTGGCATACAGTTTTTTCTTTTTTGATAGAACAAATTCTTGTCGGGGGGGGGGGGAGGGGGGGAGACAAACTATTAACGCCTAGGGTTGCATTTTTGCAACACTTAAAATGTTCAAAATTTATTATAACTAATAACAGTAGTTTTATTGAAAATTTTTGTTACAGAATAATTTTTAAAGTTGTATTTGAATAGGAATTATCCCAGTAAATAATGATGAATAGGCTACTTTTGTACACATCCCTGATTTCATTTAGTTACTATATGTACCCAATTGTCAGATTACATCATAATGGCTTGAAATATGGGTTAAAAAAAGAAAAAAAAAAACTTAATTCGAGTGATGATTTAGTGAAACTTTATTCCACTTAGTTAGGATATTAAGATACAAAAAAAAAACATTCAAATAATTTTTATTTACAGTTTCAAATAGATAATATGAGCAAGATACCAACATTATTCAGAGCAAAATGCCTATCATCAAATTTATTCATACAATCTTCTTTACAATGATACATGTGTTTATTTTACATACTTGCCAACAAAAATCACAAAAAACATCCAGTTTAAAAAATACGATATACAAATATATAAAATAAGTGGATTATATATAAAAATACTGCCAACTCAATAACCTTTTTAAAATAATAATCCAATAAAAAATTACCATAGAGGTTCAATTAGGCAAGAAAATACAATAAAATTAAATACATTCAATTATGTTTTGAACGATATACGAAGATATCAAAATAATGGAATATGCATAAAATATTGCTCATTCTGTAATAAACCAATCACGCACTGATTCATTTTCAGTAAAGCAGCTTCTCTAGCATATTATCCAACAGTTGTTAATGTAAAACTCAAAGCACATGCAACACAAGAGAAAAAAATTACGAACGATACGAAGCCAAGATGGCGATCCACCGATATCAAAGATGTTGCCACGCAAAAGAAACACGTACTTACTGAATTCAGGAAATTTTTCGCCCGAAAACTTATTTTTCCCAGGAATCTGTGGTTGAGTTTGTGGTTGGGTTTTACGTCGCACTAATGCTGCGCAGATGGGAAATTGGCGACGGTCTGGGACACACACTTAGAGGTGCTCCGGAGACATGCCATCACAATTTTGATCCTCCACGGAAGGGATGGCTCTCCCGCTTCGGTGACGCCCAGAGTCCCAGGAATCTGAAAATAATCTGTGAAAACCAGGGACGTTGCTTGAAATAATGCGTAACCTTACGGAATTTTCTTACAGTGTAGCAGTGTTAGTTAAAAAATATAGATAACAAATTATAACGATTTTAAATAAATTTTAGAGTACACCTTGCACTACAAAACTGACGATTGTGATTGGAGGAAAATAAAATAAAGTAAATGTATAGTAGTATTAGTTAAATAATATAGATAACAAATTATAACTATTTAAAATTAATTTTAGAGTACACCTTGCACTACAAAACTGACGATGGTGATTGGATGCAACAGAAAATTGGAAATGAAGAAGATCATTTTAACCTTGAAGGTTTGCGCTGCGGAACAAGATATCATTTGCATATGACGGCTTCAAACAGTTTAGGTACTGGAGAGCCTAGTCCACCAGTATCAGCGAGGACGCAAGGAGCAGGTAAAATTTTTATTTACAAAATTTATATTTGATAAGTTTTACTTAAAATTTTAAATAAAGTTTAAAAACTCTCACGTCTCATTTAATCAAATTAAACTTCAAACGACATATAAAATAGAATTGTTTATTAAATTAAAAACCATCTTGTATCTCAATGTTTTTAACTACAAAACGAGTTTCTATATTAAATATATTTTTAAATTTATTTATATAATATATGTATCAAGTTAAACACTTTTACAAAATGAAAAAAAAAAAAAAAAAAAAAAAAATGCTAACACAAAAAGTAATATATATATATATATAATTACTATTATTGATATTATTATTATTTTTCTTATTATTCAAATGAATTAAAATTATAGTATTGTTTTTAAATTATGTTAAAGTAATTTTATTAAACATATTTTACCAACCCTTAATACTTTTACACATTTGTTTATTTATTTACTAGATAGCTTTACGCGCTTCGCCAGGCAATATTTAAATTAGTGGACAAAATCGCATATGTTTGATAATAATCTACGTTAAAGTTCCCGATTTGTTCGGTAGAGCGGTTTTCTGCTCGCAATGTAAGGAGCCCGGTTCCCCATTGCCTTTGACAGCAACTTAACCGCTTCTTACTTCCCCTTTCTCTGCGGATAAGTTCGAAGTTTTACGAAATCCCGCAGATCCCATAGATTTTCCAAGGCAAATTTAGCGCTAACAGGGGGGCTCTCAAATATGCCCCCCCCCCCAAAAAAAAAAAAAAAAAAAACGAAAATGAAAATCACAAAGAAAAAACGAAAATGTGTTTTTGGAAATATCTAAAAGAAGACACACGGCTGTTTTCAATAACTTTGTACCAGTTTTAGTAGTTCTCTAATCAGAAATCTAGAATTTCTGAAATTTCCCTCCGATATACGATTTCCCCCCTCCCTTCTGAAAGAATCAAGAATTCCAAAATTGCACTTATTGGTTCATTTATACTCCTCATATTGGTCTAGTCTCCTCATGTGCAATTTCTTCACCATGAAGTAATTTGGGGCCGAGTTATACTTACAAACTTTTTTTTCTTCCTGCCCCCTGGGGGAAAGGGGGGATTCAACAAATCCCATTACTTTAGGGGTTGGATACATATAAAAAATCCAAGCACCAAACTTTATGACCGCAGCTCTCATAAATTTTCCAGGACAAATTTAGCGCTAAAAGGGGTGTCTAGAATTCACCCTTCGTAACACATACTCCCCTCATTCAAAATAATAATAATAATAATCATAATAAACTTGTCTTGGAAGTATTCTAAAGAAGACGCATGGCTGTTTTTAACACCTTTGTTCTATTTTTGGTAGTGTTTTTTTCAAAAATCCGGAATTTGCAAAATTTCCCGCCAAAAATCGATTTATCCCATCCCTCCTCTATAAAATGAAAATTTCCTAAATCGCAGATATTTTTTTTATTTGTACTCATATGTAGCCTCCTCATGTGCAATTTCTGCACTGTGAAGTAATTTGGAGCCGAGTTAAGCTTATTAAAGTGTTTTTAACCTTCTGCGATAAATTCCATCACTTCAGGTGGATTCATATAAACAATCCAAGAACCAAAATTTGTGACCGCAGCTCCCATAGATTTCTCAGGACAAAAATAGCGCATAAAAGTGTGTCTCGATTTTGAACCCTCGTACCCCCCCCCCCCCCCCATTAAAAAAAAAAAAATAAAAAAATGTGTTTTTGGAAATATTCTAAAGAAGTTGCATAGCGTTTTTCAACTTCTTTGTTCCACATTTGATAGAGACCTACTCGAAAATCCAAAATTAGCAAAATTTCCCTCCAAAAATCGTTTTTCCCCTCCTTCCCTTTAAAAATCGAAAATTCCTAAATCGCAGATAATGTTTTATTTGTACTAATCTACTCTTCACATGTGAAATTTCTTTACCGCGAAGTCATTTGGAGCCGAGTTAAGCTTACAAACGTGTTTTTGACATTTACCCCACCCCACCCAGGGGGAACGGAGGGGAATCTCAAAAAAGTTGATTGATATAATTTTAAGTTGGGTAAAGATCTAAATTCCTGCCAAGCGCCGTGAATTCTGTCTAGCCGTTTTCTCGTGATACCAGGGCAAAAATAGCGTTACAGATATACAGACAAGATGGCACATACACACAAGTAAAATTTTCCAAAGTCATTTTTGGCTTTTATGGTGTGTGAAACGTAAAGATATCAGTTTACAGACAAAAGTCTGATTTTATTAATATAGATTTACAACGTTTTAAGTGAATCATAATTGTATTTTTCTGAATTAAAAATTTATAAGTTTTGAGCAATCAGTTTTTATTTTCTTTTTAAATCTTTATAGTATTAGTTTAACTAAATTTTTCTTTCTGTATTTATCTCTAGCGCCCATGTCTCCATCAGAATCGTCATTCGTTATCCCAAACAAAACATCTGTGACATTAATTTTGTCGACTTGGCAAAGCGGAGGATGTCCTATTCGACATTTTGTCGTTAAATATCGCCCGAAATATGAGAATCAATGGATAACGGTTACTGAGAATCTGGACATGCCGAAAGATGTTTTTGTCCTCCGACACCTAGAACCGGAGAAGGAATATGTTGTCATGGTAACAGCTCACAGTGATGCTGGACTCACACAAGGAGAATATTCATTCCGGACGCTGCCTTCATACATCATAGGTACAAATTTCTAGCGTCAGCTGATATAGACAACATATAATTATACGTAATGACAATTTTATCTCTTAGTGTAAAAGCTTACAGTGACAGTATATCATTGTGCTTGAAATAATGTATTGCGCAATGTTCATTAATTAAGAATATTTTTAATGAGTTATCATATATATATATATTATAACATCAATTGATAAATGCATTACGCGTTTTAACTATATAGAAGAATGTTTTGTATAAAAGTTAAATATTTCTTACAAAATATTTTTTGTTGAAAACTTGTTTCATAATATTGTGTTTGCGTGTAAATTAATTTCTATATTAAAGGAAATTTTTAAATTATTTAATAAAAACTGATCCTTAAATTGTAAATTTCGTAAAAAAAAAAAAAAAAAAAAAAAAAAAAGGAAGTCCTAGGAAAAATATAAATTAGATTTACTTGATTAAAATACAATGTTACTAAATACTTTAAAGTATTTAAAAGGGAATAATATATTATATAAGCATCATTCATATGTGGAAACTTTTAAAAGTTTTTGTAAATTTTTTATAGTAATAATTGTAAACACTTTTTTTATTTTTCATTTTTCATTTTATATTGATTAAACAACAGAATGTTTCTATACTATTAAAATGAATTATTCTTGTTGGGTTTAAAATTGCTCGCTGATATATATTGATTTTATTTTATGTAATTTATTTAAAGTTTTAAAAAATATTTTATGTACTATCATTTTTAAATATTATAATGAATGTAGTAGATGCAACCAGATGAAACAGTAGTAATCTCTGCTATAAAGCAGTGCAAATGTAAATAATAATAATAATAACAAGGCTACAAATGACTTTTTAATTTAATATACATACAATTATACAATTAAAGGAAGTGCATCATAAGCATCTTTATACATACGGTCGTGCTGTATTTATTTATGTACTTTTTCTACACATGTACAAATAATGTAAATTATTATATGTATGATATAAATGTGCATGGCATGCTGTTATTTGGAGTATATGAAACATTTAAAAAAAATATATTAGAGTATATGAAACTTTTTTTTTTTTTAAATAAAATTTTTAATTTTTTTTTTTTTTTTTTTTTTTTTTTTTTCATGTGTTACTATTTATTTCATTTTAGTTTAATTTGAAATACACAAGTTATTCTATTCTATACAAAATAGAAAAAGTATCGGCTTGAAATCAATTATAAATAACACAGAAAGCTTACAAATAGGGCACATATTTGAATTTGAATTTTTATGTAATGTTTATAATATTCCCTGTATAAAACGTTTAATATTCCTGTTATATTTTAAGAAAAATATTTTGAAATAATGGAAGTAGAGATGTTGATAAACGCATTAGGAATTTTCAAAAAGTTTAGCGCACGATTATTTCACAAACTATTCTTCTTCAATTCAAAATATATTCCATATTCAGTGTTATGCTCAATTACATTATTAAGAATAAAAATATACGCATATACACACTTAAATTAAAAAAAAAAAAAAAAATCCAATAATGCTTATATATGTATATATATAAGTAGTTCATCAAAAATTATATTTGAAAGTAATAACAATAAAAAAAAAAAGTATTTTGATACATTGGCTACAAGTTCCCCAGATATCAAAGTAAGATTTATAGATTATTCATAACTGTTATAGATAAAATTATGAGAAAATTGCTTTGCAATGTTCTTTTGTGATAATGAAGGGCAGGAAAAAGATAATTATTTCGAGGAATAATAAAGTCTTATTTACGCTTTACTAATTTTATGAATATTTGTAAATTTTGGGTGAAACCTGCCGAAATGTAAAAATAAAATGAAGAAATAAAAGTATTCAAGGAAATTCCCAAAAAATAACATTTTATTATTATTTAAATTAAAAATACATCGAATTTTGTTTAATAAACTAATATAAAAACGAAAGTGAAAAACAAACTTGCTTGTATGCAGCATTAAAGTAATTTTACATTTTGAAACAGAATTAACATACACATTTATTAACACGCACCTAAACAATTCTAGCATAAACGAAAAATGAATAATGCATCTAATAATTTATAGATTTAACAATATATATATATATATATATATATATATATATAGAGAGAGAGAGAGAGAGAGAGAGAGAGCACCGTGATTTTTTTTTCTTTAATTTAGATTTATTATTATTATTTTTTAAATAAGTATAGTTGGAAATGTTGAAAAATAAATTAGCAAAAGTTCTATAAAGTGCATATGATACATTTTACCGATAAGATCGAGTGTGTTATGTTTTTAATTTGCAGATCCCACTTCATCACCAGCATTTGGAAAAAGAGAAACTGACTTACCATTTTACAAGAATGTTTCTTTAGTTATTCCCATTGTTGTTTCTGCTTTGGTATTCATCATAGTATTATTCATGGTCGTAATTTGCCTAAGGAAACATTCAGATGAGTCCAGCGACAGATTGGGTAAAGTATTGTTTTAATAGATTTACTAACAAATATTTATATTTTAAAAATTTGAAAAGGTAGTAATTTTTATTTCACGTTTTATATTTAAAAGCTATCGTCACACATTAGCAAAAATATTTCTTGCTATATTTTCCCCCTGTATTTTTTGAAATTTTAAAGAACTTTTTAAACATAATACTTTGTTTAATGAAGGTATAACTTACTTTAAATGTCTTATTATTCTAAAATTTAAATATATAGTGACACTTCTAATCATCAGTTTGTCCTGTATACAGTAAAATGATTAAAATTCGATTTCAGCAAATGTTCATAGATAAATCTTTACTAAAATGCTAACGACGTCTTTCTTTTTTCTTCTTTGTTTCTTTCTATTTTTTTTTTTTTTTTTTTTATTAATTATTTATGTACTTATTTATTGTTACAAAGCTTTTAAGCTGCGTCCTATACGAAAAAATAAAATAAATAAATAAATAAAAATAAAAATAAAATAAAATAAATAAAGAAATAAAATTTTGTTTCTTGTTGCATGTATGTGTGTGTTTATTTATTTATTTTTTATGGTGATGTTAATATTTTCTAATTATTGAGACATAAATATTCAGTTATTATTTTTACTAATTAACCAAAAGTGAAAGGCATTGTTGTATACAGTTTTGAATAATTTGGTTATATTAATTATGTAATTGTTTAATTAAAAAATGGGCATTTCTCTTAATTGTTTAATTATTTTATTTCAATAAAATCTTTTTGTAAAAATATAGAACCGACTCCAAAAAGCAACTGCTAATCAGACAACTAAAAAAAAAAAAAAAAAAAAAAAAAAAAAAAAAAAAGGTATGAAATGAAACTGTAAATTGTGCCTAAAAGTATACAATAACTTCCTTCGCCAAACAACCTATAACACTACAATTAATCATAACTTTTGAAGTCGGCGCAAAATAAAATAAAATTTAATTAGTTTTTAAAGTTTTTTCTTTTTAGATCGGTAGCAACAAATGCTGTTGTCTCGAATGATCCATTTTCACGTTTCCTTTATTATTTTATCACTGTATACAATTGGCCCATTAGTAGCATCTGCATAGAACAGTGAACATTCTTCACAATGCGGTACTTATGTTTCTACGAATTTAGAGTTTCCTTTGCAAATTTGGTATAACTTTGATAATTATCATTCTTGGTAGCTTTTGGATTTGGCGATCAAAACGTAATGCAAAAATATACAAGCAAGATGTATATTTCCATAATATATATTGTACGAAGTATTGTTTCATATTCTTGATTGCTCTCTTAATATACCTTATCAAAATAATCACGATATCCGAAAGAAATTAAATATGTTTCCCGGATAATTTTTCGATTTTTGTTTCACCAAGGACGTCAGATACCAGCATCTTCGCCTACTTTTGCTGCTTACGAAATCTTATTTGTTTTCTTGAATCAAAGTAATTTTCGGCTGCGTTCTGCAGGTGACAATGTGAGATGTGTATTTTGAATAGGATTTGCCTTATAAAAGACCATTTTGTATCATTTCAACCCGAAAAATAGGTTTAATTATGCGTCATATTTTTAAATCTGTCATTTAATTTCCATATCAAATATAGTTCACCTTTTTTTTTTTTTTTTTTTTTTCAGTAAGACTGCAGTTATGGTAATAATCACCCATGATTTTTTTTTAATATATATATATATATATATATATATATATATATATATATATATATATATATATATATATATAGATATATACATAGCCTCCTAAACTAGATGCCTGTCGCGTGGCTCGGAAACTTGGTAATGGATAAAGCGGTATACAGAGCCACCTGGTACAGATTGAGCGACTTTTTTATTCAACTGCCACCAATAATTTTAAGAAGTGATATATGATATATATAATTGACGTTTCTTCAATTCTATTTGCTTTTTATGTATATCATGCCCCACTTTAAAAAATTTTTGGTGGTTGTTGAATAAAAAAGTTGCGCAATCTGTACCAGGTGGCGCTGTTTACCGTTTAACTGTTGCCAAGTTTCCGAGCCAAGCGACAGGCATCTAGTTTAGGAGGCTATGATACATATATGAAAGAGCATCGTTTCCCCACTCTCCCTCTTCCTTCACTCCCCGAAGTATTAATTTTGATTATTAGTGTTTTTCAAAGGAAAGTTTAAAATTATCAATACCATATAAATGAAGAATTGAACCATGTATCTGCGATAATTTTAAAGAAAGTTTTGGAGATTTATTTTTTATTTATTTTTTTATTTTTTTAAAGTAGAAATATGACTTTCTTTCGACATTTATTTTTTTTATAAAATCAACTAATTTGTTAAAAAGTAAAACTTTAAAATACGTTAAAAAAAAAAAAAAAAAAAAAAAAAAAAAACTTAAAAAAAGACATATTTAATTACAATTACATAAATAATTTATTCATTTACATTTTAAAGAATAACATAAATCATTTTTCAAAGTTTTTATCCCTTCTTGTCAGGGAATCACCAAGGACTTATTCAAGTCATAGTTCGACAACAAGTGCAGTAACACGTTCATTATATTTATATATCACGAGTAAAAATACACGACAGTTACGGTCAAGCTTGATAAGTCAGTCCGAAATCACAAATTGTAGTGATTTAGTTGGAGCTTTGCTGGGTCAACATGGAGCAACTTGAAGTCTGGAAAAGTGTTTTAAAGTGTTTTAAAGTGTTTTAAAGTTTTTTTTTTTTTTTTTTTTTTTTTTTTTTAAAATAACAAATTAGTTGTTTTTACAATGACACACGTGTTTATTAAAATGTCTCTATTTGAGATGTGGTTTCCCTTTTTTTTTTTTTTTTTTTCTGGGGTGAAAATCTTTCACTATGGCAAATAATTTTGTTAAGAATTAAGAATTAATATTAATAAATAATTCCCACTTCGTGATTTTATATTGGGAAATATATGATAAACTTTTAGTAATGCACATAACATACTAGATTTATTATTATTATTTTTTTTAAATTAATCCGTAAGACACAAAATGCAACTGCGTAACTGCGACTAGTTATTGTAACTTTATGAATAACTTCCTTAGTAAAGTATTTCATTAACGTAGATGTGGAATGCTTCTAAAAGTTTTTTGTTTGTCGTATTAAACAGTTTTTTTTTTTTTTTTTTTTTTTTTTTGTGTGTCATTATATATCGTCTAAAAACAAAGTTTTCCTGCGCAAAGTGTCGAATTAATATTTTAATAATTACAGCGCGTACAACTGGGATAATTTTATAGAGAGTACATTCATTATTTTTATTCACGTACAAAGCTTAAAAAAATTAAATACAATTCTTTAAAATCATATATCCCTGTCTGCCAGCCATTGGAAAATATTTCCATTGCACCAATGATTTTTCAATGGTCTGAAATGCATTTCCCCCCAAATTTCTACGTTTGGCAACATTGAGTTACATCTTCTATGCATGCTAAACGATGCACTATAATTCCATTACTCTATGTATGAGTTAATAAAAACATAACGCATCAGTTAAAGCTAGACGTTTCCAAATGGTTAATTTTACGATAAATTGCATTAGTTTAGATAAATTTTATTATTATTTATCTTCTTAAAAATAATATTCATAAAGAATTAAATTAAATTATAATAAATAGTATTGTATTAGCAAAAAACAGAGAGAAAAACATAAATCTTGGCTACTTTTTTAATGCAAAATTAAGAAATAAATAAAGTCTCATATAAATGTAATGTATTTCATTTCTCTCTCAGCAAGCATTATTCTTTTCTCCCAGTTTTTGTTTTTTCCCTTATTGCTTCTAGTACATTTATTACTTCTCTACACATAATTCAATTTAAAAAAATGATTTGATTTAATTTAATGTATTTCCTTTTAGATGATGAGAATCGGAAAGATTCTTTGGTAATGAGCAGCCTAAACAAACAAATGAATTTTAAAGCACAACCATCACATTATTCTTGTCCTGGAGGTCAGTATATATTCATTTTTAAATATATTGCTTTCTATCTTCTTTCTTTATTTATTTTAAGATTTCCATTTAAATAATTTTATTTCTAATGTAAAAGTTCTTATATATGTATATATATATATATATATATATATTATAAGTGTAAAGCTAGATTCATAATATCTTCCATGACTTTTAACTTAATTAAATATTCCTCTTTTACAAATTTGTAATTTTCAGATCAAATAACGTTAGCTCGCAAAATATGAAATGTCCCCCCAAGGTTATTCATAAAATTTTCCATTATTATTATTATTATTATTATTATATTTAATTTTTATCATTTATTTTCAAACAAATTTAGCAATATCGAGCTACAAACTTATTATAACTAATTTCAGCCAATTTTTCATTTTTCCAAGATTGGTTAAGCATTCGCAATTTTTTTTTTTTTTTTAAAGGAATGACACGCCTATATATTTTTGTAACTATAACAATAATATTACTATTAATATTAATGATACTAAAATATGCTTTATTATCTAACATAACTTGGGAGAATGATAGCTGGCAAATTTTAAAACACCAGTGCATAATTTTCTGAAATAATTAAAAAAATAACATTTTAATTAATTTTAAAATATCTTTATGAAATATCAAATTTTTCAGAACTGAATACAAAGTAACAGAAGCTACAGTGTAACTTGCTGACAGACGCATAGACAAAAAGTTCAAATTCATAACATCCCCCCTCTTTTCTTTTTTTCTTTCTTCCTTTCTTTTTTTTTTTTTTTTTTTTTTTTTTTTTGTGTGTGTGTGGTTGGGGGTTAATAAAATACAGAAAATTGGCAACCTAAAAGAGAACTGGTATTTTAAAAATACAGCTTCGTATTATTGAATATATCATTTACTTTTTATAAAAAGAAGATATTTAATTATGAAACATAAAAGGAATTCTTTTTTTTTTTTTTTTTTTCATTCTTAATTGATGAAAAAAATCTGGATGTTATACATTTGAAACCTATGCCTATCGTCGTTTCTATTTATTAAAATTTTACAGTTAGCAATCTTTAAATTCCAAAATCATATTGCGAGCTGGCAGTCTTCCGTTTAGAAAATCAAGTTAAATAAAATGTAAAAGCTGGTAATCTTCCAACTACGTGTTTTATTTTTATTTTTATTTCCTTATTGAAGCTTTGTACACAATGCGCTTACAAAAAAAAAAAAAAAAAAAAAAAAAAAAAAAAACTTTTAGCTTTAAACTGATTTTATTAAAAGTTAAAAATTGGCTATAAATAATGATTCTAAAAGTACAGCCCAGGTACTTTATAAATTTGCTTGAAAAATTAGAAATTTTATTGAGATTTTTAAAAATTACTTAAAACGAGATTTTTTTCCCCAGGTTACTTTTCATTGATATTTTAACATTTGCGAGATATCTATCTCGCATTTTCCAAATCATGTTACATGATGAGTCACATTTTATTTATTTATTCATATATTTATTAATCTTAAGAATATTCTTTTTCTTGAAAAATCGCAATTTTTTTAAACGATTTTGATAAAACTTAAATGTTGGTTAAAAAAAGACAATTATATATATTGGGCCAAAAATTTATAAATTTGGTTGGAAAGTAGAAGATTTCATGAAAATAATAATAATAATAATAATAATAATAATAATAACATTCAAAAATATTATGGGCAGTTAAACGTTGCCATTTTTAGGTTTTTGAGCGTTATAATTTGCCATTATATAATTCGTATTTTTTAAACTAAAAACTACATATTATGATTTTGATTTAGGTTTTTAAAAAGAAATCGTAATTTATTATTATAAATGCGAAAAACAATTACAATTGTATAGAAAATAATTAATAAAACAGAAGCTTGAATAATATAATTTAAATAAATATAATTTTCAATAAATGTATTTTTTTTCTAATCTATAAAAATGTGCTTAATAATTTTTAGTTGTTTAATACGCTCAAAGCAATTAAATCGAAACAAAAACCAGGCAATCATTTAGTTTTTTATGCAGGAGATTTTGTGTATTATGTAGCAAGTTATTTTTAATAATGAAAATATAAATTTTAATAGGTCTGGTAAAATTTATTAAAAGGAGTGACAGAAAATTTGATGATATATGAATTATTTTGAACATTTTGATGCTTTATTACATAAATTACCCTACTACCGTAATTAATGGAGTATTATATTCGGTCTGAAAATTCGATATCCACTTTTCACCTGATTTACACGTTTTAAGGTTAAATCCAAAAAAGGAGTGTTTGGCAATTAGTCAGTGTGTGTGTGAGTATGCATGTAGGGGAGAGTTGTCTAAAACGGGGACGGCGGGTCAAATGGGGACGTTCAGTTTCTCATTGATTAGTGCTGTCCTGTTTGAATCCAATAGTCTACGATATTTCTAATTCGTCTATAAGCAAGTTTGAATCTAGTTGTTGACATATTTTACCGGATGTGTTATTTTCTACAAAGTTTTCAAATTTTTGAAATTTTCATTTCGATTGTGGCCGTACACTGTATTGTATCTTATCAAGTGACCTTTGAATGTTCGATTTTGGTAAGTACGTTATCCATTCGTCTGGATTTAACATACATTTTCGCACATTGCTTTATAGTTTTGTCTGACACGTGTGTGAAGAGACGCCACGTTTTTAGCACACGTCATGGTCGGCTCAAACGGGGACATTGACGGTTGTCCAAAACGGGGACGTTGAACCCCAGAATGTTCAGATTTTAACACTTCGCCTAAAATAATAATGCATCTACCACAGGAAACGGAACGTTTGCAAAAAAGAGTGAATGGCGAAAGGAGAGGTAAAACTGTCATAATCACTTCATCACCTTACAAAGCAGAATTGGAAGCTGTGGAACAGGAGAAAAATGCAAAGCAAAATAAACAGAAAAGGAAATTGGTCAAGAAACCCACTGAACCTAATTCTAGCTATCAAAAAGCTAAAAAGAGAAGAAAAAAAAATGCAAGACCCAATGTTTTCATCTGATGAAGAACAGAATAGCGAGAACGCTTGCATTTTTTGTAATGAACTTTACATTAACTCGAAAGACAAAGAGGTCTGGATTCAATGTAGCAACTGTCGAGGTTGGGCACATGAAGCCTATATTCAAGTGTTTAAGAAAGCGATATCAATTCCACATGTGACTTTTGTGTTTGATTATTTTTGTGTCATACTAGTAATTGTTGAAAAAGATAACCAAAATACTTTATCTGAATTTTGATTTTGCATAATCTTCCCCTTTTCTTTGTAATCCAAGTTTTTCTAATAAGGAGGTTTATTAAGTCCTAATTCGCATTAAGACTTGAATTTACGCTATTTCTTATGAGTACCCCATTTTACCCAACCGGCTGTCCAAAACGGGGACTTTGCACATTTTTCAGAAAAATGTTTTTTCTGCCTATACTAAAGATATTTTTTAAAAAATAACTTTGCCATCTGATAGTCTAAGACATGCTCTAATCAGGAAGTGCTTTGCCGAATTTTCTTTATTTATAGATTTTCTTTTGTGGACAGAGATATGTTAGCGTCCCCGTTTTGGACAACTTTCCCCTATGTGAGAATCTTCTGACTATTATATGTCCAAAACTAATGAAGATAGAAATGCGAAACATCATAATTGAGACAGGTCTGGTGTACGGATGAAACTCCGAATTTTGATGAAAATTGGAAAGCCTGAAGTGGGACATTGGAAATGCGCAGCGAAAAACGGAAATGGGACCGTAAGTCTGTATCTCAAAAACGGCTCTAACGATTTTCTTCAAAGTTTCTATATAAGCACTTTATTAGGTGTGTTTTCAAATGATATAGCTGATTAGTTCAGGAAAGTTGATTGGCGTCCTGTAAAAATAGCTCAATTTCAGGTGTCGTAAGTGCGCTTCTTTAAAAACGGTTGTACGGATTTTTCTGATAATCGCCATATTGACTCACTTTTAAATATCCTTTTAAATACAATTATTGTTTTTAGGTCAGTAACTGAGTATGCCAAGTTTTGGTAGAAGTTTTTATCTCAAAAACAGCTCCTACGATTTTCTTGAAAATGATGTATAAACCCTTTTTATATATCCTTTCTCATATATTAAGTGATTATTACGGGGAGATTAACAACCCTGGTTAGGTAGGTCAGTTTTAAATCTCGGAAATTGGTGTTTTAAAAAATAACTCTACCGATATTTTTACTTTCCGAACACAATAGTGAGGAAAGTATTGTAATCGTGTCAAAAATCCGAATTCGAGATTTTGATGTTTCTATACGTTTCGAGGTCCCCTGAGCCCGTTTTCACTATTTTTACAATGATGTATGTATGTGTGTGTGTATGTGTGTATGTATGTATGTATGTGTGCATGTCTGTGAGTGAACACGCTAGAGTCTAAACGCTTTATT
This sequence comes from Salticus scenicus, assembly GCA_963930645.1. Lineage (NCBI taxonomy): Eukaryota > Metazoa > Arthropoda > Arachnida > Araneae > Salticidae > Salticus > Salticus scenicus. The sequence goes on along the minus strand of OZ005656.1, from coordinate 130,189,201 downwards.
CGAATAAGCTGAAAGATGGTGCGTATATTGTAAGTCACCAATAGTACGAACCCTATAGATTTTGTTGAATCTAGCACTTATAGTTTTTTTTTACAGGGTCACAAAGAAAAATTATTTATCATTATGGTCTAAGGGACCAAAATCTGAAAAGTGCGATAGCATCTAAACGCCTTCTTCAATTGAGCAAAAAATTTATACGCATATTATAGGTCACAGTTACTCAATCTGTATAGATTTTGGAGAATCTGGCACTTACAGTTTTTTTTTTTTTTTTTTTACAGGGGCACAAAGAAAAATTCTTTATCATTATGGCCTATGGGGTCAAATTTTTTAAAGTGCGATAGCGTCTTAACGCTTATTTAATCTGAACAAAAAATTTGTACACATGTTATAGGTCACAGTTGCACGAACTGTATCGATTTTGGTGAATTTAGCACTTACAATTTTTTTTACAGGGACACAAAGAAAAATTCTTTATCATTATGGCCTGTGGACCAAATTTTTACTTTCTTCTATATTCAATAGAAGAAAGTATTGGATTCGTAAAAATTTTCGACCTCGGGTTTTTGATGGTTTTACACCTTTTGAGAGCTGTAGAACACGATTTGACCATTTTTTGAAAATGTCTGTCAGTCTCTGCGTGGGTGTGGCAAATTTTTGTGACAACTGTATCTCAGGAACTACTTCACAGAATTTCATACAAATTGGTATGTAGTTGCACCTTGACATATATTAGTGCCTATAACCTTTGGTAAAAACTGCCTTATAGGTTTCGTTGCCATCCCGCTTTTTCTAAATTTTTAACATGCTGGTATAGTACAAAATTTTGTATAAATGTGCATAAATACATTATTTTTTAATAATCATTATGAGATTTACCAGAATTATTTATAATAGAGATAGTCAACTGGGAAATTTTTTTGTATGTGTAGGAACCTCACCTCCCCCTCCCCTGGGGGGGAAATCCCCCCTCGAGGGGAGTAAATTTTCATGATGGGTATCTTTCAAAAGAGCTCGCCAGTACCTTTAAAACGAATGGTAGGACCACAGATCTGCGGTTATTTAAAATGAAGTTATAGATTTTTTTTTAAATGTAATATTGACAATAAAATTGATTTTTTTTTTGGATATTTAGTGATATACTACTTCTCTAATATGGAAATCATCTGCATTTTTATGGAAGATAATTTTTTTAAATAATAATTTTAATAAATTATTTTTACTGAGTGAATTTGTTTAGGAAAATATAGAAGAAAGTCATGTGGTGGCCACAACATACTAGTTAAAAGTGAGATAGCATCTAAACGCCTTATTCAATTGAGCTGAAAATTTATATGAATATTATAAATCACTGTTGCACTAACTATAAGCATTTTGGTGAATCTAGCATTTATAGGTTTTTTACAGGGACGCAGCGAAAATTCTTTTTCATTATGATCTATGGGCTCAAAGTTCAGTAGCGTTCAATAAAACATCGTGTAATATATGGAGAAAAATACTCAAACACTTTATTATGGTTTTATCTCTTTTGTTTTTTAACAACTTCTCTTTCTTTACTTTATCTACAAATCTGTTAATTACTCAATGTTCGGAAAGTCGAGTGGAGTCACTCCAGATTTTTTTATTGTTATTTTTTAACTCTGTATGTAAACATTGTTTTATATCTCTTTGCATGTGTATAAACTTTCTCCTGCCGAAAAAAAAAAAAAAAAAAAAAGTAGGTTTCTACTTCGTTAGGTCAATTTTATGTCCTCTGATCACATTATCTTCAAAAAATGCATTTAATACGTGTAATAGAGGGTAGTGGAAGTCATTTGATTGTTTCACACCAGATTTTTATACTTCTATGCATCTTTATTGAAAAGTTATGAGCAAAATTGTACCTAACATGAAGACCACTAACCACAAGATTTTAAAATATTTCTTTACCTATTGACTTAAAGATTTACACACATATTTATATAAAGTAATATCTATAAAATTTATTAATATATACCGAAATTTACTACATTTAGTAAAAAAAATTATAAAATTGTTTGAAAATTTTAAAATATTTTAAGCTTTGTAGGATTTTAAACAATAGTATTAAGTCTAACGGAAAGTTCTGTTCTTTGACATTAATAAAATGTCACCGAAATTTTTTTATTTAATATTATTTATATATGATTTTTTACTAATTATCATCTTAAAGGTTACCCAAGAATATCTTAAATATTACCCAGACTAAATTCCCGATGTGAGTATTTTAATTCAAAATGACAGAACTTTCCGGAAGACCTAATAAATTTTGAATCATCTTTAAATCCTCAATATATATTTTTAGGTACCCAGTATATAAATTTCTGGACAATGTTCTAAACCAGCAGTTTAAGAAATGTTTATAATATTTTTCGGATAGAGGAGACCAAGCTCTGTTTTCAGAAAATTAGATTTAATGTTTGGAAACACATCAATGTTCAGTGTCAAGTTAATTTTTCCTCATTACTTTTGATCAAACGGTGTGAAAGAATTTATGAAGCGTCATAATTTTTAGAATAATTCATTCTAATTTCAGGATATTTATAGATATAGTTGTTTCAAAAAACGTTTTTTTTTTTTTTTTTTTTTTTTTTTTTTCCCTAAGTTAAATCTTCTATATCCCATTAATATACTTAGAGTAACAAATAGTTTTAAATTTAAAGCAAAATATATTAAGTTTGAGTCTGAATTCGTCTACAATAATTCTGTAAAATAAAAAGTAATGATGTAAATTCTTAATTCTTTAATATAAAATTAATAAATAAAAAAAGCATTATCAAATATGGTATTGTAATTTCTATCATAATCTATTATTATTTTTTTGCTTTGATTACAATCCTAATTCTATTATTCATTTGAAGCCTTTTGTTACTTATTACCTAACCTTTCTAATTTATATATTCTGTTATGTTAATTTGTATTTGCATTGTAACAAGAATTCGTTTCTTATAGAAAAGAAAGGTGATTACGCAGAACCATATGCTTGTATTGATTCATTATCAACGCAACAGGTAAGAAACAAAAATTTACTATGTTTAACTTAAAATATAACTTATATCAGTATTCAATTATCTGAAGATTTTAACCCTACAAGGCACCCAGTTCCACATGTGGAACACCGACTTTAATCGTTCCTATAGCTATAAAACTCTTAGTAGCGACATCTCTTGACATCTTGATAGAAGCTACTGACATTTAGCAATGTAGTAATACGAATCTTTACCTAAAGATGTCGTTCGTATTTTTGTTATAGTGCACTCAGTGTGAAATTTGAATGAAAGTGATACGTTAGTCGTTTGTCTGAATTCAAAAATAAAAAAGGATTAGTTATTGAACAGTTTTGACTCGAAAAAAAAAAAATACTGTGTGTTATAACGAAGTGTATATTTTGCAGAGGTAAGTTTTTTTTTTTTTTTTTTTTTTTTTTTTAATATTACAGTAGTAAACGTATTAGTCAATCATATTTTTATGTATGTTCCACAAACGGTACATTGAGCTTTTTTTTTTACAAATAAGTTTTCCCTATTTTCTGATCACTAATTACAACCAATATATTTTTGTCGCACACTAAAAAAAGAAATGAGCCTTGTATGGTAAATATGTTCTAGTTATAGCTCGTAGAATAAGAAGTGTGGAAAGCGACTAGCAAATCAGTGCCTTTAAATTTAAGTCTCTCACCAGAGGTCAGTGCGATCGAGATTATTGCTTGAAAAACTCCCTACCGGTTAATTATGTGCTTAGATCACGTGGTTGAGCAGACGAAACTAGGAAAAGTCAATGAGCGCTTCGATTTTAACGAAAAAATCGATCGCAGCATCATCTGGGAAGCTTAATTTTTTTAGCAGTATTTTAAGCGTTCGATCATAAACGCTTGTCTAGGCACTGTACTCTATTCAACCAACTGTATTTGCCTTTAAATCAGAAATCAGGATTTTAAATTGTATAACCGGTCTTATATAACATGATTATTCATAAAATACATTCCGAAAATAATACTGTGCATTTTTTTTTTTCCTTCTTAAATATGGAGACGGATCTGTCCTTTTTTTGAATACAATATATTTTTTAATAGAAAAATTGAATAATCTTTTATCGTTATTTTCGGTTAAATAATATAAATATTGTTTTACGAAAATATTATACTTATAGTAAAAAATGTTTTTTGGTCGATCCCTGTATATTAAGTATAAAGTATTGTCCAAAAATAACAGATAAACAGTATTTTATTTCAGTGTACCATCATAAGTATGTATAGAGATTATAGTGAAATTAATGAACTAAATCACAAATTTGATAGATATATTAAGAATAACCTTGGTTAAGTGACAAATTGTAAAGAATTTGTAAATAATAGCAGATATATTTATGTAATTTCATTCAAAGAGACGTAATTGGGTCATAAAATATTAATTTTATGCATTTTAGTTTATTTTGGCGTTAAAGTAGCTCGTTTTCCAGAGCAGGTAATGGACTTGGCGTCGTTTTCGCACTTGGCGACTTTTTTGACGTCCTTGGGGAAAAAATCCTTATTATTGATATCAGCATATAAAATTACGCTCATCACTGACTGACTCTGTCACATTTTAAAATGCTATTTGGAATAGACAAAAAAAAAAAAAAAAAAAAAAAAAAAATCGAAGCATCTTTTTCATATTTAAATTGTGTTTACATTAAACAGTACTATACAGACTATGCATAATATATCAAGTAATTTCTTATAGAGTCTAGGAGAAATTGAAATAAAAATTCTTAGAATGCAAATAAGATTATTTGATTAAGTGGAATTAATATTTTAAGCATATAGCAGTATTAACAAAAAAAAAAAAAAAAAAGTTATGACGTCAGCTTTATCAGAAATGTTTTATGATACTGGTTTAATTTTCCATTTTTTTTTTTAATTACTTTTCTTTTTATGTCAGAAAAAATAAATGAAATAAACAAATTTAAGCATTTTATTGATTGGAAACAGTCTAAAATTATAACGCAAAATATAATGTCGAGAAATTAAAAAGAGTTAAATACGTTAATACGTTTTAATTAAAAACTTTTTTCGTAATTAAAATTTGAAAATCCAGCTTCGATGTCATGAATGTAAGTGCGGTAAATTTTTCTGTAGACAGCTGACAGAGGGAAAGGCAGACAGAAACACGACATTTCTCTTTTTTTTTTAATAAGATTAAAATCATATAATATATATTTTGTCAGTTAAACAAGATTATTATTAATATAGATATTCCAATGTTTTATGAATCACATCGCAATTGTCTTAAATCTAATTAAAATAATAATTACCAGTTGAATGTCCAAAAATATCCGTGATGTTCTTTTACTTTTCAAAAGATGTAAAGCAAATGTAATGGAGATAATTTGTGTCGTTGGGACCCGAACACACTCAAAGGCATTCCATCGAATCACATTTAAAATACCTGCGTTTGTTCCACCGTAATCAATCGATATTATACTTATCCCCAGTCCCCCTTTTTTCTTTTTCTTTTTAACTTCCTTACATAGTTGATTTTAAGTAGATTTAGAAAATCTGAAACACAATCCATAATATAGGTATTATTGATATGAAATTTAGACAAAATAACTCCAGATCTTATATTAAATATTTATTTGTAAAAAACACAAATAATGTGAGTTTCTTAAACACAGTTGGAATTTTTCATACCGTCATTATGGTTTTCTACAAAATTATCAGATATTAAAAGAGTTTTTTCCGTACCTAACATAAGATTTTTTTTTTTTTTTTTTAAATCCATATAACTATGTCTATGTGTGTTAACATTTACCTATTCGACATTTTAGGTGGCTCTTGGTAAATCTGCATATTCCAAAGTCGCAATCGCTAAATTCTACGTAACACAATACGATTTTTAAAAGACCGGCGATTACTAGCACAACAATTGAAGTTTTAGTTAAAATTTTCAACTTCTTACCGTGTAAAAGAACTAGCAATATCCTAAATTGTAAGTACTCGCTAAGCTGTTAGACAGGAAGTTCGATACCAGAGTCCATTCTTTGGCGTAACCGTTAAAATCTTTCCTCGTTTTTCTCCGAAATGTGTTTGTATATGGCTAGGATTTCTCGAAGAGACCAAAGCAGAGGGCAACCCACCGAGGCCTAGATCTCTAATGTAGACATTATGCACTAATTCTACACCAACACCAACACTAAAACTTAAATTTAATCTTGAATTCATGATGCTTTGTAATAACTTTTCTGTAGTTTGAAATAAATTTGGTATCCCGGATACACTAAATTAAAACTTTTAATGATTTTATTATTATTATTATTATCATTATTTAAGGGGATTTGGCACCAGTGTTGCCAAATAAATTTTTTAATTGCAACTTTTGCCTAAACACTTCAAAGATTGATAGTCTATTATGTATATCAAATGTCACTTCTCAAAATTATTGGTGATTATTGAATAAAAAATCCGCCAGATCTGGCAACACTGTTTGGCACCACAGAAAACCAAACTTCTTTCTTCAATAAAGTATATGTTCAGGCTTGTGGTTTTTTAAATATTTTCTACAGATTTGAAATCTTAAAATTGCGTTTTCTCAATTTACATTTTTATATGATTTTCAAAATACAGGGTAAGTCGAAATGAATATAGCGATTACAAATGGCTATAACTATTTAATGGAAAATAATTTATCGATAAGATTAACACAGAATGTAGACGGAACTCCAAAATTTTCTATACATACGTCATAGATGTTCTATGTGACTTCCCTTGGTCACACGGACAACATTTAGAGGGTTGTCCATTTCGCGACATACATTCTGAAGCATGTCTGCAGTCACCGACGCAAGCGCATTACAAATGCGTACTTTGAGACACTGTGATTTTTAGTTATGCGTTTATGGGAAAAGCAGGGTGTATGTGCTTCCCATGTCCAAAACAATTAAAGAACTCAAAACACGCATTTGTAATGCGCTATCGTCGGGGACTGAACAAATGCTTTAGAATGTATGGCGTGAAATGGACTACCGCTTAGATGTTGTTCGTATGACCAAGGGAAGTCACATAGAACATCTATGACGTATGTATACAAAATTTTGAAGTTCCACCTGCATTCTGTGTTAATCTTATCTGTAAATTATTTTCCATTAAATATTTATAGCCATTTGTAATCACTATATTCATTTTGACTTACCCTGTACTATAACTTCTACAAATATTTAAGAAAGAAAAATTCTCTCTCTCTCTCTATATATATATATATATATAGCATATATATATATATTTTTTACTTTCTCTTACCCATAAGGTAGAGAAAGTTTTGTTTTAGAGTCAAAATTTCGAACATGAGTTTTTGTTGTTATTTACACTTTTTGAGGTCCCCCGAATCAGAAAATCATGTTTTTAGTAGTTGGTCTGTGTGTCTGCCTCTGAGTCTGTGTGTCTGTGTGTTTGCCTGTTATCAGTATACCTCAAGAATAAATAGCAGCTAAAAGTCCAAACTTGGTTTTCTAAATGTGTATGATATAAGGATGCTACACTAAGCTTTTCGTTGAGATGAAGCAAAATGTTCGTGTACAGAGACACCCAAGAGAATTCAAATATATTACGTCTATGGGAGAAAATGCAGGTAAGTAGAGTTTAACATCTTTAGATTGCATTAAACAAAATGAAATGAATATATATGTTTTATATGTGTAAAAACCTGTAGAATATGTTAGGGAAATCATTCACTGATTATTTACAGGGCTACACAAAAGAACTAAATTATAGTGCGAGAATAGCTGAAAATTAATATAAGTGTATTTCAGATTATGACGTGCATTATTACTATAGGATTATATTTAGGTGCACCGTGTGGTCTGTACATAATATTCAAATGATATATAGGGCTGTAAATATTTTTTACTGTTAGTGGAAGTTCTTTACTATAATATTTTACCATTTCCAGGAAAGCTGCTCAGGAATTGAAATGAATTCCTCAAAGACATATCGGAAATAATGTATGTTTTTAAGCTAAATAGTCATTGCTGGTGTTTAGCATATTTACAATTTTTGAGGCTTTCTGATTACCGAAGTCAAGTTTTTTAATGTTTGATGTTTTTCATTGCTTCTTAAAAACGAATAATATAAAAGAGATCCAAAAGTTGCATTTTCAGGGCAATGTAAGTTTGTTGCTGGAAAGTTTGATAAAAACTGATAAGTTTTAAGGAATGTTGCATGTGAAAGTTATCTGTATAGGTTTAAGTGAACTTTTAATTTTAATAGCAAATTTAAATTCTATATAAATGTAGGTGCATTAATGAAACGGGGGGTTGAGGAAGGTGGTAGCTCCCCCTCACACAGAACTAATTATCATATAAAACTCTTCCGAAGCCTAATTTGAATTGTTTCATCATAGATTTACATAAAAGTACTCGTTATCTTATCTCGTAGTCTCCAATCTGTATTTATAGTATTAAATTTCAGGGTAACGTAATGTCGTGTGAGAGACACACCAGATTATTTTTATTATTTAATAAGAACTACTTAAAAAAAAAAAAATAGGAATAGATTATGAAATTTATTAATTATTTTTTGAGGGAAAAAAAATTAAAAAATGCATGTCTGCGTAAAAAAAAAAAAAAAAAACATAAGTTTTGTTGTATTTTTATTTTTTTAATATTTTTTCTTTTAAAGATATTGACAAATCTATCCTTAATTATTTTAAATAGGTTCTATTAAAAACATTCAAAAATAATATAAATTTTTTTCTTAGACATCTGTGGAAGTTTTAGAAATTTGTAAATCATGGATTTATGACAAAAAGGTAAACTGAGAAAACGCAATTTCAAGATTTCAAATCTATAAAAGAATATAGCAAAAATCATAAAAATTCTTGGCCGAATATATATTTTACTGAACAAAACCTTGCATAGTTTATTTTATAAATGGTACATGAAAATATGAGCTTTTATATAAAACCTTCAGTGTTGAAAAGTCAAAGATGCCAAATCCTCTTAAGACTTAGATAGTGTAAAACCCACATATAAAAAAATAATTAGACCTTAGTAAAATATGCTTAATAAGTTATGTTCATTATTTATTTCAGACTTCCGATGGACTCTTTGCAACAATAAAAAGATATCCTTCCAGGCCAGCATACATGTCTGGTTCATGTAAACAAGGTAAGATAAGTGAAATAACATTTATAAATAGTCCATTTACTAATCATATAAAATAAATAAAAAGAGGTTTCGAAAAAGCAAAATGAGTATTAAAATGTGATATTTTACTGTCTTTAATTGAATGTAGATTCTACATGGAACGATATATTTTTTAAACGAGTTAGTTGTAAGGCGTCGAGTCTTCCATTAAAGAATGATAAATTTAATCCTCACTTTCCCAAGATGGGGTCATTTTGACCCCATTTTGTAGTTGAAATTTAGTTAAGACCGCCTCATTCAAAAAATGCGCTAATTCGTCAGAGATAGCAAACGTAACCAATGGAATGTTGCAACTTCTAAACGAAACAAAATAGCTCGGTGCTGGTGATTTTCGCCAAACGTGCCAAGCGGCACCTGAAAGCAATTTTTCTGCAGTAACGCCTTGATCTTTGGAAAGCGAGGGTTAAGAGTGTTTCTTATGATGACAACATATTTTCGTCACTAGGGAAAAATAAGCTATTTTAACATCATTAAATCATAATTTAACTTCATAAAATGATTATATTTAATCATGTATACAAAATATTATTTATTCATAATAGATTACAGATTTCTATTTCGACCACCAGGGAGCGCCATGAAACCTTTAAAATACTAATAAAATCATTCACTCACTTAAACATACAACCTATCTTAATCACTTACAAATTCATACTTAAATCGTAATTCTTATTCATTGGATTCGAATTGACGACCTGCGGTACGTCTTATGGTTATAAATTTGAATAATATAAGTTTAATAAGTTGAAATAAATTTATGGCCGAATGGTTATAAGTTTTAATCATTCGGTTATGCATCACTTGATTGTCTATTTGAGGAAGTTTGCTGATTTAAGCAAATTCATTATGTCATTAGAGGATAATTTGCAACTATCTGATGGTTTAGAACGAGATATTTCAAAACTGTATGGTTTGTTTAGTATTTATGAGCTGTTGTTGTAAGAACATATAAAAAACGGACGAATAATGAAAATCAACGCAAGCCAAAATATTAGACATCCATGCATCATTAACTCTTTAGCACAAGTATTTTTTTTTTTTTTTTTTTTTTTACTCACATATACAAAATTCTTCTTATTTACAATGTAAAGTTTGCCATTAAAACTTATAACGATATTTTGTAAAAGATAGTATATAACATTAAATATAATTTTCAAATAGAAGTATTTGAACTGAAATAACAGTTGGTAGAAAAAATAAAAAGCATGAATATATGTTATGTAGTAACCCGTATACAATAAATCTGTATAAAAATTATTTGAAAAAAAAACACACACACACGCACACAGATAATCTAAAGGTATTTGGAACGAGAATCTGAAAAAAAAAAAAAAAAAAACTGCAGTTTGCACACAAAATCTGCGGAGTAATTGCAGTTTGAAAAATAAATAAATAAATAAACTACAGATAAAAATATTTTATTACCTAAAACATTTATTGTTCCAAATATCTTCAGATTTCCTGCACTTTTGTAATGATATCTGTCTCTTATAGTTTTTCTGCGGATTTATTTTAGCTGGGATGTTTTCCATACCACTATGCTCTAAAGAGTTAAGGAAAACAATTTAATTCTGTTATCTACCATTTCGCATATTTAAAGGATTACTTTCGATTTTTTTTATCCCTATGAAATACAAAGTAATTATGCTCATGAACAAGATATTACAATCCAATAAATACAATCACCTAGACAATCAATATATTCTCCCTACATTACAATCCTCCTGAATATACAACTAAAGTTGGGAGAAAAGAAGTAAATATATATATATATATATATATATATTTATCGCGTATTTTTAAAAGTAAAATTTTGTTTAAAAAAAAAAAAAAAGGAGAGGAATTTAATATATACCATCATGCTTAAAAGAGTTAACAAAAAGGTGCAGCAGAAATTAATATATTTAATGAATTAAAAAGGACAGTAGCCAGTTGCTTATCGTACAGCCGAATATTATGCATGTTTGTAGAGAAGTGTTTTTAAGCACATAATTTAGTGAAATCCTTTGAATATAGAACTATGCAACAGACTAGAAAAATGCAACAGTTATATGTTCTCTTTTAATCAAACATCATTGTTCAATACTATACTCTGTGTAAGAAAAATAGACCTCTCAAGGCCACCTCTCAGGGGTCTTCACTCCCCCGTTACCATGGTATTGCGGGACGCTGACTTCCCCGCTTCTTTTTTCCTACATAACTCTGTTATCTTAAGCAAAAGCAAATGGGGAGCAGATTAGCATTTTAATACATATATAAATATAAGGTTTTCTCTTGTGTGAATTTCTTCGAATTATTTAAAAAAGAAAATAATATATAATTATGAATTTTTCATATTTATTAGCTTAACAAAGTTAATTTTCTAATGTACTTTGAAAATTATTTTAATTTGTTTATGAGTAAAATTTTCTAATTTTCTAATTTAGGGACAAAGAAATTGCAAAACTTTCTTTATTTTGTTACTTATATTATACCTGTGTCTACACAGGAAAGATATGTAGAAAACGTTTGAATATAATTAATCTCATAACCAAAACTGCATTGTGATAGCTGCATTTTCCAGACCACATATTATTATATTTTACATGTAAGAATAATAGATATATTTTCATTTTTACTTTATGTATAAGAACAATAAAAAGTAAAAAATAAGAAAATAAGTGTTTCAAGATTAAAACCACGAAATATTTTTAGTTTTACCTGATATACGCAAAAAGAATGTAGCAGTTAAACACATTCTCAATTATAAAGATTAGTCCGTTCTATATTAATCCTTAGACTATAGTTTCTAAATTCCATGTATCATTATCACATATAGAAAAAAAATTTGTTATTGTTTTCAGGTTCAGTTAAAACAAGACGAAATCAAGAAAGAATAATCCTGCGATTAACATAGATTGTCAATGCCAAGTGGTATCAATGATCAAAAGATTCTGCACTCGAAGCTGATAGACAGGAGGTGCCGGGTTCGAAGCAAAGAAGCGCTCGTAGTCCTATTCGTTCGAAGTTTTCCGTGTTTTTCTGCGAAACTGGCTAAATATCTCAGTTAATAAGGAACAATTTGGTCTTATTGCACCACCACTTCACTGCACTTTTAAAGTTTGAAAAAAGCCTGCGGCCGCGAAATTTTAATATAAATTTAGGATTACCTTTGATTTATTTAATACCTAAACTAAAACTATATGACAAGCATCAGCAATTCGTTTATAGAGCAGCATAAAATAGTTTTTGTTTTCTTAATAATCATACTTAAATACTTTTTAGCTACAGAATTATTTATTCTTAATATAAAATAGCTTTGCAGTCAAAATGACCAATCCAGTCGTTTTAATCTTAAAACACTAACTCTTAATAGCAAACCATATAAACAACTTAATTTATCAGATTTATTCTCCAGGTACATTTTGGGTTATAAGAATATGAAATTTAAAATAAAAGTGAGTTTTTTTAAACCAAGAGTTAAAAACTATATCATGAATATGAATTTTAAAATCTAATATAAATGATGATGATTGTGTGAAGTTTAAACCCGATTGTTTTTACAAAAGCCTGGATTTTCTTGAGAAGTATTTATTAGGAATCCTTGCTAAAACTCGCATAAATTTCGGAGAAAACCATGGTAAACTCCAAATAGCTAGGCCAATTACCGCGATTTGGATTCGAACTCGACCTCGCCCATCTACCAGCTTGGGCAGCAAAACCAAACGGGTAGATCCATTGACGTATCTCTAAAATAATTATTTTAGGGAAGAGAGTTTTTTTTTTTTTTTTTTTTTTTTTTTTTTTCAAAACGTAATTTAATGTATTATTTATCTATTATTATCATTATTATTTAGCCTTGGATATGGCTTGGCCCTAAAAAGGGCTTTCTTAGCCCTTAGAAGGTTTTTTTTTTTTAGCCTTTAAAAAGACTTATTTTAGAGCTTTGGTACTTCGACCTGGTGATAGAACCGATTTTTTCCCCTTATATTTCGTCAATTCTACAACACCGATTCATCTTAGATTGTTTCCTTGAATCAGGACTACCAGTAATAATAAATGATATAGAAACTAAACGATGAGAAAAACTAAATTCTAATGGATCCAAAGAGCAAGTCTAAAGAAAACTGTATTGTATCTGAACGAAATATTCTCCTGGTCAAAGAATTGCTCAAATGGGGTGGGAAAAGAATGAGCGATAACGGGATCACATGGGTCATTTCTAGGAAGGTTGACGAGGGTCTAGTGACCTTGACAGGCCAATTCAGTTTACACGGACTATAAATAAAAGAACTGGTGTACAATCAGAATTCAAACTTAAAAAATTCTTTACACACTTAAAAACTAATAAAAAGACTACCGGTTACAAATCGGTTATTAGTTTTACAATGTGTGAAGTTTTTAAGTCTGAATATTGATTGTACACCAGTTCTTTTATTTAGTATTGTGCTTAACCTTTATTCTGGGATTCTTTTATAATTAGTTTTATGGTGTGTGAATAAGTTTTTAAGTTTGAATATTGATTATACACTAGTTCTTTTACTTAGCATTGTGATTAGTCTTTATTCCAGGTTTATTTTATAAAAGAAAGCCACGTTCACGTTACCGGCAGTGCTTTCATTAGTTTTATGGCGTGTGAAGAAGATTTAAGTTTGAAGCATTATTGTTATTTACAGTTTCATAAAGCGTCCTTTAACATGATAAATAGATTATGCAACAGACAGTATTATCTACCAAATAAATGTCGATTCCTGTAATCAGGTACATAGCTATCAGTGCTTGTTCTCTTTAAGGAGAACAGTTCTAAATACGCGTACCACAAGTTTATTTAGGTCTATGGTGATAGTGTTGTTGTTCGTCCTCTTTTTCCTTGATTATCTCTAGCACTGTTGGTTCTGATATAATTCATAATGAATAGTACTCTCAGTATTAATGCAAATCAGATTTATACTTAATAGACGCATACCTTTCCTACAAGAAATGGAAACTTTAAATGCATCAGTTTTTCATGTTGCAGATTAAAATCGCGCTGCAATTTTTTGAGGAGCAGAATTATGGATTCCCATTGGTTACTCGGTAATTTATCTTGCCTAATTTTTGGACCATATAGTCTTGAACGGCAGTTTGTAATTAAAAACGTCTTTTCGGTATATTCAAGAGTTACGTGTTTATCATTTCAACACCTGGTACAATAAGTTTTCAATCATCTTTCAACGCGTTGCATCTGTGCAAAGATGAGTTGGGATTGCTTTGAGGGCTAAATTTGGACCAACACTGTAGTAGGTTGGTGGGAAATAATAATGATTATTATGTTCATTATATTTGGACATTTTCTACTTAACCCTCGTTTAATCGACTTATATATATATATATATATATATATATATATATATATATATATATATTAATATTTCTTGTAAAAATGAAATTTGTAAATTATTTCTTTAATTTAACTAAATAATTGACATCATTTTCTAAATTGTATTTCTCATGCAACATCGTATGCATATTATTATAAAAAAAAAACTCCTGTGTATAAATGAAAGAAATGTGAGATTGCAAAATAAATATATCTTTTTAATTTCAGAAGAAATTAATAGATGCACTCAATATGTTTTTAATAATCAATTTCAAATTTCAATGCTTATTCTTATTAAAACAGTTTACTTTTATGTATTTTAAATACAATTTATACATTAGTTTAACTTGTGTATTTATACAGCTATGTCACCGAGTCAGACATCTGCAATTACGTGCCCATCGGATGGAGGTATTCCCAGTAAAAAAATGCCGGGACAAGATGAAACAATTTCATCAGAAGTATTATCGAACAAATGGAGTAACAGTAGTCAGAAAGACAGCTGCCGAAAAACATCGCGGTGACATTCCGCTGTCTAGCTGCTTCATCTTTGCCTCTCAAATGTATGAATTATTATCATAAATTTTTTTATAATCGTTGAATGTGAATATAAAACCCTGCCAAAATCAAATTTTATAGTCCATGAAATTGTGTAAATTTGATATTATATATAAATAAATGTTTTTTAATATTTTGTTTGATTCATTCCAAAATCTGCCAACACTTACATCTAGATTTGAGTTGGAAAAATGTGCATGTATCGTGTTTTTATTCAGTTGATTCTATATAAATATAAATATGTCTATGTAACGCTAATATATATGATCTAGATGTTTGTTACATTTTAACTTAATTAAACTTTATTCAACATAATAAATTTACCATTTTCTATATACAGTCGGTAACAAATGTGTCCGAACACTAGCAAAAATTCCTATTTAAAAGAAGTACACTTCATATGGTTCTATTAAATAAATACTTATCGAATCTTGTTCTTAGACTGACTAAGAACAGGATTCGACAAGGATTTATTTAACAAAACTGTATGAAGTGTACTTTTTTACATAGGAATTTTTGCTAGTGTTCGGACACTTTTGTTACCGACTGTAGATGAATAAAATCATTGTTTTTACAGAAAAGATTGTTTATATAATTACGTATTTTTAGTGGTGCTATACTCACATTTAGTACATAAATCAATGTTAAATATGTGTCATATGGAATCTCCTTATCAAACGAGCTCATTTTAAGCTTATAAGAGAGAATAAAGAATTACTAGCTTTTTATTAATGGCTAATAATAAATAGAGCTTTGGGGATTCTGATTTGTAGATAGAGTAGGTTATTTCATAAAGATGCGAAAATTAGTAATTTTTTTTTATCCTAATTTTAGTTTAGTAAGGAAATCCAACTTTATATTCTTAGCTCTTTCAGTGATGTTTTAAATGGATAATCTATTTTTTGTCGCCAAGCTTCATATCAATATCAGAAAAATCTCAGAGAAAAAAAAAAAAAAAAGTTAATTTATAAAAAATATATAACACTAATCATTTTTGTAAAGTCTTATGCCTAAGAAAATTCAATGGGAAATTAATAAATCAAATTTTAAATAACTCGAATGTGTGAGGCTATCATACTAAATATATTTTTGATTGTCTGGAAGAATAATTTTAAGAACAGGTAAAGTAGACTTGCCAATCCTCCGGATTTTTAAACGCCAAAACTTTCATAGAAAAAAAGTTTCCGTTATATTTTAGCGATAATTTTATGATTGAATAAATCGACTTTTTTTTAAAAAAGAGATTCTAGTGTGAATAAATCCGAAGGGTTGGCAGCTCTGAAAGAAAAAAAAAAGCAACCAATTGTCAAACAGAATTTCATTGGGTTATAAAAGTACCAGCGCGCTACTAATTTACCACACACAGTCGCTCTGCGGAAACTAACGTTTTTTTTTTTTTTTTTCTTGGGATGCAGACTTTATCCTACGAATGAATTTTACAAAAAGTAATTAATCAATCAATTGTATATAGAATAAATGACACTGATTCTTACAATGGACTCCCGTACAACGTGGGTGCAGGGTTGTCAAATGAATGCTGCAATTTTATGTTTTAATATCAATAATTATATATCAAAGCAAACGCTTTATACAAAACCTAAATCAGGTCTAATTGAAACAATAGATTAGTCTAAATATTTAGCGGTGTTAAAATATAAAATTGTAGTATTCATATGACAACACTGCACCCTCGTTGTATGGAAGTCTACTGTATTCTACTGATTCATATAAAATTATATTGTGAAGAAAGTGATACAAAATCAATTTTAATTTGAAGATAATAGCGTTTGATATGTAACAATTTAAACTCTCCAAAAATACATTGTAATCAGAATACATACATATTATTTACTTTTGTCATAAAATCTTACAGAAAATACTTTCATAAATCACTATCATCATACAGTGGTTGAAACTCGACCACTTTTTGTAAATTATTTAAATAAGAAGTATAGAAATTCAAAATTTGTGGGAGTTATTTTGAAATATTTTGTAATATGTCTAACTTTTTTCTGGGACTACTTTGTATGGGCTACCATTTCTCGGGCTGTTTTGTTAAGCTAAATTGTCGGTGGTAGTTTTCTCAGGGGTATTTTACCCTCTGGATATTTTGACCTGGGCCTACATCCTAGGGCAATTTTGTCCATTTATTTAGACTTTTTTTTTTTTTTTAAGGCAATTTTGTATAGATATTTTATTAATGCTGCTTTGTCAAGTTTTTTTTTTTTTTTTTTTTTTTTTTTTTTTAATCAGCGTTATTTTTGCATGTGGCTGTTTTATCGTTTTTTTTTTTTTTTTTTTTTTTTTTTTTTGGTTAATTTGTTGAGGATATGTTTAGGATTTCGTTCCTAAAAACTGGGAAAAGATAAATTCCGACAATAAGCTAAATAACGAGTTGATACATTGAATTTAAACAAATCAACAACTCTCTTCTATAAAAAATGTAAATACTAAGGATAACGTGTAAAAAAATTGTGGATCATAGCATTGAATATGTGATAACTAGTATTTAATTTCGATCTACGTAGTAATTATATTTGCGCAGGAGAAAAATATTTTAAAATACTAGCTTGTGGTTTTTTTTTTTTTTTTTTGGTATGGAAATGTTCTTAACCTTTCTAAAATTAAAAGATTATCAATAATCTTTTTACCGGTTGAATTTTTTTCTAAATATATACTTTGTTTGTTAAAGCAGTCTTTTGCTTCGTCAGATTTAATTTTTTCTTCTTCAATCTGAATTTCCTCTTCAGATGAATACAAATTTGGGTCGTTATTTTTTATTAATCCAACAATTTCCTCTTGACTCTTTTCTTCAAATGCTGGAACATCCTTTTCTACGTTAATACATCCAGCTGCAGTGAGAGGATGCTGCATGCGAGTTACATTGTTTATATCATGTTGTAAATCTTTAATTTCTGCAGTGTTTAGTTCATCACTAGATTTTTCACTATTTTTTAAGTCTGTATGGCTCCAGCAGTTAACTATAGTCTGTATAGAAACTTCCTCCCACGATTTTTTCATCTTCAGAATCAAATTTTAGCAAAAAATTATAATTTTTGGAAAATGTTGGTTGGCGCTACATCGAGTTGGCGTTATAATGAATACTTTACATTGTAGTCCCTATTCAGAAGATTTGTTCACCCATACATGTGGCGGTTAAACGGGTTTGGCGGTTTTTCGGGGGGCGTTATATCGGAGTTTGACTGTATATATATTTTTGTTTTTAATCCCTGAACACTAACCAGTAATACAATTTATACAGTTTTCAATATAAAAAATGCTATAGTAATTCCGAGTATCTGAATAACATACACTTTAGTGTGTGAAATCATTCTAAAACTAGTTGGACTCTGCTCTATTTCCCATCATGTATATTTGTTCTCATAAATTTCTACTACAAGACATTCCTGCTACGAAAAATGACCAATTACTCAACATGGTGACAAACTGAAATACTTCACTTAATAAGCTACTCATCATTCAATTCTATATATTGATCTTATCCTAATTCATAAATTAATTTTATTGGAGTCAGTTTCATACTTTAATTTCCACGCAATTCTATATATACAGTCGGTAACAAAAGTGTCCGAACACTAGCAAAAACTCCTATGTTAAAAAAAGTACACTTCATACGGTTTTGTTAAATAAATCCTTGTCGAATCCTGTTCTTAGTCAGTCTAAAAACAGGATTCGATAAGGATTTATTTAACAGAATCGTATGAAGTGTGCTTTTTTAATACGCTTTTATTAGCTTCACCTGTATGTATGTATGTATGTATGTATGTACGTATGTATGTTTGTAACTGCTCTGGGAGCAAACAAAAAATTTATATCGTAAAAAAATATTCTCCCTACGTGAACGATGTGGCGTTGAGGTAAGGCGCCGCGCTACGAACCTAAAGATCCAGCATTCGATCCCAGTCAGGGGAGATTTTTTAAAATGGTTTTTCTTTAATTCTAAGTTATTTTAATTAAAGATTTAAATGTATGTAAATATTATGGTGTGTCACTCAAACGATTTTCTCTTACCCTGAATGAAAATTGTAAAATTTACTCTCTATACTCTCTTTTCCACGAAATTCACTATTTTTCTGCATTTAATTTTTTTCACTAGCTTTTAACTTTCTTTAAATTGTTACTAGTTTCAGTGATGCATAAAATCTTAAAAGCATGAATTTTTATACATTCCATAATGCTGCTCTAGATTATACACGTCATACGTTTTAATCGTTATTTACACTTTTTCCTAAAATTATTTTAAATTTGAACGTGCATTTTCTTCATACTCGTAAAGAAAGTGTTTAATTCAAAATAACTTCACTGCTAATTACTTTTATTGGTACTTTCAATAATATTGCTTACTTCTGTATTCATAGAGGAAAATATTACATTCTTTTAGTCTTCGAAAGCCAGAATTTATAGGGATTTCGAAAGGTGAATAAAGGGCATATTTTTTCTTTTCCTCTCTTTTTCTTATAAAAATTTTTTACTCAAAATTTTTAACATATAAAAGGGGAACATTTAAAAAATATTTTGCAAAATTTTCCTTAAAAATTTTGGAAAAATCAGCCAGTAGGTTCTAGTTTCCAAAGACCCTTCAGAAAAGCGGTAGACGCAATTTCTCAAAAACTAATGCACCGATCTTATGGACACTTCCCACCTGACGTCAGAGGTCACATGATAGAGTAAAAACAAATAGCATAGACGAAGTCTTGTTTATCTAGAGCGATTGCTAAAATAACATATTTTCTATTCCTATTTTTGATCAATCGTATTTAATCTGTGTTATTTTTTACACATCATCATTTTTAATCAATGTTATACCATTATTCATCATCTTTTGTTTGCTGTATACATTTACAATCATCATTTAGTTTATACCTGTTATTGATGTTCATGAAGACATGTTTAAATACTCTGATTTTTGGTACTTAAATCAGTGACAGTGCAATATCGTACTCCGTAAATCCATTTAGACCAGTAACTAAGTTAATTAACTTGTTGTAACAGCTTTATGCAATTAAATTAAATGAAAACATTTTAAAATTTCAAATTATAATCCGTAAACATTCCACAAGAAGCTATTATTTATTGCTAGATCAGTTAATGTTACAGTTAAACGACAATATACAAAAATCGATTCTTATAGGTAAAAATAAATAAACACATAAAATGTTTTTTTTAAAAATTATTAAATTTACAAATACAATTATTCTACTGTTTACAAATGCACAATATTACTTTTATTTTATTTTATATTAAATATTAACATTTTTGTTCTTAAGAACAATATTTAATTGAATTCGATTCTCAGAATACGATTATTCGTTTTCCTCTATCACGTGATTGAGCAGACGATGCTGGGAAGAGCCCTTTGAAATTTTACACGCTTCTTCAAGGTAGAATTGGTTAGTGCTTGAATGGTTTTGGTAGAATTGGTTCAGGCTTGCAAGATTAATAATAAATAAACATTACTTTTAGGAATACTCAATTTCTGAGCAATTTCTCTACCGACAATTTATTAGAAGAATAAAGAGATATAATACTTTGTCGTATATTTTTTGACATCTTACAAGGACGTATATCTAAACAACAAACTTTCATTAAATTATTTATTTTAATTCCTAATTGTTGCCAAGAAAATTAAACTTTAAATTTTACATCTACTTTTTAAGATAGCACGCGATCGTGTTTTATATAAAAATCAAATCATTAAATTCATATTTTTATTTATTTTTATTTCAAATTATTGTAAGCGCACTATTTATTTCCTAATTCAAAATTATTAAAAAAACTTTTTCGATATCGTTTGTAACGATACTGTATAAATTTTCTTTTCTTTTTCTTAAAAAAAAAAAAAAAAAAAAAAAAAAAAAGATTTTGATGAAATTCTGGCAAAAGCAGAATTTAGTGTAGGACGGAGGGCTATTAGTTTTTTTTTCTTCCCAATTATAACATCGCTTTCAAATTATTCAATTATATTTTCGATAAATTTTAGATTTCGATAAATGTCCAACTATCGAAAATGATTTCGACAAATGTCCAACTATCGAAAACAACAACGCAAAAATCGCTGTCTGAAACTAATAGGCCCTCAGTCCTAAAAAAAAAAAAAAAAAAAAGTGTATAATAAAAATAAATGTATTTTTATATCCCTTCTCGGATTCATATGGAAATAAATTTATTTTTCTGCCGCCTACATTAACAGGATTTTTTGAACGATTTTACTTTGAAGCACATCCTCTTATAAAAAATAGGTTAAAGTATGCAAAAATGTTTATGTTTGTGTATTGATATTTAATTTACTAATATAACTGGATGCAAAGTAGATAATGTTTAGAAAAACATTAGATTGTTCGTCATGGATTGACATATATTTGTTTCCATGTTAATAAATCTGTGTTTAAAAGCTATTTTTGTTAATGAATAATAATAATAATAATAGTAAATGAAAGTAGATTGAATTTGTTTTTCATAATTTTACTTTTTCTTTTTAAAGAAAAAAAGGATTTATCTTTTTGTGAGCACATTATTATATCCCTAAAGGTAGTGCTATAAATGTAAAATCATTAATAAATATTATTCATTAAAAACTTTAATTAGAGAATAATTTTCGAAACAATCACAATAAAATAAATGTAGATACTGAGTTTTAAAATAAAGTGCATATTTGTTATTTGCAAAACATTCAGTTATATTTTGTGATGCGAATTCACGCAAAATTAATTGATTATTAAAATTGATTTTCTATAACGAACGCAGATTACTTTGCTCTGAAAGGAATATAACATGAAGTAAAATGAAAGTCAACTTTGTGCCATACAGACGACATCCTCCCTACTGACAAAAAATCTATTTATATATAGGGTTAATAGATTATAAATTGACTATTTAGAATGTGTTAAAAATTTAAGACATTCTATAATATAATTATTGACAAAATTTTTGGAAATTGTTTTAAGTACCATTCAATTTATAAGGATTAAGAACTGAGAAACTTTTCTTACTTATACTATACTGTTCGAATTAATTGGGACAAACATGTTTTTTTGTCTGAGTTGGTATGTGATTGCCAGTGATGTCCTGAACTGCCTCAAACCGGCTATATCTGCATAGAGGTAGTGTGATGGATTGACCTTTACTATAATTTACTCGTTTGACTGGTTTTAGTGTATCACTAGTTCAATTGTGAGCCTTTCTGTGTGGAAGCTTATGGTTATAATTTTGCATTCTGTGTAACACATCTTACTTTTGCTTGTTCAAAGATGGATATTACTCCGAGGAAGCGTTCTAAAGTAATCACACATAATGAACACACTTCTATGACTCTCAGAGATATAGCTACGGCCGCTGGTGTGGATAAATCAAGTGTTTCAAGAATTTTAAGAACATTTTAAGATCTTGGATCATCTTCATCTCCAATAAGAAAAAAAAAAAAACGAAAAAGGCTTCTGGATGTTGGCTATAAGGCAACAAGATCGAGGAAAAAACAATTTCTAACTGAGAAAATGATGAAAAAACATTTAGCATGGGCCAAAAAATACCGTTCATGGACTGTTATTGGCTGGAATAAGGTGTTTTTTAGTGATGAAACACATTTATTTGTGCAGGAATACAAATCAAGTGTAGTTAGACAAAGTGAAGGTGAAACTCTCTGACCATATCATATCCAACAAACTGTAAAACACCCTTCTAAACTGATGTTTTGGGTTTTTTTCACAACAAATGATATTGGAAGCTTAGTTCCTCTTAAAAGCATGATGAATTCGGTCAAATACATAGAAATATTATGCAGTAGGATTGTTTCATTCATGGAAACATTTAAAGGAACATTTCAGTATGATTTGATTCCTTGTCTCAATTCAAAATTGGCCCAGACTTTTATGCAAGAAAATAAAATAAAAGTGCTTAATTGTCCAGGTAATTCACCAGACCTAAATTCCATTGAGAATTTATGGCACATTCTCAAGAATCATTTAGCTAAGATGAATTGCACGACAACAGAACAAATGATAAAAAGTTCTATACAAGTGTGGCTCCATGATGATGAAGTCAAGAATATGAGCGCTACACTAGAGGAGTCAATGTCAAGACGTGCTAAAGAAGTCATTTCTGCTAAAGGAGGACGTACTTCGTACTAATATAGAGATTTATCAGTCTACTGAAGGTATGTAATGATTAAAAGCTAAGGTTTTAGAAAAAATCCTTTTTCTCCATTTGTCCCAATTAATTCGAATAGTATAGTATATAGGGTGAATAGATTAATAATTGACTATTTAGAGTGTCTTACACTTTTATATTTTTCTATAATATAATTATTGACAAATTTTTTTGAAATTGTTTTAAGTACCAATCAATTTATAAGAATAAAAAACTGAGAAACTTTATTTATTTATTTATTTGTTATCTGTTCTATATTATTTATAATAATAATTTAAAAGTGAGACTTTGATAATAATTGATCAGACCAAACTTACACCACAGCCCAGCCAACCAAGAAGTCTAACTTCTTCCTATACTAAGGCGATCAAATTTTTCTAAAGGTAAAGTAGTGACAAATTAAAGCTGGGTCTTCAATTTCAAAAGAAGAATTGGAGGCAAAAAAGAAAAAAAAAACATTTATATCAAATTATAAATTGCGTCAAAAGCTTTACTTAGAAAACTAATTCGTGTGAGAAGATAAAAAAAACAAGCCATCAAAAGAGGGGACTGTCCCCACAAAATCACTCCGTGAAGGATAAACATTTGATAGCATTTCTCAGGACTACCTGTAATAGTAAGTCCAAGTCCGTCGTTAATTGTCCAGTGCGATGTAACACACAGTAAAAAATAAAGAAGGACTTCAACTTTTTCCCTCAAAAATAATGAAAATGATAATGGCGGGAGGGGGGGGGGTCAATATTTATTTACAATAAAGGAATCATTTATTACCATTGACTAAATCAAAATAAAAATGTGAGAAAAACCACTAATAGTTTAGACTTTTTCTTTTAAGAGGAACTGAATAGAATATTATTCTATTACATGCAACTTTTTGAATTTACGCAGCACTTGTTTGAAATTTTATAAAAGTAACTCAATATGTTTGGCTATTAAAATTCGCTAAATATTGCACATGCAGAGTTACAATATATTTAGTAAAAATACTCATATTTCACTAGATATTTTATAATTTTGCATTTTGATTGCAGAATGCTGTGTCAAATAGTGTATGTCAAATTTACTGAATATGGCTTTGAATTAAGTTTCATACTTTGTGTAAAATATTAACAAAAAAGAAAAATCATGCAGTACGCATTGATTAGTAACACTTTCCAACTGTACGTAATTGTTGGATTGAATAACTTTTAATACTCTTTCTCTAAGTTATCACACAATAGACAGAAGGACTGAAAAATATACAGATAGATTAATTGATTTAAAATTACTCTTAGGCATTTTCGAAAGTGTTAAAAAGGATTAATGCAAAAGAAAATGCAGCCATTAGATTATAATTACAGTTTTGATCTCTCTGAATATTTTAGTGTAGCCCTGTAAATCAGAAGGTTAATCATATCATATTCTGTACAAAACATTATTTTAGAAGATAAACAATACATTTCAATATTTGTATGATTTTTTCAGTAGAAAGACTTCTAAATATAACTTTCAAAATATTCTGTCCTAAAACGTTATGTATTGGCATTTTTTTTTTTTTTTTTTTTTTTTTTTTTTTTTGTTCCTGTTGATCCTAAAAACAAACTTGTTGTACAGGACCTATTAATGTCATTTTAAATGGGAAACATTCTATACGGAAAATATTTATAAAAACAACACTCATAGAACACAATGCTTTCGAATGCTTTTGGGTGTCCCTGTACACAAACCAGAAGAGATATTCACTCCATGTTCAATATGGAACATCCGATAGTGAACTTCAGTAAAATATATCATTTTCGAGAAATTCCATATATGTTTACAAGAGTTAGAGTGCGGGCAAACAGATACACAGAGAGATGGATAGATACACAAACTGAAATCATATTCACACTTAAAAAAGTTAAAAAGTGTTTAAAACGCTTAATGTAAACGAAAGTACCATTCTAGCAATTTTTTTATTAATAGCTCTTAATATAAATGAATATTTTTGTGTCACCCTGTAAATCTAGTGCTAAACATGCTACATTCTAGGCAAAGAATTTTTTGTGCATTTAAATAACATATTTCAATTTCTAAAACTTCGTGGAAAGTAAAGTTATTAAAATTTGATTTAAAGAAATATATCTCTTATAAAGCAATGCTTTGGAATAATTCTGAGTGTTCCTGTATATAAATCGGTGGTGGTATTTCCTCCATTTTATACAGGAAACATCTAAGAGTGAACTTGAATAACATATTTTAATTTCAGTAAGATATCTCTAGAGTAAAGTTCTGGAAATATGGTTTATAGAAATACCTCTCATAGAACACAATGCTTTGAAATACTTTCGGGTACCCCTGTACACAAACCAGTAGAGTTATAAAATCCATTTTCATAAGGGAACATCCGATAGTGAACTTGAATAACATATATCAGTTTCAATAAATTCCATATATATTTACTGGAGTTACAGCTCGGACAGACAGACAGGTAGACAGGCAGACGGACATGCAGATACACAAAACTGAAATCATATTCATACTTAAAAGATGCGAGAAAGTGTTAAAAACGCTTAACGTAAACGAAAGTAGAAATCAAGCAATTTTTTACTAACACCTCTTAATATAACTGAATATTTTTTTTTGCCACCCTGTAAATCTAATGCTAATCCTGCTATATTCTGTGTAAAGCATTCTTTTATGGAAATAAATAACATATTTCAATTTCCTAAAACTTCGTGGATAGTAAAGTTACTAAAATTTGATTTATTGATATATCCCTCATAGAACGCAAAGATTTGGAATAATTCTGAGTGTTCCTGTATATAAATCGGTGTTGGTATTTTCTCCATTTTATTCAGGACACGTCCAATAGGGTATTTAAATAACATATTTCAATTTCATTAAGATATGTCTACAGTAAATGTGCGAAAATATGGTTTATAGAAATACCTCTCATAGAACACAATGCATTGAAATAATTTCGGGTGTCCCTGCACACAAACCAGTACAGTTATAAACTCCATTTTTAATAGGGAATGTTCGATAATGAACTCGAATAACATATATCAGTTTCAAGAAATTCCATTTATATTTACGGCAGTTAGAGCACGGACAGACAGACAGACAGGCAGATACACAAAACAGAAATCATATTCAAATTTCAAAAATGTTAGAAAGTGTTAAAAACGGTTAACTTAAACGAAAGTACAATTCTAGCAATTTTTTATTAATAGTTCTTAATATAACTGGATATTTTTGTGCACCCTGTAAATATAATGCTATACATGGTATATTCTATGCAAAACATTCTTTTGTTCATATATATTATATTTCAAATTTCTAAAACTTAGTGGAAACTAAAGTTATTAAAAGTTGATTTATACAAATATCTCTCATAGAACGACGCAATGCTTTGGAATACTTTTGACTGTCCCTGTGTATAACCCGATGGTGGTATTTCCTCCATTGTATACAGGAAACATCTAATAGTGAACTTGAATAACATGATTCAATTTCAGTAAGATATGTCTACAGCAAAGTTATGGAAATATGGTTTATAGAAATACCTCTCATAAAACACAATGATTTGAAATACTTTCGGTTGTCCATGTACACAAACCAGTAGAGTTATAAAATCCATTTTCAGTAGGGAACATCCGATAGGGAACTTGAAAAGCATATTTCAATTTCATTAATATATATATACAGTAAAGGTTTGAAAATATGGTTTATAAAAAGCTCTCATAGAACACGATGATTTGAAATACTTGCGATTGTTACTGTACACAAACCAGTAGAGGTATAAACTCCATTTTCAATAAGGAACGTCCGATTGTAAACTTGAATAACATATTTAAATTTCATTAAAATATGTCTACAGTAAAGGTATGAAAATATGGTTTATAGAAATACCTCTCATAGAACACAATGCTTTGAAATACTTTCGAGTGTCCCTGTACACAAACTAGTAGAGGTATAAACTCCATTTTTAATAGGGAACGTCCGATAGAGAACATCAATAACATATTTCCATTTCATTAAGGTATGTCTACAGTAAAGGTATGAAAATATGGTTTTTAGAAGTATCTCTCATAGAACACAATGCTTTGAAATACTTTCGGGTGTCGCTGTACGCAAACCAGTAGAGGTATAAACTCCATTTTCAATGGGGAACGTTCGATAGAGAACTGGAATAACATATTTCAATTTCATTAAGATATGTCTACAGTAAGGGTATGGAAATATGTTTTTTTGAAATATCTCTCATAGAACACAATGCTTTGAAATAATTTCGGGTGTCCCCGTACATAAACCAGTCGAGGTATAAACTCAGTTTTCAATAGGGAACGTCCGATAGTGAACTTGAATAACATATTTTAATTTCATTAAGATATGTCTACATTAAAAGTATGAAAATATGGTATTTAGTAATACCTCTCATCGAACACAATGCTTTGAAATACTTTCGGGTGTCCCTGTACACAAACCAATAGAGGTATAAACTCCATTTTCAATAGGATACGTTCGATAGGAAAGTGGAATAACATATTTCAATTTCATTAAGATATGTCTACAGTAAAGGTATGAAAATATGGTTCATAGAAATATCTCTGATAGAACACAATGCTTTGAAATACTTTCGGGTGTCTCTGTACACAAACCAGCAGAGGTATAAACTCCATTTTCAATAGGGAACGTTCGATAGTAAACATGAATAACATATTTTAATTTCATTAAGATATGTCTACAGTAAAGGTATGAAAACATGGTTTATAGATATACCTCTCATAGAACACAATGCTTTGAAATACTTTCGGGTTTCCCTGCACACAAACCAGTAGAGGTATAAATTTCATTTTCAATAGGGACCGTCCAATAGTGAACTTGAATAACATATATCTGTTTCAAGAAATTCCATAAATATTTACGGGAGTTAGAGCGCGGACAGACAGACAGACAAACCGAAGTCTTAAACACTTTTCAACCTTGTTGGAAAGTGTAAAAAAAAAGAGAGATAAATTGCCAATTTTCAAAGAAAACATTATAACTCTATGTCTATATGTGATACCTTTACAAATATTTGTATATTTAATAAGAAGAAAGTTCATTATCCTATAGTACAGCGAGATTGCATTTCAAGCATTACTTCTTAGAAATTGATCCAAAAATTTTTCCTTTTTATTTAATTTTTTACTGCCCCCCCCCCCCCCTTTTACTTCCGGGGCAAATTTTAGATTGTTTGCTTGACCAAACTGGATGAAGTCATTACATTATTTAGATTAAAAAAAATGATCTTGTTTTAAATATTTATTATATACACATTAAATCAAATTTCTACTTAACCCTTTCAGCGACGGTGATGCCCCTACAGTATCACCTAATTTTAATTTTCAACTGCAAAAACTCATCCCGGAAACTTTTCAGCAAAATTTAATTTTTATAGTATAGCAGAAAATGTCGTCAATTTCTTTTCTTTTAATTTTGTTCGTGGATTCCCGTGGCAGTGTAATTTAAATGATCCCAATTACCTTGCGCCTCAAAGGGTAAAATATCTTTTCTTTTTTGTTATGAAGAAAATATTTTAGATTTTAAAATTACACATTTCGTCAAAAAACAATTTAGATAATATTTTAAATAAGGAAGTTTTTGTAATTATAGATATTCTGTTTCATCCTTATTTATAAAAAAATGTACAATTTTTCAATGAAAAAAATTAATCATTACTGTACACTGAAATTATATCATGGCTTCATGGTTTAATAATGTATTAATGCGCGTCTGAGATCGGAATCGAATCGAGACGAGAGCGGTGTTGAATTTATTTACGTTTTCAAATTCTCGGGGCCGAACGTTACTTAAAGAAAATATTTACCCAAAGTCCTTTCATGATTTATAAGGTACGTGTTTTATAGTTTTATTTATTTGCTTTTTAAACTTACATGTAATTATATGCTTCGTCTATTCGTCAAATTTAAACAAAAGAATGTTTCCATTATAATCGCTGTTTTCGCAAAATGTTAAACAGTTTTACAAAATGCGATATTTGCAAAATAAGTTTTCGCGTTTATACTAAAGAAATACATTAAATATTATTATTAAAAAATGAGAAAAGAAAAAGAAAGAAAGAAAAAGAAGAAAAAAAAAAGAAACTTTCACGAAAATGTCACAGTTCAGGAGGAACCCTCTTCGAAATTATTGTAATTTTAAACCAGTCGTATAAGAGATTTTTTAGTTGCACCTAACTATTTTTTCTTACTTGCCAAACTGGTCTACTCAAACGTATATTTTATTTATTTATTTATTTATTTACTTATTTTTTATTGGGATCATAAAAGGAAGTTTATTTGTCTATTTAAATATTTCCATAAGATGTATAGTAATAAATATTTACACAAAAGTTATGCTATGCTTATATTATCCTTTCAGTCAAGTTTATAATATCATACATATCTTATAGTTTATACACACTTAATAAACGTGTTTTTTTTTTCCTAATTTATAAATAAAACTAATATAGAAAATTCATTACCAAATTAAATAATGGTATACATTGAAAAATCAATTTCTTTCTTCTGCGTCTGACACCAGGTGTTTAAAATGTATTTTAGCCTTCTACAAAATTCAATAAAATCTACATATTCCCAGTTAAATTTGAATCACGCGTTTAACAACTGCAATCAGAAAAAAAAAAAAAAAAAAAAAAAAACTGCACATTGCCATAGTTTTATTTTAGCGTATCTTTCTTCTTATTTAATCGTTATTGCATTTCGAGAATATTATTCTAAAATTTTTCTGGTGTGAAAAAAAAGGAAGGACTAACGACACAACTGAATATTAATTAAGATGTTGGCAAGTATGCATTACTCATCCCTTATGGACAACTGACTTTTTTTTTCAATTATAACAGAAGTGCGGAATGAAAGAGCAGTTTATTATTTTGAAAAGGACGATCTATCTCTTTTACCGATACCTAAAGACTGTAATTTCATGTCCATTTTGACGGCACAGCTCAGGGAGATATCCGAAAATCCTCCATTGAAATTCTGTTTTCTCTCTTTTTTTTTTTTTTTTTTTTTTTTTTCCATTCGATCTGTTCCGAAACAGTTCCGAGTTTTCAAAGTACTGTTCATTCTCGGTTTCCAAAAGGAGTAGGAGCGCTCTATTTCAGTGACTAATTGCGAAAAATAAAAATAAAATATTTCTATTAAAAAATGCTGATGTGAAACCTCATTTAAAAATGGAAATGTTGACATATATTATCAGACGGTTAAAAACGCTGCAGCCAATTCAACGACCCTTTACAATCCTTATCCAACAAAAGCACACATGGTAACATTTATAATTTATTCCGGAGTACTTTTAGTTCCACCCTTTTTATCACACCCCTTTGAATTTAGAAAATGTTTCTCTAATATGTAATTTTGATGAAATAAGAAGAAAAATGCTTCTAAAATATACTGGTGTAATATATATATATATATATATATATGTATATATATATATATATATGGATGTTTTAACAATACTCCGGAATAAATTAGAAATGTAGAGCAATAGATTAGAACAACAGTTGTTTCAATGTTGGCCCAGATAATTTTTTTAGGACTACCCTCGTAACGAGATATCCATCCAGCATTTACGATTGGGCTTCTCAAAAAGGAGATATATGAATGCATCATTTTTTATGTAGTAATTTAAAAAAAAAAACTTATATTAACAGATGTCAGCGATTAATGAAGTCTGAAATTATTAAATTATGATAGTGTCATTCAAATTGCTTTTTGCGAGGATTTTGCCTACACTGTTGGCGACAATTTAATTTATTCCGGAGCATTTTAGCTCCACGTTTAATTCATACCACTTTTTCTTAAGAGCAATTTATATATATATATATATATATATATATATATATTAATATATTGGAGAAAATTAAACTTCAGACAAAGTGGCGAGAATAAATGGCGGGACTAAATATACTCCGGAACGAATTAAATGTTGGCAACTATGCGCCTACGGCCGACGCACCAATTGTTAATATGTCCGCTGGATTTTTAATTCGTTTAGAATGGTGCAGTTTTATTATTATTATTTTTTTTTTCTATTCTTTTTCTTTCTTCTTTTTCTTTCTTTATTTTTCTTTATTTTTTTTTTTTACGAAGTTTTTTCATTGCCAGCGTAGTTGTCTGTAAACTCCCTAGATCATCATATCCCATAATCACCGACGTCATGTTAATCTGTAAATGTGAAATGTGAAATGTCATATGTTTTATGTTGAATTTAGCGCTTTTGTTTTCTGAATTTATTTTTGCACTAATCTCCATGTATGTGCACAATAGACGTTTCACGAGTACATCTTTTTTTTTATTATTTATACATACTTCCCAACCATCTCATTATGAACCGTACAATTTTTAGTACCCAGCTTTTTTTTCACACCAATAATTTTTTAAAATAATTTTAGTCTTATTTAATCGTAAGAACATTTGGAGAGAATTACTCTAAAAATATAGTGGTGTGAGAAAAGGTGCGTCTTTTCAGGGGGCGCTAACAATTGTACGGTTATTAATGAGGTGGTTGGCAAGTATGTTTATAGTTCCGACTGCCTTGTAAGTTTGAAAATCTTGTACGAAATATCATTTAACAAAGTCAAGTACAATATTCGTACTAAAGCAATCAGTGATTTAAATATATCGATTAGAAACAGCATTAATATTATGTATGACTATTTATGTAACCATTTGTACGGAAAAGATTATTCTTAAAATGTTATTTTTCTAAAGCCACGCTCAAATCTATTAAAATAACATACCTGGTTGGTAACATTTATAATTTATTCTGGAGTATCGTTAGTCCCATCCTTTTTTCCATATCTCGTTGATTTAGTAAATTTTGTTTTCCAATATATAATTACGATGAAATAAGAAAAAAAAAAAAAATATTTTAACGTATACTGATGGGGAAAAAGGTTGTATCTAACAGTTCTTTGGAATAAATTATAAAGTTTATCAGGTGTGGAAATAATCAAAATTACCTGGTTTTGAAAGCGCCAAATGACATTTGCGGTAATTGCATCATGTGCAAATCCGAGTTCTTATCATGTGTTTTATAATCACATGTAATTATGGGACAGCCTGTATACACATATACACGATGATTTTTTACTGCACCAACAAAATCAGAGGAGTACAATTTTTTCCATTACAGTAATAGAAGACCTCATATGGATCATAAATTATTGAATCAACCCTATCTTTTCTCGAAATGTTTAGGGCCGACTATGGCGTTTGGAGGCCATATACACATTTATATGCCCTCCCACACACCTATGCATGTATAGTCAGATAATTTATTCTGAGTATTACATCTTGTACAACTTTTGCATAGCTGCCGACTTGAACTTTTTTGCTCCCGGAAACCTTTAGCATATTTTTTTAATAAGGTTTTTAAAGATTTTTTTTTTTTTTTTTTGTTAAATATGATGAAATTTTTTGCAAAGAAATTAAATTATAGTAAAAAAATCATACAATTTAGCACCTATGTTTTTGCAATAGTTAGATATTTTCATTGATATAAAAATAATTAAATTATTACACCTCATTCAAAAATACGTTTTCCAACATAATTGTTGAGAAAAATAAAATTGAAAGAAATGTTTTTGGAGAAAACATTAGAATTATAATGGTTTAAATAGGTAGGATTAGAATGCATTCATATCCATAATAACATTGAAAGCAGGATAAAAGTGTTTTAAGTATTACATTTTGCGAATTTTCTAAAATGCGACAAGCAACGTGTTACATTTCCAAAATTAAAACATTGAAAAGTAGAAATTCTTACAAAAAAAGGAAAAAAAAAATGTTTAGTTCATTCTTCAGTTCGATATCCAGAAAAAGGGATACTTGTGCTTATTTCTTATCCTACGACATAGACTAAGTTCCCATATTTAGCAAGATATCCGCATGCCAAGGATTAATAAGGCATCCATGCTAATGAAATGTAAATAATAATGTAAACATCCGTGAAAAAAATATTTTTTATTTCTTAACCACTTCTCTTATATTGAAAACAGCATAGTTATAATTACATTTTTTCTATAGTTTAACACAAAAGAAGTGATAAATTTTAAAATTTAATTTACAGATTTAGTCATCCACCCCTCCTCCCCTACACACAATATCTGGGTGCGCCTCGTGTGCCCTTGCCTGAACCATTTTCAAATTATATCGGATAGATTGAAAATCTAAATATTTCACAATACGCTACTTTTCTGAAGTTTCTAAATGTGCTACAAAAAATCAATATTTGGATAAAACAGAACAAATAGCGACATCAAGTGTGTTAGAATATTTAAATTTATTGACGTGTTAATAGCGCTGAAATAATGGGAAAAAAATATTTCGCCGCTAATTCCACAAAAAATGGTTAAGTTTCAAGAGATAAAAATTCACGAGCATTTGATCTATTCCAGTAGTTTTTGCATAAACTTATAATGAACCGTATTGGTTGACTAATGCAGAAGAAATTTAGATTTTTGTTTGTTATACCATAGCCTCCTATACTAGATGCCCTTCCGCGTGGCTTGGAAACTTGTCGGTAGACAGCACCACCTGGTAGAGATTGCGCGGCTTTTTAATTCAAAGGCGAATAAAATCGAAGTAACGTCTATTATAGTTTAGCATTAGATTATACGCTGTTTATTTTTTGCATTTTCAAAAAGTGAAAATTCCGCCTACCGCGTTTTGAAACTCCCCTTAACAAATTCCTTTAGTAATTCACTTTGATCTTATTTATATGTATTAATTTATAGTTTATTCATTACATAGTGACTAAGTGTATGTTTATCTGTATCATCATATTATGATACGTATTCATATGTATTTTAATTGAAAAAAAAAAAAAAATCACCTTTTCAACCGTATGTTTTTTTTTCTTTTTGATAGTACGTTCCGCCTGTGGGCGTTATTCATTCAAGCTACACTATTTCACAACCAGATTTTTTTGTATCCATATACATAGGTGCAAAGTCAACTGTTTTTGGCGGGAGACTACAAACCGGAAAATTTTTATAATTGTTTTCGATAATATTAATCGGCGAATATATATGCAGTAAAGTCACGTACAACGCGGTGTCAAGGATGACAAATAATAAAACAGTTTTATTTTTTAACACCACAAAATTTTAAGAGTACCAATCTAATGGTTCATACACTCGATTTAGTTTTTGTATAAAGCAGTTGCTTTCATATAAAATTAGTGATGTTAAAAAATAAAATTGTAGTATTCATGAGGCAAACTTGCACCCGCTTCTTCCGATGATGTAGGTTGGAGGTACCTGTGTAAGAATAACGCACCATCTGGTACCTAGGAATGAAAGCTAACGGAGTGCGAGTCCTGAAAAACAACTTCGTAAAACGAGGAATATTGGATCTTTCGGAAATAGGAAACACAATAATAAAAAAACTTGCACCCGCGTTGTACGAGACTTTGCTGTATAACAATTTTCATTTAAAAATACTGGTATCAATTCTGATTTAAAAGTTTAAAAACTTGGCAACTCTGTATATATATATATATATATTACATATGAATACTAATAGCATATGTAACAATTATAACATGTACATATAATTATACTATTTCTAGTGAAAGTATTTCTATCCATAGTATTTTGGTTGTGCAAATATGAATATGATAATATTCTTAAGAAATATAGCAACATACAGACTGCAAGAGAAACACCCGCTAGAGGAGTTACAGATTTCCAAATGACGTGATTCTACGTCAGCGGTGGTGAAAATGTTAATACAGAAATTATTGTAAGAAAACATGGAACACTTACCTTCAAAATACTTAATTATACACCCATATGAAATGGGTGAATTTTATAAAGCAATGCGAACAAATGAGTATTAAAAAAGGACGAACAGTCATGTATTCCATGTCTAGGGATAAAGTATGTATGCATAAGGAAGCTTACACACGCTTTCTTGTTTCCTTTGCTTTGTAAAAATTGCACTTTTTATTCTAATTCTCATTATTATTATTATTATTATTATTATTATTATTTATTTATTTATTTATTTATTTTTTTTGCGAGTTTGTGTTTTACGTATTTTGAAGGACAAACTCCTACCATGTTTCCTTATAACAATTTATGTATTAACCTTTTAAAAATAAATATACTAATTAATACTTATCATAATATTGTGATGCAGATAAACATGTAAATATAGTTTATATGATAAATTTGTTATCCATT
The DNA here is from genome assembly GCA_963930645.1 of Salticus scenicus. NCBI lineage: Eukaryota > Metazoa > Arthropoda > Arachnida > Araneae > Salticidae > Salticus > Salticus scenicus. Next base: position 130,153,724 of record OZ005656.1, on the reverse strand, counting down.
TAAATATGATAAAAGATGAATTACTAATGGAGGTCGGTAAGGGGATTTTCCGAACGTAATGGGCGGACACTTTCCTTTTGAAAATGTCGAAACGAATGATGTACAACAAACAAACAGCTAAATTTCTCTGCACTATAATAGCTGACCGATAAGGTTCGTTTTAAAATTATTCAAAAGTTCTTACACTATGCCAATTTTTAGTATTTTTACTAATTGCAGGTAGAACATTTTTTGCGGAATTGCCGAATAAATATTTTGAATGATATTGATTTTATCTTTTATTTTTTTGAACCAATTTCAATGTTTTTAACTCGTCATTAAATCCAGATATTACAAAACAATTAATATCAACTTGCAGGATTTTTTCTGCTCTTTCAGTGTACATGTTTGTTTTCAGTGTAGCATGTTTAGAAGCCAAGCCATAGATATGATTTATATCAGCTCTTCTTTTACACTTTTCCATTTGTCGTTACAATGAATAAGGAATCAACGAACAACACGTTAACACTCTCGCGATCGCAAGTTTTTGTCTTCTGTACAGTAAAGTCCGCCTGTGGGTGTTATTCTCTCCAGTTACAATATATTAGAACAAAATTTTCTATGTTCAGATTCATATTACAAATGGATATAAATTATAATTATACTCTTTCTAATCGAAGTATTTGTATCCATAGCATATTGATTGTAAGCATATGAATATTGTGTATATTCTTAAGAAACAAATGACATACAAATTGCACAAGAAACGCCCACTGGCGGAGTTACAGATTTTAAATGACGTGAATCTACGTCAGCGGTCGCGAAAGCGTTATGAAATCAAGGCATCAACACGTTGACAAATTATTTATATAACACCATGAAACTTATACAATATTTCTACTATAAATATTAAAAGTTTGGCTTAGTTAATAGCGGTTAAAAGCAAAAAGAACTTCATATCTAGTGCTATCGCTTGCGCCAACAGAGGCTGTGCGCGAAATTGATTGTTAATAAGTCTTGCCAGAAGAAAGATTAAAGTGCTCTAACACATTGAGAAAAAAAAATCTCAACCTTTAATACGCCGAAATATTTTCTCCAAAAAAACCTATTAACACATTCGCGACCGCTGACGTAGATTCACGTCATTTAAAAACGAGTAGAAAGGTTAAGTACAGCATTACACAGCTAGGAGAAAGTTTAGGGATAGTAAGAATATATTTTTTTTCAAGGAGCAAATTTTATAATTTTTTGGTAGGTTAAAACAGAAATATTTATTTATTTTTTTTTATTTTTTTAAATTAAAACACAGAGACAAAAAACACACAACACGACATAACACAAAGACAAGGACAGCATATAATCTCCGAAGAGAAGTCAAGGCCCGAAGGCGATAGAAAAGTGAAAAGGCAAAAATGCTAACACAAAAAAGGTTAAAGATGGGAGTTTAAACTGTCGCTCGCTTTGGGTCTGCGTCTATTAAGAGGATCATTATGGTCATATGTTGCGAGAGTGTTTAAAGCAGGGTTATCTAAGCTTTAAAGTGCCAAATGATGTTGAACATTTAAGTGTTGGATGAAACCATTAAGTTGATGAGTATTATTTTCTTTATAAATATAAAAATTTCTAACGTACCAAGGCATATCAAGAATTTGCCGAATAGTTGAATTTTGAGCCCTAATGAGTAACTTGATATGCGATTTGGCAGCACATGATCATACCATACAAGCATAAGTTAAAATGGGTCTTAAGTAGGAAGTGTACAGGAGCAATTTGTTTTTAAAGTTTAAAGTACTATTCCGAGCTAAGAGGGGAAGTAATTTACTTTTAGCTGTACGGAATTTATTACGCGTGGTGAGAATGTGTTGTTGAAAAGTGAGAGATTGGCTAGAATTACACCAAGGTATTTACAGTCTGCAAAAATAGCCAATGAGGTATGAGGGTAACGGGGAATATCGTTAATATAAAGATTAAATAATTTAGGGCTAATTTTAGAGCCTTGAGGAACGCCAAAATGGGCAAAATAATTCCGTGAAAGAGTGTCTTTCACTTTCACCTGGAAGTTTCTGTCATATAGGTAACTATGAATTAATTTAATAAGTGGAAGGGGAAAGTTATAATTAATAAGTTTAAAAATTAAGCCAGAGGTCCAAACTTTGTCAAATGCCTTTTCAATGTCAAGAAAAACTGCCGCAGTATATTGCTTCCGAATTTTGCCGGTGGTAATGTGCTCAACTAATCTGTAGACCTGGTGAAGGGCTGAATGGCCACTGCTGAACCCAAATTGTTCTGGGATCATACTATTATTTTCTGCAATATGAGAATCAATCTGTTGAGCAATAAAGGCTTCGAATAATTTACTTAAAACTTTCAGAAGAGAGATTGGGCGATAACTCGATGCCCTATCAGAGGGTTTGGAAGGTTTTAGGACCGGAGCAATTACTCCAGTTTTCCAATAGAAAGGGACATAATTAAATTAAAAACAATATTTAACAGATGGGTAATTATTGGAAAAGATTAATCTGCTATTATGTGTATCAAATATCTCTCCTCAAAATTATTGGTGATTATTGAATAAAAATTCGACCAGATCTAGCAACATTGCTGATGGGGCTACAGCCCCAGCCCCACACGAAATTTTGTCTAAAGAACTTTTTATTTTATTCCTTTATTCCTTTATTATTTTTGTCTCTTTCTTTTTACTTTTTCCTATACATATATGGTAGAGAAAGTATTTCCTACAAACGTGAGTTGTTTTAATGCTTTCCTATATATATTTTGTCTGTAGAGTTGTTTCTCGTACGATTTTCCAAAGTGTAGAAGAATTACCCTCTAAACTCGATGTTGTTTTTACAGTAAGATTAATTATTCTTCAAAGAAAAAGATCAAATCTACCAACACGTGGTCCAGAAACTTATTAAAGTATTACTACTTTTTTTTTTTTTTTTTACCCATGCAGTAATAATATATTAACTTTAAATGACCGTTTCTTCCCATAATTTGCATCACTATTTACTACTAATGTTATTATTAAAACAGCGAATAAAAAATTAATTTATCTGATATATTCTTTTTTATTGAATCAATTTTATTCGAGAACTGTTTGATTTGAATTCTTTTGCATGGAAAGTCTACACATACAAAAAAAAAAAAAAAAAAAAAAAAAAAAAATTGAGAATGTGTCGGAAAAATGATCTTTTTCAAGAGAATTATTTTCCGTTTTTATTATGCTGTCAAAATTTAATTAAACATTATTTTTAAAGAAATTTATATTTGTTGACACAGGTCAATATTAAGAGTATAGAGCAACTACGTTTCTCGCATCTAGTATTGAAAACGAATCCAGTGGCATGAAGGGGTGTCAAAATGGTGGAAATGTCGGGGTTTGCTAAACATCCAATCATTTCGTGTTCTCTTATCTCTTGTTTTCTCTCAAGCAGAAGATTTATCAACCTTATTTGAACTCTGAACTTATTGAATCTGCACTTGCGCAAATGCTTCCACGGTCGCAAGAAACGAGGTCAAAAAACAACATGCAACATGTCTGTGCAGTCAGGGAAAAAAAAAAAAAAAACTCTCCCCCACATAATTTCTCGTAAATTGTCATAATGACACGCGGATGTTTCCGATCAATTTGTAATAACGCCTAGTTTATAATGGTTCAGTTAGATTTTGCTTAGGGAGACGACTACATATCAAAACTAGCATTAACTTAAATTTTTTTTTCCATTGTAATCCACCATTTTTTATAATTTATTTGAATTACTATCAAATCATCGTGGAAAATGGTATAGTTTACATATTTTGCTCAATTTTTGATAGAGTTATAATCTGTCAAAGTATGGGGATGCTAATGTAAATAAATGTGATTCCCCACCTCTATATCGCTGAAAAAATATTTAAAAAACTAGTTTACATATTCGTATTTGACTCTGTATGTGATGCTCGTATTCATAAATCTCAATAGCATTTACCACATCGACAGCTGAAGACAACACTTAAATGATTTAATTTCAAATATGTAAAATAATTTATTTTATAATGTAAAGTTTTAGAAAAATATGTAAAGGCGTGGCTTCCACTGCAAGATAGGGATGAATCCGATCCTGAATCTTCTTAAATATTACATAAATTTTCCATTCATATTTATTATGAATTTAAAACAAAGTAATTTGTTTTATTACTTTTAATGATCTTACACATTTAAAATTAAGAATTTAAGTGCAGTAGACTACTGAATAATGCGGGATATTCGTTCTGGGCAATAGGACATCCTGTTATGTGGGACATACTTTATCTGAACAATTTATGCAAATTCAGTGCAATACTGAAATCTTTTATTTTATTTTGAAGTTTTGTTTTGTTTTTTATAGTTTTCTAACTAAGGTTTCGATGTTTACGATACAAAATTATTATTATTTCTTTTTTTTTTTTTTTTTTTTTTTTTTTTTTTTATTAACGCATTGCATGCGGGTAATTTTGATGGAATTCCAAATGAATAATTAACCCCACCCTCTGGCTTTTCCTGAAACAATACTTTACATTAAAAAAGTGTTTCTTGTTTCCTTAATTCTATTTTGTTGGACACGTTATAGAACTTTATCATATACAAACGAATGAAATTTACCGTTTCGATTGTTGATGACAAAATTTAAGTTATTGAATCATGAATTTGTTAAATAACGCATAAAGGCGTGACTTATTACTCAATATAGGAATGCTAATGGACAGTATCTCCTTCTTATTGAATATTCAATATCTTTTTTCAAATTTTAGTTTAAATCTTGCTATCTATATTTTTGCATGTTGTATCATAGCCTCCTAAACGAGGTACCTTCCACGTGGCTCGGAAATTTGGCAACAGTTCAAGCGGTAGACAGCGCCACCTGGTACAGATTGCGAGACTTTTTTATTCAAATGTCACCAGTAATTTTAAGAAGTGATATATGATATACACAGTTGACATTTCTTCGATTCTGTTCGCCTTTCATGTATATCAAATCTCACTTAAAAAATAAATTTGGTGGCTGTTGAATAAACAAGTCGCGCAATCTGTACCAAATGGCCCTGTCTACCGCTTGAAATTTTGCCACGTTTCTGAGCCACGCGGAAGCCATCTAGTTTAGGAGGCTGTGATTGTATATTGTAGGTTTGTACGCCTAAAATTAAATGTAAAACTTTATAGTAAAATGCTTACCGTATAAAATAAATTTATATCGAACTGAAGTAGATATATATATATTTTTTTGCTAAATATTAAACAATTTTTTATTTTATTTTTTCCTCTATTATCATTATCATTATTACTCTTTTATTTTGCTATCTATATTTTTGTTATTGAACACTGTAGGGTTCATATGACTCAAACGATTTAAGTTTTAACGCATTAAGTGACGTAATAAAACGACTGTATGTTTATAGAAAATAAACTGTTTAAAACTAATTTCCTTTTTATTTTATAATTAATATTTCTTCATACTTTTTCCGGTATCAATCTTAATGAATAATGTCAATTCTGTGGTAGATCATAATTTATTTTTTCTAAATGACTATAGACAGACCCCCAATACATTTTCGCTTGTAACTCTATCAAAAAAATGACTTAAAGTACGTAAGTAGGACTTTTTCCGAACCGGCTTGATTTCAGAAATTTGAATATGATATCAAAAAGATGGGTTGCTATTGAAAAAAATGAATTTGATACATATTTTAATATGCAGATGAACCCTTAAGCAAAATCTAACTATACCATTATAAACTAGACGTTATTACAGATCAATCGGTACCAGTCGCATGTTTCTGCGATAATTTACGGCAAAAATAGGTATATGTGTGTGTGGGGGGGGGGGGGGGATTCTCATACTTTTTCCGGTATCAATCTTAATGAATAATGTGAATTCTGTGGTAGATCATAATTTATTTTTTCTAAATAACTATAGACAGACCCCCAATACATTTTCGCTTGTAACTCTATCAAAAAATGACTTAAAGTACGTAAGTAGGACTTTTTCCGAACCGGCTTGATTTCAGAAATTTGAATATGATATCAAAAAGATGGGTTGCTATTGAAAAAAATGAAGTTGATACATATTTTAATATGCAGATGAGCCCTTAAGCAAAATCTAACTATACCATTATAAACTAGACGTTATTACAGATCAATCGGTACCAGTCGCATGTTTCTGCGATAATTTACGACAAAAATAGGTATATGTGTGTGGGGGGGGATTCTTTTTTTGCTGACTGTACAACGTACAATACATCGAATAACTTAGCCCTCCTCGAAATAAAATCTTGGATACGCCACTGAGAGATGTTTAAATTTGTTGACTTAAACAAGAAATTGATCGATTCTTATTGACGTACACACGTAATTTGGTAACTTAAAGAAAAGAGGAAACAAAAAACGAGGCTGATTAATTGATGGGTGCGACTCCTTAGCGGGCATGACTACACAAGATGGGTAGTGCAAGCATATCGAAGAGAAATAAAAAGATTAATAAAAAAAAAAAATACATTCTGACATGATAGAAAATAAAAATACACATTCATATTGATGTGATTCATTTATGAATATACTGTCAGTACTGCACAATGTATTAGATTTGGGGGGTGGGCGTATACAGAAAGCTTGAGAATTGCTGATATAAATAATTGAAACTTCAGGAAAACTGCATTTTAACTTGGCTTATTATCCAATTTATCTTAAAATTTGAAGTTTAATTATACCACAAAATATTAAATAAAGCATTTATCCATCGTAAAAATTATATAATAATTTTGTCATTTCGGAATAAAATATTGAAAGGGACATTTTAATCTTATTGTTTATTTTAAGCCTTGATCGTATTGTTCATTATGAGAAACCTTTATTGTGAAAATGCCATGACTTTTCTTCTTATAACTGAGCTTCTGAAGGCAAAGCCTTATTAAGGGGGATGCACACATTATTTATACTTACACCGTTATTTTTTTACAAATACTTTCCTCCTATAATAAACAGAAAATTATCATTAAAAATTATTTTAAAAGAATTCTGGTGTCTAATAACGGTGAGTAAATTGGATTGTTTTACACCGTTCATTTTTTATAAAAAATATTTCCTCGTCAAAGCGTGGAATTTCTATGACATGAAGTAAAAAATAATTGTAAAAATATTCCGTTGAGAGCGGAGATAATGTGTGCTTCCCGCTTAATCAGGCTCTGTCTGAAGGATAAGTAATACAAACACAATTAATTCAGATTTATCTTCCAATGCATAAACCCCGATTTGTGAGAGCAGAATTGCAACTAAGGATCAATAAAAATTATTAAACAATTGCTGTTAAATTAGCCTTTAAACTGATACTTAGAAACTGTTATTAAAAATCCATTACAATTTTATTTTTAAAATATATCTTTTTATTTATATTAAAACTTTACAATTATTGTTAGCTAGAGTCAACACACACAATTTCTCTTTCCACCGCCTATAGACGATTGGAAATATTAAGCTTTCTGATTGGTCTGATGGATCTTGGTACGCAGCGTAGGAACCTCCCACTTGTTTGCAGACTTCAGTAGTTGACCAAGGTAGTACCGAGGATTAAGAATTTATATTGCAAGAAAAATAATCAGACAAATAATAAAAGTAATCTTTAAAAACTTTTTTATTGAATAAAAACTTATTTATATTTACTTACAATTAAAAAATGCACAATAAAGTAATGTTGTAATTAAGTTGCTATAGTATTAAAAAATAAATAAACAAATAAAGTAAAATGTAAAAAAATAAATATCTGGAATTGCTGAGACTTGATGATTTTGGAATATTGTTTGACTATCAAAGCAATATCCACTAAATTACTTTTAAACATATTTAATTAATATGAAATAATATTATGTAATTGAAATTGGGACACATGCGTAATAAGAACCTCGAAATTAAATTATCCTTTAAAAATAACTTTGTTTTAATCCAAATGCTTTAAAATGTTGATTAAAATACCATTCCGTCTGTAAGAATGGAAAATTATAATACAAGAATTATTTGCAGATTGAATTACTATACACTTTTCTTTTTCAAAAATTTAGCTTTTAGGCTTTGTAACATCCACGTTTGTAATGATCGATAGATGGCGCTTTCTCAACTGAAGTTGTTAGTAAATATAATTGCCACGTGTATTTATTATTGTTCTTTCACCGCCATTACATCATGAAAAATTGATTGCATAATAGAATGCAATGAAAATTATTGCGTTTTATTATTTAATAACTCCACTGTATTTTAACTGCATTTATGTGTTATCTTACAACAAAGGTACATTAAAAAAAAAAAAAAATAAATAAATAAATAAATAAATAAAAATAAATAAATAAAAATAAAGTTACAACTATAAAGTTGGTCCATATATAGAGTTGGTCCATAACTGGATTTGGCGATTTTTCTTTGCACCGTTTTGAACGATAACGATGCCTTTCTCTATTGTTTGCAATACAATACGCTTTTGTTACGCTTGGAATCCATCGCAACCATTTGCAAAAACGACATTTCACCATAATCACCAAAGAAAAATCTCCAAATGCACTTGTGGACCAATACTATAGTTGTTCCATGACATCCATGAAATGTGATCGTTTTGTTTTTGCTCGTTAGCGAAGGAAACGATCAGCTTTATCTAAAATATTTTATAATTAAAACAAAATTAAACGTATTATTACTTGTGAAATCCTCAAGGGCGAAATGTTTCGAACAAACAGTCATACTTGCGATACTTATTTCCCAATTCGTAAACGTGTAATCTATTCAGACTTTCTACGAACAAAAGTTTTTTTTTTTTTTTTTTTTTTTTTCCATTAGCGGAGGCAACTGGAATTTTAAATTTGTAATTTGGAAACAAATGGAAGCTTAATTCCGGATTTCTTTATCCATTGGAGTTACACTGTAGCACACAGCAGCATATGTTATCTTTTTTGCCGGATTTATTCATCCTATTGAATATATAGTAGCAGCAAGCAATGGTGTCTCCTCGACGAAAGCGTGAAAGCTATCCGTCCAGTTTTATTGTTAATTTCACCTTAGTCCACCCGAGGGCGAGCACTTCATTACAATCGCGGATAGATGGAAGTTGATGATATTTTAATTTTCCATATTTAGAAAAGAAAGGAATATTCATAAATTTCCGAAATTATGAAATTTTAATTATTACAGAACAAATTGCATTACAAATTCTATTTTTGTTTTTTCATTTCTTTTTTAACAATTAAAAATAAAATAATAATAATTTAATTTTTTAATTTAAGTATTTCATCTTTTTTTTTTTTTTTTTTTCGTATGCTTAGACTTTGTTAATATTATTATTATTATATTTATTTTAAACTAATTCATAGATTTTCGGTACAGCCATAATTTGAAAATCAGCTACAAAATTTTATTCCATCTGTTTGATTACTTATTAGACTATTTTAATTAATTTTTAATTTTAAATTATTATTATTTTTTTTAATACTGCAAATAATGATCTAAATATAGAAAATACACTTTCCTAACATGTACGCTAAATATCAGAAATGTAATACACAACTTTAAATAATCTGGTGTGTCACTCACACCTTCATCTCTTACCCTGAATATTAATACTATAAATACAGGTTGGAGATTAAGAGGTAAGATAACGAGTACTGTTATGATAACCTATTTTAAACAATTCAAATTAGGTTTAGGAAAAGTTTTATAGGATAATTAGTTCTGTGTGAGGGGGCTACCGCCTCCATCAACCCCCCGTTTCCATAACGTACAAAAAACAAGCCATGTATATTTAGCTTAAAACATACATTATTTACCATATTTCTATGAGGAATCTATTTCAATTCCCGAACAGCTTTCCTGGAAATGGTAAAATATTATTAGTAAAGCACATCCACTAACAACAAATAACTAGTTTGTTGTGGCCACCTCACGACTTTCTTCTATATTTTCCTATACAAATTCACTCAGTAAAAATAATTTATAAAAATTATTATTTAAAAAAATTATCTTCCATGATAATGCACACAGTCTCCATATTAGAGAATAGTATAACACTAAAAAAAAAAGAAAAAAAATTAAAAAAAGAATTTATTCTTAATATGACATTAAAAAAAAATAATTTTTTTGTTAAAAATGAAAAAAATCGATAACTTTATTTTAAATTATCGTAGATCGATGGTTCAACCATTCGTTTTATAGGTATTGGCGAGCTCTTTTGAGAGATACCCATCATGAAAATCTACTCCCCACGAGGGGGGGGCCTTCTGCCCCAGGGGAAGGCGAGGCTCCTACATACACATTTTCTTTTTCAGCTGACTATCTTTATTACACAAAATATATATTCGTTTAATTTGGTTTAGTGCAGTCTATAGATGTTAAACTCTATTTACTTGCAATTTCCCCCATAGGCGTAATGTATTTGCATATTTTTGAGTGTCCCTGTACACGAAACATTTGCTTCATCTCAACGAAAAGCTTAGTGTGGCATTCCTATATTATACACATTTAGAATACCAAGTTTGGAATGTCTGCTACTATTTGTTCTTGAGGTATGCTGATAACAGACAGACAGACACACAGACACACAGATATACACACAGACACACAGACTCACAGACACACAGACACACAGATACACAGACACACAGACTCACAGACTCACAGACACACAGACACACAGATACACAGACACACAGACTCACAGACACACAGACATAAACACAGACCATTTGCAAAAAACATGATTTTCGTATTCAGGGGTGATTTTCGTATTCATTTGTAATATTTCTTTTACTACAAATGCTACAACAAGGTTTCCCAAATTTAAAACGTTCCCAGTAACTAAACACAAATAATTACGACAGTAATTAGTGAAAATATCTGAAATACATTACTGCATTTCAAACATGAAAGTTAACAAGTGATGTTAAAAAAAAAAAAAAAAAAAAAAAAAAAAAAAAAATCCGGAATGAATTTAATTGACTTTTTAAACATTAAGTAATTAATGATTGTTTAAATAAATCAAATTAAGAAGAGTCGTTAATTAACAAAACAGAAAATTATAACAGTGTGTTTGAGTATTTTCCTCTGTATAGTATATTGTTTAATTTAAAGTATTGCACTTCAAATAATTTGAGCCTATAGGTCATAGTGATAAAGAATTATTTGTTGTGTCTTGGTAAAAATCTATAAGTGCTAGATTCACCAAAATCTATACAGTTTATGCGATGGTGTCTTATATCATGCATTTAAATTAAAAGCTCAATCTGATAAGGTATTTAGACGCTATCACACTTTGAATAATTTCAGCCCATAGACATAATGATAAAGATTTTTTCGTTGTATCGCTCTAAAAAAAAAAAACTATGAATGTTAGATTCTCCAAAATCTATACAGTTTGTGTGACGGTTATCTGTGCACAAATTTTCAGTTTATTAGAATAAATAAATCTCTTAAATAATTTGAGCCTATATGACACGATGATAATTTTTCTTTGTGTCCCAGTAAAAAGAAAAAAAAGTGTTAGAATCAACAAAATAAATAGAGTTTATGCTACGGTGGTTCTTTCACATACGTACCAACTCGCAGCTAGATTGGTCAAAGCAGTTAGTTGCTATCATGTTCACTCAGAACCGTCCTTAAGGGTTGTGTGACAGGTGCGGTTGTACAGGGTCTCACGAACTTTTTTGTATAAAATGAGAAAAAGGAAAAAAAGTTTACCCGCGTATTCTATCTTGCTTAATATTTATTTATTTATTTTTATTTTTATTTTTTTAATAAATGTTAAAATTTTTTATCAATAACATCGTTGGGAGTGATAAGCAACCCTGAGAAAAATTTCTGTAACAGACATCTAGAATCTAAATTGTGGCTCTAGAAAAAATAGTTCCATGTCATCCTTATAAATTCTAGTACCCTATGAAAGTGAGTTATAGAAACCCCTGTAAGAATTCTAGAGAGTTTGCCTATATTAACGAGATCAAACCTATTTGAAAATATCTTCAAATAAGTGCGAACACAAGAGGCAGGTTTCAGCAACTATAATCTTGGTTTAAGATCCAATTCTAGATAATCAAGCGAGAATTTCTTGCCATACAAAAGATTCAGAATATTGTTTCGCCATATAGAAATGTGTAGACTAGAAATTATCGATCATTTAGTCTATTCAGTTTGTTGACGTGACTTATGCGCATAGCTCTGAAATCTATATTTCTAGTTCAGGGATGTAGAAAATGACCACTTATTCATTTTAGATCAAGACTTTTTTTTTTTCAGTTAAGTGTTGTAATTGGTTCACATATCGCTTAAATCAGATACATTGTTCTTGGGCTGTATATGAATTTTAGCCATCGTTGTTTAGGAGAATTTTTATAAGTCTCGATGGAAGGCACCCGTTACTTTTTTAACATATCCTTCCCAACGAGTTCTGTTTTAAACTTCGGGCCCGACCGGAGCCCATTTTATTACGATAAGAGTCAAACATTTAAAAAAATATATATTGGTCAATAGGAAGTAAAAAATCTCTCTCTTACAGATTTACCAGATTCAGCCACAATGGCTATGTCTGTCCTAACAAATATGGGAAGTGTTTGATAATTCATGAGTGATGCATGATTTTACTGTGTACATGCATGTGTGTGCGTTGCCATGTGGCCCCACGTTTAAGTGCAATTGTATTATGCACTATAGAAAATGATTTTATCCTATTTTATTTCGTGTTGCAGGTAAGCAACGCTTTATCGCAGATTGAAATCAATACCTTTTGTGGATTAAAATATAGAATCAGGCTTTCCGACACTAAAATAATAGCGAAAAATAGTGAATGGCTCTTCTTGCTCGAATTTTAATGATTTTAAGAATGGCCTTACTTCCTCCGCTCAATCGTTTGCACATTACAAACATATTACCATAAAACTCTTTTACGCACTGTAAAAAAAATTGTGTAAGAATACACAACATTATTGAGGGAACTTATTTTCCTCAACCCTGTTGAGAAATGTTATCAGTTATAGCTGTGTAACAGAGGCGTATAGTGGAACGTTACTCAATTACAACTGATAGCATTTCTCTATATGATTGTGGCAAGTAAGCTGCCTCAATTACACAAATATTTTACAGTGTAATTATTTCAACATTAATTAAATTTATAGATAAGAAATTTAAAATTTAATAGATTGTGGAAAAAATATTATCTCTATGAAGTAATACACTGCTGTTTGTAAAAAAAATGCAACACCACGAAGGAATGAGAATATCATAATGATATTTATTGGGCACATACATTATAGTAAGAAGAACAATTGATTAAAATTTCAGAAAATTTGGAGAAACATGTACTGAGAAAACAGTACATAAAGCAGCGATCTCTGTGAGCAATAACAGCACTTATCTGTCTAGGCATTGAATCAAACAGTGATTGGATGACATGTACGGGTAAAGCACTTTATGAAGCTTCAACACGATGCTCCATTTCATCGATCGTAGTTACTGGTGAGTGGTGGGGGGCCAGTCGCTTGTCAACGATTAAACAGTCATTTTCATTGGTGCGAGATCAGGAGAATGCGCTGACCAGAGGACCGGTTGCACACATTATGTATTAAGGAAGGTCCGGACTATACTGACAACTTGTGGTCGTGCATTATCCTGCTTAAATGTGGCGCTGCGGAGGTCTCGAATATAGAGAGGGGGTTCGGGCGTTAACTCACCAGAAATTTAATGACCGTATTTCAGAGTTCCGGGAGTGCGAACAAGAAGTAATCGAGACGTATATCCAATGGGACCCCATACCATCACTGCATGTGGTGGACAGTGTGACGAAGTCGACTCCCAGCTGGCATTGTGCATTATTGACAATGCCGTTAAATACGGATAAGGCAATCTTGATGCTGTAACCAGGGTTGTGATTTGTCTGAAAGGTGACTTCACGCCATCCCTGCGTCCAGGTTCGTCATTAATCACACAATAAAGGCGCCCGTATCAGTGATGCAGTTTTGAGGGTAATCAAAATTTTGGTAGCTGCATACTGGGTCACAACCTGGAGTGATGGTATGTGGTACCATTAGATACACGTCTCGATCACCTCTTGTTTTGATTCCCGACACTCTGAATACCAGCCATTACATTTCTGACGAGTTAAGGCCTTTCGCTATGCCCTAAATCCAAGGTCTACGAAACGCTATACTTAAGCAGGACAATGCACGACCGCAAGTTGTAAATATTGTCCGGATCACCTTTGATGAAGGATATGTTCGACTGTTGCTCTGGACAGTGCGTTCTCCTGATCTTGCACCAATTGAAAAGCGACTGGCCCCCACAATTCAGCAGTAACTACGATCGATGAATTATGGCATCGCCATGAAATTTCATGAAGTGCTTTACCCGTACATGGCATCCAATCGTTGATTGATTCAATGCCTAGGCAGATAAGTGGAGTTATCTCTTACAGAGGTCGCTGCTTTATGTACTGTTTTCTCAGTACATGTTTCTCCAAATTTCCTGAAATTTTAATCAATTGTTCTTCTTACTATAATGTATGAGCCCAATAAATATCATTATGATATTCGAATTCCTTCATGGTGTTGGTTTATTTTACAAACAGCAGTTTATGTTGTACACTAAATGCAATAATTAGTTCTTTAATTTTTCAACTTAAGAAGTTTTTACATTATACACAAAATTTTAATCATTTACTTTTGAAAAAAAAAAAAAAAATCTCTTGGACTACGAAATATAAGTATCTTTTGTGCTTTGCATATGTTGTAAATAGTATTTAGAGTCTTTTTACAGGACATTACAAAAGTCATCAGATACAGTACTCACTAAAAGCGATAATTGGTGAATTTCTTTCTTTCTTTCTTTCTCTTTTTTTTCTTTTCGGATATAAGTTTTTCAGGTTAATCAAAATTCGGAACATACATTATATGATGCATGTAGAGGCTACCATTTTAGTACAGCACAGCACAAAAAATGTTCATAATCTTTGAAAGTATTTTGTTATCTATACGAACATGATTTTAAGTTCTTGTTAACCAATTTATATTCGAATTTTACGAAGTTATTTGATATTATACCTAGTCAGTAAAAAAAAAAAAAAAAAAAATGTGTATTTAAGATCGTACTACCGAATTGAAAATTTCTATATTGATAGGTACAGTAGAATTTAAAAGATATTTCTATCAATTATATGGAGCAGAAAGCAATTATTTCGACTGCTTTTAAGTGACTCTCTATATTCCTTTTGTATACGAGGCATATAGTGTATTATCACATAGCAAATAAAAATAATTACAAGATAAAAATGATTTTTTATATACCATGTTTCTAAATTTTCTGTTGTATCATATAAACGCTACCGAAAGAAAAGAGGGAACCAGGAACAATTAGCTAAAAGTATTAAAAAAATTCATTGCTATTGCGTTTTAAGCTATTATAAAAGTTTCAAATGGCTAGCTAGCCGGGAAGTTAGTTAAAAATCGATTGCAAGATTTGTACAAGTTTTGAACCCGAAACAGTTGGCTAAAAGTATTAAATAAAAGGCATTTCCACCGTGTTCTGAACTACTCTGAATGTTTCAATGTCTAGTTAGTCGAGAAGTTAGTTAAATAAATTTTCTGTCGAATCATATAAACGCTACCGAAGGCAGTAGGGACCTGAAAAAATTTAATAAAATTATTAAAAAAATGTATTGTCACCGTGCTCTGAGCTGTCCTGAAAGTTTAAAATGTCTAGCTAGTCGGGAAGTTAGTTAAAAATCGATTGCAATATTTGTACTGAACAAACAAACAAACAAGAATCGAACTTAATAAAAGCATGGTAAAAAAGCGCATGACACAATTTAAAACACACATTCATAAATTATTACAATACTTTTAGAGATATTTTTCAAGTAATGCAATTGTTACAGTTGCTACTATTTGTCAGCTAATAATTAAATAAAAATACCTTTAAAATCATATGATATTATACTCGTATATATATGGTTGTATTAAAACCTATTAAGCTTTTGAGAAACGTTGATGTCAATTTTACTAGAAGATTTTCACATGAGCAAGTTTTTTTTTTTTTTTTTTTTTTTTTTTCCCATAAAGTTTAATTTTAATTTTATTATCCATGAAGAAAAAATTGAAAGTGCTCACGGTTTTTACTGTATCGATAAATCTGGATTCTAAGTATAAAACTATTTTAGCAAAGCACCAGACAAATTCAGAGTGAAGGAAGTTATATATAACCTCTCAGCAAGGAAAGTGATATAAGTCAAAAATGGTAATTTTAAGTTTACTTTGTTGAAAAGAGCATTTTAAGTGCCTCAATGTAATGTACAAAAAAGTCGCATCTCTATCACGATAATTATCTAACTGAGAGGCATTTTTGTCAGTTTTATGTTAATGCTTTATCGGTGACTTTGATGCAATTTGAAAGTTCGTCTAAAAGAAATTTTCACTTTGAACTTGTTAGTGTACGTATTTTGTCGCATAAAAAAGGTAAAGATAAATGTAAAATTAAAACATGCAGAATCAAAATAATTCACTCTGGAAAAAAATAAAAGTTTGTTATGTGCCTAAATAATTTTGCAGAAAAGAAACGAAAAAAAAAAAAAAAAAAGGAAATGAAAATGAAAGAAAGAAAGAAAGAGGTGGTTTAGCTAAGTTTATAGGATTTTTCTCGGCAATTTCTCTCACCATCGTGAGGGCGCTGTCTAGTTAGCAAGTATTTTAACGCTTAAAACTTCACACGTACGGAGAGAACAATTAGTTTCGGAGTAAAGGGCCTCGCAAATGTTTTCTCACTAGGCCTCTATTTTGCTAGAGACGGCTCTGTGTTCACTCACATACATACAGTCGGTAACCGAAAATATCGGAAAACTAGCAAAAATTCCTATTTAAATAATATTATAAATTAAAAAAATTAAAGAACACGCTTTTATAGAAATGTGAACTAAAAAGCACAAAATATCTATCTTAGTATTAAAATTCAGGGTAAGAGAAAATCGTGTGAGTGACACACCGTAATATTTACATACATTTAAATCTTTAATTACAATAACTTACAGTTGAACAAAAAACATTTTTGAAAAACCTCCCCTGACGGGGCTCGAACGCTGTACCTTTAGGTTCGTAGCGCAGCGTCTTACCTCAGCGCCACAACGTTCACGTCGAGAGAGTATTTCTTTTACAATATAAATTTTTTGTTTGCTCCCAGAGAAGTTACAAACATACATACATACATACATACATACATACACACAGGTGAAGCTAATAAAAGCGTGTTAAAAAAGCAGAGTTAATACTGTTTTGTTAAATAAATCCTTGTCGAATCATTTTCCTAGACTGAATAAGAACATGATTCGACAAGGATTTATTTAACAAAACCGTATTAACTCTACTTTTTTTATATAGGAATTTTTTCTAGTGTTCGGATACTTTTGTTTCCGACTGTACATCACCATATAAATAGGAAAAACGAACTCAGGGAATCTAAAAACGTATAGAAACGCCAAAATCTCGATGCCAAATTTTTGTCATGATTATAATACTTCCCTTACATATGTTCAGAAAGGGGGAAAAAATGTCACAGGTTCCATGCCAGTTTTGTGTTTTTGGTTAAATGTTTAATTTATTAACTAAAAACGAAAAAAAAAAAAAAAAAGAAAAAAAAAAAAAGGAAAAAGAAAAGAAAGAAAGAAAAGAAATACATTGCCGCTAGTTACATCAAGCAAGAATTTACTAATTGCGTTTCTGTTATATAATTTTATTTTATTTTTTCAGATTTCAGAGAATTTAAAAGTTACGTATTTATTTAACACAAGTAAGAAAAATGTGAGTTATAAAAACTGACTTAATCTATTTTTTCGTAGAAATTTTATCAGGAAACAAATTAAAAGTTTTTCGCTATAAATATCCAATTTCCTAAACAATCGAAACTTTTAAAATATAGATAAAAGTTCGTTAAAGGCTGTGCACGTAGAAAGAAATATTTAGCATGAGGTTCATCTAAATTTTGTACTGAGTGAAAATACTGATAAAAAATTATGAATGAAGAAGGTTAAGAAGAAAAAAAAAAAAACTTCCAAAATTAAGTGGAAGAATATATTTTTTTTTTCTTAAATATGAAAGTTTTAGTAATTTAAAACGATAAATTTTAGAATGAAAAAAAAATATTGTTAGAGGATAATAAATAAAATAAGGTAAATATAAGAACTTAACAAATTTACATCAGAAAATTATATTCGATTTATAATTATAACATATGACATTTCCTGCTACGTTCTGATTTATCGGGACGACTAATGCTGTTGTTCGACTGCAAAAAGTTGTCGTGTTAGTTGTGTAATTTCCAACAATTCCGTGAGAAGTGACGTTTTATTCACAATTAAAAGAAAATGTTATTTCAATCTCATTCAAAAACTAGTATGTTATGGCCACCACAAGACTTTCTTCTATAATTTCCTACACAAATTCACTCGGTAACAAAAAAAAAAAAATAATAATAATAGAAAAATTTCGAAAATTTTGTTTTAAATTATCGCAGATTTATAGTTCAACCATTTTTTTAAACGTATTGACGAGACCTTTCGAAAGATACCCATCTTGTTACTTTAACCCCACCCTCCCTTAGGGGGTACTCCCCCCCCGGAGGGGGGACCGATGCCCCAACACGCACAATTTTTTTTCCTAGTTAACTACTACTATTATAAATAATTTATATTAATTTTATAGTCACACGTTTAATATAACTCTCATTATGCAAATTTATATGAAAATTTGTCCTATACTGCCATGTTAAAAGTTTACAAAAAGTGCAATCACTGCGCCTCCTATTGAGAGATTGATCACCAAATCTATTCAGCACCAGTTTATGTTTGGGTGCAACTAAATAAGAAGTTTGGTTAAATTTCATTCATTCGTGAGATACATCGTCCACAAAAAAGTAATACAGACAGACAGACGTTTTCTAAAAACTATCAATTCGTGTTCTGGACATCCCAAAACGTGTAAATCCATCAAAAAACGGAGGTTGAAAATTTTCGCGAATCCAATACTTTCTCTACATTACAAATAGAAGAAAGTAATAATAAATTACTATATTAATTGTTAAAGTTTAACTCAAATTTTATTTATACAAACTGCAAGCAATGTTAATTCAGAAATTTAATTCATCAACCTGGAAATTAATTTCATATAGAATGGAATAGAAAGCTGATTTCTTCCAACTATATGAAAAATACCAGAGCCGGGTATCGAAGCGGATGCTCTAACCACTGAGCTACACAGGCGGATAACCAGCTCGGCACTTCCCACATAATTTACGTTGGCGAGGTAACCGCGGGCCTTCCGCCGGGTTTCGATTCCCGGATCTGGCATTTTTCACGTAGTTGGTAAAAATCAGCCTTCTATTCCATTCTATATGAAATTAATTTCCAGGTTGATGAATTAAATTTCTGAATTAAATTTCGTGGTCGTTTGGAGTTATGCAATATTCAAATTTGTCACTTGATATAGCTGCTTTAATGCAGACTCGGTGACCTTGCCAACGTAAATTATGTGGGAAGTGCCGAGATGGTTATCAGCCAGGGTAGCTCAGTGGTTAGATCATCTGCGCGTTAAGCGGAAGGCCCGGGGTTCGATTCCCGGCTCTGTCATTTTTCACATAGTTGGTAAAAATCAGCCTTCTATCTTATTCTATATTTAATTAATTCAAGCACTGTTATTTAATATGTTTGCAATATCGTCAGTTGATATCAGTTTAGTCAGTTAATGTTTTATAATTTTATTAAATACTTAACATCACTGAATGTTTTAAAGTAAAATTGTGATAATAAGTTCTTCTTTTCTTTTTTTTAAACATGATTTAAACAAAATGATGGTAAATAATATATATATATATATTTCTTAGGCAAAATATTTTTGAAACTTTTAATAAATAATATCATTTATTTGTATCCACATACTTCTTACAGACCTTTCTTTTGATTACCGGTTTACACAAAATAAATTTTAATTTGTTTATAATAAGGAAATATGGAATTAGTAATTCAAAAGAATCATCAAGCAAGAAATTTTCATGAATAGAATTAACACATCAGAGAAGTTACTTTCATAATTTTATTCCATTCTTCACTTTATAAATTCAGTTAAAAATCTCTTTGAACAACTAATGAAATCATTACTTTCGAATGTAAGTAAAACCTTTAACATTTTCAAATCTGTGAATTACTTATAAATTTCATTCTATAATTTCCGTAAAAGTGAAATTAAAATCGGTCAAAAGATTTTGAACTTTATAATTATCATACGGAATCAAAGTATTTTAGAAGAGCTTGTACGTGACTTTATGATTAAAAGAAAATATTCTTTGAAGTCGAGTTCGTAGAAAGTAATTCGAGATTTAAGTCAATGAACAATTTCGAAAAGAACCCAAATACAAATTAAAGTAACATAAAAATGCTGCGCATATTTTTAATGGGTAAAGATTTCGTATATCCGTAGGAAATTGCTGCAAATAATTTTTTCGTCGTTTATTTAGTGCCTGCATTAAAAATTAAATTACGTTTACATTTACCGTAATCGTTATATTTTGAGTAAGTGTTTTGTTTATAAGTAATATTTTTTGTCATACGTCGCAGAATCTTTTCTGGTTTTACACACACACACACACACATATATATATTATTGTTATTATTATAGTTTAAAGTATTAGTATTATTTTTTTTTCTTTCGAAATATTCTTTGTAAATAAACATACTAATGAAAATAAAAAATAAAAAAATAAAAATTAAATAAATAAATAAACATACAGAATCACAATAACAGCCAAGCGTTTTCATGTTAAATCTTCTATAAGTGTTTTGCTTATAATTAAAATTCTTGTTATACATTGCAGAGTCTTTTGGCTTCTTACATGCGTATTATTTTATTATTACTATTATTATTATTACAGTTTAAATTATAGTATATATATATATATATATATATTGTTAACGAAATATTCAATTTATAATTAAATCTACCAATAAAATAAATGAATAAATAAATAAACTAATTATATATATAATTACAGAATCATACCCGCAGCCAGGTGGTTTAACCCTTTAAAGCGCACTATCCTTTAAAGTTGGAATTTCAACAAAAAAAAATTGTAGGCTATCTACGTAGGTCTAAAGGAGTACACAGGTATAATTTTGTAAAGATAGTACTTACCGTTTTGAACCTGTGGGTGTTCCATCAGCAGGAACACTGCGCCACTAGAGCTCTGAAAAGTGCATCTAAGAGCATTGCAGTGAAGCGCGTAAATGAGTAGAAGATTTTGCATATGAATTAAAAGACACTGTATTATACCTGTGTAGTAGATTTAGCAAGACACATGGTGCATCACGGGGAAGCCTGCTACTCTACACCCCCCCAAAAAATAAATAAATAAATAAATAAATAAATAAATAGATAAATAAAAATAATCTCGGTTATATGATTTTTTATGAAATAATTTGTTATTTACGGTTAGTATACATATATACAACTCCAATGTGCAAAAATATTTACAATTAGTCCATTTTTTAGCTTCATGAAATTTTTAGAAGCACGTCACACTCTTTTGGTAGAAGCACAAACCAATATTGCAGGTTTTGCACATGAAACCAGTTTTGTGCGTATTTTTTCTCTTTTTATAAACAACCAACCCTCCCTCGCAGCATCTGATAGCTTGGCATCACTCCCACCAAACAGAGGAAAACAGAGCACGTAAACACATATGTCTTCTTTCATCATTGTCTTCGGTTGCATGATATGAAAAGCGCTAGTGTCGCAGTGTTCCAGGAGATGGAACACCTTTTTTTATTCAACGATTCCTCGTATGTTTCCTGTATAAAAAAATTAAAAATAATATAGAATAAATAATTTAGACTACAGCCAACGATATAATATATAAATCTTTTTTCAAGCAATGTTTTTTGTATCACAAAAAAATTATACAAAATTTCTTGTAAATGCGATGATTTAAAATAACACGTCCCAGCAAAATATCATGGATTGCCTTGTGTACTGATAACATCATGGATGAAAAGGTCAGTCAAAGTAAAAAATAAACTGATTTTTATGCATTTACAATCGAATTTAACGGTTGGAGAAGCAAGCGAAATTAGGTGTTCCATGTAGTGGAACACTGAACGGCAAAAGGTTAAAGAAACGCTGAAAAAAAAAAAAATATATATATATATTTCCTTTTAATAGGTTTATTACTTTGTTAATTCAACAAAAATTCCAGAAATTTAATTTTCTTTTTTTTTTTTTACTTTGTAAAAATCGATCAGAATACGAATTTATATGAAATGATAGATCTTTTAAAATATATTTAAATAAACCGTCAACCTATCGTCACCGCCAGTAACATGCTCGTGTTACTTCATGGGGAAATTTAAGAAAAAAGTTTTTCATTAACAATTTATTATTATTATACAGTTTTCGCATTCAGAAAAATCTTTCTAGTTTTCCATAAACTGACATTTCATTTTCTAATACACTTCATTTTGAACAATAAAAATAATGTTATATAAAATTAACCTTGACTTACGACAGTATTCATCAATAACATTAACTTCCGGTTGAACACAAACACTTAAAAAGCGCATAAAGTCAGGGTGCAACTTTTCAACAAAATTTATCCCGTTGCTTCGGCCATGTAGCGGCATTGTTACATTCAGTTTTTTTTTTTTTTTTTTTTTTTTTTTTTTTAACGGAAAATAACCAATCAAATATTATACGAAATAGTTGACGCTAGATGGCAGAAGTAGCCAGTCAAAATTTATTGAAAAGCTGCACATTGCCTTTAGACGCTATGATGGAGGCTGGGATGGAAGATATCTAAAGAAGCGGCCATGTACGTTATAGCAAACCAGGTTCAATTAGCTCCGTAAAATGTAGCATCGAATCATTATCCATTTAGAAAATGAGATGTTTCAATTACTCTTATACGACATATATTAATGATATTCTTGGACAAAGTGGAATAAGTAGATTCGAAAACATTCACGATGGAGAATTCCTGTTTATTATTTCAAGACAGACATCCAAAAGAAGAATGGAAGCCATTACGATTTCTTTGTTAAACAAAACACTTTTCGACCTTTCGAGTCAATGATAAAAAATAACATCTTTTCAGAATGACAGACAGCAAGCTAATTAATTTATTTCGCCAAATCTCATTGGCATCAAAAATCAAGTTGGCTGAACACATTTTAAATTTTATATCTGGTAAACCTAAATAATAGTTAAAGGATTGACTAAAAATTAAATTACGTCATAGGATGTGATTAAATTTTGTCAGGCATCCAGAATTTGGCTAAAAGTGCGAAATCAATTGATAAAAAATATTAGAAATTATTTTCAGCTATAATGATTCAACGGAATCTTTAAACGTTTGATTGGAGACAGGAAGCTACAATAAAAAAAAAATCGTCTGCGGTTTTAAAGCATAAAATGAATGGGTTTCTCTTTCTTTGATATTTTATTTAATTATTACTTGATGAGATTTAGAGCAGAAAAAAGAACAATAAATTATATGAAATTACAGATTAACCCATTAAGCGCCGCTATGTGAATAAAATGAAATAATTTTTAACTAATGAGTGAATTTGGGATAATTTAAGGTCATTAAACATTTTCACTAAAAATTTGAATGAAATTGTTAGAAATTTGCTGAAACAAGCTTGTTCCCAAAATGGGAGCATTGGCGCCTAATATGGGTCTAATTTTGATTTTTAAAAATGAGTTGCTACATGACTATTGGAGCTTTGTTTTATAACTTATGAAGGATATTTCTTACTATACAATGAAATTTATTCATTTATACGAATATATTTAACATTTGGCTATTTTATAAAATATATATATTAGATATAACATTTATATTATACGTAAATTTATAAGAGAACTTAAAAAGTTATATTTATATATTAATATGAATATAATCAACTTACTTACATACTATGTTTTTATTTCTTAGTATGAAATTGAAATGAACAACTTTTGTGTAACATTACTTTACATTTGATACAGTAATGACGTGTATTTTTCTTACACACTTTGCAT
This sequence comes from Salticus scenicus, assembly GCA_963930645.1. Taxonomy (NCBI): domain Eukaryota; kingdom Metazoa; phylum Arthropoda; class Arachnida; order Araneae; family Salticidae; genus Salticus; species Salticus scenicus. The sequence continues at coordinate 130,129,661 of OZ005656.1, read as the reverse complement.
CGGGATTGTTTATTGGCACCTTCAATATAGTGATTGATATTATCAAATCTCACATCCACATTTACCTCTTCGCATGGTCCTTGTCGATTATAACTAATAGTAACATCTTCTGTTTTCATAAGGGCTGTTACAATAGATCGCAAAAATTCTAATTGCGAAAGATTTCCTTTGCATCCTTTGTGTATTCTCCATGCTGCTACTACAGCCATATTTACTGTATTGGTAAAAAAAGGCCACCACCATTTCTTTCCTTTAATTTTTGGGCGGTTTTGACTCAAAAATCGATCTAATAAATCAACACCTCCCATGTGTTTATTATAAGACGCTACAATGTGAGGTTGTTTTACATCAATCTTTTTTTTTTCCACGTTACTCCACCGCTTTGCTTTTCCTAATGGATCAGATGTTTCAAAGTTAGATGCGAGGCAAACTACGTGATTGTCATTCCACTTCACAACACTAACACTTTCTGTAGTTAAAATTTCAAATGTTCCTCTTTCTTTTTTTTTCAAAGCCTTTGAATCACTTAAAGGACAATTTTGAAGTCTATTTTCTCGTATTGTTCCAGTAATGCGAAATTCTTTTTTGCGCATCTCACTCAATAATTTCAGAGAAGTAAAAAAGTTATCAACATATACTTTATGTTTTTGAGGAAATGGGACGCAATTTAATAAATCCAATACAACGCGAGTGCCAAGAGGTAGTGTATCTGAATTATTTGTCTCCTTCCGTTTTCCTGTATAAATTTGGAGGTTGAAAGGATACCCATCAGACGAGGCAAGAACCCATATTTTATAGCCAAATCTAACAGGCTTACCACGCATAAACATTTTTGCCGTATGATGTCCAGTGTACGGAATCATTTCTTCATCTACACTCAAACATTCAGAAAATATTCCAAACTGTTGTAATTTTAAACAAAATTTTTCCAAGAATCCTCTAACTTTAAATACTTTATCACTTAGATCTAGGTTATCGTTGTTACATAAATGAAGATATTTTTTAATATCACGAAAACGTTGTCTGGACATTGCTTCAGATACGAAAGGAATATAACAGTCATCTGATTTATTCCAATACATATCTTCTTGGGGCAAAGAGTGATAACCGCTGAAAAGGATTATGCCTAAAAATTTTTTCACTTCTTGTCTAGTAAGTGAAAAGTTGAGATTATTCTTTTGGGTTGCATATCTAATACTTTCTTCTATCAATATGTCAAATATTTCATCATCGAAAAACATTCTAAAAAGTTGATATGGAGTTTTGTTTATTAGATCTGGAAATGTTTCTTCCAAACTCTCAATTTCAATAGAAGGAATTTCTAACAGATTCGCAGGAGACCAATCAAATTTAACCTTTTCATTTCTTGGATTCTCTATTTCATTTTTTTTTTTATTCCTTTTTCTTTTTCTACTACTCCTTGATTTTGTTTGAGTTTTACTCGTTATTTCATTCTTTGGTAAATTATAATCCTTGTCTGAATCAGCATCATTTAAACTTTTGAGATTAGTTTCAATTTCACCAGATATGTCGACAGGAATTTCATCACACAAATTATTTTCAGCAATGTCTTCTTCATCAGTAACCACCGATGTTTCGGGTGGCAAACAAATTAATTCTGGATCATCAGAGAATTCATCACTATCGAGTTCATTAAAATATTCTAGAGCTTGATCAACAGTTAAAAATTTAGAAGACATGTTTACTCAAATGCACATTTTACGCAAATTTGGAAAAAAATTCTTTTACAAATGACAAATTCAACTTCTTTCAACAGAAAAAAAGAAAAAAAAATCAAGGTCAGCACAAGCTATTCGTTCCTAAACAAAAGCAAAGTGAGGGGAGGAAAGACGAGTTCATTTTAGATCGAGGGTAGAAAACTACGTTTCCCGCCAATGCTCCCAAATTGGGAACATTAAGAAAAATGCTCATTAATTATAACTTAAAATTTTTTTATAAATAGTTTATGAATTAATTATTTTAAAATAGCCTTATTTTGAAATATTTAACATAGAACTAAACATTTTTGAAAAATATTAATATTTTTAAAATAGCGATAAAATGAAAGTGCGAAATCTAATAATGTTTGCACAAATTGAAAGGAAAATTGGATAAGAAAATAAATATATATTAAGGTAAAAAAAAAAATAGTAATATTAAGCATGAAATGAACTTTAAAATACAATAAAGAAAATAAAAATCGACTAATAAGTTTTTACGCAAAAAATTATGAAACTTGTGTTCCCAAAATGGGAGCATTGGCGCCTAATGGGTTAATGAAATAGAAATAAAAATAAAATAGCTTAAATGAGTTAAAATTATATTAGATTCTTTTAGAATAAGAAATATTTTTGCTTGTATTATAAATAAATAAAATGTCATTTATATTATTATTTTATTTTAAAAAGGGATATGTGATGTTTTCAACATCACATATTTCTCCCCGTCGACCGAAAAAAAATGGGTTCAGCCATTACATCGTCTATAATATGAAAACTCAGCAAAAATTAAAATTAAATCAAATTATTTCCAATCTTGTAAAATAGATTGATTACAAAACAAAAACAAAAAAACGAATGGCTTCCAATACAAATAAAATACGTACATTGTCATATTATCAATAGAAAATCTAGTATGCATACTTAAAAAAAATATATTATTATGCAATAATAAAATACAAATACAGAAAATAAAGATATTATACGGTGATGTGATAAAAGGTTGCATGGCCATACGTCTGTGTACACAATAGTCTTTAGAATGTATATCCACAAACAAAATGAGCTCTAGTCCTTTGATTTAAAATCATAATATTTCAGTCATCATATATTTTATTAGTTCGTGGTAAGATGCTGTAATCAGTAAATTTTTATGTTACCATGCATGGCGAGAAACTTTGACGAGTCCATTTCAGTTCAGAGAGGACAAGAATTCGTTGTAATAAATACATAGTTCAAATGTATAAGCAATCTGAATATGAAAGTTTGACAAAATAAAAATCAAGTATATTTATATGATATCAAATATATATTGAGCCTTTTATATTCATTAAAATGTTTAAAGAAATAATACATGTTGAAAAAAAGTAATAATAACACATGTTTTTATTTATTCATTTTTTTTTATAGGTAATTGTAATTGGAATATATGAGACATATGCATATGTGTATGATAAAAATATTACCTGCACCAAAAGTCTACGTAAACATTTTTTTTTTTGTTTTTTTAATTCCATTAGCACTTTTTTTTTAAATAAACAATATTATTCTAGTATGTTAACTATTATTAAAATTCAATTATAAATAACACGTAAGTTAAAGAAAAATATTAAAAGTGATATACACTGCTGTTGCAAGACAATGCAGCTTAAAATATAATTTCCTGGACCAGCCATTGATTATCCAAGCTGCGAAATTTCACAACAAATAAAAATCACAACAGGTTGATCAGGTCTGTTGCGATGTAAGTATACATCAAATTTATTTAATCTATCTTTAATCATTATAAATATTTAAAAATTTATACTGCATAACTTTTAACCTAAGGAAAAATATTGATGAAAAATTACTTTCTGTTTCGTAAATTATATTGATGTGTATCATTGGAAATAATGATATTCTTATTAAAATTAGAATTATTATAAATGTCAAATAAGTGATTATTACGTGAAGGTGCCAATAAAATTCTATTTATATGCACACGAAATGCCTTATCATCACTAGCATGTAACCGTTTAATTGAAAATGAAACAGGGGAATGTTTAACTGTGACAATGAAAGGACCTGTATATTTAGATTTAAATTTATCCATAGACTTCAGATACACAATATCTTTTGTGCAGATGCTTCTTAGTTTAGCTTTTCTTTGAAAATATTTATTTCTTTTTGATTGGGAATCTTGAATGTTATTGTACGCTTTTTTATAAATTTTCTGAAGGTCTTGCATTAATTTATAGATGTTTACATTAGAGTCCAGGTAAGTATAATTATAATTTGAATTATAAGTGTCAAAAATTAGTGCCAGTTCTCTACCAAAATGTAGAAGATTGGGCGAGAATTGAGTGGAAGAATGCGTAGATCCATTGTAGAGAGATTTGTGTATATCTAGTGCATTTTGAAATGAATGACCTTCTTCTAATAATATTTTAATTGAATATTTAATTGATGTGTTTACACGTTCGCTAATAGAGTTTGACTGGGGATGAAAAGCAGACGAATGTAATATTTTTATGCCTAAAGTGTCATTAAATGTATTGTAAACTTGAGATGTATATTGTCGACCTAAATCTGATAGAATACATGCAGGGCGACCAAAGGTTGTAATGTATGAAAACAAACATTGAACTATTTTTGGAGAAGTAATATTAGATAACGGGTAAAGTTCTAAGTGTCTACTGAAATGATCAATTATTGTCAAGACGTATTGACCATTACTAAAAGGACCCACCAAGTCTGTGGAGATTGTATGATTTGGATGAGTGGGTGTATATGTTTTTTTGTAATGGAGCAGGAGGTGTTTTGTGATGTTTCGCTTGTAAGCATTTAGTGCATGAAGAGACGAAATTGAGGGTATCAGTATAAATGCCCCTCCAAAAATATCTTTTAGAAAGAAATTCATAGGTTTTAGCCAAACCGAAGTGAGATAAATGCGCAATGGACAATGCTTTCGCTTTTAAAGAATTTGGGACAATAATTAAATAACTGAATGAATTGTTATGAATATTTTCTTTCTTGAGCATTAATACTTTAGAATCAGGAATTGGGAAATTTTTCTGACTTTCCGTTTTTTAAGATTTCTTCGTAAATTGCTTTTAATTCAGAATCCTTAATTTGTTCGGACACAAATGTTTGGTCTGAAATTTCTAGCAAGGGGTCTTTAGAGTTTGAATTTCCTGAAATCATATAATTAACATATTCTGAGTATTTGTTTTGATTATCATTACTAATTTTATCATTACTGTTAATTTTGAGTCTGTTTTCATTTTCATCAACATCAACAATTGGTAGTGGTTGTATGTCATGAATTAAGTTTGGATTAGCTTTGAGATCCTTTTGATTGTTTTCAAAATTGCAACGTGATAAATAATCCACTAAGATGTTCAAATTTCCAGGAATGTGTTTGAAAACGTATGTATATTCAGATAAGTCCATTAACATCGGGTGGTAACGTCAGCGGGATTAGTAGTTTTCTTATATTTTTCAAGGGGAGCACTATCTGACAAAATTACGAACTCACGATTATATAAATAGTATTTGAAGGCGGTGACAGTTTTATGAATTGCCATAAGTTCCAATTTTAACGCAGGATATTTCTTTTCAGAAGGTTTTAAAGATTTGGAAAAGTATGCTATAGGAAGTAATTTACCATTAAATTTTTGCATAAGTGCTTCTGAAATGGCTGTTTTTGATGCATCCGTGTTGATATAGAATGTTTTCTCAAAATCTGGAAGTCGAACCATTGGGGGAAGAAAGAATAATTTTTGAATGTTTTGAAAAATACTCTGATGTTTTTCTGTCCATTTGAATGTTGTTTTGGGTTTTGTGAGTTCCACAAGGGGTTGCGCAAGTTCTGAGAAAGATGGTAAAATCCATTTGTAAAAATTAGCAAGTCCAAGAATTTTTTTTAATTGTCGTTTTGTCGTCGGTGGTGGAAAAGAATTGATCTTTACGATGTTAGCGGTGATGGGTGAAATAGTATGGTTTTCAATATGGAAATCTAAATAATTAACTGCTGATTTATGGAATTCACACTTAGATGGGGATAATGTTAAATTATATTTGATAAGAATTTCTAAAACTTTATTTACTTTTTCACAAGTCTCTTCAAATGAATTTGATCCAATAATAAGATCGTCCTGATAAGCATATATGCCATTAATGTTTATCTCGTCGAGTATTGTGTCCATTAGAGACTGAAATATAGAACTGGCGTTCTTTAAACCAAAACAAACACGTTTGTATCGATAACTGCCAAAAATAGATGTAAATGTTAACATATCTTGATATTTTTTTAGGAAGATCAATTTGGTGGTACGCTTGCATGAAATCTAACGAAGTAAAGTATTTAAATGACGAAAGATTTGAAATAATATTTTGAATTTTAGGGAGAGGATATGAGGAACCTTGTATGACTGTATTGACCATTCTAAGGTGTAAAGCAAGTCTGTAACGTTGTTTCTTTGAACCATCAGATTTTTTCTTTACTAGCAATATGGGACAAGCCCACTCGGAGCAATTACGCTCAATTATGCCGGCGTTTACTAATTCATTGATCTGTTCTTGGGCTTCTTTTTGTAAAGCTTGTGGAATCGGAAATGGAAGTGTTTTAATAGGGAAATCGTTAATTAACTTAAGATTAGGAATTATTTTATCAGTATGTCCTAGAGTACTGAGAGATTTGGAAAAAGCAGCAAATTTGCTTAAAAATAAATTTTCTAGTGTGTTACGTTGATTAAGGGTTAAATGATTCAAACAAAAATCTTCACTTGATAAATCATTTTTACGTTTTAGTAATATATCCTCTGAAGCTTGAATTAAGTGGATATGGTCCTCAATATTTTGTATATTATTATTACTAGAGCAAGAGCCTTCAATTTTATCTAAATGTGGTTCTTTAATTTCATCAATTAAAAATAATTTACCAATATGCATATTTTTATTGAGATGAATTGAATTTTTACCCTTATTTGTGAAAAGTAACGTAAAAAGTGAATTATTATTTTCAGAATTAATTTCATTCTTGTAATTCGGTGATACAATAGAATCTAAAATTTCTATATCAGGATCCTTTAAGTCAGTACAAAATATGTAATTCGTTTCTTGTAACTTATTATTTGTTTTTGCAGTAATGTAGATATTTTCACCAGTTTGTATTATAACTTTCTTTAGAAGGTAAACATTCATATTATTATCGTCAGAGTTAACATTATATACATCTAATTTTTCATTTCCCGAATCAAATAAAGAACAAGTAAAGTCTAATTTTCCAATTCTCATGGAATTTTTGGAAAAGTCAATAGTGACATGATTTTCTTTAATGAAATCCATGCCAAGTATTCCATGAAAATTAGAGCTATGTGGTATGTCAATAGTATAGAAATTGTGTTGGGAAAACTTTTTTTCAATTTTGAAAGTTGCACTAATACATGAAGAAAATTCAACATAAGAATTGACCGTTTTAAGAGTAATAGACGAACCTAGTCTTTTATATTTTAAATTTGCTTTTAAATTATCAAATGTTGATTGGGCTAAAAGTGAACAACTACTTCCGGTATCAATAAGAAACTTTATATCATTATTGGCTAATTTAGCTTTTATTATAGGAAGTGTATGAGAATTTTTGTTTACATTAAATAAAATATGATCTTCAATATTATTTGTGCAACTCTCATTGTTGTCACTTGGAATATACCCTGTATTATCAATATTAAGATTACACTTTTGAAATGTTTGGGTAGCCTTATTATCTGCCACAGTAACATTAGCAACAGTTTGAGATCCAACTGAATTTAGAAGTCTAGTATGTGAAATTTTCGGAAGAGGATTTGAAGGTGACACATTCGGGAATTTATGTTCATTTGCTGATGAGACCCTTAGTTTTCGAGATATGGCAGCATCAGCATCTCCATACCTCTTTTCTAGTTTAAATTACGGTTTTCATAGTTACGTGTTTTATAAGTTAAATTATCTCTATTTCTCCATTTGTAACAGTTTAAAGCAACGCCATGTTTGGAACAAAGTTGACAAATCAGATTATTTCCAGAAAAGTTTCTTCTAGGGGAAGAACGAAAATTGGTCTGTCTAGTTTTGTAATTATTTCTATAATTTCTTTGATCAAATTTGGGTCTGCTTGACTGAACTACGTGCAAGGATTCATTATGGGAGGGTGGATTGTTGTTTGTAAGTGAAATGCTATTAATTTTCTCAGATAAATCTTTCAATGTGTTTAATATTACAGAGTCATTTTTATTATCGCAAGAAAGAACAGTCTTAGTATTAGTAGTGTTGTTGAAAGAATCATATATTTCGGATAATGTCTGAGCACGTTCAACTGCCTTATTATAGTCTCTTATGTTTTCCTCCATTAACTTAATTTTAATATTTGGCGGTACACACTCTAAAAATTTCGGAAGTTTAATGTTATCAAGGGATTGTTTGTCTTTAAGGTCAGGGAAAGCCTTAGGTACAGCAACATTTACACGATGGGCAAAATTTTTAATCGACTCCCCCGGCAAAATTTTTAAATTATGAAATTCTGATATTCCAGTGTTATATGACGATTCCCTGAAAAACTTACAGAAATTTTCCTCGATGAATTTAAGATCTGTCGAGTTATATAGTGTTTCGTTTTCAATAAAGTATGCCAACGCAGCATCACGAAGTTTTTCTTTCATTACATGTAATGTCGCGTCATTTGTTAATTTATTTAACATGGCAAAGGATCTCAATTGATCAAAGAAAAATTTGACAAATCTCGCGTCCCCATTGAAATTAGGAACGGAGCAAAACGCGTTTCGATTCTGTGCCATTTCTTTCCAAAATAAAAATGTTAACTAAGTTAAATAAAAATAATATGCATAAGAATTGAATTAATTATCATATGATAAATAAAATTACCAAGACACTTAAAAAATGAAAAAAAAAAAAAAAAAGTTAAATATATTTGTTCTAATTAAGCATGATAAAGTTTCAAAATTAATAAAAATATGTAGAAATTATTTGTAATATTTTCCTGTATAACATTATACCTTGCAACCATGAAATTGGCTTATATACGTCTTGTTGTATATATATATTATAGATATATTTAAAAATATATAATGAATAATACTAAAAATGGATATATATGCAAATTAAAATAATTGTCAAGATATATTAAATTGTAAACACAAAGATCAAAATATGAAAAAAAAAAAAATCAAAAAAAAATATTTTATGCAGTATGATGAAAAGAAAAAAAATATATATCACTATGATCTGGTATTTAATTTCACAAATGAAATAAATCTTTACTTGAATATCCAAAAACTAGATATTTCAAAAATAATATAAGCAAATTTTGATCATTTATATAACTTTTTAACTGTTCTTAAAAATTGAAATGAAAAGTTAAAGTAGAATATAATACTCATATGAAGAATAAAAGACTTACCCATAAGTAAAAATTTATATATAAAGTTTAAATAAATGTCAATATTTAAGAAAAATGTACGAAAAGTTCTTATTGTCAATATTTAAGAAAAATATGTGAGAAATGTTTCTTTTTATTGGCACAATAAATTGATTCCAAAGGAAACTTACCCCTCTTCCGAATCTTCTTTTAGCTAAAACAAAAATATATATAGATATATTTAATTTATTTATTTACGGTATTTTATTTATTCTTTTATTTAAAACTGTAAGGCTCTACTCCTGTACGAGTGCGCGAGAAAAATGAACACAGTAATTTAACTGCACATATTCTAGAAAGACGACCTATATTTATCATCTCTCCTTGCACTGATGAATAAACGATGAATTGTACTGAACGGAGTGCATAAGAAAATCACACAATGCAAATTTTGCAGACTGTAGAGAGGATATTGTTCAATGAAACCGTAGAAAGTCCACCGGTATGGCATCACACAATATCGGCGATAAGAATCGGTACTGTAGACACAAAGTAATTTCTGTTTTTTTTTTTTAAATCACAGATGACATCCTGCAGCATATTAGCCTTTAGTAAAGATGAACAACAAATCGGTAAATTCGGTGCTGTTCACCGTAATGTAGTTAATTTCTTTTTGGATCATCATTGGGGCAGCTGTTTTAAAAACATAACAGTCCTCAACAAAGTAAAACGTCACATTCACGATATTTGTTAATAATAGTTCTATTTTCGATGCACAAATTTTTTTAAGAAGAAAAAAAAAAATTTGGATATCCGGATATATTATCCGGCCTGGATCAAGCACCACATATATTTATGATGGAGGCTGGGATGGAAGATATCTAAAGAAGCGGCCATGTACGTTATAGCAAACCAGGTTCAATTAGCTCCGTAAAATGTAGCATCGAGTCATTATCCATTTAGAAAATGAGATGTTTCAATTTTTCTTATACGACATATATTAATGATATTCTTGGACAAAGTGGAATAAGTAGATTCGAAAACATTCACGATGGAGAATTCCTGTTTATTATTTCAAGACAGACATCCAAAAGAAGAATGGAAGCCATTACGATTTCTTTGTTAAACAAAACACTTTTCGACCTTTTGAGTCAATGATAAAAAATAACATCTTTTCAGAATGACAGACAGCAAGCTAATTAATTTATTTCGCCAAATCTCATTGGCATCAAAAATCAAGTTGGCTGAACACATTTTAAATTTTATATCTGGTAAACCTAAATAATAGTTAAAGGATTGGCTAAAAATTAAATTACGTCATAGGATGTGATTAAATTTTGTCAGGCATACAGAATTTGGCTAAAAGTGCGAAATCAATTGATAAAAAATATTAGAAATTATTTTCAGCTATAATGATTCAACGGAATCTTTAAACGTTTGATTGGAGACAGGAAGCTACAATAAAAAAAAAATCGTCTGCGGTTTTAAAGCATAAAATGAATGGGTTTCTCTTTCTTTGATATTTTATTTAATTATTACTTGATGAGATTTAGAGCAGAAAAAAGAACAATAAATTATATGAAATTACAGATTAATGAAATAGAAATAAAAATAAAATAGCTTAAATGAGTTAAAATTATATTAGATTCTTTTAGAATAAGAAATATGTTTGCTTGTATTATAAATAAATAAAATGTCATTTATATTATTATTTTAAAAAGGGATATGTGATGTTTTCAACATCACAGACGCTTTTCAAGTTTTTGCGATGAACAGGGAGTTGAAGTTAATGGTGAATACCACCGTAAGTTTTTGATTCCATGGTCCATACTAGACCCGTTCGTATATTTAGGTATTATACTAAACAATGCAGATCAAAAGTAACTATTAACCTAATAATAATAATAAATAAATATATATATATATATATATATATATATAATAAATATATAATATATATATATACATACATATTCATAGCTTATTTTTAAAGTATGGAAGTTACTTATAATAGCCATGAGGCTTATCTTAAAATTCGAGTCACTTTTTTAATTTCAAACTAAAATAAGCATTAATTTGGGGCATTTTAAAAACAATGGTGTGAAAACAACCTTAAAATTTTGTCCTTTAAGAAGACACTCAGTGAGTTAAAATATGTATTAATCACTCATAAAACTTTTTCTTCTTTTTTGAAATACTGTAGTGAAATAACCTAATATTGTCATTAAAAAAGATATAAGAAACTTACATATCCGAAATAAAAAACATTGTTTTAGAAGCAAATGATTAACTAAAATTATATTATCACGCAACTGCTCATGGAAGTGAATAGATGCGTGACCAAACTTCCAAAATTTACAGAAGAATTCAGAGAGTTAAATAGTAGAACCATCCAAGTTGTCCACAATAGCCCCATTTCGACACTTGCCTCGCCCCCCCTCCCCATCTTTTGCAACATACGTAATCTGTTGTTAATATTTAAAATATATTAATTATAAATTATTCGAAAAGGTTAAGATTATTTTGCATTAAAATAAGATTAATTTCAACATTTTCATATATAAAAATCGAATTATATCAAATAGTCTTATATTTTATAGCTAAATATACAAAAATGGACGTATTTAATTTATGAACTAATATTAAAAACTGCCGCTAAGATATCACTCTTTCACCTATTTTTTAATTTTATAGATGGTGTTAGCTTAAATTTTCTTTGTTTTTCAATTTTGTGTAAAAAATTATTTTACAAAGTTAAAGGTAAAAAACAATCTCTATATAAATAATGATTCTCTATCACAGCATCGTAGAAGTTTAGAATTTCGTAATCTTTACGAAACTATGCAGAAAAAAAAAAAAAAATGCATAAAAAAAATAATTACGAAAAAAAGTTCACCAGCTCTTAATTTATTAAAATTTATTGCCATACATAAAAAATATCTCACTTCCAAGAAAATATTTAATATAAGTGTTACCGGATCTAATAGCGTAAAATTTCGAAAAGTGCACTAACCATAATTCTTTTCAGGAAATTAAGAAAGTTTACATATATATATATATATATATATATATAAAAAGCTTAATTTATGAAAATTGGATACGCAGTTTATAAATAAAATATGCTTTGACATAAAGTAAATTACTAAAAGTTTTCTATGCATTTTGAAATAAATGGGAAAATTACAGTACGTTTGCATAACAAACAATGCAAATTCTTTGTATAAATTATTAAGTAGATTGTGATATAAAGAAATAATTATAAATTAAATAGCTTCTTAAAAAGCATATTATGTTACTTTAAATATATTTTCCTTTAAAATTATTTATTTAGGCATATTTTTTCACATGATTTTCAAACTTTTCATCATTCATGTGATACGAGTTTTTAAATTAAAGATAGATATTTAGAAAAAAAAAAAAAAGAAATAAAGAAAAAATCACTCGTTAGAAAATATAAATTTCTTTTTAATAAAATAATAATAGTATGTCCAAGATCATGTATGTGTATATATTTAACTACAGTAGTATATATAGAGAGATGTGTGTGTACCCACTGTTGATGATAAAGTTTACAGATGAGTAACAATGTTAATACAAAGAAATTTAAACGTTTATCTTCAATGTATTAGATTTGCTTTAGAAGTAAAAGGAATCTAAAATGTTATTTCAAAAATAAGAGTCCCTTCTATTGGGCATTTCTATATTTGAAGTGGAACTTGTAATTTAAGTTTGCATTCCAAAATTGTCACCTTCGAGCATTTATGACTGTCTAGTGCACCCATCCGTACATTAAAATAGTAAAATATACAAAAAGAAAATTTAATTTTTGTCATTTAAAAATGCAACTAGCAAGAGAAAAATTGTTGAAGGTAAGTACTCAAATTTAATTTAATTTTCGCGTATTTTTATTTTATTTTATTTTATTTTATTTTTTTTTTTTTTAACTAATGCGACATATCATTAGTTTTAAATGCATCTGCAATACAGTTAAATCATTATTAAAGTATCTGTATGCATAATTTAAGAAAAAAATGACATTTTCGTACTTGTGCATTTTATTGGATGTTGGGCGTTCTGCAGTTTACAATCATGCTAGATAATTTTCGGTGTACTGTAAGAAAGTATTAATTTTCAATAGACTGTGTCAAAATTGCGTTAAAAATTTATGAATACCTACAAAACTCAATAATTTATTTCTATAACTAAATTTGATATAATTATTTTTTAATTATAATTGCCGAAACGTCAGTGGAGGCCCTACATTGAGACTCAAAACGGTTTTGGGCTGTGTCTGTCTGTCTGTCTGTCTGTCGCGCGATAGCGGCCGCACAAATAGCGCTATTGACTTAAAATTTGGTACACATGTTCATGAGCCCCACGAAATCAGCTGTATAGTTTTTGGTATGTATTCCATTTGTAGTTCGTATACAGGGACACGCCAAAGTTTTTCTTATCATTACGGCCTATGGGAGGAATTTGTATGTATCGCGATAGCGGCCGCAAAAATAGCGCTATTGACTTGAAATTTAGTATACATGTTCATGAGCCCCACGAAATCACCTGTATAGTTTTTGGTATGTATTCCATTTGTAGTTCGTATACAGGGACACTGCAAAGTTTTTCTTATCATTACGGCCAATGGGAGGAATTTGTATGTATCGCGGTAGCGGCCGCAAAAATAGCGCAATTGACTTGAAATTTGGTACACATGTTCATGAGCCCCACGAAATCAGCTGTATAGTTTTTGGTATGTATTCCATTTGCAATTCATATACAGGGACACGCCAGAGTTTTTCTTATCATTACGGCCTAAGGGGGGAATTTGTATGTATCGCGATAGCGGCCACACAAATCACGCTATTGACTTGCAATTTGGTACACGTGTTCATGTGCCCCACGAAATCATCTGTATGTTTTTGGGTCTGTATTCCATTTGTAATTCGTGTACAGGGACACGCCAAAGATTTTCTATCATTACCGCCTATGGGAAGAATCTGTATGTACCGCGATAGCCACCACAAAAATCAAGCTATTGACTTCCAATTTTTGCCGAAACGTTAGTGGAGGCCCTCTGTTGAGACTCAAAAGGATTTTGGGTTCCGTCTGTCCGTCCGTCTGTCTGTCTGTCTGTCGTGCCATAGCGGCCGCAAAAATCACGCTATTGACTTGAAATTTTGTACACATGTTCATGATCCCCACGAAATTAGCTGTATAGTTTTGGGTGTGCATTCCATTTGTTGTACGTGTACAGGGACATGCGAAAGTTTTATTATCATTACGGCCTATGGGAAGAATTTGTATGTACTGCAATAGCGGCCGCAAAAATCCTTCGATTGACTTGCAAATTGGCGCACACGTTCCAGCTTTGCATATAAGTAGCTGTATAATTTGTATTGCTATATTTTTTATAAACTGTGTACAGGGACACGCCAAAATACTTAACATTACGGCGTATGGGGTGAATTTCGTTTAAACGCATTTTAATATCATTACTTTGCAATGAAGAAAATGAAACTAGCGTACGTGAGTAAGATGCTTAAACTTATGTTTTTTGAAGAAAATATGTGCTTTTAAGCTTTCTAATTAATGTACAGGACCTTACAAAAGTGTTCTGACAATGTCACGTAGTCATTCAAACGATGTTAAATTTGGAACAATTATTAATTTTAAACGCAAAATAAGCTGAATAGTTTTTGCTGGTGTATACAATGTTTATGGTTCGTTTACAAAGACTCACGAAAGAATTTCGTAACATTAGAGCCTATGGAATTTTTTTTTAATTTAAGCTCGCACTTTAATGCGTTTATGCTAAATTGAACTTAATAAAGTTATAACATACATTATAAAGATGCTTAAAATCATATTTACTCTTAAGAAAGGTTATGTATAGAATAAATAATTTATGGGAACACACAAAATAATTTCGAGTATGTACTGTTATCATCCAAATCATGTCAAATTAGTTTGAAAAATCAATGAGTTATAATTAATTAGGTTTATTCTTATTATTGGCGATTATAATGACTGCGGCTACTTTTCCGTGATACATAAAAGAATTTCGTACTATTACGGTCTATAGTCGGTATTTCTTAAAAGTGTATTTTAACATGGTTACACCCCATCAAATATAATGAAATTTTATTAGAATTTTAAAAACATGTTTTCCTGTTGAAAATTGTGGGCATAGAATTGATAATTAGTTTAAAGGTTACGCAAAATATTTCCGATATTCTATGTAATTTTTTTTTGTATGAAATTTGATAGTTATGAAATTAGGTATTTATGAATTTCAGGGAAATAATACAAGACCGTCATTTATTAAGAATACATATTGTTGCGTACTTGGGGTCCGAGTTGTCCGAGAATGAAAGGCGAAACTTGCAAAAATTCAGTGATTTATTCACAGAAAGTTCCAGAAAAATACAGGTCTATAAACCAAGTATCAGCTTCAATTCAACCAGTAAACACAGCTTAAACAACAGCCGTTAACAGCAAAACAACAGTACAAACTGTTTACCAATAACACATAAAGCAAGTCTCATTCAAAGAGTCTCAAAGCAAAGCAAGCATTTGACGAAACTGACACAGATATGAGATTGGCCGCCTTGGCTAAAAAAATGCTCCTTTTATACTATTCTATCGAACACAGACTGTTCTGGAAAATTCTCGTATCTCATCAGCCAGTGAGATTAGAACTTCCATATTTGGTATATCCCTGATAAGGATTTTCTCGCCAAGGTCGCCAAAAGAACCGCCAAGGAGGGAAACAGTCGCCAAATTTGGCGCAAAATCAATTTCTTCACGTATTGGAGCTTTTTAATGCGTTTTTAAAGGAAAATTAGGCTATTTTGACGCTAAAACGACTAAAAATGCACAAAATTAGCACTTTATCGACTTACTAAAGCCTCTTTAAAAGAATTTATACAAAAATAAATGCAATTATTTACAATTCCGTAACACTTTATATGATATACAAATTGGTATACAAAGAGAGATACAGCAGGGGGTTGAGGGGGGCGGCAGCCCCCCTCAGGAAAGTATCTGATTATGGTAATAAGTCGATCGAATCAATATATACTATTATATAATAAGGAATAAATAAAAATGACCTTCTGAATAATGTCTGATGCAAATAGGACGTTGAGGCTCCTGATCTGCAGATCCACTAGTTAAATAAATATTATTTGAAATATTACCGAAAAAGTTTTTATTGTACCCTGCTGAGATTACTGGTATCAAAACGGACATATGAACAGTAACGATCTATTTTTCCTTCTTATGGAATCCAATACAAAACATTCCTGAGAACATAAATTGATATTTCCTATTATTTCTACATAACATTGAGTATTTTTCAGATTATTTAAATTAAGACAAAAGTAATATTGAACAAATTATGCGTATGAAGTAAATATAAAACATTTATCTATAATTATAAACGTAAGTATATAGAGTGCGGCAGGTAAAATGTCCCGTCGTAATATTGTGGTATATTGCGTTTTTCACAGTTATGAATTTCCTCAACCGTGCTCACATGTGTGTTAAAATGGGCGGACGACACTTTCAACACCTACTATGAAGGCGAGTAATCATATTCAATACATTACATTTCATTTTATGTGTTGACTTTACGAGCCGGTTTTTAAGTGCCGTACTCTGTATGAAGAACTTTTAGGTATTACTTTCTAAGAAATTTTAGTAAAATTTGGAGCATCAAAAGTTAAATTATACGGTCAGCTTTCTTCTTCGGAAAAAAATGTCCAGTAACCATATTTGCAACAAATATCTGTATAATTAAGTCTGTTAACCCTTTATTAAAGGGTCACTTTTCTCATTCGAGGAAACAAGTAAGAAAGCCTTACTGATATAACTTTATTTTTACGGTCAGTGACAATAATTTTTTTTTTTGCCAGTCACTAGCTGTAATTTAGCGTTATAAATTCAAGTGTGCAGTATCGGTACCGGCAGTATTCGCTTACTGTGAACAATCTCTGGATCAATTCAAGTCCTTCATTATATTAAATGTAGTTCTAATATCTAATTTTTCCGCAATACATATTTTAATCTCTAAATATTTTTCTCATTACAAGAATTAAAGGCACAACATTAGAAAATTAACTGTTTTGCAATCGTAATACTTTTTATTAATGACTATTATAAGTCACCATATTGTTAAAAATAAATAAATAAATATATAATAAAATAAATATATAAAAATTAATAAATAAATAAAAATAAATATATATATATACATATATATATATATATATATATATATATATATATATATATATATATATATATATATATATATATATATATATATATATATACATATCGAAGTCCCATAAATATTTTTTCTCATAATTAATAAAGGAATAATAATAATAATAATAATAATAATAAAATCCTGCGTTTACTATATATATTACTGCAAGTATAAAACTTATATTATTACTGGTTTATATTTTCAGAAAAAGGATCTAATACATATATAAAAGGTTTTGAAATAGAAATTCTATTTTAAAATTTATAAATGAATTGGCATAAATATCTCTAATTAAATTGTTTTAATAAGAAATTATTTTCTCTAGTTAATTAAAAAGTCTAATTTATTTTTTACGTAACATTCACTGATTTAATTAATTCAATAAATAATGCTACTGCAGAATGAATACTTAAAATATAATTAATATATTATTTTCGCAAAAAAAAATATAATTTGATTCAAGAAAGTTATTCGTGCCGAAGAATTTAATGAGATAAAATTGCATAAGTTTCTCTCTATTATTAAAAAATAATAGCAAATTTTTATGATTAAAATATTTTTCGTAATTCTCGAAGAATTGATTTAGTAATTATTTATCTCTTATGCATTTATATTTAATGCACAGATATTTTAGTTAAATTAATATTTAAACTTCATCGAAATTATTTCTGATTGCAAGCAAATTAAAAACATAGCTGTTGTTATTTAGAATAATAATATATTTATTTTTTAAGTTTAAACAATATTTTTATACTTTAGTGTGGGTGTGTTGGTGGTGTTAGTTAAGGGTCTACCTGAGGGTCTTTTCCTTATATTTAAAGAAAGCTTTGATGATAATAATAATAATAATAATAATCACTATATTTTAACTTACTATATAAATAAAGACGAAACAATAAAAAGTTTCATTAAAATCGTTTAAAATCCAGTTTCGGATTCCTGCCAATTTCTACTTTCTCTTACCCATAAGGTATAGAAAGTATTGTTTTTGGGTTAAATTTTCGAACGCGAGAGTTTGTTATATTTACATGTTCTGAGGTCCCCTGAATACGGAAATCATGTTTTTAGCAAATGGTCTGTGTGTATATCTGTGTGTCTGTGTGTGTCTGTCTGTTATCAGCATATCTCAAAAACAAATTATGGCAGAAAGTTTAAACTTGATATTCTAAATGTTTACCATATAAGGATGCTACACTAAACTTTTCGTTAAGATCAAGCAAATGATTCGTGTACAGGGACACTAAAAAGTGTTCAA
Source organism: Salticus scenicus (assembly GCA_963930645.1). Lineage (NCBI taxonomy): Eukaryota > Metazoa > Arthropoda > Arachnida > Araneae > Salticidae > Salticus > Salticus scenicus. The sequence continues at coordinate 130,111,029 of OZ005656.1, read as the reverse complement.
ATACATTACGTCTATGGGGGAAATTGCAGGTAAGTAGAGTTTAACATTTATAGACTGCACTAAACCAAATGAAACGAATACATATTTTTTGTAATAGAGATAGCCAACAGGGGAAAAAAATATTGTGTATGTAGGAGCCTCGCCTTCCCCTCAAGGGGAGTAAATTTTCATAATGGGTATCTTTCAAAAGGGCTCGCCAATACCTTTAAAACGAATGGCTGAACCATCGATCAGCGATAATTTAAAACAAAGTTATCGATTTTTTAAACTTTTAACGAAAAAAAAAAAAAAAAAAAAATTAATATTGAAAATAAAATGGACTTTTTTTGGATATTTGGTTTTATTCTACTTCTCTAATATGGAAATCGTCTGCATTATCATAAAAGATAATTTTTTAAAATAATAATTTTAATAATTTTTTTTTAAACAGAATTATTTCTTAATAACCGAATTAAATTGTATATAAATGTAGGTGCATTAATAAAACGGGGGGTTGAGGGAGGCGGTAGCTCCCTCACACACAACGATTTATCATATAAAACTCTCCCGAAGCCTAATTTGAATTGTTTAACAGAGGTTTACAGAACATCGTTATCTTACCTCTTAATCTCCAACCTGTATTTATAGTATTATATTTCAGGGTAAAAGAAAGTCGTGTGAGTGACACACCAGATTATTTAGAGTCTTTCTGGTGTACGCTATACCTCTTTCGGGACTCGCTTCACTACTTTCATTTGTGCCTTAAACATACGCTTGAATTTTGGTGCTAATAGGACGATACGTGGCACAGCTAATTTTAAAGAACTACGTATTTAAAATAGTACTTTCTGAGAAAAACTCTCACCTTTTGTCTATGAAAACATAAGGTAACACCAGACAATTTCCATAGCTTTAAATATTTTAGTTATTAAAAAAACATCTAATCGAAAAATTCTGAAATTGAGTGGCGAGGTGACAGGCACATTTTCTATTAATTCTATAAAGAAACAACTTTTTTGTTAAGTATCTGCAAAAAAGTAACACATTGGCCCTTAAAGAATCGAACCACCAGCCTTCACGTTTTCAGCATAACGCTCTAATTAACTGAGTTAACGAGCTACGGAAGGACGTTAAAAATTTACGTTTCTATCTCCAGAGACAATTATTTCAGAAATTGATATAATTAAATTTATTTTTTTAAACTAACCTAAAATTTGAAAATAGGACATTGAGGGGCATCTGGAGAGGTCAAAACAGACTTCCATGTGGAATGCTGTAGCTCCGTGATCAGCCGTTTAGACGGAAATGCACACATTTTCTTTTATTAGCTGTAGAGAAGACTAAGTATTTCGAATATACATTTCTCAGACAGATTATCGCCTTCACTCTAAGAGAACAGATATGAACACCAGCCAGTCTCCACAGCTTCAAGAATTTTAATTAATAAAAAGAACTCTAATAAAAAATTCCAAATTCGGGATTCGTGGTGATACATACCTTTTCTATTAGTTCTATAAATAGTTAACTTTTCTGTTAATTATCTGCAAAAAGTAACATATTAGCCCTTGGAGGATGAAATCCAAGATTTTTGCGTTTTTAAATTGATGTTTTGACCAACTGAGGTAATGGGCTAGGAAACAGAGGCTATTTAAGTTTCTATTTCCCTATTGAATTATTTCAAAAAATTTTACAAGTAAAATTATTAAAAAAAAAAAAAAAAAATCAAAATTCGGAAATAGGACTATGAGGTGCATCAAGAGAGGTTAAAACATATTTTCATGAAAAATTCTGTAGCTCTGAGATCAGCTGTTTGCCTACAAAGTAAGGAACATACGCACACATCTTCTTCGTAAAGACGTTTAATATCAGATTTAACCCGTTAGTAGTCACTAGTTGGTCGATTTGCCGCCCATCTTTCAGCTTCGCCAGATTTTTTTTATTCAATAGCCACCAAAAATTTTTAGGAGTGGCATTTGATACACATAAAACGCGCATAAAATCGAAGAAACGTTGATCACATCACTTTTTTAAATTATTGGTGCGAGAAAAAAAAAAAAAATGTGTGCTATCTGTAATAGGTGGCGCTGTCTATAGCGACTACTAACGGGTTAATTAAAAAAAAAAAAAAAAAAAAAAAAACTTATTTCTTACACTTTTATTTTCTCTTACTCATATATGGTAGAGAAAGTATTATTTTTGAATAAAATTTTTAAAACTGAGTTTTAATAAAATTTCTATTTTTTTTTTTTTTTTTCTTTCTTTCTTTTTTTTTTTTTTAAGAAAAATCTGACAAATTCACTTTAGTTCATCTCTTTCTTTTTAAACTTTCACCAAATTACAATCAATGCGCATATTATATTTGAATATGTAGATAACTTTGTTAATGTATTTAAAACCCTCAAAATACTATTACGACCCACTCTGACATTTTAAATTAAATATTGATCTTTCTAAAGAGGAATTTAAAAAAGTGTTCTAAATTTTGTCTTTCTTTTTTGCCTTTCTCAGGCAAGTAAATGAGATGGGCGGCAGGCGTGTCCGAAATGTCATATTGATGCATAATCCCTACTTAATCCCGTTATGATATTTTAGTGACATTTGACCCGCATAGAGAAAAATCTTCCTTTATTTTGTACTGATGGTGAATTATTATTTCCTTTTATTTAAAAAGTTTCCTTATAAAAATGGGAATTACAATGGAGTTCTTTTACAAAGCAAATAGAATTAAGAACTTGCAGTTTCTGATAATAATTTCAATTTCTTAAAGTCAAATTTATAAAAATAAGTTTTATTGTCTAAGGTTTATCATTATAATTATTCTTTTATTTAAAACAAAAAATTATTCTCATGCGGTAATACATATTATATAATGATATAATTATTGACGTTGTTTTATAGTAAAAGTAATAATTTTAAAGACTGGATTGTTTTGTTTACAATTTATTTTGTTCTCTTAAAATAAATATTATATATATGTGTAATTCATTTTCCTAAGCAGAATTCTCACGAATTCTTTAAAATATTGATTAATGATTATTAAAGATATTAAAATGATTTTATGATTTTATATCTTTAATGATTATTAAAGATATTAAAATTGTAAAAATTCAATACACTATTTTTCCGTAATTATAATTAAATATTTTTAAGTTAAGTGTAAAAAAGTTATGAAATTGAATATATATATTTCCTTTAGGATAACACAGATTTTGTTAATATCGAAGTAATTACTAAAAAATATTTATTTTTTTTTCATATGATCTGTACACAATGATATAAAATTATACACTTATATACTGATCTGTAGAAAATTACATTCAATTATTAACATATATACCATTCAAATTAGGATATACTATCCACTGAAGTGATTAACAATTGTTTTTCGCTTAGATATCTTTAGAGAAAATATAATGATTAAAGTTTTTTTTTTTTTTTTTTTTTTTCCTTTTCCATTAAAAAGATAAAAAAAAAAAACTTTTTTCAATGTGTAGTTTTCTGGAGCTTAAATAAATAAATAAATAAATAAATAAATATATATATATTTAGGGGCATTTGATAGAAAAAAAAAATACATGCAAATATTCATACTTATATCATAAAGTTTAAATAATTAAAAACTGTATGTAGAGAAATACTGCTTCAGATATATTCCAATATTATCATTTTATTCCTAAATTAATAAAATGTATATGTAACTTTTCTTTTCGGAAGAAAAAAAAACATTCTTTGAAGATTATATTAAGTTTTTCCTGTTATCATTAATCGCATAACATATGATGTTATACAGAAAACTATTTTCTTTATGCAGCTTCTCCTATATCCCTTCTCTCTCTCTCTCTCTCTCTCTCTTTTTTTTTTTTTTTTTTTTTTTTTACAGTGTATAGTCGTAATTACGTTTTACACATTAGGGAATAAAAAGAAAAGAGAAACGAAAAAGAAAAATGTTTTATAGACCATATTTTCGCACAACCATGTAAAATAAAGTAGTAAATATGTCAATCAAAAAGCATTACAAAAACAAAACCACAAAACAATGTATAAACGCAAAAATAAATAAATAATTAGATAAAATTAAAGTAATAAATAAATAAATAAAATTGTTAAATATTTACGAAAATCATTACACTACAAATTTATTTTTCCCTTTCCACTGTTTACTTAGAACCGCATTCAACTACAAATCACATAAATTGTCATCCTTCTTCCTTTATTTATTGATCCCAGATGTTAGTGTCAGCTACCGTATGGATAGCTAGAATAATAGAGATATCTCATTCTTTATTCTCTTTAGACTCATCTATATCCGGTTTCTTATTTGTAATTTCATTATAGGAAACACGTATAATGGTAAAGTGGATAGAGTACAAGTGGTTAAAATATAGTGCTTTGATTTTTCCTAGGTACGATTTCAAAGTCAATAAATTAACAATAAAAGTAAATTAATCATGTAATTCGATTTTGTTATTAATAAAAATCCTTAAAATTATCATAAATTTGGGAATATTTTATTATTTAAGTCTTATGAATAATTGTACACTCTTTTTTCATTCAATGTGTTTTTACTTATCTGTTTGTTTGATATATTATAGGAGCGTGTTTAGTATACCCTATACAGTGGGTAGGAAAATATTGAAGCATACATCCATACTTTTCAGATATAAGTTTGTTAGTTTTATTGCTAATTTTTGTCATCAACTAACTTTTTTATAAAGCGTATAAAACTAAGATCACGATTCGACCAACATTTACTTAACAAAACAGTATCAGGTGCCCATCTTTTAATTAGGAATTATTGCTAGTGATTCAATAATTTTGCTGCCGACTGTACATACACCGCAATACGTACCGAAAAATTATGAAAATTATACATACACAAACTGTAACTCTTCCTTTACTTTCAAAACACTATTTCTATAGATGTTTTTGATATTAAAAGACTAAAAATCTGAAATAAATAAGACGGAAATAATTATTTTCAAATAGTGTTCTTATAAATACGCACTGAGAGAATATATATACATACATATATATATATATATATATATATATATATATATATATATATATATACATATATATATATATATATATATATACCTCACCTTCCTCTAGAATAAATAAATGGCCATTTTCTAAATCCCTTAACTAGAAATATAGATTTCCGAGCTATGCGCGTTAGACAAGCCAATAAAGTGATTAGACTAAATTATCGAGAATTTCTAGTTACACATTTCTAGATGTTGAAACAATATTCTGAGTCATTTGTATTGCGAAAAATTCTCGCTTGCTTTTCTAGAATTTGTTAATAAACCAAGATTATATTTGCTGATTATATTTGCCGCGTCTTGTACTCTCATTTATTTGCAGAGATGTTTAAATAACTTTGCCCTCGAGAATATATTCAAACGCTCTAGAATTCTAATAGGGGCTTTTAGAACTCGATTTCCGAGGGGACTAGAATTTATAAGGATGACTTGGAAGTATTTTTTCTAGAGCCACAACTTAGATTCTAGATATCAGTGAATTTTTTTCACATTGCGGGTTTGTTGTCAGCTACATCACTCTCTACTAGAGCTGGACGATATCAGAAATTAAATACCGCGAAATATCACCAAGTTAATATCGATATTAATGATATATTGCGATATTTCTTTCAAGAAAAAGAAAATAGACATTTACTACTTTTTAAGACAAATGAACACCAATTTTAATGTACACAAGCGTGGACTGTTTTCTATATATTTTCTGGTATATTACTTCCATAACTTTTTCATTAAAAAATAAAATAAAATAATAATAATAATAGTATTCAAAACAAAAAACTGCATAAAAAGTGAATCAATGTTTTGTGATTTTTTTAATACATATCATTGCTTTTAAGTATGCACTGAGAAAAAGAATATACCACCTTCTTCTAGAATGAATAAGTAGTCATTTTCTAAATCCTTTAACTAGAAATATGGATTACCGAGCTATGTGCATAAGGCACGCCAATAAACTGAATAGACGAAATGATCGAGATTTTCTAGATCACACATTTCTAGACGGTGAAACAATATTCTGAATATTCCGGATATTCTGAATCTTTTGTATTGCGAGAAATTCTCGCTTATTTTCTAGAATTGGATCATAAACCAAGGTTATAGTTGCTGAAACCCGCCTCTTGTAGTCTCAATTATTTACAAAGGTTTGTAAATAACTTTGCCATCGATAATATAGACAAACGCTCTAGAACTCTAATAGGGGTTTCTAGAACTCTTCTTCAAAGGGGACTAGAATTTAAAGAATGGCATGGAACTATTTTTTCTTTAGCCACAATTTAGATTCTAGATGTCAGTTACAGAATTTTTTCTGTGTGTACTTGTGTATAATTTGTACTCCATTCTTCCGATTTACAGCTTTAATTATTTTAAAATAACATTTTAACAGAGTTAATATGTGATCTGGGTTTTATTTACACATTATATCACAAAAATTCCTAATTATAATAAAGATAAAAACGTAACAAAAAGGAAACTGTCTTAGAATGTAGATGATTAATAAAATTTTTCGTAGAAATCATCTCTATAATATATATAAATCGATATCAATGATTCACTTAAATACAGAGTTTTTAAAATAAATATTAGTATGCGTTCTGCCACCCCTAAGTATAAAGAAAGCTTATTTACTAGTAGTGATGACAGTCATTGATGTCTATAATTAAAATAAGGAATATGGTTGTAATTAAAATAATTTCAGTGAATAAGAAATACACAGTGTATATATATAGAAATGTTGTTTGTAAACTTTCTTCAGTATTGCCATAGAATAACCTTTCTCGGTTGTAGAGTAATATTTTTAATTTGAAATCCTCTAAACTCATAAGTATTCTAAAGGTCAGTTACCTGCCGTTTTTATTTTTGCATTTACTTACCATACAATTATATATGTATTTTTAAATATATATATTGAATTCATATTTGGTAACAGTTTTATGACAATTCGAAATTTTATTATATATATATATACAGGGTGCATAGGAAAGTCCTTTAACCTGAAAATAATTGCGAACGGAGAGTGCTACAGCCACGCAAGTGAGGTAATGGTATAGTAAAGCGACTATGCCCGACCTAATGCAAACGACATCAGCACCCCTAGTGGCGAAATTTTGAAGTTAGCCATTGCAAATCGAAAACGAAAAGAGATAGAGCAAAATTTCCAATTAGAAAGTTTTAGAGCATCAATTAATTAGTACGAAACGATATTTGGTTTACACGGATACGATAAATTGGTGTCTGTACACCCAAAAAATATCCAAAATCGATGCACTCCATTTTGTGTAAATATTTGAAAGGAATAGCTAGAGGAAAGGAGAAATATGCACAATTTAATGAATTTATGTACTTACATCAATACATTTTGATAACATCACACACAAAAACAAAATAGGTAAACTAAACTCTAAGTCCCATGGACAAAAATAATAATTTTGATTGGACATTTTAATATAATTAATGGAAATGTAATTACAACCATTATAAAATGAAATGGAACCTAAGTAAAACAGTACTTAACCCATTAAACGCCGCACAGTGGATCGAACAATATTAAAATACGAACATAGGCCCAAAAATCAACCTCTAAATAACTGATATTTTGCAGTGAAATAATTTAAAAGAATGTCTAAAAAATACAAATATATGGTTATTTCTTCAATTACACGAAGTTTTGTTGTATATAAATAAGTTCAAAACGAAAACTTTCAGAAATAAGATTTTTCGATGAATTTCAGTGACTTTATTTGAATAGCCATCAAGTGGCACTTAAGATAACTATGAAAAAATACGAAATAAAAATACTTTAAATAATGTCCTAATAAAATTTTAAGGTACTTCTGCCAACATTTTGTTGGTTTCTTATGTTGTGATTCACGCATGAACTGTGAATATGAAATTAACAACAAAATAAAATTTATAAGTTATGTAACTTTTTTTGTCCAAAATTTCAAACACAGTTTACTACTCCCAAAAGTATACATTTTAATCTGTGAAAAGGATTTTCGCCACAAATCGCCACTTTTAGAGAAAAATAAATTTTTATTCTGTCTACCCCCAAATTATCAATCGAGAAATTTATCTGAATAACTCATTCATTAACGACATCATCAGTATTCATTAACGACCGAAAATATATTAAAATTTTTATAGTGAAAATATTATAGAATTTAGATGATTAAAACAAATTTAATAAATCAGAAATTACTTCTTATTTTTTTTTAAATATTTAATAAAATAATTAATTTTACTTTAATGGTACTGAAAAGTACCATTGGACCCAAAAATGGGGGGGAAATGTAAATGATTGCCGTGATATGTCATAAAATGTTAAAATTAAGTAAATGTTTAACGTTAAATAGTTAAATGTTAAAATTAAATAGTGTAATTACATATTACGATTTAAAGTAAAAGTTCCTGTGTTTCTGGAAAATGTTCCTTCGTTTGCACATTTCTTTTTTTCGTTCTCATGCTTGAAATCATGGGGTAAGATGTTAATAACAAGTGATGTAGCAAATCTTCGTTACACGCTCTTCGATTTTTCTCGTGTGTTATTCTCTGTATTTACGAAACTCTTTATTTCGGGCTTCGCTAGCTTCTTCTGACAATTGTTAATTGGAATAGAAAAATTTTCTATTATGTCTTTTCCACGAATCAATAGTTTGTGATTTGAAGCTGGCATATAGTACCACACATATTTTGAGACACATTGTTTCGCTGTTTCCAGTGCAAATTTTCCAAATTTGTCTCCTAAATTTGCCTTCCAAAATTGTCCTCTTAAAAATAACAGAACCTAGAAACAACGTTTTTTAAAATTTCTTTAATAACAATTCACTGAATTTGCTTATTTGTTCAAAAATTATTTCAGATAGCAAAATAAAACAAATAAAAAATCCAGTTGAATCAAAAAAAAAATTCATTAATTGTTGATCGCCGGCCTTCCATAAATCTTTAGTAAAATAAAGACAAAAGTGATTTTTTTCATAGAGTTTGTCAGTAAATGCCTGCATGAGTTTTTCTATTGAAAAACTACATATAAAAAAAAAAAAAGAAAAAAGAAGCAGTAATCTAATGATATATTTATCACTAGCAAGCTTTGCCCGCTTCGCTGGTCATTATATTGAAATGAATCCCCAAAACAGCTTATCATTGATAATAATAAAATATCTTTAAAAAAAAAAAAAAAAATCATTGAAATCCGCCAAAATCTAATTTCAAGTTGCCCAATGCCTCCGGCAGTCCCTTACCTGCTTTTTACTCCCCCTCTCTCGCGGTTACAGTTGAAAGTTTTACAAAATCTCATTAAAGTGCATATTTCGCACACTTAATTAACATCCACACACCAAAATTCGCCATTCTTAGGTAATTTGGACAGATTTAAGCTTCAAAATGTGGTTTTTGCCCCGCCCGCCCCAAGAGGAAGGAGGGGGGTGGGTTAATTTCCAAAATTACTTTATATTTCATGTTGCATACACATACCTGACCGACACATCAAAAAATTGAGATCATGAAGTTATTTAAAGCTGAGCTATGCTTTAAAACTTTTTTTTTTTTTTAATCTCTCCTCCCGTTGTTAAAGGAGGGAAGGAGGAGTGAATTTCGCAAAAATTCTCCATACTATGGGTTAGATACATATAATCGTCCCTTACATAAAAAATGTCCAACCGTAGATAATTTAGTGCAGCGTTACGCATGAATACATGTTTTACCCCCCCCCCCCCCCATTCTCCAAAGGGCGGTAGGGTGGAATTTCATAAAATCCCTTTGTAGTGTGTGTTCAGTTCGATTTCCTCGTGTGTTGAGTACCCTTCTTCCAAAATCTTTTCCCTTCCCTCCCCCCTTAAAAATCCAAAATTCCAAAATCGCAGAAAATAATTTTTTTGTACTGAAGTCTGGTCTTTCCATCTGCAATTTCTTCACCGTTAAGTAATTTGGAGCCGAGTTAAGCCTTCTGCCCTCCAAGGAGACGGGGGGGGGGGGTATTTTGCAAAATTCCGTCTTAGTTGGGGGTCAGGCTCCGAAATCCAACATGGTTACTAAAATTTGTGACCCACTTTCCCACAGAATCGTCATGGCAGTGTTGAGTCAGTGAATCATTGAGTTTACTCTTTTATATGTACATATTTGTTTATATTTTTTATGGACTACTTGGCTTAAGGTTGTTGTCACAAAAATAGAGTCCTTGGCGAAAAATGTCCTATCTACTTCAGTATTAAAATTAAAAATATACCCAGGATTATCAACTAATAAAGCTCTTTAATTCAGATCTGAATTAGCTTTCATTTTCTTATTATTTAATTTTGATAATGACGTTATGTTGTCATGTGCCTAAGCAAATTTAATATGTATTATTTTTTTATTATTATTCGCGTGAAATATTCTTTGGCAACAATTAAAAATTAAAAGAAATTATTTCAAAGTTTTATTATAGAAGAAATATTTATATTATACAGAAGATTAATTAAAAATTCACATTTTTTCAGGTATAAATAGTAGCCTATGTCTTATTCCAGACTATTACCTATCTCTATACAAAATTTCATCCAGATCCGTTTAACCGTTGTGGTGTGATTGAGTAACAAACATCCATCCAAACTTTCGCATTTATAGTATTAGTATAGATTATAGTTATCATAGGCATGTGTTAGATTGAGTTATTTTGCTATCAAATTGACAAAATTTTTATTTTAAATTTCAAAACTCTGTCGTTCTTGGCGCTTATTGTATTTGGTGATCAAAAACGTAATACGAAAATATGTATGCCAGATGTATATTTTCGTAATATGCATTGTACGAAATATTGTTTCATATTATTCATTACTCTCTTAATATAAGTTGTTAAAATAACCATGATTTTTGAAAGGAATTAAATTATGTTCGCCAAATAATTTGTCGATATTTTTTTTTTTTTTCTGCTAAGGATGACCGATATCAAATCTATTCCGCTGCAATATCGTATCTTATATCAGATACTTTATTAAGGCATTTGGAAAGAAATTTGACTTCAAATTATGATAGAATATTTATCATTTTCCTTTTAATTAGTGTATTAGTTGGATATTTATTGTGTAAATATCATCCTTTGAAATGAAATGTTTGTGTTTTCAATCGAATATAGAAGTTTGCCATTTTTTTCCCTAGAGTTTTGATATTAAAAATTTAAACTTTGTCAATTTTACAACAAAAATAACTTAATCTAACGCATGGACCTAAATATGGGGATTAAAATCGGGAAATAAATTTCCTCGATTTTTAATAATTTTTTACAAAAAATCCAATGGGCGTTTAACATAGGACATATTTTTCTTGAATCCACAAACGGCAGTGACGTCATCACTTCGTTTGCGTATTAGCACTTTATCAATGTGTAAAAGAAATTTTTAATTAAAAATGACATCAATTTTTGTGAGATGCATAATTTTTTATCGTTCACTTTTAGATAAATGTATTTATTTTCCTGTTGAAAAAAATCAATAAATTCTTTTTTTTTTTTTTTTTTTTTTTTTTTTTTTGGCAACAATAAAATTATGGATAAATTTAAATGGCTAATTTTTTGCTATTATTAGCTTACAAAATTGCTATTTTATGCATAAAAATCGCAAAAACAATTTTTTTTTTTTGGAATAAAAGGTAGCCAACTTTTTAAGTTAGGGAATAAGCTATCTCCATTACAAATTTCAAAGAAATCCGTCGAGCAGTTTTGGCGTGAAACTCAGTCAAATAAATTCACGGACATTCACATTTATATATATATAAGATTGTGTGCTAAATTAATTGTGTTACAAATATAGATTTTCTTCCCGAAATTTTTATTTATTTTCTTTTATTCTCTTCTTTTATACAACACTTGTTTCTTTACCAGGTACGTTTCTAAATACCTATTTGCAGCAGAAAAGTATGATACCGCTTAACCCCTTTATTAAACCATTTTTTCCTCAAATGGCACATTAAACTATTTTCACGAATAAAATTTGATGTAAAGTAAAAAATTCATTTAGCCTATTAGAAATAATTAATTTTACTTTTCGCATCTTATTCTCTTAGTCAATCGCATACTTCTCACAACCCATCGTATTAGCATAATCAGGATTGTCACAAACAACTACTTTATAATTTTTTCCCACTAGAATTATAAAAATAATTTTCATACTGATGTTTTTCCAGAAAAATCATACACTGGAATCATTATTTTAAAAAATTGGTGCCAGGTGAATAAAACGATAACGAATTTGGTGGGGAAAATATTCCCTCGGCCTTATAAAGGGTTAAAAAAAAACATGGAATAGCTTTAACTATCATACATATATACATATTTAAATCGAAATGTGACAAAAAACATCATACATAGATAATAATAATACCATAACGTTCCTATGTTCGCCTCTGCTTATACTTCGATCCACTGTGCGCCGCCATATGAATGCCACTTAAAATTAATGAATTTTCTTATATTTTGGGTTTCAATGTGTATTTCTAATTATATGTAGTTTAAGTAATTAAAAGAAAATGTTAGACGATATAACATGTTTACAAAATGGGAGATTTGACGACTAATTGGGGTAGAACAGATGTTTCCTTGACCCTAGTTTGTTGTAATTTAAGAAAAGAATTGTTTTATTTCATATCCATTGTTTTAAATCACCGCACTAAAATGAGTTATTTTTGCTGATTTTTTTTTTCTGTGTGGGGGGGGGGGGGTGATGTTTTGCAGAAAAACAAACATCTTTGTTTTATTAATTGACCAAAAAAAAAAAAAAAAAAAAAAAGAAAGAAAAAAAGATGTTATATTAAAAACTTTTTGAAAAAATTACCAGCGAAGCTAGGCGTTTCAATATTTAATGTGAAAAAGAAAAATTATATTTTTCTTATTGCTTGAAGAAAAAAAAAAAATCTTAAAATGTCTTAAAAAATCGTTACCGCAGCGGAGCTTTGGCACCGAATGAGTTAATAAAAGTTGAATTCGATTAAACATATTTTAAGTAAAGTATAATAGACTCCGCTTAGTGGAAAAGTTGCTTTGTTCATCATCTTCTTTTTCTTTTTTCTTTTTTCTTTCTTTCTTTCTTTCTTTTTTTTTTTTTTTTTTTTCCCGTAAAAATTGTATATCAATATCTATTAGATCTATGTAGGAGTCGGTAAAGAATATGGAAGAATCGGTTATAATGGAATTCCGTTATATCTCAATTGTACAGAGTTGCAACCTGTCAGTAGCACGTCAAACGTCTACACTGGGACTCAAATATGAATGGTAGACCACTTGCGACAGTGAGAAGAACAGTTTATGTGTCCTACAACTTCTTTCGTTTATAAATATTCAGACTTTTTTGGAGGTAAGTATTACGAATTCTGTAATCTATTTGCAAAGCAATTAAATGAGTTAAAGACTAATGCCATTTTCTGAAGGAGAGTTGTGATAGATAATAGTCTGATTCCCATGAATTTGTTTCTACCAACAGACTGTTAAAATTAATTAATTGTCGAATATGGCGATTTAGGGGAAATTGAATGATATATTTTACGTATTATTTGTAATTTTTGTAAAACTTAATTTAATTTTTTTCAATAATAATTTTAAAATAAAATGTTCATATTGCAATCATGAATGATTTTCTGTAAATGTATTACCCCATTTCATATCATCATTGAAGGAAATGGGTATTATACATTTCTTTTCATAACTATTCGATAGTACCCGCTGGATCCATATTACTAGGGAAAAAAAATACAATTTGCATGTAAACTAAATTGTTTAAGCATAAAGTAACTATAAAAAACACATTAAAAACATTTGAAAGTTTGGAATGAATCCACGATGTTTTACAATTCTTCAGTTTATTATGGTGAGTTCAAATAGAAATGGCATTTCATAGTCAGCTACTTTCCGCCAGGCTCTCAACTCTGCCAACATAGTACACAACATTTTTTTTTTCTAAATAACTTAACCATGACTAAGTTATTGATTTCATGTGTTCATACTAAACCCGTGTAAGTGTTTGTATTTTTAGGTATTATACTAAACGATGCAGATCAAATGTAACTATTAACCTAATTAAATATATATATATATATATTCATAGCTTATTCATAGCTTATTATTCATAGCTTATTTTTAAAGTATGAAAGTCACGCATAATAGCCATGAGGTTTATCTTAACATTCGGGTCACTTTTTAATATCAAACTAAAATAAGTATTATTTTGGGACATTTAAAAAAAACATACAGTGAAAACAACATTAAAATTCTGTCCTTTTAGAGGTCACCCAGTGCATTAAAATATGTATTAAATATAGTCATTCATAAAACGATATTTTTCCTTTTGAAATACTGTAGTGAAATAACTTAATACTGACATTAAAATATATATATAAGAAACTTACATAAAAAACGTGGTTTTAGAAGTTATTGTTTAACTAACAATTATGTTATCACGAAACTGCTCATAGAAGTGAATAGCAGCGTGCCCAAACTTCAAAAATTTACAGAAGAATTTAGAGAGTTAAATAGATGACCCTTCGAAGTTGTCCACAATAGCCCCCTTGTCGACACTTGCTTCCCCCCTTCCCATCTTTTGTAACATACGTAATCTGTTGCTAATATTTAAAATATATTAATTATAATTTTTTTAAAAAATGCTAAGATTTTTTTGCATTAAAATAACATTAATTTCAACACTTTTATGTATAAAAATCAAATTATGTCAAAAAGTCTTAAATTTTATAGCTAAATATACGGAAATTGGCGTATTTAATTTATGAACAAATATTAAAAAATGCCGCTAAGATATCACTCTTTCACCTATTTTTAAATTTTATAGATGGTGTTAGCTTAAATGTTCTTATTTTGTTTTTCAATTTTGTGTAAAAAATTATTTTACAAAGTTAAAGGTAAAAAACAATCTCTATATAAATAATGATTCTCTATCACAGCACCGTAGAAGTTTAGAATTTCGTAATCTTTACGAAACTATGCAGAAAAAAAATGCAGAAAAAAAAAATAATTACGAAAAAAAGTTCACTAGCTCTTCCTTTATTAAAATTTATTGCCATACATAAAAAATATCTCACTTCCAAGAAAATATTTAATATAAGTGTTACCGGATCTAATAGCGTAAAATTTCGAAAAGTGCACTAACCATAATTCTTTTCAGGAAATTAAGAAAGTTTACATTTTTTTTTTATATATATAAAAGGCTTAATTTATGAAAATTGGATACGCAGTTTATAAATAAAATATGCTTTGACATAAAATAAATTACTAATATTTTTCTATGCATTTTGGAATAAATGGGAAAATTACAGTACGTTTGCATAATAAATAATGCAAATTCTTTCTTTAAATTATTAAGTAGATTGTGATATAAAGAAGTAATTATAAATTAAATAACTTCTTAAAAAGCATATTATGTTACTTTAAAAATATTTTCCTTTAAAATTATTTATTTAGGCATGTTTTTTCGCATGATTTTCAAATCTTTTATCTTTCAAATGATACGAGTTTTTAAATTTGAAGATATAGATTTAAAAAGAAAAAAAAAAGAAGAAGAAATCAATTGTTAGAAAATATTAAAATTCTTTTTAATAAAATGTTAATAGTATGTCCAAGATCATTTATGTGTATATATTTAAGTACAGTAGTATATATAGAGAGATATGTGTGTGTACCCACTGTAGAAGATAAAGTTTACAGATCAGTACCAATTTTAATACGAATAAATTTAAACATTTATCTTTAATGTATTAGATATGCTTCAGAAGTAAAAGGAATCTAAAATGTTTTTCAAAAATAGGAGTCCGTCCTATTGAACATTTCTATATTTGAAGTGGAACGTGTAATTTCTGTTTGTATTGCAAAATTGTCGCTTTCGAGCGTTTATGACTATCTAGTGCACCTATCCGTACATTAAAATAGCAAAATATACACAGAGAAAAATTTAGTTTTTGTCATCTAAAAATGCAACTAGAAAGAGAAAAATTTTACTAAAATTTAATATAATTTTCGCGTATTTTTTTTTTTTTTTTTTTAATTTATTTATTTATTTATTGACTAATGCAACATATCCTTAATTTTAAATGTATCACAAATAAAGCTAAATCATTATCAAAGTATCTGTATGCATAAAGTAAGGAAAAAATGACATTTTCGTACTTATGCATTTTATTGGATGTTGGGCGTTCAGCAGTTTACAGTTATGCTAGATAACTTTCGGTGTACTGTAAGAAAGTATTAATTTTCAATAAACTGTGTCAAAATTGTGTTAAAAATTTATGAATACCTACAAAACTCAATAATTTATTTCTATAACTAAATTTGATATACGTAGTTTTTAATTATAATTAAATAAATATTATTTGAAATATTATCGAAAAAGTTTTTATTGTACCCTGCTGAAATTACCCTGGTATCAAAATGGACATATGAACAGTAACGATCTATTTTTCCTTCTTATGGAATCCAATACAAAATATTCCTGAGAATGGAAATTTATATTTCACACTATTTCTACATAGCATTGAGTATTTTTTAGATTATTTAAATTAAGACAAAATTAATATTGAACAAATTATGCTATAAATATGAAGTAATACGAGGGGTGATCAGAAAGAAAGGTTACAAGCTGCAGCATTTGAAAACTACATATTGCGGAGAACTTTTGTTTCCCCAGAGTGGAGATAGATGGTGCTACTTGTCATACAGCTGGTTTGCGGGTAGGTAGTGAAAGTTCTCAGACGGTTCAGGACGATTGAAATGGCAAGACGCTTAGAAAATTGGTCTCGTCTGGAAGTGCGAGCCGTGATTCGATTTTTATGGGCAAAAAATCTGACGCAAACGGCCGGGCATGTTGAGTGAAGGTGTCATCCTCCTGCATGACAATGCTAGGTCCCATACTGCTCAAGCAACGCAGGAATTGCTGCGACGGTTCAGGTGGGAAATCTGGAGACACCTCCATACAGCTCATATTTGGCACCCAGTGACTATTTCCTGTTTCCGAGGTTGAAGGAGCACTTATTCGGCACACAGTTCTTATCAAACAGTGCTGTAAAAACATCCGCCGAGACCTGGCTCATTGGACAGGGACCTGATTTCTACCAAGACATGTTAAACAAGTTGGTTCTGCGTTCTGTAAAATGCCTAAATAGACTTGCTGATTATGCCGAAAAGTGATAGGCACACATGCCTCTTAATTCTCTTTTGTATTTTCTGTCTATTGTTCATAAATATTTCTTTATTCGACTTGTAACCTTTTTTCTGACCACCCCTCGTATAAAACATTTATCTATAATTGTAAAAGTAAATATACAGAGTATGTAAAATCGGCCGTCGTAATATTAAGGTATATTGCGTTTTTTACAATTATGAATCTCCTCAAAGGTGTTTACATGTGTGTTAAATTTGGCGGAGGAAACTTTCAGCACCTATTGTGAAAGTGAGTAATTCTATTCAATGCATTACATTTTATTTTATGTTTATTTTATGTGTTGACTTTACGGGCCGGTTTTACGTGCCGTACTCTTTATGAAGATCTTCCACGTATTATTTTTGAAGAAATTTTACTAAAATTTGGAGAATTGACCATTAAATTATACGGTCAGCTTTCTTCTTCGGAAAAAATGTCCAGTAACCATATTTGTAACAAATATCTGTATAATCACTTCTGTTAACCCTCTATTAAAGGGTCATTTCTTTCATTAGAGGAAACAAGTAAGAAAACCTTACTGACATTTTATATATATATACATATATATGGTCAGTGATAGTAAAATTTTTTTGCCTTAAATAACTCGCCGTAATCTAGTGTTAAAGTGTACAGTAGGGTGGAGTGAAAAAGATCGAAATTTTAAATATGCTATCCAATTAAATAGCACTAGCTGCCAAAAATTGTGTATTGATCCGCATATAATGTGATATATTTTTTAGAATTTTCCTAATTCATCTTCATTTGCCGCACGGGCCTTGAAGATTGGGCTACAAGCGAAGTTTGGGGTTCAAGGTCTGTGCGGCAAATGAAGATGAATTAGGAAAATTCTAAAAAAAAAGATTACATTATATACTGTTCAATACACAATTTCAGCAACTAGTGCTATTTAACATTTTTAAAATTTCGATCTTTTTCACTCCACCCTGGTGTACAGTATCGGTACCGGCAGTATTTGTTTATTGTGAACTATCTATGCATCAATTAATGTCCTTCATTATATTCAATGTAGTTCTAATATCTAACTTTTCAGCAATACAATTTTTAATCTCTAAACATTTTTCTCATTACAAGAATTAAATGCACAACATTAGAAAAATAACTGTTCTGCAATTGCAATAGTTTTTATGAAAAACTATTACAAGTCCATATTGTTAAAAAAATACCATAAATTACCATATTGTTAAAAAAATAAATGATAAATAAATAAGTAAAATAATTAAATAAAATAAAAATGCATCGAAGTCCCATATATAATTTTTCTCATAATTAGCAGTAGTTAAAAAATAAATAATTAAATATTTTTTACGGTGCTTTCTATCTTTATTACTGAAAGTATAAAAGTTATATTATTGATGTATATTTTCGAAAAAAGGATCTAATACATATATAAAACGTTTTGAAATAAAAACTCTATTTTAAAATTTATAAATCAATTGGCATAAAAATGTCTAATTAAATTGTTTTATTAAGAAATTATTTTCTCTAGTTAATTAAAAAGTCTAATTTATTTTTAAAGTAACATTCACTGATTTAATTATTTTAATAAATAATGGAACTGCAGAATGAATACTTAAAATATAATTAATATATTATGTTCGCAAATAAAATATAATTTGATTCAAGAAAGTTTTTCGTGCAGAAGAATTTAATGAGATAAAATTGCATAAGTTTCTCTCTATTATTAAAAAATAATAGCAAATTTTCATGATTAAAATATTTTTCGTAATTCTCGAAGAATTGATTTAGTAATTATATATCTCTTATGCATTTATAGTTAATTCGGAGATATTTTAGTTAAATTAATTTTTAAAATTCATCGAATTTTTTTCTGATTGCAAGCAAATTAAAAACATAGCTGTTGTTATTTAGAATATTAATCTATTTATTTTTTAAGTTTAAACAATATTTTTATACTTTAGGGTGGGTGTGTTGGTGGTGTTGGTAAAGGATCTACATGAGGGTATTTTCCTTATATTTAAAGAAAGCTTTGATGATGATAATAATAATAATAATAATCACTATATTTTAACATACTATATAAATAAAGACGAAAAGATAAAAAAAAAAGTTTCATTGAAATCGTTTAAAATCCAGTTTCGGTTTCCTGCCACTTTTTACTTTTTCTTACCCATAAGGTATAGAAAGTATTGTTTTTTGGTTAAATTTTTGAAAGCGAGTTTTTCTTATATTTACATGTTCTTAGGTGCCCTAAATACGAAAATCATGTTTTTAGCAAATGGTCTGTGTGTATATCTGTGTGTCTGTGTGTGTGTCTGTCTGTTATCAGCATATGTAAAAAAAAAAAAAATGGCAGAAAGTTTAAATTTGGTATTCTAAATGTGTATCATATAAGGATACTAGACTAAACTTTTCGTTAAGATCAAGCAAATGATTCGTGTACAGGGACAATCAAGAGAATTCTAATGCATTACGTCTATGGGGGAAATTGCAGGTAAGTAGAGTTTAACTACTATAGACTGCACTAAACCAAATGAAACGAATACATATTTTTTGTAATAGAGATAGTCAACAGGGGAAAAAAATATTGTGTACGTAGGAGCCTCGCCTCCCCCTTCGAAGGGAGTAAATTTTCATGATGGGTATCTTTAAAAAGAGCTCACCAATATCTTTAAAACGAATGGCTGAATCATCGATCTGCGATAATTTAAAACAAAGTTATCTTTTATTTTATTTTATTTTTTTTTTTACTTTTAACGAAAAAAAAAAAAAAAAAAAAAAAAAAAAAAATCTTTCTCTTTTTTTTTTTTTTTTTTTTTTAATATTGAGAATAAAATGGACTTTTTGGATGTTTGGTTTTATACTACTACTCTAATATGGAAATCGTCTGCATTATCATAAAAGATATATTTTTTAAATAATAATTTTAATATATATATATATATATATTTTTTTAAACAGAATTATTTCTTAATAACCGAATTAAATTGTATATAAATATAGGTGCATTAATAAAACGGGGGGGTTGAGGGGGGCAGTAGCCTCCTAACACACAACGAATTATCATATAAAACTCTCTCGAAGCCTAATTTGAATTGTTTAACAGAGGTTTACATAACATCGTTATCTTACCTCTTAATCTCCAACTTGTATTTATATTATTATATTTCAGGGTAAGAGAAAGTCGTGTGAGTGACACACCAGATTATTTAGAGTCTTTCTGGTGTACGCTATACTTCTTTCGGGACTCACTCCACTAATTTCATTTGTGCCTTAAACACACACTTGAATTTTGGTGCTAATAGGACGATACGTGGCACTGCTGTTTTTAAAGAACTACGTATTTCGAATAAAACTTTCTGAGACAAACTCTCACCTTTTGTCTATGAAAACATAAGGTAACATCAGACAATTTCCATAGCTCTAAATATTTCAGTTATTAAAAAAATATCTAATCGAAAATTTCTGAAATTGAGCGGCGAGGTGACAGGCACATTTTCAATTAATTCTATTAAGAAACAACTTTTTTGTTAAGTATCTGCAAAAAAGAAGCACATTGGCCCTTAAAGAATCGAACCACGGGCCTTCACGTTTTGAGCATAAAGCTCTAATTAACTGAATTAACGGCCTACGGGAGGACGTTTAACATTTACGTTTCTATCTCCAGAGACAATTATTTCAGAAATTCATATATTTAAATTGATTTTTAAAAACTAATCTAAAATTCGAAAATAGGACTTTGAAGGGCATCTGGAGAGGTCAAAACGGACTTCCATGTGGAATTCTGTAGCTCCGTGATCAGCCGTTTAGACGGAAATACACACACACACACACACACACATTCTTTTTTATTAGCTGTAGAGAAAACTATGTATTTCGAATATACATTTCTCAGACAGATTATCGCCTTCACTCTAAGACAACAGATATAAACACCAGCCAGTCTCCACAGCTTCAAGAATTTTAATTAATAAAAAGAACTGTAATAAAAAATTCAAAATTCGGGATTCGTGGTGATACATACCTTTTCTATTAGTTCTAGAGTTAACTTTTCTGTTAATTATCTGCAAAAAGTAACATATTAGCCCTTGGAGGATCAAATCCAAGATTTTTGCGTTTTCAACATGATGTTTTGACCAACTGAGGTAATGGGCTAGGGAACAGAGGCTATTTAAGTTTCTATGTCCATATTTAATTATTTAAAAAATTTTTACAAGTAAAATTATTTTTAAAAAAAAGTAATCAAAAATTCGGAAATAGGACTATGAGGTGCATCAAGAGAGGTTAAAACAAATCTTGATGCGAAATTCTGTAGCTCTGAGATCAGCTATTTGTCTACAAAGTAAGGAACATCTTCTTCGTAAAGACGTTCAATATCAGATAAAAAAAAAAAAAAAAAAAAAAAAAAAAAACTTATTTCTTACATTTTTATTTTCTTTTACTCGTATATAGTAGAGAAAGTATTATTTTTGAATAAAATTTTTAAAACTGAGTTTTAATAAAATTTCTTTTTTTTTTTTTTTTTTTTCTTTCTTTCTTTTCTTTTCTTTTCTTTTTTTTTTTTTTTTTTTTTAAGAAAAATCTGACAAATTCACTTTAGTTCATCTCTTTCTTTTTAAACCTTCACCAAATTACAATCAATGCGCATATTATATTTGAATATATAGATAACTTTGTTAATGTATTTAAAACCCTCAAAATACTATTACGACCCACTCTGACATTTTAAATTAAATATTGATCTTTCTAAAGAGGAATTTAAAAAAGTGTTCTAAATTTCGTCTTTCTTTTTTTGCCTTTCTCAGGCAAGTAAATGAGATGGGCGGCAGGCGTGTCCGAAATGTCATATTGATGCATAATCCCTACTTAATCCCGTTATGATATTTTAGTGACATTTGACCCGCATAGAGAAAAATCTTCCTTTATTTTGTACTGATGGTGAATTATTATTTCCTTTTATTTAAAAAGTTTCCTTATAAAAATGGGAATTACAATGGAGTTCTTTTACAAAGCAAATAGAATTAAGAACTTGCAGTTTCTGATAATAATCTCAATTTCTTAAAGTCAAATTTATAAAAATAACTTTTATTGTCTAAGGTTTATCATTATAATTATACTTTTATTTAAAACAAAAAATTATTCTCATGCGGTAATACATATTATATAATGATATAATTATTGACGTTGTTTTATAGTAAAAGTAATAATTTTAAAGACTGGATTGTTTTGTTTACAATTTGTTTTGTTCTCTTAAAATAAATATTATATATATGTGTAATTCATTTTCCTAAGCAGAATTCTCACGAATTCTTTTAAATATTGATTAATGATTATTAAAGATATTAAAATGATTTTATGATTTTATATCTTTAATGATTATTAAAGATATTAAAATTGTAAAAATTCAATACACAATTTTTCCGTAATTATAATTAAATATTTTTAAGTTAAGTGTAAAAAACGTTATGAAATTGAATATATATATTACCTTTAGGATAACACAGATTTTGTTAATATCGAAGTAATTACTAAAAAATATTTATTTTTTTTTCATATGATCTGTACACAATGATATAAAATTATACACTGATATACTGATCTGTGGAAAATTACATTCAATTATTAACATATATACCATTCAAATTAGGATATACTATCCACTGAAGTGATTAACAATTGTTTTTCGCTTAGATATCTTTAGAGAAAATATAATGATTAAAGTTTTTTTTTTTTTTTTTTCCCTTTTCCATTAAAAAAAAAAAAAAAAAAAAAAAAAAAAAAACTTTTTTCAATGTGTAGTTTTCTGGAGCTTAAATAAATAAATAAATAAATATATATATATATATATATTTAGGGGCATTTGATAGAAAAAAAAAAATACATGCAAATATTCATACTTATATCATAAAGTTTAAATAATTAAAAACTGTATGTAGAGAAATACTGCTTCAGATATATTCCAATATTATCATTTTATTCCTAAATTAATAAAATGTATATGTAACTTTTCTTTTCGGAAGAAAAAAAAAACATTCTTTAAAGATTATATTAAGTTTTGCCTGTTATCATTAATCGCATAACATATGATGTTATACAGAAAACTATTTTCTTTATGCAGCTTCTCCTATATCCCTTCTCTCTCTCTCTCTCTCTCTCTCTTTTTTTTTTTTTTTTTTTTTTTTTACAGTGTATAGTCGTAATTACGTTTTACACATTAGGGAATAAAAAGAAAAAAGAAAAGAAAAAGAAAAATGTTTTATAGACCATATTTTCGCACAACCATGTAAAATAAAGTAGTAAATATATCAATCAAAAAGCATTACAAAAACAAAACCACAAAACAATGTATAAACGCAAAAATAAATAAATAATTAGATAAAATTAAAGTAATAAATAAATAAATAAAATTGTTAAATATTTACGAAAATCATTACACTACAAATTTATTTTTCCCTTTCCACTGTTTACTTAGAACCGCATTCAACTACAAATCACATAAATTGTCATCCTTCTTCCTTTATTTATTGATCCCAGATGTTAGTGTCAGCTACCGTATGGATAGCTTGAATAATAGAGATATCTCATTCTTTATTCTCTTTAGACTCATCTATATCCGGTTTCTTATTTGTAATTTCATTATAGGAAACACGTATAATGGTAAAGTGGATAGAGTACAAGTGGTTAAAATATAGTGCTTTGATTTTTCCTAGGTACGATTTCAAAGTCAATAAATTAACAATAAAAGTAAATTAATCATGTAATTCGATTTTGTTATTAATAAAAATCCTTAAAATTATCATAAATTTGGGAATATTTTATTATTTAAGTCTTATGAATAATTGTACACTCTTTTTTCATTCAATGTGTTTTTACTTATCTGTTTGTTTGATATATTATAGGAGCGTGTTTAGTATACCCTATACAGTGGGTAGGAAAATATTGAAGCATACATCCATACTTTTCAGATATAAGATTGTTAGTTTTATTGCTAATTTTTGTCATCAACTAACTTTTTTATAAAGCGTATAAAACTAAGATCACGATTCGACCAACAGTTACTTAACAAAACAGTATCAGGTGCCCATCTTTTAATTAGGAATTATTGCTAGTGATTCAATAATTTTGCTGCCGACTGTACATACACCGCAATACGTACCGAAAAATTATGAAAATTATACATACACAAACTGTAACTCTTCCTTTACTTTCAAAACACTATTTCTATAGATGTTTTTAATATTAAAAGACTAAAAATCTGAAATAAATAAGACGGAAATAATTATTTTCAAATAGTGTTCTTATAAATACGCACTAAGAGAATATAGTATATACATATACTAGTTGACCCGACAAACGTTGTTTTGTCACATAAATTATTTTTAGAGAATATTTTGCTAGAAAAAAATAACTAACTTATTGTAAGTGTGTAAGGATGTGGTATATAAGTGAAACAGGTATGGAGCGCTGTGAACGGTGACTGTAAATTCCGATTGTAACGTGAAAGATATAATTATCGAAATTTTCGCTACTTGCTTATTGATTTTTGCTACTTGCTACTTGGTACTTATTATTTAAAACCTCCGCTGAATGTCGAACAGCACAAAATTTTATTTCATACGTCAAATATTTCAATCTACGAGAGAATCTCTGATAGCAACGAATTTCACATGAAAATTCCGTCTATTTTGAATAAGCTGTAACAATCTGGACCAATTTGATGAAAATTTTTATCAAAAAGTTATTACAATATCTAACATCATTACATGTACATTTATCATAATTCAATCAATCGATGCACGTGAGTATGTGTATAGTATGAGTGAAGTGAAATGTAGAGTTCGTATTAAATAAAAACTTAAACTCGTTTTAATTAAAGGTGAAAAAGTTGAAACTCAATTTATTTTAGTACAGGTATATTCTTTTAATCTACAAAAACTTAATTTATCGTAATGCCATTGGATGTACAATATTTTTGGTTAATCCTTGAGGAGTATACACAAATTCGAATGTTTTCCAACCCTGGAACACGCAGCATATAATTGGCCGTGAGAAAAGCACGGATTTTCTAAATCCAAATTCGGAACCCTTTGGTGACTTTAAATATTTTAAGCCATTTTTACGATGAATTGAAATGGCTATCTCAATTGTGGAAGTAAAGATCTTGGCGAGAAGCGTCCGAGCTACTTCGGTGCCAAATTTCAAATTTTGCCAAAGGGATCCGATACTAAAGGTGTTCCATACAAAAAATAAATAAATAAAATATCAGTGACATACACACGCACAAAAGTATGGGACCCCATTGGTGACTTTAAATATTTTAAGCCATTTTTGCGATTAATTGAAATGGCTATCTCAATTGTGGAACTAAAGATCTTGGCGAGAAGCGTCCGAGCTACCTCGGTGCCAAATTTTCCTTACAAAAAATAAATAAATAAAATATCAGTGACATACACACGCACAAAAGTATGGGACCCCTTTGGTATGACTTTAAATATTTTAAGCCATTTTTGCGATGAATTGAAATAGCTATCTCAATTGTGGAACTAAAGATCTTGGCGAGAAGCGTCCGAGCTACTTCGGTGCCAAATTTCAAATTTTGCCAAAGGGATCCGATACTAAAGGTGTTCCATTCAAAAAATAAATAAATAAAATATAATAAATTAGCTACACAAAAAAAAATTGTAGGTTAGGGTAGTTGTTAATCAACGCGCGTGTAAATTTGATAGAAAATTATATAAAATATTCACTCCAATTCCGCACTAAATTTGCAAAATGTATAGTTTTTTATGCACAATTCAAAACTCTTCAAACACTAATTACATCTTGATCTAATATTTCAATTAGGACACATTTTTTTGTATAACAATAATAACACGAAGTTACAAAATATTTTCCTGAATTTGATCGCAGCACCAACTGTCGGGACAAACTGGAATTACAATAGAATATATGCAAGCGAAGTGTGACGTCACTGACCGTCAGTGGATGCAAGAAAAAGATTTCCTATGTTAATCTCAAATTGGATTTTTTATAAAAAATTATTAAAAATCGAGGAAAATTATTTCTCGATTTTAATCCCCGTATTTGGGTATAGGTATATATGTATTAGTTATCGTATGTATGCATGTGTTAGATTGAGTTATTTTGCTCTCAAATTGACACAATTTTAATTTTAAATTTCAAAACTCTGTCTTCCTTGGCGCTTTTTGTATTTGGCGATCAAAAACGTAATACGAAAATATACATGCCAGATGTATATTTTCGTAATATGTATTGTACGAAATTGTTTCATATTATTCATTGCTCTCTTAATATAAGTTGTTGAAATAACCATCATTTTTGAAAGTAAATATGTTCGCCAAATGATATGGCGATATGTTTTTTTCCGCCAAGGATGACAGAGTTTTGAGATTAAAAATTCAAATTTTATCAATTTTACAGCAAAAACAAACCAATCTAACGCATGCACATGATAACTAATACATATCTATACCCAAATATGGGGATTAAAATCGGGAAATAATTTTCCTCGATTTTTAATAATTTAAAATCCAATGGGCGATTAACATAGGAAATATTTTTCTTGCATCCACGGACGGCCAGTGACGTCATCACTTCGCTTGAGTATTATTGAATATTCGGTACTACGATCGTAGCGCAGTCTGCCGGATCCAATGTGAAACATTCCAAAATCAACAACAATTTATAAGTGATAAATTAATTAAATAAACAATTTAAATTGGACTGAATTGTAAATCTAAACCATTCTCGAATCCACCTGAAGACCCACAAAAAATTTCATTAAACTCGGCCCAGCCGTTTAGGAGGAGTTCAGTGACATACACACGCACAAAAGAAATATATATATAAAGATATATATATATATATATATATATACCTCACCTTCCTCTAGAATAAATAAATGGCCATTTTCTAAATCCCTTAACTAGAAATATAGATTTCCGAGCTATGCGCGTAAGACAAGCCAATAAAGTGATTAGACTAAATTATCGAGAATTTCTAGTGTACACATTTCTAGATGTTGAAACAATATTCTGAGTCATTTGTATTGCGAAAAATTTTCGCTTGCTTTTCTAGAATTTGTTAATAAACCAAGATTATATTTGCTGATTATATTTGCCGCGTCTTGTACTCTCATTTATTTGCAGAGATGTTTAAATAACTTTGCCCTCGAGAATATATTCAAACGCTCTAGAATTCTAATAGGGGCTTTTAGAACTCGCTTTCCGAGGGGACTAGAATTTATAAGGATGACTTTGAAGTATTTTTTCTAGAGCCACAACTTAGTTTCTAGATATCAGTGAATTTTTTCACATTGCGGGTTTGTTGTCAGCTACATCACTCTCTACTAGAGCTGGACGATATCAGAAATTAAATATCGCGAAATATCACCAAGTTAATATCGATATTAATGATATATTGCGATATTTCTTTCAAGAAAAAGAAAATAGACATTTACTACTTTTTAAGACAAATGAACACCAATTTTAATGTACACAAGCGTGGACTGTTTTCTATATATTTTCTGGTATATTACTTCCATACCTTTTTCATTAAAAAATAAAATAAAATAATAATAATAATAGTATTCAAAACAAAAAACTGCATAAAAAGTGAATCAATGTTTTGTGATTTTTTTAATACATATCATTGCTTTTAAGTATACACTGAGAAAAAGAATATACCACCTTCTTCTAGAATGAATAAGTAGTCATTTTCTAAATCCTTTAACTAGAAATATGGATTACCGAGCTATGTGCATAAGGCACGCCAATAAACTGAATAGACGAAATGATCGAGATTTTCTAGATCACACATTTCTAGACGGTGAAACAATATTCTGAATATTCCGGATATTCTGAATCTTTTGTATTGCGAGAAATTCTCGCTTATTTTCTAGAATTGGATCATAAACCAAGGTTATAGTTGCTGAAACCCGCCTCTTGTAGTCTCAATTATTTACAAAGGTTTGTAAATAACTTTGCCCTCGATAATATAGACAAACGCTCTAGAACTCTAATAGGGGTTTCTAGAACTCTTTTTCAAAGGGGACTAGAATTTAAAGAATGGCATGGAACTATTTTGTCTTTAGCCACAATTTAGATTCTAGATGTCAGTTACAGAATTTTTTCTGTGTGTACTTGTGTATAATTTGTACTCCATTCTTCCGATTTACAGCTTTAATTATTTTAAAATAACATTTTAACAGAGTTAATATGTGATATGGGTTTTATTTACACATTATATCACAAAAATTCCTAATTATAATAAAGATAAAAACGTAACAAAAAGGAAACTGTCTTAGAATGTAGATGATTAATAAAATTTTTCGTAGAAATCATCTCTATAATATATATAAATCAATATCAATGATTCACTTAAATGCAGAGTTTTTAAAATAAATATTAGTATGCGTTCTGCCACCCCTAAGTATAAAGAAAGCTTATTTACTAGTAGTGATGACAGTCATTGATGTCTATAATTAAAATAAGGAATATGGTTGTAATTAAAATAATTTCAGTGAATAAGAAATACACAGTGTATATATATAGAAATGTTGTTTGTAAACTTTCTTCAGTATTGCCATAGAATAACCTTTCTCGGTTGTAGAGTAATATTTTTAATTTGAAATCCTCTAAACTCATAAGTATTCTAAAGGTCAGTTACCTGCCGTTTTTATTTTTGCATTTACTTACCATACAATTATATATATATTTTTAAATATATATATTGAATTCATATTTGGTAACAGTTTTATGACAATTCGAAATTTTATTATATATATATATACAGGGTGCATAGGAAAGTCCCTTTAACCTGAAAATACTTGCGAACGGAGAGTGCTACAGCCACGCAAGTGAGGTAATGGTATAGTAAAGCGACTATGCCCGACCTAATGCAAACGACATCAGCACCCCTAGTGGCGAAATTTGGAAGTTAGCCATTGCAAATCGAAAACGAAAAGAGATAGAGCAAAATTTCCAATTAGAAAGTTTTAGAGCATCAATTAATAAGTACGAAACGATATTTGGTTTACACGGATAAGATAAATTGGTGTCTGTACACCCAAAAAATATCCAAAATCGATGCACTCCATTTTGTGTAAATATTTGAAAGGAATAGCTAGAGGAAAGGAGAAATATGCACAATTTAATGAATTTATGTACTTACATCAATACATTTTGATAACATCACACACAAAAACAAAATAGGTAAACTAAACTCTAAGTCCCATGGACAAAAATAATAATTTTGATTGGACATTTTAATATAATTAATGGAAATGTAATTACAACCATTATAAAATGAAATGGAACCTAAGTAAAACAGTACTTAATCCATTAAACGCCGCACAGTGGATCGAACAATATTAAAATACGAACATAGGCCCAAAAATCAACCTCTAAATAACTGATATTTTGCAGTAAAA
The DNA here is from genome assembly GCA_963930645.1 of Salticus scenicus. Lineage (NCBI taxonomy): Eukaryota > Metazoa > Arthropoda > Arachnida > Araneae > Salticidae > Salticus > Salticus scenicus. The sequence goes on along the minus strand of OZ005656.1, from coordinate 130,081,405 downwards.
TAATTTAAAAGAATGTCTAAAAAATACAAATATATGGTTATTTCTTCAATTACACGAAGTTTTGTTGTATATAAATAAGTTCAAAACGAAAACTTTCAGAAATAAGATTTTTCGATGAATTTCAGTGACTTTATTTGAATAGCCATCAAGTGGCACTTAAGATAACTATGAAAAAATACGAAATAAAAATACTTTAAATAATGTCCTAATAAAATTTTAAGGTACTTCTGCCAACATTTTGTTGGTTTCTTATGTTGTGATTCACGCATGAAATGTGAATATGAAATTAACAACAAAATTAAATTTATAAGTTATGTAACTTTTTTTGTCCAAAATTTCAAACACAGTTTACTACTCCCGAAAGTATACATTTTAATCTGTGAAAAGGATTTTCGCCACAAATCGCCACTTTTAGAGAAAAATAAATTTTTATTCTGTCTACCCCCAAATTATCAATCGAGAAATTTATCTGAATAACTCATTCATTAACGACATCATCAGTATTCATTAACGACCGAAAATATATTAAAATTTTTATAGTGAAAATATTATAGAATTTAGATGATTAAAACAAATTTAATAAATCAGAAATTACTTCTTATTTTTTTTTTAAATATTTAATAAAATAATTAATTTTACTTTAATGGTACTGAAAAGTACCATTGGACCCAAAAATGGGGGGGGAAATGTAAATGATTACCATGATATGTCATAAAATGTTAAAATTAAGTAAATGTTTAACGTTAAATAGTTAAATGTTAAAATTAAATAGTGTAATTACATATTACGATTTAAAGTAAAAGTTCCTGTGTTACTGGAAAATGTTCCTTCATTTGCACATTTCTTTTTTTCGTTCTCATGCTTGAAATCATGGGGTAAGATGTTAATAACAAGTGATGTAGGAAATCTTCGTTACACGCTCTTCGATTTTTCTCGTGTGTTATTCTCTGTATTTACGAAACTCTTTATTTCGGGCTTCGCTAGCTTCTTTTGACAATTGTTAATTGGAATAGAAAAATTTTCTATTATGTCTTTTCCACGAATCAATAGTTTGTGATTTGAAGCTGGCATATAGTACCACACATATTTTGAGACACATTGTTTCGCTGTTTCCAATGCAAATTTTCCAAATTTGTCTCCTAAATTTGCCTTCTAAAATTGTCCTCTTAAAAATAACAGAACCTAGAAACAACGTTTTTTAAAATTTCTTTGATAAGAATTCACTGAATTTGCTTATTTGTTCAAAAATTATTTCAGATAGCAAAATAAAACAAATAAAAAATCCAGTTCAATAAAAAAAAAATCATTAATTGTTGATCGCCGGCCTTCCATAAATCTTTAGTAAAATAAAGACAAAAGTGATTTTTTTCATAGAGTTTGTCAGTAAATGCCTGCATGAGTTTTCTATTGAAAAACTACATATAAAAAAAAAAAAAAAAAGAAAAAAGAAGCAGTAATCTAATGATATATTTATCACTAGCAAGCTTTGCCCGCTTCGCTGGTCATTATATTGAAATGAATCCCCAAAACAGCTTATCATTGATAATAATAAAATATCTTAAAAAAAAAAAAAAAATCATTGAAATCCGCCAAAATCTAATTTCAAGTTGCCCAATGCCTCCGGCAGTCCCTTACCTGCTTTTTACTCCCCCTCCCTCGCGGTTACAGTTGAAAGTTTTACAAAATCTCATTAAAGTGCATATTTCGCACACTTAATTAACATCCACACACCAAAATTCGCCATTCTTAGGTAATTTGGACAGATTTAAGCTTCAAAATGTGGTTTTTGCCCCGCCCGCCCCAAGAGGAAGGAGGGGGTGGGTAAATTTCCAAAATTACTTTATATTTCATGTTGCATACACATACCTGACCGACACATCAAAAAATTGAGATCATGAAGTTATTTAAAGCTGAGCTATGCTTTAAAACTTTTTTTTTTTTAATCTCTCCTCCCGTTGTTAAAGTAGGGAAGGAGGAGTGAATTTCGCAAAATTTCTCCATACTATGGGTTAGATACATATAATCGTCCCTTACATAAAAAATGTCCAACCGTAGATAATTTAGTGCAGCGTTACGCATGAATACATGTTTTTACCCCCCCCCCCCCATTCTCCAAAGGGCTGTAGGGTGGAATTTCATAAAATCCCTTTGTAGTGTGTGTTCAGTTCGATTTCCTCGTGTGTTGAGTACCCTTCTTCCAAAATCTTTTCCCTTCCCTCCCCCCTTAAAAATCCAAAATTCCAAAATCGCAGAAAATAATTTTTTTGTACTGAAGTCTGGTCTTTCCATCTGCAATTTCTTCACCGTTAAGTAATTTGGAGCCGAGTTAAGCCTTCTGCCCTCCAAGGAGACGGGGGGGGGGTATTTTGCAAAATTCCGTCTTAGTTGGGGGTCAGGCTCCGAAATCCAACCTGGTCACTAAAATTTGTGACCCACTTTCCCACAGAATCGTCATGGCAGTGTTGAGTCAGTGAATCATTGAGTTTACTCTTTTATATGTACATATTTGTTTATATTTTTTATGGACTACTTGGCTTAAGGTTGTTGTCACAAAAATAGAGTCCTTATCTACTTCAGTACTAAAAATGTCCTATCTACTTCAGTATTAAAATTAAAAATATACCCAGGATTATCAACTAATAAAGCTCTTTAATACAGATCTGAATTAGCTTTCATTTTCTTATTATTTAATTTTGATAATGACGTTATGTTGTCATGTGCCTAAGCAAATTTAATATGTATTATTTTTTTATTATTATTCGCGTGAAATATTCTTTGGCAACAATTAAAAATTAAAATAAATTATTTCAAAGTTTTATTATAGAAGAAATATTTATATTATACAGAAGATTAATTAAAAATTCACATTTTTTCAGGTATAAATAGTAGCCTATGTCTTATTCCAGACTATTACCTATCTCTATACAAAATTTCATCCAGATCCGTTTAACCGTTGTGGTGTGATTGAGTAACAAACATCCATCCAAACTTTCGCATTTATAATATTAGTATAGATTATAGTTATCATGTGCATGTGTTAGATTGAGTTATTTTGCTATCAAATTGACAAAATTTTTATTTTAAATTTCAAAACTCTGTCGTTCTTGGCGCTTATTGTATTTGGTGATCAAAAACGTAATACGAAAATATGTATGCCAGATGTATATTTTCGTAATATGCATTGTACGAAATATTGTTTCATATTATTCATTACTCTCTTAATATAAGTTGTTAAAATAACCATGATTTTTGAAAGGAATTAAATTATGTTCGCCAAATAATTTGTCGATATTTTTTTTTTTTTTTTTTCTGCTAAGGATGACCGATATCAAATCTATTCCGCTGCAATATCGTATCTTATATCAGATACTTTATTCAGACATTTGGAAAGAAATTTGACTTCAAATTATGATAGAATATTTATCATTTTCCTTTTAATTAGTGTATTAGTTGGATATTTATTGTGTAAATATCATCCTTTGAAATGAAATGTTTGTGTTTTCAATCGAATATAGAAGTTTGCCATTTTTTTCCCTAGAGTTTTGATATTAAAAATTTAAACTTTGTCAATTTTACAACAAAAATAACTTAATCTAACGCATGGACCTAAATATGGGGATTAAAATCGGGAAATAAATTTCCTCGATTTTTAATAATTTTTTACAAAAAATCCAATGGGCGTTTAACATAGGACATATTTTTCTTGAATCCACAAACGGCAGTGACGTCATCACTTCGTTTGCGTATTAGCACTTTATCAATGTGTAAAAGAAATTTTTAATTAAAAATGACATCAATTTTTGCGAGATGCATAATTTTTTATCGTTCACTTTTAGATAAATGTATTTATTTTCCTGTTGAAAAAAATCAATAAATTCTTTTTTTTTTTTTTTTTTTTTTTTGGCAACAATTAAATTATGGATAAATTTAAATGGCTAATTTTTTGCAATTATTAGCTTACAAAATTGCTATTTTATGCATAAAAATCGCAAAAACAAATTTTTTTTTTTGGAATAAAAGGTAGCCAACTTTTTAAGTTAGGGAATAAGCTATCTCCATTACAAATTTCATCGAAATCCGTCGAGCAGTTTTAGCGTGAAACTCAGTCAAATAAATTCACGGACATTCACATTTATATATATATAAGATTGTGTGCTAAATTAATTGTGTTACAAATATAGATTTTCTTCCCGAAATTTTTATTTATTTTCTTTTATTCTTTTCTTTTATACAACATTTGTTTCTTTACCAGGTATGTTTCTAAATACCTATTTGCAGCAGAAAAGTATGATGCCGCTTAACCCCTTTATTAAACCATTTTTTCCTCAAATGGCACATTAAACTATTTTCACGAATAAAATTTGATGTAAAGTAAAAAATTCATTTAGCCTATTAGAAATAATTAATTTTACTTTTCGCATCTTTTTCTCTTAGTCAATCGCATACTTCTCACAACCCATCGTATTAGCATAATCAGGATTGTCACAAACAACTACTTTTTAATTTTTTCCCACTAGAATTATCAAAATAATTTTCATACTGATGTTTTTCCAGAAAAATGATACACTGGAATCATTATTTTAAAAAATTGGTGCCAGGTGAATAAAACGATAACGAATTTGGTGGGGAAAATATTCCCTCGGCCTTATAAAGGGTTAAAAAAAAACATGGAATAGCTTTAACTACCATACATATATACATATTTAAATCGAAATGTGACAAAAAACATCATACATAGATAATAATAATACCATAACGTTCCTATGTTCGCATCTGCCTATACTTCGATCCACTGTGCGCCGCCATATGAATGCCACTTAAAATTAATGAATTTTCTTATATTTTGGGTTTCAATGTGTATTTCTAATTATATGTAGTTTAAGTAATTAAAAGAAAATGTTAGACGATATAACATGTTTACAAAATGGGAGATTTGACGACTAATTGGGGTAGAACAGATGTTTCCTTGACCCTAGTTTGTTGTAATTTAAGAAAAGAATTGTTTTATTTCATATCCATTGTTTTAAATCACCGCACTAAAATGAGTTATTTTTGCTGATTTTTTTTTCTGTGGGGGGGGGGGGGTGATGTTTTGCAGAAAAACAAACATCTTTGTTTTATTAATTGACCAAAAAAAAAAAAAAAAAAAAGAAAGAAAAAAAGATGTTATATTAAAAACTTTTTGAAAAAATTACCAGCGAAGCTAGGCGTTTCAATATTTAATGTGAAAAAGAAAAATTATATTTTTCTTATTACTTGAAGAGAAAAAAAAAATCTTAAAATGTCTTAAAAAATATTTACCGCCGCGGAGCTTTGGCACCGAATGAGTTAATAAAAGTTGAATTCGATTAAACATATTTTAAGTAAAGTATAATAGACTCCGCTTAGTAGAAAAGTTGCTTTGTTCATCATCTTCTTTTTGTTTTTTCTTTCTTTCTTTTTTTTTTTTTTTTTTTTTTTTTTTTTTCCCGTAAAAATTGTATATCAATATCTATTAGATCTATGTAGGAGTCGGTAAGGAATATGGAAGAATCGGTTATAATGGAATTCCGTTATATCTCAATTGTACAGAGTTGCAACCTGTCAGTAGCACGTCAAACGTCTACACTGGGACTCAAATATGAATGGTAGACCACTTGCGACAGTGAGAAGAACAGTTTATGTGTCCTACAACTTCTTTCGTTTATAAATATTTAGACTTTTTTGGAGGTAAGTATTACGAATTCTGTAATCTATTTGCAAAGCAATTAAATGAGTTAAAGACTAATGCCATTTTCTGAAGGAGAGTTGTGATAGATAATAGTCTGATTCCCATGAATTTGTTTCTACCAACAGACTGTTAAAATTAATTAATTGTCGAATATGGCGATTTAGGGGAAATTGAATGATATATTTTACGTATTATTTGTAATTTTTGTAAAACTTAATTTAATTTTTTTGAATAATAATTTTAAAACAAAATGTTTACATTGCAATCATTCATGATTTTCTGTAAATATATTACCCCATTTCATATCATCATTTAAGGAAATGGGTATTATGCATGTCTTTTCATAACAATTCGATAGTACCCGCTTGATCCATATTACCAGAAAAAGAAAAAAAAAAAAAAAAAAAAACTAAAAAAATTGCGTGTAAACTAAATTTTTTAAACATAAAACACATTAAAAATATTTGAAAGTTTAGAATTTATTAACGATGTTCTAAAATTTTTATGGTGCAGATTTTCTGCAGATTTTTATGGTGAGTTCAAAAAGAAATAGCATTTCATATTCATCTACTTTCCGCAAGTTTTTCGAATCTGCCAACATAGTACCCAGCATTTTGTTTTTTTCTAAGTAACTTAACCATGACTTATGGCTGTATTTACCAATAACTTTAACTCGCGGTTGGATATAAACACTTAAAAAGCGCATAAAGTCAGGGTGGAACTTTTTAACAAAATTTATACCGTTGCTACTGCCATCTAGCGGTATTGTTACATTCAGTTTTTTTAGCGGAAAATAATCAATCAAATATTATATGAAATCTCTGACGCTAGATGGCATAAGTAGCCAGCCAAATTTTATTGAAAAGCTGCACACTGCCTTTAGACGCTTTTCATGTTTTGCGATGAACAGGGAGTTGAATTTAACGGTGAATTCCACCGTGAGTTATAGATTCCATGTGTCCATAATAGACCCGTGTAACTGTTCGTATATTTAGGTGTTATAGTAAACAATGCAGATCAAAATTAACTATTAGCCTAATAAAAAACCATAATTATATATTCTTAGCATATTTTTAAAGTATGAAAGTCACCTATAATAGAGATGAGGTTTATTTTAACATTCGAGTCACATTTATAATTTCAAAATAAAATAAGTAAAATTTTGGGACATTTAAAAAATCATGCAGTGAAAACAACCTTATTTTTTTCCTTTTAGAAGACACTCAGTGTGTTAAAATATGTATTAAATATAATCCTTCGTAAAACGCTTTTTTTTTAAATTATTATTACATACTGTTGTGAAATATCCTAATACTGCCATTTAAAAGGATATAATAAACTTACATATCCGATATAAAAAACATTGTTTTAGAAACTACTGCTTTAGTAACAGTAGTTATCATGCAATTATGTTATCACGCAACTGCTCATGGAAGTGAATAGCAGTGTGACCAAATTTACAAAAATTACAGAAGAATTCAGAGAATTTAATAGCAGAACTTTCCAAGTTGTCCATAATTGCCCCTTGTCGACACTTCCCTCTGACCCCTCTTTTGTAACATACGTGATCTATTGCTAATATTTAAAATATATTAATTATAATATATTCTAAAAGGTTAAGATTATTTTGCGTTAAAATAAGATTAATTGCAACACTTTTATGTATAAAAATCAAATTATGTCAAATAGTCTTATATTTTATAGCTAAATATACGGAAATTGACGTATTTAATTTATGAACTAGTATTAAAAACTGCCGCTAAGATATCACTCTTTCACCTATTCTTTTAATTTTATAGATGGTGTTAGCTTAAATGTTCTTATTTTGTTTTTCAGTTTTGTGTAAAAAATCATTTTACAAAGTTTAAGATAAAAAATAATCTCTATATAAATAATGATTCTCTATCACCGCACCGTAGAAGTTTAGAATTTCGTAATCTTTACGAAACTATGCACAAAAAAATAAAAAAAAATAAAAAAAAAATAATAATAATAATAATTACGAAAAAAAGTTCACCGGTTCTTCCTTAATTAAAATTTATTGCCGTACATAAAAAATATCTCACTTCCAAGAAAATATTTAATATAAGTGTTACCGGATCTAATAGCGTAAAATTTCGAAAAGTGCACTAACCATAATTCTTTTCAGGAAATTAAGAAAGTTTACATTTTTTTTATATATATAAAAGGCTTAATTTATGAAAATTGGATACGCAGTTTATAAATAAAATATTCTTTGACATAAAATAAATTACTTATAGTTTTCTATATATTTTGGAGGAAAATTACAGTACGTTTGCATAACAAACAATGCAAATTCTTTGTTTAAATTATTAAATATATTGTGATATAAATAAACAATAATAACTTAAATGACTTATTAAAAAGCATATTATGTTATTTTAAAAATATTTTCCTTTAAAATTATTTATTTAGGCATGTTTTTTCACATGATTTTTAAACCTTTTATCTTTGAAATGCTATGAGTTTTTAAATTAGAAGATATAAATTAAAAAAAAAAAAAAAAAAAAAAAAAAAAAAGAAGAAGAAATCAATTGTAAGAAAATATTAAATTTTTTTTAAATAAAATGTTAATAGTATGTCCAAGATCATTTATGTGTATATATTTAAGTACAGTAGTATATATAGAGAGATATGTGAGTGTACCCACTGTTGAAGATAAAGTTTACAGATCAGTACCAATGTTTATACAAATAAATTTAAACATTTATCTTTCATGTATTAGATATGCTTTAGAAGTAAAAGGAATCTAAAATGTTTTTCAAAAATAGAAGTCCATTCTATTGGACATTTCTATATTTGAAGTGAAACGTGTAATTTCAATTTGTATTGCAAAATTGTCGCTTTCGAGCGTTTATGACTATCTAGTGCACCCATCCGTACATTAAAATAGTAAAATATACACAGAGAAAAGTTTAGTTTTTGTCATTTGAAAATGCAACTAGCAAGAGAAAAATTGTACTCAAATTTAGTTTAATTTTCGCGTATTTCTTTTTTATTTCTTTTTTTATTTTTATTTATTTCTTTATTTATTTATTAACTGATGCAACATATCATTAATTTAAAATGTATCAGCAATATAGTTAAATCATTATCAAAGTATCTGTATGCATAATTTAAGAGAAAAAAAAATGATATTTTAATACGTGTCCATTGTATCGAAAGTTGGGCATTCAGCAGTTATTTACAATCATACTAGATAACTTTCGGTGTACTGTAAGAATGTATTAATTTTCAATAAACTGTGTCAAAAATTTATAAATACTTACAAAAGTCAATAATTTAGTTCTATAACTAAATTTGATATAATTATTTTTTAATAATTATTTTTTAATAATAAGTAAATAAATATCATTTGAAATATTATCGAAAATGTTTTGATTGTAACCTGCTGAAATTACTCCTATCAAAACGGACATATGAACAGTAAGGATCTATTTTGTTTCTTATGGAATCCAATACGAAAGATTCCTGAGAATGGAAATTGATATTTCACACTATTTCTACATAGCATTGAATATTTTTTAGATTATTTAAATTAAGACAAAATTAATATTGAAAGAATTGTGCTATAAATATGAAGTTATGTAAAACATTTATCGCTAATTGTAAAAGTAAATATACAGAGTGCGGCACGTAAAACCGGCCTGTCGAAATATTGAGGTATATATCGTTTTTTACAATTATGAATCTTCTCAAACGTGCTTACATGTGTGTTAAAGTGGGCGGAGGAAACTTTCAGCACCTACTGTGAAAGGGAGTAATTCTATTCAATACATTACATTTTATTTTATGTTTATTTTATGTGTTGACTTTACAGTTGGTTTTACGCAGAGCCTGATTAAGGGGGAAGCACACATTATTTATACTTACACCGTTATTTTTTAACAAATACTTTCCTCCTATAATAAACAGAAAACTCTCATTAAAAATTATTTTTAAAGAATTCTGGTGTCGAATAACGATGAGTAAATAGGATTGTTTTACACCGCTCATTTTTTATAAAAAATATTTCCTCGTCAAAACGTGGAATTTCTATGACATGAAGTAAAAAATAATTGTAAAAATATTCCGGTGAGAGCGTAGATAATGTGTGCTTCCCCCTTAATCAGGCTCTGGTTTTACGTGCCGTACTCTGTATGAAGATCTTTCACGTATTACTTTCTAAGAAATTTTTCCAAAATTTGGAGAATTGACCATTAAATTATACGGTCAGCTTTCTTCTTCGGAAAAAATGTCCAGTAACCATATTTGTAACAAATATCTGTATAATTAAGTCTGTTAACCCTTTATTAAAGGGTCACTTTTCTCATTCGAGGAAACAAGTAAGAAAGCCTTACTGATATAACTTTATTTTACGGTCAGTGATAATAACTTTTTTTTTGACAGTCACTCGCTGCAATCTAGCGTTGTAAATTCTGAAAGTGTGCAGGATAGGTACCGGCAGTATTCGCTTACTGTGAATTCGCTTACTGCAGAATCTCTGGATGAATTCAAGTTCTCATTATGTTAAATTTAGTTCTAATATCTAATTTTTCCGCAATACATATTTTAAATATTTTTCTTATTACAAGAATTAAAGGCACAACCGTAATACTTTTTATTAATGATTATTATAAGTCCCCATATTGTTAAAAATAAAAATATATATATATAATAAAATAATTATATAAAAATTAATAAATAAATAAAAATAAATAAATAAATAACTATATATATATATACATATCGAGTCCCATACATATTTTTTCTCATTAATAAAGGAATTAAAAAAAAAAAAATCCCGGCGTTTACTATGTATATTACAGCAAGTATAAAACTTATATTACTGGTTTATATTTTCAGAAAAAGGATCTAATACATATATAAAAGATTTTGAAATAAAAATTCTATTTTAAAATTTATAAATCGATTGGCATAAACATCTCTAATTAAATTGTTTTAATAAGAAATTATTTTCTCTAGTTAATTAAAAAGTCTAATTTATTTTTGAAGTAACATTCACTGATTTAATTATTTTAATAAATAATGGTACTGCAGAATGGATACTTAAAATATAATTAATATATTATGTTCGCAAATAAAATATAATTTGATTCAAGAAAGTTATTCGTGCAGAAGAATTTAATGAGATAAAATTGCATAAGTTTCTCTCTATTATTAAAAAATAATAGCAAATTTTTAGGATTAAAATATTTTTCGTAATTCTCGAAGAATTGATTTAGTAATTATATATCTCTTATGCATTTATTGTTAATGCGCAGATATTTTAGTTAAATTAATTTTTAAAATTCATCGAAATTATTTCTGATTGCAAACAAATTAAAAACATAGCTGTTGTTATTTAGAATAATAATCTATTTATTTTTTAAGTTTAAACAATATTTTAATACTTTAGTGTGGGTGTGTTGGTGGTGTTAGTGAAGGGTCTACATGAGGGTCTTTTCCTTATATTTAAAGAAAGCTTTGATGATGATGATAATAATAATAATAATCACTATATTTTAACTTACTATATACATAAAGACGAAAAAAAAAAAAAGTTTCATTCAAATCGTTTAAAATCCAGTTTCGGTTTCCTGCCACTTTTTACTTTCTCTTACCCATAAGGTATAGAAAGTATTGTTTTTGGGTTAAATTTTCCAACGCGAGTTTTTGTTATATTTACATGTTCTGAGGTACCCTGAATACGAAAATCATGTTTTTAGCAAATGGTCTGTGTGTATATCTGTGTGTCTGTGTGTGTCTGTCTGTTATCAGCATATCTCAAAAACAAATTATGGCAGAAAGTTTAAACTTCGTATTCTAAATGTGTATCATATAAGGATGCTACACTAAAATTTCGTTAAGATCAACCAAATGATTCGTGTACAGGGACACTCAAAAGTATTCAAATACATTACGTCTATGGGGGAAATTGCAGGTAAGTGGAGTTTAACATTTATAGACTGCACTAAACCAAATGAAATGAATACATATTTTTTTGTAATAGAGATAGTCAACAAGGGAGAAAATATTGTGCATGTAGGAGCATTGTCTCCCCCCCTCGAGGGGAGTAAATTTTCATGATGGGTATTTTTCAAAAGAGCTCGCCAATACCTTTAAAACAAATGGCTGAACCATCGATCTGAGATAATTTAAAATAAAGTTATCGATTTTTTTTTTTTTTTTTTACTTTTAACAAAAAAAAAAAAAAAAAAAAAAAAAAAATAGATTTTTTTTTTTTTTTTTTAATATTGAGAATAAAATGGACTTTTTTTTTGAATATTTGGTTTTATACTACTTCTCTAATATGGAAATCGTCTGCATTATCATAAAAGATAATTTTTTTAAATAATAATTTTAATATTTTTTTTAAACAGAATTATCTCTTAATAACCGAATTAAATTGTATATAAATGTAGGTGCATGAATAAAAGGGGGGGTTGAGGTGGGCGGTAGCCCCTTCACACACAATGAAATATCATATAAAACTCTCCCGAAGCCTAATTTGAGTTGTTTAACAGTATTTATAGTATTACATTTCAGGGTAAGAGAAAGTCGTGTGAGTGACACACCAGATTATTTAGAGTCTTTCTGGTGTACGCTATACTTCTTTCGGGACTCGCTTCACTACTTTCATTTGTGCCTTAAACGTACACTTGAATTTTGGTGCTAATAGGACGATACGTGGTACTGCTAATTTTAAAGAACTACGTATTTCGAATAGAACTTTCTGAGACAAACTCTCACCTTTTGTCTATGAAAACATAAAGTAACATCAGCAAATTTCCATAGATTTAAATATTTTAGTTATTAAAAAAATATCTAATCGAAAAATTCTGAAATTGAGTGGCGAGGTGACAGGCACATTTTCAATTAATTCTATTAAGAAACAACTTTTTTGTTAAGTATCTGCAAATAAGTAACACATTGGCCCTTAAAGAATCGAACCTCCGGCCTTCATGTTTTCAGCATAACGCTCTAATTAACTGAGTTAATGGGCTATGGGAGGACGTTTAACATTTACGTTTCTATCTCCAGAGACAATTATTTAAGAAATTGATATATTTAAACTTATTTTTAAAAACTAATCTAAAATTCGAAAATAGGAGTTTGAAGGGCATCTGGAGAGGTCAAAACGGACTTCCATGTGGAATTCTGTTGCTCCGTGATCAGCCGTGTAGACGGAAATACACACACATTTTCTTTTATTAGCTGTAGAGTAGACTAAGTAGTATTTCGAATATACATTTCTCAGACAGATTATTGCCTTCACTCTAACACAACAGATATAAACACCAGCCAGTCTCCACAGCTTCAAGAATTTTAATTAATAAAAATAACTCTAATAAAAAGTTCCAAATTCGGGATTCGTGGTGATACATACCTTTTCTATTAGTTCTATAAATAGTTAACTTTTCTGTTAATTATTTGCAAAAAGTAACATATTAGCCCTTGGAGGATCAAATCCAAGATTTTTGCGTTTTTAACATGATGTTTTGACCAACTGAGGTAATGGGCTACGAAACAGAGGCTATTTAAGTTTATATCTCCATATTCAATTACTTCAAAAATTTATACAAGTAAAATTATTTAAAAAAAAAAGAAAAGTAATCAAAAATTCGGAAATAGGACTTTGAGGTGCATCAAGAGAGGTTAAAATAAATTTTCATGCAAAATTCTGTAGCTCTGCGATCACCTGTTTGCCTACAAAGTAACGAACATACGGACACATCTTCTTCGCAAAGACGTTCAATATCAGATTTAAAACAAAAACAAAAAAAAACTTCTTTCTTACACTTTTATTTTCTCTTACTCATATACAGTAGAGAAAGTATTATTTTTGAATAAAATTTTTAAAACTGAGTTTTTATAAAATTTCTTTTTTTTTTTTTCTTTCTTTTCTTTTTTTCTTTTTTCCTTTCTTTTCTTTTCTTTCTTTCTTTCTTTCTTTTTTTTTTTTTTAAGAAAAATCTAACAAATTCACTTTAGTTCATCTCTTTCTTTTTAAACCTTCACCAAATTATAATCAATGCGCATATTATATTGAATATATAGATAACTTTGTTAATGTATTTAAAACACTCAAAGTACGACCCACTCTGACATTTTAAATTAAATATTGATCTTTCTAAAAAAGAATTTAAAAAAGTTTTCTAAATTTCGCCTTTCTTTTTTGCCTTCCTCAGGGAAGTAAATGGGATGGGCGGCAGGCGTGTCCGAAATGTCATATTGATGCATAATTCCTACTTAATCCCGTTATGATATTTTAGTGACATTTGACCCGCATGGGGAAAAATCTTTTATTTTGTACTGATGGTGAATTATTATTTCCTTTTATTTAAAAAGTTTCATTATAAAAATGGGAATTACAATAGAGTTCTTTTACAGAGCAAATAGATTTAAGAATCTCAATTTCTTAAAATCAAATTTATAAAAACAAGTTTTATTGTCTAAGGTTTATCATTATTATTATTTTATATATATATATATATATATATATATATATATATATATATATATAAAATTCTCATGCGGTAATAAATATTATAAAATGATATGATTATTGAAGTTGTTTAATAGTAAAAGTAATAACTTTAAAGTCTGGATTGTTTTGTTTACGATTTATTTTAGTTTCCTAAAATAAATATTATATATACATATGTGGAATTCCTTTACCTAAGCGGTTTTCTCACGAATTCTTTTAAATATTGATTTAGTAAAGATATTAAAATTGTAAAATTTAAATACACTGTTTTTCCTTAATTATAATTAAATATTTTTATGTAAATAATACGGTGTGCCATTCACACGACTTTCTCTTACTCTGAAATTTAACACTATAAATGCAGGTTGCAGACTAAGAGGTAAGATAACGAGTACTGTTATGTAAATCTGTGTTAAACAATTCAAATTAGGCTTCGGAAGAGATTTATGTGATAATTAGTTCTGTGTGAGGGGACTACCGCGCCCCTCCACCCCCGTTTCATTAATGCACCTACATTTATATAGAATTTAATTCGGTTATTAAAAAAAACTTCTGTTTTTTAAAAATAATTTATCAAAATTATTATTTAAAAAAATTATCTTTTATGATAATGCAGACGATTTCCATATTACAGAAGTAGTATAACACTATATATATATATATATATATATATATATATAAATTTAATGTAATATTGAGATGAAATTCGCCTATATATATATATATATATATATATATATATATAGGCGAATTTCTTCTCAATATTACATTAAATTTTTTTAATAAAAAAAATCGATAACTTTATTTTAAATTATCACAGATCGAAGGTTCAACCATTCGTTTTAAAGGTATTGGCGAGCTATTTTGAAAGATACCCATCATGAAAATTTACTCCCCCCAAGGGGGAAGGCGAGGCTCCTACATACACAATTTTTTTTTCCCAGTTGACTCTCTGTATTACAAAAAATATATATTCGTTTCATTTTGTTTAGTGTATTCTATAGATGTTAAACTCTACTTACCTGCAATTTCCCCCATTGGCGTAATGTATGAATAATTTTGAGTGTCCCTGTACACTATCCATTTGCTTCATCTCAACGAAAAGCTTACTGTAGCATCTCTATATGATACAAATTTAGAATACAGAGTTTGTAATTTCTGCTACTTTTTTTCTTGAGATATGCTGATAACAGACACACAGACACACAGACCATTCTCTAAAAACATGATTTTCGTATTCAGGGGACCTCAGAACATGTGAATATAACAAAAACTCACGTTCGAAAATTTTAACCTAAAACAATACTTTCTCGACTCTATGGGTAAGAGAAAGTAAAAAACAATATGAATTTGAATATGTATCCTTTAGGATAACTTAGATTTTGTTAATATCCAAGTAATTACTAAAATATATATATATTCGTATGATATTTACACTAGTGCTGGGCGATGTTGACATTTCTTTAATCGATATATCGTTCATATAAAATAACGATATAAGGATATATCGATTTAATGGAGTGTTACCAAAGTGGTCAAAACGTTCTCTAGACTCCTCAAAACGTGTAAATCCATTGAAAGGCAGAAGTTAAAATTTTTTACAAGTACTTTCTTATAATGAATACAAACGCAAAAATCAACAATGGACAACAGAAAATTTATTTTAGTTTAGCCAAATTAAATTTTTTTCTCGAAATTATTATCTTAATCACAGACATTTATTTTTTTTACTAAAATAAGGCCTCTGAAAAAATCAGACTTTTGATAAAGATATAATGTTTATACTAATTATTATAAAATTATCCATTATTTTCCACAGTTCAAAATTTACACATCACAACACAGTATAATTAATATAGCGCAGTTTTCTTTTACCACAAGTTATAGAATTTCACATTGACTCGTGACGTGACTTTTGTGAGTAATTTTCAGAACATTTAAAAACACCCCAATTTATTATTATTATTTTAACTAATTAATAAATTAATAAATTAATTATTTCTTATTACTTTTTAATCCATTAAAATTTTTATATTTCCCACTTACATACTAATGAATTGCTAAAGGACAATCAGCAGAAAATTGCTAATTAACAGAACTTCACACATGATATTAAATTTCGACAGTGCCTTGTATCCCCTAATAAATATAATTCTTAATTAAAATTTTTTTGAATACAATTTCTTAAAAAAAAAAAAAAAAAAAAAAAAAAAAAAATACGAGATTTTGTTTTTATTGAAGATTTAAAATGTTTACTTATTTTAGATTAAATTACATCAAATACTGCAAAATGCAAATGATTTAAAATAACTATAACTCAGTATTGACAAATAAAATTGATAGAAAGAACAACAATTTAGTGCATTGGAAGGGGGAAAAAAGCATCAACTTTCACCGCATTTAAAATTATTTTTAAGTACTCATATTATATGCTGTTAATAACTGACTTCGAAATAAATAAAAATTGGATATTTAAACATTAGAATAATCATATCTAACTTAGATAACGCCGTTGTTTAAATTAATTTATTTTTGACAATATGGCAATGCCATATTCTGTACAGAAATTAAGGAATTTAATGAAAAAAATTATGATTATATAAAATATTCCTAAGGAATAGTTAATTCACTTATCTATTAAACAGAAACTGGGGTTTCTTATTTTTAAATTATAGGAACTGGAACTATAACAAAAATAGCAGAATAAAATCCTAATATTGATAAAATAAATCTCCAATAATCAAACGAATTTTGAATGAATGAATAAATCTCATTTCAACTAGTCAAACTTAACGTCTTAAACGGAAAGCTTTGTATCAGAATCGGTTTTCATTTTGCAAGTGCGCACGCGTTTTGGCTCGATGGAAAGAATGGTCTTAAACCGATATCCTCTTTTTCCCAATGCGCCTGCGTAACACTGAATCGAGACGGCACTTCAACCTTCATGATTTAACTGTCTATAACTGAGCATGCTTTAGACTAAAACGGAATCTTTTTGAATGAAAATCTGGCATTATTCCAACTATATTTAATCGGGATTTTCATGATTTAGCTGTCTATGACTGCGCATGCTTTAGACTAAACCGGAATCCTTTTGAATGAATAATGGATAGTTACCTGGCATTATTCCAACTTTATTCATTCGGTTTAGCCTGGAATCATACGTTCGCGTGTTCGGATGTTTCTGCACCGGAAAAAAGGCACTTTTCTTAATTGTTACTTGTAAAATATTTGCTAAACAAGGACGATAGCAAAAATTTTTTGTTTCTACGAGGGGTGGGGGGAACAGATGAAAGAAAAAAAATCTGTTTTAGAATAATCTTTTACCAATGTTTGATATTAACTTTTAATAAATATCTGATATTAACAATGTATTGGATATTTGGATTGCGGGAAAAAGGGCATTTTTCCTAATTTCTCATTGTAAAACTGATGCTAAATATCAACGAGAGTGTAAGTTTTTTTTTTTTTTTTTTTTTTTTTTTTCTACATGGGGAGAGGACAAAAGAGACAGATTAAAAGAAGAAAATTCATTTTTGAGTAACTTTTTTACAGATTTAAATCATTCATCCAATTTTTGAATACCTCACTGTAATTTTTCATTAATAGTAATTGATACTTACACAAAATGTAAATAAAACAATAAACAAGCTATAATAAGTTTTGCTTAAAAAGAATATTTTATTTTCCATCTGTCCTACCCCCCCCCCTCCCCGAACCCCCTTTTACCTTATAAACTATAGGTAACTTTCACCTTATCAACTATAGGTAACTTTCACTATAATTTTAAAAAACAAAAGTGATACTTGTACAAAGTTTCATGTAAGTAGGTAGCACAATGCGGTAGTTTAAAGAATAAATATTTTACTTCTATCTTCGCCCCCCTCGTCCTCCCCCCAGATATATAATACACTCACTGTGATCTTCAGAAAAAGTAAGTGACAGTTATAGAATATGTCATTAAAATCGTTAAATGGTGATATAAAAAAACATTTTATTTTCCTCTGTCCCCCTCTCTTTAACCCCCCCCCCTCAAGTATATCTGATATTTACTGTGATTTTGTTTCACAAATTGTACGTTATTATACAAAGTTTTTGTTTAAATCGATAATAGTGTAGTTTAAAAAAGAATAAATTTTATTTCCATCGTCCCCCCCCCCCCCAGGTATATAATACACTCATTGTAATCTACATAAAAATCATGTGATAGTAATAGAAAATATCATTAAATCACTAAAATGGCGATATAGAGAATCACTTTATTCCTCTCCCCCACCCCCCACCCCACACACTAAGTGTGTCTGACACTTACTATAATTTTTTCATAAATTGTACGTGATTACATACAAAATTTTTTAATCGATAATAGGGTAATTTAAAAAAGAATATATTTCATTTCCATCTGCTCCTCCTTGACCCCCCAGTATGTCTATCGGTAAGAGTTGATATAAAAACAATTGTTTTTATTTTTATTTTTTATTTTTTCAATCTGCTGCTAGTCCCCTCCCCCTCTCCCCCCAGGTACTACATACAAAATGAATGTTGTACCAAACCAATTGAAATTTCAAAAAATGTAATTTGATAGTCAATTTTTAAGTTCATTACTTGATATTTATTATTTTGCGATTTGCGAACTGGAAAAGTGCCCTTTTTTCCGGGATCCATATTCTAGTCATTCATTTTAGGCTTTATTTACTTAAAGAAAAAAAAAAAATAATTTCCTTTTGTGAATAAGTATAAAATTTAAAAATTTCACAGTTTTAGGTAAAATCTATTCCTGAATTAACCAGAAACTAGCTAGTCAGCATTTAAATTTAACTGAACAATATATTATAATAATATCTTTTTTCAATTATTATTTTAATTAATATTTTAACATTATGATTTCTTTTAAAAAATAATTAAAATCTCATAAATAGTAAATACGTGAATAAAGTAATAAATAACAGCTTAATTATTATTATTATTATTATTTTTTTTTTTACTAAAAAGGATCCTGTGAAAGATTTTTTATATTCAGCCCTCTTAAAAGAATAATTTTTTAACTGGCGGTGAAATAAATAATCAGTAACAAAGATGAAATGTCTTCGAAACATAATTTAAATATATGGCATAATTTGGGGCAATTTCATTACTATGATTCGCAAGTAGCAATTCGCAAATTACCCTTTTTTCCGTTACCCTTTTTTCCGTTTACCCATTTTTCCATTACCCTTTTTTCCGCTTACCCATTTTTCCGTTACCCATTTTTCCGTTGCCCATCTTTCCGTTACCCATTTTTCCCTTACCCATTTTTCCGGGATTCAAGATGAAATATTTAAATCGGATAAACGATATTAGCGTTAAATCGATATTTTAATTTACATTGATATAAAACCCAGTCCTACTGTACACACTGGTTTAAAATTATACACTGATATACTGATCTGTGGAAAATGTTCAATAAGAAACATATATACCATTCAAATTATGATATACTATTCATTGTTAACAATTGTTATTTGTTTAGATCTCTTTGGAAAAAAATATAATGATTAAAAAGATTTTTTTTTTTTTTTTTTTTTTTTTTTTTTTCATCACAAAAAAAAAAAAAAAAAGGGAAAGAAAGAAAGAAAAAAAACTTTTACAATGCGTAATTTTTTGGAGCTTTAAATAAATAAATAAATAAATATATATATATATATATATATATATATATATATATATATATATATATATATATATATATATATATATATATATTAGGGGCATTTGATAGAAAAAATTATATATATGCAAATATTCATACTTATAACATAAAATTTAAATAAATGAAAACTGTATGTAGAGAAATACTGCTTCAGATATTTTCCAATATTAGCATTTTATTCCTAAATTATTAAAATGTATAGAGGATCGTCTCCTGTTATGAGCTTTGTCTGGTTATGGGCACCCCACTATATCTTTTATCAGAAAGCAAATACTGTAGATTTAAGTACTGCTAAACTTGTATTTTGACAGTATGCAATTTTTGTGCTAACTCCGAAGTGAATAGAAGCAACTGCTGAGTAAGTGCAAGCTTCGGAATATATATATATATATATATATATATATATATATATATATATATATATATATACATACATATATATATCAGAAAAAAAAATACAAAAGTAATTTCTGAATATTTTCAGAATGCGATAAATCGAAGTGAATTAATTCAAAAATGTAAGTGTAATTCATAATCATACAATAAATTCATTATATTTTGTGAAGCAATATCGAATTAAGCCAATATGTGGACCAAAATTTGTATTTTCTGTCATTATAAAAATGGCTGCCATTCTCGGTTGTGGGCACCTCCATGTAACCGGCTGTGGGCACCATTCCTTACAAGAAAAAACTCAATCAAATGAGACTAGTGTGATCGTCTGTTGCATTTGAAGTGTGCCAATATACACGCAAATTGTTTTACTTGCAAACACTGCACTTCTGATTTGGAGGACGAAGAAGATGATGAATAAAATTGGAAAAATGTCATTTTCTGTTGTTATTTTGGCCACTGAATCCTTAAAAAATGAATGAATATTGTTATTTTCTGTATTTTTGGGGGGTTTCTTATTATAATCCCATTTTAGAGTATTTTTAAAGTGTGGCCACAACCGGGTACAAAAAAAAAAAAAAAAAAAAAAAAAAAAAATTACCAAAAATAATCACTTCACAAAATTTTTAATATTTTTGTTTTCTTTGACGGAATCGTTCCAATTACTTTATCAAACATTAGCTAATGGTTTTAGCTTTCCGCTGATATTCATATGTTTGCATAATATTTACTCTATCAAAAGTTATATGCCAAAATCAAAACTATGCCCACAACCAAAGATATTCCCCTATATAACTTTTCTTTACGATAGAAAAAAATCTTTCTTTGAAGATTATATTAAGTTTTGCCTGTTATCATTAATCGCATAACATATGATATTGTAAAGAAATATATTACTATATACTTTAATGCAGTTTCTCCAATATCCCTTCTCTCTCTCTCTCTCTCTCTCTCTCTCTCTCTCTTTTCCTTTTTTTATTACAGTGTATAGTCGTAATTACGTTTAACATATTAGGAAAAAAATCGTTTTCTATTTATAAAAAAAAAAAAAAGAAGGAAAGAAAATTTTTTTACAGATGACATTTTCGCACAAGCATGTGAAATAAAGTAGTAAATATGGCAATAAAAAATCACTAGAGAGACAAAAACACAAAACAATGTATAAACGTAAAAATAAATAAATAATTAAATACAATAAAAGTAATAAATAAATAATTAAAATTGTTAAATATTTACGAAAATCATTACACTGCAAATTTACTTTTCCCTTTCCACTGTTTACTTAGCACCGAATTCAACTACAAATCACATAAATTGTTATCCTTCTTCCTTTATTTATTGATCCCAGATGTTAGTGTCAGCTACCGTATGGATAGCTAGAATAATAGAGATATCTCATTCTTTATTCTCTGGAGACTCATCTATATCCGATTGCTTATTTGTAATTTCATTATAGGAAACACGTATAATGGTAAAGTGGATAGAGTACAAGTGGTTAAAATATACTGCTTGGGTTTTCCCTAGGTGCAATTTCAAAGTCAGTAAATTAACAATGAAAGTAAATTAATCATGTTATTCGATTTTGTTATTAATAAAAGTTCTTAAACTTATCAACAATTTGAAAATATTTTATTATTTAAGGCTCATGAATAATTGTACCTTCTTTTTCATTCAATGTGTTTCTACTTATCTGTTTGTTTGATGTATTGTACGAGCGTGTTCAGTATACCATATACAGTGTGTAGCAAAATTATTGAAGAACACAGCCACACATTATATATATATATATATATATATATATATAGTTTGATCTCTAATTTTTGTCATCAACTAATTCTTTTTATAAAGAGTATAAGACAGATCATTACTCGACAAATATTTACTTAACAAAACAGTATTATGTGCCCATCTTTAAAGTAGGAATTATTGCTAGTGCTTCAATAGTTTTTCTGTCGACCGTACGTACGTACACCGCAATACGTACCGAAAATTTATGAGAATTATATATACATAAATGGTAACTCTTCCTTTATTTTCACATCACCATTTCTATAGAAGTTTTGCTAATAAAAGACTGAAAATCTGCAAATAAATAAGACGAAAGTAATTATTTTCAAATAGGGTTGTGAAAAAACCGCACTGAGAAAGAAAATATACCTCGCCTTCCTCTAGAATGAATAAGTGGCCATATTCTAAATCCCTTAAATAGAAATATAGATTTCAGAGCTATGCATGTAAGGCACGCCAATAAACTGAATCGATGAAATTATTGAGAAATTCTAGTGTACACATTTCTAGATTGTGAAACAATATTCTGGATACTTTAAATATTCTGAATCATTTGTATTGCGAGAAATTCTCTCTTGATTTTCTAGAATTTGGTAATAAACCAAGATTGTAGTTGCTGAAACCCGCCTCTTGTAGTCTCATTTATTTACAGAGATTTTTAAATAACTTTGCCCTCGAGAATATAGGCAAACGCTCTAGAATTCTTATAGGGGCTTCTAGAACTCGCTTTCGAAGGGGACTGGTATTTATAAGGATGAAATGGAAGTATTTTTTCTAGAGCCACAACATAGATTCTAGATGTCAGTTACTGAAATTTTTCTCAGTGCGGGATAGTTGTCAGCTACATCACTCTCAATCCAGCAAAATCTGAGATGATGGCCAACATGAAGTCAAGTGTTGACTTTGGCTGCCAAAAATAGCCGCAGAGGTTCCGCTGGTGGCAAAAGTTACCGGTACAAAGGGCATCTCATGCTTTCTCCGGCAAGGGGTAAAAATCCAGGAGATACATATTACAGTCTAGGGACGTATTTCTTATCAGCAGACTTCAAAATCTTTATTCAACGTTAAAACACTAATACGAATACGCTAAATACGAATCACCACAAATTTTATACATGCAATAGAAGATGTTTTCAATTAAAAATGATATAATTAACATTTATGACTCATTTAGAATAAAACGCAAAAATGCTTTTATTAATTATAGGAAATTGATAATATATTTCCGTTCTATCAGCTTGTATCGAATCCTAGTTCAATCCTCACAAAAGTGGATTCTTACTCACAAGGAAACATTCAAAAGGTGTCGTCGTCTTCAAAAAATATTGAAAAAAAAAAAAAAAAAAAAAAAAAAAAATGTGATTCTACTCTTCATAAAACATCTTATGTGAAAAAATTACAGGCTAAAATGAATTACAGCGACCACAGAAAAATATCAAAATTAAGCATATTTGGCGATTTTACGATGTTAGGCGATTGATTTTGAGTACTTGGCCGAGAAGCAAAGCGTTCGTACACGGCAACCTCAGTGCTAGCGAAGGTATCGCCTAACAGCGCTAAATTGCCAAAAATGCTTAGTTTTGAAAAAAATTTGTGTTCGCTGTAATTCATTTCAGCCGATATTTTTTTCACTTTCTGGTGTTTTATGAAGAGTAGAATCACATATGTATATATTTTTCAATATTTTTGAAGGCGACACCTTTGAGTGTTTCCTTGTCAGGTTTCTCACAAAGAAAATCTTGATACCAGAGTTTTTTATTTGGTCATATTTTTGAAATAGATAACAGCGTATATAGATGATTAATCAATTCTAAAATCACTATATAAAATAGCGACCCTCAAATTTCCCCTTTTAAAAACCCTGCTCTTACCTCATTAGAATGGATACAGGTCTTTTGTGCTTTTTACTCTTTCCCAATCGTTCTTGTACAGGGTTCATCATATTATTTTTTTACTTATTATTACGTTTAGTGATAAAATGAATGGGGACTCTAACGATTTCGAAAATATTAATATTAAATATTATGTAAAAATCAAGAAAGATACTTAGAAAAATTATGAGATTTTAAGTAAGTTTCAATTTACTTTTAGACATGTTAAGACTAAAAAAACAAAAAAAAAAAAAAAAAAAAGGTAAATTCTTGAAATAGTTAATTTCTTAAATAATTCTTAGAAATAAAAGATCTATATTGTCTCGTTGTCTAATGGCACGATTCCATTCTCTAATATCACTTGTGAAAAATATACTACAACTATTTTTTCCAAACTTTACATGTATTACTTTTTTATTATTATAATTTAAATCAGAATAGAAGAAGTGTTAGGAGAACAGTTTTAAGCCATCGTCATACTGTGGTAAATGTTTAAGACATATATCAGTTTCATTCTCTTTTAAATTATTCAATATACTTCAGATAGTTAGGCCCCATAAAACCTATATACATTTTTCCTTGTAAAAGGACTGTGAGTAACGCGCACAATATTTCCTATTATTAACATAATATAGAAAAACATTATAACTTCTATTGTTCTTTTATTTTGTTTAAAACAGTTTAAAATTAAGCAACCGATGTTTAACTAATATAAGTCTACATTTTTTTAATCGGAGGCATTCTATTTCGTAATTCTTAAAATAAATAAATAAATAAATAAACAAAGGTATTACCACTCTTATGAAAATCACATATTTCATTCTATGATTCTACATAACATGCTTATTCAATTTGATTATAATCGAATGTAATATTTAAACGCTAGCTCACTTTACGTAATGTGAGTCTATAGGCCGTAATGAATTCATTATGTGTCTATATAAAAGAACTATAATTAACTGATAATTTATACGATTCCTATAATGGAAATATTCAACAAACCTGTTAATTTTGAGCTCAGTCGAATTGAACTTTCGCACATTAACTTACACATAAATATACGCGCACACTTTTGCGAATGCATATGTCCATGCAATTAATGATAATAATAATAATAATATGTTTTTCCCCGTAAATAATAATAAAAAAAAAAATATCTAGATTTAATATATATAAAAAATAAATGTATTAAAAGAAACAAAATTAAAAAAAGAAAAAAAGTGATGAGGTTGCAGATGACAGTATACTCTCCCCCTTTTTTAATGTTTTAATGTATGCTCTGTTCATTTGGTATAATGCTATTTTAAACAGAGTAAGAACAGGCGAGTTTTTAAACTGATAAAATAATGACGTGGGACAAATATTTATTGTTCTCAAAAGCTTCCTTATAAAGCAGTTGATCTTTTGTTATCGTCTGAATAGTTTGACATTAGAGAACTTAACTCCCTCAGCATATTGTTTAAATCTTTTGTTCTGAAGAGACAATTGATACATCATTAAGAACTCAAAATGAAGATAACCTATGTCATCATGACAGCTTTCGAAAATTTCGCCTTAAAATCTAACCATAATATGTCTGTCGTTGAAGTTTTGAAGTGCTTTCTTTTGAAGTGGCAGTATATTACTATAATTATTTTATTATTTTTTTAATATATGTATATAGCCTGGTAATTTAGTATTTTGCACGAAGCATGTTCTCGAATTGCGAAATATAAGAAGCATTTATTTGATTTAAATTTAGAATAGAAAGAATGAATATGCTAATGGAGGGTTTGAAATGTATTTAAAATCTAAATCTTCTAAAAGTTTAGAATTTGTACTAAGCATAAGAGTTAACATTGTAATTAAAATACATCAAAAAACACATTAAACACGCATTAAAATTTATTCAAATCGTTTACAAAGCTTTTCAACACAACGTTATGGCATTTACGTAAATTACCTGATAATGCCATCACGTTGTGGCGAAAAGCTTTGTAAACGATTTGAATAAAATTTAATACGCGTTTAAAGTGTTTTTAAATATATCTTAATTGAAATATATTATTTAAAATGCATATGTTTATTTCTAACTTAATCATTAGATAGTTTATATTAGTTTTCTTCACATTTTTTTTTTTTTTTTTTTGCTGAGTATTTTACCTGTTCATACCTATAAGTAAGTAATATATAACAAGAAATGCATGGATATATTATTGTTTTCCCTCTTCCAAAAACAACTTGCTCTTGAGAACAATGTTCACACAGGGAAAATATTTCAAAGTAAGTCTAATATCTTCTTAAATACTCTGGATTAATCTTCTTTTGTTAAGTTATTCCTGTATGATTTTTTTTTTTCCGTTTCCACATAGATTTCCTTTCACGCACACACATACATACAAAATACCCAAAATATTTTTTAATACAAAAGAAAACAAATTCAAGGCTTTTTTTTTTTCCATTTTCTTAAATTATTGGATTATAATCTAATTAAAATTTATATGTTTAATATTCTTACGAGTAAATATATTTACATTCCTATTCGCCTTCAGAATTGTACAGAAGTTCAATGCAAAAATATTCTACAAACAGTTGTCATTAATTAATTTTTTCTTTACTAAATCTTTTATAGAGATAGAATTTGTAAAGATTTCAAATGTAGTACTAAATTAGCTTTTATCTGTTTATATTTTGCATGATTTTTGTAAAAATAAAATAAAATAAAGTATAATAAAGACAATTTATTCTAGAACTGTCAATAAACAATAAAATAATCAATGCAGTACACCCCCCCCCCAAAAAAAAAATAAATAAAAATAAAAATAAAATAAAATATATAAATAAATAAATAAATAAATAAAAAGTCCTGGAAATCGTGTTTTGGAGAAAAAGCATGCTATAGGGAATCCCGTATCTTTAAATTTTTATTAAAATGAATATCACGACCCCCCCCCCCCCCATGCAAAACTTTTTAGTTCTTACATTTTCCTCTTTCTGCTATTCCCTACATAATTTTTCACCAGAACTCTGGAGTTTTCACCTTATTAAAATTCATTGCAGTCATTAGCTGTTTTTAGTTCACCGTCATACTATATTTATGGAGAGCTAATGTAATCGTGAAAACTTTCCACACCGACTTTTGCTTTTTTTTTTTTTTACACATTTTAATGAGTGAAGAATACGAAAATAACTAAATCTACATGGTGTCCATCAGTAGAGTGCCTGTTAGTTTGTTAGTCTGTAAACATGATATCTCAAGAACAAATTATTATCAGAGAGGTCGGACTAGGTTTAAAATATTATTTATGACAAAATGGGATGAATCCTATTGATTTGCAATATTTTAATATAAAAACTTCTTAAGTTATTCGATTTTTTTTTTTTTTTTTTTTTTTTTTTTTTTTAGGAGTATAGGGAAAATTTTCGCCTAAACGTGCATTAAAATAAATATTTTTACTGTAAAGATTTCAAACCAGTTTTAAAATATTAGTTATGATGGTAGAATAACCATAATTTACTTTGAAAATTCATCTTATAAACCTCGTAAGTTATTTTAAATTTACGAATTTCTTAACATGACAGAATACGACAAAATTTTACTTAAACGTCCATTTTGAGGAATATTTTTGTCGTAAACATGCCAGACCCCTATTTAAAGACGCATTTAGGATATTTGCATGACCGCCAATTATTATAATTTTCTACTTTAAAATTTTGATAAGTTATTTGGGATTTACGATTTTCTTAACAGGCCAGAAAATGGCAAACTCTCGCATAAACGTCCATTTTGAGAGATAATTTAATCATAAAAGATATTAGACCACTTTTAAAATATAATTTTTGATACCCGATTGACTATCACTGACTACGTTATATACGTATATATATATATATATATATATATATGTTCTAATTTTTAAATTTCTTAAATTTTTTTTAGATTTAAGATTTTCTCAACAGAGCACAATACATCATATATAATACAAATTTGCCTTATTGGAATCATTGCATTGAAAATAGTATAAAATTGCATGGAAATTAAGAAACGGAAACTACCCCAAAAGAATAAATGAACAAATTTGAATGAGGTAATTGCCTCGAATCAAACGGTGAGTAGACTATTAGGTGGGACACTTCAGTCTATCACCGTGTTTAGCGATCAGAGAAATTCATTCCTATTTCCATGATTATAGTATTTACTGTACTAGAAATTTATGAGAACATGTACCGGGTGTTCCACAAGTCTGTAGATGTTTTAAAAATTCATAAAAAAGGGAAGAAATTGATAGAATTCAACGCGTTTAGCGTT
Source organism: Salticus scenicus (assembly GCA_963930645.1). Lineage (NCBI taxonomy): Eukaryota > Metazoa > Arthropoda > Arachnida > Araneae > Salticidae > Salticus > Salticus scenicus. The sequence goes on along the minus strand of OZ005656.1, from coordinate 130,053,175 downwards.
AAAGTTACTCTCGAGAAGGAAGATTTTTTTTTTTTTTTTTTTATCACAGAAAAAAATAGTTAACATTTTTGTTGATAGAGGGCGTTGTACGTCAGAAAATCCCACATTTCCACGAAAAACTGCATTTATTTGTATGCATATGTTTACAAGTATATGACTCCTGAACTATGTGTCCCATTTCACCGCAAATTAATTTGCAAACACGTTACAACACAACTAACTGCAATGTCAGTCAATAATTCTCAGTAAAAATATTTTTACCAACAACGCTTTATTCATCATGTTAATTAAAAACGCTATGTTAAGTCCACGCAATTAAAATTCCATGTACGCACAAGTAGTCGCGAAAATAAGTAATGGGCTGTTATTCGTAAACCCGTGCAATTCATAGTTTTATTGATCTTATGGTTTTATATATTTGATTTACATATTTCTCGTTACGTGTCTCTGAAGCACCCTCTATCGACGAAATTTTAACTTTTTATTATTTATTTATTTATTTATTTATTTATTTATTTTTTTACAGACTACATAAATAATTATTAGGAGGGGCGGTAAGGGGGGGCTATGGGGCAAAAACAAATAGAAATACAGTTAGGCCGTTCAAAATTGGTATAGATAGGTTAAAGAGGCCTGCAAGTCGAATGGGGATATTTTCGATTGTGTAAAGTTATTAGGAGGGCCAATAAGGGGGGAGGCAAAAAAAAAAAAATAGTGTCAGATCGTTCAAAATTGATACATCGAGGTTTTCGATACTTACAAATCGATTGCGGATATTTTTGATTTTTTAAAATTATTACGGCGCGGAAGTGGGGACCCGGTGCGACATTTTTCCCGATCAGAGTTTTTTTTTTTTTTTTTTTTTTTTTTTTTTTTTATCTTTCACATGATAAAAATTAATGCAATTTTTCGTTAAAAGTAAAAAAAAAAAAGTACGATTTTTTTTCTAAGTTTTTTTTTCGTTAAATGTAAAAAAAAAAAAATGGATAACTTTGTTTTAAATTATCACAGATTTATGGTTCAACCATTCGTTTTAAAGGTATTGACGAGATCTTTCGAAAGATACCCATCTTGAAACTTTACCCCCCCGGGTGGGGATTTCCCCCCCCCCGGTGGTGGGGGAACCGATGCCCCCACATGCACAAAAATTTTTTCCTAGTTAACTACTACTATTATCAACCTGATCTTTCGAAAGATACCCATTGTGAAAATTCCCCCCCCCGTGGGGGGATATTTCCCCACTAGGGGGGAAGCGATGCCCCCCCCCATGCAGAAATTTTTTTTCCTAGTTACATACTACTATTATCAATAATTCATATTAATTTTACAATCACAAGTTTAAAACAACTCTAATTATGCACATTTATACGAATTTTTGTCCTATTCTGCCATGTTAAAAATTTAGATAAAATGCTATCACAGCGCCACCTGTTGAGCTATTGATCCCCAAACATAATCAGCACGAGTTTATGTCGGGGACCAACTAAATACCAAGTTTGGTTAAATTTCGTAAAAAAAAAAAAAAAAAAAAAAAAAAAAACAAAAAAAAAAATGCGATTTTTTTTTCTAAGTTTTGTTTTGTTAAAACTAAAAAAAATCGATAACTTTGGTTTAACACAGATTTATAGTTCAACCATTCGTTTTAAAGGTATTGACGAGATCTTTCGAATGATATCCATCTTCAAAATATAACCCCCCCGGGGGGTACTTCCCCCCCAGGGGGGGAACCGATGCCCCCCCATGCACAATTTTTTTTTCCTAGTTAACTACTACTATTATCAATAATCAATATTAATTTTACAATGAAAAGTTTAATATAACTCTAATTATGCCCATTTATACGGAATTTTGTCCTATGCTGCCATGTTAAAAATTTAGATAAAATGCTATCACAGCGCCACCTGTTGAGCTATTGATCCCCAAACATAATCAGCACCAGTTTATGTCGGGGACCAACTAAATACCAAGTTTGGTTAAATTTCGTTTAAAAAAAAAAAAAAAAATTGCAATTTTTTTTCTGTTTTGTTTTGTTAAAACTAAAAAAAATCGATAACTTTGGTTTAAATTATCACAGATTTATCGTTCAACCATTCGTTTTAAAGGTATTGACGAGATCTTTCGAATGATAATTTTTTTTTCCTAGTTAACTACTACTATCATCAATAATTCAAATTAATTTTACAATCACAAGTTTAAAATAACTCTCATTATGCCCATTTATACGGAATTTTGTCCTATGCTGCCATGTTAAAAATTTGCATAAAATGCGATTACAGCACCACCTGTTGAGCTATTGATCCCCAAATCTAATGGGCACCAGTTCATGTCAGGGTGCAACTAAATACCAAGTTTGGTTAAATTTCATTCATATGTTCGTGAGATACAGCGTCCACAAAAAAATGATACAGACAGACACACACACAGACAGACAGACAGACAGACATTTTTTAAAAACTATCAATTCGTGTTCAGGACATCTCAAAACGTGTAGATCCGTCAAAAAACGGATTTCGAAAATTTTCGCGAATCCAATACTTTCTCTATATTACATATAGAAGAAAGTAAAAAAATCCCTTTTCAGGCAAATAACTTTTTCAAAAACGTGTTTGATTCTACCAATTTCTTCATTCTTTTATGAAGTTTTAAAATGTCTACAGACTTATGCGACATCCGGTTTATAATACGGGACTGCGCACAATTCACCTATATCAACTATCTAAGTTGGTTATTCTCCTCCTCTCCCATAAGCCTATCGCTAATCCTATAGCGCTGTGATGATTTTTAGTTTGACGTTTGTTGGCCATGTGCCGGGTTTGAATTGCACATTTAACCCGGCACATAAATTATTTTTAAACATGGATGTTTGTATTGGTTCGAAGCCTAGTTTAAGTTTCAGGACGGAATACTATTAGCATTACTTATAAAATAAATAAACAAATAAATAAATAAATAAATTAAATCAAATTCTGTCCCCCAACTTCCAGAACACAGGGATCGCAACTTTTCTTTTCCCTTGGATCATGGCTTTTCTTTCCTCTATTTTATTCATATAAGAATCACTTTAATTCAACGAGTGGATTTAGTAATTTTGGTAAAAACAAATACATAAATAATTTTGAGAATTACAAAAATCGATATTTCAAGTTATAAATAATAATAATAATAATAATAATAATAAAAAGTTTACATTAGAAACTCTATCTTTGAAGTAAAAGAAGTCTTTACAGATTTTTATACAACTTTAAGAAATTTTATAGCATTTAATGACAAATAGAATTAAGAGCATGTATTATTTGAAATAGTAGAATATATATATATATATATATATATATATATATATATATATTCTAATACATATATTTATATTCTCATATGTATATGAATAGAAATGAAAATAATAATTCTTTATATTAAATAAATATAAATCTCCTGCGGTAACTTTAAATCCATCAAAGACAGATTTTTCAAAATCAGCTTTCTAGGCAGAAAATTTTATGATTTCGCCTGCTATTGACTTATACTCTTGACTATACTGACACCACACACATGTTTATTCCTAATCTCATTTCCCATGCCATGTCCTCGAGGAAGAAAATGTTTTCTAGAGTAAAGTCTTTCCGAATATTTGTTTATTTTATTGATATTTATTGTGGCGTTACACATAATTACGCTAGAGTATAATCTTAGCTAAAGATATAGTTAAGCGAAATGTAGAAGGGTTTTAAATAAGACTTAGAAACTAAGTAACTTTTTTTTTTTCTTATCACAAAAATTGCAATTGTATTACCCGATAATCATATATATATATATATATATATTATATTAAGAAAAAATATTCACTGTTAACAATTTCCCTATTTAATAATATCAAAAATTACTAATTTGCTAAAAATATAAAATTTTAAATTGAACAATTTTTGATACATTCTCAAATTTTAATTAGATTGAAATATCAATTTAGAATTTATAAAATAACAATATTATTGTTAACGACTACAAGCATGAAACTTTAAACTAAGCGACTAGTTATTTAGTCCTAAAGCATATTTAATTATCCTATATAAATATATTCATTATATACTTTTTATAACACTAGCATGATTTGCCTTTTTGACTGGTTACTATATTTAAATGGATTCTCAAAATATCATATCATGTATTCAAATAAATATCTCAAAATATCAAAAATCTAAAAATAAATTATTGAAATTATCAAAATATCAGTTAACATTACCGCTGTCTTCGGCAGCGAATTTCTAGTCCGCAGTAAGAGTAGTTTAGGTTACCACTGCTTGCAGTAGTGCCTTAACTAACCCGTTAGTAGTCGCATATCGGTCTATTTGCTGCCCATCATATTTAAATTTCTCCTACAGATCACCCCTTAAAAATAAAGTGGGGAAAGTCTGTGTAACTGACCTTGAGTGGATGTCCTCTAACATAGTATATTTTCAAGTAATTCCTGCTATTTTTTGAGCAGTTAAAAACATTTTACTTCGCAAATCGGTCTATTTGACCGCAACGCGACCAGTAATGCTGATTCTTTTTTCTCCCTACTTCCGGTTTTTCAGACAGGTTAGAGTTTTGCGGGAAAAGCTTCGCGTGAATTAAAAGCACTTTATCTTTCTCTACTGGCTTTCTTTTAGCTTTCTCCAACACGAAACAGCGGCGGAAGAAAGACCGACACGCGACTAATAGCGTTATAAAAAATGACGCGACTACTCTCGGGCTAAGCGTGTGCTGAGCAACAAATTCATTAACACAGGAACCTCGGTTGGGTAATAATAAATTCGACAGTGTCTTTTCCACCAGCACTATGTTGGGTCCCGATCCTGACTGTGTCACAGACATGCAGTTACCCACACTCTAATTCGTCGCCCCATTTTAATTTTACAGCCACGAAACTAATTCACTCCCAGATCCGTAAACGAATACGCGCAAAAACAATCACCTTTCAAAGGTAATCTGAAACATCGTTATACTTGAAATTCTTTTTTTTACACACCAGCACGCGAGTGAAGCATAAAATTGTAAAATCTCGCCAAATTTTTAATTACTATTGAAGTAGATCATAAAAAAAAAAAATATATATATATATATATATTTAATAAATTCATCACTAAAACATTGATTTTTTAGATTTTTGTTAATCATACCTTTGTTAAACTATACTTAAAAAGTTACATAGTTTTAAGAATTTTATTTTTATTTTATTTTATTTTTAGATAAAATATACGGAAAAGCAAATCTACTCTAAATAGGGAAAGAGACAGGATAATACTCTTCCAATTACTTCTCTGATGCGAAAACAAAAGTTCTCCTTTCTTTTATTCTCATGAGACAATTTCCGAAGCCAAATCTAAATGCCATTTATGAAGTAATTAAGAAACATTTTTTATTCTTCGTTTTTTACTGTATAAGGAAACAAAAAGTATGAAATATACATGATAAGGATTCTGAAGTAATGAATATACGTAACTAGTATATATTTAGAAACTTTTAGACCACGATGCATTAATATTCTCTCACAAATGTATAAATATCCTCTTATTTGTTATAATCTTTAAATCGACGAAACAACAAATTACCTATAATATTTATTTAATATATATATATATATATATATATATATATATATATATATATATATATATATATATATATATATATATGTATATATATATATATATACCATGTTTTTAAATTTTCTGATGAATCGTTAATAAAATACGCGAGGATAGAAAACAATATTTAAACAATATTTAAGCACGCGCACTCAGTACACTAAAATAATAATAATAGTGAAAAAAAAAAAAAATTTGGTTTTAAAAATAAAATATTACTCCTTTTAGAACAATGTATATTAGCATCGTGAACTGCATTTGCACATATCAGTGTGTATAAAGAATTTTTAAGTGATAATGACGTCAATTTTTGTGAGATGCCAAATTAAACTTTTATAATTTTTTAACGTTCACGTTGAATTAAATGTATTTATTTTCATGTCAAAAGAAAATGGACTCGTATATATATATATATATATTTTTTTTTTGGCAACAATTAAATAATCGCTAATGTTTTAATGGTTATTTTATTGCTATTAAGAGCTTATTATTATCATATTTTAATTAATTAAAAGAAAACTATTCGGAAATTCGAAAATCTGACTACGAAGTATTGTGTTGTCACCGGGTTCTGAGCTAGTGTGAAAGTTTCAAATGCCTAGCTAGTAGGGAAGTTAGTTAAAAATAGATTGCAAGATTTGTACCGGAGAAACAAACAAACAAAAAACAAAATAAAGAATCGAAATTAATAAAAACATGGTTTAAAAAAAAATGTATTTAAACTGTTTTTACAAATATTTTACTTGTTTAAATTTTACGTGTATTTTTATTGAAAATGTTCTGTTATTCATTTTTAGCTCATTATGTGAAATATAAATAAATAATAAACATTTTTGTATATTGGTGATTTATGTGTCTGTTGTATCATAGTTATATCACAAGATTGTGCTACATTTTGGCAATTTAACCTATTTCATTATATTATATACTTGGAATGAAACAGAAAATGTGCATTATCTCTCTTCTTTCTTTCTTTCTTTCTCTCTCTTTTTTTATTTTTATTTTTTTTATTTTGAAATTTATTAATCAAATAGACTTTTCGTAGCAAATTATATTGCTTTTATCACTTATAATGTGATTGTTCAAGGTATTATGCCTATCTGTCTATAGCGAAAATACCCCTGAGTTGGCTGGGGTATTTTGCAACATCCGTATTTTTGATTAGAAAACTACAAAAAATGGTATAAAGAATTTAAAAATGGAGCCTAATTGAAAGTCTTCGATTTTTTGTCCGGATTACGAGGAGGGAAATATAGAGAGCCCACTTTCTGCGTTAAATTTGTCTTGGTGGATTCATAGAGCTGCTGTTATGAATTTTGTCGTGTAGGTTGGTTATATGCATTGAACACCTATCGAGGTGGAAATTTTCTAAAATTTCCCTTTTCCCATTTTAGCGACAAGAAAACAAAAACATATTTTTACCCAGCAAAACTTATACTAATGGGCTCGTTCTGGCCTGCAGCAGGCATCTTGCACTTGCCATCAGCTGCAGGTTGCCACATGTAGCTGAAGCAGTGGGCCGCTTACGGCTGCCAGCATTGAAGACAGCCTACAGTGAAAAGGCCGGTGGCTCAGAAGCGGCATAATAACAGCTGGCCTTTTGCAGGGTACCAGCACACGGCCAACATTATGTTTGCCGTATTGCAGCCACAACTTATAAGGCCGGTACCGGACCATCACTTGCAATTCGAATGCATAGAGGGCGCTGCGATTCACCTGCTGTTGATTTGAAGTTCCCTCTCATTTCACTTCGCCATTTCGTGCCAAGTCTGCGGCGTAGAAGATACTAAAAAGTTAAATGATCTCATAAAAAGTGTAAGAGTAAGTGATTCATTTTTTAATTTTGTTTTGTGTGTGTGTGTGTGTGTGTGTTTAATCATTTTTAGAAGCCTTTGATTTTAGAATTATTATTAAAATATTAGGATTTCTAGAAAAGTACAGCAAATATCTCGTTGGTCCGTTTAAAATGAGCTATGATAGTCATTAATTTTCTAATTATATTCTTATTATTTTAATAGCGCTAATAAGTTTATGGATCCAACTTTATATTTGTATAATATAACTGTGGGAAAGTTATTAGAACAATTATAAATTTGTAACCTTTTTATTTTTACTTTGTTTTGCATGTATAAGAAGGTAGTATTTGATACGTAAAAATTTTCGACTCCCGTTTTCCGGTTGTTTTACACGTTTTGATATGTTCTGAACACGATTTGACTTCATTAAAAAACTATCTGTCTATCTTTGTGTGTATCAGTAATTTTTTGAACGCTGTATTCTATGAACAATTTAATACAATTTAACTTAACTAGATATTTAGTTGGACTTTGACTTAAATTGGTGCTAATTACATTTGAGGATCAATCCCTCAAAATATGCCGCTTTCATCCCATTTTTCCCCAGTTTTTAACATGGCAGTATGAGAGGAAAATTTTCATAAATACACCCCAGCAAAACTTATATTGATGGGCTCATTAGGGCCTACAGCCGGCATCCTGCACTTGCCATCAGTTGCCGGTTGCCCCACATAACTCCACCAGTGGGCCGTTTATGGCTGCCTGCAGTATTGGAGGCCTAAAGAAAAATGGTCGGTTGTCCAAAAGTGGCATAAACACAGTTGGCCTTATGCAGGCTATCACCACAAGGCCAACTTAATATTTTTCATGTTGTGGCCACAAATTATTAGGCCATAACCAATTTGTATGCCTAGAGGGCGCTGTGATTTATTTTCTGTTGATTTGAAATTCGCTCGCTATCTGCCATTTCATACGAAGTTTGTTCGTTATTGTAGTCTGCGGATGTAGGTTCTAGACTGAAAAATGTTAAATCACGAAAAAGTAATATATTATATGAGTAAGTAATTCAATTATTAATTTGATTTTCTATTATTTTTTAAATACTATTTTTTAAAGGTGTTTGAATCTAAAGTCATTATTATAATAAAAGGATTTCTAGAAAGCGAATATTCAGTTGATCCGTTTTAAGTAAGTTATGATAGTCGTTAACGTTCCAGTTACATTTGTTATTTTTATTATTAATTTAATAAATTTCATAAAATAAAAATTATGAATCTTTATTTATATATTTATATTATATGGACGGGAGAATGTTATTAGAATATATATAAATATTTATAGTTAATGTTTTATTTTTATTTTTTCTTCCTTCAGTGTATTTAAGAAGAAAGCATTAGGTTCGGGAAATTTTCGGCATCCGGTTTTCGACAGATTTTGCACTTTTTGGGTTGTTTTGATGAACTTAATTTGAGAAATTGTCTGTCTGTCCCTCGGTGTGAGCTCAAAAATTTTTTAAAGTGATAGAAATCCAAAAAGTTTATTTCTATTTTTTTTTTTTTTTTTTGTAAATGTACAAACGTTGCTTCCCCACCCCTGAGGGAGAAATATACCAGATAAAGTATATTTCCAATATGAGTATCCTTGAAAAGATTTCGCCAGTATTTTTAAAACGAAAGGTTGAATTATATATCTGTGATATTTTAAGGGAAATTTATTTTATTTTATTTTATTTTATTTTTTTAATTTTTGACAAAAACTAGTATGTTGTAGCACCACAAAACTTTTTTCTATATTTTTTATTATGCAAATTTGCGCAATGCAGATAATTTGTTAAGATTATTTTCCCGAATGCATGCAAACGATTTTCATCTTTGGAAATTGTTTCTCAATTTAAAAAAAAAAAAAAAAAAAAAAAAAAAAAAAAAAAAAAAAATCAATTTTGTGCCAACATCTGAAAAAATGCTTTTTTTTTTTTTTTTTTTTTTTTTTTTTTAATAATTTATAACTTTGTTTTAATTTACCACAAATTTCATTCAGTTATTTACTTAAAAGGTACTGACGAGTTCTTTTGAAAAATACCAGCATTGAAAATTTACTCCATCACGAGGAAGGGCGAGCAATTTCTCAACTTATACAAAAAAAAAAAAAAAAAAAAAAAAAAAGAAATCCTCCTTGGTTGTTAGTTACTTAAATATTTATTTTTTTAATTCATTTTAAAAATAAAAAAAAATAATATAATTAGTACATTTATATAAAATTTCTTCCTACACTGTGTCATACTGAAAATTACGAAGAAGTAGAAATATAGAGCTATATGTTGAGTGAATGATCCACAAATGTAATCGGGAACGATTTTAATCATGGTCTGACCAATCAAGTTTGGTTAATTTCGTCCATTGGTTCGTGAGATACAGCGTCTACAAATTTTTTTATGCACACTCACAGAGAGAAACTTTCTAAAAATGGTCAAATCGTGTTCAGGAATCTCAAAACATGGAAATACATCGAAAACCGGAAGTCGAAATTTTTCTTCTTATATATATATATATATATATATATACACACACATATATATATATATATACATATAAGGATTTTGGAACCTCTCGTATTTTAAATGTATAAATAGAGGGGGGTGGGATGCTAAAAATCCATAGATTTAGCATGGGATGAAAACGAAAAGTACGCGCAATGTTAAGTGTGTAAAAGTAAAAAAGTTTCACACCGGAAGTAATAAAAGGACAAAATTGACTAGAAATTACAACGAAGAGCGGGAATATGGGACCTCTATTTTTTAAGGAACTATAAAGGAGGATATTTATTTATTAACAGCGTATAGATTAAATTATTTAAAGTACAAATAATTCAATAAAATAACAATTTCTATCTGAAATTATGCCAGGATTTGTGTCAACTAATCTATATAAATAAAGAGAAGTATCTATGCGTCTGTCTGTGTTCTGGTGCTCACACTAATATGCGGTTGGAAAAAGAGTTGCCGTAGGTAGCGGGTAGTCGAAGCGAGGTTTAGAGTAATTTCAATAAAATAATTTTAGTTTTCTCTTTTTTTTTTTTTTTTTCTTTTAATAATGTGATGTAAAACATAAATACTGGTCCAATTATTTTGAAAATTCATTTAAACATAGTGATCAGCCAAGTGGGCGTAGCCTACTAGTTATTATTATTATTAGTAGTAGAAGTATTAGTAACCATAATCAGAGTACTGTAGATAATGGAAGCATTGTATTCGATCAAAAATTTCGACATCGAGTTTTCACCTAATTTACATATTTTAAGGTCTCCTGAGTCAAAAAAGTGGCTTTTGGCAAGTGGTCTGTGTGTCTGTACTGCATATATGTCAGTATATTTCTGGAATTTTTGTGACTTGATCATCTGCCTGCTGTTTTAAAAAGAAGGGGAAAAAAATATCAATTGGGTACCATTTGATGTAGGGGAAAAGAAAAATATTCAAGATTTTCTGGACACTTAAGAGTTATAATAAAAAAGCACCACAGAATTGGTGTTTAAAAGTAATAAGAATAAACACCATAAAATGTAAGAGTTCGCAACAATCGTTTCGGATGGAAAGAAAACATGATCCTTCATCAGGCAAACGAAGTAGGTACGAGTGCGGCAAACAAAGCGCAAGCGTTGCTGCCTGCGTTTTGTTTGCAAAATTTTATGGTGTTTATTCAAAGTATTGTACATGTTACTTGAGAGTATACTCCAATTTCTTAAGAAATTGCACCCTCGGGCGGCGTAAGCTAGTTATTAACTAAAAGGGCATTCGGAATGGAAATGTCCGTTTTTTTATTGCCGTAAATCAGAAAATGGCCTAATATCCGGTAAAGTCCGAAATCCGGAAAGGCCATGGTCCGGACGATTCCGGATTTCAGATTTTGTACTGTAGTAATAAATAGAAAAATTTGTAAATAAACATAAACATTGAAAATTTCCAGCTGTTAAATTGACGGACTTTTTTAAAAAATTATTTATTTTTTTATATTTTATTTTGAAGCTGCAAAATACGAATTTTCAATATGTGAAATTTTTTCATTTTGCAATTTCAAAATAAAATATTAAAAATTAAAAAATATATTTTTTTAAAAAGGTCGGTCAATTTAACAGTTGGGAATTTTCTGAATGTGAAAACAGAATTTAAAAATATGTATTAGTTAATGAGTTATTTGTAAAGAAAATTTTCCCATAGAATAACATTGGCTCGGGCTTCCGGCGACGGTAAATGAAGAGGGCCGTTATTGGGAAAATATAAAGGGCCAACAAAAACACCCGGAGTAATATAATTATTTATGTTTGCCACAACTGGCCCACTGAAGGCTTCCAGCAACAATACGAAAAAATTATGTTTGCTATCAGGTGGCCCGACACTGGCCCACTAATGATTTTTAACCTATTGTTGGTTGCCATCAGTGGCCCACAACCTTTTTTCAACCGATAGCTCGCTACCAGCAATGACGCATCAGTGGCCCACTGACTTATTCCGATCGTACTGCAGTTTAAGTTTGTCAGAACACGGAAACCGTGGAAGTTTGATAGAATAAAAGGGAGAGGAAAAAAAAAAAGTGGGACTTTGACAAAATTTTGGGTAAAATGTGAAAATTTGTTAAAGTCCCACTTTTTTTTTTCCCTCTCCCCTTAATTCTATCAAACTCCCACGGTTTCCGTGTTCTGACAAACTTAAACTAATTTTTCCTTTTTTCCCCTAATTTTGTCAAAGTCCCACGGTTTCCGTGTTTTGACAAACTTAGAATAATTTTCATATTTTACCCAAAATTTTGTCAAATTCCCACTTTTTTTTTTTTTTTTTTTTTTTTTTTTTTTAATTATTGTTGCTGAGTGAATTTGTATAGGAAAAGATATAAGAAAGTCATGTGGTGGCCACAACATACTAGTTTTTAAATCTAATTGTCGCATCGAAAATCTGTTTGCACCCCTGGATTAAAAAAAATCACCCCTTTAATTTGGTATCAAATTTCTAAATATAGGTCTGATATTTCTAATTTATTTTACCCTTTTTCCGTTTTCAACGCGGATTCGGTAAAAAGGTTTTATATTTATAAATATGCATTTATATATATTTTTATTTTCGAGAAATAAAATGAAATCTTTTTAATTTCACGCGAATAATAATAAAAATTAGAGAGAAAAATACCTACAAATATTGGTGATTTTTTTTTTTTTTTAATGAGGAATTTGCACGTAGATAAATAATTTTCATAGAGATATTTGGCATTAGCTTAATATTTTTATTTAATTAAGCAGTACTTTTCTTTCCTGTAGTAAAACAAAATTTTTTGTTGTTATTATGTATCTTATGAAGGTTTTTTTATGTTCTCCCATTAATTGTAAATGATTATAATTTGGATTTTATTAAAATTTTTTATTTTTATTTTGTAAATATCAGAAAAGATTTTTTATTTTATTTTATTATTTTATTTTATTTTATTTATTTATTTATTTTGTGTATGGAACAGCTTTAGTATTGGATCCCTTTGGCAAAATTTGAAATTCGGAACCGACGTAGCTTGGACGTTTCTCGCCAAGATCTTTAATTGCACAATTGAGATAGCCAATTCAGTTCATCGCAAAAATGGCTTAAAATATTTAAAGTCACCAAAGGGTTTCCATACTAAAGCTGTGCGTTTTGCATTTATTTATTTATAATATTTTCTATTAAAGACTTCTGTGGTCACGAAATTTGGTGCGTAAATTGTTTGTTTGCATCCGGCACTTATTGTAACTAGATTTCACGAAATTCGAAACCCCCCTCCCCCTTCTCGGAGTCGGAGGGCAATAAACGGTATAACTTCAGTATAATCCAACAGCTGAATTTGGAGATTTTTCTTTGGCGCCAGTTTGAAGGATAACAATGTTGTTCTGGACTGTTTTGCGATATAATATGGCAGCCTAATATGTTGTTTATTTTGGATTTATGATTTTATGTTTTATTATTTAGATTATGATTTTATCATTTATCATATATGATTTATAATTTAGCCATAATCGCCAAATAACATTGTGGTGTTATACTGAAGTTGTTCCCAATAAACATGTGTAAAAACATGTTTTTCCGTTTGAATTCGCTTTGAATTATCTTAGAATGGCGAATTTTGGTGTGCGGATATTGATTAAGTGTTACGCATTATGTACATTAGTGGGATTTTGCAAAACTTCGAACTCACCCGCTGAGGAAGGGGAAGTAAGAAGTGGGTAAGTTATGCCGAAGGCAGTTGGGACTCAGACTGGATATTGATTAAGTGTACGCATTATGTACATTAGTGTGATTTTTCAATACTTCGAACTCACCCGCTGAGGAAGGGGAAGTAAGGAGTGGGTAAGTTGTGCCGAAGACAGTGGAGACCCAGACTCCTCAATTTGCGAGCGAGAAAACCTCTACCAATCACAGCGAGAACTTAGGTTATTAATAAAGATATGGGATTTTGACAACTCATTTAAGTTTAATGTCCAGCGAAGCGGGCAAAGCCTGCTAGTATCTAATATTTGAAAAGTAAACGACACTGATCCTTTCAGTAAAAATCGATTATTAAAGGTGATTATAAATAAAAAAGTGTAAATATCTAAGAAAATGTCATAGACTGAAAAGATTCTCATCAACACTAGATTTTCAATGGCAGGGAAAGCAGGCAAAAAGTAAACAGATTTAGTGACTTTAATGAAAACAATAAATAAAGGGATTTGGTGGATCTATAAGTCGATATGATATACTATGAAATAAAGAAAGTTATTGTTATTAGGAAACACTTATCGATGTGAAAAAAAAATGCAGAAAGTATACAGTTTGGATAACGGCAACAACAAGAATAAGAATAATAAAAAGGAACATTAAGAGGAATTTTTTTTATAAAATTCATTTCAATATATATATATATATATATATATATATATATATATATATTCTGGGTAAAATGCTCAAGAAACGGAAATAGCGTTATAAAACATCCTTCGATCATTTTCACAGACTTTCTTTTAATCTTCAAAATATCAAGAAATGCATTTGTTGAAATTTTATTGTAAATCTCATGCTTTTCGGGAAGCTGTAAGGGGATTATTCCAAATAATTGATAAATTAAATTTTTAAATGTTTTATGCTTTTTTTTTTTTTTTTTTTTTGAGATGTATTAGCTGTATTCATCTTCTTTTAATTTAGTGCATTTATTTTTTTGCGGCTAATTACTGGTATTTCTTTATGCAAATTCAAGCTGGCCTAAGCTAAAAACAGTATTTACATTTATTTATATATTTTTATTGCTTACTAGCCACCTTCGGCGACCAGCTGGTTCGCGGCCCTTGAAAAATCTCTCCGTATCAAGCTCCCGCTCTGTGGCGACTGCTGCGTTTTCGTCCCTTAAATTGCTTGATCATAGTGCAAATACCTTTGAAAATTCTGTCTGTTGCAAATATCTGTTCTGTGGAGAATGCGTTGCCCATTTATGTTTCACGATGTGAAACACCTTGAAAACGACCCTTGAAAAATATGATCGTGACAAACCCCCAACCCGGTGGCGGCTACGATCTAATCTACCTTAAATATGTAATTTAATCATAATTCGAATTGGAGGTATTGAAAGTTTAAAATATTAAATCGCCATCTAGCGACAGCGATTTGCGAAGTCTATTCTTCAATTTCAATTCAAATAAGTATTAAAATAATACGTTACTTTTGAAATTATGTTAATTAGAAGCTGAGATTCAAAATTAATATAAACACTGTTAAAAAAGATTTATGTTTGACTTTTTGTGGTTTTCTACAAATTGCTTAATTCTGGACTAAATACCGTTAAAAATCCGTAGTACAAAATGTGAACGGAGTATCGGAATACGAAACTCTGCAAAATATAGAAGGGTAAAGGCGTTCTGGGTTTTCCATTATTTTTTCTGAAACTCCCGTACGGAATTTGAACGGCTTAGTAGATTAGTTTAAAATTTCGCAATAAAAGTACTTAATACCTTTAGAATGATGTATTATAAGCAATTTAATCATAATTAGAATTGAAGATATTGAAAGTTTAAACTATTAAAAAGCTATCTGGCGACAGATTTGCGACATGTACTCTTCAATAAGATTCAAATGAGTTTTAAATGCATATATTGCTTTTCAAATTATGTTAAATAGAAGCTGAAATACAAAAGTAATATAAACATTGTAATAAAAAGATTTGCGTCTGAATGTTCCGTGGTTTTCTCGGAAACTTACATAATACCGTTAAAAATTCTTATTACAAAATGTGAACTAAGAATTGGAATTCGAATCTCGGTAAAATTTAAAAACGTAAAAAGTTCTGAGTTTACTGTAGTTTTTTCCGGAACACCCATTCGGAATTAGAATGGCGTACGATTTATTGGGCTTTAAAACCTAATAATACCAATTTTAAACTCTCTAAACCTTTTCTACATTTTAACCCCCTTTGCCCTCCTTTCACGCACCTCCTAATAAATTTACACTTTCGAAAATATCCGCAGTCGATTTATCAAGCCTTAAAACATAAAAATACCGATTTTAAACGCTGTAACTCTTATATATATATATATTTGCCCCTATATATATATATATATATATATATTTGCTCTCCTTCAAATCCCTTTAAAAAATTTTACACTTTCAAAAATATCCGTAACCGAATTATCGGGTGTTTAAATCAAATATTTCGAAAATTCAACGCCAAATCTCAATTTCATATACTGCAAAATACAAATGAAAACTTAATGTTACATTGTCACGTGAGTCGTGATAAATGTAATTCACAATAAAAATGCAACATTTTTTGTTTATTCTGTTATTTTGGGGAATATGAAACTATAGCTTTATAAGATGCTGTCTAACTCGAATATTAATTTCTGTGTGCGCAAGTGAAACTTCGAAAAAGTTTTAAAACTGAAAAATTTTCCCCCACTATTAAACATGTGACATGTTAACTTAATTGGTTGCAAAAATTTCTTTTTTCATCACAGACAGTCAGCAGCTTAAAATGAAGTATTCCACCTAAATTTCATGCTTTAGTTAATAAAAAAAATCTAATTTTATTTTATTATATTAATCTTTATTTTATTAACACGCTTATATTAGCTTCACCTGTATGTATGTATGTTTGTAACTTCTCTGGGAGCAAAACGTGATTGCACAAAATCCTTCATATCTCAAACAAAAAACCATTGTGTATGGTTTCCAGAGCTTTTTAAGAAAACGGCTGATGGCTGAGCTACAAAAATTTGCATGGTGGTTCGTAATGACCTCTCCTGATGCACCTCGAAGCCCGATTTTCGAATTTTGTTTTAGTTTTCTTTTAATTAATTAAAATGTTAAAATAAAAACCTTCTAATTACTGATAAATTGGCCATTTAATTTTAATCCTTAATTAAATTGTTGCCAAAAAAAATTATCATTATTTTTTGGACAGAAAAAAAAAAAAAATGTGAACAATAAAAATTACATTTATTTAAAATATTTAATATTATTCCTTAATTTAATTGTTGCCAAAAAAATTATCATTATTTTTTCGACAGAAAAAAAAAAAAAAAAAAAAAAACGTGAACAATAAAAATTACATTTATTTAAAATAAGGAAAGTAAATTAAAGCGTGTTCTTTAATTTTTTAAAACTATAATATTATTTTTTGCGTGCAATTCAAATATTTTTCGCAGAATGCTTGTTATACGAAACCGTCCAAGTATTTAAAAAAATATAGTCAAAACTTATAACTTTTTCTCTAGACAGAGAGAGAAAAAATGTATATATATATATATATATAAAGTTTTTTTTTTTTTTTTTTTTCTATCGATATGTTTTTGATGTTTTTGCTTAGATAATAAATTTAAGACATGTCCAGATGCGTTTTTTCTTACCACTCAGAAAATTAATCCTATGACTATCAGGAACTCATATGTCGTATAGACTAGTTATTAACCAACTTCAAAAAAGGAGGAGGTTCTAAATTCAAAGCGTATGTTTTTATTTTTTTTGTTGTTGTTGTTGTTTGTTTGTTAGCTCATAACGTTTGAACGGATGATCCGATTTTGATACTTTTTGTTTTGTTGTAAAGGTCTTGGTCTGAAATAGGTCCCATTGTAATATCTTTACGATCAAAAGAAAATACAGGGTGTCCCAAAAAGTCAGTCCCAACTTTTTTAACTGTTGAACAGCTGCAGCTATAGTCATAAAAGTGGTAGGTAGTTATAATAAAATGGACATGTGCTACGCGATTCAAACGCCTACAGCGCCACCTGGTGGAAAACAGAGTTAGCGTTCCTATTTCGGAAACGGTTCAAGATAGTGGAAAAAAGTGAATTATAAAATTGCAAAGCATCATCGATTTAGTCCGAAAAGACAGTTTGTAGACATTAATGCTAAAAACAGAACGATTAAAACGTGCATTTGTTTGCTTAAAATTTCTTATTTTGTGCACACTTGAACGACATTGCATACATTGTAGCGTAGCCGGTGACATTTATGCTACGTAAAATTCAAAGTATGGTTATTGTAAGCGGCCACATTGATTAACACATACACGTTTTAAACCGGCTTCATAAAGGAAGAGGTTCTCAATACAAACCATGTTTTTTATTGTTATTGTTGTTAAAATTTGTTAGCTTATAACTTCGTAAGAGATGCTTTAATTTAATTTAATTTAATTTCTTTCTTCGTCGTCAAGATCTTGGACTCAAATAGGTTTCATTATAATTTCATTAAGATATAAACAAATTACAGGATACTCACAAAAGTCCGTTCTCACTCTAACTGCTGAACGCATCCAGCTACACTGTAAATTAGTATGCAAGCATCGTTATGTGGCCATGCGCTACGAGATGCGATCGCTTATAGCGAAATCTGGTAGGAATAGAGCGAAGTTAGCGTTTATATCTCGAAAACAGTGCAAGGTACCAGAGAACATGTAAATTACAAAGTTGTACAGCATCAATGATTTAGTACGGAAACACACCTTGTAGACACAAATGTTAAAAACAAGATATTTAAATGTTCATCTGTTTGTTTGCAGTTTTCTACACAGTAAACAAGTAAAAACCTTTATTTCGATGCTGAAACTTCTCTCCGTCAGCTGCATTGCATATTTTGCTCTTTGTTTTAACTTTAGGCTGCGCACTTTCCAGCGTAGCGGGTGACACGTTCTCACTATAAAGTTCAATATATGCCTAACAGAACTTTTTGTTACGAATACAGAGTATTCGTTCTTTACATTTCTAAATCCTTTCTAATTTAACGTATGTTCATTCAACAGATGGTTTTTGTCTCATATCCAATAAAGGAAAGAAAGTGACACAGCTTAAAAATTCAGCATTTGAGAAAAATCAGTTTAAAGATAACTTCACTAGAATAAAACTGGCACAACTGTCTCTCGAGTGGATAATTTTCTAGATGGAAATTTTTTTTTTTGTTCACATTGGGTGTATTTCATATATTTTTCAGTGACATAAACCATTTTTTGTGTTTTGTCACTTTTCTTCGGGGTTGTGATTGGTGAAACTGTCGTCGAAGGTTTTCTGATGTTCTGCTATATGAATAAATTTTCACTGAAAAGAAAAAAAGAAAAAAAAAAAAATTTTTGTGGAAAAATAGAACCAACTCCAAAATACAACTACTATTCAAACAACTAAAAAAAAAAAGTATAAAATGAAATTGTAAATTGAGCCTAAAAATATAAAATAATTTAACCTATAACACTACAATTAATCATAACTTTAGAAGTCCGCGCAAAATTAAATAGAAATTGATATCATTATTCAACATAAAAATAAAAATCTATTCAAAATACACATCTCACATTGTCACCTGCAAAACGGAGCCGAAACTACTTTGATTCAAGAAAACAAATAAGATTTCGCAAACTGCAAAAGTTGGCGGAGCGGCTGGTATCTAGCGTACCTTGGTGAAAGGAAAATCGCCAAATTATCTAGCATACATATTTAATTTCTTTGAGAAATCATTGTTATTTTAATAAGGTATGTTAAGAGAGCAATGAAGAATATGAAACAATACTTCGTACAATATATAAATATATAATGAAAATATACATCTTGCGTGCATATTTTTGCCTTACGTTTTGATCGCCAAATCCAAAAGCCGCCAAGGATGATAGTTATCAAAGTTATACCAAATTTTGCAAATGAAACTCTAACTTAATAGAAACTGCGAATTGCGAAGGATGTTCACTGTTCTATGTTGATGTCGATAGAAATTGTATACAATGATAAAATAATATAAGAAACACGAAAATGGATCATTATAGACAACAGCATTTGTAGCTACCGATCTAAAAGCAAATCTCTAAAAATGAATTAAATTTTATTTAATTTTGCTCCGACTTCAAAAGTTATGATTAATTATATTGTTATAGGTTGTTTGGCGAAGGAAATTATTTTATACTTTTAGCCGTAATTTAGATTCATTTTATACATTTTTTTTTTAATTGTTTGAATAGTAGTTGCTTTTTGGAGTCGGTTCTATTTTTTTTTTACAATAAGGTTTTATTATATTCACTATTTCATTTGTTGATTAAAAAAAAAATCTGATGTGGGCACCACATGACTTCCTTATACACTTTTAGAAATATACATAATGTTAAAAAATATTGTCACTGGACCCGAAACAGTTGGCTAAAAATATTTAAAAAAATGCATGTATACGTAAAAAAAAAAAAAAAAAAAAAAAAAACTGTGCCTTGAGGGGACTCATTTTAAAATCCTTGGGGGGGGGGACTCATGTCAAAGTTGTGCCTTGGGGGGACTCATGTCAAAGTTGGGCCTTGGGGGGCCTTATTTCAAAGTTGCACCTTGGGGGGACTCATGTCAAAGTTATGCCTTGGGGGGGACTCATGTCAAAGTTGTACCTTGGGGGGGACTCATGTGCCTTGGGGGGTCTCATCTCAAAGTTGTGCCTTGGGGGGACTCATGTCAAAGTTGTGCCTTGGGGGGGGGGACTTCGGATCCGAAACAATTGGATAAAAGTGTTAAAAAATGCATTTTCACCGTGTTTCTGAACTATTCCGGAAGTTTCAAATCTCTAACTAGTCGGGAAGTTAGTTAAATAGATTTTCTGTTGAATCATATAAACGCTACTAAAGGCAGCAGTGACACGAAGCAATTGGCTAAAAATATTTAAAAAATGCATTGTCACCGTGTTCTGAGCTTTTCTGTAAGTTTTAAATGTCTAGCTAGTCGGGAAGTTAGTTAAAAATCGATTGCAAGATTTGTACTGGTAACGCTGCCGAAGGCAGCAGGTATCGGAAACAGTTGGCCAAAAATATTAAAAAAACGCATTGTAAACGTGTTCTGAGCTTTTCTGAAAGTTTCAAATGTCTAGCTAGTCGGGAAGTCAGTTAAATTGCAAGATTTGTCCAAACCGTTTTTGAGTTATTACCGTTTTTTGATACATTATGGCCAAAACCAATGTATTTTTGGTCATTATGAACCTAATTTTCCTAAATATCTCCAAAATGGAAAATCATACAGAGTCCAAAAAGGGAGGTGCAGAACTATATGTTATAACAAACCTATGTACCAATTCGCAACTTTCTACGTTCAACCGTTTTTGAATTATTACCGTTTTTTGATACATTATGGCCAAAACCTATGTATTTTTGTCATTATGAACCTAATTTTCCTAAATATCTCCAAAACGGAAAATCATACAAAGTCCAAAACGGGAGGTGCACAACTAGATGTTATAACAAACCTATGTACCAATTCGCAACTTTCTACGTCCAACCGTTTTTGAGTTATGAGACATACACACACACACACAGACACACACACACACATACAGACGTCACGAAAAATCGTGTAAAATCGCTTATATCTCTAAAACGAGAGCTCGTGTTCAGACGACACTTGCAGGTGTACAACTATACATCATGACAGTCACACGTATAAATTGGCAACATTCAGCGATCATTCGTTTTCAAACAATGTGAAATACAAAATCCATTTCGCAAATCGGGATTACTATACTTCCTTATACTTTGTATAAGGAAGTAAAAAAAAGACCTAAAATCGAAAAAAAAAAGTATTATTATTTTTTTTCTATTGCATCTTTTTTGCGCCAAATAATTAAATTTTATTTCATTTTTTTTCAACTTAAAAATGAAAAATAGATTTATCTTATTTAATGTATAACACAATAACATAAGTTTATTTTTATAAAATACGATTTAAAGACTTGTAAATAAATAAATAAATAAATAATGTATATATATATACACTGATGGAAAAAAAAAATCCCAACACCAGGAAAGAGCAGTGCTAGATAAACGAAATTTGGTAGGCGTGTTTATACATCTGAAAGATGACGTCGATTCAAATTTCGAGCTACGCGCATAAGTGTGGCGCTAGTAGCAACACTATGAACATGCAAATGAGGTTTGCTTTAAATAAGTGCTGTAAGGTTCGTGATCGTTATTTACAGTTGAGATTTGACGTAGTGGGTTAATGTTAGTCAAGGATGCCTCTAAGAAGACGAAGAAGCCATTATCAACAGTTCACTGAGTTTGAACGAGGTCGTGTAGTAGGGCTACGAGAAGGTGGGTTTTCTTTCCGCGATATTGCAGAAAGACTTGGCAGGAATGTATCCACTGTGCATGAGTGTTGGCAGCAGTGGTCAAGGGAAGGTACTGCCTCAAGAAGACCGGGTTCCGGGCGGCTACGTGGCACTACTGAGAGGGAAGACCGCCGTGTTCGGCGTATGGCTGTGGCTAATCGTACTGCGTCTGCAGCTGAAATTCGAGCTGCAGTTGGCACCACAGTGACACAACGAACTGTTACAAATCGGTTACATCAAGGACAGCTCCAAGCCAGACGCCCTGTAGCGTGCATTCCACTAACTCCAAACCACTGCCGTTTGCGACGGGAGTGGTGTCAAGCTAGAGCTCATTGGAGGACGGAGTGGAGATCTGTTGTGTTTTCTGATGAAAGCCGGTTCTGCCTTGGTGGCAGTGATAGCCGTGTGTTGGTTAGAAGGAGGCCAGATGAACGCCTGCTAGCGACCTGTCTGCGGCCTAGACACACAGGGCGTACTCCTGGAGTTATGGTTTGGGGAGCAATTTCGTATGACAGCAGGAGCACTCTCGTGGTTATCCCACGCACCCTGCCTGCAAATTTGTACGTCAGTCTAGTGATACAACCTGTTGTGCTGCCATTCATGAACAGCATTCAAGGGGGTGTTTTCCAACAGGATAACGCTCGCCCTCATACCACTGTTGTAACCTAACATGCTCTACAGAGTGTCGACATGTTGCCTTGGCCTGCTAGATCACCAGATCTTTCTCCAATCGAGCACGTATGGGACATCATTGGACGGCAACTCCAGCGTCATCCACAACCAGCATTAACCGTCCCTGCATTGACCGCCCAAGTGCAACAGGCATGAAACTCCATCCCACAAACTGATATTCGACACCAGTACGACACAATGCATGCACGTTTGCATGCTTGCATTCAAAATTCTGGCGGTTACACCGGTTACTAATGTACCAACATTTCACATTTGAAATGGCTCTTCTCGCCAATGGCTCTACCTGTGATCTTGAAAGTTTAATCAATTAAATATGTTACCTAGACAAATATATTGCTGAAATTTCATTACTGTACAATGGGATTTTTTTTTTTTTTCCATCAGTGTATATAAGCCATTTTTTTTTCTACGTTAAATTTATTATTTGTTAGATAAAATGCAAATTTATTTATAATGTGACTGAACTTTTAATTTTCGAAAATAAATAAATAAGAAAAAAAATTAACATTTAACATTTATAAATATGATATCATATTAACCAGAGAGTTGTCGCGTCATTTTTCGTAACGCTAGTGGTAGCTAGTGGTCACGTCTCGGTCTATTCTCCGACTACTGTAGTGTTGGGGGAAAGCCGGGAGAAAGCAAGTAGAGAAAGTGCATCTATTTCAGGAGAAGTTTTTTCCGGCAAAACTCTCACCTGTTTGAAAAACCGGAAGAGAGGGAAAAAATGATGGTCGCGTAGCGGTCAAATACACCGTTTTTAGATGTAAAAGGTTATTAACTACTCTAAAAACAGTAAGAATAACTTGAAAACATACTATGTTAGAGGATACCCACTCAGTTTTTGAGGATACACAGAGTTTCCCCACCTTATATTTAAAGGGTGATCCTATGACGAATTAATAAGTGATGGACCACGAAAAGACCAATTCACGACTACTAAAGGGTTAAGTTTTTTTTTTTTTTTTTTTTTTTTTTTAACTTTCTCTTACCCACATGTATGATAGGGAAAGTATTGCTTTTGGATCAGATTTTCAAAATTGAGTTTTGGCTGTACTTACACGTTTTAGGGTTCCTTTAATCCAAAAATTATGTCGAAGAACACTGTTCAGTAAGGAAAATTCATGCTTCATACCCATTCTGTAAAAAAAAAAAAAAAAAAAAAACATGTATTTTTAAAGTTCTATTTTTAAGTCTAGTTCTTCGTCTATGTACACGTTTTGATGTGCCCTGAATACTAAAGTCCAACTTTTAGAGGTTTTTTGGTATATATACCTGTAACCAGCATAACATAAAAACAAATATTTGCAGAAAAGTCCAAGTTGGTGTTTTGAAGTTCGTGTTAGGTAGCCATTGAAAAATTTAATCAAGCTAGGCAAGTTTGATGGCAAATTAATAACAGCCTTTTATTTTTATTAATATAAATATAGACTCTGTAATTGAACTGGAGGTTCAGAGAGGCAGTCGCCTCCCTTCCAGATAATTATATGTCAAATAAAAATATTGTTAAACGCATTTTAGCATTTTTTTAAAGTCTATCGAACTCTTTTATCGTATCTTATTGATCTTACGTTTTAATCTGCAATCTGTCTTTAAAATATTGGAGTGCAGGGTTAAAGAAAGTCGTGTGAGTGACACACAAGAATATTTTGTGTGCTAAAAGAGGAATCATTCCATAAAGTATTCATTGCTTTTTTTTTTTTTTTCCTTTTTCATTTAGATGGAGCATGATAAAAAAAGAAAAAAGTATACTTTGTAATACTTATAACTTGAAACTGACTATATCGCTTTGTGTTATGAACGAACCAGGAGTTTATTTTTAAAAGTTTTACTTAAGTAAGATATTAAAATGTAATTTTATAAAGATAAACTACAAAAAAAAAAAAAAAAAAAAAAAAAAAAAAAAACAATGAGATTAGTCGAAAAAATCCCCTTTTTTACATGACAGAACACACTTTATTATTTCATTTTATTTTTTATTTTTCTTTCATTTTTTTTTTTTTTTTTTGGTAGTGTATTTATGTTTCTCACATTTCTATTTCGATGGTTTTAGAAACAAAAACTAAAGTTATTTAATTTTATGAAGATTTAAGACAACACAATGATGACAGATGGCAATATATGTATATTTTTCTCTAATTTATTGAAAAGCGTCATTAAATAAAAAAAAAATTCCAAGATTTTACCTATCATCATTTAACGGGTAAAATCTCTGCCAAAAAACATTCAAGGAAATACAAAATTTTGATGCGATTCGAATGGATTACAAAAGAATTTTACATCGTTTAACATTTAACTTTATCTATATCCAGGTGTATCCAAGTTCTAAATATGTATGAGACAATTGAAAATGTATTTTTATTAATTTATCTGTATTTTTCGTAATGTATTTTAATCTCTTTTGCGTCTCAATAAAGCTAATCATTGCATATTTTATAAAATATATACTTTTGGGGAAATATTAATTTCCTCAAAATGATTGGAAGACTGAGGAATGACGGAGGAATGATTATTTCCTTATGATTTCTGGAGTTTAAATATGTTTAAATAATATAATGTATCCGAATTCATTTGTGAGTTATTGAATATTGATCTATAACAAAAATTACCTTTCTATTTAAATTACATATCTTAATATTCATGAGGTAAATTATATATATAAGATGGAAAGAAAAAAAAATGGAAATCTGAATTTTTTTTGAGTTAATGAATATTGATCTATAAGAAAATTTAGCTTTCTATTTCAATTACATATCTTAATATTCATGAGATAAATTATCTAACAAATAAAAATGAAAAGAAAAAAAAAAAAAAAAGAAAAGAAAAGAAAAGAAAGAAAGAAATAAGAATCTTTTATGAAAAGGGGAGTGTTCATTCGATTTCATTGTTTGGTCATTATATATATACATTTTTCAGAAGAAGAGTGGGTGAAGATTTAGGACAGTTATTTTTATACATAAATTAACAAAAGAACCGTCAACAAATTATGACTATTGTATACATTAACAGCTTTAACAAAAATGATCAATAATGGATTTAATAATATTTTTTACAACCGTATGTTGTTTGTTTAATTTAGCAACCGTCGAAAGATATTTCCAATTCAAAAATTCAGAACGCATTTATTAATCGTTAACCAAAATTCTGAATCTTTAAATAACCCTAATTTCCTCTCGGGCCGCATGCTGCCTGGGGGCCGTAGGTTGGCCATCCCTGCTTTAAAGTAAATAAAAAATTAGATTTTGTAAAGTTAAATGTACTAGAACTGTATAAGATCTCACTATCATAAAGACTTGTCTCTCTGTCTCTCTCTATATAAGGGAAAGTAAGTGAATATGGAATACCGTTTCTATTTGAACTCACCATAATAAAGAGAAATTTTTCGGAACATTGTGGATTCGACTGTTGTACTATTTCAAGTGTTGTTAATGCATTTTGATGGTTTTATATTACAATAAATAAAAATAAATAAATAATTAGAGTTACATTTAAAATTTGTCAAGGTAAAAAAAAAAAAAAAAAAAAAAAAGTAAACAATACATTTTTCCAAACTGTCTTTCTCTCAGAAATTTGAATGTGGAGTAAATAATGGGTATTATCATTTAAAAAATTATATAGGTGCAAATTGTAATATGCAGTCGAACCCCTAAGTAAAATTAATTATTGCATAAATAACTAGACGTCATCATAAATCGATACCTGTCGTATAATTAAACAATAACTTACGCCAAAGTAGCCAGGGCTGTGTGAGCATTTCTTTCTCACTTTGGATATGTATTTCTATAATTTAATTATCCAGTAGAAAGATAATATTAAATTTATAAATTCAGAAATAAACCAAGAAATATGAATTCTGCTATGTACATTCAATTTTACTTTTCATTTCATATAAGTTTATTAACATATTATTCTAATATATATACTATATAAAAAATATGTAGTATATTTTTGATATATACGTATATTTTACAGAAAGTCTCTCGGAATAATATTTTCATTAAGAAATGTCTACACGCATATAAAAAATACGTTCAGTTTGTAACAATATTATTTCTGAACTCAAAATGATAATCTTTCATTAGAAATCAAGTTACAACATTTAGTTACAACATTTATATATATATATATATATATATATATATATATTAACGTAAAAAGTGCATAAATTATTACTTGTTTTTACTTTTTATTTTTCTGTGAATCTAAAGAATAATAATAATAATAATAATAAATTCTCTAAAGAAGACGATAAAATCGCGCGAATAGTACTCTAATAATTACTTGAAGAGAGAAAAGGTGTTTTTTCTTTGCTTTTTATTCTCTTAGGAATTGTCCTTACTCACCTCTAAATGTTATTTTTGCTATAATTAAGAACGTTTAGAACTTACTTTCTTTCATTTTATCTTAAGAATAAGAAAAGTGGCGAGCAGAAAATATATAAGAATAAAATATAATAAATGGGACTTTGTATAAACTATTGATAAATTGGAAACTAGAAAAAAAATATCTGTCATTAATTAAATAAGAAGTCGGTTTTTTGACATTTCTAAATAAATTACAAAATATTTACAAGCTTATCACGTTAAAAAAAAAAAAAAAAAAAAAACATGAGTCATAGATGATAATTTATTTTTCTGAAAGATATATGTAATTTATTTATGTTATTGTGAAAATTTCTTGTTAATATTTATGTAGGGAAAAATTAGTTTTTCTTGAACCATTTGTATATTAGATAAATACTATAAAAAATATAATAGCCCGATATGATTTGTGCTTTTAATGTAAGGTTGGTTGTTTGGTTGGGTTTAATATCGCACTAGTGCTGCGCTAAGGACAAATAGTGACTGTTTTAATTGTGATATGTTTTATTGAATAAATATAAGTAAGGCAAATTATTACACGCTTTCGTTTAAGTGACTTTTTTGCTACGAGTTTATTTTGTAAAAGGTAATAATCAAAGTTGTTTTTCATAAATTAACATTTGTTTTCGGAAGATGACTTTTATTTCATCTGAGATTCAAAAGAAACGTTTAAATAGCATTGCATACTCATAAAATTTATATTTTTATGTATTTTAACTTCATATTTTAAAAATGAGTATATACAACATATATTTTTAGAATTTATTGCTTTGGATAAAAGAGTAGGATTTGGAGTAATTTATTTAAGAAATATATGTAAAAGAAAATAATGAATTTAGGTAGTTTAATGTTTTTATAATATTTTTATAAGAAACGTATAAATTGGATAATAACATCTTTTAGTTTCTATCTATTATATTTTTGACGCTATAAATAATATCGTAATATTTCTAAGTGTTGTGTTATATTTTTTCTTCTATGTAGCAAGTGGACTTTAACAGTATGACTCTAAACCAGATCATAGCAAACAATTTTTAAACTAATCTATAATAAAAGAAAATGTCTGTCTGTCTGTCTGTCTGAGCATCTATACACTCAGCCCCTACTGAACACAGAAGTATAAAATTTTACATAAGGGTGCTCAGAAGCCTTCCCGAGGGGATAGTAAAAACAGAATTTAAAAAGTTTAATTAGTTGCGGAGATATTAATTAAAATGTCGACCCATGTGAGCAAAAATGAGCAAAATCTAAGGCTCATTGCTTTAAAAGAAACATTCTATCAGCAGACGATTTTCTCCGCTGTCTAGAACGGAAACAAGTATCTGGAAATCACCAATGTCACATGTTCTTGAAGTGGGATTAAAAATTTCAAATTTCAAAATTCTTCAATTTTTCTTTATCGCACACAAAACTTAATTTACAGCCCTAGCATCACAAGACAAAGTTGCAGTTAAAATCGCAATAAACAAAAAAATTGCACTTTATTTTACATTTTAATTGCAAATTAATTTTACTCTAATACGCGTATTTCAAATTCTAATTATGATTAAATTATTTTTAATATATTATTCGAAAGATATTTTAAAGTAGTTTTATATTATCGGAAGTGAAATTCGAGATTTCACCTGATTAACACGTTTTAAGCTGTCTTGAATAGGTTTTCTTTCGCAACTCAGCTACTAATTAAAATAATTTCATAAGTAATACATCATTTGAAAGCTTTGTTGATTTGGAATGGAACAGTTTATTACAGAAATTTAATTAGGATTAAATTATTTTTAATACATCATTCGAAAGCTATTTTAAAGTACTTTTATATTATCGAAAGTGGAATTGGAGATTTCACCTGATTTACATGTTTTAAGGTATCCTGATTAGGTTTTCTTTTGCATCTCAACTACTAATTAAAATAATTTCATAAGTAATACATCATTTGGAAGTTTTGTTGATTTGGAATTCAACAGTAGATTACAAAAATTTCTACTTCCAGATGGCTCTGTAATATTTTAAATTTTCAATATTTCAAATTCTAATGAGCGAAGAAGGTGTTATAAGTTATAAAACGGGGATAAGGTGCCGCAGACGCCACCGAGCGGGACTTTGCTAAAGTCAGAAATTTGAAAGATCATAACATGGTGAGCGAATAGGCTGTTTCAGGTATTGAAACGGGAAGAGGTCGCCGCAAGCGCTACCGAGCGGAAATTTGCTGCGATTAAATTTTTCAATATAGATATTTTCTCTAAATGTCAATAAGCTATTGTAAGACCTGAAACGGGAAAAAAGCGCCGCAGCCGTGATCGAGCGGGAGTTCCGTAAAGTCGGATTTTTCAAGGGTCGCGAACCAGCTGGTCGCCGAAGGCGCTAGTAATACATAAAAAATTTAAGATATAATATATATATATATATATATATATATATATATATATATATATATATACATATATATTTATATTTATATTTATAAATAATAATTAAAAAATATATTTGTAAATATTTTGTATGTTTAAACAATTTGTGTTTGTAAGTAAAAGACAAAACACTTGTTACAGTAAGTAACATACTTTTTTTTTCCTCTAAAATTTAAAAAAATAAATGTGAAATCTAAAAATATCTTTATGTCAGTAACTGAAATTGAACCATTTCTGGTTGTTTAGATATAGAAATACTGTTATAAGTATAAAAATCTTTTAATTCAAGAAATTTTGCACTCTTAATGGCTGATTACAGGAACATAGCTTTTACCTTAATATTTAAATTCATCGATTATCTATCATATACTCCATTACAGAAAAAAAAAAAAAAAATTGTAGATCTTTATAAAAACACCATTATTCATCTCGCCTATTTTTTCCCATACCTGAGGAAAAGCATAAACCTTAATTAAAAAAAAAAAAAAAAAAAAAAAAAAAAAAATCGATAAAATGCATTATCATGACGGATCATTTTCACATGCAATTTTCTGTTGCCATTAAAATTTTTTCGAAAGGTAATTAAACTGTTAATAACAGGAGACTTGGCGTTGGAATATTAACACCCGAATAAACTACTACGTCAAAAATTATTTTTACACTGAAGACGGTACGATTAAGGTTACCGAAACAGCTGTATGCATCTCATTTTTTTTTTTCTCTGGCGTTTCTGACGTAGTAGTTTATTCGGGTTTTAATAATTAAACTGTAGTTTTAATTATCTATATATAAATAAATTATAAAACGTACCTCTTGTATACATGTGTTAGAAAATTTATTACTGCCAAATATCTTTCTAAAAGTAATTCTGATTACGAGAGCCTCAAAGCACATTCATTTTTAGGGTTTTTGAATTACAAACACGGAACTGAACTTTTTATGCATTACATCACAATTGAGCTCGCATACGGTAAATAACAAATGAATAAGTTTTTTTTTTTTTTTTTTTTTTTTTTTCTTAACTTGCAATATATTACAGTCGGAAACAAAATTATTCGAGAGCTAGCAATAATTCCTATGTAAGAAAAAAGTATACTTAATACTGTTTTGTTAAATAATTCCTTGTCTAATAATATTCTTAGACTGACTAAGATCATAAATCGACAAGGATTTATTTAAAGAGCAGTATTAAGTGCACTTTTTTTATAAAAGGATTATTGCTAGCGCTTGAATAATTTTCCTGCTGACTGTACACCTAAACCTATTTTACAATTATATTTTAATTTAACATCAATAACTTATAGAAAGGAAATAATATTTAAATAAATGTTAGCAAATAATTATTTAAGTTTTAAAAATAAGATTTTTAAATTAACAAATAACCGTAAAAAAATCTCATGTTCCCGCTGGAACTTTTTGCTTATATATCCCGGTTTTATTCGCTGCATATTTGGATATGGAAATCAATGTTCGGAGTGTTAATTCTCCTCAGTTGCCGATTGCCCTCACAACTCTCAAACATCTCTCGAAATGTTTAATCCCACTTTCCAATTGAAATATTTTTAATCAATGATATTTTAGATCCTTCTAGTTTATTCACCATTTTTTTTTTTTTTTTTTTTTTTTTTAGTAAATTTGTCAAAATCAACAATCAATAATTACCATAATGGACAATATCGTTAGAATTTTTATCAGAAAATCTTTATATTTAGCAGATTTTGTTGAAAGTTAGTTTTGTGTTCGCCAAATTTCCTAAAGTTTTCCAGTACACGCACGAATGATTGTATTGGTTCGAAACATATTTTAAGTAATATTATTTCCTTTGATTATCCCTAGTCTCCAAATAAGGAATGAATGTAAAGGTCATAAAACCAAAAATGAAAAAAAAAAAAAAAAAAAATCGAAGCGCGCTTTACTAGTACGAAAGGTAGACTGCGATTTTGGCGTCGGTACCAATTTTTGCTAAACACATTGATTGAACGTTCAAATACTTTTTTTAATATATAAGGCAGAAAATGTGTCAGTGTATATATCCGGATTTTAGTAAATATTAGTAGATTTTATCAAAAATTAGTGCATTTAATAATAAAGACAAAACCAAGCTAACACATTTGAAATTTGGCAGCGAAGTAGATGGAAGGTTTCTCGCAAAGATTCTTACTTCATCGCCAATCTGACAACCAAAATTTAAAAACAGCTAAGATGCTCTAGGCTATAGCGATAGGAAAGAAATTTTTAAAAATGTATATAGTAACCGATGATAAGAAATGAAACACAGTTATTGCATGCTTTTATATGGAAGAATAGATTAAAATAAGTCCTGCTGTACTAATTAAATACTGTTTACAAAGAACGTAAACTTATTTTTTTTTTTTTAATTATTTTCCTGGAAATTAATAAAATGCTTTTACGATGTCCAATTTCCGAATTACGCTATAATTTTTGCAGAATCGAATAATTAAACTCGTGATTGTGTGAGATTTTAATATTTCAAAATTGCCTTATTATTATTATTATTATTATTATTGACGTCATGGGCCGAGGGCAAGTGGATATGTTCATGCTTATTCTGAGATAAAAAATATTATGTAAAGTTTTAGCATTTGGAGGCACAAACTTCTTTTTTTTCTGTATTTTTCTCTGATATAATATATACCCCACGTTTTCCTTTTGTTTATGCGATGGTTTAAAGATGCTCCTCCACAACAAAACACTTTGTTTACATAATTCATATCCTTTATTTGTATTTTCTTTTTACTGTTTTAAAATTTTAAATAACGTCTCTCCTTTTTAGACTTTCGGATCGTCATCGTTTTGAACTTTTCATTTGTCCGCTTAACTGAATCTTTTATAATGGACAGTACTATTGTATTGTATAACATTATTTTCAATTCCCATTACATTATTATTATGTCTTGCATTGTAGCATTTGTAAATATCTCATTATCTTTCTAGAAAATGCATTTATGCTATTTATAAATATTTGGAATATTTAGTTAATGTACAGTCGGCAGCAAAACATCCGAGCACTAGCCAATAATTCCGATATCAAAAATGTACACTTAAATCTATTTTTCTAAATAAATCTTTGTGGAAACCTGCTCTTAGACTGACTAAGCATATGATTTGACAAGGATTTACTTAACAAAGCAGTATTAAGTGCACTTTTTTTAGTCAGCGATCTAGTGCTCGGATACTTTTGCTAACGACTGCATAATAACTCTAAATATAAACAAACAATAAAAAAAGACCTTTAAGATATTAAAATAAATATTATTTTTTTTTCTTGCTACAAATAATAATATCAATAATAAGTTTAACAAAATTATTTAAATAATTTTGTAAAAGGACCGTTTAATATACGCAGTGTTATACCGTTATATTACGCAGTATATATATATATATATATATATATATATATATGTGTGTGTGTGTGTGTGTGTGTGTGTATATATAAGCATATGACATCGTAAATATTTCGTTTAAAAGTAGAGGCACTTAATAAATATTTTTTAGGTAAAACATTTTTTCGTATTTCTTTCCTGAAATTTCAATACAACTAAATGTGTACGAAATATTTCTTTCTATATTACGCTGCTACTTATTTTAAGCAGTTCATTTTCTTCAAAAAATAAAGTTTTTCGAACGAACTACGTGATATAGAGAAAGTATTTACTACTTTTAATTTTATATTTTATTTAGAAAACTATTTCTAAACAACCACTTAAACATGAACTCGTCTTACGCTTTATTAAATAAATTAATTTACGTTTCTCAAATGGATTTTCGGTGTATGACATCTTGTAGTACACATAATTGATCGGAACAGTAATATAAAAGTAAACATAAAAACTTACATTAATTCATTCATAACATAAACAAAAAATAAGAGCATAAAATAAAAATAAATAATAATAATAATAATAATAATAATAAATAAATAAAACTGTCATTTTTTTTCTGTTTGATTTGTAATTCACTAGTTTATAGAAAACTATTGTGTAATATTATTTTATGTAAATATTGTATTTATGTCAATATTAATGAAACACTGCATTTATTAAAAAATGTAAAATACTGTAAAAAGTAAATGTAATAATTATTAAAAAGAAATACATATTAACTAAGGTTAAATTTATTTTCTTAAAAAAAAAAAGTATTAATATGTTTTTCAGTTCAGATATATATTTTTTTTAATCTAAAATTTAAATATGGTTATTATTTTACGTAGGGATACCAATATTTGCGTGTTTAGAATTTTTGTTTGTGAAAATGCTGAATAGTGTGCCTTGCACACACTACATGCCGTGAATTGTTTGAAATATTAGATTTTCTAATTTTTTGAGAGATAGTACTTTCAATTGCGTTAACTGATCAGCTTTCTAATTTTAATAATTTTGTTTAAATTCGTCGAAGTAGAGCATTAATACAAATTTTACTTTAAATTCTGTTTTAAAAGTTCAGTGACCGGCTTGAATTTTTGCTTTACGATAATTAATGCATATTAAGGCTCAAAAGACCAGAAATTATGACTTAAAGCAAATTCTGAACTACTAAAGACATCCATGCCTAAACCAACATTCATTCTGGTATCTGAACACTAAAAACCACGACGCTAACCACTACACTACAAGTTGAAGTTACAGTGGAGTATTTACTATAATATATTTGAATAATATAATATACTGCAATAGATATAATACAAATATACTTAAAAATCTAGTATTCTATATAAAATAATTTACATTTCATGTCATTGCAACCCGATAATATATTTCCTACTAATTTATAACTTGTATTTTTTACAGTTTAACTAGGAAAATCTTTAATTTTGCTCCCCCCTCCCCCCCAAAAAAAATAATAAAATAAATAAATAAGTAAATAAGTAAAATAAAATAAAATAAAGTAAAAAAAAATAAAAATAAAGTAAAATAAATAAATAAAGTAAAATAAATAAATAAAAATAAAATAAATAAATAAATAAATAAATAATATAAATAAATAAAATTAAAAGAAAAAAAAATAAGAATTTGGCCTATTCAGTGCACTTTGTAGCTGTAATTAAAATGCAAATTGAGTTGAAAATTCGTAAATAGGATCTCAAAGGATGTGTTCAAAGATTCTGAAAAAAATAAAAAAATAAAAATGAAATAAAAAATAAAATAAAATTAATGTAAAATAAATAAATAAATTAAATTAAAATAAATAAATTAAATTAAATTAAATTAAATTAAATTAAAAATTAAAAATTTTCACTCTGAGGTGACATACCCTGTACATCAAAATATAAACAAGCGTGACACTCAAAATGCTTGAAAAGCTATGCAATAAATAACTGTAGTCTATTTTAACATTTTCAAACCATACGACACTTAAAACTGTTATTTATACATTTTGTAAGGATTTTTGTTGCAAAATTTTTACCCGTGATTATTCATTCATTTTCCACTCATTGGCCAACCTGTTCCTCCGATCTTAAACTGTGGGATTTTCGGTTATGAGGCCATTTGAAGAGTTTTGTTGTTAACAGAAATATTGTAACTTTGGCTGACTTGAAGGACCGTATAACGTTGCATGTATAGAGGATAACTGGCAACCAGCTGCGATCAGCTGTTCAATATATTGTTCATTGGCTGCAGATTTTACAACTTAATGATAGGACACATATTTCATGATCTCCATTGATAAACAGTCTGTAACTTCTAACATATAACAATTAAATCTATAATCAATAAAGATATTTGTATCAAAATTTGCAGCGTGTTTGTATTTTGAAATATGTTCAATCAGAGAATATATATATATATATATATTAGAACGTTTGAGATAATACTTTAAAATGTCTATATACAAATTTTTGACACAATCCGCATTTTAGATACATCTTGAGAGTGCTGTGAATAGGCCGTTTAACTATGGCTACCCTGTATATAATGTGGCTAACTCAGTAAAAGTAATTTTATGATTTTCAAGCTTGAACCATCACTATTTGTGAATTTCAGGACAATTTCTTCATTCAAATAAACGCTAATTACGATTATTATAAGCAGAAAAAAAAGAATAATATGCACACACACACACACACATACATACGTGTGTGTGTGAAAAACCTATCACCATTAAACGAAAAAAAAAAAAAAAAAAGAGAACATACATTTTTTCCCCTTTAGTCTTTTTCAGAGAAAAAAAAAACTTAGATTTATTCCCTGAAAAAGTTATTACCGTTTTGAAAACATCTTTCACATTTACCATTCCATCATTCTTTATCATTTCATCATGTCTTATTTTTAATAGGATTTTTACATTGCATAATTTTTAGCTGTTTATGTTGATTTTGAAAATTCTTTTTATGTAATACATGGTTTTGCGTCTTGGATTTTAACTTTATAATGGTGAAATATATGTACAAACTATATACATGGTGATTATATATTTAAAAAAAAAAAAAAAAAAAAAAAAAAAAAAAAACTATCCCGATATTTGAGACCATAGCTATCATATCATTCCCAGTAACTTTTGGTGGAAGGTATTTTGAGGTTTGCGCTCAAGAATCATATAAAAAATAACATTTAAACTCTAACAGTTACGGTTACAGTGACCAAGAAAATTTCAAATGGCAACACCTACTTTTTTTTTTTTTTTTTTTTGGAATGGGATTTCGGTACCAAAAAACCACAAATAGCGTTGAAACGGTACCTGAAGAATACTTTTTGTATCCAATATCTTACAATATTCTTTGCCTACGTTATCACAGAACGAACAGACAAAAGGTCTGAAAGGCATACATACACATAGACTAACTAGAATTCATAATAACACTTAAACATCGTTGGAAAGTGTTAAAACTGCTTAACCCAAAAGAAAGTACAGCCTTTAGATTCTAATTGCAACCTTTCATGTATCAGAATATTTTAGTTCAATCCTGTAAATAGGTAGGTCAATTATATCTTATTATATACAAAACATTATTTTAGCATATTAACAATAAATGTATTTTTTTAAATGAATGTTGCAATAATGTTATTTAAATGTGATTCATTTAAATGTTTGTCTTGAAACATAACGCATTGGCAATATTTTTAGTGTCCCGGTAAACAAACTAGTTATACAGTACCTTTAATTGCCAACTTAAATAGGAAACATTCCATAGTGAACTTGAATAACACATATCATTTTTAAAAATATCTGAAAAAAATTACGGACGCTTGAGGCGGGCAGATGGATAGATAGACAGGTGAAAAGTCGGACATACAGATACACAAATACATATCATATTCACGCTTAAAAATTGTTAGAAGTGTTAAAAACGCTTAGTGTAAACGAAAATGCAATTTCGGCAAATTTTCAATGAGATCCTTTAATATAACAAAATATTTTTGTGTGGTCATGTAAATCTTAATGCTAATTATACTTTATTCTCTAGAAAGACTTTCTTCTGTGCGTATAAATAACATATTTTAATTTCATTAAGGTTTATGCAAAGTAAAGTTATTAAAATTTAGTTTATAGAAATATGTCTCAAAGAACGCATTGCTTTGGAATACTTTCAGGTGCCCCTGTACACAAACTAGTGATGGTATTTACTCCATTTTGTATAGAAAACATCCGATAATGAACATAAATGACAAACAAATGACAAGATTTATGTAACGTAAAGGTATGAAAATATGGTTTATAGAAATACCTCTCACATAACATAATTCTTTGGAATAATTTCGGGTGTCCTTGTACACTAACCAGTAGAGATATTCACTCCATTTTCAATAAGAAAAATCCAATAATGAACTTGAATAACGTATATCTGTTTCATGAAATTCGATGTGTATTTACGGAGTCAGAGTGCGGACAGACAGATTGATAGACAGACGGACATAGAGCAGACGGTCAGACAGACAAACCGAAGCCATTGACACTTTTCAGCTTTGTTGGAACGTGTTAAAAAGAATGTTAATATTTAAATTACAATATCTAAATTTTATGAAATGTACAAATTGTGTTCCATTTGTATATTTAATTATGAACATTATTTGAACATTCTTAAATTGAAATTAATTCCTATTATAACAGTCATTTCATAAAAAAAAAAAAAAAAAAAAAAAAAAAAAAAAAAAACCTCGGAAAATTTTGTTTTTATTTAAGTAATAATGCAATAGGATATAACACAATTGAAGTTTAAACTCACAGAATTTTAACAAATCAAGAAAGTGTTTTTAAAATGTATTAACAATTTTGTAGCATCTGTCAACAAAATATTATTTGGTATTTATTACAGATGTAATAAAGACTTTTTTGTTTTGATTTAATGTAATTTTAGTTTTAAAAATTAATTTTATAAACATTCGTTTTTTTTTTTCTTAATTTAACTTTAATTTTTTTTTAACTTAAATATTATTACATTATGATAATTTATATGTATGAAAAATCGAAATTAATTATATGTTTAACTACACGTAATTGTACCTCTTTTCCAAGAAAAGAACAATTTCCCATTAAAATTTATTATGAAACTGCCATGCATGGTAACACCCAAAGTGTCATTACAACATGAAAGTGCTTCATAAAAGTACTTCCTACAACAAAATTTTATTATGTCACGCAATACACTTAATAATATAATACCATTGTATTCATATTACGGACAAGCTAGTACTAAGTAAATTAATAACACAAGATTTTATAAACACAGCAGTAATTTATATGTTACAACGTAATATAATTAAAATGTTATTATTATTATTATTATTATTATTCCGCAACGTTGTACAAACTAACGAACGTTTTCTACTTCATTCATATGCAATTAATGCACTTAAAAATATGTGTATACTCTAATTCTATATTCATTTCTGTATACTCTAATCTGTATACTTATTTAAAGAATGTATTTCTTAATTAAAGTAAAAATACTCATTTATTATCTAAGAATGCTTTTTTCATTTCTTTTATGGATAACAATATAAAGACATCATGTCTACATTTTATTATGTATGTAAAATTATTTTAGATAAGATATTCTTATAAAGAAATATCTAGATATTCTTGCATTTAATAGGTTTTCTTGTATAAGATATTCTTGTATATTCTTGTATATTGCTATTATATAGGATGAGACTCCTATACAAAATACTGTTATTTTTTAAATGTGAGGGTTTGTAAATTTTCCGTTTAGATTTTTTTCCGATGATTCAAAATAACGACACTATACTTTCTTAAGATGAGTCCTATTTAAACTTAAATCTGTACAATATACGTGCAATTTCATATATATATATATATATATATATATATATACATATACAATAGTCGGTAAAAAAAGTCTCCTAATACTAGCGAAATTCCTATATAGAAAAATTACACTTCGAGCGGTTTTGTTAAATAAATCCTTATCGAATCATGTTCTTACACTAAGAACATGATTCGACAAGGATTTATTTAACAAAACCGTATGGAGTGTACTTTTTTTACATAGGAATAATATAGAATATTATAGTACTTTGGTAAAAATTATGGAATAAACATACCTGATATATACGAAGAGCGTATCACGTGTTTCCTTGTACATAATGTTTTTTTTTTTTTTTTTTTTTTTTGTTTGTCCTCAGGTACCTCGTCAGGGAAAAGTAATTGAGATGTAGTCAGGTTTTCAAAAGAGGAATGGCTGTTTTTCCTAAAACTCGGACAAACTCTATTTCATAAATGGGCGTGTAAGGAGATTCAACTATAACTGTGTCAGTTTCTTTCTAATAGGCTTAATTAATGTCTTCTGTAGTATTTAGTCATAGCTGATTGAACGTCACGATTGTAGAGTCTGAGACATCCAGGATTTTCCCGTGAACCATCAGTTTGCAGTCGACGAGGAGAGAAATCTTGATTTAAATTGAAAGTATGGGTACGTTCACGGCATCTGCTTAAGTCATTTTTGTCATTCCGATGAGAATAAAGTTATTTTTAAGTTTCTCCGAGTCTCACTGTATGCAAGATTACAAGGGGAGAGACAGGAGATTTAGTATGATGAATATAGTATGATATATGTTGCTGACAAAAGATTTAGTATGATGAAGGTGATTTCCTTTATACTGCAATATTTAAAGGAACGTCATAATGCTTGGGATAAGAGCGAATCAGAGTTTTCTGGTCAATGATTACATATAAAGACGAAACGATGCTGAATGTCAGAGATTATTTTTTTTTCTTATTGTTGATACCAATTATTAAATGTATATTTTACAATTTTATTTCAAAGCCTAAAAGAATAAAATACATTTTAAGTAACCAATTTGAAATGCAATTTAAGAAATATACAGGGTGATTAAAAAAAACGTGGAAAAAGTGAAATGGCATATCAGTCATAAAACAAGGACCAAAAATTGCATAGGAACAGAGGGTCGCAAATGCCTGTAGAGGGCGCTAAAGCCACAAGAGGGCGTTTCGATACAAACACGAGCTGAGCAAACGTAGATTGTCTTCATTCGAGCCGTGGATGCGTTGGGCGTAACATGGCTAGTTACACGCACCTCGGAATGCCTGACATGCAATTAATTTAGGGCATGGCCAACTGCAAAGGACGAGAAGCCTCGCGAATGTATCGTGAGTAATATCCTGGTAGAAAGGTGCCTATCCGCTCTTTCTTTGCCACTCTGCATCGAAGATTGTGTTAAACCGGCTCGTTCGACGTGCACAAGCCGGATGCTGGTCGCGAACGAATAACTCGGACAGTTGATGCTGAAGAAAGAGTTCTCTAAGACCTCCAGCGTAATCCTTCAACGAGTACACGAGTTGTATTCCTAAAGACCCATATCCCCCAAGCTACCGTCTGGCGCATTGTACACGACGAAGGACTACATCCTTATCATTTACAATGCGTCCAGGCACTGGAACCGAGCGACTACAGCAATCGTATAAATTTTGCGCAGTGTCTTTTTTGCAAGAAAGTGCAACAGACCAAAACTTCGCAGCAAGTGTTTTCTTCACGGATGAGGCTGCGTTCTCCTTAGAGGACAACCTGCATACGTGGGCGGATGAAAATCCGCATGCTACACGTCCGTACGGCCCACAATGGAAATTTTTCGTTAATGTGTGGGCTGGCATTGTAGGAGACTGTTTTACTTGGTCCGAACATTCTCCCAGAAAGACTTAACGGTCCCATTTATCTAACATTCTTGCAAGAGGTTCTGCCACAAATTCTGAATGATGTTCCGATGCCTATTCGTCAACGCATTCGATTCCAACACGACGGAGCTCCTGCATATTTCAGCACTGACGTCAGAGCACATCTGCAGGCTACTATTCCTGGCGGATCAATCGCATGGCCACCACGATCACCAGATCTGTCTCCCTTGGCTTTTTTCTTATGGGGATTTTTAAAAGGACTTGTGTATGAAACACCTGTTGCAACGCCGGAAGACTTGGTAGGAAGAATCGTTGTGGCAGCAGGATGTGTTCGAGATACACCTGGTATGTTTGTGAAGTTGCGGCATTCCATGCAACGTAGATGCCAGTCGTGTCTCGATGCATCTGGCAAAAACTTTGAGCTTATCCTGTAGGCTCAATATTTGGCTTGCATTAGTCGCATGTGAGTGAGTAATTATCAATAATGGTTCTGTAATGGCTAATATCTGTAATGGTTTTGTTTCTTCTCTTTGTGTTATGCATTATTTTAGACGCCCTGTAGCGGCTCTGGATTTCAGTTGCGATCCTCTGTTCCTATGCAATTTTTGATCCTTGTTGTATGACTGATCTACCATGTCATTTTGTCCACGTTTTTTTAATCACCCTGTATACACATATATACAATATTATTTTTAGAATTTCTCTCGTTTAGACTGTATTTTCTTTATGGGAAGCCCAATGTGTATTTTGTTGATACCAGCCAATTCCAATTTTAGCAACCTCTAAAACTTCTGAATGCGTAAAAAGTTTGGTTAGAGACGAGCTTTACATAACGTGCTGCGCTAAAAAAAAAAAAAAAAAAAAAACCGCAGGTTTATTAAGACCGGTGGACAAACTGATTATGGCAATCTTAACATATTTGGATAACATAAGCGAGCCATTTATAAATTTTATTTCAGATAGTAAGTGCGCTGATATTACAACATATAATGCAAGTAGCAATGAAACGTTCTCTGAATGTTCAAAAACAGTTCCACAAACAAGTTTAAGAATCTTCAGCTTGTACGTGCTATAGATTTTCGCCGATGTCTATAGATATACGTGTCATAGATGTAACTTTGCACATCGGTCCTGAAGAAATTTTCTGAGAATGTTTTACGTACATATTCTCACAAAGTTCTAAAAATGTACATTAAAAATTCTGAAATTGTGTAAACTGTGTAGTTTAAAGTGAATGGTGAACGTTTATATATATATAGTCTGTGTTTTTCGGAAATTACACTTTTAGTATCGCGAAATTTTACATACATGAATTTAATTACGCTCTAGGACAACACACCAAGAAGGAGTAATGTAAATTTGATATAAATTGATATGGTTTCAGGTTTCGACCGAAAATACAAAACTTTAAAGTTTGGCTGCCAGTAAATGAACATGTGACGCTGCAGCGCATTAACTGAGAAATTGGCACGGAATTAAAGATGCAAGATTTCGATTCCAGGTCAGAAAGTCTGAGCTTTTTATTCCGAGTACTCATGTAGATGGTAAATATGCCTCTTATATAAGTATGCGAACAATATGCGCAGATGTCAGGATCTAATAGAAGACACATAGTTGGGTTAAAAAAATTCGAGTGTACTAATCGTCGACTCGCTCAATATTTTAATAGGAATGTAGCCACTGTTAGATGATTTTGGCAAAAATGGTGAACCATAGTTGAACACATCGTCAAGAAGGAAGAAGTTGGCCTAGAGAGACTACAGAACATGAGGACCAATCAATCGTCAGAGCTGAATTCAGAGCCCTATATTCCTCACTATTATCTATTCTACGTGCAACCGGTGCTTCAGTGACCGCAAAGATCATTAACAGGTGGCTCAGAGAAAGGAGGCTGAGTTCAAGGCGCCCCTTCCACCGCCTTTCAATTATCTCTGTACTTTAATAAGCACATTTGCAGTGTTGTTGGGCACTTTCGACCTGGAATGAAACTGGCTGGAGTAGAATTTGCTTTCGCGATGAGTTCCGCTACGATCTGAACCCGGATGACCAGCGAAGACGTATTTGGAGATGACCCCTTAAAAGGGGATCTCGACCTGATTGCCGCCAGCCATTCGGCCTGAAATCTACGAGTGATGGTCTAGCGTGATTTTTTATTTCATACCAGGAACCACTGGTTGCCATGCAGCCTAGCGTAATGTCCATGAAATTTTACGCCTGCTGCCTTTTATATTACACAATCCTGAGCTTATTTTTCGCGATTATGCGCACTGAGATAGTTTCTACTTCTTGTTTTCTTGCTTGTACACACTTACTTTGACCGGAAAAGTCGCCGGATTTTTCCTCCACTGAGGACGTTTGGAGCATTATGAAAAGGCCCTACAAACAGCTTCGGATTTTCCAATTTAACGCACCAATTAGCATAATTTGGTACGATATCGCCAAGGAGGACATTTACCAACTCTGTCAATCAATGCCAAGTGGAATAACTGCTTACATAGGGGTCAGCGATTAATTACACGTTGTTAACTTCTTCATGTTGTGAAACTCTTTCTCTTGATTAAATCATCCCTTTTTTTTCTGAAAATTTAATCATTTGTTTTTCTCTACATGCACACCACATCTACCAATATTCGTCTTATTCGGATACATCCTTTATGGTGCGTCGTTTTTTTTTTTTTTTTTTTATTATTGTATTAAGTGTATTAAAATTTCTCAAAATCTATTTAAATTAAAATTAAAGAAATGAATTTCAACATTTTCAAATTTTTTAAATTAGTTAAAATACTTCTTTTATCTAATGTTTTTCATCGTTTGTACGCTAATATAGTTAACATTAGAATCTAAAAATTTCTGAATATTAATTTTTTGATTTATTGTGAAATTAAAAGATAAAAAAAATATATTAAAATATATATATATATATATATTTATATTTCCTATTTTTTGTTAAAGTGTTTAAACCTATTACAAGTTTTTAGCATTCAAACATAAAAATATTTGCTTGTTTTGGAGCGAACTAAAAGTTACCTCACAGCTTCTTTTCTTCCCAATATTTGTGCAGCTACGAGGAAACTCTTATTAAATATGTATAAATATGGATAAATGACCCCAGGAGAGAACACAAAAAATAGAGGTTGGCTAACATAATATACATAAAATTATAATTATACAAAATTTCTTCAAAATAAGCAGACAAAAGAACGTATGCTATATAACGTAATCTATTAAGCATTTTGCAAGCTCTTTTATTATACATATGCTAAAAAATAAATAAATAAAAAATAAAAACATTTTTTTTAGATAATTACCATGAACTATAATTAAAGTTTTTATTAATAAAACATAATTAATGGGGGAAGACAATGTATTAAAATTTTCCAGGAAATTAAATCTATTTCAAGTGAAATATCAA
Organism: Salticus scenicus; assembly: GCA_963930645.1. Taxonomy (NCBI): domain Eukaryota; kingdom Metazoa; phylum Arthropoda; class Arachnida; order Araneae; family Salticidae; genus Salticus; species Salticus scenicus. The sequence goes on along the minus strand of OZ005656.1, from coordinate 130,009,188 downwards.
TCAACTTTTAAGCTGAAAAAAAAATCAGGAATTTGAAAAGAGCATGCTAAACTGAAATTTTTATTGACGAATAATGACTGTCTTAATATCTAAGTAAAATACTGGTTATGTCGAAAATATTTTCCACTTGAAATGTTTTATGAATACTTAATGATTTAGAGCTTTTTTCCAGAGCTTAATTAAATATATAAGGCAAAAATATTTCATAAAAATTAATTTTTTATTGTTAATTTGATTAAATATCTTCCTTATTAAGAATAATAAAACACAACTGAATTCAATTGTATAAAACAACGAAAAGGTCATTGAAAAAAACAACTTAACGAAAAACTAGTCGCATTGATGCAAATAACAGTTTATCTTCCAACCTCTTTATTATATGCTATGTTCATTCCTCACGATGCTATTTTAAACAGGGTAAGAACACGTGAGTTTTTAAACTGATAAAATAATGACGTGGGACAAACATTTATTGTTCTGAAAAGCTTCGTTATAAAGCAGTTGATCTTTTGTTATCGTATGAATAGTTTGACATTAGAGAACTTAACTTCCTCAGCATATTGTTTAAATCTTTTGTTCCGAAGAGACAATTGATACATCATTAAGAACTCAAAATGAAGATAACCTATGTCATCATGACAGCTTTTGAAAATTTCGCCTGAAAATATAACCATAATATATCTGCCATTGAAATTTTGAAGTACTTTTCTTCTGAAGTATCAGAATAATAGTAAAAGTATTTCATTATTTTTTAAATATTCACTTAAAACTTCGTGCTTTAGGCATTTTAGACAAAGGATTTTGTCGATGTACGAAATACATGGAGTGATCCTTTAATTTAGGATTAGAATAGAAAGAAAAGGGATATTAAAACTAGAATTTGAAATAAATGTTTTGAAACGTGTATAAATACTAAGATAATTATTTTACAGCTTTAAAAAGTTTTTTAAAGTTTTTTGTATTACAATCTTATATATCTATCAATATGAAATAGAAAATATTAAATGTATATATATTCATGGTTTTCCTGTTTAGTGTTTGCATATTGATAACTATTCAATGATGCACAGCGTTTGAAGATAACTCAATAAAATCATAATCAATAGATAATTAATACATGTAGCATTGCATTAATGATCTATATAAGAAGCATAGATACTCAAAGTGTACAATATTACTACTGATAAATTGTTTAATTGTTATGTTCGTCATTTTATCATTTTTAGTTTCTTTGATATATGCTTTCTGAAATAATTTCATTAACCAAACCTTGAACAACTGCTATTTCTGAAGAGAAAAAAAAAATATTATTTGTTCTAAATTTTCAAAATAACAGCATTTTAAAATTTTTGTTATATTTATTCATTAAATTCGTGTCTGGTGTTGCGTCAATCTGTTAATCAATTTTCAATTTCTAAAATAAACAATTTTGATCATTGAGCTTTAAGAGATCACTATATTGAATACAACTATTTTTTTGATTTTTCGTTATCTTTGTTAATTGTCTATAGATTTTATTGAATATTTGATTTAATAATAAGAATTGTACTATAAATAAAGAGTGGTTATCAAAATAGTGTACGCTAAAATCCCAGAGATCATACAAATTTCAAAGTTTAATACCTGTCCTTTTATACTATAACGTTTCTCATTGTTAAGTACTTGATAAAATAGAAAATAAATTGAAGGCAATTATTTTGAAATATTTTAGAAATTATTAGATTAAATTGAAAATACAAAACTCTGTGTTTATTTTTCACACGGAAAAAATCTATATTACTAATATGATTTTAGAACTATATAAAATATGATACACACACATATATATGTATTACCTATATATATATATATATATATATATATTCCTTGAAGAATGTGTTTAGAGAAATATCTTATATATTATTAAGAATATGAGATATTCTTTCAAAGGAATCTATATATATAAATGAAATCAGACTTTTGTCTGCAAAATTCTCAGAATCAAAACATTTTGCGATAACTTCATGTTTCGTACACAATAAAAGCCAAAAATAACTTTAGAAAAAATTTCTGTGTGTGTGTGTGTATGGGTTGTTGTGTCTGTATGTCTATAATGCTATTTTTCTCCATGTATTACGAGAGAATGACTGGAAGGAATTTAACGACACTTGGTAAGAATTTACATCTGTACCCAGCATAAAATTATATCTCTCAACTTCTGCAAAATTCCCTTATGAGGGCAAGTGGACAAAAAAAAAAAAAATTGTAAGCATACCTCGGCTGTAAATTATTTTATGGTGACGAAATTGCATATTTGGAAACTAATCTTGAGTACAAAAGAGAAAAAAAATATTCTGCAGCTTTTGAATTTTTTAATTTTTAAGGGGGGAGGAGGGAGGATTATAGATTTTTTGGGGGAAATTTCGCAAATTCTGCATTTTTGAGTAGAACTCTACCAAAAAATGTTACAAAGATGTTGAAAAGAGCCATACGTTTTCTTTAGGTATTTCTAAAAATTTATTTTTGATTTTCGAATTTTAGGGAGGCGTTACTAAGAGGCAAATCCGACACCACTTTTAAGCTTTAAATTTGTCCTGGAAATAAATGGAGCTGTAGTCATGCACATCGGTACTTTGATTGCTTATATGCATCCAACACCTACAGTAACTGGATTTTATGAAATCCCTCCTTTCTTCCCTGGTGTGTATGTGTTGGGGGGGGGGGCAGAATGTAAAAATAAGTTTGCACACGTTTTCAAGAGAAACTCTGCAAATATTTAACTAAGAAAATCGATTTTTTGATAGGTCAATTGATTATGTGTATCCAATGCACACACTAAAAAGAGATTTTGCGAAAGGACTTCCTACTCCTGCCCCGTAGGGTTCGCGGAGCAAAAAAAAAAATATATATTTTTTCAAGTTTAAATCTGCTCCAAATTATCTTAGAAAGGAAATTTTGATGTGTGGGTGGGTTATACATATATCCAACACGTAGCATGAAGAGATTTTACGAAATCCCCCTCCCCATTTGAAATAGGGGGTGCAAAAAGTTTCTTGCAAACATAACTTCGATATTAATTATCACAAGAATGGTGATTTTTTTATGTATCACTTGTATATGTGTATGCAACGGTTACGTATATGCAACATTAAAGGAATTTTTGCAAAAACCCCTCTCTTTGGGCAGTCGTGGCAAAAATCCCGTTTTCATGCTTAAATCTGCTTCAAATTCGCTAAGAATGGCGGAGTTTCGTGTGTGTGTGTGTATATATTAAGTGTACGTAATATGAATTTTGGTGGGATTTCGTGAAAGTTACCCGTAGAGTTTGGGGGGGGGGAGGAGTAAAAAGCAAGAAACTCGCTGTTGATGGCATTTTCTCTTTGAAAATTCATAAGGATAACCTCAGAATATACTGTCCTTCTGAGTTCATTCTAAGGTAGTAGTGGAGAGAAGTTAGGATACTTCTGTCTTTCAAATCTTATTAATACTTCTGGGAAGTCATCATGTTATTTGTCAGATGTTTATTTTGAAATTTTCCTATGACGCCTTTCCTTTCTTATTTATCCACCTGTATATTAGGCTCTACGTTATTTTTTACTTAAACTCTCACATTAGTCAAATTGATCTTCTTCATTAGTTGATTTTTTAACTGGTCTTACTCCTAACCTTCCGCTCACCTGGTTGTTGAATGGTTAGATCTCTGGCCTGTAAATGCCAGGTGAAGCATGCATGCGCTTAGTGGCTTGGAATCCGATTTAATCTGATGTCCCCTAACTAATTAGCCTTATTGTGGAAAATATAACCAAGGTGCGAAAAAAAAAAAGTCATTTCACGCAGCTCTGCATAGTAAAGGGATTATGAGTTTTTCTGCGTGATATTTCAGTGCAAAAATATTCCTTTTAAGTCATGAGATGGGTTTAAACATTTTGAAAAATAAAAATAAATAAATAAATGAAAAATAAAAATAAAAATAAGGATAACGAATTTTAGGATTATAAAATTATCATTTAAGCTGAAAGCATTTCTATCGCATTTAGTAACAAATAAATTTTTTAAAAATATATGCAGTTTAAAATACAAACAAGCAATAAAAGCAGAAATAAAAATAATTTATTAAAAAAAAAAAAAAAAAAAAAGTTTGTGTTGTACTAAATACGTTTAAATCTCTAGCGGTAAAATGAAATCTGTCAAGTACTGATTTTCAAAGTTATAATTTTCTAGACAACAAATCCTTAATTTCTCATGTTATTGACTATTCTCTTGACTATACTATGTCACCACACAAATGTTTATACCAAATCGCATTTCCCATGTCATGCCCTTGAGGAAGAAGATATTTTCTAGAGCTCAGTCTTAACGAATACGCGTCTATTTTACCGATATTTATTGTAGTACAGCATATAATTACTCCTGAGTATAACATTAACGAAACATCTGTTTAATTTAAAAATAAAGGAAATTTAAAAATAATTAAATTCAAAAGAACTATCATTTATCTCACAAGCATATATTGCAATTATACTTACAAGATGAACATATAAATTTTTGTATTAATAAAAAAATAATAATTTTAATATTTTCCTTTTTAATAATATTAACAATTATTATTTAATTGAAAAGATAATTTTTAAGAAGCTAAATTTCTTTATATATGTCTTTTTTTTTTTTTTTTTTTTTTTTTTTTTTTTTTACACTCCTGCAGAAAAGTTTAGCGAGATTTGCAAATGACCAGTTTTTATCAACTTAAAAACTTATATCTAAATGAAATTTTTTCAAACAATGAATATTTAAAGAACTGGTCTTCTTCATGTTCTTCATTGGTTTAACACAACATTTAAGGGGTCGGTAACAAATTGAGTAAGATCAATGATGTTTGTGATTACCTTGTATCGTTAAGTGAACGGAATCATCTGAAACTTTAGGATATGTTAGAATAGAACAAGTTCAGTTTGTAGATGAATTTGTGTGGCGATAGCATGATAAATAACGCAGATGTAAGCATTTATTTTAAAACTACAAAAAAAAAAAAAAAAAAAAAAAAAAAAAAAGTTTTTTATTTATAATATGCAGATATTTTAACTGAAATTGCACTTTTAGATAAGTTGGAAAAAGACTTTTAAAACAATATACTTCAATCGGAATATAAATATCTTAAATATCTCGTGAAATTTGAACATTTTTATGAAAAATGTTTTTACTGCGCATGTGCGAAAGATAAAACATTTTTTATTGCATACGTTGAATGCTAGATGTATTGAGAAACTTTTATTAGAAGTGCATTTGAATAGAATAAAAATTAAGAGAATCGTAAAAAAAGAACGAGCTAGATTTTAAATATTTTCCAGGAGTTGGAATTTCTTAAGAGGTTTTTCACATGCCGCCTAATTAATTTTAAGATCCAATTATTTCAACCACACTCCAAACGTACTTTGTTTGTGAATAATCCCTTATAAGCTTGTAACTCTAACACATTTTTGTTTATTTACTATGATTTGTGAGATCATTATGGGTTTTTCCCCCAAAACAACCTTTGGAAAGTGCTTGAAATAAATGGATCTTCATATGAATTACACGGCATGTGAAAACCCTCTTAAGAAATTTTAAATCTTGGAAAATATCTAAAATCTAGCTCGTTCTTTTTGTACAATTCTCTTAATTTTTATTCTATTTAAATGCTAGATGTATTGGGCAACTTTTATCAAAAGTGCATTTGAATAGAATAAAAATTAATCAAATTATCCGAGAAATAACAAGCGAGATTTTAGATATTTTCCAAGAGTTGGAATTCCTTAAGGGTTTTTTCACAGACAGTGTAATTAATTTGAAGATCCAATTATTTCAACTACTCTCCAAATGTACTTGTTTAAGAAAAACCCCTTTTAAACTTGTAACTTTAAGACATTTTTGTTTATTCACTAAGATTTTTCAGATGTTAAGAGATTTTTCACAAAAATAACTTTTGCTAAGTGGTTAAAATAACTGAATATTTATATTAGCTACGCGGCATGTGAAAAATCCCTTAAGAAACCCCTTTTGGTAAATATCTAAAATATAGCTCGTTCTTTTTTGAATAATTTGCTTAATTTTTACTCTATTCAAATGCACTTTTGACAAAAGTTACCCAATATATATAACTTTAAAACTATGCAATATATCTATATCTATATCTATCTATATATATATATTGCACATGCGCAGTGAAAACGTGTTTCATAAAAATGTTCATATTTCACGAGATATTTATATTCCGATTGCAGTATATTATTTTATAAGAGTTTTCCAACTTCTCTGAAAGTGAAGTGGAAATAATTTTCGTTAAAAACTCTGTATAATATAAATAAAAAACATGATGATTTTTTTCGGAGTTTTAGAATAAATGCTTATATCTCCATTATTTAATATGCTATCGTCACACAGATTCATCTATAAATTAAACTGGGCCTGTATTAACATAGCCTAAAGTCACAGTTCATTTCGTTCACTTAACGATAGAGGGTGATCGCAAAAAGTATTGATTTTGCTCAGTTTGTTTCCAACCCCATAAATGTTGTCTTAAACCGATCTTCGCTTAAAAGCATGAGGAAATCCCAATTCTGTAAATGTCCAATATTGAAAACTTTTCGTCAAGAGATAAGTTTTTAAACTGAAAAAAAAAAAAAAAAAGAAAAGAACTGATCCTTTGCAAATCTTGTAAAACTTTTGAGCAAGAGTGTATATATATATATATATATATATACAGTGGCGGACATAAATATAAGACACCTATCTAATTTGACAAATAGTGAAAGAAAAGATTCAGAGCTTAAAAATGTTTTATCAAATATGTCAAAAACATACATTTATTCTGTTATCACACGTAATTGTTTTACAGAAATGATATTTCTATAGAGTTTAATAAAAAAAAAATTAAAAAAAAAAAAAATACCATGGACAAAATTATAAGACCCCCTAACATTTTAATTAAAACACCTGCTTTATTTTTCGAAAATAATGTGCAATATACAAATTTTCTGCACGCTGCTATGACGTCAGCAGTTAACTAAAGCAGACGATAACCGACTTCACGCATTTACAAACATGCCACGAGGTACAGAATTAAAAGAAAGTAAAATTCGCGAAATTTGGAGATTAAATGGAACTGGTGCTTCAATTAGTAATATATCAGAAGTTATTAAACGCTCTAGATGTGCAGTTAGAAATTTTTTGAAAAGAGGAATTATTGGATCGGTGATTAAAAGATCTGGACGTACTCCTTGCTTGTCCTCGAGAGACAGACGCCATGTGCTTTCGCTCGCTACACAGAATAAGATGACCAGTACAGGCATTAAAGATGCTTTGAAACAGAATTGTTCAAGGAGAACCATTCGCAGGGTGTTGCATAGTTCTTCCTATGTGAAATATAAAAAATTGAAGAAAAAACCACCGCTTCTAAGCTGGCACAAAATGGAGCGTCTAAACTTCGCTAAACAAACTATTGCCTGGACCTCCAAATGGTACTCTGTGTTATTTTCTGATGAAAAAAAGTTTAACCTGGATGGTCCTGACGGGTTGGAATATTAGAATATTATTGGCATGATTTACGAAAGTCTCCTCATGTACTAATAAGCCGCAAAATGGGTGGAGGCTCAGTAATGGTTTCTGCTGGTTTTTCGGCTCAAGGGAAAACGGATATTATTTTTATGCATTCAAGAATGAATTCCGAAAAGTATAAGAATCTTCTTAAAGATCAACTAGCCATATACGGTGAACTTATTTGTGGCGAAAACTACACTATCCAGCACGATAAGCCGCCGATTCATGCATCACACGAAACAAAAAAGTGGCTTTCAGAGCAAAGTATCAATGTTCTCCCGTGGCCTTCTCGCTCCCCAGACTTAAATCCCATCAAAAAATTGTGGGGGGTCTTAGCTTGTGCGGTGTACCGAAATGGGAGGCTGTTTATACGTGTCGAAGACCTAGAGAATACTATAAAATGTACTTGGGAAGAAGTGTTTTGCGATATTTTGTTAGAATTGATAGATTCGACGCCGAATCGCATCTTTCATGTTATAAAAAACAATGGCGGCTGCATCAAATATTGAATAACCATGTTAGAGGATTTTCTTTTAGACCATTAGTGTCTGCTAATTATGTTGACCACTGTATTTGGAAAAAACGGTTGGTGTCTTATAATTTTGTCCATTATGTTTTTAAGTTTTTTTTATTAAATTCTATAAAAATATAATTTCTGTAAAACAATTACGTGTGATAACAGAATAAATTTATGTTTTTAACGTATTTAATAAAACATTTTTAAGCTCTGAATCTTTTCTTTCACTATGTGTCAAATTAGATAGGTGTCTTATAATTATGCCCACCACTGTATTACTGAAATATTGGCAATTTTCAGATTACGGAAGCGCATAATTATTTTCAATAATTACAAACAGAAAATTTAAATTATAGATTTTTTTTTTTTACATTTTTAGTCACTAGTTGACTTTTCCCGCTTCATTAATCACTATATTTAAATGACATAATAATAAAAATAAAAATAATAACATAAAATTCCTGAAACTGGCTTTTAGGTTTTTTTTTTTTTTTTTTTTTTTTTTTTTTTAAGCAAAAATATTACGGATATCTGCTTATTCATGGAATGTCAGTGGTTTTACATAAAATATCTTCCTGCTTCCTTCTCGAGGGATTTTTGTAAAATTTCTTTTTAGTAGATTTCTACATCACGGAAGGGATGTTTACATTAGATCGCATTTTTATAAGTCTAGAAATCCCAGTTTACCTACACGTTTTACCCACCCCTTCCCCCATTGAGACCGACATCCTAAAATTCCTGAAATTATGTTTTAGCTATATGCGTTTGTTGAATTTTAAAGCAAAAATATTAATGATTTTTTTTTCATTGAGATATACATGTTTTTATGAAATTATGTTTTGCATCTTTACACCTTTTTTTTCTTTGAGGTCGAATTTTATAAATTCGCTTCTCAGTGATAGTTTACACCGCAAAAGGAATTTTTCACCAAATCCCATGCTTCATTGTACAAGGGTTTGGGGCTAGGCGTTGATGAATCAGCCAATCACGCTCTCATTCAAGGTAAACAATTCTAAATATACAGATTAGATTAGCACTCTTTAAAACTCTATTTAAATACATTAACATTTCACGTAAGATTTTTAATTTTTAAATGATAATAAATTTATTTATTTATTTTTATTATTATTATTATTTTAAATTACAGTTTCAAAAGAAAAATTAACAATTGTTTTAATATAGTTTTATAAAATCATGACCTTTAAATAAATGTAACTTTTTTAATAGAAAATTTCAGTAATATTTTGCAGGGACACTTAGGGATTTTCAAAAAAAAAAAAAAAAAAAAAAAATCCCTTATGGGAAAACTAAATATCCTGTAAAGCTGAAAATGTATGGATTACCTATATTTTATTTTAAAATTTTCTTATTTAAATTATAATTATCGATTTTTTTTTTCAACCAATATATATATATAAACATTATGATCACATGGTGAATGTGACATTTTATCCGATTGATAAAATATTGTCAAGCAAATAACTGAATGCGATATCTATTATTAAAATTATCTTCAATTACTTTTGAAACAAAATATAAATTTTAATTTAAAAATAAAATAGATTGAATTTTCCATGTCTTTATATAAAATTATTTCGTCACAAATAAAGCATATTAAATATTCTTATCTGCATTAGAATTTCAGGCACGATTTTTAATTATTATAAAAAGAAAATTAAACGGTTTTATTTTATATGCATTTATAAGCTTAAATTGGATGGATCTCTTATATTTCAGTTTGAAAGTTTTATATTAATATATATATATATATCAAGAGACTCGGCAGAGTCTCAAGTGACGCAAGCGCAAAAACAAACGAACGCCACGACAACCAGCGGAAACGGAAAAACGAATGAAACTGCGACACTTATATATACACGAATTTTAAGATCAAATAAACCGCTGAAAGCCGACACTTAATATTTCAGGAAATATGGGAGGTTATGTTCTGATAATTTCAAAATAGTCTTTTACCTTCTGTCTGATCCTACCCTGAAATCGCTACATTTCTGCGTGCAATATATTTCGAGATATGAATTGGCTCATTTAAGCTATAAATGGGCGGCCTAATGTGTAAGAATTTTTTCTCGAATATGGCTCGAGCGAATTTAGTTTAATTTATATATGATATTAATCGCTTTTATCTGATGTGCCTGACATCTCCCTTTTCCCTAGGAAAACTCTTGTTTTTTTTATAACTCAGTTTAAAAATCGAACTATTTTTACTACGCGATGCAAAGATTTCTATTGATAATTCTCAGAATTCCGAACAGGTGTTATTCGGTTTGGTCTAGTAGTTGGTTGGTTGGTTCAATCTGAATGCAGTCAATAAAAAGTTAAGATTTTGTTTTTTAATGCAAGAAAGAAACTTTATTGTTGCTTTTAAATATTTATTGTATATATACGAAATAAAATTTCACTTAAATATATATATTTTTTTGTTATAAAGGAAATATTTCAGATTTTAAAATTTCGCATTTCGTCAAAAAACTATTTCGATAATATTTTAAATAGGGAACTATTTTATAATTATGGTGATTCTATTTCATAATTGTTGATGATAAAGTTACAATTTTTTAAGGAGAAAATATTTCTATGTATTCATTCGCTGGGCCACAAACAGTTAATGTAAAAAGCAAATTTCTGATTGGCAACACTACTAACAACACGTTTGTTTATGTTTTGTTATCTTAGCGCACGGATTCTTAGCGTCATGCACGGATTGGCGTCATGAAAGCGTCTTATAATACTCCGTGGTGTCTTAAACAGTCTGTTGGATAACAATTACATTTGGACTTTAATTAAATTATATTTCAGGTAAGAATTAGTATTTTAATAGTTTTGTCCATTATGAAACTTGTATAAACTTTGTACATTTAGCTTCTCAGTTTTTTTTTTTTTTGTTGTTGTTGTTTTGTTTTTCAGTATGATAAAAATAATAGTAATAAAACATTAGTGGAATTTTCTGAATCTAAATAGTGCTCAAAAACCTGGGAAAATGATGATATAAACCTGGAAAATGCATTTTAAACATTCAATTTATATCACAAGTCACGTTACTATGTTGTCTTTTATGTTGCGAGCTATGTTTTGCTTTATACCGTGAGCTATCTTTTATGTCACAAACCAAATTTTGTGACTGGAATTTTCTAAAAATAGACCTGGAAAAGTCAGGGAATTTTATTTTTGAAATTTAGTGGGAACCCTATACTAATTATTTTGCTTGTTTCAACTGCAAATTCAAATTTTTAACATTTTAAAAGTGTATAATGCGATTGATCTACAATCCATGTTTATTTCAACATTGCTGTCAACATTAATAAATAAGTACAAAAGTTATTTTCAGAAAAATCATACATATATTTGTATAGAAAATTGAGTTTAGTTTGAATTGAATTATATTGGAACGGTTTAATTGTTTAAAAAAAAAAAAAAAAAAAAAAAAAAAGAGGAAAGACAGAAAAGAAATAAAAAAACAAATAACATCAATGTAGTTGAATATGAAGATTTATTTATACATATTCATAAACAAACATATTGCGAAGATTTTTTTCAAAGATTGATAATACTCATTTACTAAGGTCTGTTTTCATGTTGCATTTTTTTGTTTTTATTATTCAATTTTCGAAGTCTTTATTATTTTTATTTTTGCTTTATAAAAATTAATTTTGAGTTATTGTCCTTTTATGAATAATTTAGAGTACAAAATCTCTGTGAAAATAATTAATCTCTACCTTACTCCCGCACTCAAAAAAAAGTAAACAAGATAATTTTTCATGCACGGGGACGAGGCACATTATATTATTTCTAAATTTTACTCTTTTATCAGTGCTAATTTATTCTCCTTGGAAAATATGGTCCAAATAGCCTGTACACTAGGGTGGAACGAAAATGGCCTTTTAATTTTTTTTTTAGATATCAGTTTGGTAATAGTGGGGAAAAGTTGCCTTTTAGGCTCAAAAGGAAGTAAAAAAAAATTGGATGCGATACTATAATATCTTGAGGTGCCGCAAATAGCTTAAAGTTTGTAAAAACATTGAAAAAATTGAAAAATAAAAAATAGGCCTTTAATTTTTTTTTTTTTTTTAGATTTTGTTTTGGAAATACTGGGGAAAAGTTGCCATTTAGGTTAAAAAAGAATTTTTAAAAATTTGGTTGCAATATTACAACGTCTTGAGATGCCGCAAAGTGCTTAAATTTTGTACAAAAATTGAAAAATTATAAACTTTGATAAATTATTTTTTATGAATTTCTCCTACATATAATGTTACAAAAAATCGTTTCAAATACATATATAATATAAACATTAGAATTGGGAAAAAATATTATTTACAAAATATAATAAAAATAAAAAAATATTTTGTAATGTTAAATTTTGTAAATTTCTTACTTCTGTATTCTTAAAAATTGCAAATGTTACAGCTGCAAAATGTTTGTTTCTACTTCATTTACAAATTAAACTATTTTTTCGTATTAAATTTTGGCATTTTCTCACGTGAGTCGATTTTTGCTCTTATGTATCCTTCTCTTGCGATTGAACTACAGACATTTTGAGCCGATTCGGTCACCAGTTTCACAGCTCTTTCCACTGCTTGCGTGTGCCAAGGAAGCCGGGGAAAGTCGATAACCGGGTCCACTTTACTATTTGGTTCAGCTTCAAATGTCTTCCGTATAAAGTCATTCAGAGTGTCACTTGAAACATGTTTTAATAAGGGAGGTTCAGTTACGTCATTTTCAGGCCATAAGATCATGTCGATGTAATCCTTTGCATCGAAGTTTATCTTTGGAACTTTAAACTTCCTGACTCCCCCTCTACTTTCTGTTCTTGCTTTTAAAACACGTCGTAAACCAAGTTCTCTATGAATTTTGCGTTCATCACATAGCATGGACAAAAGGAGATTTTCCGGGGCAGCAAAATACCCACTTCTTTGAATAACCGGATCTATAACGTTCTTGAGGTCGCCTGAGAGGTAGCGTGAATATGAGATAAGTTTAAACAGATGATTGGAACCATAAGTACATGAAGGTTTTAACTTAATATTAAACCACACAGGTGCATACACTTTCACAATGTACTCAGCCAGAGTCTTAAGATTTTCAGTTGGATTTTCAGTTGCCACATACAATCTAAGCACGCGGTTGGCTAATGTCAGCCATCTAGAGTGAGAAAGTTTTCCAGGGTTTCTTAAAGATAAATCTAGTGGGCAATTTCCACTTGATACAGCTATACTCATATCCAATAAATACTTCTGATCTGTACTTAAATCATTTCTGTTATCCAAAAGAGGAAGGTTATTTTCAATTGGCATGAAAGTAACAGCAGGAAGATTAGCACAGTTTTCAAGCTGCTGACCTATTTCGCCTTTAAACTCATTGGGCCCCTTCGTTTTACCATCTAAATGACAAAAAAGGTGTCGCAATGGTAGCTCATTAGCATGGAACATACAAATTAACCATTGTAAAGGTCTTCCTATTTCCTGTTCAATCAAAGAAATCACACCATTATTATGTCCCGTGTTTACAACGGTTCCATCACAGCCAATAGCAGTAAAGTTCAAAAGTTGTTTGTTGTGTTCTCTATCTTCAAGAAACTGCAGTATACTGTCTGCTATGTCTTTTCCGGTGCCAGATTTAGGTGTTACGTGGCCTAAAAACCTTGAGTTTGGTTCATCTATTAATGAAACGTGCTCTTCTGAAACAACTTTTGTGTACAACTTCGTTCCTTTCTTTTCTCGAACAATTGTTTTGTCTTTTCTTCCATCAAAAAACAATCCTTTATTTTCGGTTATCGGACGATAATGACTGTCATTAATGAGATCTTTTCGATTTGTTGATCTTGCTCGTCTAATTTTCATCCTGTCTATTACATTGGTTTTGTCTTCTTCTGTGATTACACCCAAGTCCTGTAAAGCGGCACTAGCTATTGCAGCAGCAGCTCTATCTGATATTCCGATACGGTCAGCAATGAAAGCTACAGATGACAATTTAATACGCATTTGAGTGTTTTTCACTTCTTTCAGTTTTGAAGGCCCTGGTAGATGTGTGACTTCTTGTATATTTGATGGACCTGGTTGGTTTGCCTCTTCTGGTAAAGAACAATGCTGCCTTTCAGCTCTGTCATTGTTGCCAGTAACCGTTTCTAATGCACTGGTGTTTTTTGTCCGTTCTTGATTAAACTTAACTATTCTCTGTAGATCTTTACTTTTTCTGACTTCTTTCTTCCTCAAAGCGCTTGTGGTAGCTTTATCAATATTACCTATAACCATTGCCCTGCTAGAACGTTGATCTTTCAGAAACTCTTGTTCCATAACTGGTACTTTTTTTCTTTTATACAAGTACAAGTATTAAAGTTTGCACACTTACAGGCAGCAATATCAAATAAACGTTTCGCTTCTTCTCTAAATTTTGCAAGGTTGCAGTCAAACGTATCTGACCCTTTTCTGCTTTTAGACCTTAATAAATTCCTATATTTACAATGATAAGCTTTTATCATTTGTAAAATTCTTTTGCTAGAAACAACGGGAATAGAAGCTCTTGACCATATTTGTTCTATTTTGGGAACTAAAATGTCACATATTTCACTTACAGTAGGATCCTTCTCTGAAGCAGTTTTGAGGTTATGTCTAATATAACAGTAACACTTCATAATGTATTCGTAAGTAGGCAGTTCAACTTCACACAAATCACCAAATTTCCCAAAAATGGGACATTCCGACATTTGTCTTGTCTTCACTATTTTAGACTGAGCCATTTTTATTCTCAAAAATAAAGTATTATGCAAACTAAAACTTACAAAATATACCTTAAACGGTGCGGAGACGTCCACTCAACTGAACTTCGCAAAGCCTGACACCTGCTCTGAGCTTGTCAGGTGTCACGTGTCAGTACACGCAGACAAATCTCCGCCTCCTTCCACCCCTCTTCTCCCTCACAACATCTGCTCCGGCGATGACTCATGCTTCCTGATGCAAATGCAATAGTAAAACTGCTTCTATTCATAATAAAACGCCTATTTGAAATATTTTGTTTTATAATCGAGACCCGCAAAAAAACCCTTTAAAATATAGCAAAAATTTCAATTTTATGAAACTTTAATGTCCTTGCGGCATCTCAAGACGTACTCCAATCGTTTTCATATTTTTAATTTATCTTATCTACACCAAAAGGCAACTTTTCAGCGCTATTCCAAATTAAAAATCAGAAGTTGGTTTTATCGTTTTTTTTCAATTTTATGAAACTTTAATGTCCTTGCGACACCTCAAGACGTACTCCAATAGTTTTCATATTTTTAATTTATCTTATCTACACCAAAAGGCAACTTTTCAGCGGTATTTCAAATTAAAAATCAGAAGTTGTTTTTTTCGTTCCACCCTACTGTACACTAATCGCACCGACGGTCCGATTAGCCACTTCGGTAAAATATATCCCAGTGGCAGAAAGTTTTAAAGCTGTCTGCAACAGGCTTTTAAGATTTCATAATCTGTCTGCAAAATTTGCTTGTAATCAGGGGTGAAAATGGCTTACACTCAAAAAGCCTGAAAGCTGATGGGGACGGGGGGGAGGAGGGGGCTTAACATCAGTGCTGATCTTGTGCAACAATTCACAAATACAATTTTACTACAAAACGATATAATATAAACAATTGTATTCATTCAATTCCTCTCATTCAATTAAATATTTTATAGCAATGTTCCACACAACACAATATAAATAATTATAAATAATACAAGTATTAGTTTTGATACAGAAATTTTTATAAGTGAATAGTTAACCAAAAGTTACAGACAAATTTTTTTTCTCAGTGCAGACAAAAACTATCCGCAAGCCGTTTTTCTGTGTCCGCGACTATGTCGCCGTGTCGCAGTGTTTCTGCCATTGGGAAATATATAAAGTATTTAGATGGATAATATTCCATTACATAATCTTACGGTATTTTTTTCTTAAATCTCTTCCTATAAATTTTGAATTGGAAAGTCATTTTCTTAAAACTAAATTAAGAATTTTATTATAACTATGGTAACTAATTTTTTATTTATTCATTGATTTTACTGAGCAATGAGCATACTGAGTATCGACACTTTTTAATAGTAACCTTTTTGTATCGGAACTTCGTTTAACTGTCTCGGAATTTAGTTTTTCTTCATGCGTCAGCCACTCATATATGTTTATTGTAATGCAACCGAGGTGAATGATTTTTTTAAATGCATTTTTGAAATTTAAAAATTAATTTTTGAGTGTATTTTATTATTATTAAATTAATGGAATTATTTAGAGAAAAAAATTGTTCATGGTAGTGATGCAGTACAGATTTTCATGCATTTTCCGATCCTTGTCCGATCAATTTAAGGATATCCAGTGATGTTTTTTTGGTTTTAATATCGGGATACTAACCGCTCCGATACAGATTTTTATGCATTTTCTGATTTGTGTGCTATGAATTAGGGGTATCCAGTGATGTTATTTTTTAGTTTTTATATTAGAATACTGACCACTGCAGCACAGATTTTCATCAGGGCTTAAAATTAATGGTGTGTTAGTTGTATTTTGCAAATAAATATTTCATTTTGATGACCATAATTTTATACTTAATCATCACTTTGACGCCTAACATTCTTTTTCCCCCTTCAGTGTGCAGTTATAATGTGTGATGAAAATAAAAGCACTAGCAACGAAGTAGTAGAATTAAATTCCTAGCTTTCTTGTAAAAATATTTGCTCTAACACATTTTTAAAATGGAGAAAACTAACTAGATAAGGTATCAGTATTTTGACTAATTTCTGTTTATGTATAATGTTTATGCACATGTTTCTATGTGTAAATGACAATTTCGAAATGGCACCTTAGTACAACATAATTGCAACTAAGAAAATAATATTAGTTGTCTTTTGGCTCCCAACTTACTGATTCTAATTTCGACCCCTGATTTTCATGCATTTTCAGATTCATTTATTTCAGTGACTTTCAAAACAAACACGAGTGAAATAATTTATTTTCTTAAAATGTTATTTTGATGTTTTGTAATGATTCTGAGTATCAGTTCGCACTATCGACTCATCTGGTAAGCTGTACATTGGCAACAGTAATGGGTGGCTTATTTTATCGTATAGCTGTTCCTCATTCTGATTTTGAAAATATAAACAAAACAAATTGCTTTATGCTAAAGCTGCATGTTTGTTTACATTTGCATTAGCAAATAAAGTACGGTGAATATTTTGATTTAGCAGTTAACGTTTTGGAGTTTAAAGAATGTAAACAACACCACATTTTTTTTTATTTGGAGTTATTTTACTTTAAAAAGATGAGTAAAAATAATACTTGGATACGTTATATGCAAATTAAAGTTTCTAAATAAACATATAAGACTTCAGAATTTAAAAAAAGTATGTTTGCAACGCTCATGGGAATAACGAAAGAGTGGCGAACTTAGCTGCCAAAGTAAAGCT
The DNA here is from genome assembly GCA_963930645.1 of Salticus scenicus. Lineage (NCBI taxonomy): Eukaryota > Metazoa > Arthropoda > Arachnida > Araneae > Salticidae > Salticus > Salticus scenicus. The sequence goes on along the minus strand of OZ005656.1, from coordinate 129,991,677 downwards.
AGAAATTAGCGGTCACCACTCGTCACATGGCGACTAGATTTTTAAAAGTGGCGACTAAAGAAATTGCCTTTGGTTGCCACTGCAGTGGCCACTTCTCTTCTACCCATTCTTTATAAAATATACCCCATTCCAAGGCAAACTTGGATCGCACGGCGGCTTTTTCGCGGTAAACGCGCCTCGCAAAGAATTCAGGCTGTTCTAAAATCTAACCTCGCCACTTGCAAACATATTTCGGAAGTCAATTTTAATAGTAAACACTTAAAATTCTTCTACCCATTCTTTACAGAATACCCCATTCCAATGCAAACTTGGATCGCGCGGCGACGTTTTCACAGTAAACGCGCCGTGCGCCTCGAATTCAGGCTTTCTCAAATCTAACATCGCCACTTACAGACATTTTCGGAAGTCAATTTTAACAGTAAACACTGGAAATTGGCAGGTAGTCTTATTCATATACTAAAAAAACGTATGGCTTTTTTTCCATTTTTCTATAAAAGTATTAGATTTTAATTTAAAAAAAATGTCAAAATGAGAGTTTCGGCCAACTTTCGGGAGAAAGAGACAAAAAGGAAGCTCGTGAGATAATCAATCGGCTGAAACTCCGATTGTATTACGTTCGCAGAAAAATTAAAAACGTCATTTGACGCATTATATGTAATTTGTTATGCCTAATCTGAGTTACACTGATGTACTACATACTACAGACCATTAAATTACAAATTTGATAATATCTTAAAATTGATTTCTTTTTTTTTTTCTATTGAATTATCATTTAATGATTGAGCTTAAGATCTTGTTTATCCTTAAGATGAATTAGTGCTACTAATTTTAAAATTTGTCAAAATTAACTTTTTAAAAAGTGACAGCTACAATTTCATTGTGAAATCTCGACTACAGCCACACTCTCTAAATTCAGTTAGAGAGGGGGATTATAATTGCAAATTATTAAAAATTCATTAATATTAAAGAAAAATTAATTTATAATTCATTTGTAACAAGAAAAAAAAAAAAAAAAAAAAAGAAAAAGAAACTTGCAAAATAAAAAAGTTTTATTAAAAAAATATTTTTTTTTTTATTTACAAATACATATTTTCATGAATCAAAGATGTTTTTTTTTTTTTTTTTTTTTAAGTAGAAAATCGACACCATTCAGGATAGTGAAGGGGCAATATAATCAGAATTTTTCTGTTATAAAATAATATAACCATAGAGCATTTTAAACATATGAATTTTGTAATGAATAGTATTTTCTTACATTCATAGTATAAATTATGTAAATCTATTCCTATTTCATTTATTAAAATTTATCAGAAATGTATTATTGTGGATGAGTTTCAAAAAGTTGACTACCTTAATTATTTTCTTAATGATTTGTCGAGACTGAACATTGAAAAAATTAAAGAAAAGAAAATTTTATTTTACTTTTACTTTTATCAGCGAGTGGCCAAGTAACTTTTTAAAAGTGGCCACTAAAAAAATGAAGGCTAGTGGCCAGTGGCCAACAACCAAATTTCTTAATTTCTACCTTTACGCCAAAGGTAAGAGAGGGGGGTTTATAATCGGGAGGGGGTTACTATCGGAATTTTACGGTATATTAAAAGTGTGTCGTATATCATCATGTCTCATAATCATCTATAATTAAAGATCATTATAGTGTATTGTATTTGAGATTTGAAAAAGATGAAAATATCTAATAACATAAAATGCAAAGATTCATTAAAGAAAAAAAGAAGAAAAAAAACTCTGTCAAACAATATTCTGTGAAAATAATCTTTTTATTTGAAATGTTAAGCTTCCTTATTTACCTATTTACCGTATATTTCCGAATATAAGCCAAGAGTATGTTTTTCCCTGCAGAAATTTGCCCAAAATTGCCAACCTGTGTACAAGCCGAATTGAAAAAATACTCTTTTAAAGTTCGAGTATATTGCCAATCTATACAACTTTCAGGATAATCTGTCCAATGAAATTGCACGAAATGCATGCTTATCCAATAGAATTCCTTACTTTGCTTAGCTATGACGTAAAATGATCGCAGTGTGTTCGCCAATGACGATAATTTTAACTCTGGCAACCCTATCAGAAGGGAGGCTAGCACAGACGCACTCGCACACACAAGTCCCAGCAGCTGAAAACGATGGTTGCCTTGCCGTAATACCGGGAGGCCTAACCCTAACGTCGATGATGCAGCCGCTGGATGTTTACATAAATAAGCCGTTAAAAGACCGATTGCATATTTTTTATTTTTATGACATATCTAAATTATTTTGTATATTTCTACTTTTGAGTATTTTTATCAGTACCTCAAGGCAATCTTAAAAAAAAAAAAAATCTATATGAAAAAAACAAAGATTTGCCACTTCTTTTGCTAGTGTAAGCCTTGAAACATTTTAAACAGATATGATTTAATTGTATAAATTAAAAATATGATCAGGAGTCCTGTTTTTTCAAGTTTTTCTTATACTATTTCTGAATCAGACAGAGTAGTTACTCCGTTCGTGCAATCTGCCGATGATGTCAGTTACCGGCAGGTCAAAAAAAAAAAAAAAAGTGTAACACACGTGACTACATTGAGCGTTTCTTGAAATAAATTTAAAATTGCTAATTTAAAAGTTTTATATGTGATAATTATTTAAAAATAAGGTTTAATATCACTATTTTACTTTATATTAGTTTTTAAGCTTAAAATCTATGTATTCAATCATTGTTTCTAATGTACGTTTTTTCCTAAAAATGTGTACTCTTATATATAAGCCGACCCCCGACTTCAGCTTCCGAAAAATTTCCAAAAATTCTCGGCTTATACACGGAAATATACGGTATTTATTTAACTTTTTTCATCAGAAATGTGTTTTTTGTCCATTTTATTTTTGTAATCAGACGGAATGTCGGTGTGTATAGTTTGTTCATTATTGTCATTTGAAATAACCATTTCAGAATAACTTTTTTGATATAATCGTTGCTTACAAATCATTACAAGCGCAAATCCTTGACGTTTCAATGAAAAACTGGAGAATGTGAACTACTTTTTGGTAATTATTCAACAAAATAAAAATAAGCAATATCTTTAAAAGGGCTCGACCTCATTTTCATGCACCAATATCGCATAGGCAAACTTTCGTGTTTCTATTCTCTCGGATAGAGGGCGACGGGCAAAGAGGCTCTCTTCTCTGCTCGACTGTTCTCACTCAGCTTGGAGAAATCAAAGTGAGAGAAATGAAACTGATGAAGAGATTAAAACTTTTATGCATGTTCTAAGCATTTTTCCTTTCCTAGGCTGGGGCGATCGTCAGACAGCGCACACACAGACTCAACACTCCGAGAAGAGAGAAAGGAGAGGTTATAAGATCACAAGATTTTGTCTTATTTAAATCTATAAAAAGAATGTTTTCTGTCACCGTATTGTGTAAGAATTCTATCTATAACTTGACCAAATTTTTACTCGCCACAGTAAAAATTCCACTCGAGTTGGTGAGCGGAAATTTCGCACCCTGCTCTAGATTACTATATTGTATAGTCTTAATTTATGTAAAATTTGCGTCTACAAATTAATTTTATGAATTGCAATTATTCCTAGTGATACCAGACTTGGTTCGGATTTCATGGTTTGAGTGTGTTTGTGTTTGGGATTAAGGCTGACTGACTACACGGTGCTAGGCCTGAGAGGGAGTGCCTTCCTTCTTCACTATTTGAAGATAAATTTTATTTTTTTGCAGATAGATTCAGAAAATTCTGCTAATGTTTTTATTATTATTATTATTATTATTATTATTATTATTATTTTGTCATGAATTATTTTATGATTCATGGTATACATATTTTAATAAAAGTAATAAATATTTATTTTAATCTTCAGTGTATAAAAAAAAGAACAAATATGCATCAGAAACATAAAAAAGCTGAATAAAACTGAGAAGCTAAATGTACAAAGTTTACACGTGCTTCACAATGGACAATGTGTATAAAAAGTAAAATAAAACTATTAAAATACTAATTCCTACCTGAAATATAATGTATGTAAATGTAGATTAATCCAAGATTTTACCAGACAAAAAAAAAAGAAAATTTTAAAAATAATGCAATATAATTTTGTAAGCAACGGTAAGCAAAGTAAGCAATGGTAACAAAACAAACTGTTGTTGTTTGCAGTGTTGCCAATCAGAAATTTGCTTTTTACATTTTACTGTTTGTGGTCCAGTGGATGAATACATTGAATATAAAATCCTTATAAAATTGTAATCCTTATTAAATACAATTTATAATCCTTATAAAATTGTAACTTTATTATCAACACTTATGAAATAGAATCACCATAATTATAAAACAGTTCCCTATTTAAAATATTATCGAAATAGTTTTTTGACGAAATGCAAAGTTTTAAAATCTAAATTATTTTCTTCATCTATATATGTATATTTGTCTAAAGTGACGATAAAAATTGAAAAGTCACCAAGGGGAGTTACATTAAGGCTGCCTGTACCATGATCAGGTTTACATATTTCATTATGTGTGAAATTGTTGTCATTTTATGGTTGATCGATTAAATAAAATAAATATAGAAAATAACGTGAATGAAAATATTATATGCACCACATATAGTGTTATTCATATGTAATTGGGATTCAAATATAAAATGACTACTTCAATCTTTTTGAAACTGTCATCTGATAAGCACTCAAATGGAAGCCCACTGGTAAGCGGTCGTCACAGGCAATAGGGACAGTCACCTGAGAGTCAGCGAATGAGTGGGACGCTGCCGAAGGCAGCGGGGAACCAAAGCGGGCTTTAAAGTGCTTCATGATTTCTTTAAATTTTATTTTTTTTTTTTGTAAAGTTATATAGAAAAGAGTTTCCTTTAAATATAGTGACCAGCGAAGCGAGAAAAGCCTTCGTTGATTCACTACCTTAATTGATTTCATGAATTAAAAAATGGTCGTATAAATGTAAAAAATGTTGAGTTTTTCTGTATATATAATGGAAATTTTGTGATTACGATAATTTTTGACATAATACTCAAAGTTGAACCAAAGTTATACAGCAAATTTATCTTACAAATATCTTAGATGAGTTTGTTAACGACGTTGCTTTGCAGTTTGTTTTCAAGTGGTGGCTACATGAAAATTTCAAATCCACATTGAAAAAAGGTTAGTTAAGACTGTATTTGCTTGAATTTTGATGCTTACATTGACCACACAAGGGTCTCAACCAAGTATTTATTAATAAATTTTATCTGCCATTTTTAACAAAATGACCGATATCTTAAGTACGGCCATTTCAAATCAGGCTACCACTTTTAAACTTATCATCAGAATAACTTTTTAAATACTGAATCAGTTGAAGTTGGACATTGAACTTATCACACAAATATCTTGGATGAATTTTGTTCTAGCATTTAGTTTCCAAGTTGCAGCCACTTGAAATCAGGCTGCTACTTGAAAATGTGCCACCACGATAACTTTTAGAATACTAAACTGGTTCAAATCAGATTTGGGGAGGGAACTTACAATTCAAATATCATGGATAAGTTTGCTAGGCAACTTGCTCCACTATTTTGTTTCCAAGTGGCAGCCACTTAATTTTTTTTCATTACAATAACTTTTGTAATATTGAATCAGTTCAAATCAAATTTGCGCAGTTGATATATCATTCAAATGTCTTTGATAAGTTCACTGGGCAACTCAGTCACTCTGTCCTTTTGTTTCTAAATGGTGGCCACTTGAAAATTATCACAATAACTTTTGAAATGATTTTGCTTAAAGCTGCATATATACATAGCCCTCATTAATAAATCCACCAAGTCCAGTAATAAATTGTAACTGCCATTTTGAAAACAATGGTGGCAACTTCATAAGAAAAGATAAATCAACCTAAACTTCTTATGAGTCGGAAGGACTTAATTTAATCTTTTGATTAATAACCTATAAAAAGTAATGATATCAGTACAAAAACCCTTGACGGGTTAAAAGTTTGTGACGCAGCTACTTTATCGCTATAAGAATTTGAAATATGGGTCTTAAAAATAATGATATCAAATTTTAAGTGACGCTTTGCTAGTAGTTAAAATATACATAGATTTTCTTATTTGATCATTTGCTTTTTTCTTTTATTTATATTTACAATGCAAACATTTTTAACTTCAAGATAAGACAAATATATAAAATATACTCTGATGCTTTTTCATTTGCATTTCAATTTCAAAATAACAGTTTTAAAAGGAATGATATCAAAATTCCAGTGACGCCTCAATGTCACTTTAAAAGATCTGTTTTTAGATTCCACTAAAATTACCTTTGTTTTGTCTAATAAAGTATATTTACACATTGAAACAGTGCTTTTAATTTTCAAATATATACTGTCAAAAAATCACACTTTCACTGAGTTTGCATTATAAATTGAAATTATTTATTTCAATAAATCGATTTGTCTTTTGCATCACGCTATCCAACACTGTGAGTAAAATTTATTGTTACTTTGTATCGTAGTACCCAACTAAGTCAAAATGTGTGCAAAGAGATAGTGTGATGCAAAGAAAACATTTGCACAAATTTTACTTACCGTTTTGGATAGCGTGACGCAAAAGACAAATCGATTTATTGAAATAAATAATTTCAATTTATAATGCAAACTCAGTGAAAGTGTGATTTTTTGACAGTATATATTTGAAAATTAAAAGCACTGTTTCAATGTGTAAATATACTTTATTAGACAAAACAAAGGTAATTTTAGTGGAATCTAAAAACAGATCTTTTAAAGTGACATTGAGGAGTCACTGGAATTTTGATATCATTCCTTTTAAAACTGTTATTTTGAAATTGAAATGCAAATGAAAAAGCATCAGAGTATATTTTATATATTTGTCTTATCTTGAAGTTAAAAATATGTTTGCATTGTAAATATAAATAAAAGAAAAAAGCAAATGATCAAATAAGTAAATCTATGTATATTTTAACTACTAGCAAAGCGTCACTTAAAATTTGATATCATTATTTTTAAGACCCATATTTTAAATTCTTATAGCGATAAAGTAGCTGCGTCACAAACTTTTAACCCGTCAAGGGTTTTTGTACTGATATATATACACACATATATGGGTAAGTTTTTTAATGGATAAAGTAATTTATTCATGTATGATCATATAGTAAATGCGACTTTCTATCCAACTGGTAAACTTTTGGGAAGTAAATATTGAATACGATATATAATGTTATATTTGTATTTTAAAAAAAAAATCTCTTTGTTAATGTCACATATTTTACTAAATAATGGATTGAATTTTTAATGACTTTATATGAAATTATTTGTTTAGAAAAAAAGTGTTCTCCGTGAATTTTTAAATGATTGCTGGAGTCATTACGCGTAGTCTGTAATATATATATATATATATATATATATATATATATGAATAAACTGGAAAAATGGAAAATTAGTAATAATAAGAAAGAATCAGATCATGCTATATGATTATTTAATTTTGGACAATTTTCATGCATCTAGCAGACATGACAGTGATTCTAATTTTTTTCACAATAAATACCTGCCCTTTTTTCATACCTATTTATTCACAGTGTAATTATTTCAGATATGTAATCACGATTAAATAAAAGAACGACTCTCTTCAAGAAAAATGGTTTGTAATAAAGACGGGTACTAACAATTATCTGCAATAAAACAGAACCGTTGGTATATCTGGTTTCTCTGGAATATCGCTTTTCGATTTTCGATTTTTCCCGAACCTTAGAAGAATTTTATATAAATATAGAATATATTCAATGTATAAATTTATTTAAAAAAAAAAAAAAAAAAAAAAAAAAAACAGTGCCTCCTATTATTTCCTTAGTAATTATTGTCAATGGAAAAGAACAGAGAGGGGAAAAAAAAATCGAGGTTTACTATCAACTAAACTAACCTCCAAATTTCTTTCCACATATACGCGATTTAAAATTTGAACATCAACAATTTTGTTCTAAATGTCTAATTTCTAAATGTCTAGACAATAAAACTTGGATTTGGGAAATAAATGACAAATATGTGGTACTTAACAATACTCAAAAACATTATACCCTATGGGATTGCTATCTAGTCAGAAGATTTAAGGTTGGTTGGTTAGGTTTTACATCACACTAGTACAGTGAAGTGGGCAATTGGCGACGGTCTGGGACTCACCCCTAGAGGTGGTCCGGAGACATATTATCACAATTTTAATCCTATACGGAGAGGATGGCTTCCCCACTTCGGTAATCCCAGAGGTATAATTTTGATGGGAACATGGAGCACATTGCGGCCACGACAGATTTTACGTGCACTAGTCACCATTAGTATACACGACATTGTTTGGCCAGCTCGAGTGCCGAACTCGCAATCTTCGAATTACGAGCACGGCGCTCTTATACTTAACCCAGATGTTATTTTTAAAGCAAATTTATAAATGATACGTCTATTTGATAATTAATTATAATGAATTTTAATATTTAATAATATCTAGGAGATTTGCTCGATGTATGTTTTTGGACGACCTGATCATAATGACTGGGATTTCATGTGCTAACATATACTAGTATATTGATTATGACCAACGTAAGACAAATTCTCTAAAATTCTACAATTTTGAGAAATTTAGTGACAAAATTTTAAATCCTTCAGAATTTGTGAAATCCATCTGCAAAAGAAAACCTCATACTTAAATATTAATATTAAAGTCGGTACATTCTTCTCATCTCCCAATCTAACTCTTTACATAGGTGAGTGAAGAAGCAATACAGCCATTGCCTTTGCCTCTTATGTTTGACATGAAACTCCAAAATTTATACTTTACTGTAAACTGAATAATTACAGTTTTATACTTAAAAAAGAGATCCAGGCTATCAGAAAAGATTAGAGTAAGTTACAAAAAGTTACGAATGAAAGGCAAATAATTTGATTATGTTTTATAATGGATACCCTCGTATCTGGGTCAGTCGATGATGGGGCGCGCTTGCGTGTCACCTGTCTTTATATTAAACAACAACTTCCAGATTTTATACAGTGCACATGGATAACGAATGTATATGCATAAATTAATTAATAGCGATTAATATAAATTAAATAACAAACGACCTGGAATATAATACCTTTTTTTTTTTTTTTTTTTTTTTTTTTTACACAATCAAACATTTTCTGCTTCTCCATCTTAGTTTGTTAAAAATATTCTTAAACAATCAAATGTGCTGGAGGAACCGGCAAGTCCAATGAGATCACGCGCAAGACGGCGGGTAAAAAACGAAACTTATGGAAATATCACTTAAAATTTAAAATGTTAAGAAATACACAACAGCATTTTTGATAGGCCACGACCTTAGAGTCCGTTCAGTCTCCGAAGAATATATAACTGGAAATTATGAAATATGACATTTAAGACGTCCTGATTCTGTTCCCCGCGACTGACTTCAAAAATTATTACGCGTGCGTTTATGCTTGGAAAAAAAAAAAAAAAAAAAAATGAAAGACAAATTTTTTTTTTTTAGATTAAAAATTAATTTTTATAAGAAACTGTAACTTCATGCCTTGATTATTCAATATTTGTCAAGCCTTACCCCTAGGCGCATATGCTTTACATTTTTCTTCTAGTCTTCGGTAACTGTTCATTGTACTATTCAGATTATTTACATTTATATAGCGTAGCATTTTTATTTTTTTAATGTGTCTGAGTGCACAGCTGCTGCCTAAAAACATAATATCGGCAAAAATTAAAATATAAGTTCATTATCTGATGCCACAATCTCAAAAAATAAAAAAATAAAAAAATAAATAAATAAATAAAATAAAATAAAATAAAAATAAAAAATAAAAATAAAATAAATAAATAAATAAATAGTATATATATATATGTATATATATATATATATATATATATATCCACTAGCTGACCCGTCCGGCTTCGCACGAATGAACAAATTTTAGTTAAAGATGGATTGACATGTAAAAAATCAAGAAAGATATCAGTTTATATGTAATAGTCAGGCAATAATATTAACTAAAAAGTCAAAATGTAATTTTAGATTTTTTTTTTTTTTTTTTTTTTATTCGTTGTTAAATGTTGTCAATTTTTACCTAATGTTATTTATTTATTTATTTCATAAAAAGAAACATTCTCATGAATAAAAAATATTGAAAAATAAACCTATGACATGAAAATGTTTTTGATACAATTGACGTCATAATAGCTTTATTATTACTTATTTGTTCATCTCGCAAATATATTTAATATTTTCCATAATTGATGGTTATTTTAATAATGTATATTAAGGGAGAAATCAATAATATGAAACAATATTCGTACAATATATACTGTTACAGAATCTGGTGTGAAACAACCACACGACTTCCATTACCCACTATTACACGTATTATATACAATTTTTTGGAGATGTTATATGCATTTTTTGAGATTTTCCAGTAAGCGAAACTTGATACACGTATAATAGACACATACAACAGAGTTTATATAGCAAGTTAAAAAAAAAAAAAAAAAAAAAAAAAAGTGTTGTTTTTAAACACGAATTTTCGAGATCTAAAACTGAACTACCTAATCATGGATGACCGTTAATATTCCCGTAATAAGCACGTAATACTTGAGAAAGGTTATCTAGGTTGGATTAATGAAACAATTTTCAAGAAAACGTTAGAGCCGTTTTTGAGATACCAACTTTTACCAAAACTTAGCATACTCAGTTATTGACCGGAAAACAATAATTACATACAAAAGGATATTTAATAGGAAGTTAACATGGCGAGTTTGAAAAAAAATCCGTAAAGGCGTTTTTAAAGGAACGAGCTTGCGACATCTGAAATTGAGTTGTTCATAGAGAACGTCTATCAATTTTCCAGAACTAACCAACTATATCATTCAAAAGGGCATCTAATAGATTGTTTATATAGCAACTTTGAAGAAAATCGTTAGAGCTGTTTTTGTAATAAGGGCTTACGGTCCCATTTCCGGTTTTCGATGACCTAATTCTGGTTTTTCAAGTTTTACGAAAATTTGGAAAATTTATCTGTACTCCAGACCAGAATCAATTGTGAAGTTTCGTAGTTCTACCTTTATTAGTTTCGGAGATATGACAGCCAGAAGATTCCACACATACGTACACACATACACACACAATGACCCATTGCTAAAAACTACTTTTTTGGACTCAGGAGGCCTTAAAACGTGTAAATCAGGTGAAACTCTATATTGAATTTTTGGACCGAATATAATACTTCCACTACCTACGGTGGTGGTATAATTGAAGTAAAAACATAGGTCTCGTATTTAATACGAAAATATACAGATTTTCGTATTGCGCTTTCGATCGCCAAACACAAAAATCGCCAAGGACGACAGATATCAAATTTATGCTTTATTTTCAATTAAAATATTGAAAATTTGAATTAAAAATTTATTTTACCAAAATTTATAATAGACTCTAGCACTTAGAGACAGTGTAACCTTTGATTACTTGAAAGAAAGAAAAAAAAATCGGCTTTTTAGTTCTAGCGATCGTTATCTACATATATACATAAACCTTTCCTCTTTATATATTAGTATAGATAGAGCATATCTAGATTAAATAGGTTTCTAATCAACATAATGTAACTCAAATAATTAAATGCTATTTGCATTTCAGTAATGGTTGTATGAGCTATGTCTATTGAGCTACTTGTCATAACTGTTAGTTGCTAAAAATAGTCGTCAAATAAAATTAAACTTCTCAATTATTCTTTTAAAAAATGCATAATGAAATGCAGATGATATTTTTTTAATTCACTTTTTATATTATTATACGCAAGCGAAGAGTGACGTCACAGACCGTCCATGGATGCAAGAAAATGATTTCTCATTGGATTTTTTGTAAAATTTATTAAAAATCGAGGAAAATTATTTCCCGATTTTCATCCACGTATTTGGGTATATATATGTATTAGTTATCATGTGCATGTGTTAGATTGAGTTATTTTGCTGTCAAATTGACAAAATTTTAATTTTAAATTTAAAAACTCTGTTGTCCTTGGCGTTTTTGTATTTGGCGATCAAAAACGTCATACGAAAATATACGTGCCAGATGTATATTTTCGTAATATGTGTACGAAATATTGTTTCATATTATTCATTACTCTCTTAATATAAGTTGTTAAAATAACCATGATTTTTGAAATAAATTAAATTACTCTCGCCAGATAATTTGGCAATATATTTTTTTCTGCCAAGGATGACCGATATCTATTCCGCTGCAACATATTAGTATCTTATATCAGATATTTTATTTAGACATTTGAAAACAAATTTGACTTCAAATTATAATAGAATATTTAACATTTTCCTTTTAATTAGTATATTAGTTGGATATTTATTGTGTAAATATCATCCTCTGAAATGAAATGTTTATGTTTTCAACCGAATATGGAACTAAACTAAATTCAAAAACTGGCGTACAATCGGTAAATAGATTTTAAAACTTCTTTACACGCCATAAATTTTAAGCTAGCACAACCGGTTTCGAAAGGACTTAGCCTTTCTTCATCAGGTGCACAAAAACACGTACTGCTGCCTTGGAGGCAAAAGCAAAAGTTTTAAAATCTATTTATCGAATATGGAAGTTTGCCATTTTTCCCCCTAGAGTTTGAAATTTAAAATTCAAGTTTTATCAATTTTACAACAAAAACAACTTAATATACCGCATGCACATGATAACTAATGGATATCTATACCTAAATATGGGGATTAAAATCGGGAAAAAATTTTCTTCCATTTTTAATAATTTTTTACAAAAAATCCAATGGGCGTTTAACATAGGAAATATTTTTCTTGCATCCACGAACGGCCAGTGACGTCATCACTTCACTTGCGTATTCGCGTGAAAATATATTTTATTAAAAGTCGAAAAATAAATAAACTCGTAAATTTTTTTGGCAACAATTATAAATCAAAATAAATAATTTAATAAAAGTTTAGAAGTCAGAATTTCTAATTTCATTTTATTTATTTTTAAATTCCAATTTCGTTTACGCACGTCAGTTTAAACATTAATGCTTAGATCATTATATCATATCATATCAGATTAAGTTATATTATCAGAAAAATAAACACTTTTAACGCTATAATGACGTCAGATTTAAAGTGTAAATTTAACATTTCGCAATGCTATATATGAATTAAATTTAATTCACGTGCGAATATATTTCTTTTCTTTTCATGTCAAGATATTTTGAAAACAAAATGAACATGTATTAAATGTTTCTTTTATGTTGGCAGCAGCTAATTTTTTTTAATATTTCATTATTTCCATTTCTATTATGGCTTTAATGGGGATTTTAATTAAAATGCTCAGATTTTAAACTAAAATTTATTTTATCAAAATTAAATATAGCCTATAACAATCAGGCATACTGTAGCTTTTGGTCAGTGAAAGAAGTTTTTAAATCGGTTCAGTAGTTTCAGAGATTACCCTCCACAAACATACAATTTTTTGAGCTTTATATAATGACTAGCTGACCCGTCCGGCTTCGCACTGATGAACAAATTTTAGTTAAAGATGGATTGATATGTAAAAAATCAAGAAATATATCAGTTTATATGTTATAGTCAGGCAATATTATTAACTGGAAAGTCAAAATATAATTTTACAATTATTTTTTTTAATTAGTTGTTAAATGTTGGCAATTTTTACTTAATGCTATTTATTTATTTATTTATTTATTTCATAAAAAGAAACATTTCTTTACTCATGAATAAAAAATATTGAAAAATAAACCTATGACATGAAAATGTTTTTGATAAAATTGACGTCATAATAGCTTTAATTATTATTTATTTTTTCATTTCGCAAATATATTTAATTTTTTCCATAATTGATTATTATTTTAATAATGTATATTAAAGGAGAAATCAATAATATGAAACAATATTCGTACAATATATACTATTACAGAATCTGGTCTGAAACAACCACACGACTTCCATTACCCACTATTACACGTAATATATATAATTTTTTGGAGATATTACTTGCATTTTTTGAGATTTTCGAGTAAGAGAAACTTGATACACGTATAAAGACACATACAACAGAGTTTGCATAGCGAGTTAAAAAATAAGGGGAAAAAATAGATAGTTATTTTTTTAAACACGAATTTCCGAGATCTAAAACTGAACTACCTAATCAGGATGACCGTTAATATTCCTGTAATAAGCACGTAATACTTGAGAAAGGTTATCTAAATTGGATTAAAGAAAAAATTTTCAAGAATACGTTAGAGCCGTTTTTGAGATACCAACTTTTACCAAAACTTAACATACTCAATTATTGACCTAAAAACAATAATTACATACAAAAGGATATTTAATAGGAAGTTAACATGGCGAGTTTGAAAAAAATCCGTACAGGCGTTTTTAAAGGAACGCACTTGCGAAGTTTGAAATTGAGCTGTTTATAGAGGACGCCTATCAATTTTCCTGAACTAAGCAACTTTTCAATCGAAAGGGCATCTAATATATTATTTATATAGCAACTTTGAAGAAAATCATTAGAGGTGTTTTTGAATATGGGCTTAGGGTCCCATTTCTGGTTTTCGATGACCCAATTCCGGTTTTTCAATTTTCACGAAAATTTGGAAAATTTATCTGTACACCAGACCCGAATCACTTGTGAAGTTTAGTAGTTCTATTTTTATTAGTTTTGGAGATATGACAGCCAGAAGATTACGCACACACGTGCACATATACACACACACTGACCAATTGCCAAAACCTATACAATACTTACACTACCTACGGTAGTAGGGTAATTGAAGTAAACACATACATCTCGTATTTACTACGATAATATACAGATTTTCGTATTACGTTTTCGATCGCCAAATACAAAAATCGCCAATGACGATAGATATCAAATCTATGCTTTGTTTTCAATTAAAATATTGAAAATTTTAATTAAAAATTTATTTTACCAAAATTTATTATAGCTTCTAGCACTTAGAGAGAGACAGTGTAACATTCGATTATTGAAAGAAAAAAAAAAAAAAAAAAAAAAAAAAAAGCAATCGGCTTTTTAGTTCTAGCGATCGTTCTCTACATATGCATATAAACCTTTCTTTTTTTTTATATTAGTATAGCTATAGAGCATAGGTATATTAAATAGGTTTCCAGTCAACATAATGTAACTCAAATAATTAAATGCTATTTACATTTCAGTAATGGCTGTATGCGCTATGTATATTGAGCTACTTGCCATAACTTTTAGTTGCTAAAAATAGTCGCCAAATAAATTTAAACATCTCAATACGCAAGCGAAGTATGACATCCCTGACCGCCCGTGGATGCAAGAAAAAGATTTTCCATGTTAATCGCTCATTGGATTTTTTTTTTTTTTTTTTTTTTTTTTATTAAAATTCTAGAAGAATTATTTCCCGATTTTAATCCTCATATTTGGGTATAGATATGTATTAGTTATTGTATGCATGCGTTAGATTGAGTTATTTTGCTGTCAAATTGACAAAATTTTAATTTTAAATTTCAAAACTGTCACCCTTGGCGTTTTTTGTATTTGGCGATCAAAAACGTAATACGAAAATATACATGCCAGATGTATATTTTCGTAATATGTATTGTACGAAATATTGTTTCATATTATTCGTTACACTCTTAATGTAAGTTTTTAAAATAACCATGATTTTTGAATGGAATTAAATTATATTCGCCAGATAATTTGGCGATATTTTTTTTTTCTGCCAAGGATGACGGATATCAAATCTATTCCGCTGCAACATATTAGTATATTATATCAGATAATTTATTTAGACATTTGAAAACAAATTTGACTTCAAATTATGATAGAATATTTATCCTTTCCCTTTTAATTAGTTTATTAGTTGGATGTTTATTGTGTAAATATCATCCTTTGAAATGAAATGTTTATGTTTTTAATCGAATATGGAAATTTGCCATTTTTTTTTCTAGAGTTTTGAAATTTAAAATTCCAATTTTATCAATTTTACAACAAAAACAATTTAATCTAACGGATGCACATGATAACTAATACATATCTATATCCAAATATGGGGATTAAAATGGGTAAATAATTTTCCTCGATCTTTATTATTTTTTTCAAAAAATCCAGTTCACTTTTTATATTATTGTTCGCGTGAAAATATATTTTATTATATGTCTAAAAATAAATTAATTCGTAAATCTTTTTGGCAACAATTATAAATTAAAAAAAATAATATTATAAAATAGAATTTCTTATTTTATTTTATTTTATTTATTTATTTATTTTTAAATTCCAATTTCGTTTACACACATCAGTTTAAACCACGGAGTAATAAAGACTCCGTGGTTTAAACATTGATGCTTAGATATTATATCATATCATATCAAATTAAATTATTAGAAAAATAAACACTTTTAATTCTATAATGACGTCAGATTTAACGTGTAAGTTTAACAATTAAAAAAGCTTTATATGAATTTCAATTTAATGCACGTGCAAATATATTTCTTTTCTTTTCACGTCAAGATATTTTAAAAACGAAATGAATATGTAAATGTTTCTTTTATGTTGGCAGCAGCTAATTTTTTTAATATTTCATTATTTCCATTTCTATTACGGCTTCTATGGGGATTTTAATTAAAATGCTCAGATTTTAAACTAAAATTTATTTTATCAAAATTAAATATAGCCTATAACAATATGGCATACTGTAGCTTTCGGTCAGTGAAAGAAGTTTTTAAATCGGTTCAGTAGTTTCAGAAATTACCCTCCACAAACAAACAATTTTTTGCGCTTTATATAATGATATAGACTAGCTGACCCGTCCGGCTTCGCACCGATGAACAAATTTTAGTTAAAGATGGATTGATATGTAAAAAATCAAGAAATATATCAGTTTATATGTTATAGTCAGGCAATATTATTAACTGGAAAGTCAAAATATAATTTTACAATTATTTTTTTTAATTAGTTGTTAAATGTTGGCAATTTTTACTTAATGCTATTTATTTATTTATTTCATAAAACGAAACATATCTTTACTCATGAATAAAAAATATTGAAAAATAAACCTATGACATGAAAATGTTTTTGATAAAATTGACGTCATAATAGCTTTAATTATTATTTATTTGTTCATTTCGCAAATATATTTAATTATTTCCATAATTGATTATTATTTTAATAATGTATATTAAAGGAGAAATCAATAATATGAAACAATATTCGTACAATATATACTATTACAGAATCTGGTGTGAAACAACCACACGACTTCCATTACCCACTATTACACGTAATATATACAATTTTTTGGAGATATTACTTGCATTTTTTGAGATTTTCGAGTAAGAGAAACTTGATACACGTATAAAGACACATACAACAGAGTTTGCATAGCGAGTTAAAAATAAGGGGGAAAAAATAGATAGTTATTTTTTTAAACACGAATTTCCGAGATCTAAAACTGAACTACCTAATCAGGATGACCGTTAATATTCCTGTAATAAGCACGTAATACTTGAGAAAAGTTATCTAAATTGGATTAAAGAAAAAATTTTCAAGAATACGTTAGAGCCGTTTTTGAGATACCAACTTTTACCAAAACTTAGCATACTCAATTATTGACCTAAAAACAATAATTACATACAAAAGGATATTTAATAGGAAGTTAACATGGCGAGTTTGAAAAAAATCCGTACAGGCGTTTTTAAAGGAACGCACTTGCGAAATCTGAAATTGAGCTGTTTATAGAGGACGCCTATCAATTTTCCTGAACTAAGCAACTTTTCAATCGAAAGGGCATCTAATATATTATTTATACAGCAGCTTTGAAGAAAATCATTAGAGGTGTTTTTGAATATGGGCTTACGGTCCCATTTCTGGTTTTCGATGACCCAATTCCGGTTTTTCAATTTTCACGAAAATTTGGAAAATTTATCTGTACACCAGACCTGAATCACTTGTGAAGTTTAGTAGTTCTATTTTTATTAGTTTTGGAGATATGACAGCCAGAAGATTACACACACACGTGCACACATACACACACACTGACCAATTGCCAAAACCTATACAATACTTCCACTACCTACGGTAGTAGGGTAATTGAAGTAAACACATACATCTCGTATTTACTACGATAATATACAGATTTTCGTATTACGTTTTCGATCGCCAAATACAAAAATCGCCAATGACGATAGATATCAAATCTATGCTTTGTTTTCAATTAAAATATTGAAACTTTTAATTAAAAATTTATTTTACCAAAATTTATTATAGCTTCTAGCACTTAGAGAGAGACAGTGTAACTTTTGATTATTGAAAAAAAAAAAAAAAAAAAAAAAGCAATCGGCTTTTTAGTTCTAGCGATCGTTCTCTACATATGCATATAAACCTTTCTTCTTTTTATATTAGTATAGCTATAGAGCATAGGTATATTAAATAGGTTTCCAATCAACATAATGTAACTCAAATAATTAAATGCTATTTACATTTCAGTAATGGCTGTATGCGCTATGTATATTGAGCTACTTGCCATAACTGTTAGTTGCTAAAAATAGTCGCCAAATAAATTTAAACATCTCAATACGCAAGCGAAGTGTGACATCACTGACCGCCCATGGATGCAAGAAAAAGATTTTCCATGTTAATCGCTCATTGGATTTTTTTTTTTTTTTTTTTTTTTTTTTTAATTAAAATTCTAGAAGAATTATTTCCCGATTTTAATCCTCGTATTTGGGTATAGATATGCATTAGTTATTGTATGCATGCGTTAGATTTAGTTATTTTGCTGTCAAATTGACACAATTTTAATTTTAAATTTCAAAACTGTCACCCTTGGCGTTTTTTTGTATTTGGCGATCAAAAAGTAATACGAAAATATACATGCCAGATGTATATTTTCGTAATATGTATTGTACGAAATATTGTTTCATATTATTCGTTACACTCTTAATGTAAGTTTTTAAAATAACCATGATTTTTGAAAGGAATTAAATTATATTCGCCAGATAATTTGGCGATATTTTTTTTTTCTGCCAAGGATGACGGATATCAAATCTATTCCGCTGCAACATATTAGTATATTATATCAGATACTTTATTTAGACATTTGAAAACAAATTTGACTTCAAATTATGATAGAATATTTATCCTTTCCCTTTTAATTAGTTTATTAGTTGGATGTTTATTGTGTAAATATCATCCTTTGTTTTGAAATGTTTACGTTTTCAATCGAATATGGAGATTTGCCATTTTTTTTTTTTCTAGAGTTTTGAAATTTAAAATTCCAATTTTATCAATTTTACAACAAAAACAATTTAATCTAACGGATGCACATGATAACTAATACATATCTATATCCAAATATGGGGATTAAAATGGGGAAATAATTTTCCTCGATCTTTATTATTTTTTTACAAAAAATCCAGTTCACTTTTTATATTATTGTTCGCGTGAAAATATATTTTATTATATGTCTAAAAATAAATTAATTCGTAAATCTTTTTGGCAACAATTATAAATTAAAATAAATAATATTATAAATAGAATTTCTTATTTTATTTTATTTATTTATTTATTTTTAAATTTCAATTTCGTTTACACCACGGAGTAAAAAGACGTTTACACACATCAGTTTAAACCACGGAGTAATAAAGACTCCGTGGTTTAAACATTGATGCTTAGATCATTATATTATATCATATCATATCAAATTAAATTATTAGAAAAATAAACACTTTTAATTCTATAATGACGTCAGATTTAACGTGTAAGTTTAACAATTAAAAAAGCTTTTTATGAATTTCAATTTAATGCACGTGCAAATATATTTCTTTTCTTTTCACGTCAAGATATTTTAAAAACGAAATGAATATGTAAATGTTTCTTTTATGTTGGCAGCAGCTAATTTTTTTTAATATTTCATTATTTCCATTTCTATTACGGCTTCTATGGGGATTTTAATTAAAATGCTCAGATTTTAAACTAAAATTTATTTTATCAAAATTAAATATAGCCTATAACAATATGGCATACTGTAGCTTTCGGTCAGTGAAAGAAGTTTTTAAATCGGTTCAGTAGTTTCAGAGATTACCCTCCACAAACAAACAATTTTTTGCGCTTTATATAATGATATAGACTAGCTGACCCGTCCGGCTTCGCATGGATGAACAAATTTTAGTTAAAGATGGATTGACATGTAAAAAATCAAGAAAGATATCAGTTTATATGTTATAGTCAGGCAATATTATTAACTGAAAAGTCAAAATATAATTTTACAAAATTTTATATTATATTTTAATTAGTTGTTAAATGTTGGAAATTTTTACTTAATGTTATTTATTTATTTATCTCATAAAAAGAAACATTTCTTTACTCATGAATAAAAAATATTGAAAAATAAACCTATGACATGAAAATGTTTTTGATAAAATTGACGTCAAAATAGCTTTAATTATTATTTATTTGTTCATCTCGCAAATATATTTATTTTTTTCCATAATTCATGGTTATTTTAATAATGCATATTAAGGGAGAAATCAGTAATATGAAACAATATTCGTACAATATATACTATTACAGAACCTGGTGTGAAACAACCACACGACTTCCGTTACCTACTATTACACGTATTGTATACATTTTTTTTGGGGATGTTACATGCATTTTTTGAGGTTTTCCAGTGAGAGAAACTTGATACACGTATAAAAGACACATACAACAGAATTTATATAGCGAGTTAAAAAATAAGGGAAAGAAAAAAAAAATAGTAATACATAGTTATTTTTTTAAACACGAATCTCCAAGATCTAAAACTGAACTACCTAATCAGGATGACTGGTAATATCCCTGTAATAAGCACGTAATACTTGAGAAAGGTTATCTAAGTTGCAATTTTCAAGAAAATGTTAGAACCGTTTTTGAGATACCAACTTTTACCATAACTTAGCATACTCAATTATTGACCTAAAAACAATAATTACGTACAAAAGGATATTTAATGGGAAGTTAACATGGCGAGTTTGAAAAAAATCCGTACAGGCGTTTTTATAGGAGCGCACTTGCGACATCTAAAATTGAGCTGTTCATAGAGGGTGCCTATCAATTTTCCTGAACTAACCAACTAAACCATTCAAAAGGGCATCTAATAGGTTGTTTATAGAGCAATGTTGAAGAAAATCGTTAGATCTGTTTTTGTGATACGGGCTTACGGTCCCATTTCCGGTTTTCGATGACCCAATTCCGCTGTTTCAATTTTTACGAAAATTTGGAAAATTTATGTGTACTCCAGACATGAATCAATTGTGAAGTTTCGTAGTTCTATCTTTATTAGTCTCGGAGATATGACAGCTAGAAGATTCCACACATTCGTACACACATACACACACACTGACCCATTGCCAAAAACTACTTTTTTGGACTCAGGAGGCCTTAAAACGTGTAAATCAGGTGAAACTCTATATCGAATTTTTGCACCGAGTATAATAGTTCCACTACCTACAGTAGTGGGATAATTGAAGTAAAAACACAGATCTCGTATTTAATACGAAAATATACAGATTTTCGTATTGCGCTTTCGATCGCCAAGGACGACAGATATCAAATCTATGCTTTGTTTTCAATTAAAATATTGAAAATTTGAAATAAAAATTTATTTTACCAAAATTTATTATAGCCTCTAGCACTTAGAGACAATGTTACTTTTGATTAGTTGAAAAAAAAAAAAAAAAAAAAAAAAAAAAAAAAATCGGGATTTTAGTTCTAGTGATCGTTCTCAACGTGCACATATAAACCTTCCCTCTTTATATATTAGCATAGAGCATAGATAGATTAAATAGGTTTCTAATCAACATAATGTTACTCAAATAATTAAATGATATTTGCATTTCAGTTATGGCTGTATGCGCTATGTATATTGAGCTACTTGCCATAACTGTTAGTTGCTAAAAATAGTCGCCAAATAAATTTAAACTTCTCAATTATTCTTTTAAAAAATGCATAATGAAATGCAGATGATTTTTTTAAAATTTACTTTTTATATTATTATTCGCTCGAAAATATATTTTATTAAAAGTCGAAAAATAAATTAACTCCTAAATTTTTTTGGCAACAATTATAAATTAAAATAAATAATTTAATAAAAGTTTGTAAGTTGGAATTTCCAATTTTATTTTATTTTTATTTGTTTATTTATTTTCAAATTCTAATTTCGTTTACACACGTCAGTTTAAACATTAATGCTTAGATCATTATATCATATCATATCATATCATATTAAGTTATATTATCAGAAAAATAAACACTTTTAACGCTACAATGACGTCAGATTTAACATGTAAATTTAACATTTCGCAAAGCTTTATATGAATTTCAATTTAATTCACGTGCAAATACATTTCTTTTCTTTTCATGTCAAGATATTTTGAAAACAAAATGAACATGTACTAAATGTTTCTTTTATGTTGGCAGCAGCTAATTTTTTTAATATTTCATTATTTCCATTTCTATTATGGCTTTTATAGAGATTTTAATTAAAATGCTCAGATTTTAAACTAAAATTTATTTTATCAAAATTAAATATAGCCTATAACAATCAGGCATACTGTAGCTTTTTGTCAGTGAAAGAAGTTTTAAAATCGGTTCAGTAGTTTCAGAGATTACCCTCCACAAACATACAATTTTTTGCGCTTTATATAATGATATAGATATAGATTAAAAATAAGTGGTTTTGACCGATATTGGCTGAATACTAATACACTTTTTCAAGTAATCAGTCTATTATTTCTTTTACCTATGTTATGATTACACTGAGTCAGTTTACACAGGCTTAACGCGAAAGCTTTCATCAACTTCTTGCACCAAGTTCCAAGTTCCTTTATTACATACAAGTGTTTCCTTATAATCTCTTACAAGTTAAATTTAGCTATCTGAAATGCAAATTATTCGAAATTGTTCTGCCTAAATTGAACGTTTTCATCAACAACTCTCATTAGTTCTTTTAGTTGCATTGGATAATATCACGCTGGTAGGCTCACATTTGTTCTATTTTAACTTTACGTTTTCCTCTTGAGCTTTTCCTGGTAGAGAAGGTACTGAATGTGGTAGGTTGTTTTCAAAGAACTTATTTGTGTTAGGAGCAGATGTTCTTTGCTTATTTTTTTTGGTATCCAGCTTACCCGTAATTCCCTTTTGCTCTTCCTTTGTCACGTTTGGAAATTTTCAAGCTGTATAGAAATATTTTCTTTGAACGTGGTTCATTTGAGACCTCAGCGCCTGCCTCACGTTTCTTACCTCTTATTATGCTAAAAAATGAAGTTTACCTGTCGAAATAAATCGTAGTCCATCCTTACTGAGAAATATTTTATTTTCTCGCTCTTGTCTTGTATGCAGTTACTTATCCTGGTAATAAATGAAATTAATTTAAATTACAGAAAAAAAAAAAAGATAGAAAATAGTTGTATGGCATTATTTGTTAGTTTGTGATATTTGTTTACAAAGATTTATTTATTTTTCTTTTATTGAAGTATCCATAAAAATATTTAATAAAAGAACTAAACAGAGAGTGATTCTAACATTTTGGTGGTCTTCCGTTTACTAAATTGCTCTTAAGAAGAACAATCATAGTTTAATAAATATTTAAAGATACATAAAAGAAAGAAAGAAATTATTCTCATCTAAATAGGGAAGAAGACAAAATAATACTCTGCTAATTACTTCTCTGAGGCGCGAAAAAAAAGTTTTTTTTTTCTCTTATTCTCGAGAGACAATATGCTATGTCAAATTTAAATGTCGCTCATGCGGTAAATAAGATACATTTTTTTTTTTTTTTTTTTTTTTTTTTTTTTTTAAATTCTTTTCAGAAAAGAAAGAAAGAAAGAAAAAAAAAGTATGAAAACTACATGTATGGAATCTGCATTATAATATTTGAAGTAATGAATAGACGAAACTAACTTAGTAAACTTTTTGCAAACAATGCGTAAACATATTTTAAGTGTATAAAAACTCCCTTATTTGTTATAATCCTTAAATCTACGTAAGCGAAATATTCTTTATGCACAACTTAATTTAAAGTGGTTTTTTTAGATTTACGGTCATTATTAAGTTAAAGTATTATAGAATTACATTTGAATTAAAAATTCTGGAATTGCGGTATTCATTTAAAGATCTAAGCTCTAGATATTTGTTAGTTATTTTCAATTTTCATATTTTTCTTTCTTGATGAATTTTATATTAAATGTATTGGAAACTTTTATTTTGGCTTTATTATAGTTGGATACTTTGGGGTTCAATATCCCTTAAAAAATTTTATTTAGTAATTACAATTCTAAACTAGGCCGTATTCGTAGACTATTTATTAATTAATATAAAAAACAGTCGAAAGTATTTAACATGAAATTAAAAAAAAAAAAAAAATCAGATGTCACAGTAACAAATTTTACCATTAAATACACATAATTTATCACATCTTTTTATTTATTTATTTATTTGTTTATCATTATTAGTATTATTATTAATAATATTATTACTAATTTTTTGATTGCTTCTTTTTGCCCGTGCGTTCCATGCTATTTATAATTTAAATAATAATAACAAAATAAAAACTTTCTATTTAATCTGTTTTCTTTTAGCTTTTAATCAATTTTATTTATAATTTTAATAAAATTGCTGTGGAATACTTATACTAAGCATTTTGATTTTCACATTTTATCGAAGAAGTTTATCATTTAAACATTGATTTACATGGAAATTATCTGGTCTGCCACACACACGACTTTCTCTGACACTGAAATTTAATATTATAAATTCAGGTAAGATAACAGGTAAGATAACAAGTAATGTTACGTAAAACTACGTTAAAATAATTCAAATTAGCCTTAAGAAGAGTTTTATGTGATAATTAGTTTTGAGTGAGGGGGGGGGATACCGCCCCCATCAATCCCCCGTTTCATTTCTGCATCTAGATTTATATAGAATTTAAATCTGTTCTTTAGATTAAAAGTTCACTTAAAATTGTTGAGACACTTTTTCACACGGAATATACCTTGATACTTATCCGTCTTGATCAAATTTTTAGGCAACAAACTTATATTAGTTTGAAAATAAAACTTTTGGATCTCCTGAAATTATTAGTTTCTAAGTTACTCAAAGCGACACAAACAAAAACCAAACATAAAAATAAATAAATAAATAAATAAGTAAAATAAAATAAAATAAAATAAAACTTGACTTCGGTAATCAGGAACCCTCAAACGTGTAAATATACATAAACAAGCTGTGAATATTTAACTTAAAAACATACGTTATTTATAATATGTCTATGATGAATTCATCTCAATTCCTGAGCAACTATCCTGGACATGGTAAAATATTATAGTAAAGCACTTCCGCTACTAATAAACAAAGAAGAATGTTATCGCTTAAATATTTTTAGTGCTGTATACATTTTGAAGTTTATGTAGAACCCACATGTTGCACCTGAATATTATCCTATAGTAATAATACACTGCACAACCTAAAATATTCTTCCATCAATTTTCTGCTATTGTCGCACTATAATCTAGTTCCTTTGCGTAGCCCTGTAAATGAACAACGAGTGATATCCCTACCATATTCTAGATGAGACATGTTTTTACGCATGTTAAAAATATATATTCCTTTCTTTTGGTTTAGTGCAGTCTGTAGATGTTAAACTCTTCTCATCTGCAATTTCCACCATAGACGTAATGTATTTGAATACTCTCGGGTGTCCCTGTACACGAACCATTTGCTTCATCTCAACGAAAGATTTAGTGTAGCATCCCTACACTATGTAGAATACCAAGTTTGAAGTTTCTGGTGCTATTTGTTCTAGAGATATGCTGATAACAGACAGACACACACACACAGAGACACACGCACACGCACACAGATAAACCGATAAAAACATGATTTTCGGATTCAAGGGACCTCAAAACGTGTAAAAATAACAAAAACTCACTTTCGAAAATTTGACCCAAAAACAATACTTTCTCTATGTTATGAGTAAGAGAAAGTAAAAAATAAAAAATAAAAATCTGGCGTAAAATAACAAGACGACTTTGGTTGCCGACTACAACAAATATTATTATTATTATTATTTTAATTATGTGGTCGGGAGACTTTAAATTTACATAACTAGTCAGATAATTACCAATTTTTATAGTAACTATATGCGTTGTTAAGACATTTAATACAGAGTTTATACATAGCAAGATTAAAGAAAATTGATTTTTGAAACCCCCCACATTTCCTAATTTTAAGACTGACTAAAATAATTAGGTCGAGTATCAATTTTTATGTAGTAACCAACTATTACGCGAGAAATGTCCACTAAAGGTAGGTTTATGAAGCAAAAAAATAAAAAATAAATAAATAAATAAATAAATAAGTTCGCGCCGTTTTAGAGATACTACCTTTCGGTACCAAAATTTGACAAACTCTTCTGTATACCGATACCCAATTAATACATACTACAGGATATCTATACAGGAATAATATTGTGAGTTTGAAGAAAATACTCTTTTTTTAAGTCACTCATTTCCGAGGCCTGGAATTTACTTCCCTAATTATGATGCTTATGAGTTTTCTTTTACTAACTGATGGACACACAGCAGGTGTCGTAATAAAGTAGGTTTAGCTAGAAATTGTATGAAAATTTTTAATGCTGTTTTTTGAGATACAGATTTTGAAATACGGACATCTTATCCGACTCCTGTTTTTCCAATTTTAACCAAAACTATGCAAACCCATCTGAACACTCGTCCTATTTTAATTTTAAAGTTATGTTGATCTACATTTTTTTCCATATTTTAGATACTATAGTAATATTACCTACCCAATTCCCTCAAACACAAGATCTGAAGTGATTTTTAAAAATAACCTATTTGAACTCGAACGATCCTAAAAATTGTAAAATAGTTGTAAGCTGATAACGAAATATTTTACTAAATACAATACTTACATTTTTTACGGTCGTCGGATAATAGAAATAATAATAACATAATATTAATAATTTAAAAAAGATATTATAAAATAAGTACTTCATCTTAAAGGGAATAATTTAAAATACTAGAATTGATGATTATAACTTCGATTATCATACATATTTTTTAAGGAACTATATTTGGAAATTTTATTTGATACAACTGTTTATTATTTATATTTTATGTTTTGCACAGCAGTGTTTGCTGCACAGTATTATTTTAAACAGAAATAAAATATTCATAAAAATATGCATTATTTTACTTCATATTTTCTTTTTTTTTTCTTTATGTATATTCGTGTTTTTAGTAAAGTAATTTGTAAAATAAAATCCCTATTACATAAAATCTCTCTACAAAAATAAATAAATAAAATTAATTTATGAAATCGATTAAATTAAATATAAACCAAAACATAATAATAAAAAAAAAAGATCTAAATAATAGAATATTTTAACAAGTAAAATAAAACCCGCTAAATTGTTGTACAAATGTATTAATAGTAATAATTTTTCTTAATTTTACATAAATCAGTTTAGCTGAACGACTTGAATATGAAGCCTGAATTAAATAAATACAAAAATCCATGTAGCAGTCATTTCATGATAGTTTTTGTAGTTTTATGTACGTCGAGCTTGCGATATACTAGATTACTATGTACATAATAATTTGCATATACTCCAGTATTTTATAAATTGTGTATGATGAGACGTAATCCCCCTCCCCTGTCTCCCCGCCTTAAAAAAATAATTAAACACAAAATTGTTATTAAGGTATTAAAATAATAAGTCATTCTACAAAGTTTTCAATAGTACACAATCTGATTTTCAATTTGTAAAATTTTAGATTGTTTTTACGCACACATTTCCGTTTATTTTACTTTACACTTTAAAAATGCATCTTCACCCCCATTTGCTATTTAAAAAAAAAAAAAAAAAAACAGTTTCAACGGTGCATATTTTCTTGCATTATTTTCATTCAAATTACAATGATTGTACATAGAATTTTTTTGCTCTGATTTTAGCATAGCATACTAAGCGAAAATCAATACATCTTCAATGAAAGAAATTCAATATTTATTTTGTTCTTTTTCAAATCGATATTTCCCCCTTTTGCTACCTAAAAGTAAACTTAAAATATTTTTCATAATAATATATTTATGTATTTTGTCGCAGAAATTTCTCGAGTTAAATATTTTAATTAATCCATTTAATTTTCGAAATTAAATAATAGTACATTTTATCGTTATTATTTAAAGTGCCCTATCAAATGTTTATATAGCATCAGTAAATTAATAAATCTAAACCATGTCTGGAAATCAGTTTCTTTTCGGAAATCCAAGAGATAAAAGTATTTGTGCCACGATTGATACAGTACATAAGTCGAAGCGAATATTGATCTTTTAACGGTCTGGAACTAAATACTAAATTATTGAAGTGGAAAATTATTCTCTTTCTTCTGTTATTGTGTTAATACTAAAATTTTAGAAATTAAATGCCAGATGCTGAAGTACCAGAAAATAAATATGCTGAACTAATTATTGAAAAAAAAAAAAAAAAAAAAAAAAAACTAGATTATGTCTAGCTGTAAATGTAGATTATAAAAATGTAAAGTACTGAAAATTTAGAAGCGAAATTCAATTTAGGAATTATTATCATTATTTTTTTTTTTTAATTTTTGCCTCATTTAAGGAATTATATTACTTTTAATTTTTTAGTTTAAATTAAGTAGTTAATTTAATTTAAAAAGAGCTTTTAAATACGTGTTTTATATTTGTAAAAATGAAGGGAAGAAAATATAGAATGGCTTGATTTTGAACAAAACATGGGAAAATATTTTTAAGTTAGTTACTCATAAATGTGGGTCAAAAATTGACTTTTTTTTATTTTTTATATTTCAAACAAAATTTACATTTTTAACCATTCAAAAGATATTTTAATTACACCACACAAGGTAAAAAAGTGTCTCTTATTAAGTATTGTAAAATGTAAATTATTTCTATCTATAAATGTACATTCTGAAAATTAAAGTACTGAAAATTGAAAAGACAAATTCAGTTCCAGAATTCTTTCATTTCATATATTTATTTTTATTATATATATATATATATTTACATTTTTAATGTTTGGATTTGATAATGACAGGAATTTTAATTAAAAAAGAGTTAATGAAAATTAATTTTTCCGACTGAGTGAAAATAATGCCTGGACCGGGAGTCGAACCCCGAATCTTTGACTTACAAGGTCAAGGCTCTACCAATTGAGCTATCCCGGACGACAACCGGTCTGCCTAAAGGTTGTCTGAGTGAGTAATGCTGACCGGTTGTCGGCCTGGATAACTCAATTGGTAGAGCCTTGACCTTGTAAGTCAAAGATCCGGGGTTCGACTCCCGGTCCTGGCATTATTTTCGTTCAGTCGGAAAAATAAAATTTCATTAAATATGATTTTCTTCCAATCAGTTGATTGTGATTTTAATAAAAAAGAGTTAGTCAATATAAATTTTATATTCGTGTGCAAAAGAAAGGAACACATTATCTACCAATAAGTATTTGGACGTTTTCGAAATTAGACGTTTTGTCAAACATCTAGAAAAAATATTTAGGTTTTATCTTGAAACTCTGGGATTGTAAAGAACAGGTTATATCTCATACATTTCAGAAAATGTTTTGTCCTGAAGAGGAAAAGAGAACGAGTAAAAAACTAAACAATTGTCAAAATGCTTTGGTTCACCCTGTAATACGTAATACTTGAAATGCGTTATGGCTGTAGTAATTCATTATGAGGATACTTCTTATTATCTGTATAAAATTTTATGAGACTACCAGATATGTTCATGGAAATATAATAGTTCCTTCAAAAATTGTTTAAAAAAAAAAAAAAAAAAACACTTTTTTAATTATAACACGTATGGTATTAGACTCAGTGCAAAGCATTTTTAGAAAACTTGAAATACTACATTCGATATAGCATACAGTAATCAGAATGCAAAAATGTTAAATATTTTATGAAATAGGAGCATTTTTGCTATTTTTTTCTTTTTCTTTCTTTTTTTGTTTTTAACTAAGCATGCACGAGTTTTTAAAAATTCCATCTGCATAATTGAGTAGCCAAAATTATTGAACTACTTACAGGAAAACCTTAACCAAATATCGTGTAAATTAAAAAAGTTATGAGAGATAGAATGAAAATAATTTTAGTTCCTCTCCAAGTAAAAGCATGTGAGGGTTTTTACTCACATTTTTATTTTGTTTCAAACAATGCTCATTGGTAATGCGGTGATCACCGATTGTAAATAAGTATTGATAAAATCCCCAATCATTTCCCTTTTTTTTTCTGTTGATTCTATGTCTCATAACTTTTTGAATTTATACGATATTTGTTTGGGGTTTTCCTATACGTAGCTCAGTACTTTTGGCTATTAAAATAAGAAAATGAAATTTTTGAAAAGCTTGCGCATACGTAGTTAAAAATTATTTAGTACAGATGCTCATATTTCATTAGATATTTAACATTTTTGCATTCTGATTGGTGCATGTTATGACTAATTTAATACACAAACTTTTCTAAAAACGGCTTTTCACTGGGTCTAATACCTTACGTGTTATAACTGAAAAAGTGGTAATTTTATTTGCAATTTTTTAAAGAAACCGTTATATTTCCATGCATATACGTGGTATCCTCATATACTTTTATACAGATAATAAGAAGAATAATTATAATCGCATACTACAGCAAAAACGCATTTGAAACTTTACTTTTTACAGGGTGATTGAAAACATCTTCATTTTTGTTTAATTTTTTACTGGTCAGCTTATCCTCATCATGACAGTACTTTTGCTGACATATATGAGGTATAATATGTTCTTTACTCTCTGAAAGTTTCAAGATAATTCCTACAGATTTTTTCTACATATTCGACAAAGCATCTGAATTTGAAAGTGTCCAAACAATTATTGCCAGATAGTGTATAATAAGAGTAATAAGAAAAAATATATAATTCCAAATTTTTCATTGAAGAATTCCGAAATACTTGTAAATTAGTCACTAACAAAAATGGATCATTACATATATGTGTGTGTGTATGTATTTGTATACCAGGGGCGACTCGTAAACTGAAAATAGGTGAAGAGCTAAAAAATAACGTTATAAGTAGTTTTAATGCATAATTTTTATTAAGCATAATTTTAACTAAAAAATAACTAAAAATACTCATTTTATTTAAATGTAAATTTATACTCTTTAAATGAATTTGGAGTAAAATATTAGGTGGATTGCCTCTTCCCCTTTTTTCGATCCAAGAGCCGCCGCTGTTGTATATATGTAGCGAAAACCACATTAATTTTATTATTCTAAATTTACTTTGATTACATCACATGTACCATAATAAGAATATGCCGAATTAATTATTGAATACACAAAATTATGTCTAGCTACAAATGTAGACTACAAAAATTTAAATATTTAAAATTAAGAAGCCGAATTCAGTTCCAGAATCATTTTTAATGCTAAAACATTAAATACTTTAAAAACTCTACTCACATTTAAATAGTTTAAAATTTGTCATAACAACAACTTTCGAAAAACTAATTCGAACCAAAATTGGAAAGTGAACTTATGCTTTAAATATCTTTAGTAAATCGCTGGGCAACTTTCTCCATCATATCATTTCCAAGTGGCAGCCACTTGAATATTTGTTATTACGATAACTTTTGATCATTTCAAACAAAAATTAAGCAGGGAACTTATCATTCAAATATCTTAAATGCTTTCGATGGACAAGTTGCTTCGTATATTTGCTTCCAAGTTGCGGTCACTTGAGAATTTGTTATCACGATAACTTTAGAAATACTGATTTTATTCGAGCCAAAGTTGGACAGTAGCTATATTAGGATCTACGGATTTTTACGATACCAGTTTTACGATAGTTGGACATTTATCGAAATCTAAAATTTATCGAAAATATAACTAAATAATTTTAAAACAATGTTACAATTTGAAAAAATAAATAAATAAATAAACCGTTAAATTCATTTTTTTACTTATTTTTATTTCATATTGCTCGCGCACTTCTTATTTCCTAATTTAAAAAAAAAAAAAAAAAAAAAAAACCTTTTTCGATATCGCTTGTAACGATACTGATTATTGTTAATTTTCATTTCTTTTTTTTTTCAATAATAATAATAATAATAATAAAAAGATTTTGATGAAATTCTGGCAAAATCAGAATTTAGTTAGTTTAAGACGGAAGACTATTAGTTTTTTTTTTTTTCTTTTTTCAAATTATAACATCGCTTTCCAATTATGCAATTATACTTTCGATAAATTTTAGATTTCGACAAATGTCCAACTATCGAAAACGACAACGCAAAAATTCCAGACTGAGACTAATAGGCCCTCAGTCCTGATATATATATATATATATATATATGGATGTATTAATCAATCCCATCAGCTTAGAAAAATGTGTAAATTCTATCTATTAGCAGTAAATCGGTTTTCTTAAAAATTTGTAAGCAAGTGGCGAGTAATCTAAAAGTGTCAACTGGGCACTGGTGAGTAAATAAAATTTAATTTTTTAGGTTTCTTGGAAACTGTAGTGATAACCATTGTATATTTTACTGTGTTTTTATTAACTTCGTTTCTTGTTTGTTTGCCCACTACAAATCTTGCAATCGATCTTTAACTAAACATTCCAAACTTTCAGGATAGCTCAGAACACGGTGACAATACATTTTTTTAAATAATTTTATTCAACTGTTTCAGGTCCCTACTGCCTTCGGCAGAGTTTATGTAATTCAACAGAAAATTTATCTGACTAACTTCCCGACTAGCGGGACATTTGAAACTTTTAGAATAGTTCATAATACGGTGAAAATGCCTTTTTTAATACTTTTAGCCAACTGTATCGGGTCCCTGGTGACTTCGGTAGCGTTACCAGTACAAAGGTTGCAATCGATTTTAAACTAACTTCCAGCCTAGCTAGACATTCGTAACTTCCAGAAAAGCTCAGAACACGGTGATAATGTATTTTTTAAATATTTTTACTCAACTGTGACAGGTACCTGCTTCCTTCAGCAGCGTTTATATGATTCAACAGAAAATTTATTTACCTAACTTCCCGGCTAGCTAGCCATTTGAAACTTTTATAGTAGCTCAAAACACACGATAACAATGAACTTTTTAAATGCTTTTAGCCAATTGTTCCGGGTACCCGCTGCCTATGGTAGCATTTACATGACTCAACAATCATATAACCCGCGTAGCTAGTAATTTGAAATTTCTAGAAAAGTTCATAACGGGATGTCAATGCATTATTTAAATACTTTTAACCATTTTTTTCGGGTCCCCTCGGCCTTCGGTATCGCTTATATGATTCAATAGAAAATTTAAAAACATGGTATATAAAAAGTTCTTTTTATCTTGTAGTTTTTTGAATTAAAATAATCTGGTGTGTCACTCACACGACTTTCTCTTACCCTGAAATTTAATACTATAAATACAGGTTGGAGATTAAGAGGTAAAATAACGATGTGAAATAACGATGTAAACCTATGTTAAACAATTCAAACTAGGCTTCGGAAGAGTTTTGTATGATAATTAATTCTGATGTATGATAATTAGTACCCCGTTTCATTAATGCACCTACATTTATATACAATATAATTAGGTTATTAAAAAATAATTCTGTTTTTAAAAAATAATTTATTAAAATTATTATTTAAAAAAAATATCTTTTATGATAATGCAGACAATTTCCATATTAGAGAAGTAGTATAACACTAAATATCCAAAAAAAAAAAAAAATCCATTTTATTCTCAATATTAAAAAAAAAAAAAAAAAAAAAAATTTCAAAGTTTTTTTCGTTAAAAGTAAAAAAAAAAAAAAAAAAAAAAATCGATAACTTTGTTTTAAATTATCGCAGATCGATGGTACAACCACTCGTTTTAAAGGTATTGGCGAGCTCTTTTGAAAGATACCCATCATGAAAATTTACTCCCCTCGAGGGGGGAGGCGAAGCTCCTACATACACAATTTTTTTTTTTTCCAGTTACTCTCTATTACAAAATATCTATTACTATCTCTATACAAAATATATGTATTCGTTTAATTTGGTTTAGTGCAGTCTATAGACGTTAAACACTACTTACCTGCAATTTCCCCCATAGACGTAATGTATTAGAAATCTCTTCATTGTCCCTGTACACGAACCATTTGCTTGATCTTAACGAAAAGCTTACTGTAGCATCTGTATATCATACACATTTAGAATACCAAGTTTGGAATGTCTGCTACTATTTGTTCTTGAGATATGCTGATAACAGACATACACACACACAGACACACAGACATACACACAGACCGTTTGCTAAAAATATGATTTTCGTATTTAGGGGACCTCAAAACGTGTAAATATAACAAACTCTCGCGTTCGAAAATTTGACCCAAAAACAATACTTTCTCTATCTTATGGGTAAGAGAAAGTAAATAGTCTGTCCGCAATACATTTTTTGTTTTATTTTGTATGTAATAGTACGAGTTTCCTAGACTAGTGACTCGTGTCCTTTATTGGGGTCATTCTGATGGATTCTAGCACGTATGTACACAGTTTTGAAGAACACCAGGAACATCTTCGAAAGGCTATGTCGACGAGCTTACTGGGTGTCGAACTTCGAACTTCTCGTCTACCAGATTTAGATTTGATGGTAGAACGGCTCCTCCTCTAGTTATATTTTCTTTCAATATTGTAGAATCTTTTTTTTTTATTTTTTATTTTTTTTTATCATCTATTATTTTTAATTTTTAATAAACCCCAAAAGAAACTTTTTTGAAGGATAAATGTTACGTATTAAAAAAAAAAATATATATCATTAAAACTTTTTGTACAAATTTCCTTATTGTTTGACATTTATACTAATATAAAAACTGCATCAAGAATTGAACTATAATAATTAGAAAGTAAATAGAGAAAAAAAATGGACATGAATTATAAATGAACTTCTTAAGAAAACTAATATTGATTACATTTATCTCCTTCTTTTTCCGATCACGCACAATTCAAATATTTTACTCTGAATGCTTGTTATATAAAACCGTCGAAGTATTTCAAGCAGTACTTTCAAAACTCATAACTTTTTTCTTCAGCAAGGAAAAAAAAATCATTTAAGTTGTGAAAAGTTTTTTCTTTTTCGATATTTCGTTCAAGTTTTTGGTTAAATAATAAATTCGAGGCATGTAGAGATGAGTTTTTTTCTTACCATTTTGAAATAAAAACATATTACTATCTGCACTGATACGCCATATAGAGCAAAATTATATTCACTATTTTATTATTTGGCAAGGGATACTGAAATGAAAAAAAAAAAAAAAAAAAAAAAAAAAAAATTAAAAAGAAAAGTTTTTTTTTTTTTTTTTTTTTTTTTTTTGTGGGAATGGATAAAGTTATGATTCATATTTTCTAATTTAAAAATAGGAAATAGATTGTTTTTCATTAAATATATAACCTATTAAGAATTTTTTTTTTTTAATTATTATTATTTTTTATTACAAATAATTTTAAATATGTAATTTAATGTTTACTTTTTATATTTAAATTAACGTTTCATAGCTAACATTTTATTTACCGACTGTACATTGAATTTAAAATTTAATTTCCGAACACTATAGTGAGGAAAGTATTGTAATCATGTCAAAAATCCGAATTTGAGATTTTGATGTTTCTATACGTTTCGAGTTTCCCTGAGTCTGTTTCCAATATTTTTACGATGATGTATGTATGTGTGTGTGTATGTATGTGAGTATGTATGTGTGTATGTCTGTGAGTGAACATGCTAGCGTCTAAACGCTTTGTTCGGATAATCTGAAAGTTGGTACGTATATTGTAAGTCACCATAGTACGAACCCTATAGAACCCTCAATATCGTCCAATTTCGGACTCTAGGGACCATTTTAAAAATGTTGCGTCATCTAGAATAGGTTAAATTAGTCCAGTCACTTGTCGATGTTGTCTCCAGGTAAAGTGCTAGACGTTTAACAAATTCATTGTGTTGTCATTACCAATAAGATGCGCAATCTGTCGTAGTATAAAACTTAATGAAATAAATGCACAGTAGCAAATGCACAAACTCCCCCATTTCGGTAGGACAGATTTTGAAGCCTATTATTAAATTAGTGATTATCAACCACTGAGCCGCGGCACTTATGTGTGCTTCCAAATTTTAGAAATGTATATAAAAATTATATATACACACACACACGAATACACATATTATTACGAATAAAGTTTGTTTAAATTAAAGAAAAGTACACTGAAAAAGAAAACTGTTGTTTTTACAGTTAAATACCATACTTTTAGCTGTTTTTATCTTCGATAACTGTGACGTTTCTTAAAGTGAAATATTTGCAATATTAACAAAAAAAAAAAAAAAAAAGAGACTGTTAAATGTAGAAGGCGATATGAGCGTAACATTCTCATTTTTAAGACCAAATATAAATGAAATTATCAAAAAACATCAAGATCAAATTTCTCATTAAAAGTATTCTTATTATTACAATGTAATTAATCTCTTAAAAAACATACTATTATTTTTGTAGTACATATTATATTACTTTATTTTGTATTCAAAATTATTATCATAAACTATTTTACACAGTGCAATATAGGTACGTAAACAACTTTTAAACTTAGGGGAAGCCGGGGTAATAAGCGACAGGGGTTATAAGAGACGCAGTCAAAAAACCCACCAAAAAATATACTTAGACAGCATTAAAAATATGTAATATTAAGTATCATGTGTATTCTTTACTACAATACACTTATTGAGAAGTTTATAACATATTTTGAATTATTTTTATACGACTAAAAAAAACATTCACTTTCAACTTACCCTGAAAGTTCGTGCCATTTTTAAATTTTTCTTTATTTTTTTTTTTGTAAGTAAGATGTTTGGGATTTATTAATGTGTAACCTTTTGACCAGGACTATGACATTTGATGTACACTTTTTTAAAACCTTGAAAGCATTCTTTATTTACATGTTCTAGGCATGTTTCTTATTACCCCATTTTTATTTTTTGTGGGGGTAATAAGAGACATGGGTCTCTTTTTACCCCCACTGTTAATTCCTGTGTCCCCCCCCCCCCAATTGTAGTTCCTGTTAAATCTGCCTGACTAGTTTACGAAGAGTTTACCTAGTGTTAGGCCCAGTCTAAGTTTACCAAGAGAACATTTTTTTTTTTTTTTTTTTTTTTTTCATTTTAAATCAAAAAGCAGTTTCACTCATTAGGCTAGACCATATTTAGTTGATATGATTATGTAAATTTATGTTTAGAATGTGTATAAATACTTCATTACATAATAAATAAGTTCATTTATAATTACTAAAAAAATATTTTATAACATTTTGTTCGCTTGTATACACTTCAAAGATTTTTGCCTATTTTCGACTACACTTTAGAAAATGGGTAAAGTATTTTCTGCCCATTTTAGAAATTATATTGATGTTTTTGGTTAATCCCTAAGTTATGTTGATTATGTAGAACTATCATTAAGTACAATATTATATTATTTAGGACCTAATATTAAAAGAAATGATTTTCACAAACACATTTATGACAGTTAATTTTCGAGCAAACATATTTTTTGAATGGATGTAAATAAAAAAATTTTAAAACTATTGGCTGATTCAGAATTGTTTCTAGATATCTTTAATTATCTCACATGATTTTACATTGCTATATATGGACAGTTACAAGCCTGGTCTCTTATTACCCCGCGTGGGGTTATTAAAGACAAGGATTTAATGAAAATTTAAAAAAAGAATTTAACAAAAAATTAAGTTCAAAAATCACCTAAAAAATCAAGAGGAGTGCATTTAATGAAATTAATACGAGACATTTATTTCAAGTTATTTAGATTAATAGTATAGATTTTATTAATATTTTCTGTCTCTTATTACCCCTTTTGTCTCTTATTACCCCGGCTTCCCCTATCTTTTTTTTTTTGTGTGTGTGTATGCCACGAACTTTTGGAATCGTTAAAAGTGTACAAAAAAAAAAAAAAAAAAAAAAAAATGAGAATCACTATATTAAAATTATTCGTTTTTATAGATAAGTGTCGTTGTTCGTAGTGTTAGTCTAGGTTAGTAGCTTATAAAAATCGTTTAATTAAAAAATATTTTGCACTACTGCAATTGCATAGAATATTCTAGGAAGTGATATGAAAATTCAATAATTTATTTTTGAAATCAACTCAAAATAACCACGTTTTATTTTAAAAGATCGAAAAAAAAAAAAAAAAAAAAAAAACATACAAATTCAACTCAGCACATTATTCTTGCTGCTGTGTACAACTTCCAGGAGTAGCAGTGCTCACTCACTACTCTTTCTCTCCGATCGTCTATGAGCGCAATTTCTCCTGCCGCGCGATCTTTCCTAGCTTCCTTATATTAAATTGTTAAAGGAAATCTAAATTTATATAATTCTTGCATCATTTTTAATAAATAAGTTTTCCTTTACATAATAAGTTATATTTTTTTTTCGCTAGTTTAATGAGAATATAGAATTTAAAAATACATAAATTAATGGGAAAAAATCGAAGTATTAGACTGTTTTTTTCATATTATACTAAGTATATTCAAACCTTCTTTTCCTTTTAAATAAGTTTATCAACGTAATATATTAATATATTTATTCAAGATAAAAAATTGTAATATGTGTTTTTGATTTTTTTTTTTTTTAACAATAGTTATATTCGTAAAAAAATGTATTCATTAGAAATATCTTGTAATGAATGTGTACATATATAAAGGTAGTTTAGATTATAAATATTTTATTTGATAAGCAAAAATTAATAATGTTTAAATATAATAAAAATTACAGTTCTTAAAATATTTTTCTTTAATATATTTGTCAATATTTAAAAATGCATAAATCATTACATGAATATTTTTCTTTCTTTTTTTTCTGTTAAGCTAAAATGAAAAAATAATAATAATAATAAAGTTGTTCTCGAAAGAAGAGAATAAAAACTCGAATATTACTCTGATAATTACTTGGAGAGAGAAAAAGTGTTTTTCTTTTTTGCTTTTCATTCTCATGGGACTTTTCCTTACTCTTCTCTAGATGTTATTTTTACGATAATTAAAAACGTTTAGAACTTACACTTTCTTTTATTTTTATCTCACAAATAAGAAAAGAGGTCAGTAGAAAATACACAAATATTAAATAAATGGAACTTTCTTTTTATAAGCTATTGATAAGTTGCTAAAAAGAAAAAAAAAAAGAAAGAATAAAATTCTTTCATCAGTTCAATTAAAACTTTTGTTATGTATTATAGTTGTAAATAATAATTAAAACAATAATAATAATACAAACTTATCATTTGAAAAAGAAGATACTTAAACAAAAGTTATTTCGTGTAAATCAACTATATAATCTCTCTCTCTATATTTTTTGTGTAATTGTTTCTTTAATATTTACATATATGGAAAAATCACCTTTGTTAAATTTGCTTGTTTCCCTATATTATTCTATATAATTTTTTTTTTCTTTTTCTTATAAATATATGGGTCGTCAGTTGTAAAAGCGAATTATCTCTTTGTAAATACATTTTTAAATAACGAGCTTTTTTCAAATTTATGTACAGGTAAAAAGTCAAGATTTAGTAAGTGTTTAGTTGATGTTTAGAGTGTCATACAAATCATAGTTATATAAATTTATAAATTATATGAAAAGTAATTTTATAACGGATATTCCACGATAGACCATTTATGAACGAACTCTGGAATCATATTATTTAATATTTTAATTATAATAAAGCACAATTACAATAACTATATACATCGCGCGCAGTAAACAGAACATAAATGTAGGATACATAAGACAATTAGAACTTTTTACAGGCCACTGTCTGTGGCCCATGGCCACACAGGCGTATTACGCGAAAAACGTGTACATCTTTCGGCAAGAACTGACGAACTTCAGACTGACTTCTGAAAACAAAATGTTTTCACTTCACTTTATGGATCGGCAAAATATCATTAGAAATTTTGCCAAGAATGGCGGCATCGCCGTCTATATTGTTTTACATGATAGGGAAGATGACTCAATATCGATAGGTTATTTAATATATTCGTAAGTGTTTGAATTTAGCGCTACAATTTGAAGTATCTTAGAAATTTCATTTTTATGATGAATATTTAAAAGTTTTAGATTTCTGGAAAAAAAAAAAAAAAAAAAAAAAAAAACAAGTAATGTAATTTATGGTAATTTAATGCAATTATTGGTGCTTTATCACTTTTATAATTAAAGATGTGACTGAATGTGATACAATTAAGCAGAAATACCCGTATTTAAAAAAATATGGAGTTAAACCAGTTTTGCAAAAAAATGTCTTTATGGTACAGGAAGTGTTGTTTTGGGGACAAATTTTCAAAAAAGGAGTTTTTGTTATATTTATGCGTTTTTAAGGTCACCTGAATCCAAAAATAAAGCTTTTAGCGGTTGGTATTTTCGTGTGTCTATTGGAGTATCCGTGTGTGTGTATGTTTGCTTATCTGGAGAACAAAAAATAGCAGAAAATCAAAACTTGGTATTCTAAAAAAAAAAGAAACGAACATATATTTTTTATATACGTAAAAATATGTTTTATGTACAATATGGTATAGAAATCATTCATTGTTAGTTTGCAGTGCCACACAAAAGAACTATATTACCGTGCGAGAATACTTGAAACATTATGGAAGTGTGTTTCAGGTTTTGCAGTGTGTTATTATTATAGTATTAAATTTAGGTGCACCACGTTGTGTGTTCATAACCTTCATAATATATAGTGGACTGCCAAAATTTAAATCATAACATCCTCTTTTATTGTTAGTGGAAGTGTTTTACTATAATATTTTACCATGCACAGGAAAGCTGTTCAGGAACTGAAATTAATTCCTCATAGCCATATGGTAAATAATGTATTATTTTAAGAAAAATGTTCTTTTTTTTTTTTTTTTTTTTTTTGTATATTTAGACGTTTTGAGGATTACTGAATTACGAAGTCAAGTTTTAATGTTTGATCTTTGTCGCTGTCTCTTAGCGTAAATTAAAATCAAATAATTTCAGGCTGTCCAAATGTTGTATTTTGAAGTTAATACGTCTGTCACTAAAAAAGCTTGATCATGATCGATATGTTTCAAGGAATGTTGCTTGTGAAAGTTGTCTGAATAATTATAAATGAACTTTTGAAGTTAATAACAAATTTTAATTCTATATAAATATAGGTACAATAATGAATCATGGATTAAAGGAGGCGGTAGCCCCCTCACATAGATATATTTGTCAAATAAAACTATTACGAAGCCAAATTTGATTTCTTCTGACACAGGTTTACATAACTTTACTCATTACCTTACTCTTTAATCTCCAATCAGTATTTAGAGTATGGAATTTCAAGGTAAGTGAAGGTCGTGTGAGTGACACACCGGATTATTATTTATGACTTACGTGTTAATTTAATGTATAAAAATAAATTAAAGTGTTAGATATTTGCTCGATACTAATTTGGTACGACATTTTATGCTAAATGTTTTACCCGTCAATTAACATTACTTTTTTAAAAGATGTGACATTTCGTTCCATTTAAAAGAATATATAAAAGTTCAAAAAATATATATTTTTATTTATTTGACCTTCATATATTGTAATTATATACATACATACATACATACACACACACACACACACACACACACATATATATATATATATATACGGGGTGATTAGGAAAAAAACTACCCCGCCCCGATATATGAGACCACAGCTACCATACCGTTCAGAGAAACTGAATAAAAATTTGGTGGAAAGTATTTTGACGTATGCACTCAAGAATTATAGTTACAGTGACAAAATTTCGAAAATTTCAAATGGCAACATCTCCTTTTCTTTCTTTATTGAAATTGAATTTCCATAGCAAAAAACCATAAATAGCGTTAGAACGGTACCTCTAGCATGAAAATCACTAACGCTAGACATACTAAGAAAAAAAGAGAAAATAGCTGTGATGTGCCTACCAGAGCACTACTTACATTTTCTTAATGACGTCACATTTCACACTGAGTCTTCGGCTCTCACTAAAGTCTACTGATTCTGCTTCGAAACGAGAAGAATAGACCACGGTATCCTTAATTTCATGTAGGTCTGAATAAGGGTTTGAATTTCGTTGTTAGTTGAAAGACACCGTCATAAGTGACGTCATCACACTAAGTGAAAAATAAGGCATTGTGAAATGCGTGATGTGTATCTTGCTTTCTTGCTCTGTGAACAATATGTCGCTTACTGGGAAACATCATTATCATCAACAAAATCGGTTTTGATTGCCCTTTTACAATGCCTTGTTACGACTAACAACGAAATTAAAGCCTTTATTCAGTTGCCTTACACGAAATTAAGGATACATTGGTCTCTTATTTTCGTGTCGAAGCAGAATCAGTAGACTTTAGTCTGAACTCATTGGGACAGCTGATTCAGTGTGAAATGTGACATCATTAAAAAATGAAAGTGGTGCTTTGGTAGGCACGGAACAGTCTTTTTTTTCTTTTTTTGTTAGCCTGCTAGCGCTGCCGATTTTCGTGCTAGAGGTACCGATCCAACGCTATTAATGGTTTTTTGCTATGGAGATTACATTTCAATAAAAAAAAAGTAGGTGTTGCCATTTGAAATTTTCAAAATTTTCTCACTGTAACCGTAACTGTTAGAGTTTAACTGTTGTTTTTTATATAATTCTTGAGCGCATACCTCAAAATACCTTCCACCAAATTTTTATTTAGTTTCTCGGAACGTTATGGTAGCTATGGTTTCAATTATCAGGGTACTTTTTTTTTTCCTAATCACCCTGCATGTATATATATATATATATATATATATATATATATATATAGTGTGTGTATTTTATCTCAAACGAATATTTTACTTACAAGGAGAGGTCACGACATGGAAAATTCAAATCGGGACGAGATTGCGCAGGATTGTAGTATAATGTGATGGTAACAACATATTAAAGCAGTAGGACCCACTATCCACAAAATTTCGAGAAAAAAAAGCATTTAAAGTTTCAGTAATCTTTAAATACAAGTTATTTCGCAAGCGAGCAAGCTCCCCAGTGGTGTGATCTTAAAGCGCGAGTCTACTAGCCAGACGACTTGGGTTCGAGGCTGCCTCGAGACAACTTTTTTTTTTTTTTT
The DNA here is from genome assembly GCA_963930645.1 of Salticus scenicus. Taxonomy (NCBI): domain Eukaryota; kingdom Metazoa; phylum Arthropoda; class Arachnida; order Araneae; family Salticidae; genus Salticus; species Salticus scenicus. Next base: position 129,948,444 of record OZ005656.1, on the reverse strand, counting down.
ATTTCTTCTTTAACTTTTTATGTAATCTAAACTTATTATTTATTTTTACTTTATTTTACAATTCAATTCAAAATTTGAAAATTTTAATAAATTATTTAATTTTCTTGAGTATAAAATAACCTTTTCTATTTTTAATATTTATAACTTAAAAATACAATAAATTTCTACAACTTAAAAAATAAAGTTTAGTTTTACAAAACTCTAAATAAGAAACATAAAGAAAAACAGACAAATATTTAAATAATTAAAAAATAAGCAAACTGTAAACAAAGTGTAAAATAGTTAGCAGGTGTTACTTCAATCTTGGTTTGAGCTTCCTGATTTTGTTTGAATGTGTATAAATTACGTAAACGCTTCTAGCTTGTTAATAATAAAGGGCAGGTGAAATTTTATTTTGTGCAAGGAAGGATAAAAAAAAAAAAAAAAAAAGTCTTTATCGAAATAGAAACGATGTTCATTAACATTTAAAATCTATATTTAAAGATAACATTTCTTTACCTGTATAATTTAATAGCATCGTAATCCTATACTATAATTTTTCAAAAAACTGTATTGATTGGAGAAGTAATTATTTAATTTGGATAGTAATTATATATGCAATTAAAATGATCATTTCTCTGTATTATTATTATTATTTCTTTTTTTTTTTATTTAAAAAACAGAATGTTCTATTGTTTCAAGCATACCTAAAATAAAATAAAATATATTTCGATAAATAATCAAAAACAGTTTCTTTAGTTTTCCCCTATTTTGCAGTTGAAATAAAACTAAAATTTATTTTTTAAGTTATAGAAGTTTATTGTATTTTTAAGTTATAAATATCAAAAATAGAAAAATTTATTTATTTTAAATAAAAAAAAAAAAATAATAATAATAATAATATTTTATTCAGATTTTCAAATTTTGAAATGAATTATAAAATAAAGTAAAAATAAATAAAAAGTTTAGATTACATAAAAAGTTGAAGAAGAAGAAAAAAAAAAAGGAGTCTCGAGGTAGCCTCGAACTCAAGTCGTCTGGCTAGCAGACTCGCGCTTTAGGATCACACCACTGGGGCGCTTGCTCGCTTGTGAAATAACTTGTATTTAAAGATTACTGAAACTTTAAATACTTTTTTCTGGAAATTTTGTGGATAGTGGGTCCTACTGCCTTAATATGTTGTTACCCTCATAGTATACTATAATCCTGCGGAGTTTCGTCCCGATCTGAATTTTCCATGTCGTGACCTCTCCTTGTTAGTCAAATTATTAGGATATTTAATGATATTTCTTGAATGCATTCTCTAACAAAATATGTAAGTAGATGATTTTGCAGTATCATAAAGATTTTTTGAGAAATGTGTAACGTATTTGCATAGTAATAATAATAATATTAATAATAATATGTATATATATAATGTGTATATATATATAATATATACATTATATATATATAATATATATAATGTGTATATGTGTATATATGTGTATATATATATAAATTTTAAGATTAAATTTTATTACGTTATCTATTATATATATATATATATACATATATATATATATATACATATATGGTTTCCTCTTTCTAAACAATTTTACAAAATATATAATTTCTTAAAATAGGAATGTTACTTCTTGTGATGTAGTCAAAAGCAAAATCTTTGAAGCACAATCCACATTTTTCATATATATATATATATATATATATATATATATATATATATATATATATATATACCCAGTTCGATTGCTAATTATTATCATTAATTTATATTTTTATAAAAAGCATAAGACTAAGATTTCGATTCGACAAATATTTACTTAACAAAAGAGTATTAGGAGCTCATCTTTTAAATACGAGTTATTGCTAGAGCTTCACTAATTTTGCTTCCGAATGTAGATTTTATTATTTAACATAGGAAGAGAACTTCATTAAAATTTCATTAAATCAGTTCCTAGATAAAAAATTTTAACGTAAGAAAGAAGAAAAGAGAAAAGACAAGAAGCATGTATATATAACGTACAGTTTACAAATACTATTTTTTCTTTTTTTAATTTTTTTGTAATTTTAAATAACACATATTTGTAAATAATAAAAGAAAGAAAAAATCATATTCGTAAGAAATAAAAATTTCCAAACTCATGCGATATGGAAAAACGTCTTTAATATTTATTTTCTCTTTCTATTCCTTTCACTCTTTCTTTCACTCGTTATATATATAAGTGTGTGTGTGTGTGAACTTAAACCCCGACTGGTTAGATAGAAATGAAATACCGTTCAAAATGTAAAAACATTTTAATTCATAAAATTTAACCTCTTGAAAACTCACTACAGAAATATACTTTTACCTCAATATTTCTTTATTTTAAATACATCTAATAACATTTTTTCGTTCCTGAAAAATAAAGCAACTTCACAGGTTTTTAAAAAAACAACATTTTTCATCTCGTCAACCGCTTTCATTGTACCGAACAAAATGTAATCCTTAATAAAAACTGTTTCTACATATTTTATTATGGTTAAAAATCCTTGACATGATAAAGCAAGTTTTCACACGCAATGTACCTTTGCCATAAAAGAAAAGAAAAATAAAGAAAGAAAATAAAGAAATAAATAAATCGAAAATGAAATAAAATATAACTTTTATAAATTGTCTTTCTATACATAAATTAAAATGTACGTGTGTCTTGTTTTCATACGCTAAAAATAAATTTATGCCGCCAAATGTCCTGCCAATTCTAATGATTACCTTACATTCAGCTAATAGTAAAATTTAGAGGTTTAAAAACGTGAACACTGATTTGTAAATTTCCTTATATCAAAATTGTACCCTCTTATTATAAATGCCTATCATTCAGAAGCATAAATATTTTTGTAAAATATAACAATTAATCTAATTTTCTTTTGTAAATTAGCATCAAGAACCGATCGGAAACTATAAATCTTTGAATAAAAGCTAACAAATAACTATCTAAGTTTAGAAAACATTATTTTAAAGTTATATTTATGAACTATTTATGAGAAATCATATATATATATATAATGATAATTCTATTTTACTTTTGAAGTTTGATATCAATAAACGACTATGAGCGAGAAATCTTTGAATAAAAGCTAACAAATTATTATTTAAGCTTAGAAAATATAATTTTTAACTTATATTTATAAAATATTTATGAGAAATCATATATATATACATATTATAATTTTTTATAACAATTCTATTTAACTTTTGCGGTTTAATATCAATATCCGATTGTGAACGAGAATTTCTTGATTAAAAGCTAACAAATAATTTATTAGGCTTAGAAAGTATGATTTTTAAGTTATATTTATAAACTATTTATGAGAAATTAACATTTTTTTTTTTTTTTTTTTTTTTTTTTTGTAAATTATAATATATTTACCTCGGATTTTACATTTTTATAACCAATAATAGATAACGAAAGATAACTTTCTTTTAAAAAAAAAAAAAAAAAAAAAAAAAAAAACTATCAAATAACTATTTAAGTTTAGAAAATAAGATTTTAAATTTTAATTTATGAACTTTTAATAAGAAATCTTATGTTCCAGATTTAAAGATTTTGGAAATACATCCTGCTTTCTTCGTTGCACATTTGGATGTAGACCGTCACTTTTGAGAATGTTATTAGTTCTTAGTTGCCAATCCCTTTCCCAAATTTCCCTAATTTTAAAAATGCGCCTTACAGTGGCGGTCAATATATATAGTACCGATTTATTTCGACGTTGTTTGAAATATTTTTTTAATTATTTGTCGAAATGCAACTATTTTCATTTGCCTATTAATGAAATTCGTAGTTCAAAAACCAATTGATAAAAAAAAAAAAAAGTATTTACTTTTATTTATGTTTTTTTAATTGTCACTATGTCGCATTATAGCGAGTAGTGAGTAGAAAATTTCAGATCGATACAAGAATAATAATATTTTCCATATCTCTTTTGCATATCTTATCCATTTAAATGCGTGAAAGCTTTTCTCCATCTGTTATGATGCCTTAAATAATTATAGCCACCACTTTTATTCACATATTTATTCTTTATAACGTGACTTTATAAGCTTTGACATAATAATCAATCTTTGGTTTATATCTTTAGTTTGTTTAGTTTATATCTTTGGTTTATCCTTCGAGTTCTATTTTATGGTTGCAGAAAACTTGATTTTTGTTATCTCTTCTTTTTAGAACTTTAAAAACCGTTTCTTTATTTCTTTATATATATTTTTTATTATTTTTATTTCTTTATTATTATTATTATTGTTGTTTTTTGTATGTGCATTGGGCAATATTTCATGATGTCATTTTTACTCTTTACATTCCAGTATTTTTGAATATTTCATTCTTTTTCTACAATATTTCCGTAAGTCATTCACGCGTTTATTTATTTTTATTGTTTTTATTGTTGTTAAAATATAGTGAATATAAATGAATATAAATAATGTGTAAACATCAAAAATTATTTATACAAAAAGAATCTTACTTTAGTACCATAAAGTTGCATATTAATATAATTAATAATGTATGTTTTGTATTAATATACTGTATACTATGATGCGTGAATTTAAAATAAAATGGTGTCATCGTAACTTTTTTCGTTTAACTAAAGAAACATTTATTATATACTTTTAAGTAAAAATGTGCTTTGGGTTTTTCTTCTTAAATCTTGATACGAATGAATGTGGTACGTAACGTATCGATCGATATTATTTTTCAGTATATTTTAAGCATGTTATTTACTGAAGAAAAATCAGTTTTTTGAAAGACATTCGTGATATAGAGGAAGTATTTACTAGTTTCTATTTTAATTTTATTTAGAAAGTTCTTTCTGAACAACCACTTAAACATGAACTCAGTTTACGCTTTATTAAACAAGGTAATTTACGTTTATAAAATTTGTATTTGAGTATGATATCTTGTAGTGCACAAAATTGAACCTAATAGATATATAAAACAGGAATATAAAAAAGTACACTCATTCATTCATAAAATTAGCGAATATATACATACATACGTATTTTAATTTTGAAAACGTGTCAATTTTAAAGCTACGATTCCTAAACTGAAAAGTGCAATAAATAAAATGTTGCAAAGTGTGTTATATTTGTATATTTAATGATGATAATAGTTTTAAAAGACTATAATTTATGTATATAAATAAAAAAATAAATAAATATATATATATATATTTGAACACTATTATATTATAATTAATCCTTAATGTAATTGAGAAACGCAATCGGAATTCATGAAACACAATCGGAAAATTACCTTTTGCATTATCAATATTATAACAAATATTACAAAATTAAAACGATAATATTATTTATCAAAACGTAAACCATGCATATTCATTTTGAGAAATTAGAGTGTAAGATTGATTTTTTATACCAACAATTTGAAAAAATGACTAAATCGGGAATCGAATCAGGTCTTACAGTTTGGATGCACTGTCACTGAGCCATACTGGCTGACTACCATTTCAGCATTTCTCGGTTCTGCGTTTGTAGGCACAGGGGCTTTGCAAACGGATATTATGTGAGAACTACCGCGTTCGTAATCAGCCAGGAAAATGCAGGACATCCACATGATAAGCGGAGTGCATGGATTCGATTCCCGGCTCTGGCATTTTGCCCATAGTTGGTATAAACAGAATAAACCATACAGTCCATTTTTTTTAATTAAACTTTAATGTTATACATACATATATATATATATATATATATATATATATATATAAGGTAGCTAATTTTAATTTATGTGGAAAAAAAAATAGTTTAACAAAATATTGTATTTTATATACTGCACATATATAAAAGTAAATCGGTTAATCTGAAGGAAATAAAGATTCAAAAGTTTGATATATAAGCACTAAATGAATGTTTAAGTTTAATTAATATTAAATTCCGACAATTGAAAATTATTTACTGTGATAATTAATTATATGTTTAGCTTAATATAATTGCAATTCTTTTACACATGAAGAACATTATCCTATTAAAATTTATTTTAGACTGTCGTATACGGTAACAACCTAAATGTTATTGCAGCATGCAAGCGCTTCAGAAAAATAATTAATGTGAAAACATTTTATCGTGCAATATCCTTAAAAATAATAATTATTTAATGTGACACTTACACAAATTTCTCTCACCCTGCATTTCTGTACTATAATGACATATTTCAGATTTAAGGATAAGTGTAACAAACACTGTATATAAGTCTAACTTAAAAACAAATAAAAATACATTTCTAACAGTTTTAATTGGCGTATAATTGTGTGAGTAGGGCTAGCACCCTTTCAACTTGCCGACCAATTACAATAACGATTTTTATAAAAGAAAATTCAAGAGTAATATTAAATTTAAAAGATTATATTAAATTATTCATACACATGTAACATGCACAAGGCTTTGTAAATGTAATTTTTATAAAAAACATTTTAAAAGATAACCACATGTGAACTTTGAAATGCAAATTTTGAATTTAAAAATAAAATCAAAATCTATCAAATAAATTCAAAATTCTTCAAAAAGATATGATCTACCTTATCGGTAGGATAAACTTTCTTTCCTTCCTGAGCTGTTTTCCTTGACATGGTAAAAAGAGCATTGCACATCAATTACATCCAGCTGAAAAGACTTACTCATTGGCAGTCCTATGTACAGTCGGTAACAAAAGTCTCCGAACACTAGCAAAATTTCCTATGTAAAAAAGGTACACTTAATACAGTTTTGTTAAATAAATCCCTGTCGAATCCTGTTTTTAGACTGACTATGAGCAGGATTCAACAAGGATTTATTTAAGAAAACTGTATGAAGTATACTTTTTTATATAGGAATTTTTGCTAGTGTTAGGAGACATTTGTTACCGACTGTATTGTCTACAAATGATATGCACATTACATTGGATATTTAAATATAGTCTTACATTGAAACAGACATAGCAGAACATGGAAGGCACTTTCTATATATAGTTCCCATATATAGTTCCAATATATTCCAATTTTTTTCGTTCGCTCTGTAATCGAGTTGGCAATAATTTTAATACCGTGTTCTACATGAAACATGTTTTCATACATATGAAAAATATAAGTTTGTCTTATTTTGTTTAGTTTAGTCTATGGATTATTATTTACAGCTATCGTAAATTTCGTCCATAGTTATTCGTATTGTCCCTAAAACCTGATGTCCCTATAGACGAACCACTTGCTTGATCTCGACGAAAAGTTTAGCGTAGCAACACTGTGTGATGCATAATTGAAATACCGAGTTTAGATTCTCTTGACTTCCCTCTACTACTTTTTTACTGAGATAGGCTTACGCACACACAATCACCACACATACACACACACACAAACTGATCTCTAAAAATCTTTATTTTAGAATTTAGGTTACTTTAAAAAGTGGACATAAAATAAAATTGAATTTCGAAATTTTAACCCAATATCAATTCTTTCTCTACCATATGTGGAAGAAAGAAAATAATGATAAATTTAAATAACTCTCATGCTAGGGCTCAAAACGTTATTTTAGACATTTAATAGCAATTTACACGTTACACAGTAATATAAATAAAAATAATATCTATCATGAATAATAATATCCATCATGATTTAACAGAAAAATGATACTTAAATGTGCAACAATTTTTTTCCATAGCATGAAAACTCACATTTTAAACCTCTGCTTTATTCTACTTCTTTCGGTACGAGTGAAGGGGGGGGGGGGCTAGAAATTACAAGTTCAATGTGTAAAATATATGTGTATTCTATATTAAAAAAAAAAAAAAAAAACATATATATATAATCTCAGGCTTTTTCATAATAGTATCCTAAATATGAACAAAATTGGTCTACAATTAAAATTAAATGCACTTATTTCGTATGGGCAGAAAAATTATAAAATATGTTTGTCTAATGAATCTAACCGAGTATTCTTATGCTTCAAATTAATATGCAATATATATATGTATATTCCAAAATAATACTAATACAAAAATAAAATGACCTGGCGTTACAATAATAATAATGATAATAATAATAAATAAATAAATAAATAAAATAAATAAATAAAAATAAAAAAGTCTAATGTAAGCGATAATTAACAAAAATATATAAAATAACAAATTCATATAAATTATCGAGATAAACTAGTAATCCCCAAGTAAGGTATCAATATTTATGATAATACTTATCAAAGCATCATGCATGTAAATTAATCCCACATTAGAATTCATTTCTGCTTCGCATAATCGCCGAATTATCTACAGTGCTGCACTTCGAAATACGTTTGTTCTTATTGACACAAAATGAAAGAATAAAAATGTCTCTTACTCGTATATAATTATATTAACACTCTACAAATGGAAACTGATCGAAAATTTTGAATAAGGAATATGAAAGATAAATATTTTCTCAGTTAAAATTGTATCATAAATTGTAATGTGCCAAAAGAGTTTTAATAAAAAATAAGTACACTTTAAGTGTGAAATCACATTATATTTCCTTTAATTAAGGAATTTGAATTTTGACTCTGATTTTTCCTTTCGGAATTTTTAAAATTACTTGCCTTTAAACCAAAATATATATTTGATGCATAGTAAAAATTAACTGCAATTCGGGATACATTTAAATGATTAATTTTACGGAACCATAAAATAAAAAATAAAAATACTTTATTTCAGAAATACTTTTTTAGAATTAGTTTTTAAAAATAAATAAAATCTATTATATATACATATATATATACATACAGTATATTAAATGGCAGAATCTAGAATATAACATATCATTTATTAATCAAAAATATAGGGCTAAACTAAATTTGAATTCTTGTTCCACATAAATTGACATATCACAGGAAAATTTTTAAAAGTAAGCTTTAATTAAAAATTAATTTCATTATTAATCTTTGAAATATAACTGTGATAGCTTTAAAATAAAACTTAGGCAGATTTTTTTTTTTTTTTTAAAATACATTGAGTATGGATGGAAAAATAGTCAGATATAAAATAACAACTCGTTTGCAAAAGTTATTTCACTTTAATCGGAATGTAGAGCACGTAAATTTAAGAATCTAGCAAAAAAAAAAAAAAAAACTATGAAATGATTACTTAAAAATATATAAAAGTATATGAAGGTTTTAAAAGAAAAAAAAAAGAAAGAAAGAAAGAAAAAAAAATGCAAGATATATTTTTTCTTTCGTTTCTAACTGTATTTTAAAGTATTAAATAACAGAATAATACTCTTCCTTATGTTTGTAGGTCACGCTTCAGTGCTTAAAGTTCAATCTAGGTAATGCTATATTGCTACTACTAATCTACTTTTTCTCATCTAAACAGGCATATTTTTAGTAAATATTTCATTGTAGATTATATTTTTTAAAAATATACTCTGACACATTTAACTCGTATTGGATAATTCTGTTTATGTCTTTTTCTTGAGATTTTCAGTGGATTTAGGTTTATTTTATTTATAAAAGTTTTAATTATTTATCGATTTTTTTTCTTATTTACATTTTCACAATATTTGTCGTATTTCTAATGTATAAATGTTTTACAAATAAATAATAATAACAATATGATAATGAAAAAGCAGAAAAAAATTATAAGTGCAACACACACTTTGTCTTCCAATATGTAAATTACATATATGTTGAATGTTTTCTATATTAGAAATCTCTTATTTACTTAGAAAAATTTGATTTAATAAATTTTCTACCACTTATATACGTATATATATATATATATATATAAATATATAGTGCATATAAATAACACATGGCTCAAACACCATCACTATTTATACATTAAAAAAAGGGACAACCAAAAATAGTGAAAAACATATGAGCAAATTTATAATACCATTGTTTCTTTTCTTTACGATATAATTATACTGTGGTTGTGTTATCTCTATCATACTATTTAAAAATTACTATATCGTTTTGCGAGCACCCTAGAAAAATTCTTTATAAAAATTCCTAATTGAAAACACAGGAAAACACTTTATTGCTGTTTATTTTTAACCTCTGAACTTAATTACCTAGAAAAAAAAAAAAAAAAAAAAAAAGTCTGTGCTCTACCCATTGAACCACCTTAATTAGGTAAGTTTATTATTATTATTATTATTTTTTTTTAAACCAAATAAAGAACAATCTAATGATTTGCTCTAAACATTTTAGGAAGATCGTATAGTAGCCAAATTTTAAGTACATTTTTGTGTAAACCACCAGTCAAACTGGTCCAATTGTATACCCTGAACTCCATATATATATATATATATATATTTACAAGTTGGTGAATAGATTAAACTAACCTTACAAGAAAAACCCCTTCACCAAATTTAAGTAAAAATTTTATGACCCAGGCCTACAGCCCTTCAGCTAGAAAAAAATGACATTAAATAACTAAAGTAATTCATCTCACTATTCATAATCCGTATATCTTAAAAGATCTAGAATAAGCAAATTGTAAATTTATACAATTAAAAGATCAAGCAGAGACAATATAGGTTATTTTCTCTAGATGAAAATTACTTTGACTAAAAGTGAATAGAAATAAATAAAAATTATAAGGCAAGACAGAAAAATTTTACGCTAACCAATATGCACATTATGGAAAATTTAATTGTAAAACCATTATCATAACACTTCGACAACTAGAGTTATTTTACTAGTACAAACTACTACATTTAAACTAAAATTTTAAATAACCAAAAATTCGATCATTCACTTAAATAGATTTTTTTAAATCTATAATTTCTTACAATTTTACTCTATCTCATTAACAGATATGGAAAATATTTTAAATTATTCTAGACTATGCCTATTCAGCAACTTTGAAATTTAGCTCCCTAAAATTGACTATTTTAATGTTTTCAAATTTTAATTCAGTAAAGGATAATCTAGCTAAGAGATCTGCTAAATTTAACGCCTGGGGTCATAGAAGCAAAACCCTAATTTGCATAGAGGAGATACCTCTAATAGGAAAAATTTCAACATTTAAAAGTTTAATACATTTAATTAAGATTGAAAATTTCTTTACCATCTACTAAAAAGTTAAAAAAAAAATACACTCGACACTTTAAGTGAAGTTCCAACTAACAAAATTTATTTAAAACGGACACATTCGTATAAAACAAAAAGCAATATTGTACTTAAATTACGTTGAACAAAAAAAGAAAAAGAAAAAAGAAAAAATCAGTTATTTACATTAATAAGCTATTTTACAAAGTACTCTAACAACCAATTTCTGGGAATGAGCATCCAAAACACATAGAGAACATTCATCTAAAACTTATGTTATTTTTGATAAATACAATAAAACAGATAAATAGAAAAGACCTTTAAAATGTTTAGTAAACTTAAAGTTTAAATCATTTTATATGTATTACAGGCATTTCTTTGCAAACAGCCATTCTAAAACACCACGCAAAATTTCTTTCACTAATTACGAGTTGAAAAATAAATCAAACACTGCGTAATGAAGGAAAAATAACTGAATGTATATCGACTTGAAAAACATTTGACTTATTTATCAACATTAACTTGATTAATTGCCATGGAGTAAATACGAACTTACATTGATTTATGCATTAATTATTAGTTTCTAGTTCGCCCAAAGAAATAAGCAGTTTCGATTAGAAGAAAAATAAATAAAAAAATATAAATCTGACAGAAAATAAGAACCATGTTTTAATTATAAAGCTAAAGTGCAAAATGAAGTTTAATAAACGGGCCCTGTTTCTTTTATTATTAAAAGTACATATTTTAAAAATAGCGGCGGTTACAAAATTTAATTAAGTTATTATGAAGAAATTCTAAAAAGTATTTCGAACTAGGAATTTCAAAAAGGAGAAATGTATTTAAGTCAATTATTTAAACAACTTTTCTAAATGAAGTGAGTTTACTTCAAATCTACAAGTCTTGTAAGAAAAATACAAGCAGATATCATTAAAAACGGCTGCGTATACATTTCGATTGAAATTATAATGATGGATATTAAACACGAAATACGTATTACTTAGATAGTTTTGAAAAATTGTATTTACATTTAAATAGTTTTGATACATGTGTTCCGATTTCAGGAGTTATGTCTTCATTAAGTTAATTTTATTTTATACAAAAAAATGTAAAATGGTAATTTCCGGAGATATGTTTTTATTAAGTTAATTTTATTTTACTTACAAAATTTTAAACAAGGTAATTTCATTTACTATTTTGTATATTATAATAAGTGAAAGGCTAAGCATTTTGTTATACAAATGTTTATAAAAATTTTCTTAATTTGGTGTGCTATTAATATAGAAATGAAAAAAAATATATGCTATGTTCATGTTAATTTTTTTTTTTTTACAGTTATAAATTCGTTCACTCTTATAATGATACAGGGTGATCGCAAACACAACTTTAACCCCCCCCCCCACACACACACACCTTAGTGTGTTGTCCGCTAACTGAAAATTGTCGTAAATTCACCATCTTTGTAAAAAATGAAGTGAATTTTGTTTCTTATGTAAGCAAAGTTCTTGTTCTTTCAGCTAATTTATAATTTTTAGAATAATGAAAAATAATTTTGTTTTGAAACCTCATTAAATATATGAGCAGGAGTGTTAAGCTTTCTTTAGAATTATCAACTCCACTCTAAAGTTTTTTTTTTCCTTATTGTAGAAAACATTGTCAAATTTTACAAAAAGGCATATTTAATACATATATTCAGTTATTTGTAATTGTATGAAACTTGAAGCTTAAGATAATCAAGTATTTAATGAAATATTTTATTATTGTTGCCTTATTTTTAAAATTGATATCAAATTTTCCAATTTTATTAAATTTAATTTTTCATTAAATATTTATACCTGTGTCATAATACGTTAATTTTAATAAATATTGTTTCACTAAGTTAGTTAATGTTTTTTTTTTTTTTTTTTTTTTTTTTTTTATTAACAGAGGTTTTGAAAACTCAAAAGTATGTATATGTATATAAAAATCCCTAATTTCATTATTATAAAGTACAGTGCGTTTATTATAAAAACTGTTATAAGCTTAAATTGATACATTGAAAAAACAAAAACATAATTTATATCGATTTACATCATTTCGTATCTAAAGAGAGATTATTTTTTTCTTAAGAGTGTTTCTTTATGTAAATATTGAATGTTTAAAATCAGCTATAAGGTATTTTGCATGCATACCTTTGTAAAATTTACATTTCGTGTATTCTTGCTTTCAAACAAACTCTAAATGTGTTCTTGCCATATTACTTGTATATTGTAATGTTAAATGTATATTTTAGATAGCAAATTCGACAGTTTTCTATGACAAATATGTAACTAATTTTCTACAGAGATTTTTCCGTATGTGTGTTATTAATAACATCCACTTTCTTTCCAACAAATTGGTTCACAATATCTGGTATTTTAATGCATATAAAATTTCCGGTCTATAGCTACCATGCTAAAGCTATTAACCAGGTGTGTTTTTCTAACCCATTATCTACAGCATTAGAAAACATACAAACAATGGATTTGAAGCTTAATTTTTTAGCTACTTAAGAGTACTTTTTTAAAGATGTTTATGTAATAAAAATTATTAAAGTCACTCCATCGTAGTAATTAATGAGAATTTTGTATGGTGGTAATTTAGTGTACCACTAGTGCATAGAGATCGAAAGTCATATTTGAACCTTAAAAAAGTAAAAAAAAAAATATTTACTTTAAAATTAATATCATGAAATCATAGCAATTAATAAGGATTTTCTAAGGAGGTACTTTAGTGTACCATTCGTACACAGAGTTCGAAAATAAAATTTGAACCTTAAAAAAGTGTAAAAATGCATTTACTTTAAAATTAATATAACGAAATCATAGTAAATAATGAGGATTTTTAAAGGCGGTACTTTAGTGTATCATTGGTATATAGAGGTCGAAAATAATATTTGAACCTTGAAAAAAAGTGTAAAGCTATATTTACTTTACGTGTTATTTTTTTTCAAGACTGATGAAAGATTCTTGTAGTAATACAGGAAATAATAACAATATGCATGAGGATCTTGAAAAATGCTAAGGAGAAATTGCGAGAACAATTTATAAAATTCTTTCTGGAGCAATAAACGGGTCCATGTAACGTCTAGTGACTTGTAGCTGGATTAAAGTGAGATATATACGATCTATACTTATAAATACTTTTGACATTTTTGCCAAAAATTATTTTTAATACGATTATTAAAATAGCATATTTAGGAACTTTAAAGAATTGTCTCTAGATGAAGATTAAAAAGTTATGCCTTGAAATTCATAACCAGATTGCTTGCGACGCATAAAGATACTAATTTCTGTAAATACTGTTCGCAAGAAAAAAAAAAAAAAATCTTGTGTGAAACAACCACATGACTTCCATTACCCACTTTATATGCATTTTTGGAAGGTAATGTTATCAGAAAACATAAAAATCCGTACAACCGTTTTTAAAGGAACGCCTTTGCGAGGCCTGAAATTGAGCTATTTATACAGGACGCCTATAAATTTTCCTGAACTAACCAACTATATCATTCGAAAGGACATCTAATAGAGTGTTTATATAGCAAGTTTGAAGAAAATCGTTAGAGCCGTTTTTGACATACAGACTTACGGTCCCACTTCCGGTTTCCGATGTCCCACTTCCGGTTTTTCAATTTTCACCAAAATTTGGAAATTTCATCTGTACACCAGACGTATTTCAATTCTAAAGTTTCGTAGCTCTATCTTTATTAGTTTCTGAGCTATAATAGCCACAAGACATACATACATACACACATACACACATACATACATACATAGACACTGACCAATTGCCAAAAACCACTTTTTTGGACACATGGGACGTTTAAACGTGTAAATCAGGTGAAAACCCGATATCGAATTTTCAGACCGAATACAATACTTCCATTACCTACGGTAGTAGGGTAATGGAAGTAAAAAAAGCTCATACGTATAACAGATAAATGCATTTAACTATCGTATATACATTTCGTGAAAAGTCTGTTCGCGAAAATTCTCAGCCACTGGCATCCTCAAACATATATGTTGCATATCATTTACTCTTTTGTTCACTATCTGAAAAAAGAAATTGTTTTATTAAAAACTAGCTTGCTTTGCCCGCTTCTCTGGACACTATACTTAAATGCGATGTCAAAATCACATATCATTATTAATAACCTAAGTTAAAGTTCCCGCTGTGTTCGGAACAGGTATTTCCAGCTCGCAACGGGAGGATTCCGGGGTCCGGGTTGCGTATCTCCGAAATGTTGGCGCATACAGGTCAACCTGGCGAATTTTTGTAGCTCGCGCCAAAACCCTCTCTGTCGCAAAGCAACCCTTCTTTCCACTTCATTCATGATTCGTTAAGGATTCGAGTAATCTTTTTTTTTTTTTTTTTCCCAAGAGAATAAACTATTAAAAATGTGTCAGTGGAGTTTTAGTATCGTAATTCTTAAATAATATATTTAATGCAAAAATTTATTAGAAATCCTCCACCCTTTAAATTTAATTTAGCAAGATTAATGAAGAAATAAAATTGTAATATTCTAATTTTAAAGCTTTTAAAATTGTTCTTGAAATACATTTATTTATTTATTTATTTATTTTACTTTCTCTTACCAACATATATGGTAGAGAAAGTATTGTTTTGGGGTCAAATTTTCGAAATTGAATTTTTGTTATATATACACGTTTTGAGGCTCCCTGAATCATAATTGTTAAAAATGTGTCAATGGAGTCTTTGTATCGTTATTACTTCCATTACCCTACTACCGTAGGTAATGGAAGTATTGTATTCGGTCTGAAAATTCGATATCGGGTTTTCACCTGATTTACACGTTTTAAGGTCCCCTGAGTCCAAAAAAGTGGTTTTTGGCAATTGGTCAGTGTGTATGTATGTGTGTGTGTGTGTGTGTGTGTGTGTATGTGGAGAATCTTCTGGTTATTATAGCTCAGAAACTAATAAAGATAGAGCTACAAAACTTTAGAATTGAAATACGTCTGGTCTACAGATGAATTTTCCAAATTTTGGTGAAAATTGAAAAACCGGAAGTGGGACATCGGAAACCGGAAGTGGGACCGTAAGTCCGTATCTCAAAAACGGCTCTAACGATTTTCTTCAAACTTGCTATATAAACACTCTATTAGATGTCCTTTCGAATGATATAGTTGGTTAGTTCAGGAAAATTGATAGGCGTCCTGTATAAATAGCTCAATTTCAGGCCTCGCAAAGGCGTTCCTTTAAAAACGGTTGTACGGATTTTTTTCAAACTCGCCATTTTAACTCACTTTTAAATATGCTTTTGTATGTAATTATTGTTTTTCGGTCAATAATTCAGTTTAACCGGAAGTGGGACATCGGAAACCGGAAGTGGGACCGTAAGTCCATATCTCAAAAACTGCTCTAACGATTTTCTTCAAATTTGCTATATAAACACTCTATCAGATATCCTTTCGAATGATATAGTTGGTTAGTTCAGGAAAATTGATAGGCGTCCTGTATAAATAGCTCAATTTCAGGTCTCCCAAGGGCGTTCCTTTAAAAACAGCTGTACGGATTTTTTTCAAACTCGCCATATTAACTCACTTTTAAATATCCTTTTGTATGTAATTATTGTTTTCCGGTCAATAATTGATTTTTTGTAAAAGTTGGTATCTCAAAAACGGCTCTAACGATTTTCTCTTTAGTTCACTTTTATGTTTTCTGATCGCATTATCTCTCAAAAATGCATATAATATGTGTAATAGTGGGTAATGGAAGTCGTGTGGTTGTTTCACACCAGATTTTTTTAGATAATATAATTTAATGCCAAAATTTATTAGAAAACCCTTTAAATTTATTTTATCAAGATTAATGAAGAAGTATATTTGTAATATTATGATTTTAAAGCTTTTAAAATTATCCTTGAAATACATTTATTTTATTTTATTTTATTCTGTTTTATTATTATTTTTATTATTATTATTATTTACTTTCTCTTCGTCAAATAAAATTGTTTCTAAACCTATTTTAGATTATTTGAAAAGTACATTAAACTTTACATACTTACGCTATTGATCTTAAGCTTTAATGTGCAATCTGTCATTATAATATTGAAATGCAGGGTGAAAAAGAAAGTCGTGTGAGTGACACACCAGATTATCATTATTACGCATCATTATTTAGTTTATTTTACCCATATATTGTAAGAAAAGTTTTATTTTTGATTCAGATTTTCGAAATTCAGTTTTTGCTACATTTGCTTAAATATCATGAAACAAAAAATTAGGTTTTTAGCAGTTGCCTGAATGTGTGTGTCTGTGTGTTTGTTATCACCATACCTCAAGAATAGATATTGGGACTCGGATGAAATATTAAGTAATTCGTGTGCAGTGACTAAGAAAAGAATTCAAATTCATTAAGTCTATGTGTGAATTTTCTGGTAAATACAATTTAATATTTTTGGATGAAACAAAAAAAAAAAAAAAAAAAAAAAATTGAACATTTATTTTATGTGCATGAAAGAATGTTTCGTATACAATGTAGAATGTATATCCTTTATTAGAAGTTTACACAGAACCCCACAAAAGAATTCAGATATATTCATACAATGGAATTGCTGAAAGGTCATTTCATGTCGTGCTATGTGTTTTAAATTCTGTGCTAAATTAGTACACTATATTGTGTTTGTAAAATATATAGTAAATATACAGGTCTACCCCAAATTAAATAAAAGCATTTCTTTTTATAAATAAAAATCAATGTAATAAATGCAATTAAAGTTTAATTAATTTAAAATTATTCTCTTATTCTAATTTACTTTATCTTATCCGTAAAAGGTCGCGAAAGTATTGTTTTCGGATCACGTTTTCGAAATTGAATTTTTGTTACATTTATATGTTTTGAGGTTTCCTGAATCCAAAAATTATGTTTTTAGTGGTTGGTTTATGTGACTTGTCTGTGTGTATTACAGATATTGAGTTTGTAAAATGGATGCATCAGTTTTTAAATATCACTTATGTCATTGATAAGGACAATATTGCTTTGGAACAATGTAAGTTGTAAACTTCACATGTTATTCAAAATTTACGTTTTCTTTTTAACATGGCAAAATAGAGCAAAATTTCGTTTAAACGTCCATTATGCCAATATTTTGTCGTAAACATGTCAGACTAATATTTTAAAATATATTTTTTAATACACTTCATTAAATATGAACATTTTAATTTGAAACTTTAGTAATTAAATATTGTGTTTCCTTCATTTGACAAATTAGGCCAATACTTCCCACGAACTTGCAATATGGGGATCAGTTGTGTTGGAAATTAATGTACGAAAACAATCCTAATAAAATTAGTCATTTAATTACGATAAATCAAATTTATCGAATCGGATAGAGGGTAGCCTATGAGGTGCGGCATTTCAGTCTGCGACTGTGTTGAGTGTTCTATCATACTCATTCCTTTTAATATGAATACATTTCGCTCTCAATAGAAATTAGTAACAATAAATATAGGATGAAAATGGTTATGCGCATCATTATTACTTTGATTTGTATAACATATTAAGTTAGATTGTTTATGATTACTGAAAAACAAATAGAATAGCATTAATAAAATGTTTAACGTTTTATTTTATAACTTTGTATGTTGGGGTTGGGGGGGTGGGTAAAGAATGAGAAATGGACATGTCCGAGGAGGAAATTATACTTAGAAAATTTTATGAATTTCAACCATAAAATTTAACACGAAATATCTATTTTATTATGATTAAGATGCTCTTTAAAAATACATAATAGATAAATATAAGGTGATAATTTATGAAAATTCAAGCACTGCATCGTAAGAGAGATATTTTATAAAGTCATACATTTTAAAAATTTAAATACAAAATGACAATAAAAATAGTTGAAATGTAAAATGGCGTACTACTGATTTGGACTTATGAACATTTTTCATGCATTTTACTAAGAATTTGTAATTTGTTTGAACAATTTTTACAAACTTTTTGGCCTTATACATGAAATCGGATCTCAATGCTAATATATTACCATTATTATTATCTACTTCTCTATTCGGATAACTATTTCTTAATTTCAAGATATGTTTCGTTTTGCGATTTAAATCCTACATTAATAATCAGAAGAAAAAAAATTAATAACAAAAAAAGAAAGAAAGAAAAACGCCGGATGTTTATTTATACAGGTTAAGCGGCGTGAAGTTTCTCTTTGCACTTCCAGATTTGGCGAAAATCGCATTCTCTGGCGAAAAATTGTGAATTTGTTCTGCGTGCGCCAACAGTTCGGAGATACGCGTCCGGGTTCCCACTGCTTTCCGCAGAACTTGCCTGCATCTTACTTCCCCTTCTTTAGCGGGTATGTACGAAATTTTGCGAAATCCCACCAAAGTACATAATGCGTACACTTAATCAACATCCACATAGCAAAATTCGCTTTTCTAAGATAATTTAAGGCGAATTCAAACAGGAAAACGTGTTCTTACACGGGTTTTTTACACCCCAACCGCAAGGAGGTTTAGGGGGGAATTTCCGTCACAATAGTTTATTCCGTTACATATTTCCGTATCCGTCACAATAAGTGTCGGATACATATAAACAATTTACGCACCAAATTTCGTGACCGCAGATCCCATAGATTTCCCAAGACAAATTTAGCACTAAATGGATGATCTCAAATTTGCAACTTCCTACGCCCCCCCCCCCTCTAAAAAAAAAAAATCGAAAATTGAAAATCGCAAAGAAAAACGCAAATATATTTTTGGAAGTATCATAAAGAGGTCACATGGCTGTTTTCAATACCTTTGTAACACTTTTTGTAGAGCTGTATTTAAAAATCCCGAATTTCTAATATTTCCCTCCAAAAAACGATTTCCCCCCCTGTCTCCTTTAAGTATCAAGAACTCCAAAATCGTATATAGTGTTTTATTTATACTCAAGTCTAGTCTCCTCTTGTGCAATTTCTTCACCGTGAAGTAAATTTGGCCGAGTTATACTTACAGTAATTTTTTGCCCCTTGCGCCTCACCCCCCCCCAGGGGGAATCCGGTAAATCCCGTTACTTTAGGTGTTGGATATATATAAACAATTCAATCACCAAACTTCGTGACCGCAGCTTTCACAAATTTTGCAGGACAAATTTGGTGCTTAAAACTAGCAAATTCGAGACGAACTCCCACCTTTTAGCTCTAAATCTGTCTTTGGCAATTTGTCTTGAATTTGTTCTTCGTAGTCCCGTGCGCGCTGTGCGCGCACAAGGTAGGGGGCACGCGCGCGGTGCATGCCTATTTCTTCATCACACTTTTAGCCCCGCCTAATTAACCTACATATACCAATTTTGAACGGTCTAACTCAATTAGATGAGATGCAAAAAAAAAACTGATTCAGGAGACCTCAAAACTTGTAAATCTGGTGAAAACGTTTGATAATATAAAATACCTTTAAAATATGTTTCGAATGATGTAGTAAAAAAAATTAATCATAATTAGAAATTGAAATATTGAAATTTGAAAATATTAAAGCGCCAAAAAAGAAAATTGATTCAGGACACCTCAAAACGTGTAAATCTGGTGAAAATTTTTAATAATTTAAAAGAACTTTAAAATATCTTTCGAATGATGTATTAAAAATAATTTAATCATAATTAGAAATTGAAATATTGAAATTTGAAAATATTACAGTGCCATCTGGCGATACAAATTTCTGTATTCCACTGTTCGATTCCAATTCAAAAAAGCTTTCTAATGATGTATTACTTATGAAATTATTTTAATTACTAGCTGAGATATAAAAGAAAACTAATTCAGGAGACCTCAAAACGTGTAAATCTGGTGAAAACTTTCTATAATATAAAAGAACTTTAAAATATCTTTCGAATGATGTATTAAAAAAATTTAATCATAATTAGAAATTGAAATATTTAAATTACGCGCGCTACACGCACATATTCCTTCTCAAATCCAACTTTTATTCTTAAGAAAAGAAAATGAAAAAAAATCATTTCTCATCGGTTAAAAAGTCGGACCGAGTCCCCACTGCCTTCGGCAGCACTGTCCCGTGCGCGCGGTGCACTCCTATATCTTCCCCACCCTTTCAGGCCTTCCTAATTAACCTACATATACCAATTTTGAACGGTCTAACTAAATTAGCTGAAATTCAAAATAAAACCTAATCAGGACACCTCAAAAGGTGTGAATCTCGTGAAAACTTTCGATAATATAAAAGAACATTAAAATAGCTTTCAAATGATGTATTAAAAATAATTTAATCATAATTAGAAATTGAAATTTTAAAGTATTAAAGCGCCATCTTGCGGTAGAATTTTCTGTAATGTACAGTTCGATTTCAAATCAACAAAGCTTTCTAATGATGTATTACTTATGAAATTATTTTAATTAGTAGCTGAGATACAAAAGAAAACCGATTCGGGAGACCTCAAAACGTGTAAATCTGGTGAAAACTTTCGATAATATAAAATAACTTTAAAATAACTTTTGAATGATGTATTAAAATAATTTAATCATAATTAGAAATTGAAGTACGCGTATTAGAATAAAATTTAATTTGAAATTAAAATGTAAACCTTTTGTTTATTGACGAAAATCGATGAAATTTGAACTGCAAGTTTATTTTGTGGTGTTAAGATTGTATACCAAGTGTCGTGTTCGAATTCCATAAATTGAAGAAAATAGAAATTTGCAATTTATATCCCACTTAAAATACATCTGATTATCAACGGCAGGTGGTTTTTTTTTTTTTTTCGCTTCCGAGCAGACATCTCTCTTCCTTGAAGTGGTTCCCATGGTAACGAAAAGCGCCAATGAACACATTATACAATCTCATTTAAGGAAGGTCGCCTTATTCAAATGATGCTTTAATGCCTAAAATTAAAAAAATTATAACTCATTCAGTTTTTGAAATTTTCTCTCAATCTTTTGGGAATTGAATTGTTGAAGATAGATCTATATACCAAAAAAAAAAAAAAGATATGATTTATCTCTAAACGCTTTTGAGTTATAAAATGTTTTGTGAAAAAATCGATGTTTCGTAAAATCTAAAAATATGGATCGCTAATCCGTAATTTGTAAAAATGTTTATATGGTTCGAAAGAAGATTAAATGACTTTTCCGAATATACCAGTTGTTAAGAAATGGAACAGTTACTCTGTCGTACAGGGCGTTTCAAAAAAGACGATCGAAAAAAAGAGAAAATTTCGACCCTTTTCAGATTTTTTTTTAAAATATAAAAAATCCGTATTTTTTAAAAAACATTGTACCGTAAGAATTGGTAATAAATGCTCTTTCTTTTGGTACATTTTGGTTGTATTTTCGATACGTCGAACCGTTCAAACAGGATCGCTTTACAAAACCCCCCGAAATTTTCTCTCTTTGCTTTTTCTTTCGAGGTAGGCTGTTCCGTAACAAAATGGCCGTCGCCCGCGATTTCGAATCGTTTTTTCGTTAGACAATGGTCGACATTTTAATTAATATCTCCGCTAATTAGGGTCGCATCGTTTAGCAAATTAGATAACCCAGATCTGCGATAAATTCTCTGTCCATCGGTACCTGTTCGAAGTCCGTGCGACCGTTAGCGACCGAGCTTTTGCTGCGTCAAGCCGTTTCCTACAGACAGACACACACACACACACGCGCGTACAGATTTTAATAATATAAGGAGACTAGCGGGTCAGTATTTTCAAATGAATCAGTATAATTAATGAATTACTAATAGTAACTTTTACTTTTAAGAAAAGAAAAAAAAATCATTTCTGATCGTGTAAATCGTCGCCCCGGTTCCCCACTGCCTTCGGCATCGCAGTCCCGTGCGCGTTGTGCGCGAAAGTTAACGGTTACATGCGCTGCGCGCGCGTATTCCTTCCCTGACCCTTCGTGCCCCCTAAAAAAAAATATTTTCTTATCGGGTAAAAACTCACACCGGGTCCCCACTGCCTTCGGCAGCGCAGACCCATGCACGCACACGTGTAAAGATATACGCGCGCTGCGCGCACATATTCCTTCTGAAATTAAATTTTTATTCTTAAGAAAAGAAAATTAAAAACATCATTTCTGATCGGTTAAAAAGTCGGACCTGGTCCCCACTGCCTTCGGCCGCGCAGTCACGTGCGCGGTGCGCACGCACAATTTAGGGGATACGCATGCGGTGCACGCCTATTTCTTCCCCACCCTTTCAGCCCATCCTAATTAACCTACGTATACCAATTTTTAACGGTCTAACTCAATTAGATGAGATGCAAAAGAAAACCTAATCAGGAAACCCCAAAACGTGTAAATCTGGTGAAAACATTCGATAATATAAAAGAACTTTAAAATATCTTTCGAATGATGTATTAAAAATAATTTAATCATAATTAGAAATTGAAATATTGAAATTTGTAAATATTACAGTGCCATCTGGCGGTAGAAATTTCTGTAATGTACTATTCGATTCCAAATCAACAAAGCTTTCTAATGATGTATTATTTATGAAATTATTTTAATTAGTAGCTGAGATACAAATGAAAACTGATTCAGGGCACCTCAAAACGTGTAAATCTGGTGAAAACTTTCGATAATATAAAAGAACTTTAAAATATCTTTCGAATGATGTATTAAAAATAATTTAATCATAATTACAATTTAAAATACGCGTATTAGAATAAAATTTAATTTTCAATTAAAATGTAATTTTTTTGCAAAATTTATGAAATTTGAACTGCAAGGCTGTCTTGTGATGTTAGGCCTGTATACCAAGTTTAGTGTGCGACATTGAAAAACTGAAGCCTTTTCAAAATTGCAATTTTTAATCGCAGTTACAAAACACGTGACCTCATTAAATACCAGATGTTTCTCTTTCCGTTCAAGACTGTAGACTATCGTCTGCAAAGCTAAGATTCTTGTGATTTGTTGCCAACATTTTTTTATAGATTAGTTAATTTTAAAAAATCTAATTGTCCGATCGATAAGCCGTTTAAACCATCGGATTAAGAAAAAAAAAGCTCTTTCCAATGGTATCTTGTTTGTAACAATACGACTGATATTTCTAATTTATTTTCCACTTTTTCCGTAAAAATGTCCTTTTTTAAGCATTTAATCATGAATTCTGGGTCATTTTTTGGTAGACATGGGTCGACGTTTGAATTAATATCTCCGCTAATTAGGGTCGCATCGCTTAGCGAATTATCGCGATGTCGAATGAAGAAATTCTGCGTCTGTCGACACCGGTTTCGAGGCGCTGCGACCATTAGTGCCGGAGCTTTAGCGGTCACAAGGCATTTCTCACAGACAGACAAATGCGCACAGATTTTAATAATATAAGGAGATAATAATAAATTGAAACCCTATTATGTACATAATTATTTTTTAAATTTATAATTTGTTCCAAACATCTTGTTTATGATTTGTAAGAGAGAAAAAATTCTCAAATGGTTTAATCCTCCCATAGATAATCTTTTCGTAACACTGTGTGCATTTATCACGAAATACGTCAAACAGCGTGGCAGATTTGCTTAATTTACATTTTAGTTTTTTAAAGTCTATTAGTTTTCCTTTTCTTGTTTTCTTCGGAACAGCGTTAGTATGAGATCCCCAAGCAAAATTTTAAATTTGGCATCAAAGTACCTCGGACATTTCTCGCCAACTTCTTTATATCCGACTCTGGTGCAGCCATTATAATTCATCGCCAAAATGGCAAAAAATTAATTTAAAAAAGTGAAAGAGGATCTTATACGAAAACTGTACCTTTTCTTCAATAATCAACTGCATCGACAACATATTAGAGTTTTCTGCATTGAAATTTCGTCACATGATAAATATATGGTGATACTTGAATTCGGTATGGATATCAGGTAGTATATATACACATATATATAAAGAGAGAGAAATGTAAAGTATTCTTATAAAAATACAAATGTTCAATTTAAATGCGTTGTAAAATAGAGAAAATAATTATATTTTGAAGCAGCTTTAGTAGCCTCAAATTGGCGAAATTGGAAATTTGGCACTGAAGTAGCTCTGTCGTTTCTCGCCAAGGTTTTTTGTAACGTAACTGCTATAGCTATTTTAATTCATCGCGAAAGAGACAAAAATTTAAATATCAGCAAGTGGGTACTGTACTAAAGCTGTACCCAAGTCATGTAAAATAATTCCTTTCTTTGTTATCAATTAATATTACTTTACTTACAAATTACTTTAAAATTTGCAAAAGCACATTTCTTTTTTTTTTGTTACTTTCCGAACACTATAGTGAGGAAAGTATTGTAATCATGTCAAAAATTCGAATTCGAGATTTTGATGTTTCTATACGTTTCGAGGTCCAACGAGTCCGTTTTCACTATTTTTACGATGATGTATGTATGTGTGTGTGTATGTATGTGTGTATGTATGTGTGTATGTATGTGTGTATGTGTGTGTGTATGTATGTGTGTATGTCTGTGAGTGAACACGCTAGCGTCTAAACGCTTTGTTCGAATAAGCTGAAAGTTGGTACGTATATTGTAAGTCACCATAGTACGAACCCTATAGATTTTGGTGAATCTAGCACTTATAGTTTTTTTACAGGGACACAAAGAAAAATTCTTTATCATTATGGCCAAGGGACCAAAATCTTAAAAGTGCGATAGCATCTAAACGCCTCATTCAATTGAGCAAAAACTTTATACACATATTATAGGTCACAAATACTCAATCTGTATAGATTTTGGAGAATCTAGCACTTATAGTTTTTTTACAGGGACACAAAGAAAAATTCTTTGCCAAATTTTTAAAAGTGTGATAGCGTCTAAACGCCTTATTAATCTCAGCAAAGAATTTGTACACATGTTATAGGTCACATTTGAATCAACTGTATAGATTTTGGTGAATATAGCACTTACAGTTTTTTTACAGGGACACAAAGAAAAATTCTTTATCTTTATGGCCTATGAGACCAGCGATAGCATCTAAACGCCTTATTCAATTGAGCTGAAAATTTGTATGAATATTATAAATCATTGTTGCACTAACTATAAGCATTTTGGTGAATCTAGCATTTATAGATTTTTACAGGGACACAACGAAAAATTCTTTATCATTATGATCTAAGGGCTCAAAGTTCAGTAGCGTTAAATAAAACCTCGTGTGATATATGGAGAAAATTACTCAAACACTCTATTATGGTTTTCTCTTTTTTGTTTGTTTAGCAACTCCTCTTTCTTTATTTTATCTACAAAACTGTTAGTTACTCAATGTTCGGAAAGTCGAGTGGAGTCACTCCAGATTTTTTTTTTTATTATTATTATTAATATAATGGAGAAACAAATGGATAATAGCATAGTAACTTTTATCCATAGGACTGTAAACTTTTTGAGGTATGTCGCGCTGCACACAGTGAAAAATTTCTGAAATCCTTTTGAGGTTAACTGTTGTCTAAAACATAAATATAACTTTTTTTTTTCATTCAAAGCGTTTTACTAACAAAATCTTTATGGCGCGCAGTCGTTTTTTACCCACAATTTAAAAAGTAATCAAAATTTTGAAAGTTTCTATAGATATAATTTTAAGTTGGGTGAAGACCTAAATTCCTGCAAAGTGCCGTTGAATTTCGTCCAGCGATTCTCGCGTGATACTCGGACAAAAATAGCGACATACAGACACCACGACTCGCACACACACACACGGGCAAAATTTTTTAAAGTCATTTTTGGCTTTCATGGTGTGTCAAACGTGAAGATATCGCAAAAAAGTTTAATTCTGACAAATTTACAGACAAAAGTCTTATTTTATTAATATAGATATACCACTTTGTTGTAGGGCGACTAAGGCGCCCGTTGAAAAATAATCGTTTTATTTTATTTATTTCTCACTTTAAATAATTCATTTGCTAGCAAGCCCGTGCGAAATTTTTTCACTTTGTTTATCCCTTCGTTACCTTTAAAATTATTATTTTATAGACATCATTTTTTTCATATGCATGAGCAAATTTATTTTTATTTTTATTTCATTTATTTATTTATTTATTTTATTTTATTACGGGAAAACATATTTCATTTTATGCTGGAAAAAAAAAAAAAAAAAAAAAAAAAAAAAAAAAAAAATGCAACAATTAAAAATTTAAGTGTATTTTAAAGCTTTTATTTTCATATTTTAATTAATTTTAAAAAATGTAATTATATATTCGTTACGAATAATGTACCAAATGAAAGGCGAATTTTTTTCTGAATACGTCTGTTTAAACAGCTTATCGAACGGGCAATTACATTTTTTAATATTAACTAAAGTATGACAATTAGGAGACTGAGTCCAAGGAAATCTCTTAAGCCTATCTCTTAAGCCTAAAGTGTGACAGAATCAGTTGACGGATGATAGTAACTATATATTCTGATCATTTATTAACGCTAAAATCAGATTAAACACATAAAAACGTTTTTAATTAGTGAATTTCTTAAAGGTAATTTAATAAAATGAGAATAATGATAGTAATAAGAATAGTAATAAGAATATGTACATCAAGACAAAAGGGAAATAAAATAAAATTTCCATAAAACGGAAATTATTATATTTAAAACTGATTCACAAATAAATAAATAAATAAATAAAAATAAAACTTTTCATTTTTTTTTCTTTTTCATTTACAACATATCACTCTTTTAGTAATTCATTCAATTATAATCTGACATTAAAAAAGCTTGTTTTAGGAGATAAGTAATTTTTGGTGCAAATTAAATATCATTTACTGTTAAAAGGTAAATTAATTATTTCTAAATTATCTTTAAAATATATCTTAGAGATAAAAACAATTAAATTTAATTAAAAATCAATTGTTCTTAAACGTACAATTGAAAATGATGCACGAAATTAAACCGTTGTAAAATTAGAAGATGAACGGATAAGAACTTACCATAAAATAGTGTAAAGATGTATCATATTTATTACTTATAAAAATCTGAAACATACTTTATTAAATATACCTGTATATATGTTATATATATAATAAAAAAAAAAAAATCTTTTAAATTATAATTTTAATTATTAATGACTGCCCTATAATGCTTATCCTTATATGTGTACTCTTTGGCATTATTGCTTGTAATTGTGTCTGATTAAAACTTAACATTTAATACTATGATTTCAAGATTATTTAGTTTTGGGTTAATCACAAAAGTTCAATTCTTCTAATTACTTAAATGGCGCTAAAAATTATCTTAATCTTGCAGTCAATACTTCTAATTACCTTAATCTTTCAGTCACTACATCTGAATTTCCCTTATTGCATTGGATTCTTCTCCTGAAATAATTTTACTGACTTAATGTTATTATAGCTCACCGATAGATGGCGCTTGCACTCTGTCTTATGATTTTATTCTTCTGTCTTTAACTTTAATGATATACAATTAATTAGATATAAAATCTATTTTAACATTATCATTTAATTTTAACTCTGTGTAATTTATCTTTAATGAAAATGCTCTGAAGTTTCTTCGATTAATCGATATCTGTCGAGATTTTATTTTACTTCAATTTAAGTTTTGGCATCATCCTTTTCTCCTGTTAGAGTTAATTGTTATACATGTGGTTGCTTTGCTTCATTCATGTGTTCTCTTTGGTTTCCATTAAGATTAAATTTAATCTTTTTTTAATCTTTGTTTTAATTTAATATTTCAATTATTTCTAATTCTTTTTGGTTTTGCTGCATCGATCGGGGTGTGAAACGATATTAATTGCTATGATTAGCAATATCGTTGTACGAAATCGTTGCGGCTCTTTAAGCTTTATGAAGCATGCACCCCTTGATAAGTATGTTTCTACGTTTAAGCATTTACATCCAAATATTTCTGTGATTTATTATTTATTAATCGTTTTCACTCTCATAAGCTTAATGGTCATTTTTATTATCATTCTGGTAGGCGTAAGTATTTTAAGTTACTATCCTAACTCATTGGTTCTTAATCTACTTTGCAACTTTTTGTGTAATTCTTTCCTCTGTGTTAAATTCAGTTCTATATTTTAGTGTGCTGTTATTGTCTTAGTTCTATTAATAGCTGAATTTTATGATTTAATCTTATTACGATATCTATTATATATATATATATATATATATATTTATACAGAGAGAGAGAGATAGTTCTTCGATACACAAGTTCTAAGCTGTAGTTCACATTTATAATAAAGAAAAATTAAATAAGTTGTAAATGACTCATTTACACAGAAAATAAATAAATAAATAAAAATACATCCAATCTCTTTGGTAGGGATGGGTATCCCTTGCACATGTTCTAATGCACCGAAAATTATTAGGGAAAAAAAAAAAGAAAATATAAGCATGTTATAATAATAATAATAATTATTATTATTATTTTGTTTATGCGAAAGGGGAAGGGTCGTAAATTCCCTTATTCATATTTTTGGACAGTATTTTATGGGTGTAATAATTTATCTATTTTCTGTTTTTTAATACCGAATTCATCTAGTTAATGCGTCATTAATGCGTATAAAAAAGTTAAAATTTCGCGATGTGCTACCGAGATAACTGTAGCCTCAAATAAATAAGCTCTTTTGTAGTATGCCATTTTCAAAGCAGTTTAATCTTCAAAATATTTGCTGTTTATGTGTGTTAAATTATGTAATTAAGAAACAGAATTCTCTATAGTTTCGGACAAATTGTTGTTCCTTAAATAACAATATGTACACTTTTATGTTATTAACTGCGAAATTCGTTAACCTATTGCATAAAATAGTTTGAAAATAGTAAAAAAAAAAAAAAATAAATAAAAATAAATAAAAATAAATAAATAAATAAATAAATGCGGAGAAACAGCGTAAACGTTCAAAAAATTAACGCAAAGCTGAAAACCCCCCGAATTTGTTTATACCACTATTTCCTTAAGTTATTTTCGTCTTATTTAATTACAGAATTTAGGGTAATAAATAAAATGAGTATTTCTATTAAGAATTCTTGATATTCAAAAATTCGTATGTTGACAATGGTACGAGCCTTAAGACAAATCAGTAAGAAGTAAATATGAAGTATTTTACTGGAGTATGAATATATATTTTACGTTATATAAATTTACATTCAAATTTTTCTTGCTTGCAATTAAAACTACATTTAAAATGTTTATATTTACTCAAGGATTAACAAGTAACACAAGAAGATTTTACGAGATTAAAATAAATTAAGCAAAAGCTTTTAAGTTACGATTCCTTTCACACGGCATTAAAGGTACACTTCTTGCTAAACGCTAATTAAGTTCTTAGGCTACTCTTCTAAATGAATTATGGTGTTAAAGTTCAGTGTTGAATTTGAAGAGAATTTTGAATTATATTTTAAGTTTTGAATATTTTCATACAGATTAAAATAAAATTTTCTAGAAATTCTCCGATGTAAAATACTTATTCTTTAAAGTTTAAATGTAATGTTTGTACTTATTTATTTTATTATTATTATTATTATTATCTACAGAAGATAAATGCTAAAAATGAACTTAAAGCGCGTTTTTAAATTATCTTTTCCGTTTAGAACGTATTCATATACATTAAAACAGAAATTTCAAAAAATGCACTGAGAAAATATATATATATATATACCGTCTTCCTCTAGAATGAATAAGTGGTCATTTTCTAAATCCCTTAACTAGAAATATAGATTTCCGAACTATGCGCATAAGGCACGTCAATAAACTGAATAGACGAAATGGTCGAGAATTTCTAGATGGTGAAACAATTTTCTGAATCTTTTGTATTGCGAGAAATTCGCGTTTGATTTTCTAGAATTGGGTCATACGCCAAGATTATAGTTGATGAAACCCGCCTCTTGTAGCCTCATTTATTTGCAGAGATTTTTAAGTAACTTTGTCCTCGAGAATATAAACAAACGCTCTAGAATTGTAATAGAGGCTTCTATAACTCGCTTTTCAAGGGGACTAGAATTTATAAGGATGACATGGAACTATTTTTTCTAGAGCCACAATTTAGATTCTAGATGTCAGTAACAGATTTTTTTAACAGTGTGCTCGGATAGGAAATATTTATTTTACTACCTATATATTTAATATTTGCATACTTTTTTTTATGATTTCTTTAGATTTCTCAGATTAGGAAGAAGTCGCATGTTCAATTGAAAGTTAGAAGGTATATACTTATTTTTATCAAAAATGTTTTTATAAATGAAATATATCTTCGACACTTTAAAATTTAATGGCAAAAGTCCATTTTACAATTACATAGTACATACCATGGTTTTGTAAGATTTTCATTTATATAAATCAGAATAATATTTCTTTTAAATCCTCTTCCACAGTTGTAATTATGGAATGTTATGAGAAATTTAATGGAATTAGAAGTAAATATTTAGGTATAAAGTAACAAAGGTTTATTTGACTTTCGTTTGACGAGAAATAAGTTTTCTAGAGTATTTTTTTTCTGTGACTTCTTCATATTACGCTGTTAGAAATTTCTACAGAAAGCTATTGGTAATCAATCATCTTAAGTCTTATGTAAAATTATAGAGAAAAGCATATGAAGATGTTAAAAAATCTGTTTTGTAATGCATTTTTATCACTAACATTTAATTAATTAATTATTGACGAGAAGATATTTGGAACTTAGAATGCTTTTCTTAAAGTAGAAACATTCATTTTTAATATTTTGTTAATAAATTAAGTTACAAGATTAGACAGAAGTTCAAAATAATGTTTGAGAATCTCGATTATTTGCTTTTAACTAATAATTATTGTAAATTTAGAGAGGCTCTGTATAATCAGCATTTTAAGTATGTTCAGCAAATTCTAAATTCACTGGAATATTTTACAGTGTATCTATGAAAACAGCTCAAGAATGAAAGATAATTCTTCACACTCATACGGTAGATAAAATATTTTTGAAGAGTTTTGCATTGATTTGATTTTTTAAATTAATTATAAATTTATATTTTTTAATTTTTTTAAAGGCAGATTTTGCATTTTAAAGCTGATATGTGGTTTGAAATGTTTGACTAAGATTAAATTATCAAGGATTGTGGCGGGTTACATTTGTTTGAATAATTTGAAAAAAAAAATATATATATATATATCTATATTAGTAAGGGCCTTGAATTTTGTTTAACAGATATTGTTATCATAATCAGATGGCGGTTTGAAGTGGTGCTAGCCCACTAACACACAATTATGTGTCAAATTAAACAGTTAGAAATCTATTTTTAATTGTTTTTAAAGTAGATTCATATAAAGTATTTATTATTTTATCCTTGAATCTGGAATCTGTCTTTATAGCGCTGAAATGCAAGATTAGAGAAAGTTGTGTGAGTGCCTGCAGATAATTATTATTTTTAAGGGTATTGCGTGACACAATAAAATGTTTTCATTTTAAGTATTTTCCTGAAGCACTTGCATGCTGAAATGGCACTTACGTTGTTACCGAGTCGGTATTCTATAATAAATTTTAATAGGATAATGTTCTTTCATTGGAGAAGAATTACAATTAAATGAGACTGAAATGACACAAAATGAAATGAAACTGACAATTAAATGAGACTGAATTTTTATTATTATTATTATTTTTTAATATAAGTTAAAATTAATTACATAAAAAAAAAAAAAAAAAAAAACTTGAATGAAAAATAACTTTTAATTTAAGAAACATCATAAACCGCAAAACGAAATAAAACACGACCCTTCGTAGTGCAGCTCTCGGGCCTACTTTGTTAGCCTGACAAAGAGCTTTTTTTCATTTCTACCTTAAATAATCGTTGAGAGCTTATTATTATTATTATTATTATTATTATTATTGTATGGTGTTTAATTGAAGTTTTAAATATTTTAATTGCAATTTACACCATTAAAAAAAAAAAAAAAAAGTCAATTGAGATAGTGAATCAACGAATGCTTTGACAGCTACGCTGGTCACTATATTTAAAGGGGACTAATGTGCAAGTTGTACCTGATGGGACTAAAGTGAAAGTTATAACTCACGGGACTAATGTGAAAGATGCACCGAACGAACAAACTATTTCTTTCAACGAAAATGCCTACTAACCCTGGACGATAGGTCTAATATATCGTATCATATTATATATCGTATTTATCGTAATATAACTCAATGCTTATTTCACTTCCTTTTTCGACTCGTTTTAATACGCATTTTTTATATGCATGAGCAGCCCCCGAAAAACAAAAACATTAAATCATTAAATTCATTTTTTTACTTAGTTTTATTTCATATTATTTCACGCGCACTTTTTATTTCCTAAGTCAAAATTATTTAAAAAAAAACTTTTTCGATATCGCTTGTAACGATACTGATTATTATTAATTTTCTTTTCTTTTTCTTTCAATAATAATAAGAAGAAGAAAAAAAAGATTTTCATGAAATTCTGGCAAAAGCAGAATTTAGTTTAGGACGTAGGACTATTAGTTTTTTTTTTTTTTTTTTTTTTTCAAATTATAACATCGCTTTCAAATTATTCAATTATATTTTCGATAAATTTTAGATTTCGACAAATGTCCAACTATCGAAATCGACAATGCAAAAATCCCAGATTGAGATTAATAGGCTCTCAGTCCTACAAAAAAAAAAAAAAAAAAAAAAAAAAAATGCCTATCTATGAAATCAAAAATCTCTGAATAGCTAGTTTGCAATTCCTTAAAAATTGTGACCTTAGTAAATTTATGTTTTATAGCTTCTATACCACCTTTAACCAGTTGTTTTTATTTTTTAAAATTCCATGACGTGGTAACCATTACAAGATTGTTCGCTACACGTTTGAATACGAATCTCTGTCATCACCTGCTCGCAAGAATATAAGGCCCACATTCATTATTGCGGGCATTGCCTTCGTGTATGCGTTTCGTGAAAAATATGTTCGTTCAAACTCTCCCGCACAGATGTGTTGAGTATATTATATTATTTTGCTCACGATTCAAAATAAAATTAATCTTATTAAAAATAGATTATTTGTTATCGCTAAAATCAAAAGCCTAAAAAAATTTCAAATTAAAGGTTCTTCATAAATAATTTTATAGTCTAAAAAAATTACTTTAAAAAATAATAAAAGACATAAAATAAAAATTATTCTACTTAAAAAAAAAAAAAAATATATATATATATATATATATATATATATATACGAGAAAAGTTATGGAAGCACACATCCACAATATATATATATATATATATATATATATATATATATAGATAGATAGATAGATATATTAGTTTGATTGCTAATTTTTATCATTAACT
The DNA here is from genome assembly GCA_963930645.1 of Salticus scenicus. Taxonomy (NCBI): domain Eukaryota; kingdom Metazoa; phylum Arthropoda; class Arachnida; order Araneae; family Salticidae; genus Salticus; species Salticus scenicus. The sequence goes on along the minus strand of OZ005656.1, from coordinate 129,914,230 downwards.
TACATTTTTATTAAGAATATAAGACTAAGATCATGACTCGAGAAATATTTACTGAGAAAAACACTCTTAGGGGTTCATCTTTTACGTAGGAATTATTGCTAGTGCTTCAATAATTTTGCTGCCTGTATATTTCACAAAATAATTATATTATAAAATCTTTTTGTAAAAAAATAGAACCGACTTCAAAAAGGAACTACTATTCAAACAACTAAAAATGAAAGAAAATTGGCAGAAAATGGAACTGTAAACTGCGCCAAAAATATAAAATAATTTCCTTCCCCAAACAACCTATTATACTAGAATTAATCATACCTTTTGAAGTCCGCGCAAAATTAAATAAAATTTTATTAGTTTTTAAAGATTTGTCTTTATATCAGTAGCAACGAATGCTGTTGTCTCGAATGATCCATTTTCATGTTTCCTTTATTATTTTATCACTGTATACTATTGGTCCACTAGTAGCATCTACATAGAACAGTGAACATTCTTCACAATGCGGTATTTATGTTTCTACGAAGTTAGAGTTTCCTATGAAAAATTGGTATAACTTTGATGACTATCATCCTTGAGGGCTTTTAGATGTGGCGATCAAAATGTAAGGCAAAAATATACACGCAAGAGTATATTTTCATAATATATATTGTACGATGTGTTGTTTCATATTCTTGATTACTCTCTTGATATACCTTATCAAAATAATCATGATATCAGAAAGAAATTAAATATGTTTGCCAGATAATTTTGCGAGTTTTCGTTCACCAAGGACGTCAGATACTAGCATCTTCGCTAACTTTTGCTGCCTACGAAATCTTATTAGTTTTTCTGAATCAAAGTAGTTTTCAGCTGCGTTTTGCAGGTAACAATGTGAGATGTGTATTTTGAATAGGATTTGATTTTTTGTATTGAATAAAGGTATCAATTTTTGTTTAATTTTGCGCCGACTTCTAAAGTTATGATAAATTGCAGTGTTATAGGTTGTTTGGCGAAGGAAATTATTATATACTTTTAAGCGCAGTTTACAGTTGCATTTTCTGCCAATTTTCTTTCATTTTTAGTTGTTTCAATAGTAGTTCCTTTTTGGAGTCGGTTCTATTTTTTTACAAAAAGCTTTTATTTCTCTCTTTTCAGTTAAAAACTTATTTATATAGCAGGGCATCAGAATTCGTTCGATGGAAGTTTCACAAAGTACAACTTCCAAGAACAGTGTCATTACTCAAAAAATAGTTTATGTCACTGAAAAATACATGAAATGCACCCAATGTGAACAAAAAAGATACATCTCCATGTAGAAAGTTATCCACTCGAGAGAGGGTTGTGCCAGTTTTATTCTAGTCAAGTTATTTTTAAGCTGATTTTTCTCAAATGCTGCATTTTTAAGTTGTGTCTCTTTTCTTGCCTTTATCGGATATGAGTAAAAAACTATCTAATGAACGAACATACGCTAAATTAAAAAGGCTTTAGAAATGTAAAGAAGGGATACGCTGTATTCGTAACCTAAAATTCTGTTTAGCACATATATTGAACATTACAGTGAATATGTGTCACCCGCTGCGCTGGAAATTGCGCAGCGTAAAGTTTAAACAAAGAGCAAAATCTGCATTGCAGCTGACGGACAGAAGTTTCAACATCGATACTTACATACTGCTTTTACCAGTGTAGCTGTATGCGTTCAGTAGTTAGAGAGAGAACACACTTTTGAGAGTATCCTGTAATTTGTTATATCTTAATGAAATCTTAATAAAACCAATTTCAGGACAAGATCATTACGACAACAAAAAAAGTATAAAAATTAAATCGTCACTTACGGAGTTATAAGCTAACAAATTTCAACAACATGGTTTGTATTGAGTACCTCTTCCTTAATGAAGTCGGTTTAAAACGCCTATGCGTTAATCGATGTGACCGCTTATAATAACCAAACTTTAAATTTTACATAGCATAAATGTCACCCGCGACGCTACAACATATGCAATGTCGTTCAAGTGTGCACAAAATAGGAAATTGTGAACAAACAAATGCAAGTTTTAAGCGTTCTGTTTTTAGCATTAATGTCTAAACTATCTTTGCGTACTACATCGATGATGCTCTGCAATTTTATAATTCATTTTTCCCCTGTCTTGAAACGTTTCCGAGATAGGATAGCTAACTCCACTCTTTTCCACCAGGTGGCGCTTTAGGCGGTTGAATCGCGTAGCACATGTCCACTTTACTATAACTTCATACCACTTTTATGAATATAGCTGCTGCTGTTCAGCAGTTAAAAGAGTCGGGACTGACTCTTTTGGGCACCCTGTATTTTCTTTTGATCGTAATGATCTTGCAATGGGACATATTTCAGACCAAGACCTTTAAAACAAAACAAAAATTATCAATATCGGATCATCCGTTCAGAAATTATGAGCTAACATACAAAAAAAAAAAAAAAAAAAAAAAACATACGCTTTGAATTGAGAAACTCCTCCTTTTTGAAGTCGGTTAATTAGAGCATTTCTTACGAAGTTATAAGCTTACAAACACCAACAACAACACATAGCTCGAATTAAGAACACCCTCCTTTCTGAAGTTGGTTGAAAACGACTTTGCGCTAATCGATGTGAACGCTTACAGTAACAGTACTTTGAACCACAGAGTATACATGTCATCCGCTACGCTGCAAAGTGTGCAACGTAGTTCAAGTGTGCAGAGTGTAGGGAATTTCGAACAAACAATTGCACGTTTTAAGCGTTCTATTTTTAGCAATAATGTCTAAAAACTGTCTTTTCGTTGTAAATCGATGATGCTCTACAACTTCGTAATTAATTTTCTCAAATCTTGAACCGTTTTTGAGGTAGGAGCGCTAATTCTACTGTTTTTCACCAGATGGCGCTTGATTTTCTTTAGATTGTAAAGATGATATAATGGGACCTACTTCAGACCATGATCTCTACAACAAAACAAAAAGTATCAAGTAACCGTATTTTGAACTATATAGTGTATGTCTCATCAGCTACGCTACAACGTGAGCAATGTAGCTCAAGTGTGTATAGTGTAAGAAATTGCGAACGAAAAAATGCACGTTTTTAGCCTTGTATTTTTAGCATGAATGTCAAAATTATCTTCTCAAGCTAAATCGATGATTTTCTGCAATTTTATAATTCACTTTTTCCCAATGTCTTGAACCGTTTCCGAGATAGGAACGTTAGCATGAATGTCTAAACTATCTTTTTTGTACTAAATGGGTGATACTCTTCAGCTTTGTAATACACCTTTTCTTTAGAAACGTTTTCGAGATAGGGACACTAACTCCACAATTTTCCACCAGGTGGCGCTGCAAGTGGTTTAACTTCGTACTGCATGGCCACTTTGCTATACTTACATACTATTTTTATCACTATAACTGCAGCTGTTTAGCAGTTAAAAGAGTTGGGACTGATTCTTTTGGGCACCCTGTATTTTCTTTAGATCGTAAAGATATTACAATGGGACCTATTTCAGACCAAGACCTTTTCAACAAAACAAAAAGTATGAAAATCTGAGCATCCGTTCTGAAGTTATGAGCTAACAAACACACAAAAAAAAAAAAAAAAAAAAAAACATATGGTTTGATTTTGAGAGCCTTCCTTCTTTTTTGAAGTCGGTTAAAAAGAGAGTTTGCACACATGAGCTTTAACGGCCCTCTACACTTACCGTCGCCGGTAACCAGAGCTAATGTTATTTTATGGGAAACTTTCTTTAGTTATAATCAATTAACTAATAGATACTTTTAAATTCTGTTTTCACCTTCAGAAAATTCCGAACTGTTAATCTGACGCACTTTTTTTTTTTAAACGATTTTTTTTTTTTTAATTGCAGAAGAAAAAAATTCACATATTGAAAATTCGTATTTTGCATGTTCAAAATATAATTTTAAAAATTTTAAAAAAGATGTGTCAATTTAACAGCTGGGAATTTTCTGAATGTGAAAACAGAATTCAAAAATATGTATTAGTTAATTAGTTATAAGTAAAGAAAATTTCTCATAGAATAACATTAGCTCCGGCTACCGGCGACGTTGAGTGAAGCGGGTCCTTAACAGTACATTACTTAATTTCGTTATAGTCCAATTAATCAATTATAATTTAATGTAAACTAACATTATATATATATATATTAATTAAAGTAGTTAATTGTAAATATAATGTATCCATTATCACCAAATATATAATAAACTATATCTAAATTATATCTAAAATTATAACCAAATTCTTAAAAAAAAAATAATTATTACTTAAAAAAATAAATTAAGTAAATGGTCATTTATATAAGATGTTTTTGAAATTCTAAACATAAAGAAGTTGTCGCCAATATAGAATATCAATAAGTAAGAATCTATCGTAAAATAACGTAAAATATTATCATGGTTAGATATGCAAATCAAACACTTGTATTACACATGCACACATAAAAAAAAAAAAAAAAAAAAAAAAAAAAAAACTACAGTTCGATATTGTGATTGTTATCGTGTTCTGAACAATTTCCATTCCTAGAAAATAATGTAAATTTCCAAGTCGTTAATGCAACATAGAACAAAAAAAATGTATGCATTATCACCTAATACAGAATAAACTATCTCCAAATTATATCTAAAATTACAACATATTCTTTAAAAAAAAATCTTTCTTTAAAATAAGATTATGGAATTCTAAAGAAAATAAAACTATTGCCAGTTTAGAATGTCAATAGTTAGGAATCTATCATAAAATAGCGTAAAATATTATTATATTTAGATATACAAATCAAATATACGTGTAAATTTTGCCTCCCCCCCCCAAAAAAAAAACAAAAAAAAACAAAAAAACAAACAATATATATATATATATATATATATATATATAAATTATGCATTTTTTTTTTCTTGCTATGGAGATCTCATTCCAATAAGAGAAAAAAAATGGTGTTGCCCTTTGACATTTTCTAAATTTTGTCACCGTAACCGTAATTTTTAGAGTTTAACTGTTGTTTTTTACATAATTCTTTAGCGCATATCTCAAAATACCTTCCGCCAAATTTATATTCAGTTTCTCGGAATGGTATGGTAGCTATGGTCTGATATATCTGGGTAGATTGTTTATAATCACCCTGTATATACATATACATACATATATATACATATATATATATATATTTATTTATTTATTTATCTATCTATCTATCTATCTATAGATAGATAAATAGATATATACTGCATTATATTTTACCTTATATATATATATATATATATATATATATATAATGTAAAATATAATGCAGTATATATTTTTCCGTTGTAAAACACAATACATTCATGCGTTAATACTGAATTGTTACTCATTACCACGTATGTTTTGTATGTATATATTCAGATATGTTTTATTTATGAACAATGCACTTAAATAAATGGAACTGTATTTGTTCGCAAATGATTTTTACAAGGTTTTTCATTTTGAGATATCACATGGAGTTTCTTCTTCGTATTTTTTCAGTGTTTCTCTCATCTTCTTTCTTTAGTTATTTCTTACACCCCCCTCCCCCAGAAAAAAAAAATACTTATTTGTTTTATAAAACAGGATTTTATGCATTAAAATGAGTTTTTTCGGAAAATTTTAACATTTATAAAATAAATTTTTATCTTTTTTACTTTCTTCTATATGTAATATAGAGAAAGTATTGGATTCGCGAAAATTTTCGACCTCCGTTTTTTGACGGATCTACACGTTTTGGGATGTCCTGAACACGAATTGATAGTTTTTAGAAAATGTCTGTCTGTGTGTCTGTCTGTCTGTCTGTCTGTATCATTTTTTTGTGGACGCTGTATCTCACGAACATATAAATGAAATTTAACCAAACTTGGTATTTAGTTGCACCCTGACATGAACTGGTGCCCATTAGATTTGGGGATCAATAGCTCAACAGGTGCCGATGCAAATTTTTAACATGGCAGCATAGGACAAAATTCCGTATAAATGGGCATAATGAGAGTTATTTTAAACTTGTGATTGTAAAATGAATTTGAATTATTGATGATAGTAGTAGTTAACTAGGAAAAAAAAATTGTGCATGGGGGGGCATCGGTTCGTATATATTTTTTAAATAATCGTATATTTTTTTTTTTTTTTTTTTTTTTTTTTTTTAACGAAATTTTACCAAACTTGGTATTTAGTTGGTCCCCGACATAAACTGTTGCTGATTATATTTGGGGATCAATAGCTCAACAGGTGGCGCTGTGATAGCATTTTATCTAAATTTTTAACATGGCAGCATAGGACAAAAATTCGTATAAATGTGCATAATAAGAGTTATTTTACACTTGTGTTTGTAAAATTAATATGAATTATTGATAATAGTAGTACGTAACTAGGAAAAAATTTTGTGCATGGGGGGGCATCGCTTCCCCCCCTGGGGGGGGGGAAGTACCCCCCCGGGGGGGGGTAAATTTTGAAGATGGGTATCATTCGAAAGGTCTCGTCAATACCTTTAAAACGAATGGTTGAACTATAAATCTGTGATAATTTAAAACAAAGTTATCGATTTAGTTTACTTTTAACCAAAAAAAAAAAAAAAAAAAAAAACTTAGAAAAAAATTCTATTTTTTTTTTTTTTTTTTTTTTAAATATTGTTAGTGATTGAATGTGTATTAATTTTCACAAAAAAAACTAGTATGTTGTGGCCACCACAAGACTTTCTTCTATATTTACCTATACATATTCAATCAGTAACAATATTAAAAAAAAAAAAAAAAAAAAAGTACGTTTTTTTTTTTTTTCTAAGTTTTTTTTTTTTTTTTTTTTTTTTGTTAAAAGTGAAAAAAATCGATAACTTTGTTTTAAATTATCACAGATTTATAGTTCAACCATTCGTTTTAAAGGTATTGACGAGACCTTTCGAAAGATACCCATCTTGAAAATTTATCCCCCCCGGGGGGGGGGGGGTAATTCCCCCCAGGGGGGGAAGCGATGCCCCCCCATCCATAAAATTTTTTTCATAGCTACATACTACTATTATCAATAATTCATATTAATTTTACAATCACAAGTTTAAAACAACTCTAATTACGCACATTTATACGAATTTTTGTCCTATGCTGCCATGTTAAAAATTTAGATAAAATGCTATCACAGCGCCACCTGTTGAGCTATTGATCCCCAAACATAGTCAGCACCAGTTTATGTCGAGGACCAACTAAATACCAAGTTTGGTTAAATTTCGTTAAAAAAAAAAAAAAAAAATTGCGATATTTTTCTAAGTTTTTTTTTGTTAAAAGTAAAAAAAATCGATAACTTTGGTTTAAATTATCACAGATTTATCGTTCAACCATTCGTTTTAAAGGTATTGACGAGATCTTTCGAAAGATACCCATCTTGAAATTTTGCCCCCCCGGGTGGGAACTTCCCCCCCCGGTGGGGGGGCAACCGATGCCCCCACATGCACAAAAATTTTTTCCTAGTTAACTACTACTATTATCAACCTGATCTTTCGAAAGATACCCAATATGAAAATTTACCCCCCCTGGGGGGTATTTCCCCCCTAGGGGGGGGAAGCGATGCCCCCCCCATGCAAAAAATTTTTTTCCTAGTTACATACTACTATTATCAATAATTCATATTAATTTTACAATCACAAGTTTAAAACAACTCTAATTATGCACATTTATACGAATTTTTGTCCTACCCAAGTAGCACGGGAACGTTCTGTGAACGTCTAATAACGGTTACAGTCGTTCAAACACCGTGTTTCGTGTCAAGAGAACGTTTGATTAGACGTTCAAAAATAGTATTACTTAGAACGTTCTGAAAAGGTTTGCTTTGTACCATCTATAAAACGTACAATTCTAGTTCTATGAAAAACGTTCAAGTGTATCACCGTCGTCACACGTTCTGTAACAGTGTGATTATAACAAATGTGACAAAATGCTTTTTTTTTTTTTTTTTTTTTCAGTTTTTTTTCTTTATTTTCAGTTTCAGATTTTGGTGGCATGCCAGTATAGAATAATTATTGAAATGTAATAGAGATGATTTTTAGGGAAAAAATTACAAAATTTTAAACTTTAATTATATGTTATAACCATCATAATTATTTATAATTTTATTTAAATTTTATATTGTTGAATTCTGTCAAACACATTAATCCAGATTACTTTTGCAGATATTCATTATTATTTGCTTCTTAAAATGTTAACAAATTAAGTTACGAAAAAGTAATTTATTTTAATTTATTTTGTATATACCAAGAAAAATGTGTTGGATAATTGGGGATTTTTTATCTCCGGTTTTCCATAGTTTTCCATAGTTTTCCATTTTTCCATACGCTCTTGAGATGTCCAGAACACAATTCGACCATTCTTTGAAAATGCCTGTCTGTCTATCTTTTTGTGTGTGTGTTATCAAAGTTTTGTGGACTCTGATTCTCACAAACCAATGGACGGAATTTAACCAAACTTTATGTTTAGTTAGACGTTAAACTAATTTGCTAAATATCAGGAATATTTAATTAGGTATTGACCTAAATATCAGCTTTGGTGCTCATTAGCCTTATTAGTGTATCACCAGATAGGGGTCGCTTCTATGCTGTAAATTCCCCCTTTTATGGGGAGATTATATCTCAGCTTCTACAGTGCACAAATGCACCAAACTTAATATGTGAATAGATATTATGTAAAACTACGCTGATTTAATTCATGTGCGTATATTGATCAACTGGGGGCGCTGCTCTCCTGCAATTTAATCCCGTTAACGTAATAGTAATAATTCAGTTTTTGTAATATATATAATTATAAATACACTAAACTTGGTATGTGAAATTAATATCATATAAAACTTTGCTGAATCAGTTTGCGTGCTTATCTGACAAGTGGAGGCATTGGTATGCTGCAATTTAATTCCATTCAAGGGAACGCAATAGCTCATGTTCTATGATTTATAAATGCTCTAAAATTGGTACGTGAAATAGATATTACGTAAATTTTACTGATTGACTTGAGTGCATATCAAATGACAGGTGACACTGCTACGTTTCGTTTCAGCTTAAGGGAAGGCTATACCTCATCTTCTATAATACGAATATTTATCGAAACTTGTATATGAGATATATATATAATGTCAAAATGTGCTGCTTCAATTTCGGTATATATCCACCGACGGATGGTGCTGCTATTACTTTCTGCGATTTTCCAGATATCTGTATTTCAGCATCTTTTGGTGAAGAATGTAAATTTCATATATAAAAATATTAATTATAAGAACCTGCGTTGATTAATTTTATATGATTAAATTAATAAATTTTAAAATTTTATGGATGCTGTATCTCACGAACTATTAAACGTAATTTATTCAAACTTGGCTTACTTGGACTGTGACCTAAACTGGTGGCGATTATATTTGTTAATAAATCGTTCAATAGGTGGCGCTGTCATATCATTATTTTCAGAATTTTTAATATGGCAGAATAGGGCAAAATTTCGTATAAATGTACATAAGTGAGCATTGTTTTTAACTTTTCCATGGAAAATTAAATATGTATATATATATATATATATATATATATATATATATATATATATATATATATATATATATATATATATATTTATATTAGTAATATTTAATTTTAAAAAAGTATGGGCGATTTGTACAGCACAGTGCTTTCGCTATTGTTTTAAAATTTTCAATATTCTTGTGGGAAAGGTCGTCTATGCTTTTAAAACGAAAGGGTGAACCCTAAATCTGTGATAATTGAAAACAAAGTTATGGATTTTTTACATTTTCCATTATGTAAAATACATTTCTTAAGATATATATTTTGAATACTATAAAATTTATTTTTTGGATATTTAGCGTTATACTTATTTGAGATGAAAATCTTATACCTTTGCCATGGAAAATAATTTTGATAGATTATTTTAGCAAATAATATTTACGGCATCCACCTGTGCAGGAAAATATAGAAGAAAGTTTTATGAATGCTTCAATATACCAATTTTTAAAAAGTTTAAGTTTTGAATAGTATGAAAATTCTGTATTAAAAACGGGTGTTATTGAATAAATCGTGTTTTGCTTAATGAACAGAAATTTTTCCCACCAGTAAACGGCCATCTGCCGTTCCGTTACACCGGAAGTTCGTATTCGTATGCAATCCAAAGTCCACAGCTTCTGCCTGCTTACTCAGTGTATTTTGATTTTGTATTCATTTCTTAAGTTATTCGCATTTGGATACGAGCTCTTACAGATAAGTTTTTCTCTTTTGTAAAATTTTGCATATGCATTGAAGTCTTAAAAATTTAGTTTATTAAAATGAAACTCATATATGTTATATCGAATTCCCCATCTGATTAAAATTTTAATTTACAAGAAACCAAATTATTATTAGTACCAAATTAATAAGTGCAATAGTGAGACTAAGATCATTCAAAGAAAGGTTTCAAAATAAAATTCATTGTTGAAGAGCCAGTTTCATATTTTCGCAGGCAGTACAGTTATAGTATAGGATTTTCATGATTCCTTTTAAATTTTTGTCGCGATGTTGGTAATGACTTTTTATTTATTTTGGTATAATATTTTGTTAAAAATAATAATAATAATAATAATTCTTATTTTGATTATATTTTTATGTTTATGATTTTTAGTCAATTTATGACAATTATTCATATTCTGTATAATCTTTAAAGTATTTCTATGCTTAAAATGATGCTTATAAAGATTGAAGAAGCAATTTTTAAAAATACAGTTTTCCATAAAATAATGTAAGCAGTCAAATTTCGTAATTTTTTCTTACTAGTTCATTGAGTTGAGTCCGCATGCTTAAATATTGTTCATTTTTAAATATTATTTTTTATGCTTGCGTATTTCAATAATTGCACTACTATATCGTTTCTGCAAAAATTAATTGCAACTGATCCACGTTAAAGAAATATATAAAGGATTTGATCATGCATGATTTGACATTACATTTTACATTACACTGTAGAAATGTAAAAGCAGGGAGAAGTATTAAAAAAGAAATAGTTACTAAGGTGAATCTTAATATTGCTGAATATTTTAAATTTTGAAGTTTATTTATTTTATTTTTATTTATTTATTTGTTTACAGAATAAACTTTTAGTTAATTATTTATTTTTCAAAATGTTTCACCACATTTTATACTGTTATATTTCACTGCATGTGTATGTAAAATTTATAAACTCAAAATTAATAATTTAAATAAATTTCGCATACGCATGATTTGAAATATGACAATATTAAGTAAATTTCACGTAATCTATTTAAATAAAAAAACAAAATAATAATAATAATTTTTATTTTTTATATTTTTAAACGTATTTAAAATACACCGCTGTTCAAAATTAAAGAAACAAATCTGCTTTCCCATTTTCTTCTTTTATGCATAACTTTTAAACAAATAAACACATGGACATAAAATTTGGATATCATGTTCGTTATCATATCATTAATCGAATTTTACATAACTTTAGAATAAGTAATAATTTTAAACTAATAATTATTCATTTTTCTCTAAAGTAAGCTTTGGAAAAAATTAAAAATTTCAACAATTTTAGCAAAGAAAACTTAATGAAAAATTGTGTTAATGATGCATTATAGACAAGCGAAGACGCACATTCCTCAAATGCTAAACAAAATCCTCGTTTTACTTTCTATGTTCACTTTTCTTTTACTTTAATAACGGAATTTTTGAAAATAATAATAATAATAATAATAATTGCTAATTTGTATAAACTGTGATCATCACCAGAATAATAAAAACGTCGATAAATAATTTAATAATGAACGCCTTATACGATTTTCATATTTCTATGTAAAATTTAAAAAAAAAAAAAAAAAATATTCACACGCGATAAAATGAAGAAAAAAGAAGAAAAAAAAAAATTGACGACATGAAGAAATATACGGTTTTAATCTAACGCATTTCTAAAATTGCTGAAATTTTTAATTTTTTCAATGTTTACTTTTGAGAAAAATTTACTGATATTTAGTTTAACAATTATTACTTATGCTAAAGTTATATAAAATTCGATTTATGGTATTTTAAAAAACCTACTATCCAAATTTTATACTTATGTGTTTATTTGTTTAAGAATTATGTGGAAAAAAAATAGAAAACGAGAAAACAGTTTATTGTTTAAACTTTGTACACTTGTGTACTTGTTTTAACTAATTTTTATTTTTTGTTTTTCATTGATTGTGCATTATTATAGTTTAAAAATAGAATACGTAACATATCTGGGCATTAATTTGAGATTTCATTGATAATTTAAAAATTAATAAAATACTTTTGTGTTTGAATGCTAAAAGTTTGCAGTAAGTTCCAAAATTTAGACATAAATATTTTTAAATTTTTTGCTTAAGGGCCGTCTTCACTCACCGCCGCTGGAAGCCGAACTAATGTTATTCAATGGGAATTTTTTCTTTGCAAATAACTTATTAAGTAATACATATTTTTAAATTCTGTTTTCACATTATGAAAATTCCCAGCTGTTCAATGGACGGACCATTTTAAAAAAATTATTTTTTTAATTTTTTATATTTTACTTCGAAGCTGCAAAATACGAATTTTCAATATGTGAATTTTTTTCATTTTGCAATTTCAAAATAAAATATTAAAAATTAAAAAAAATATTTTTTCAAAAAAGGTCCGTGAATTTAACAGTTGGAAATTTTCTGAATGTGAAAACAGAATTTAAAATTATGTATTAGTTAATAAGTTATTTGTAAAGAAAATTTTCCCATAGAATAACATTGGCTCGGGCTACCGGCGACGGTAAGTGAAGAGGGCCGTTAACTTATTAAAATTAATTTCCAAATATGGTTATATTCCATTGTTAAATTATAATGATGCAAAATCTAGGAGGGAATAATAATTAATTTCCAGGGGGCATATTATCTTAAAATTTTTCAAAATATTCCAGAACTTGAATTTATTTTTTTATTTGTTTTTGAATTCAAATATTTATCTAGAATATTCAAAATACTTGATCTTTTGTTATACCATATTTCAATGCATCTATGTAAAATTTTATTATACTAAGACAATTATATATGAAAAAAAATATAATAAAAAGATAAAAGAAAAACTACACAAAAAGAAAAAAAGAAAAGAAAAGATAAAAAAGAAAGGAAAAAAAAAGAAAAGAAAAAAATAAGTAAATAACAGACACTATAAAATTCAAGAACTCGAAGCAATTGTTCCGGGTCGAGAAAAGACACAACCCTTCATCAACCGAACAAAGTAGGCACGAGTGCTGCAAAAAATCTGCAACGTAGCTCTTGTATTTGCCGCACTCGTGCCTAGTATGTTCGTCTGACGAAGGTTCGTGTCTTCTTTCGACCCGAAACAATTGTTGCGAGTTCTTCCATTTTATTATACATAAAATACATTTTTAGCACGTTCAAAGAACGTTCAAAAATTGTTTACATAACGTTGTGAGAACGTGTGTATAGAACGTTTTCAGAACGTTTCTACACTATTTTAGAACGTTTACAGTACGTTTTCTAGAACGTTCTGAAAATGTGTATAACGTTTTGAAAACGTTCTAAAAACGTTTAGAACGTTCTGAGACCGTATACATAGAACGTTCTCTGGACGCTTCTATAACACCGATGGTGATAGCTACACGTTCATTGAACGTTCCCTGAACCGTACTATTGTACGTCTTCAAGATGGACAAATAGACGTCTATAACACGTTCAAAGGGAACGTTCTTAGAACGTGTCTGCAGAACTATTTTTGAACGTTCAGAGAACGTTTCGGTGCTGCTTGGGTATGCTGCCATGTTAAAAATTTAGATAAAATGCTATCACAGCGCCACCTGTTGAGCTATTGATCCCCAAACATAATGAGCACCAGTTTATGTCAGGGACCAACTAAATACCAAGTTTGGTTAAATTTCGTTAAAAAAAAAAAAAAAAAAAAAATTGCGATATTTTTCTAAGTTTTTTTTTGTTAAAAGTTAAAAAAATCGATAACTTTGGTTTAAATTATCACAGATTTATCGTTCAACCATTCGTTTTAAAGGTATTGACGAGATCTTTCGAAAGATACCCATCTTGAAATTTTGCCCCCCCGGGTGGGAACTTCCCCCCCCCGGTGGGGGGGCAACCGATGCCCCCACATGCACAAAAATTTTTTCCAAGTTAACTATTACTATTATCAACGAGACCTTTCGAAAGATACCCATCTTGAAAATTTACTTCCCCGGGGGGGGATTTTCCCCCCCAGGGGGGGAACCGATGCCCCCCCATGCACAAAATTTTTTTCCTAGCTAACTACTACTATTATCAATAAATCCTATTAATTTTACAATCACAAGTGTAAAATAACTCTCTTTATGCCCATTTATACGGAATTTTGTCCTATGCTGCCATGTTAAAAATTTGCATAAAATGCGATCACAACGCCACCTATTGAGCGATTGATCCCAAAATCTAATCAGCACCAGTTTATGTCAGGGTGCAACTAAATACCAAGTTTGGTTAAGTTTCATTCATTGGTTCGTGAGATACAGCGTCCACAAAAAAATGATACAGACAGACAGACAGACAGACAGACAGACAGACAGACAGACAGACATTTTTTAAAAACTATTAATTCGTGTTCTCCATATCCCAAAACATGTAAATCCATCAAAAAATGGACTTCGAAAATTTTCGCGAATCCAATACTTTCTGTATATTACATATAGAAGAAAGTAAAAAAAAAACTAGTATGTTGTGGCCACCACAAGACTTTCTTCTATATTTACCTATACATATTCAATCAGTAACAATATTAAAAAAAAAAAAAAAAGTACGATTTTTTTTTTTCTAAGTTTTTTTTTTTTTTTTTTTTTTTTTGTTAAAAGTGAAAAAAATCGATAACTTTGTTTTAAATTATCACAGATTTATAGTTCAACCATTCGTTTTAAAGGTATTGACGAGACCTTTCGAAAGATACCCATCTTGAAAATTTATCCCCCCCGGGGGGGTACTTCCCCCCCAGGGGGGGAAGCGATGCCCCCCCATGCAGAATTTTTTTTTCCTAGTTACATACTACTATTATCAATAATTCATATTAATTTTACAATCACAAGTTTAAAACAACTCTAATTATGCACATTTATACGAATTTTTGTCCTATGCTGCCATGTTAAAAATTTAGATAAAATGCTATCACAGCGCCACCTGTTGAGCTATTGATCCCCAAACATAATCAGCTCCAGTTTATGTCGGGGACCAACTAAATACCAAGTTTGGTTAAATTTCGTTAAAAAAAAAAAAAAAAAAAAAAAAAAAAAAAAAAAATGCGATTTTTTTTCTAAGTTTAGTTTTGTTAAAACTAAAAAAAATCGATAACTTTGGTTTAAATTACCACAGATTTATCGTTCAACCATTCGTTTTAAAGGTATTGACGAGATCTTTCGAAAGATACCCATCTTGAAATTTTGCCCCCCCGGGTGGGAACTTCCCCCCCCGGTGGGGGGGCAACCGATGCCCCCACATGCACAAAAATTTTTTCCAAGTTAACTACTACTATTATCAACGAGACCTTTCGAAAGATACCCATCTTGAAAATTTACTTCCCCGGGGGGGGATTTTCCCCCCCAGGGGGGGAACCGATGCCCCCCCATGCACAAAATTTTTTTCCTAGCTAACTACTACTATTATCAATAAATCCTATTAATTTTACAATCACAAGTGTAAAATAACTCTCTTTATGCCCATTTATACGGAATTTTGTCCTATGCTGCCATGTTAAAAATTTGCATAAAATGCGATCACAACGCCACCTATTGAGCGATTGATCCCAAAATCTAATCAGCACCAGTTTATGTCAGGGTGCAACTAAATACCAAGTTTGGTTAAGTTTCATTCATTGGTTCGTGAGATACAGCGTCCACAAAAAAATGATACAGACAGACAGACAGACAGACAGACAGACAGACAGACAGACAGACAGACATTTTTTAAAAACTATTAATTCGTGTTCTCCATATCCCAAAACATGTAAATCCATCAAAAAATGGACTTCGAAAATTTTCGCGAATCCAATACTTTCTCTATATTACATATAGAAGAAAGTAAAAAAAAAAAAAAAAAGGAAAAAAAAATCTTTTTTTTTTTTTAAATATTGTTACTGATTGAATATGTATAGGAAAATATAGAAGAAAGTCTTGTGGTGGCTACAACATACTAGTTTATTAGAATTTCAAAATAAATAAATAAATGAAATGAAATGAAATAAACTCAGAATTTAGAAAGTGAAAATAATTAACCTATTATCTCTGGTCTTGATATTAGACAAATATTCATTTTCAAGTACCATCAATAAATTATATTATATTATTTTAATTATATTGTTGTATAATTTATTAGAAATATAGGAAAGCTAACAAAACAAATGAAGTATTTTATATGTGATATAACTACATCTGTAATCATTTGTACATAGATGATGCTACCATTGTTTATTGTTTTGGATACAAGTCTTGTTCGTATTTAGAAATAATCTGAGATGATCATTTTGGCTGTAAGAATTATCTACATATATTTCTAGTAATATGATTAATTAATTTTGAGTTGGAAATTTTGACGAATAAGTTATTTTTACTTTCTTCTATATGTAATATAGAGAAAGTATTGGATTCGCGAAAATTTTCGAAGTCCATTTTTTGATGGATTTACATGTTTTGGGATATGGAGAACACGAATTAATAGTTTTTAAAAAATGTCTGTCTGTCTGTCTGTCTGTCTGTCTGTCTGTATCATTTTTTTGTGGACGCTGTATCTCACGAACCAATGAATGAAACTTAACCAAACTTGGTATTTAGTTGCACCCTGACATAAACTGGTGCTGATTAGATTTTGGGATCAATCGCTCAATAGGTGGCGTTGTGATCGCATTTTATGCAAATTTTTAACATGGCAGCATAGGACAAAATTCCGTATAAATGGGCATAAAGAGAGTTATTTTACACTTGTGATTGTAAAATTAATATGAATTATTGATAATAGTAGTAGTTAGCTAGGAAAAAAAAATTGTGCATGGGGGGGCATCGGTTCCCCCCCGGGGGGGAAAATCCCCCCCCCGGGGAAGTAAATTTTCAAGATGGGTATCTTTCGAAAGGTCTCGTTGATAATAGTAATAGTTAACTTGGAAAAAAATTTTGTGTATGTGGGGGCATCGGTTGCCCCCCCACCGGGGGGGCAAAGTTTCAAGATGGGTATCTTTCGAAAGATCTCGTCAATACCTTTAAAACGAATGGTTGAACGATAAATCTGTGATAATTTAAACCAAAGTTATCGATTTTTTTAACTTTTAACAAAAAAAAAACTTAGAAAAATATCGCAATTTTTTTTTTTTTTTTTTTTTTTAACGAAATTTAACCAAACTTGGTATTTAGTTGGTCCCCGACATAAACTGGTGCTGATTATGTTTGGGGATCAATAGCTCAACAGGTGGCGCTGTGATAGCATTTTATCTAAATTTTTAACATGGCAGCATAGGACAAAAATTCGTATAAATGTGCATAATTAGAGTTGTTTTAAACTTGTGATTGTAAAATTAATATGAATTATTGATAATAGTAGTATGTAACTAGGAAAAAAAATTTCTGCATGGGGGGGCATCGCTTCCCCCCCTGGGGGGGAAGTACCCCCCCGGGGGGGATAAATTTTCAAGATGAGTATCTTTCGAAAGATCTCGTCAATACCTTTAAAACGAATGGTTGAACTATAAATCTGTGATAATTTAAAACAAAGTTATCGATTTTTTTCACTTTTAACAACAAAAAAAAAAAAAAACTTAGAAAAAAAAAATCGTACTTTTTTTTTTTTTTTTTTTTTTTTAATATTGTTACTGATTGAATATGTATAGGTAAATATAGAAGAAAGTCTTGTGGTGGCCACAACATACTAGTTTATTTTTATTTTTATTTTATTTTTGTTTCATTTTATTAATTTTATTGCTTTTATTAATCTGTCCTTAGTTTAAGTTAAAATTTTTGTTTGAGGGACGGTTGAATTCTCATAAAAGCATGTCCTACTCGTATGTCTTAAGTTATAGGAAGAATTTTTTAATATTCTAATTTTTGTTTTCTTTGACAATAGAGGTATTTTAATTTTGTTTCAGATTAAACTTTTTTGTTTATATGCAAGTTTGTTGAACTTTTTATTTGTTATTTAATATATTTTTAGTATAATTTATGATTAAAACAATTTACAATATCTTATACACACACACACACACACACACAAATATATATATATATATATATATATATCATCTTATTAGTGAATGTAGAATAGTTTCTTTTCTCTATTTCAAGCAATTAGATCTAAGTACCTACAGACCTTTCTTCTTAAAAAAATTTACTATAATATATATATTTAATAAGGTACATAAAATGATTAGATACAAGTTATAAAATTTGTTTAGTTACTAAAGCTAAGGGGGCTGAAGTGTTGCCACCAGGAATTTTTTTTTATATATATATAAAATTAGTAATATTACATATAAAATTAAATGCCTTCAATATTTTAATATTGGCCAAATTCCAAATAAATTTTATATCAGACTTAATACACATAAGTCACAAATTAACAAATCATTTATTTATTTACTTATTATTTATTTTTATCTAAAGAAAATGATTACTTATCCATATTCATATTCATATGGTTTAGACACTGAACTTAATAACTTGAAATTAACTATAATTCTAACACATATAATTTTTTTTATAAATAAGGTGGTTTGTATAAAAAAAAAAAAAAAATAAAAATAAAATAAAATAAATAATAATAATAATAATGGAAAACGGTAACATGAGCTATTTAGTCAAAGGTCCGCAAAACTCCAGGAACAATAAAAATCCGGCCGTGAATGAATAATAACACTATTTAGAAGCAAACATCTTTATTTCAGCATCATAGGAATAAAAAGTTTTTTTTTTTTTTTTTTTTTTTTAAGTATCTTAAAATGGGTATTGTTAAGTCTAAAAGACATTCAGAAGGTTAGGTGAGAGAGAAAGAGGGCTTTGCGATTACGTGTTATTCCAGCAGTAGTTTAAGAGTGAATTCTGAAGCTTTCATTCCAGCAATCAAAATCCAACTGCTGAATCACACCAAGTTTTCCAAAATAGTGCCAAATTTTACAGCCAAACATAATCCTTTATCTCTAGATTAAATTAATATAAATATTTTGAATTTAGAGAAATCGTTATAACAGTTTATTGCAATCATTATGCCAAATTTTATAGCCAGAAAATCGTTGCGTAAGGGAGACAGAAAGACTAGGATTTATTACTTCATCCTGTCATTTAGAAATATAAATTACCCCTTTGATGATGTTACAACGGAAATTTATTGCTTAATTTAGTTTCTAATAAATAAACATATGCAATTTAAAAGAATGAAAATGTAATTATGTATGCACAACGGTTAATAGATGAAAATAATATTTTTTTTATATTTTTATTTATTAAATGATTTAGGAGAGATTAGAATTCTGAGAGATGTCATTTAAAAAGATGACTAGCAGAAATAAATTATTAATTTTAAATAATATGTTTTTGTTCTCAGAAGATTTATTTAATAGATTAACATATAAAATACCATTAGAATTAAGATATTTATTTATTGAGACAAATGTGAATAAATATAAAAAGTAATTTAGAATTTCGTTAGATATTTTATTAGACATTTAGTTTATTGTAAATATAGTAATTAACTATTACATTTATTTAAAACTGTAATTAAAACTCATATATGTGAAGTAACGACTTCACAAGAAAGTAATTAAGGATCACATAATAATAATAATAATAAGTGATGTATTTTTTTCTGGCACAATGAGCAAGACATAGCTTATTATTATTATTATTATTATTTCTTGTGTGTTAATAAGTTCAAATCAATAATCGTTTATTTTAAACGAAAAAACTATTAAAAACAATATATTTTGTCTCTTTCATAGTAAATTTTTGTCAATGAGCTATTTAAGGATTTAATTACAGATTAAGTGTGTTTTAAGTTCTTGAAAAGAAAAATAATGAGAAGAAAAAAAAATAATGAATATTTTACACTTCCTTTTATGAAGAAATCATTTTATAATATAAAATGAAACAAAACGATTCATTATAATATTTTTCATTTTCCTGTAATAAAATAAATATTATTAGTTCATTTAAATGCAATAAACCTTTTAGTAAAAAATCTTTAATTATAGAAATTTTGCTTTATCTAATGATTTTTCTGTATCGGATGAATATCTATATAATAGCGCTGACTTTATTAAATATATTGGCATTAATCAGAAGTATATAATTAATGAAGATTTTGTTATAATTAAAAAGAAGTGTGAAATATAATGCAGTACTCGTCGATTATTACGTAGTACTTTCGAAATGTATTTACTAGTTGCATCGTTTATTTTAAAACAGAAATTTTGATTTTCTTAAATTTACTAATTTTTAAGTCAAAAATAAAGTTTTTAACAGTTTTAACATTATAATTAAGTAAGAAATCGCTCTCAATCTTTTTCAACCAGGTGTAAGTATCCAAATAATTACTGTTTTTACTGTTGCTTGCATGTGATTGAAAAATATAGAGAGTGATTATCTAAGAAATCACTCTCATTATTTTACAACCAGGTGTAAGTTTCCAAATAATTACAGTTTTTGCTGTTGCTTGCAAGTGGTTGAAAAATATTGAGAGTGATTTCTTAGATAATTATAATATACTGAGAATTCTTTCTTAGATAATTATAATATTAAAACAGTTAAAATTTTTATTTTTGAATTAAAAATTAGTAAACTTATAAAAAATTAAAACTTTTTTTTTTTTTTTTTTTTTTTTTTTTTTTTTTTTTTTTAATTATTATTATTTTGAAAATAACAATTAACTGATATGATAAATGATTTATTCAATTACAAATTGAAATCTTCGAAGCTTAGTTACAATGTATTATATTTCACTTTGCTTTTCTAACAAAAATCTTTTATGAATTTAAATATATATATATATATATATATATATAAAGAACGTATAATCTCTGTATATTGAAAAAAAAAATTACTGTCGTTGGCGTCAAATTTTTTGTCTGCGACCGCATCATCTTGCGGAGGACAGGGTTCTCCCAGTCATGAGAGGTATCAGTGTGTGCGGAATACTAAAAGGCTTACATTTCAGTCAATGAGAAATTTCTATTATCTTAATTAACGAATGTATGACATAAAATCGTCGGGTTTATAAAGGTACTCTATTTGCCATCTTGAAAAAAAGTTTCTCTTATGACGTTGTTTTTATGTCATGGAGTCATTTTCCACGAGAAAATTTAAATGTTATCCATGGTGTAAAAAATAAAGAAATAAATGTCATTGTTTCTATAAAGAAAATTTATTTTCGTACTGGCAATTTCTTACATTGCTTATCGTTTTTTTTTTTTTTTTAACTTATTTACATCTTCTTTTCTGCAGAATAACTTGAATCGAACTTGAATTGACCTTGAATCGAAGCAGTTATGTGTATAAAAAATTAAGTAAAGACCATTTGAGTTTTATTTAAAAAATGCAAGTAGATTTTATTTTTGTACCTAGTGATATATCTGTCAATAACTATTCTATCATTCAAAAATAATTTTAAGTTTAAAAAATATTTTCAGAGTTAAATAACTTAAAATAATATGAAAAATATAATCGGGACATCGGGACAGCAATTCTGTTTACAATAAACGTTCTGCTTACATTAGGAAATGTAAGCACATATTCAATAAACACTTAACTTTACCAAATCATAGAAATTTGCCTTTTTTGCTTTTGACTCCCAAACATCATAAATTGAAAAAAAAAAAAAAAAATATCGACACAGCTACTTCTGCAGTATCCCTATTGATTTATTATTTAGTACTTTAATTAAATTATTGATTTTTTTTTTCTTTTTTGTAAATGAGTTAAAATAGATAAAGATTTATTTTTGAGCCTTTGCCATTTTCGTTTAACAATAATTTCATAACATTTCATAATAAAATTTATAAACAAATACATGGTACTGGAATGGGTACCTATTATTCCAGTACAGCTGCTAATTTCTTTCTTTCTTTCTCTCTCTCTCTTACCCCCTCCCCCCCTCTCTCTTTAAAGAAATATATTCTTTTTTTTTTTTTTTTTTTTTTTCTTTAGAAAATATTAACGTTGTTAATTTCAATGAATAATAATAATATTTTTCGATATATAGATGATATTTTAGATTTACATTTTGATATTACAAATGATTTTAAATATTACCCTACATGTTTATAATTAAATAAAGCTAATGATAAAGGCGATTTTGGTAATTTCTTAGATATTTCATTTTAGTTCAACATAAAACACTAAATCTAGATCTATATGATAAAAGGGGAAATTTTTCGTTTATTAGTTACAGCATGCCTCATTGATATAGCAATTTAAACACACATACACATAAAAAAATGTATATTACTTTTTAACAGGTCAACTAATTAGATTTTATGAAATATGCAATAATCATTTAAGTAAACAAGATTTTTTTTTAAATTTTTGCTTGTCTTTTTATAACAATAATTATCCATTAAATTTTATTATTTTTTACAGCAATAATTCTAATAAAAGTTTGCGATTAAGTGATAGTGGGGATAGATTTTCTTCACTTCATGGTGCTTGGTGTCTTGTGGTGATTCTTGATGAAGATTCATAGCTAAAATTCAATATATGGAGAGCCTCTCGTCGAAACTGCAGCTGCGAGAAATGGAGCAGCTATTCGGAGAGGATGAACCGTGAGTCGGAAAAGTCAGTGCGAGCTATGGCCCGCTGATTTTGTCTGCACCTTATCTGCTCCAAAAACCTGTTTTAATTTCTACAATCCCTAAGCAGTATATATAACTTCGTAATAAAATGTCTTCTTGCCTATCAGGTGTGGGTGGGGACATGGCGAGTTAGCATGCCCTTTATTAAGTTATTTCTAATCACGTATACTTGTTATGTTTTTATTTATTTCCTTATTACTTTAATATTGTTTTTGAACTTCGTTAATATCTGTTTTTTTTTTTTTTTTTTTTTTTTTCCTTTTTGGGAGTATGCTGATTTCGCCATGTTTCCGAAACCTCTTAGGCTTTTTTTCATTTTATTGTTTTATTAAAATTGTCTTTTTTGCTGCTTCCACCCACTGGAGAAGGAGCAGATAGGTGTTTGCACATGAAGTGATTGCTTTACATACGTTTTTCGTTGCTATAATTCAACTATAATATAACATATAATAATAACAACTATAATATAACTATAATATATATTGTTTCTGTATTTATTAACATTTTAAACTTCTTTTTGTTAATCACGCCTACTTATTTTAAAATTTTACACCTAATTACTATTTTCTATTCAAAACTATATACTTTTTGTATAATTTTTAGTGCTGCCTTTGGCGCCTTTCTTATACAAATTTTCTTTGAATAATATTTCAACAATATGCATATATATATATATATATATATACATTAAAGTTATTAGAAACAAGTCCTTAAATTTTAAGAAAAGTAATTTGCCCGGTAAATTGTTATCTATTATGATCGAAATATTCTAAATTCAAAGTTTGATAATTACTATTAAAAATAATATAGAAATTAATTACTGCCTACATAAGTTCTTAAATAAACCTGTAAACTAACCTGTAAATTTTACAGACAGTGTACTGAACTAACTTAAAAAAATATTAGGATATAAAATATTCCTACGATTATCAGAAGTGCTAAAAAGTAATGTATATAAAAGTTATATATATATATATATATATATATATATAGTTAAAATTGTATTAATCGCAGCAACTGTTTAGCAATATACACAGAAAAAATGAACTGAAATAAACATGTGAAAATGTTGATCATTTGCCACATACACACACACACACATACAACATAAATAAATAAGTAAATAAAAATAAAAATGTGAGAGAGAAGTAATCAAAACCTGCGTACAAAGATTTTATAATTGCATTAAACTATAGCATTCCAAGCTAATTATGAATGAAAATAATAACAATATTATTAACGAAATACATACATATATATATATATAGAGAAGAAAGTTAATTAAAACAAATTAAAACTTAATTATTAATAATTAAAATATTAGTTTAACATTCTAATGATACGGTTTAAAAACGAAATTAATTTTAACAATTTCTGCATACAACTAATATATAATTTTAAATCTTATTTCATTTTAACTATAACTTAGAAAACTTTTATTTATTTGAAAACCATATTAAAATTTAAATCATTTCTCCACGAAATGCATTAAAAAGCGAAGTGAAATATCTTTCCAAAAATCTTTCGGCTTATTTCAAAGATTAAATTTTAATACAAATTTCAGAAGAAAAGTTATTTTAAGATTTCCATTTTCTCTTTGTAAGCTTTGAAAATCGATAAAACCATTGAAATTGTGAAATGAAACGCATTTTAAAGTAAATTTATTCCCAACTTAGAGCAAGACTGTTTAATAAAGTTACCTTAATGAAATGTGATTATAATATTGATTGTTCAGAATAATAAACTGTTATTTGACAAGTCAAATTGATCTTTAAAATTATGAAACAATACAGGTTTTCATTTCGGAATCAAATTTTTGTTTCACGCGTGGAATAAATTATAAATTATTAATTTCTGCGGTTATCTTTCGTATTTTCTAAAAATTGAAAATATTTAATATTTTAGATAAATAAAAATTACATTGAGGGTGTACTACTGTTATGTAGAATAGTTACGGTATATTTGCTATAGAATGCTGACAAGTAACACTTCTTGATATGTTTAATATATATATATATACATATATATATATATATATATATATATATATATATATATATATATATATTGGATTTAGATTTATTTTGACAGTTGTAAAGTAAGATATATGTGAATTCTTAGATCGACAATACAATAATTTTAATTTATAAAAAGTAATATTTATAAAATACATTTAAATTACAAATTTGTGTTTTACATGTATCATGTAATAAATAATTTAATAAAATCATATACTGTATATGCTACAGCAGAGTAGTTAATTCACTACGTACATATTTGTTTTATTAATTTAAAAAAAATTAAAAATGTACCATATTATTTTCATGATTATACTCTATTTTGTAAAATAGTAACATGATGAAACTTCATTTTTTTTTTCTTCATCTTTTAATTACTTTCATTTACCAGTGCAGCAGCACAAACTATACAGGGTTCCAAGCCATTCGAGGATGGAAAATAATTTTTACGCAAACTAAGGTAAAAAAAAAAAAGAAAGAAAGACAGAAAGAAAAGAAAATGAAAATGAAAAGAAGAAAAAACAGAAGACAATAACAAGATCTATAACATATTAGTATAATACTATGTGTTTTTAATATATATATATATATATATATATATATATATATATATATATATTTATATATATATATATATACCGTACCCTGGAGGTGAAGGACACCACGTTTGTTTTATGTAAACAGTTAACACCATGCTTTTGACGTGCACATTTTGTTTTATACAGAGATATTAAACACTGTGTCGAGTTAGTATACAGGAGACAGGACAGTGGAAATTAAAACCATATCCATTCCCCTTATTCATGTCAAATGTATTTAATGATAATAGTGTTAAGTAGAATTCCGGGATTCTACTGTTGAACGTTCTAAATTATTGTCCAGGTCCATATAGCTGAAAAAGATGGTGTTAAAGTAAAGAGAAACTAATAGTTCGCCATAAAACATATTTATTTTATTTTGGAGACGTTGCATAAGAAAATCAACAAAAATTTTATAGTGAAATTTCAGAATGACCATAAGTTACGAGGATGCAAAAGATAGGGGTGAGAGAGACAGCTACGGGGGTAGAGCGAATTATCTAGTTGACTGTGTCGCAATCAAGATCCGACTGCTGAATTACGCCAAGATTAATAAAATAGTGCCAAACTTTACAGTCGGTAACAAAAATGTCCGAACACTAGAAAAAATTCCTATGTAAAAAAAGAACACTTCATACGGTTTTGTTGAATAAATCCTTATCGAATCATGTTTTTACACTGACTAAGAACAGGATTCGACAAGGATTTATTCAACAAACCCGTATGAATTGTACTTTTTTTACATAGGAATTTTTGCTAGTGTTCGGACACTTTTGTTACCGACTTTACAGCCAAAGCTAATCCATTGTTTCTAGATCAAATTAATATAAATATTTTGAATTTAGCAAGTCCGTTAAAGAATTAACGCCAATCATCTATGCCAAATTTTATCTCCAGAAAACTGTTGAATAAGTGAGACATAAAGACTGCGATTTATTGCACATCCTGTCATTAAACAAAAATAAATTACCCTTTAATGATACTACAACGGAAATTATAGCCTAATTTATTTATGACAAAGTGGACTTGCGCAATTTTAGAAGAATGAAAATGTAATTATGTATACAACGGTTTATAAATGAAAATAATATTTTTTATATTTTATTTATTAAATGATTTAGGAGATATTATAATTCTGAAAGATGTCATTTAAAAAGAATATGTTTTTGTTCTCAAAAGATTTATTAATAGCATAAGGGATAAAGTATTATTAGAATTAAGATATTTATTATAGACAAAAGCGAATAAATATAAAAGTAATTTAGAATTTCGTTATCTATTTTATTAGCCATTTAATTTATTGAAAATATAGTAATTAATTATTGCCTTTATCTAAAGCTGTAATTAAAATCATATATGTGAAGGAACGACTTCACAAATAGTATTAACTTTAATCATAAAAAATTAGATTTTTGAACATAGTGTCCATTACTATGGAGTGCAGATGTTAAAAAAAAAAAAAAAAAAAAAAAAAAAAGGTATCGCTCGAAATTCCAATAAATATAGAAAAGAAAAAGATGTGTGTGTGTGTGTGTGTGCTATAATAATACAAGTTATACGCACTGAAATCAGTAAGTGTACAACTGTGATGAATGTGACTAAATATTAAAACACTGCAGTAAAATGTCTTACTGTGAAAAAAAAAAAAAAAAAAAAAAAAAAAAATCTTGCGTTACAGGATGTAACAGTGTAAAGAAAAAGTAACAGTGTTAGCATGGTCAACAACATGGTCATACATGGTCATACAACATGGTCATACAACAGGCGATAATAAATTACCGCTCATGTTTATATAAGCTTTCTGCACTAATAAATGTGAGCATGGATTATTTTCCTCTATTTTACAGAAATAAGACAACTCCGGGGAAGACCGCCGAGCTTTTTCAATAATGGTTTGAAAAGCAGCTTGTTCCAATAGTAAAAAAAAATTACTATTATTGGAACAAGCTAGTAAGAATTAAGTAAGTAATTAAGTAAGTAATTAAGTAAGCGTTAAGTAAGAATTTTAACATTTTTCATCTTAACGAGATGTAATTTTTATCTGCGTGATCTTAATTTGTACAATGTTATTTATTTATTTATCTTTATTTTTACTTATTTACTTATTTATTATTATTATTGCAATTTTCATTGTCCAATTATCTTTAACACGTAAAGACTTTAAGTTGAGTCAATGATGTGCTTCGGAGTACCAGCAATCGGTCGCAACCAGTGCTTATCTCCAACGAAAAATGAATCGAACATAAAAATTATTTTCCGTAATGAAAGGGCCAAAAAGGAATAAATTTAGAATTTTGAGTCGCTGATCCAAAAATCAGTCGTTTTGCTAGATTTCATTGTCCAAACTGGAAGAATGATTACCTTCCAAAAATACTATATTCATTTTTTCTACATCATTTTATGAAAATAAAAATAATAATAATAAATAAAAGTTAGCTATAATACAGAAAGCGATAAAAATAGCGAAGATCTTATATTTAATACATACGGTGTACATTTTTTTTTAAAGGTACGCTGTGAAACTTAAATAAGATTTTATTTACTGGCATTCAGATAAAATAATAAAAATTACCTACATTAATTTTAATGTTAAAAAAAAAAAAAAAAGTACATTGATCTTTTTATTTTTTCTTCTTCCTTTTCTTTTATGTAATTCATTAAAACTTTATCTAAAAGGTTAAGAAACCTTATCTTTTTAGGTCAATGTCTTTAGCAGCCATCTAACCTTCAAATAAGGCACCAAGCGAAAAATGTGACATTATCGCACTTGGGTATAATTTGCTTTATTTCTCAGCATCACGTTAAGGTTAGACAACAAAGCTTGTATAAACGTGTTTCTAGAAATATCTGATATCAAACTAACCATTTATTAACACGCTTTGAATTAAGTGACATTATCTAATCCCCTTTTTTAATTCTTAATGTAAATGATTAGTTGAAATTCTATAATGTTTTCTAAGCTACATTATTTTACGATAAAATATAGAAATAAATGTAGTGATATATACTTGTTTAAATAGTTTTAATTATTATCTTCTTAAATTATTTTTAAATAATATTATTTATTCTCTATTTTTATTTAAACCATTTTTCTAGGAATTAAGCAATATATACAAATATTTAATTAAATAATTGAGTTAAAATTTGCTTTTAAATTCAAAATACATTTTTTAATAAACAAGTATTTTTAATAGCTGGATAATAAAAATAATTAATTAATTAATATGTTTCAAAATCTCTTAATTAATGCATTTAATGTTCCCGTTATTAGAGACTAATTTAAAAACACTCAAAAAAAAAAATTAAAAAAAAAAAAATAAATAAATAAATAAATAAATAAATAAAAAAATGAACTTGGACTTTTTTCCTTTCTATTTTTGCAACCGCAAATTTTTTCGTTTAAAAAGCAAATTTTCAAACACATTTTATAACGTCGTCCTCCACGTTTACTTTTGGATTAAGCCCTATGTTAAAAACAAAATTGTAATTTGCAGAAAAAACTGTTATTTCAAAAAGTATTTCAAAAATGGCAATAATAAGGCAAACGCTGCCACGAAAACTATTAATATTAGAATGAAAATCAAAAGACAATTTAATGCGTGAGATGGCAAAATAATTAAATGTTAAAGAAATATTTGTGAGATTGTTTCTAGCAAGTTATAAATTTTTTTGGCTGTTTAAATTTTAAATACGGCTTTAGATGGCCACGTTGCTCATCCAAGGGAAATGATCGAAAGTTAAAAAGCAAATGTTTGAAAAGATTGATTTCTATCATATTCAGAACTTAGAAAAGATTTAAAAAAGTGTATAGCAAAATAATTTATTCGAAAACAGTGTGGTAATAATTAAACAAAACAAGTTAAAAATCAGAAGATCTGCAAAAAAATAAGCCATTTTTACGGAAAAGAATTAAATAATAATAATAATAATAATAATAATAAATAAATAAAGAAGAAGAAGATTTGTTGACCAAAGATTATATATATATATATATATATATATATATATATATATCAGTTAATTATTCGTCTGAACCGAGTTTCTCTAATACGTCGTTTAATTTATTTCAAGTTGATGGAAAATGCTAGTAGGGAGTGTGAAAATGCGGCTGACGTGAGAAGAATTGCACTATTAAAAGAGCGACATATTCTCCGTAAATTATGGCACGGTAGT
This sequence comes from Salticus scenicus, assembly GCA_963930645.1. Lineage (NCBI taxonomy): Eukaryota > Metazoa > Arthropoda > Arachnida > Araneae > Salticidae > Salticus > Salticus scenicus. The sequence continues at coordinate 129,884,658 of OZ005656.1, read as the reverse complement.
GCGTAATTTTTCAATGATTCAGGCAAATTTTCATGCTCAAGGGATCAATTAACTCGAAATAAAACACGGCTATTATAGAAGTGTTGCCTGTCCGACTATTTTGGGAGTGTTTCAGACTTTTCTTCAAACAGCATTTCAAGATGATAATGCACCTAGCTATACAGCGTTCGTGATATGTTTATTTGATTCAGATTGTCAAAATTACATATACATTCCCATGAGCACATAGAATTTTGTCAGTAATCATATATTTTTCTTTTTGAGTTAATCCCAGAAAGAATAGCGTAGAATTTCTTCTTTACTAGATCTAGAAATAGTCTTAATTTCAATCCGCTCGAAACTTTGTCGTCTATAAGAAGCCGGGAGGAGGATTAAAAATTCGTAACTTACAACTCTACAAGAATTAGAAAATAATATTTATTACATTTCTCACTGTGAAATTTCTGAGATTTACATTAAAAAAACTGTATACTACTATGCCATTGAGCATTAAATGAGTAATTCCATATAAAGATTGAATTAGTTCAATACGGAATACATATTTTTATTAAGTAATTATTTTGATCTAACAAATAAATAATCTTATTTTATATATTAAAATATAACGTGTTTATTTCATATAATAAATCGTAATAGAATACAAAGTATATGTTTATTATATTACGTTTAAAAATAAAAATTCGTGTATATTTTATTTACTTCGTAGAGTGCAATAAAACGAACTATTAAATCAAAAATGCACGTTGTATCATGTTATGTCTTCCGTATTATACAAACATACCAGTTTTATTTGTTGCAATCATTAGTGTTTAAGTTATTATGAACACAAAAGTTATAAATCAATATTTATGCAATGCGGCTTTTTTTTTTTTTTCTTTTCCCTTAGTGTATATTTATTTGAAAGTATGTTTGTATGATTTGTGAATTATAAAAAATCTTTCTCTCCCTGTCCTCTCTCTATTTCTTCTTCTTCTTCTTCTTCTTTTTTTCTTTTTTCTTTTTTTGTAGTTGCTGTTATTTAATTCTACATATATCAACTACATAATTTTTAGTAGCCTGATTTTCATTTTTATTTTCATTATTATTATAATCATCCCTCCAGTTCTCTGTTTTTACTTTCTTGTATGTTGAGCAGCCAGTTGTTTTGGTAGCAATTCGTGTACCATTTTCATGCACTCAATGTGGTATGCTAAATGGTACTGAAACAGCTGTCTGTTTTTCAGTTTTTTCTCTTTCGATTTCAAGACGTTGTAGATTTTCTTGGTTTAAATAAACCAACAACAATTCTGATTTTCATATTTTGAAAAGTTTTACTCATTTATTACTAAAGTTTTACTCATATTCATTTGCTTTATATAAAAGACGTTCGCTTATAACACACACAACGAAAAAAAAAATGTTGTATGGAAAGTATCATTAGATTAGAGGAAAACTACGAACTGAAGAAACAGTATACATTATTTCAAAACAATGTAAGATAATTGGAAATGTTATTAAAAATTATTTAAGTAATATTTCCACTTTGATTATGAATGATGTTTAGCAACACGTAAGAATTCTCGAATTCAATAAAAAAAAAAAAAAAAAAAAAAAAAAAAAAACTAGAATGTATATGAAACAACTATGCATGTATATTGAAATGTTGAACAAAATTTATTTGTAGATTTATTTATTTTATTTTATTTTTTAAATATATATTTTGTCGATTTTCTTATCAAGCTCTGTTTCTTACACAGAAATGTTAGTACACAATACAATAAAGAAAAACTAGTTTAGTAAATATAAGTGATTTTTCCTTTTTTTTTTTTTTTTTTTTTTCTTGATATATGCAAAAGGAGAATATTTGATTTTTGAACATATTTGACTTCCGGTTTTGGATGGATTTATACGCTTTGAAATGCCCTAAAAATGATTTTATATTTTTTAGAAAATGTTTGTTTACCTCTGTTTCTGTCGTATGTGTCTCTGTGGCTTCACAATTTTTTTGCTGACCTATGCCTCACGAACTGATAGAAAGAACTCAACACACACACATATATATGTATATATATATATATATATATATATATATATATATATATGTGGTTGGACCTTGTTATAAATTAATGCTAATTCGATTTTGAAATATATTACTAAGATATATCGCTGTTAGGCTTCAATTCTCCCAATTAAAAGAGGGCTGCTACAGTGTATAATTGTACAAATTAAAATATATATGAGTTGAATGAAGAAAACAATAGTGAATCAATTTCCATGCATATTTTCCGAAAGGTGGCGCTGTTGTACTGTAATTTTAATTCGTTAATGCAATAACAATATTTCAGCTACTATGATGCTTAAATATGGTAAAAATTCGTATGTGTAATGAATATTATGAAAAAATTCGCTTGTTTCAATTCATATCAGACACAGTTTGGATTGTTGTTATTTACTTTCTGCTAACTTTGTACTGAATACATCATAACGCATTTGATTAAAACTAAACCTTTTGTATATGTGAAATTTTTACTTTAAGAATATATTTTGAGACTTTTTTTTGTGTTTAATAACCGGTAGGTGGAGCAGTTGTATGGAATGTTATATAAAAATGTTTTGCTATTGCCAAAACATACAAGTGTTTTCATTTTATTAAATATAAATGATGGCCATAATTAAAGTGCTAAAGCTTACATTTATCTGTAGCGTGATCTATATGCAGAAATAGCGCCAAAATTTGTATAAAGATTAAACAAGACGGAAGAGAAATGATCCCTCCCCCACAAAAAATAATTAAATAAATAAAAAGTTCAAAAATGTACTGCTGGTCGAATGTATGGCACTGTTTTTCTAAGTAAAGCTTTTGTCGAAATTTAGAATTTAAATTCCTGATTGTGCACGTTTTTCTTTTGTCACCATTTATTATTTTGAAAACGGAGACATGACGGTAATTTCTTCTTACTTTTCTACATTTTAAAACTCTCTTTTCTATTACAAAATGCAGCACACATGTCTTCCCAATGATAACATTTTGAACAATTTTTTTTTAAATCCTTTATCCATTGTTTAATCTTCCTACAAGCTTTTGCATTATTCTTTCAGTTAAGTTGCACTACAGATCACTGTAAGCACTGTCCGTCTAAGTATGTGCCCCTTGTATACATACATATACATAAATATATATTATGAATGTGACACTGCGAATAATAAAATATTACTTGTAGTGCATGGACAATATGAAAAAAAAGAGAGAGAGAGACAGAAAATAATGAAAAAGATTTAACTTATATGCATACAACAAAAGAATACGTCTTCAGGGGCCTTTATTATATGTTGTAAGCAAAAGGTGTAATTTTCTGCGGTTCTGTATGTATATGCCAAGAATTTCATAGTGTACGAGGCCCTATTAACACAAAATAGGATTTAACAATTAAAAATTATACAAAAAAATGGGTATAAATATTTAGATTAAGATCTACAAAATGAAGAACAACTTCAAATATTAGAAATTTGAATTTACTCTGAAATTATAATATTAAGTTTAACAAATATAAGATTTAAAAAAGAAATTTAATTCATTTCAGACTTTTAATACCTCAATTAAAACTCATCGAACTAAAAGGTTTTAGTTTAAATTTAAAGGAATACAATACATATTACTAATCCTGATAACTAGTATTTAATAAATCTAACGATATAGTAATAAGACCATGAGTGATAATGGTTTCACTATATATATATATATGGGAGAGAGAGAGAGAGAGATGCATATAGAGACAGATGTAGATAGATAGATAGATAATGAAATAAAATTAATTTATAAGCAAAACTTTTATAAAACTTTATTTAACAGTCAATTGTTTTTGTTTCACAAACAATATCTTAAAAAAGTATTCTAGAAATATATCTAAAAATTATTTTTCAGTTTCAAAGAACATTGTCAACGAATGGATCTAAAAATTTATATTTAATTTATATTTATACTTATTTTTTATATCTAAAGATCTTCGCCCAAAACGAAGACATGATTGTTTTTGTGAAATAACGGTTAGATTACAAAATTATTTCTTTGAAATGGAGTTATGTTAAACGTTATTTGAAACAAATGTCAGATAATTGAAAAGATCATTAGAAAATATTTATTTTGCATTCCAACTTTGAGTTAATATATATTATTTAAAAGCGCATATTTCTTGAATTCAAAGATAAAACATTTGGAATCTTTTCAAGCATATCTTTAGAAGTGGAACGTTCACAGAAACGCTATATGGACTACAAATATTATTTTTAAAAATTTGCTCTTAAACAATAATTTCTACACAAATTGATTAAATTTATATAGTATGTTTTCTTTTTAATCTCTGATAAGAAATCATGTTTTGAAACCTGTTTATATTATAAAGAATGATGAACATTTTCCTATTATTATATGGTACATTTATTTACTAGCGATAGAATAACTAGTAAAGAATAGTAATATTAACTCCGATTTGTAATGTAATATAAGACGGCTTTTGCATGTTAATGGTAAATATTTTATTCACCAGCATAACAAAATCTAGGTTTTTTCTTAAAACAACATTTACTTTATTTATTTATTTTTAAGAGTGTTGCTATTAAATGGTTATGTTTTAAAAACATTTTTTTTTTTTTTTTTTCAAATTATTCATTTATAGAATCAACAACTATTTATGTTTTGGAGATGCATTAAAAAATATAGGAATAAAAAAAAAAAAATTAAGTCGATAAAAACATTTTGTTAATTTATATATATATATATATATATATATATATATATATATAATTCATTTAAATATAGTGAACAAAGAAGTGGTAAAAATAAGCTAGTATATTAATATAAATAAATGTAAATGTATGCGTATGTGGGGACATGTTTTAAATCTCCCAATCCACGAAATCGATTTGAACCAAACTTGACACTATTGCTGTGCATTACTAGGTTAAAATACTGTAGGATTGTGTAATAATGATTTAACATTTTCAGCGCATGAGCAAAGGCAGTGAATGAGAAACATTTCCCTTTTAAAAAACATATTTTCCATGGTTTTAACAGTAATAATGCAGCTGGAAACATCAAATTTGATTGGTATTCCACTTCTAATATATAATTTATTCTCCCAAAGTAGAGTTTTATTAAAAATTTTAAATTTAAAAGCGATGAAATGACTAAAGAAAATTGTTCCAGTATTACACTTTCGACAAAATTGAATTCATGGGATTTAAATAATTCACTATGTCTTAATATAATTAAAATGAACATTAATTTTATAGCATACTGGAAAGACGTCACTTTTAGAAAATCTCCCAAATAAAGTATTATCGTCTTTGAAAAATGAATTTAATTTATTGCTTTAAAGATATTTAAAGAAAAAATGTTAAATATGCCTAATGAATATTGGATTTCCAAATACATCCAAAAATTCTAAATACGTGTAAACACACTGCTAAAACACACTTCTAAACAAAAAGCAGATTCTTCTCATTTTTGAGAAGTTTCATTTCTTATAATACCTTCGAACAGGAACTTCTCATTTTAAATATTTTTTTTTTCTCATTTATCTATTCATCAATTTATATACAATTGCTGAATTTCCTAGAACAGATTATTCTAAAATTAAAAAATTCTAGAAATTGCATGACATTAACTTAATATTTAATATAATGACATAATGAATAAATGAAAAATAAACAAATTAGATTTAAACAATAACACTTTAATCAAGTCCCCCTTGACAGGGATCAAACCTACAATCACTTGCTTTGCAGTCCGTTGCATTATCGGACCGCGGTATCCCAGTCGGTAGAGCGCCGGCCTCGTAATTGGAAGATTGCGGGTTCGGTACTCGAGCCGGCCAAAGATCGTCGTGTACACTAATGGTGGCTGGTGCACGTAAAATATGTCGTGGCCGCAACGTCCTCCATGTTCCCATAAAAAATTATACCTTTGGGGATAACCGAAGCGGGAGAGCCATCCCTTCCGTGGAGGTTCAAAATTGCGATGGCATGTCACCGGACCACCTATAGGGGTGAGTCCGAGACCGTCGCCAATTGCCCATCTGCGCAGCACTAGTGCGACGTAAACCCGACCAACCAACCGTTGCTTTACCTCGGAGTCACATTGTTCACAAACAACGTTCCCTTGCATTAGGATATTGCAAGAACGAATATGAAATGAATAATTAAATGAGAAAAAAAAATCTTAAAAATAAGGGATTTCGACTCGGAGCTATTATAAGAACTTCCTATAATAGCTCCGACTTAAATCATCTTATTAAACTTCTCAAAAATGAGGAGATTCTGCTTATTTTCGAGAAGATTATGCTTATTTTAGAGAAATGTGTTTTAACAGTGTACATTATTCAAGAGATTTATGAAACAAATTTAAGCATTGAAATAAAATTATTAGTAATTATACTTATTTTTACTATTATTCCCATTTATGAGAAATAAACAGCTCCAGTATTGTTTGAGAAAAAAAATCTCAAACAGTATGAGAAGGCTAAATTAAAATCAGCATTCTTTTGTAATTATTGCATTCTATTACTATACGAATATTCAGCAAAAATAATAACTTATAAGTAAATTTACTTGTTGATAGAGTTTTCTTTCTAACGTTATATTTTATGTCGAAGCAAATCTTGCTTGTTGGAAAAGCATCAATATCTACTTCCTTATTATTAAATCGTTTTTACCTTCTCTTACCCATGTGGTACAGAAAGTATTGATTTTGGGTCAAATTTTTGAAATTGAGTTTTTGTTATATTTACACCTATGAGGTCTCCTAAACCTGAAAATCATGTTTTTAGCGGTTATTCTGGGTGTCTCTGTGTGTGTTTGTCTGTTATCAGCATATTTTAAGAACAAATATAGTGCGAACACGTTTCCTACGACTAGCAGTGATGCCGAGTCCAAAAGTTTAGAGGGATGCAAAATTGGCCGAGAGATAGTTATTTGGCAAACATCCAGTTATTCGGTGTTCCTTTATCACTTGTTTTCTCTCAGTCACCCCTATTTTAATACCGGATTCGTTCAATCGGCACTTGCGCAGAGACTTTCATGGTCGCAAGAAATGTGGTTAAAGAATAGCAGCAGAAAGTCCAAACTCGGTATTCAAAATGTGTATCATATAGGAATGCTACACTAAACTTTTCGTAGAGATCAAGTAAATGTTTCGTGTACATCCAGTATACTTTAAACACATTACGTCTCCAGGGAAAATTGCATGTAAGTACACTTTTAGATCTATAGGCTGCCGCAACAAGACAGAATGAACATTTTTTAAAATGCATTTTTTCAAGTATAGTCGCAATATAATCAAATACTGTGGTTAGCCCTGTAAAAAATGTATGATATGGAAATCATTCACCATCCATTTTCAGGGCTAACCAAAGTGATTGATTATATTGCGACTATACGTGGAAAATGCTGGAATTGAAATTCCTTTTGTGTTAGATGTTTTCAAGGAAGACTGAATGTAAGTGCAAAATATTGTTCATTGTGCATATTGATTATAGATAATATACAGGACTTCCTAGAATTAAGCTAAGCGGTCTATTCTATTGAATGTGATTGATGGAAGTGGTTTGTTATAATTTACAAGGTCGACGACCACTGCTCAGAAAGCAGAATTACTTTTTCATACGCATGCTGTAAACAAAGTATTTTTTTAATTTTTTACTTTGATCTTTTGTATAATATCACGTTTTGCGGTGCCCTGGTTACGAAAGTCTAATTTTTAGCGGTCGATCTGTATGTATATATATTATTAGCTTAACTTAAAAACAAGTGGCTGCAGGAAATTCAAATTGGTATTTTGAAGTCCGTATTAGATTGCCACATAAACATTTGATCATGATTAGTAAGTGAAATACAGCTTTAATTTTTCTTTCATAACATTGGTATGCACTATAATTGAACGGGGAATTACATCTCAAATAAAACTCTTCCTAAACTTAGTTTAGATTATTTTAAAAGTACATTGAACTTTATTATCATGCGTAATTAATCTTAAGACTTAATATGCAATCTATATTTATAGTATTGAAATGCATGGTAAAATAATGTCGTGTGAATTATACACCAGACTGTTTTTATTTCTATTATAATAGTCAGGATTTATTTCAAAATTCTCTTCATGAAAATCCAAATTTATATAACTATAGACAAATTAACGGATTGGGAAAAAATCAATGTTTTCTAAATCCATAAACTCAAAAGTCTATTTTAATTCATAATTTTCACAGCTGACCTTTTAATTAATTTTATTTTAACTTTTAACTTAACTGAATTTGCAATTCAGTAAGTGCGCAATTATGATTTTTTTTTTTTTTTTTTTTGTAAGCTTTATGTCTTCGTAGATGCTGAATATTTTTGTTCTATTTCTGTGTACAGATTTTTATTTTTTTTTTTCAAAATAACACGTCTTTACATTAAAAAAAATGACTAATCTTATTGCATTGAACTAATGATATGTTTGTGTACGTTTTAATGTATATTGAACTAATGAATGTTTGTGTACGGACTAATCAAAGGCATGAATCCCAAACAGTTAAAAGTTACCCATTGAATCACCCAATCTCAACCTTAATTAGTGACTTTTTTTTTTTTTTTTTTTTTTTTTTAATGGCAGGATTATGACCGTTTCGGATTGGCTAGACTAGATTTTTCGCCTATACACGAATGCTTCCATATTTGTCTTTAAGAAGTAGTCTTCTGTTACAATATGTTAGATAGTGGAGAGTGTTGTACCTTGGGGAATCGGTAGTTTCTTAAAGCCCATTGGAAACGTCAATATTCTTTTTATTTGCAAGTGTGACTCTAGCACATAGTTAACAGCACAGTAAAAGGCAGCATCAGAAACGCTGAACACGGGACTTAGTGGGTGAAAGAAAATTTCATTACTTAAAAGTAAATATTTATCTAATTATAATTTCATTTCTGAACTAGTATTTGTAAAACTATTCTACTCAATTTTAAATGAACATTGAACAGAAGATTTTTAATTGTTTTGGTTATGAGAAAGTAATGAAACTACATTTTGATCGACCACCATTCTGATTTTATTTAAACCGTCTGGTGATTATACCTTGGGTACATGTCCTGATGAACAACATATATCATACACGTAGTTCTCAATAATTTAGCCATTTTTTTAGTATAAATATCTTTTAGTATATTTTAATATAACATTCTAATAATAATAATTTAGTATAATAATTAATAACCTTTTAGTATAAAACTTCATACATATCCAATACAACTCAAGCGTTAAGTGAAGCTGTGGAATCTGCAACAATAAATGCGAAAAATGAGTTAACAGCTGTATGTGTAGCATTTTCATTTTCAGATTCCCAAAATGTGACCTCTATAATAATAATTTGGGCATTTCCCAAAGCTTCAGCTCGGAAAAACAATGGCAATAGAAGAAAAAAAAAAATGCATTTAAATGATTTTCCTCTAAAATTTAAATTGAAACTGCAGAGCAGAAAGCTACAGCATCCAGAATGGGGGGAAAGAATTACCTACACAACAAATAAGCATTTCAGAATCTGTTATTGATAAAACAATTTTACTAAGTACAGATCATGACAATATTGAATATAATCAAACCACAGAAATATTAGAAAAATAGATACAGAAAAAAAAAAAAAAAAAAAATATATATATATATATATATATATATTTACAAAAGTATCTGAAATAATAATAATAATAATAATATAATTACATTAACTTCTATGTTTGCATCGCCAGATGCACCCAGTGTTTACGACCTTGATCTGAAATACTGGAGGTCTTTAACAATGAGGTATTTAAAGTGCCCAAGGGACAGCAACAAATTTATTTATGGATATGAAAATTATAATATTTTACCAGACATTGAAAGTTAAACTCCCACTGAAGTCTGAATGAAGAATCTCATAGTTGACATTACATCATATAATGTTCATCAACAAATTTATTTATAGATATGAAAATATTTTATCAGACATTGAATGTTAAACTCCCACTGAAGTCTGAATGAAGAATCTCATAGTGGACATCATATAATGTTAAAATAGGGACTTTATCAATACTTGGTTAATTTCAGAACAAGATTTGAACATTCAAATTTATTATTATTTATTTAATGCACCTGAAAGTGAATTTTTTTTAATTTAATACCTTAATAAATATATATATATATTTCTTTTGTGCGTGTGTATGTCATTGAACTCCTCCTAAACGGCTGGACTCAGTTTAATGAAATTTTTTGTGTGTCTTCAGGTGGATTCGAGAATGGTTTAGATTTACAAATGAAAGTTGTAACTTAATTAGTTCTTTCTTAATTAATTTTTAACCAACTCTTTCAACAACTTTTCCACCTAGATGGCGTGAGTTGTCGTAAACACGATGTCAGAATTTATTTAATGTTGAAATGAAAAATGAATTTTTAACCGTATCTTAAGAAGTCTTTAAAATAGTTTTTCAAAATTAATATTTTTAGAATCGTAACCGTATCTTACGAAGTGTTTAAAATATTTTTTCAAAGTTAATATTTTAGAATCGTAAACACGATGTCAGAATTTATTTAATGTAGAAATGAAAAATGAATTTTTAACCGTAAGTGTTTAAAATATTTTTCCAACGTTAATATTGTTAAAATGTTAAAATTAGTTAAAATGGTATATTCTTTTAAAAAATTCGTCAATATCCGACGGAGTTATTTTATGTTAAAATGAAAAAGGAATTTTTAGGCCATTATTATTTTTGCAGATGGAAAATGTACTAAAAGTTTTCCGAAAAATTTCACGATCACAAATGTTGTCGGATATCCAATATATCGTCGAAGAAATCCCGATAATGGCGGACAATCTTATCATCTATGGCGGTCATCTATGTCAACAACATAGATATTGACATTGATAACCGTTGGGTGGTCCCATATTCGCCTCTGCTGAGCAAAACATTCAATGCTCATATTAATGTTCAGTGAAGAGCATCAAATACATTTGCAAGTATGTGAATAAAGGCAGTGATATGGCTGTATTTCGAGTTGAAAATACCAATGAGAATGCTCCTCCGGTGAATAACAACGATGAAATAACACTTTACCAAATTGGCCGGTACGTCAGCTCCAATGAAGCTGTTTGGCGTATCTTTGGTTTCCCAATTCATGAACGGGATCCAGCAGTTCTTCATTTAGCCGTCCATCTTGAAAATGGCCAGCGCGTATATTTCACGAGCGAGACAGCGATTGATCGTGCTATAAATCCACCAAAAACTACACTCACCAAATTTTTTGAATTGTGTAATCGTGCGGAGGATTTTGGTGCTTTTGCACGGACATTACTCTATTCAGAAGTACCACGCTATTTTACATGGGCTCCAACAAAAAAATGGATGCCCCGCAAGCAAGGCACGCCGATTGATGCATGTCCCGGTTTATTCAAATCAAACACCTTGGGACGAGTATTTACAGTCAATCCAAGGCAGACTGGGTGCTTTTATCTTCTTCGACTGTTATTGGTTAATGTCATCGGCCCTTTGCCATTTCAAGATTTACGTAAAGTGAATGGACAACAGTATCCAACGTATAAAGATGCATGCCTTGCACTCGGCTTGCTGGAAGACGACAACCAGTGGGAGTGTATGCTTGCTGAAGTAGGACTGAACTGTACAGCAAAACAAATTCGTCTACTATTCGCTATAGTGTTGACTACATGTTTCCCGGCCCGAGCAGAGACATTATGGGATAATCACAAAGATTCAATGACTGATGATACATTGCATCAACATCGTTCAGGGTGCAACGATCTAACGATAGTATTCAGTGACGCTGTGTACAATGAAGCATTGATTGCTACTGAAGATCATTGCATTATCATTGCCAACTTACCACTCAGTCATTTCAGTATGCATTCAACAAATCGAAATGCATCTGATTTAATAAGCACTGAATTGAATCGTGAACTACAATACAATACTGTAGAAATGGCAGCGATTGTTGCTCGCAATGTCCCACTAATGAATGAAGAACAAAGAACCGTTTACGACCGCATCATGCTCGCAGTTTTGGCAGGACAAGGTGGATTCTTTTTTTTTGGGGGGGGGGGGTGCACCAGGTGGAACCTTATTTCGCTAATTCTCGCCGAAATACGATCAAATAATGGGATCGCATTGGCTGTTGCATCATCTGGCATTGCGGCAACTTTATTGGATGGAGGCAGAACAGCTCATTCATTATTTAAACTGCCACTTAATATTCAAAATAACCCAGACGCAGTGTGCAACATAAAAAAACAATCGTTCATGGCCAGAGTGCTGAAATAGTGTAAAATTCTTATCTGGGATGAATGCACTATGGCACACAAACATTCGATTGAGGCGTCGAACAGGACATTGAAAGATATGAAAAACAACGACAAACTATTTGGTGGCAATCTGTTACTCTTTTCAGGTAATTTCAGACAAGCACTTCCCGTTATTCCGCGTTCAACATACGCTGATGATATCAACGCATGCTTAAAATCATCGTCATTGTGGCTTAATGTTGAAAAAGTACATTTGAAAGTAAATTTGTGCGTTCAAAAGCTTCAAGATCCATGCGCTGAAACATTCTCAAAACAATTGTTAGATATCGGCGATGGAAAATTTACTACAGATGAAACTGGATGCATAAAATTACCGACCGATTTCTGCACAATCATTGATTCTCAAGATGCTCTTATTGACCAGATATTTTCCGATGTACACAGACGATACACAAATCATGAGTGGCTGGCAGAAAGAGCAATTTTAGCATCAAAAAATGTGGACGTCAACGAATTGAATCTCAAGATACAGCATTTGTTACCAGGAGACTTGGTGTCATACAAATCTAATGATACAGTTTGCGATGCCACCGAAGCTGTAAATTATCCAACAAAGTTTTTAAACTCATTGGATTTACCAGGCATGCCACCGCATATTTTACAACTGAAGGTTGGATTTTCGGTTATTTTGCTTCGTAATTTGAACCCACCACGGTTGTGCAACGGCACGCGATTAGTCATAAAAAAATTAATGAAAAATGTTATCGAAGCCATCATTTTAAATGACAAATTCCGAGGTGAAAATATATTACTACTGCGAATCCCTATTACACCCACAGATGTGCCAATTCAATTTAAACGCCCTAAATTTCCAATTAGATTGGCATTTGCAATGACTATCAATAAGTCTCAGGGCCAAACGATGTCAGTCTGTGGCTTAGATTTGAGCACATCATGTTTTTCACACGGACAATTATACGTGGCTCTCGAGTGGGCAAACCATCCAGTTTGTTTGTATTGGCGAAAGATGGGATAACAAAAAATATTGTACACTCTGTTGCATTAAGGGATTGATATTGTATTTTAGTAATATTGTTATAAGTAGCGATATGTATATAATTTAAAAGAATCAATTTTAATAACTTAAAAAAAAATAAATGATTGGTGTTTTGTTATTTTTATATTCTTTCACCGTTCACAGCGCTCCATACATCTTCCACTTATATACCACATCCTTACACAATTACAATAAGTTAGTTATTTTTTTCTAGCAAAATATTCTCTAGAAATAATTTATATGACAAAACAGCGTTTGTCGGGTCAGCTAGTATTTATATATATATTAATTATTTCCATGAAACATGTTTAAGCTAAGACTATTTCGTGAATTTTGAAGTCTGTCTCGAGGAACAACAAAGCATGTCCCAAGGTTCAACATACTGTTGTACCATGAGAAAGTTTACACTTCCTACCTAAAATGGCTGGCACTTTTTTTTCAAACTGCTACAAGTAATATATGTATATATATATATAAATATATATATATATATATTATATAGGAGAATGTTGGAGTATTTAAATATTGTCTTTATAAAATAAATTTAACTTCCGTTTTAGAAGTTAAAAATTAACAAATAAAAAGTGTCCCAAGGTACAACACTCTTCCCTAAGCATATTAATTCAATTTTACTGGGGTTATGAACAATACATTTTTGCTAGCCCTCGTTTTTTTCAGTTAACTCGATTAATCACAAAAAAATAATAATAATAATAATAATAATAATAATAATAATAATAATAATAATAATTAAAAAACACACTAATTCTTTCTGTTGTGGTATCCAATATATATATATATATATATATATATATATATATGTATTATTTTAGATTTTTGAACAAAAATATTTGCCTAATAAATAATTTATTTATTTATCTTCAGGTTATACATAAATATTTTATATATTCCTATATTTTCAAATTCTTATCAAAGTGAAATAAATAAATTTATGTAACAATCCATATTAGAAAGAATCAAGTGGTTTCTAAGAAAAACCACATCTCTGCCAAAATCTGCCACGGAATGAGTGAGGGTTAACTGTTATTTCTAATATTCGTGAATACGTGGATCAGTCAGAGGGGTGGTACTGTTATGCAATATTTTCCTAATTTTTAATGTGACAGTATAGTATAAAATTTCGTATAAATGTACATAACAAGATTTTTTATACACTTGACTATAATATTAAAAAGATCTATTTATATTAGTAATAGAAAACTAGACTGAAAAAATATATTTATGTAGGAATATCGCTTTCCCTATAGGGCGAAATACGCTCTCGGGTGTGTAATTCTTTTACATGGATTTTTTTCAAAAAAAAAAAATAAATAATAAAAATAAAAATAAAGAAAGAAAATAAAAGAAATTTCCAGTATCGAATGGTTCAATCATATATTTGTGATAATTTATCTTTTATTTTTACAAAAAAAAAAAAAAAAAAAAAAGGGAAAGAAAGGAAAATCCTGACAAAAGGTATGTTCTCAATGTCGGCTTAAAACTTCCTTTTATTGGACGTTGAGTGTTACACTTCTTTGAGAAGAAAATCGTCTGTATTCATAATGGATAATCTTTTTTTAATAGATAATTAATTTTATAATTAATTTGTCATGCGTGAATACGTAGAGAAAAATGTAGAAGAATGTTTTGTGGTGGCCAAAGCTTACTAATTTATTATTGCTTGAATATTTTAATTGATGTAATACATTCTGTTAATACATCGCATATTATTCTTTAAAATAAAATCTCAAATTCGTCACAAAGAAGTAACTAACTTCTTACAAGGACAAATCAAATCAATCGATATATCTTTACCGCAGTCAATGAACTCTTGATCAGATCAAAGAACTTAAAGTGGAATGAAATGTCTACAAACATTTTCATTTGAAAATAAGTATTTTTATAGATGCTGAAAAGTAAGAAAAACGCATTAAAAGTCCTCCAAATGCCATTGACATGTACAAATGTATGAAGTAAATGTTTTGAAGAGTAAATTAATAAATAAATAAATATTTCTTGTTAATAAGAAAAATATATTTATATTCTTAAATTTCTTTAAAGTTTTATAATTCTTAATTTAAGTGATGATTAATCCTTTAAATATATGGAAAATTGATCTTAACGTTAGGAATTTTAAGTAAAAATTAAAACTCATTATATAATCATATAAAATGAATAGTTATTTTAGATTAGCGATACTTCAAAAATTTAGCACTCTTTTGAAAATCGTTGAAAATTTCTTAAAATATCAATATCACAAATAAAACTATAAAACAATTTTTAAAAGACAGCAGTTAATTCTAAGAATATTAATAAATATCACAGTCTAATATTCAAGCATTTTTTTTCCCCTGGAGTTTTTCGAAAGAATGTGAGTACGATCTTGTTTTAAACATTAGTTCTATTCCTTTATTGTTATTATTATTATTATTATTTCAGAAATTTTAATCGATATCTCGTAAAAAATAGTCTGGATTGAATCTACTCGACTTTCCGAACATATAATATTTATCAACCGTTGAATCAGGTTTGATTCATTTTATATTTCAATAAATAATTAGAAGTAAAATGTAAAATAGTGTATTTTTACAACAGCTTTAACTTCGAATGTTTGTAGTAACACATTCGAATTCTTTTGTATGTCCCTGTAAAAGAACAGCATACTTTTTAAGAAGAAATTTCCTCTAATGAAAAGTTTTCACAAAAGTTGTAATATACATACACACGCATATATATATGTATAAATACACTGGTTTTGTGATGTTCCCGATTTGACTCTTCATTTTATAACATTTCTGTCTGTGTGTGTTATCTAGACCTCGTTATTTATGAATGAATAAGCGGAATTCAATCAAACATGATATTTTGTTAGAACTAGACGGAAATTGGTGCTGATTAGTTTTTGGGACATTACATTCAAAAGGTGGTGCTGCTATGCTGAATTTTCGTTTCGTTCATACGTTACTTGTACGTTGAACAAGTGTAGCAAATTTGGTATGTGAGATAGGTATTAATGAAAACTAGGGTGGTTTAACTTTCTGTATAACGGCGCATAAAAGTGGCGTTTCTGTGCTGAAATAAGTTTTTTTTTTTTTTTGTTTTTTTTTTTTCTACTCAGAGCGGTTTTATTGTGTGTGTAACAGAGGTCACTCGCAGAAAAAAATTAAAAAATAAACACAAAAATTCCATCCCAGGAACTGATATGTACGAACCAAAATACATTTAAAAAAACCTATGCCATAATTTTTAATGAAGTACTTTATGGGGAGAGGCGTACACAAAATGCCAATGAGTTTTATAACTCCCTGATTTGGAAATTGTATCGAAAAACAGTGGGTTTTTGAAATAACATAGTTCGAATTGCAGAGAATGAAGGTACAATTTTGACTAATAATGGCCAGTTTGATTTACTGAGCACGACGAAACAGATTGGATTCCGAATAGCTAGTTTCCGAATAGCCCTTTACTCAAAATATTTGCCAAAATTATATAGAAGAAGCTGAAAAGAAAGCTGTATCACCACAATTATAAGCTCATAGGTCAAGCAAACGAGCAAAATTCCCTGCTAATGAAGCGTTTCATATACTAGAAGGTATCGTGCATGATGCAGGTAAGAAGTTTACATTATACCTTGCGTGAATGGATACAAAATGAATTATTAGCTCCAAAATTTCCCAGTGAGTACATTACAAAAACAAAAACAACATACACTTATATTTTTAACTATTATTGGATTTAATTACTGTGTTTAGAGGTTTCTATATTGTGTGTTGTATGAATTTTTGTTTATTTTGTATATTTCAGTTACTTACCATAATATATATATATATATATATATATATATATATATATATATATATATTAGAATTATTTTTGGTGTATCTTTTTATTTAATGTATTTGATTTCTAAATACATAAAAACTATAATTGTGCACTAATATATATATGCATTTATGTAAGGGTGCGCGCAATACGTTCTATATAAAATGCTGTTCATAGAAACACGTCATAAATATTTTGCGTAAAAGTTTTTTTTTTTTTTTTTTTTTTTTCAAGCTAAGAAAAATTGTATATGTACTAATCAATCTTGAATAAATTAGCTGTAAACATTTTATGAAAATCAGGTAAAAAAATAAATGTAGTACAAATGTTATAATATAGTTTCCAGAATAATCATTTTCTACATGTGTAACCACTTAAGTACATTTCAGCGAAGCGCTGCTTAGGTGAAATGTTATCTAGTTCATGGAAAAGTTGTAGCTAAGCTTCATTTTTAAAGAAATTCACCAAACTTCAGATAGTCGATTATTATGTATGTATTATTGCGAAATATACAGGGTGAGTTTGACATAATCTGCCAAACGAAAGGAGGTGATAGAACAGCCCATGGGGAGCATAAAACACCATAGAAACCCTGTAATATCTCTAACCGTTTCTGAGTTATGGTAGATAGAAGAAAAATCTGTTTTTTCCATCCCGTCTGAAAAAATCCAAATTTTTGAGCTTTCTGAGACTTACACGCAAAATAAGCACATATTTGGAAAGAACAGAAAATATCCTATCGGGTGACACCATTTACATCAGGATACCTTAATTTGACAGCGACTTAGAAGCACTAAAACATCGGTGAAGTTTAAAATCGTGTTGTCGCCAAATTCTTTAACCGGCAATTCTGCAAACACCGTTCAAGCTACAATCGGTCAAATCTACCAAAAACTTCTCCATTCCACAAGCTTTAAAATGAACCCACAATAAACCATATAGGTGTTCCGGTTCAAGAGAAATTTAGCCTTTTGTTTGACATACATCATTGAAAACGGCGTCCGTCGAAATTCGGCAAACGAAACGATTGTGAGTAAATGGAACGTATGCAAATTCGTGACTATCTGCATATGGACTCTTAGTGATATGCAGATGCATTCCAACCTTCTTGCGTGCGCATCCCACTCGCGGGTACGAAAGGCGAGTCAATCTGTAACAGCTCATTAGCTCGTCAGTTTCTTTTACGTTTTATGCTGCTTCTTGCTTTAGCATTTTCTGGACTTTTCCTGAGCTCGTGCGATTCTTTTCACGCTGCTGTCACATCTACTTGTTCTCTATTAGTTTATACTTAGTATGTTTTCCTACATTGGTACGAATTAACCAAGTTGATTCTTATTCCGTTGCACATTTTTTCTTCTACGTTTGTAAATTAATATTGAACTTTTATCCCTTTTTGTTTACCCTTCTGACTTATATGTTCAATTGAAGTCATCACAGGCATTAAATTGTCCTACTTTCCAACCTGTAAACACATATGCCTAGTTTTACAAATGAAGAGTAAGCAGATACGCATTTTGTGTATGGATTCTGCGATGGTAACTCTCGGAGAGCCGAAGAAGAGTACCGTCTACGATATCCACATCGTCGTGCGCCCAACCGTGCTGTATATGCTGCAATTCATCGAAGGCTTAGTCAGAGTGGGTCGTTCGGAAGGGTGTACTAAAGGGGCCATGGTCGCCGCTCCGACTCCGCTGATGATTCCGTACTCGACCGAGTAGAGGAAAAACCAAATATGAGTTCACGCATACTTGCGAGAGAAGGTGGAATCTCCAAAATAAAGTGATCAATGTTTTGCGCAAAAACCAGTATCATCCACACCGCTTCACACTGGCACAAGAATTACGCCGCTCTGATTTCCAAAAGCGAGTAACATTCTGCCGCTGGCTTTTGGAGCGAGATATTGAGGAACACCATTTCCTTAGAACTATACTGTGGAGAGATGAGTCACTTTACTCGGGATGGCATGTTAAATTTATATTACTGGCATCTTTACGCTCAACAAAATCCATTTGTAACACGAAACCCATCGTTCCAGATGCGATTCAGCTTAAATGTTTGGCTTGGAGTGGTTGGCGATCGCTTGATAGGTGTTCCACATGTGTTCCAAGGCCATCTGTTAAGCTATACATATTTGGAGTTTCTCGAACATCATCTTCCAGGATTACTTGGTGTCAAACTGTGACCCAACGAGCGGAAATCCTTTTCCAACATGATGGGGCCCCTGCACATTCTTCCAATGCCGTTCGGGACTTCTTGACTCAGCAGTATCCGCGATGGATTGGTCGTAATGGACCAATACCATGGCCACCTAGATCGCCAGATCTCACTCCTTTGGACTTCTATGTTTGGGGTTTCCTGAAGCAAGAAGTGTACCACTCAGAAGTTGCCAGTTTGCAAGATTTAAGCAGTCGGCTCGATGATGCAATAATAAAACTGAGTGATGAGCTTTCACTAAGCACTCCTGTGGTTTCCGTTCATAAGCAGGCAAGGGCATGTATCAGGTGTGGGGGTGACCAATTTTAGAAGCGGTACTAAAATTCACACATCCTTTCGAATGCATATGTGCTTTAATCATAAACGTGAGATACGTCTTTTTTTTTTTTTTTTTTTTTTTTGCATATTCCTTTGTGAAAGACGGGAGAAAGGTCATACTTCTTTTTTTTTCCATTCCATTGTGTTTGTAAACTTCATACAACTGCTACTTTGCTTGTATGTCTTTAAAACTTACTTTGTTCATCTAAAAAACAGCGGGCTGAAGGCGGACATGAAATCAGGAACTACAATGGCACCCCGTGAGTCTCCTTCTCGACAAACGTCGAGTTCAGTGATGAATGTTTTTCAAACAAAATGTTAAATTTTTTCCTGAACTAGAACACCGATATGGTTTATTGATAGCTCATTCTAAAGCTTGTGAAATGGAGAAGTTTTTGGTAAATTTGACGGATTGTAGCTTGAACGGTGTTTGCAGAATTTCCGGTTAAAGAATTTGGCGACAACTCGATTTTAAACTTCGCCAATGTTTTAGCGCTTGTAGCTCGTCGTCAAATTAAGGTATCCTGATGTAAATGGTGTCATCCGATAGGATTTTTCCTGCTCTTTCTAAATATGTGCTTATTTTGCATGTAAGTGCTTCAAGAAGCTCACAAATGTGGGTTTTTTCAGATGGGATGAAAAAAAACAGATTTTTCTTCTATCTACCATAACTCGAAAACGATTAGAGATAGGACTGGGTTTCTATAGTGTTTTATGCTCCTCATGGGCTGTTCTATCACCTCCTTTTGTTTGGCAGATTATGTGAAACTCACCCTGTATATTATGAAATACTGTAATGATTAAATTTTGATCTTTATCGGAAGACAGGTGGCGCTGTTTACATTCTGCAATTTTTCCATATGGGACTATCTTATCGTTAACTGTGAACAATGCACAAATTTTCACATATGCATTGATGCACACATAGGCACATATGCATTGATTGATTCACAAATTCATTGATTGATTCACAATGCACACATAAACACAATGGAATGGTTTCACAAGCACAGTGGAATTCATTCACTGACACACAATGCACACATATGCACATATGCATTGATTGATTCACATATTTATAATTGCATATACATATACACTAAGCGAAGAAAAAACCGCACTGCAGAAAAATTCACATATACATTTTGTGTTTGCAATAATTTAAAAACTAATGATTGCAACAAATAAAATTGTTATGTTTGTATAATACGGAAGTCATAACATGATAGCTATGTACATTTTCGATTAAATAATTCGTTTTATTACGCTCTACAAAGTATTTAATAAAAATCTACATAAAACTTTCTTTTAAACGTAATGTAATAAACATATTCTTTGTATTGTATCATGATTTATTATATGAAATAAACAAGTGCTATTTTAATGTATGAAATAAAACTATTTATTTGTTAGGTCTAAACAATTACTTAATAACAATTATTTAATAAACAATTATTTAATATGTGTTCTTGATTGGATAATTCTGCCTTTATATGGAATTACTGCTTTAATGCGCAATGGCATAGTATTTTTCAGTTTTTTAACATGAAACTCAGAAATTTCACTGTGCTAAATATCAAAAATATTTTTTCTCGTTCTATCAAAGTTGTAGGCTACAAATTTCTAATCCCTACCCTCTTTTATAGATTGAACATTTTCGAGCGGATAGAGATTAGGACAATTCTCATGTCTAATAAGGAAGAAATCCTGCGGTATTCTTTGTGGGATATAATTTTAAGTAAAAAAAAAAAAGTTATGATTACTTACAAAATTATCTGATGAAAATAGATAAGTAATTTTAACAACTTGAATCAAATAAATGTATCACAAGCGCTATATAACAAGGTGCATTATCATCTTAAAATGTTGATTATCGAAGAGTTTGAAATACCATCAAAGTAGTCGGTCAGGTACCAATTTTTTAATCGACGAGTTTTACTTCGGGTTAATTGATCCCTTGAAAATAAAAATTTGTGACATTCATCGAAAAATTAAGCATTTTCGTATCGTAATGTACGGGGAACATATCATTGTTTTAAAAGTGCGATTTTCATTAAGTCAGTCACATTTTCGTGATCAGATCTGCTTGTTTCCGTCAGTTCGAAATAAGTTAAACTTGATTCATCAGAGAGAACAACTTCAGACCAATAATTAATAGATCAGTCTGTAATTTTTTTAACCCTCTAATGTCTTGGTTTTCTAAATCTTTTCGTTAAGAATGAATTTTTTTTTTCAGATTTTCTGGCAATTAAACATGCTCTGTTTTATTGTTATTTCCTGTATTTAAATAAATCATGTTACTAAACACTCTTTTTCTGAATCCCTTCTATGTTCAAAATGAAATACAAACTGATTTTTAAAGCTGACTTTTTAACTTGCGTTCATCTCGATTGGATGAGTAACGTGGCCCCTAATGAAAAATGTGCAGTTTAAACAGCCAAAAAGCATTATATCTTGCTAAAAACTAAATCACTAATATTTTGTTAACATTTAATCATTTTAACATCCCGCGTATTATTATTATTATTATTTTTTTTTTAATTTTCGCTCTAAATTTAATATTTTTTGTGGTATCGTTAATTGCCTTATTCTTACCATTTTTGATGTACTTTCTAAAATTACAATTTTCCGAACAATTTGTTCTTAACACTTAGCTCAATCCCCAATTGCACGCGGAACTCAACGTAATAAAATCTGTTAAAAAATTTACTTTTGAAACAATGAAATTAGCGATTACAGAAAGAAAAATGGAAAATATCCAAGTGCGGCTTTCTTTTTGTCGCTTAGTGTACATCGTAAGAGGCAAAATTTCTCAAAGTTTGTGCATATTAGCGGGTAGATAAAATTTATAAAATGATGGAAAATGATGGAAAAGAACATTTTCTATGGTTACAGAATGAAGGATATTATGCTTAAACTATTTAGAATTATTAAGACAAACTTTCATTAATTGGAGTCCATAGACTGTAACAAAAAATAATTCAATTTCAGATCTTTATAATAATAAAAAAAATATATATAATAATAATAACAAAATATTTGTCCTAATTTAATAATATTTATGTACTTTTTGTTGCAGTTACCTTTAATATGCCCACCTAATTTTATTTTAATCATATATAGCGTTAACCACGCAAGCGCTATTAAAATATTTTGAGTCTCAAAGCTTAACTAATAAGCATTTGTTCATGTTACTTAATTTTTTTTACGTTTGCTAAAATATAGCAACGGTGTCCTATAATATGTCAGCCAACTTTTAGCTCAATTGCATAAGACGCTTTGAAACAATCACATGTCAAGTATTTTGGGTCCATAAGCCATAATGTTAAAGAATATTTCTTTGTGTCTCAGAATATTTCTTTGTAATGATTGATGTGTTTCATGCGTTAAACATATATTTCTTCATTGCATTTCCCTATGGACATATCATCTGCATATGGGCGTATTACAGTCATCAACTAGTCTTTAAAAAAAAAGGTTCTTGTAGGTTTAAGTATTGATCATTGTTAATTATTATTATTATTATTATTATTATTATTATTATTTTATTTATTATTTTATTTATTTATTTATTTATTTTTTTGAGTACTAAAAATAGTCCTTTCTTTTAGAGAATTTTATTTATTTATTTATTTATATTATTTTTTTTTTTAAATCAATTACTACTTTTGCTGTTTTTTTTCCCAAAAGGTGACCATATTACCTGCACTGACCTTATTTAAAATGAAAGAGTATATAGAAACTTAGTTGTTCTTCATATGATATGGGAATTATATATATATAATCGATGTTTGGAAGGTATTAATTTATTTTTAATTTCTTTGTTTTCATGGCAAAAGATTATCCTCCGTGTTGTTTGATAGCTTTACATTAGGTTACTCTAATATTTTTTTTTCCGTTTTTCTCTCTGGTTTCATTGATCGTTTCATTAACTATTTTATTTCATTTCTCATTCAAAATGGTTTTGCTGCTCGATTGGAGCATGAACAATATATATCTGCTATTGTTAACTATATTCTTTTACGAAATCTTGCAGCTCCATCTGCTTTAAAGAAGTACTTGCTTCCTGACGAGTTACTTCTATTTTTAAGCATCTTTTTTAAATTCAATTAGTATTCCTGTGGTATTTTATTTTTTCTTACTTTTTAACTGGATTCTTAATTCCTGAATCACTTTTAATACATTTAACGAGTTCATCAATTTTCTCCGTCAATTGGTATGATGGTCCTTTTTACTCATGTGGGCGTAAGTAACTTAAATTGGTTTTGTCCCTTATTGGATCTAAATATGAATCACAACATTTCTGTGGTAGTTTTTGTACTATGCTAAAATAAGTTTTATTTATTTATTTATTCATTTTTTTTTTGTGTTGGTTTTGACATGTATCTCTTAAATGCTAGAATTTTAATATTAAAATTTATTATGATATCTATCATTTATGTATGTAAATATGTATGCATGCATATATATATTACTAGCAGGCAACGCCCGCTTCGCTTATCCCTATTTTTAAATGAATCGCTATAATTTCTGAATTCTCAAAATTGCATTAATTTTTATCACGTGAAAAAAAAAAAAAAAAAAAAAATATTATTAGGAAAAATGTCGCACCGGGTTCTCACTGCCTTCGGAAAAAATTCCCAAAATGCTCTAACTCTTATTTCTATTATTTTCCCCCTTCGCCCCCCCCCCTTCCGTCTATCCTAATAATTTTAAAAATTCGAAAATATCCGCAATCGATTTGTAGGTATCGAAAACTTCTATATACCAATTTTGAATGCTCTAACTCTATTCTATTTTTTTGCCCCTCTGCCCCCCCCTTCCCGGCCCTCCTAATAACTATACACTTTCGAAAATATCCCCATTCGACTTGCTGGCCTCTAAAACCTATCTGTACCAATTTTGAACGGCCTAACTGTATTTCTATTTGTTTTTGCCCAAACCCCCCCCTTACCACCCCTCCTAATAATTTTAAAAATTCGAAAATAACCGCAATCGATTTGTAAGTATCGAAAACCTCTATATACCAATTTTGAACGATCTAACTCTATTTATAATTTTTTGCCCCCCCCCTCTCCCCTCCCCCATTCTCGCCCCTCCTAATAACTTTATACTTTCGAAAATATCCCCATTCGACTTGCAGGCCTTTAAAACCTATCTTTACC
The DNA here is from genome assembly GCA_963930645.1 of Salticus scenicus. Taxonomy (NCBI): domain Eukaryota; kingdom Metazoa; phylum Arthropoda; class Arachnida; order Araneae; family Salticidae; genus Salticus; species Salticus scenicus. Next base: position 129,859,792 of record OZ005656.1, on the reverse strand, counting down.
AATTTTGAACGGCCTAACTGTATTTCTATTTGTTTTTGCCCATAGCCCCCCCCCATACTCCCCCCTTCCCACCCCTTCTAATAATTTTACAAATTCGAAAATATCCGCAATCGATTTGTAAGTATTGAAAACCTCTATGTACCAATTTTGAACGATCTGACACTATTTTAATTTTTTTGCTCCCCCCTCCCCCCCCCCAAAAAAAAAAAATCGGAAAAAATCAAAAAATGAGTTTTTGGAAATATTTTCAAGAAGTCGCTTGGCGGTTTTCTTTTTTTTTTTTTTTTTTTTACATCTTTGAGCTATTACTTTTACTCGAAAATCCGTATTTTTCTAAACCATTTATACCCCCTTCTCCCGTTAAAAATCCAAAATTCCAAAATCGCAGGAAAAAATTTTTCCATATTCAAGTCTAGTCTCCCCATCTGCATTTTCTTCACTGTGAAGTTATTTGGAGCCGAGTTATACTTATAAATGTGTTTTTGCCTTATGCGCCTCCGAAAATCATGTATACCCCTTTCTCCCCTTAAAAATCCAAAATTCCAAAATCGCAGAAAATGATTTTTTTTGTTTTCAAGTCTAGTCTCTCCCTCTGCAATTTCTTCACCGTGAAGCAATTTGGAGCCGAGTTGTGCTTATAAAGGTGGTGTTTGCCTTCTGCACCTTCGAAAATCATTTTCAGCCCCTTTCCCCCCTTAAAAATCCAAAATTCCAAAATCGCAGAAAATGATTTTTTTGTACTTAAGTCTAGTCTCCCCATCTGCAATTTTTTCATCGTGAAGTAATTTGGAGCCAAGTTATGCTTATAAAGGTGTTTTTGCCTCCTGCTACTCCGAAAAGCATTTTCACCCCTTTTCCCTCTTAAAAATCCAAAAATCCAAAATCGCAGAAAATGATTTTTTTGTATTCAAGTCTAGTCTCTCCATCTGCAATTTCTTCCTCGTGAAGCAATTTGGAGCCGAGTTATGCTTATGGAGTTGTTTTTGCCTTCTGCATCCGAAAATCATTTTCACCCCCTTCCCCCCCTTAAAAATCAAAAATTCCAAGATTGCAGAAAATGATTTTTTCGTATTCAATTCTAGTCTCCCTATCTGCGATTTTTTCACTGTGAAGTAATTTGGTGCCGAGTTATACTTATAAATGTGATTTTGCCTTATGCGCCCCCGAAAATCTCATTTTCTCCCCCTACCCCTTTTAAAAATCCAAAATTCCAAAATCGCAAAAAATGATTTTTTTGTATTCAAGTCTAGTCTCCCTATCTGCAATTTCTACACCGTGAAGCAATTTGGAGCCGAGTTATGCTTATAAAGGTGATTTTTGCCTTCTGCCCCCCCCCCCGGGGGAACGAGGGGGTATTTCGCAAAATGCCGTCTTAGTGAGCATCAGGGTCCGAAAATCAACCAGCTCACCAAAAATTGTGACTCTATCTCCCATAGGATCGCCACAACCGTGTTGAGTCAGTGAATCAGTCAGTGAATCAGTCAGTTTACTCTTTTATATATATAGATATTATCTTTATATATAGTGTCTTATTTTTTCTGAACCCATATATATCGATACTATTTTTAAGCACATACTCTTGTTTAAAAAAATGGGCTGAAAACGCAAGACAAATTTTTTATTTACGTATTAATAAATAACAAAGTGTATATTTATATACATAAAAAAAAAAAAAAAAAAAAAAAATCTTTTACGTACCATGTGCCATGAATTTCTGCAAATATGGCACTTCTTTATATTCATTGCACATAAAGCATATCATGTATATTTTATCTAATTTTTTCCTCATAAATAGTAAAATAAGGAAAAGGAAAAAAAAAAAAAAACGGTTTCTTAATTACCGCATAAATGACATTTAGATTTAGGTTAGCAAATGTCTCATGAGAATAAGAGGAAAGAAGAACTTTTGTTTTCGCTTCAGAGAAGTAATTAGCAGAGTATTATTCTGTCTCTTTCCCTATTTAGAATTACTTTTTCATTTATTTTGTTCGTACGTTTTAGAAATATTTTTTACACTGTGATTTGCATTTTTTAAAGACACGTTAAAAAAAGAAAAGCTCTGCCAAACTATTAAAACATCTAGACAATTTGTAATGTATATATATATATATATGAACTTGTATACATATACATAGTTAAAAAAAATTGATTTTTTAAAAATTTTTATCATTTTTTTTTTATAGACAACTTTCCTTTTTATGAGCCACTATATGTATCTCTCTCTCTCTCTCTGTATATATATATATATATATATATATATAGCGTTTAACGTGCAGAAATTTATATTAAATTATATTTCTCTTTAAATCTTATTTATTTAATTAAAACTATTAACAACATTTAACTATTAATATATGATAAGTTTTGAAAAAATATTTATGTTTATGCTTAGATTTGCTTCATATATGTGATTAAACATTGCGTAAAAGAATCCAGGTAAAAAATTTGAAACAATATATAAATAATTTTATTTTTAAAACGCTGATATATTTATGTATGAGAACTTCTTTAAATATTTGAAGAAATAATACGTATGGTTGAGAAATTCATAAATACTTTTCAAAAATCTTTAAAATTAATCCAATATATAATGTTAATCCAATATATAACGTTCCAATATATAAGGTATATTTAAAATATTTTAAAGGGTGTGTTTTTGATAGATTTCTAGTAATTTTTAGTAACTAAATTTATTGGAAATTTTTATTAGCAATTATTGTTTTGAAAAAACACCTGTAAACCTAGTAAATCTTTTAGTCTCCAAAGATATCAAATACATCTTATATCACAAAACGCACCAAAATAAACTATATTAAAATATGCCGATTTAAGAGCAAATGATTACGAATTTCCCAGCTTAAATCATCAAAAATTTAGTCTAATAGATTATTGTTGCTGTGATGTTCGGCTTTTTTTCCTTTAACAGACAGTGCATCTTTTTGGAGTCATATTCTGTCAAAAGAAGCAAGTTATTTTTTTTTTTTTCACTGTACGAATTTATTGCTACAATGAGAAAATAAATCCTAATAATTAATTTAGTTTACACGAGAGAAGTCCAATATAGTTGGACATTATATGATATATCGGGGTGTTAGAATTCATTTGCGTACTAAATTTATGGATATTGAGGAATATTAGGAATTTATTTTGATGCGAATGCGTATGCCTAAGATCTGATATGTGGAACAGTAATTATTCACATTTATTTCGTACTCGCTAGAATACTTTTTTTTTTTTTTTTTTTTTTTTCTTTTTTTGAAATGAAAACTTTTTTAGGCGCGTTGAGCATTTTTGGGTGAACAAAAATCATAAAACTCGCGTCATCGTCAGCTAATGCTTTGAATGAAATTCTGCAGGCGTTCGTTACCATGACAAACCAGTCAACGAGAATCTGATCGGAAAGAAACATATTTTTTGCCAATTGACATCACGTGGTTTTCTACTAGGAATAAAAGTTGCAAATTTCCATATGCTTCAATTTTTTTCTGAATTGTTTGAAACTTACTGTGCGTCATTAACAGCACACGGGATAGTTGCAGTTCAAATTTCATCGATTTCGGAAAAAAAAAATTACATTTTAATTGCAAATTAAATTTTATTCTAATACGCGTATTTCAATTTCTAATTATGATTAAATTATTTTTAATACATCATTCGAAATATATTTTAAAGTACTTTTATATTATCGAAAGTGCATTTTGAGATTTCAGCTGATTTACACGTTTTGCGGTGTCCTGAATGGGTTTTCTTTTGTATCTCAGCTACTAATTAAAATAATTTCATAAGTAATACATCATTTGAAAGCTTTGTTGATTTGGAATCGAACAGTAGATTACAGAAATTTCTACCGCCAGATGGCGCTATACTATTTTAAAATTTCAATATTTCATATTCTAATTATGATTAAATTATTTTTAATACATCATTCAAAAGATATTTTAAAGTTCTTTTATCGAAAGTTTTCACCAGATTTACACGTTTTGAGGTGTCCTGAATCAGTTTTCTTTTGTATCTCAGCTACTAATTAAAATAATTTCATAAGTAATCAATATTTTTATATAATAAAAGGCTTAGTTCATTTAATATGGGTAGCTACAAATATTGTGCCGAATCATATAATACAGATCATAAACACTTCTGAATAAACCAAAAATAATTCGAAAATAATAATTTAACAGCTCGACGATACAATTCACAAGTTACTTAGTTTTCACTTCTATCGGCAGTCCCAAAGACTGCTTTGATATAGTTTTTTTTTTTTTTTTTTTTTTTTTTTTTAACATCACTATATTGCTGAATAGCCCTCTCCAATATACAATTATAATTAAATGAGATGAAAATGTCTCTTGAAAAACAGTGGTGGGAAAAAGGGTGGCACCTAACAATATTTCGATATAAATTGAAAATATTGACATGTCTAAGTATAAAATCGGGTACGTTTTATAAACCTTGCACTTATTTACTTATTTATCTATCTAGTGAGAATAGAAGGATCTTCATTATAATACTTAATGTTACTCAGACGTATTAGGGTTTTTGTATTTCTATTAGTCACATATTTTTGACACACACGTGAAAAAAAAAAAAAAATATGGCAATATATATATATATATATATATATATATATATATATATATATGTATGTATATATATTCTATGAAAAAAAAAAACGCTGAACGGATTTTTCCGTAACAGAAATGTGCTAAAAATATTCGTAAAAAAGGGATTATTTCTGTAAGGAGCACTGAAAAAACCCCTTACATTAAATAAAGTTCTAAAACTAAAATTTGAAAAGCTAGAAACGAAAACTAGGATAGGCAAATCTGATTACTGAAAGAAGAAATATTATAGTTAAATGTTATAGTTATATATATATATATATATATGTATATATATATATGTATGTGTGTGTGTGTGCATGCATTAGCCATAATTGAACTGACAATTCTATCAGTGCTCTATAGCGCGATCTAATTTGAAGAATAACGCCAAACTGTGTGGGAAGATTAAACAAGACAGGGAACGAACGATATTTCGACAGAAACGTACAAATTAAGGTATGGTAAAATAAGCTCCAAAATTTACCTATAGGGAAATAAGTAGCGTTGCTTTTCTAAGTAACGCTTTTCTCATAGAGAAATAAAGGCGGTGTTTCCAATTTCAAATAATAAATGGGACAAAAGCAGTGATTAAAAGAGTGGGCAATTGTCAGTTATAATTTATAAATTGCTAAAATAAATAAATAAATAAATAAATAAAAAACTAACAAAAAAAGAACACGCCTCGTATTCCCCTAGCGATACATTTTGGAGCTTTAAAAATATATTTTTTTTTTGCGGAATCCTTCGTTCTGAGCCTTGTTTGATCTTCCTGTAAACTTTAGTACAATTTTTGAAATTGCATAGCAAAACAAAACACTGTAAGCACTTTTAGTTTAATTACTGTCACTCTGTATATATATAGTTAAGGTGCGATATTTAATAAACACATTACATATTTAATAAAAAACATTAGTGAATTAAATTACTTATATATATATATCCTATTTTGTTGCAGATGTTTTATTATTCATGTTACTTAGTCTAACATAATTAAGTGCTTAATTATGTAATTTAGCACCAGTAAAAATATTAAAATTAGAATAAAAAGCATTAGTCTTAACTTTCAAAACAACTATTTTACATTATTAAAAATAATTCTGAATATAGAGTTTTTTCTAATTTTAAAATTATCATCGTGTTTTAAATATCAACAGTATATTACAGATATGCCATAAATTTCTACGTAAGAATATTAAGATTATTTTAATTTAATTATTATTCTAATTTAATACCAGTGTAAAACATTTATTCTAATTTAAGTAATATTCTAATTTAATACCAGTTTAAAACATTTATTATTTCGTTAATATACGAAATATTAGCACAAGATATATTATTACAAAATATATTTTCCGCAAGATACAAAAATACTCTTTCAAAAATGGAAAACAGCATTCTTTCACAAGTTAAAAGATCAGTTTTACTTATCAAATAACAGATTATCATTTTGAGCAATCAATGTTATAATCATATTTCATTACGATAACTTTATTTAACAGTCTTGCTTCATTTTAGAAATAAATTTACTTTAATATGCGTTTCGAATTTTACAATTCCAATGAATTATCGATGTTTAAAGCTTACTAAGAGGAAAGGGAAATCTTTAAATAACTTTTCTACTGAAATTTGTATTAAATCTTAATCTTTGAAATAAGCAGAAATATACTTCGAAAGATATTTCATTTCACGTTATTATGCATTTTGTCATAAAATTATTATGGTTTTCAAATAAAGGAAAGATTTCTGCATTATAGATAAGAAGTAATAGGATGGGACGAAAATATTAATTCCATATAAAAATTGAGAAAATAAATATCATTGTAAGAATGTACAAAGTTAAAAAAAAAAGAAAGAAAAGAAAGAAAAGAAAGAAAAAAAGATACATATCTAAATTACTAAGATTTAATTTAACTGGCAAGGGAAGTTTGAATCAGTAAAATTCTTAGAGAAACTAAAAAAGCTTAAATTAAAGATCTTGGTCGAAATCATAGGGCACAGTGCAAATTTGCTGAAACAGCTTCCATAGGACGAGATACGAACCTACGAATTTCATCTGTTTCTTTCTAAACTAACAAAAACAGAAAAAGAATGCAAAACAGGTTTTCGTAGTGGTAGTGCATTTAGCTTGTGTGGAGAAGGAAGTGAGTTCGAACTCCAAAAAAGTGCATACATTTTTTTTTTTTTAATTTTAAATGAAATATAATAAATATTAAAATAAATGAATAATTTAAGATAAGTTATGTATTAAATTTCATTAAAAAATATAATGATATATTTTTAGCTACAACTAAAAACATATTTTAAAATTTTCTTTATAAAATTAATAAATGAATAATCTCAGCGATAATATTTCTCTTTATTGCACATACTTCTCTTTCCAAAAGACTATTTTTTTTTTTTTAATTAATATTTTACGTAAATTCCACGAGTAGCATATGCAGAACGTTTGCTTTAAATCTTGTTATTCTTTATACATAAAAATAAATATCATTTTAGATTATTAAAACATTTTATATCAAGAAAAGAAGAAATATTTTTAATTTTTCTAGCATAGATTATTTTAATTTCTGTGCACTTCACACAGTATAGCAAAATATGCATTATTGAGATTTCCTTTTTTTTTTTTTTTTTTTTTTTTTTTTTTTTTTTTTACGTTTGGATGAATTAGTATCAGCAGAGTAATAAACATTTTCACAAAACTCAGTATATTCACATGATTGGATGTATGTTTTCGACATACATTTAGTAATATGAATAGTGTATGCTCAATCTAACATTTTAGTTTTACGATAAATGTTTAGTGTACTAAATTGTAACTACGTAAATTTTAAAGCATATGCAGGATTCACAAATAAAATATTTTTCATGATTTTCTTTTAGAAATAGAGATATATAGAGGATTTTGTGATGTTTATTTTTCTATAGTTAAAGATAAAACATATTTTTGTAGTCTTGCTGTTTTGGACATTGTAAAGAACTACATTTAAGCATTTTTGTGTACAATTCTTTAAAAATAAATCCACAAAGATATTTTTAAAGCATATCTATATATTGACAAAAAAAAAAAAAAAACCACACGCTTAAAAAAAATCATGCGTTTTTCATTGATTATTAAAACTTTCCAACTGTACTAGCTTGTTGTATCGTTATATCTTTCAATGTTCTTTGCCTATTTTATCGGGCAACGGACAGACAGACTGAAAGCCATACGAGTAGACTAAATGTATTCACAATCGCTTTTAAACATCGTTGGGAAGTGTTAAAATTGGTTAACGCAATGGGTAACCAGCTCAGGATTCTGCTGATCTAACGTTCCATTTCATACCGCAGGAAGACATACGGAAACTCTATCAATCAATAAAAGGCAGAATAACTGCTTGCATAAACGGCATAGGGAACGAACGCATTATTGAATAGTATACTTTGTGATTCTATATCTCTTGAAAAATCATAAAATCATTCAATTTTGTATTCCAATCATCCAATTCCATCCAATTAAAATTGTAATAAGTTTTTTCTCTATATGTACATTACAAGTACCAACTTTCGTCCCATCCGAATAACTCCATCTTGATGCATCGTTTCTTATATCTTAGATTATATATATATGTATATATTAAGACTTCAATGCAGAGTAAAAATGCATTTAATAGTTAAAAGGCATATTATGAAAACATAGTTGGAATGATTTACGTATAGTGTCAACCACATGAAAAGAGCATTGCCAAGATTGCACCATTGTTTTAAGTTACAGAACATTACGCTTGCTCATATAGAGGGCTTTAAGTACTGGAGACGCATTCAGTGTCGTCAGATCACGACAGATGCTTTTGTAATAGTGTAAGAGCGAGTTCAAGGGTGTCCTTCATATTATAGTTGCCTCCAAACCTTGTCAAAGATTTATTTTGACGGCAGAAAATGTGGGTATTGGACAGATTTATTGTTTAATGCAAAATTTGCATAGTACAGTGTGCATGTTAAGCTAAAGATGAATCATTCATCCATGAAAGCTGGAAAAGTCATACTTAGTGCTGTTTAGACATAACGTGCTGTCATGCTGGGTTATTTATTAATGCCTTGTATGTTAATGCTCGTCCTCATGTGGCTGTTGACTGTAAAACATTATTAAAGATATTTTGCTGAGTGACTTTGGAACATCCACTCTACAGCTTTCACTCTGTAACAGCCATGTGTTTGGTCCGCTCAAAAAGTACTAAATGGACATAACACTATTGCGACGTAAAGCACATCCGACCAACCAACCAACAATAATGGGAGTCCAAGCTGCCATTGTTAGCTGATTTTCATAGGGCATTGCACTTCTTTTTGTTAATGGTAATAAAATTGAATTATTTTAACTTTATTTTGATTTATTTTATTTTTATTAATTTTAACAATTTATAATTTACTACTGTGTGTTTTATTAGACACATATATATACATACATACCTATCTATCTATCTTTCTATATATATTGTCAAAATTTTCGATCCATTACAGTTATTTCCATTATTCTTGATCTTTTAAAATAACATACATATTAGTTATTTATGTAAAATATTTAATATTTAAATATACTTTAAAGTACAGTTCTAAAAACAAATTTTTTTGAGGTAATTTGGTGGGAGGGTAGAAAAACACTATTTTTTTTTACAATTTTTTTTTTTTTTTTTTTTTTTTTATCAAACTAATAATATTTACATTAGGTAACATAAATATTTAATCTATCCTCTATTAAAAATTTATCATAATAAGAATTTGATTGGAAATAATTAAATTTTTTATTATTTTCCTAGTCCGTTGCCAATTGCCCATTGCGTAAAATGTGTGAAGTTAAAATTGCGTAAAAAGTGTTGTGTTAGTGTGAAGTTAAATTCAGCCAATCAACCAAATAAGTTTTATTTCAGTATTATTGCACCTGTTAAATATATTTCTTGTTATGTCAATAGACGAATACAGCGGACTCCCTTATAACGCAGAGACAGGGTTGCAAGATGAATACTGCAATTTTAGTTTGTAACACAACTATTTTTTTAACAAGGCAACCACCTTATACAAAAAATAAATCGAGTGTAATCGTACCAATAGATTTGTACTCTAAAAATTTAGTGGTGATTTAAATTAAAATTGCAGTATTTATTTGGCAACCCTGCTCATCGTCTTAAACGGGAGTCTACTGTAAATAAATAAATGATCGTGTAAGGAATTTTTAAATTGGAAACAATTTTATAATAAATATTAACGAATATAAAGCTCTTATATGGATTTAGCTCATATCATTTTAACTAATCGGAATAATTTTAATTAAATTGTCAATTTGGATTCCTTGGACTATTTCCCATCTTTCGCTATAGTAAATTATAATTATACGCCGCCAATATTTATGATTCAGAGACTAAATATTAATGCCTATATAAAGCGTATACATGATGCCATGAATCAAATATTTAAAAGCTTCTAACTGTCATTATATTTCCCAGATCAAGCATAATTAAAATTTTAACCATCCCCATCCTCAGTTACTCGGGAATGCATAGAACATTTAACAAAAAACCGCACGTAAATGCCTATAGTAAGAGTATTTTTCAAATGTAGATTGCGCAATGAATGAAATTTTTAAAAGTTTATAACTTTCGTTCTATTTGTGAGATTGTATATTTCCAAATCCTTAACTTCCCCTCTTTTAGTTACCTCAGGAATACATAGAACTTTTGTGAGGTTAGCAAAGTGCTACAATTAAAATTCGCACTTTGCGAATAAAACATGCATACGAAGGTTTTAGGATTCGATTGAGTAATGGAGTTAGTTCCTATCCTAACTTAAAATTGTAAATTGAAATATGCTAATATTTTGGAAACTGAATAGTATAAAAGTAGAAGGTTAGTTGGAGAGGGAGTTGAAAGGCGATGTATTTCATAGTTGAGGTGAGAGTTGAGGGAGCTAGCTGTTAGCGGCTTAGGATAGAAGAGAGTAAGTCCTGTAGCATTGTAGTGTCGGGGAATCCTCCTACATGCGAAAGACTACTTGGCCTTAGAAGCTAATTTAAATAAAAGTAGTTGAGACCATTTGCGAGTAGTTAAGTAAAGTAAAGTAACGGAGGTTATTTATTGCTGTCAAAGCATTTAAGAGGGCTGCCCATTTAAACGTATTAAATCCAACCAAAGTCCAGCGGCCCCCTTCTTATTTAAGCTCAATTAAAGCTCATTTATGTTATATATTTGGGACTCTGTAATTTCTTCATAAATTAAGTATTTCATTTACAGCTTCAAGTTAAAGTTAAATGAGTATGGAGAAGACTCGTTCTCCACATTGGCGCCCAACTTTGCTCGAACCCCCCCCCCCCCCCCCCACCGATCAAGTCTTTTTTGATGGCACCACTAGCGTGCTGCAATTTTTTGAGCAGATTGAATATTTTTTCCGTTTTCATAAAATCGAGTTTGAAAAAAAAAATCCTGGTTAGCCTATTCCTTGAGCGGAGAACAGAGAGAGTGGCATAGATTAATCGCCTGCCATTCGCTTGGCCCAAATCCAACGTATGATGATTTAAAACGCAAAGTTATCGATCTTTTTGCCACTCGGTCTGATAGATTACGATTGCAGCATGACCGTTCCCTTCCCCTCAAGAACGTCAGTGGGTAGCGGTAATGAAGGACGTAGAAAAACCACAAGATGTTATTAAGTCGCAGGAAATAAGCTCGAGTAAATTAAATCAACCTCAAACTGGTGATAAAAACGTTAATCCTTGTGGCAAAAGTCAAACACAAGTTAAACCAAATGAACAAACTTCGCTTGCAAACAGCGATACAGACCAATTTACGTCTGTTATCCAAAATTTAGCTACGGACGAAAAATCCGATAAAATATCTAGCGTAGCGACGGCGATTGAAAAGGAAAATACGATTGAACCTAACTCTGTAAATGAATCCCTTGCTTTAGATGAAATGAATGCTCCGCTAAATTCTACTGTTCAAACCTCGCATATCCCTCATTCGCATTTAAATGCTAAACCGGTTCAAGCCGAAATATCAAACGTAACTGAAGCTCGGGTAACAGAAATTGAAAGTAATACAATTAAAATAACTACGAACGCTGAAGCCGTTAAACAGACTGACAGTGACAAATCAATAAATGTTGCGGCTAACTTTTCTAGTGATTTAAATTCATCTCCTGATAATTTAAGTTCCAAAACAGTCAAGTCGACCGATTCTGTTATTTTCACAGCCACTGTGGTAAAAGAAAGTAAAAAGTTTAACCACTGTGTTTCTAAAGATCTCGTAACTAATTTTGAAGAAAATCTACTAGCTAATGTAAATGAAAGCAATACAGTTCAAAATGCAATGTTAACCAACTCTAGTTCGGCACATCCAGTGCATAAATTCAACGATAAAGTCGTAAATCGAACGGAAAAAATCAGATAAAGGGGTCGCTAGTTTAAATGACACGCCGCCTTCAGTAAAAGAAAGTGTGGTAATTTCCTCTAATGAACTAAAAACTCTTAAAGCCTATAAGCCCTCCAGGACCTCCAAATGTGTGAGTATGGAGCGAAGACAACCTCCTCCGAACAGTGAAACAGCTCTGGGTGTGAAACCCCCTCCTGAGAGTGACCAGGCATCAGGTTTGAACCCTGCTCAGGACAACAGCGATCCTGCAACGTCCGACCTGAATCTGCAAGCCACCAACGCTGCAACTCCACCGACCAGGCTGACCAGCATCTCTAATTTTGCTGATATCAAGGATGCCAGTACAATCTGTCAGGTCGTATCTTCCATTATTTTAGTTTTTTTCAAGTATTGGGTTATCAAAGCAGTGATAAAGTCTACGACATGTAGAAAAAAACTTCTGGACTTTCATTTGGACCTTTAACTATGAACTAAAAGCCTTGAATTTTCTAAAAAATCAAAAATCTAAATTTAAACTTGAAGCATGAACTTTCAGTTTCGGAAAATTCATGTATTATTTACATGTCATAAATTTTTGTTCTGTTATATAATCTATGCATGTATGTACTTTAAAGTTCTTTTATTTTTTTAAGCCATCACCTGCAGTGATTAGTAAGATACAATTTTCTCTTTGTATATACATTTACCCCTCTTTAGTTTTTGAATGTACTTAAATGTTATGATATGTATGTAACTTATGATACGTATGTACTCTAATGTTTCATTCCTAGCCAACACCGGCGGTTTTGGAAAAAACTTTTTCAATAATTTGTATATATTCATTATTTATATTTCTCTAAATGTGTTATAAATTGGATAAAATGAAATTTTATAAGTGTATATAAACATTTTTCTCTATAGTTTTGTAAATGATCTATATGTATGTACATTAATCTTTTTTTTTTCTTCAAGCAATCAACTGCAGTTTTGAGAACTTTTTGAATTATTTTGTATCCTTAATCTATGTTTTCTAAGTGTCGTCATAAATTATAAAAAATGAATATTCTTATTGTAAACTTTTGTCTTTTTCACTAAAAGTTTAATTACTGTATGTATATATTCGGATGGGGATTAAAAAGAATTTTTTTTTTTCGCTATTTTGCATGTTAATTCGCGTTTAACAAATTAACCTTATTAATCCACTAACATTTTGTTTTTTCCGTACCCAAACACCTAGTTGAAATATGGCTTATGTATAAAATTATGTCATTTATCTATATATAAAAGTGTAGTTCACGTCTATTTTTGATTTATACGTTTAAAAAAGTTTTAATTCTAGAAATTCCGATGTCCAGCTGTTAATCTCAAGTCCTCTGATTCAAACTCTCCGTACAGACGTAAATCTGAAATTCCAGGCGGATTTCTTCAAATTGTTTCTTTTCAAATGAAAAAAGATGTATTTTTGGAGTCTTCCTAACGTTTTTCCTTCCTGAAAGTAAAAAGGTGCTTTTGGAACAGTGCCAACAGCAGTGGATTGACCTTTCAAGTTAACTCACAGTGGACAGCTGGAATACTTTTTTTCTGATGCCCGTTCAAGTACTTTTCCTAGCTGATGATCTGGGTTAAGACTAACCTGCAGATGGATAAAGATATACAAGTTTTTTGTCACTAAAGACTTTTTAATGTCACAATTTAATTTCAATAACGATCGCATTTATTTTTATTAGGCGATCCTTTTTCTACTAAAATTTATTTTAAATTAATGAAAAATTTTTCCTTTCCATTTGTTTTAAGGAAAGATGAATGTAAGCCCCGCTGTAATAACGCTGGACTTCTAGTTAACTAAATTGAGTACAAACGGTTTTCTGGAGAAAAGCGACTTACTTGAAAAAAAAAAAAAAAAAAAAAAAAAAAAAAGCTATCTAACCTACTTAAAATTATATGTAAGTGTCCAGTTTTTTGGCCCTGTACTCTTAAAATTCATTTTTTCACTATTAGATTTACAATAGTTATTGTTGGGCAGTCTAGTTTAAATTTAAGTTTCCCCCCTCTTTTTCTCTAAAGTCTTATGCAGTTAATTTTAGCAGTAAGTCACTGCAGCTAAATTTTCTTTGCATAGTATTGCAATAATTTAAAATTTGCACGGGTAAAAACCCGTTGGGGATTTTTTCCGTGAATTTTTTTTTTTTTTTTTTAGGGGAGGAGCTGTGAGGTTAGCAAAGTGCTACAATTAAAATTCGCACTTTGCGAATAAAACATGCATACGAAGGTTTTAGGATTCGATTGAGTAATGGAGTTAGTTCCTATCCTAACTTAAAATTGTAAATTGAAATATGCTAATATTTTGGAAACTGAATAGTATAAAAGTAGAAGGTTAGTTGGAGAGGGAGTTGAAAGGCGATGTATTTCATAGTTGGAGTGAGAGTTGAGGGAGCTAGCTGTAGGCGGCTTAGGATAGAAGAGAGTAAGTCCTGTAGCATTGTAGTGTCGGGGAATCCTCCTACATGCGAAAGACTACTTGGCCTTAGAAGCTAATTTAAATAAAAGTAGTTGAGACCATTTGCGAGTAGTTAAGTAAAGTAAAGTAACGGAGGTTATTTATTGCTGTCAAAGCATTTAAGAGGGCTGCCCATATAAACGTATTAAATCCAACCAAAGTCCAGCGTCCCCCTTCTTATTTAAGCTCAATTAAAGCTCATTTATGTTATATATTTGGGACTCTGTCATTTCTTCATAAATTAAGTATTTCATTTACAGCTTCAAGTTAAAGTTAAATGAGTATGGAGAAGACACGTTCTCCACACTTTTAACAAAAAACCGCACGTAAATGCCTATGGCAAACGTATTTTTTAAATGTAGATTGCGCAATGAATTAAATTTTTAAAAGCTTCTAACTTTCGTTCTATTTGTCTGATTGAATATTTCAAAATCTTTAAACCCACCTCTTTTAGTTACCTCAGGAATACATAGAACATTTAACGAAAAAACGCACGTAAATTAGTTCAGCAGTTTTTAAGTCTACAAATACTAATACGCATGTTAAAAATTTTATATATATATAGATTACACATTTAGTATGGAAACAAGGGAGAAGATTATTATTATTTTTTTTTTTATTACATAAACAAAAGTATCAGGACTGTAATACACTAGCATTTATTACCCGAAATAATAATTTATAATCTGCCAGTAATAGATATATTATTTAAAAAAATTCTTAGATTAAAAAAAAAAAAAAAAAAAAAAAAAAAAAAAAAGATTAAATATTATGTTAAAATGTCGTAGAATCAGTGTTTCATACACGTGTATTTTTAGAAATTTATATTTTCACATATATGAATATGTTCGAAACGTATACGTTAAATTAAAATCTCTTTAAAATCAACGCTACATTTTAACACGACAACTCATTTAGAAGAGTGGCCTTAGAATTTTCTTAGCATTTAGCGAGGAGTCCACCATTTACGCCATGTGAAAGGAAGCGTAACTTAAAAGCTTTTGCTTAATTTATTTTAATCTCGGAAAATCTTCCAGTGTTATGTATTAATCCTAGACTAAGTCATAACATTTAAAATGCAGTTTTATTTAAAGTTGGAATAAACGAAATGTAAATTTTAACAGGGTATGAATGCAAAATGTCTTACAGATGGCTAATTTTCATTATATATTTGCATTGTAAACTATAGAGAAAATGACAATTTTATTTTTAGATATATATGGATATAAAGTTATGTTTTTTTAATATTCTAATTACATTTTAAGTCCGTAATTTTTAAATTGTTAAAATAAATAAGCTATAATTTAAAATATCGTGAATTCGGTTTAATATATTTATATTTTGTTTTCAAAAATTTTTATAAATGTTTAAGAACTTTGGTTAATTCAGTGATAAAATGTTTAATAAAGTTTACGATATTTCGTAAGAAGTGAATTACTCGATGCAATTTTCGATTATTAAAAAGTACTGAATGTTGATATCAAAATAAAAATAAAGGAAATTTATTAAATATTAGATGAAAAAAGAAATTATATTTAAATTGACATACAATTTTTTTATGATTGAAAATATAATTTAAATATGCTTTCATATAAAATTTAATTGTATTTGTAACATTACTTAACGTTAAATTCTGACACTAAGAAGGAGGTTGAAATTTCTAAAAAAAGTTTTAAATCATATAAATAAAATCGCCACATATTTTCAACTATATTTAATCACATCCTTTCTCAAACCTTTAGTAATATTACAAACTTTTTTTTTTTTTTTTCAAATTACGAAAAGAAAAGAAAAGAAAAAAAAAGCGTTTAAAGCTTGAATACATGAAATAACAATCCTCTATATATTTTCACAGTACTTTGGAAGGGGGGAGGGGATGAACAGCTACTTGTGTTTAAAATTTTTTCTGCGATAACTCAATATTATGAGAACACTAAAATTGGTCTGTAAATTAAGCAAATGGTAACATGGATCTTGTATGTTTATTTTTATGCATAAGTATAAAAATAGTATAATAAATTTAAAAGTTATAGACATTTAATTATTTGTTTTTTAATAAACATAAATTTTATTTACAATATGCAGTGTTTTCAACAAAATTTAACATCAGTTTGAAAAAAAAAAAATAAATAGAAGAGAATAAAATAAACTTTAAATTAAAATATTAAAATCGAAATGAAAAAAAATTCAATACCATATAAAACATGAGAATTTATATATAAAATAAATGCTTTATTCGCAAGTAATAAAACTTTTTAATGCCAAGAATCGCTCACATACCAAATTTGGTAACAATCAGTTCTCAAATTTTAACTTAATTTCAATATGTTCATAACAGAAGTTTAACTATAATCAACGACATATGCATGTAAGTAGTTAAAAGTGTTTTGTTAAAACGTAACCGTTATTGGGAATAATTTTAAATCAGGAAAAAAATCTTTTTTTTTTTTCCTAATATAATACAAACGAAAACGGAATTTTTAGATATAAATAAGTTATATCTTATTCTAAATTAATGTTATTTTATTAAAATGAGTTTTTTAAAATTTATTTAGTGAAAGTTTATGTATGAAATGAAATGGAGGTTTAATGACATTTTTGTTAAGTTATAAAACATGTATGAAAATGTTTTAAATAGAAATGAAGCTTCCAGAATGATATAGAAAACAAACTACAAAGAAATATAATTCAAATATGTTCTCCTTAATGGTGTTTTGTTGAAGCAATTTTTGTAAATTACTTTGCATGTAGGTTGATGCATAAAGCGAAATAAATGGAACTTTATTTGTTATATCACAAAACACGCATCAAACAATTTAAATATCAATGCAAGTTTTTAAAAATACCTAACTTTTACATATTTCATGTTTTATCCCCATTAGTAGTATTTCAGATAAAATACATACATAAAACGAATTTTAAATGTATTTGCTTGAATTTTAATTTTGAGTCATTTAGACTTCAAATAAACTCATTTCAGTTGGAATAAGTGCATTTTTCAATTTTGAAATTCTTACCTTGTATATTTTTTCTTTTTTTAGGAATTCATAATAACTGTATTAAATTCTGCAAACACCCTATTTTTAAAAATATATGTTCTTAGTAATAAAAGAAGTACAAACTGCGCCCCTTTTCATTTGATATATTAATTCCATATAGTAAACATGTATTCAATTGATCGGTAAAACAACTTACGATTGAGTCGTAAGTAATTTATTTTGCGAGACTACTTCCTTCTTTAAATGAACTAGAAGCTAATTATTAACTTTCAAATCAGCGAAAGTTCTCATTTACTACATGGCAATTAATCAAGTTATTGCGGATAAATAAGTCAAATGTTTTTCATGTCGATATACTTTCGGTGATTTTTCTTTTCCTATTCAACTTTGATTTACTTTTTCAAATCCTAATTAAGGAAAGTATTTTTACTTTGTGTTTTAGAATGTTTGTTTACGCAGAAACAAATTTAATAAATGTAAAATGTTTTAAACCTTTTACTAAACATTGTACAACTCATTTTCATTTAATCAGATTAATTAAAATTTGCAATATATTTTTAATACCTGTTTCTACTTGAATTTTTGTTGATATTTATTTTAAGTTTTACCTAGTTCATTTTTGTACACATGAAAAATGTTATTTGGGATATTTCTTTCATTATATAAAATGTATGATAAAAATTATTGCTTTAAGAATAAGATATGCATAAATTACAGGATATAGTAAACAAATGTCATAGTTTGGTTCAATAGTTTAAGCGTAACCTCAAATTGAGTTAATTTATTTATTTATTTATTTATTTATTTATTTTTTATGTTTATTGAAAAACACACGCACACGCATATATATAATTGTTTCAAAATAGTTACTGTACTTTACAGTGATATAAAGACTATGTTAATTAAATTTATTTTTCATGATGTTCTCGTGTAGTTTTAAATTTACTTGCTTAATTTTTGTGAAGCCATGAATTTATTAATTTTGATTTTCTTCTTTGTTACCACATGGTCTTGAAGAGAATTTAGGGGAAAGTTGGGTCCCCGAAAAACTTGTTTTAACAGCTTTACTCGTGTTAAGTCGTGGTACCTCTGTTCCGTCTTCTTTTTCTATTTTTGCTTTCTGTTTTTCTTTGGTAATATTTGGGGCATGTGATATTATCCACCAATGTTTCAGAAACAATTATATTAACATTTTAATTAACATTTTCCCAATAAAACGCTCAATTCTATAAGAAATTCATTGTTCATTTCGTCACGTCTTCTTTCCTTGTGTTTGATCATATTAAAGTTGAATTATTATTATTATTATATATATATATATATATATATACATATAAATCATATGCCACTAAATTTGGTTAATTGTTACTTGAAGAAATTTAAAATAAAAATAAAAAAAATATTGTTGAACGAAAGAATTTATTTTAAACTCTGTAAATCTGTAAATCGATCTGTAAATCATGAATAACATTCAGTTTTAATAAAGCGAAAAAAGTTAAAATATTTTCTCGTAAAAAATAAATAATCAAGTATAGAAATAAAAATATTAAATTATTTAGAATTGTTAGAAAACTTTTAAATACAAATCAACGTAAACATGTTTTTAAAGTATGAGTAAACGACATAGTTTCTTTTAAATGAATCCATTAAAATATTTATTATATTGAAGTTTATTTGAATGTACATTTTATGAATTTTTAAATCTAGTGTTTATGTCACTCTCTCATACATATTTGATAACATCTTTCATACAGAATAGCTTTATATTTATTCAAATGTAATAAACCTTTATATAATATTATTATGAAATTTATTGTTGCCATTTTAGAGTTTACCCTTGATACTAAAAAGTTTAAAAAAAATCATTAAGATACTCAGGAATTTTATTCTTTTTTTCTATTTTCCCTTTTCTTCTTAGTTCCTCTTTTTTCAAAATGATTAATATTTGAAAAGAAGTTGTTTAGTAAATATATTCTTTAGTAAAGAAAATATAAAACTACTCTAACTTGGTTATTAAAAATCGATGATTAAACCAAATTTGTTATTCTTTATGTACACAAATTGTACTATAATTATTATATAGTGATGAGAAATGTTTAATTAAAACGTATAAACAGTAAGACAAATAAACAATTTTTATTTTATTTATTTATTTATTTTTGAAAATAATTAAAATGATTTTTTGTAAATATGTAGGAAATGTTTTTAGCGATATCATTGATCGTCACACACAATCCCACAAAATAACCATGCCTTTTAAAATCATATTTACAAATATCTATTAAATAAAAATGAATTCGATATAAAATTTTGTTTCTATAACTATTTATGGTTATCAGTATATGTGTACTATGGTGCAGCGTATCACGAATAACTCTTAATTTTTAAATACGAATAACTCCTTTTTTTTTTTTTTTTTTTTTTTCACGAACAATATATATTAGGTCGTTGCAAAAGTTCGTGCTGTTTTTTATTGCTTCATTTCATAAAAATACATCAACTCAAATGACAATTTTTTATCAAAATAGTCTCCATTACTTTCTACAACCTTTGCCCATTTTTCGGATAACAAATGTATACCACGGCGATAGAAGCTCTCGTCTTTGGAGGCAATAAAATGATCCGCGTCCGCACGAACTTTTGCAACGACCTAATATATAATATTCCGTAATATCGCTGGATAACTAGAAACAACCTCAGATAGGTTGAATCGTGGTAAGTGAGACACAATTAAAAGCAGTTCAACTTGGAATTAAAGTTGAGAGGTTATAATAAAGTTTTATTAATTTTTTTCATTTTTATTTATATATACTAATATATAAAGAGGAAAAGTTTGTTTATATATGGAGGGTACGCTTTAGAACTACTGAACCGATTTATTTTTATTTTATTATATTTTTATTTTTATTTTTTCTCTAATCAAAATCTACACAAATGAAACACTATCCCTGAATGCTGGCTGTAATAATTTTGATAAAATATTTTTTTTAATCGAAATTTCAATATTTTAATTAAAATCTCTATAAAACACACACACACAAAAAAAAAAAAAGGTTTTAACTATAGATGGGAAACACCGTGGCTTCGAGGTGAAGCATCGGACTCCAAATTCAGAATTTGTGAGTTGGATCCCCTTGAAGGGAAATAGTATTAAAGTAGTTTTTGTTAAAATCTAAACCTGGAACTACTAAACCGATGAAAAAAAAAAAAAAAAAGAAAGAAAGAAAGAAATATTACAACGAAAGCCTTGAACACCGTGGATTCGAGGTAAAGCGTCGGGCTTCCACTCCGGAGTTTAAGAGTTGGATCCCCGTGAAGCCGAATAGTTTAAAAGTGGTTTTCTTTAAATGTAAATTATTTATCTTTCATTCTGTAAATTGTGCTTATGTCATCTATGCTAATATATAAAAAGGAAAAAAAAATGTGTTTATGTGGAGGGAAATCTTTGGAACAAATGAACCGATTTTATTTTATTTTTTATCTATTTTATCTACTTTTTTTTCACTACTCAAAAGTTACACAATCACTGTGCTATAATTAATTTTGACATTTGCTAAAAAGCATGATTTGTTTTTATTTATTTTTTTCTATTATTTATTTATTTGTTCCGTTTCGTTTTCTCGCCGCTAATTTTCAATTAGGTGATTGTCACTTTGTTTGGCAAATTTGGCGATTAACACGCATGACGCGAATAAATTTTTACTTTCTTCTATCTTCAATAGAAGAAAGTATTGGATTCGTAAAAATTTTCGATTTCGGGTTTTTGATGGATTTACACGTTTTGAGAGTTGTAGAACACGATTTTACCATTTTTAGAAAATGTCTGTCTGTCTGTCTGTCTGTCTGTCTGTCTGTCTGTCTGTGTGTGTGTGTGTGACAAAATTTTGTGGCAACTGTATCTCTGGAACTACTGCATAGAATTTCATACAAATTGGTATGTAGTTGCACCTTGACATAAATTAGTGCCTATCAACTTTTGGTAAAAATCGTCTTACAGGTTGCGTTGCCATCCCGCTTTTTCTAAATTTTCAACAGGGTGATAAAGGCAAAAATTTTCAAGATGGGTATCTTTCGAAAGGTCTCGTCAGTACCTATAAAACGAATGGTAGAACTATAATTCTGTGATAATTTAAAACAAAGTTATCGATTTTTTTACTTTTTACGAAAAAAAAACTTAGAAAAAAAAATCTTTTTTTTCTTTTTTTCTCCCCTTAATTTTATCAAACTCCCACGGTTTCTGTGTTCTGACAAACTTAAACTAATTTTTGCTTTTTTCCCCTAATTTTGTCAAAGTCCTACGGTTTCCGTGTCTTGACAAACTTTAACATATTTTTGCATTTTTCCCCTAATTTTGTCAAAGTTCCACGGTTTCCGTGTTTTGACAAACTTTGACAAAATTTTGGGTAAAATGTGAAAATTATTCTAAATTTGTCAAAACACGGAAACCGTGGGACTTTGACAAAATTAGGGGGAAAATGCAAAAATTTGTTTAAGTTTGTCAGAACACGGAAACCGTGGGAGTTTGATAGAATTAAGGGGAAAGGGAAAAAAAAAAAAAGTGGGACTTTGACAAAATTTTGGGTAAAATGTAAAAATTTGTTTAAGTCCCACTTTTTTTTTTTCCTCTCCCCTTAATTCTATCAAACTCCAACGGTTTCCGTGTTCTGACAAACTTAAACTAATTTTTGCTTTTTCCCCCTAATTTTGTCAAAGTCCCACGGTTTCCGTGTTTTGACAAACTTAGAATAATTTTCATATTTTACCCAAAATTTTGTCAAAGTCCCACTTTTTTTTTGTTTTTTAATTATTGTTGCTGAGTGAATTTGCATAGGAAAAGATAGAAGAAAGTCATGTGGTGGCCACAACATACTAGTTTTTTTTAATTTTATTTTTATCATGTTTCATTACATGAAGTTTTATCATTCTTGTTTGTTTGTTTGTCCGGTGCAAATCTTGCAATCGGATTTTAACGAACTTCCCTTCTAGCTAGACATTTGAGAGCTCTGATAACACAATACTTCGAAGTCCGATTTTCGAATTATTGATTAGTTTTCTTATAATTAATTAAAATATGAAAATAATAACATTCTGATAGCTCTAAAATATCCATTAAAATATTAGATATAATTTAGTTGTTGAAAAAAAAAATACGAGTTAATTTTCTTTCGACATAAAAATAAATACATTTAATTAAACGTGAACATTAAAAAATTATAAAAAGTTAAATTAAATTATGCATCTCACAAAAATTGACGTCATCATCATTTTAAAAATTTTAAGCACATTGATAAGAGCTCTATGATTCATCAGAAAATTTTAAACATGGTATAAAAAAGTTTTTTTTATCTTATAATTATTATAATTATAATTATAATTATATTTTATTTTGTTTTTAATTAAGAAATAAATATATATGCCGTACATGTACACGTCTATAAAAATAAAGAGATGTATCTCTCTGTGTATCTGTGTGTGCGCTTTGGTGCATAGAATATTAATCGCAGAACTACAAAACTTGATAGATGGGTAGGTGGCACCATGCAGTTGTGGACCTTTTTCGAATTTTCAAATTTGAATTTTTTCGATTTTATCCATTGATATTTCTCTTTCATTTTCTGAAATTCTATTCTTCCATTTCACTCTTTAGCGTATCTTCGCAACGACTATTACACTATTTATTTTTTATTCGTTCAATTAATTAATTAGAAGTTGATTTTTTTTAACTTATTGTATGTATTGAAATCAAATGATTAAACAGGGAAAATCGAATACATTAAATTTTAATTTAAAAACTATTTTTAACACTTAGATTACATAACAACGTTTTATTTTTCATTTATTTAATGAACTCCTTTAAAAGGGCGTTTTTTTTTTTATTATTATTTATTTACTTTCTTTTTTTATTTACTTTCTTTTAAACTTTTCAATTATTAATTATATTGGTCGGAAACATACTATATAATGTAAAGAGGGCTATAAAATACATGGTTCAAAAAGTAAAATATTTATTAGATGCTGAGATACAGTCATATTTAAAATCGTAGTTCTTGAATATTAGCAGCTCCACATACCTAGAGGTTAGCGCCCGAGGAATCCCGTTCTACAGGCAGTGGGAACCTGGGACCGATGCATTGCGGTCGGGAGAAGAGTTGCTGTAGGCAGCGGGTACCCGAAGCGCGGTTTAGAGTGATTTAAAAAAAAAATTCTAGTTTTTATTATAAAAAAATATAAAAATACTTGATTTTTTTTTTTTTTTTTTTTTTTTTTTTTTTTTTTGAAAATTTATTGAGATATATCGATAAACAAAGCGCGCGTACCCCGCTAGTTATTTTATAAAAGTTGCTTTAATTAATATTTTTATATAACTGTAAATTAATTCTCGTAAATAATAATAATTAAAAAAAAAGTTATATTCTATGTAATTTAGAATAAAGCAATTTTTTGACTAATATATGCTTAAAGTTTCATTATTTTTATGTATAAATATAAAGATAAATATATAAAAAAAATCTGACATTATATACTTGAAGAACAACTTGTATTTTCCAGGAAAAAAAAATCCAAACATATTTACATTTTTTTTCTACACAAAGTAAATAAGTCATCACAATAAAATCAAATAACGACATATAATTTTAATAAAATACAACCAAGAAATCTTTAGATAATTGTTCCTAAAGGAAAACGAAATATCTTACTCTGGATAATACTTTCTTATAGACCTTATATTCACTGTTTAAGATTGTTTAAATGTACGAGTGGAAAACATTCCAGTAATTTTTTTCAGCCTTTATTGAAATCAACAATAAATCAAAAACGTAATTATCCTATTAATTATATTGCAGTGTAACATATGCAAATGTACCCGGTTTATAAAATCGTGTGTTAATTTCTTTTATTTTTATGTATAAATATAAAGATAAATATAACAAAAAAACTGACATTATATACTTGAAGAACAACTTGTATTTTTCAGGAATAAAAAATACAAACATATTTACATTTTTTTTTTCCTCACAAAGTAAATATGTCATTACAATAAAATCAAGTAACGACATATAATTTTAATAAAATACAACCAAGAAATCTTTAGATAATTGTTCCGAAAGGAAAACGAAATATCTCACTCTGGATAATACTTTCTTATAGACCTTATATTCTCTGTTTAAGATTGTTTAAATGTACGAGTGGAAAACATCCCAGAATTTTTTTCAGCCTATATTGAAATCAACAATAAATCAAAAACGTAATTATCCTATTAATTATATTGCAGTGTAACATATGCAAATGTACCCGGTTTCTAAAATCGTGTGTTATTTAATCTACATAGGCTCTAGCTTGACCATGATTTGAATATATTTGTGCTATTATTAAGTAGATTGCGTGACAAACTGAACTTTTGTGTTGGGAAGTAATATTATAAAGCTTGTGCATGTTGTAATGACACTTAGGGTGTTACTGTACATGACAGTTTCATAATAAATTTTAATAGAAAAAAAAATGTTCTTTTGTTGGGAAAAGAGATATAATTAGCGGTGGCGAAATATATTATTAATTTCTAATCTTCATAAATATAAAGTTTCACAATTTATTGCTTTATGCTTGAAAACGCTATAGCATTTAAAAATAAAAATTTTAATTGTCTCCAAATCGTGAATAATTCCTTAATTATAGTTATAATATATTAACATATATATATATATTATTTTTATTTGTATTATTAGTAAAAGTTGTTAAATATTTATGTAATATTTATGCTTTATACTTCTTTAACGTTGTTAGTTATGAATAAATGAACAGTCGGCAAAACAAAAATCTCCACCCCACGAAAATTTTGATCTAAATTATCGTAGGAACTTGCGGCTTGTGCTGATCGATTTGCAATAATGTCTAGTTATTAACGCAGTGGTTTGTCTACATATTAAATTTAACCTCACCTTCATTTATTTCCTTTAACGTAATACCCATTTTTGATTGCATTTTCGCATTTTTGAGATCAAGGCGGTTTTGAAAAAGGTATGGTTTACATACTTTGAATCAATTCTTCACATAGTTAGTAGCAAAAATGTGTTAAAGGTAAATCGCTATATTAAATAATAAAAATAACAATAACAATAATAATATCTCACATTGAAAAATATTATATACTTTCAAAAAATAATAATAATAATTAAAATAAAAGTATGACGATTTTAAATATAAAACATACTAAAATTATGCGAATTAAGAAACGATTCTTGCATCTATGTATAGATGAATAATTAATTTAAATCATGTGTTTGCAAAATTGTAGATGATGCAAACCACAATAAATACATCCAAGTGTATTAAAAATTTAAATATCACTGTAACTCAAAAAATATTTATAAAAATGAGCTGTAAATTTTGAACCCTCTGTTTTTGATGATACTCGTTCTAATCATGCAAAAATTAATGATTGTATAATTAATCTTTTTTTAAATATGAAATTATTAATAATTCTCTTTATTCAAAATGTGTTTTTTAATCAAAAATATGCATGGGATATGTTAGTCTCACTTCATTCTAAAACATTAAAAAATAAATTTTAATACATCAAATTTTCGGGAAGATATGAATTAATGTTAGTCACATTCATTTAGCATTAGCATCCCTTTAATTTGACAAATTATAACCCTATGAAAAATTGAGAGAAATGTATAAATTTTACCATTTTCTAGGCTCATGTTATCCAATTAACCCCAAAAAATGTGAGTTGCTATTAAAAAAAAAAAAAAAAAAAAAAAAATGATGCTAGTGTTTATATGTAGACGACCCCTTAAGTAATAGCAAACTACTTTTTTTTTTTTTTTTTTTTTCTACTTGCACGTTTCAAATGCCTTTAGCATTTTGTCCTGCTAGTAAATAGTCATAATGAAGAACACTTTCGTTGTCAAAAAACGAAATAAGCATAACTTTTGTTTTGAATTCGACATGACATGTTTTCTTTTTGACAACTCTTTCTATGCGTCGTGAGCGAGAGGACTGCATCAAAACCCGTCACAGAACTCGTCACCAGTAAGGTTTATCTACAGAAACGTCGAATCCTCTGTACTTTTTTATAACGTTAGGCAGCAGGTAAATTCCGAGTTTCCACTTGGTACGGTTTCAGAAGTCGTGGGATAAAAAAAAAAAAAAAAAATCGCAGAATTTTACTGAAAACTCTTAGCGTGTACAATTGAATAATGCAAATTTTCTGAAAAAGAAAAAAATATGTATAATAACTTTCAATAGGAATAGGATTTTGTGTATGTAAGAGTACAGTTTGTCCCTGAGATGTGTAAAGTATTTTTCACACGATTGCGTTAATAACTTTCAAAGTTTTCTTTTTCAACAAAAGTAACGTTGGAAAGAATCATTTCTTATAATGTCTCCTATAGATTTTTTTTTTTTTTTTTTTTTTTTTTTTTTTTCCGCACTTAGAGTTAAAATTTGCTGAAGTAGAAAATTTCTTCTCGTAACTTGAAAATAATAATAATAATACTAATAAATTGATAAATAAATAAACCTTCGATAAATATTTATTTAAATAAATAATTTGCACACCGTGAATTTGCATAGTAAAATACAGAAAAAAGGATTTTAATGATCAAAACATACCAGTTAGCCAAAGAAATGGAATACAACATCGAAAATACAAAGTTTATTTACCAGTATAACTTGTTAACTGATAGCCAAAATTAAATTAACAGAAAAAATGCAATATTTTAACAAATCTGTATCTATTTAATTAAATTTTATTATAGTTATTACAAGCTATATAATTTTAGAAATTAAGTAAATAAATCGAATAACGATTATTAAAAATGTACTTTTTTATATAATTACTATTTTGATATATATATATATATATATATATGATTTTTATAGAAATATTATAGAAAAAAAAAACCACAACAGATGCAAAAGTATGTTTTGCAGAAAAAAAGGAAAAAAAAAATTCCTATTATTAAATAAGCTTTATTTTTAATTATTATTAGTGCTAGAGGCCTATTTCAGTCGGTACAGTTGTCGAATTTTTATAGGTCACTCTTAATTAGTGCTAGAGGCCTATTTCAGTCGGTTTATTGAATGGGGATTTATTGAATGAAGTCTCCCCAAGGCACAACTTTGACATGAGTTCCCCCCCTAGGAACAACTTTGACATGAGTCCCCCCAAGGTACCCCTATTTCAGTCGGTACAGCGTTGTCGAATTTTTATAATACACTCTTAATAGTGCTAAGGGCCTATTTCAGTCGGTTTATTGAATGAAGTCCCCCCAAGGCCCAACTTTGACATGAGTCCCCCCCCAAGGTACCCCTATTTCAGTCGGTACAGCGTTGTCGAATTTTTATAATACACTCTTAATAGTGCTAAGGGCCTATTTCAGTCGGTTTATTGAATGGGGATTTATTGAATGAAGTCCCCCCAAGGCACAACTTTGACATGAGTCCCCCCCAGGCCCAACGTTGACATGAGTCCCCCCCAAGGTACAACTTTGACATGAGTCCCCCCAAGGCCCAACTTTGACATGAGTCCCCCCCAGGCCCAACTTTGACATGAGTCCCCCCAAGGCCCAACTTTGACATGAGTCCCCCCCACGGTACAACTTTGACATGAGTCCCCCCCAAGGCACACCTTTGACATGAGTCCCCCCCAAGGCACACCTTTGACATGAGTCCCCCCCAAGGCACACCTCCCCCTCAATGGGAAAAAGAGAAAAAACGTTGTTTTGCGGCTATAAGACAGTTTGGACTTCCAACGTTATTTGTTACAATATCTGCAGCTGAAACACATAGGTTTGATTTAATGAAAACTTTATCATGGAATTTAGATCGTCACGAATAAACTAAAGAAGAATTTGTCGATATTAACAAGTTTAGCAGTAGGCCTCTGGCACTAAATTGAAATCTGTCAATGTCAGATTTTCATGTTTTAAATAATGAAATAATGTCGTGTCTGTGTATATATATATATATATATATATATATATATATATATATATATATTTTTTTTTTTTTTTATTAGTTGATAAATGCAAAAAATCTTTGTGGATTAATTTTAACTATAACAAACGCTCCGTTTCTTCTGTACTTTTGAATTTATTTCTCAACACTTTTCTTATTTTTAAGATGAAAGAAAAGTAAGGTAATTCTAAACGTTCTTAATTATAGCAAAAATAACATTTAGCTAAAAGTAAAGAAAATTCCCATGGCAATAAAAAGAGAAAAAGCACTCGTATTCTATCTCCAATAAAAAATCAGAATATTATTCATGTTTTTATTCTCTTCTATAGGAAGAAAAGGTTTGTAATCTAATAAAATTTAAAATTAGGTAAGTAATTTTCTTAATATTCTAGTAAACTTAAATTAATATAACTATTAAAATTATTAAACCTTTTTAGTTAACTAGTTACCTAATTAGTCTTTGTGCGTTTTGTGATAAATTATTCAAGTGTTTAGTTTTCGTTCTCATTTTTTTAATAATACACATGAAGAATAATATATGTGTATATATATATATATATAATGAATTATTTAGTACCATTGTAACACTCAGCAGATAAAAGCTAGATGAAGATACTAACATAAAATAAATTTTAATTGAGATTTATTTCGATTAAAATTAGTCAATGTATTAAGTTAATTTTAGTACCAATGATTAGTAAAAAAAGGTTAAAGTACTTACACAGAAGATAAATGACACACAGAAGATAAAATGACGTAACACATAAGCCTAACGATGAGAGAATTTGCAAAAACAATGAATTATTAGTAACAGACAACATTTGAGAGAATAAAGAAAGGATAAAATCACCAAAGAGTTTCGTTAAAAGGAAAAAAAATGGAATTCATGAATTGAAAACTGGAATTTTAAATGCTGGAAAATAGAAATGTGCTCATCAGGAAACTTGTATTTCTATCAGCATATGCAAGATTTCGTAAAACTGTATAGCTAATTCCAGCAAATATACAGCTCAAGTCTCTATCTTGCAACAAAACAAAAAAGAAAAAAAAATGAATTAAAAAGGAAATTAAATTAATCAATTACAAAAACCAAAATTTAAACAAGGAGTAAGTAATTTAAACAATCTACATGTTAAATGTTACTTACGGAGGTAGTAGAAATAAACTGGTTGCCAAACGAACATTAGTAAAAAGAAAAGATTAAAAGTTTAGAAACGATGAATCGATTTAGGTGCTACTGAAATGCTTTAATTGATTGTATTATTTGTTAGTTATTAATCTCTAAAATCTTTTAACAATTTTAAAAAAGGGGATTTTTAACTTTAACGTTAACCTTTTTGAAGTTCTGTTTATTTTTAACTTTCAATGTAGTATGAGCAAGCGCCATCTCACGTAAAATAAGAGATTTACTTTAAGGTAAATACTTAAAAATTACGGTTTAACTTAGATTTTTTACTTAGTTGAGTTAAATTTTCAGTCTTAAGCAATCTCATCCAAAGGCCAACATGTCATGATTTGTAATTTTTTTAAAGAAACTATACCAAATTTGATTATTCATTTAATGAAATCTGAAGTGTGAATAATTAAACAATTTTTAAGTAGGAAAATATATATATATATATATATATAAACATGTTATTCTCGTATACTAAGGAGACCAAATATCCCTTTAAACCCCAATTTGTAATTCAAAATCGATATTGGAGACAACTCTTTGATTTGTCCCCGCTTTTTACTCTGAAAAATTTGGTAACTTTTTCATATACTACTAATTTGAGAATTTATACATAGCCATATACTCAGTTTATTTTAATAAATAAAACAAAGTACTCAATTTTCGTTTTTTTTTTTTTTTTTTTCATTGACTAATATTTTGACCCTTTCCTCATTCTCTAAATTGAAGAAAGTCGCAAACATGAAATCATAATTAAAATGCTAATTTAAACGCAATTAAGTTATGTTCAAAAATCGATAAATTACAGTCACCATTTCTTAAAGTGTGATTCTAAGTAATAAATATCATTTTTAACGTTCGAAAACATATTAAATGAATAATAAAAATTATTATTAACATGCTATAAAATAATATTTTTTATATAAAATTTAGTTAATATATTGTAAATTTAAAAATTACGGTTGCTCTTTTTTATATTAAAAGTATTGAATATAGTTCTATCCATTACCACAAGCAAAAAAAAAAAGTAAAAATAGAAAAATAGAAAGACTTATTTCCATTTTGGTATATTTTTTGCAACTAATGAAAGAGTGAATAAAATGTTTGATTTTTTTTTTCTTTTACATATACATATATATATATATATATATTTCATTAGTAAAAAGTGAAAATTTTTCTCTACTTGTCTTGAATTTATTAACTTAACCTACTCTTAAAGAAGAAAATATCATAAACTAACTGTTTGTTTTCATTTTTCTTAGTCGAAGAAAATTTTATAACTTTTGGAAATATTGCTTTAAGTACAGGGATAATTTTTATGTGGTGTATTCAGTATTTGACTTTTATGTGTTCTAAAAATGAAGGAATTTGTTCTAATGAATTCAATTAATTTTAAGATTTTTTTCTTTAATCTGCGAGTTCAGTTATATCTATTTTACAATGCGTACCTTGAATTTCATAGTAACATATATTATGAATGTAACGACGACTAGGAAACTTATAAATTGATTTAAATATTTTTATCAAACACTTTTCAATTACATTAAATTTATTCATCAAAAATTTTTATCTATTTTTTGAATTTATTGTTACATTTTTATTTATTTATTTATTTAAATTGAACAGTACCTTTTAGAATTTTAAATAAATTATGATACACATAATACTTTGCATCATTCACACAATGTATTTAAATCTATAAATTATAATTGTGTAAAAAAAAAAAAAATAAAAAAAAAAAAAAATAATAACAGTTCTAATTATTTTCCGATTAGAATCAGAAATAATAAAAATATTATACAGTAGGGCGATACAAGGATTACTTGGAATAAGGGCTAGTCGACAAACAGCTTCTATCTCATTTCACAGTGGAGATAGGTCGATAACATTTTATTAGTATATGTATAATAATGTATCGACCATAAATTCAGTTTGCTTAAAAACAACATAAAGGAAAATATTCATATATATATATATTTCATCACTTTTTTGACTGGTGAGTATATTTTTTCATCATGCACTTTTTGGTCTGGTGAATCAGCAAACCAAATTGAAACACTACTTATGGCGATTTTCTAAAGAGTGGGCAAATGTGATTGCATATATGCGTTTTAATCTTATCTTTTGTTTATGATGTTAGGAAGTATGTGATTATGTCCACAGATCTGTACACCTTATATGTATACCTTATATGTATACCTTATGTGTATAACCTTATGTTGATTTCCCTGTGTGACTAAAGGGCGTAGTTAAGTAAGGGATCAGTGAACATTGGTATAACACGGCTATGGCATTGCTTGGCCTTCCTTAATGATATTTCTAAAGAACCTGTTCAAGATGGAGATTTTTTACCTTCAGCATTCTTCCAAAAGGCATTGGTGAGTGTTCCTTAGAAACTCACAAAATCTTAAAAAAAAAAAAAAAAAAAAAAAATCAAATGTCACATAAAATGAGACAAACAAGGAATCGTCCATTAGATCAGGGAGTTAATAACACTTAATAAAAAATAACTGCCTTAGATATGGTGAAACACGAATACCTTAAAAAAGTAAGAAACCAATGGTAATTAGATTCGCATATTTACCATGGTTAAAAGGGGGACAAAACTGAGATAACCAGATGAGAATGGTTCAAGATTGTTGGATCAAATGAAAATTGTGCAAGAATTAAACTCACCTGTTTAAATAATTGAGCTTATGCTCTTATATTCATGGTTGATTTCAGACATCGAGTTAACTCTATTTGAATAACTGTAGGTAGCTATAATACTAAATAGTAAATAATTATTTGATGAACTCATTATTTGTTCACACACCTAAGCAGAAATATTTGGTGAAATATTATTAAAATAAAACGTTTTGGTAACGTATAATGTGTTTCTTGAAATTATCTGTTTTCAGCCTAAATATTGCTATTCATATCACTCTATTCAAACTAAACTCGAGTGCAGGGTCAATTGGTATGAATGCAATCTCTTACAAAATGTGTTGTGGTGGTATTTTAAACAACAATTTAATTCAGAGTATCTATGTTTTACACACACACACAAAAAAAAAAAAAAAAAAAAAAAAAAAAAGTCATAAACCAAAATCTACACCAAATATCCCAGGAATACCTTGCTCGTTTAAATAATAAATTATAAAAAGTACAATAATTTTTTACATAAAAAATTCCATTCTTTTTTAAATGAATAAGGAACTTCGAAGTTCGATAAGGGAATATATATTCTGGAAAAAAAATAAATATATACAAATATACACAATTAAGGTTAGAAATAGACTATACTACTATGTTGAAAATCGATCGCATACCATGTTCTTATTCATACAATAACAACATTTTGATTTAATATTCGTGTTTTATTTAATTTGTCAATTATGTGTGTAGAATCCACTGTAAAAAATACATTTCTCTAAATTGTCATTATGACAATCATTAGAACAAACGGAAAGCTTATTAATATTTCGTTAATAATTGTCGTAAAAAATTCTAATAGGAACCACTCAGTGACAAAAAACAGGTTCTGTAAAAATAAATTTATGATTTTAACAGATTATATTGATATCATAATTGTATTCCTGTAGTGAAGAAAATTGACTTTTGTAGATTTTCCTATTTTATTAATAGCGTTATAGGAGCTTACATTTTATGATGCTAAAGTTAAAATAACATCACATATTTTCATTTACATATATGCAAAAATATCCCTCGCTAATTATAATAATTTTATTATATTTATGTACGAATATTCTATGAAATGTTCTAACTCAACAACACATTCTTAAATTACGAGAAATATCAATAAATTTACATTAAAAGTATTACGAACTAAGACCTGGATCCTTTCTTACATAAAATGTGTTAGAATGGTTAAAAATATTGAAAGGTTAATTTACAGTCCGATTACTGAATGTAGCACATTTTATGGCACCAAACTGACAGACTTTGAAAAAAAAAATCTGGAGTGACTCCACTCGACTTTCCAAATATTGAGTAATTAACAGTTTTTTAGATAAAGTAAAGACAGAGGATTTGTTAAACAAACAAAAGAAAGATAAACGATAATAAAGTGCTTAAGTATTTTTCTCCATGTATTACATGATGTTTTATTTAACGCTACTGAACTTTGAGCCCATAGATCATAATAATAAAGAATTGTTCGTTGTATCCCTGTAAAAAACTAGAAATGCTAGATTCACCAAAATGCTTATAGTTAGTTCAACACTGATTTATAATATTCAAATAAATTTTCAGCTCAAATGAATAAGGCGTTTACATGCTATCGTACTTTTAAAAATTTGGTCCCATAGGCCATAATGATAAAGCAATTTTCTTTGTGTCCCTGTAAAAAAACTGTAAGTACTAAATTCACCAAAATCTATACAGTTCGTGCAACTGTGACCTATATCATGTGTACAAATTTTTTCCTCAGATTAATAAAGCGTTTAGACGTTATCGCTCTTTTAAAAATTTGGCCCCATAGGTCATAATGATAAAGCATTTTTCCTGGTGTCCCTGTAAAAAAAACTATAAGTGCTAGATTCACCAAAATCTATACATTTGGTGCAACTGTGACCTATAATATGTATTCATATTTTTTGCTCAGAATAGTAAGGCGTTCAGGCGCTATCGCACTTTTAAATATTTGACCCCATAGGCCATAATGATAAAGAATTTTTCTTCACGCCGCTGTGAAAAAGCTGTAAGTGCTAAATTCACCAAAATCAATACAGTTCGTGCAATTGTAACCTATATCATGTGTGCATTTTTTTCCCTCAGATTAATAAAGTGTTTGGACGCTATCGCACTTTTAAAAATTTGGTCCCATAGGTCATAATGATAAAGCATTTTTCCTGGTGTCCCTGTAGAAAAAACTATAAGTGCTAGATTCACCAAAATCAATAGGGTTCGGACTATGGTGACTTTCAATATACGTATCAACTTTCAGCTTATTCGAACAAAGCGTTTAAACGCTAGCGTGTTCACTCACAGACATACACACACATACACACACACACATACATACATACATACACACACATACACACACACACACATATATACATCATCGGACTCAGTGAACCTCGAAACGTATAGAAACACCAAAATCTCAAATTCGGAATTTTGACATGATTACAATACTTTCCTCACTATAGTGTTCGGAAAGTTAAAAAAAAAAAAAAAAAAAAAAAAAAAAAAAAGGTTTATTATTTGACATTCTCATTTGGCTCGAAAAAAGATATATTACCAAGATAATTACATTATAGAATTATTATATTATTTATTAAAACATTACTTTCCTTATACAAATTAAATTTCACAGGAACAATATATGAAGTCGCTGACAAGATAGCAGTTTAAAGTCTTAGGAAGAGGTTTTGCCATTGCATATTTATTAAAAAGGATATAAGTTTGCTACACAATTTTAGAAAAACGAGATTTAACTATGAGAATTCGCACACTGGTCTATTGAATACGGAAATGAAGTATGTTGCACGGTATGTACATCTCTTTGTTATTAAAGAAAACAAAAAAGTGTAAAAAATTTTCAAATTGTAAGGATTTGTTAAAATGAATATTATACGGCAAATACTGCATGTAAATTTTAATTAAGTCTCATTGGTTTCATAGAGTGGCGTGCGTAAAAATTCACGTACACCTTGATATTAACTTTGAATATAATATCAACGTTAGATAATATATGATATATAGGTACAATATCAAAAACGGGAATTATGGGGAAAATATTCACTCATATTAAAACTTAAATCAAATAAAACTGTTCTGTAACCGCTGTATTGAGAAGTTGGTGACGATCAAGGATTAACACATAGGGATGGACAAGAAACATGCTGCAACAGTATACGTCATTCTCAAAGGGAAATGGAGGATAAAGGACAAGGATATAAATTACAACTCAATTTTATTTCTTAATTTCCATTTAAAATTATTCTATTTTTTAGTTCTATGTAAAACGATGGACAGGAGTCGCCAGTGTTCCAGTGTTCTCAACTGGTGGTATCATTATATATATAATATATATAATGTATACAATATTATTACTATTTATATATAATTTATGCATAAATTTATATATAAATTATATATAAATGCAATTTATATATAATTTATACACTGTTTATTAAATATATACGTGTGTGTGTGTATAAAGGTATATTTTTAATATTTCAATTAATAAAATTTTAACATAGTCGAATAACGAAAAATGTCATAAAGTTCATATTGCAGAAATAACATTTACACTTAACATTTAACAGGTGATTTTTTTTTTTTTTTTTTTTTTTTTTTTTTGAACACTACACACACAAAAAAGTAGATTTTTTGAAAATACTATTTAAAGAAAGAATAATCTTTAAATAATGTTAAAATGTATATCTCATTTATTAATTATACCTTCTATGGTAATCGTTTTGCAGCGAAATATGTGTATTATTTTGACTTTTGCGTCATGTAATATCGTTGATAAACGCAAATGTAAATATTGGTGGGCCTCTTTCAGTGCTTACAAAATAATTCATCAAATTACTATAATAATATAAAAATCATTTTTTAAATAATATTATAACTATTAAGAAAATATTCTTATGATAAACGCTGTTATATCACGAATAAAAGCTGTATCCTTGAAAACACGCAACACCATTAGCTTTACTTTTGTAATAAGATAATACTTAGGTGTAATTAGTATTGATATTTAATAGGTTACATCCATGTATTGTCGAATGGAAATACAGCGACTTTTAGTTATTAAACCTATCTTTCTTTTTCTTTCTTTTTTAATTTTTTTTTCAGGTTTATTTGGGGGTTAATTATAGTCAGTTCTATAATAGTTCTTTAATAGTCCTATAATATTTTTTAATAGTTAATTCTATACGTATAAAATTAACTTACATTTTTTAAACGCAAGAATCGGCATGCATGATTAAATTTTCGCCAGTGTCCAAAATGTCCGTCATTCAATTCCCCAGTACTTTTAGGTGAGCGGAAGGTGTCGGGTATGAAACCAGGATGTATTCGTCAGCTCAGACACTCAGGGTTTTCTGTGGTTTTCTCCTTAACTCACACATTTTAATATAGTTAATGTAAAATGTTCTTTCTTTAGTGTTTTGAATTCTACTGAAAAATGGCTGTTTCAAGTGAGCAAACAGTGTAAATTTTAAAGAGAATTTTCCTTCATTTTTCTTTTAAACTTATTATGACAATTTAAAAAAAATAATAATAATAGCTTTTTTTTTTTTTTTTTTTTTTTTTTTTTTTAGTATCATACGTATAATTAAAAAATATAATTTTTCGTCCTTTCTTTTAAATTTAATACTACTTTTATGAAAAAAAAAAAAAAATGTTTTTTATTATATAAGCACATAGCATAAATGAAAGTGGCCAAACTGCTTTGCATGGATTTTAAATCAGTATTTTATAGATTTATTATTATAGTTACCAACTTTTATGCATTATGAGTACCATATTAAAAAAAAAAAAAAAAAAAAAAAAAAAAAAAAAAGCCCTGCTTTATTTGCAGAATAAAATTTTTAAATTAGGCAAAAAATAAATAAATAAATAAAAAGTGAAATAAATAAATAAAAAGTGAAATAAATGAATGAATAAATAGTGTTATTTTAAAAGGTTAAAATTTGGCGAAATTCATATTTTATACAAATTTGACTTTTATAGCAAAATATGTGATTTTAGATAAATAAAACAAACGAAATTATTTTAAACTTGATTAAATAATGCTACTTCGTTAAAAATACAAGTAAAATACATTACTAAAAATATATCCAGATTATCAAAACTCAAAAGAAAAAAATTAAATGAGAAAATGTGTAATATTTTCTTTTATTTATTTATTTAGCTAAATAAATTTTTAATTAATGCTAAACTATTTTACCCGGATAATAAATCACTATATATTTGACTTTGCAGCTTCCATAAATAATATTGTTATTATATTTAAGGATGTAAATTACTTTAAGAAAAAAACATTTTGATTTAAATAGAAATTTTACAATTGTTTAATTCATAAATAAAAATGTAGCTACCGATGCATAATGTAGCAAAATCAACATGTTTACAACAGTGAAAAATTACAGAAAATAACATTTAATTAGCAAAATAAACTATCGCTTCATATACGAATTTTGATAATGTTCTTACAATATAAATAAAAACTAGCATTACAAAATATACAAGATAATTTTTAATTTTTCAAATAAATTTTTATTACATACTAATGCGGCAAAATTGAATATTATTTCAGAAACATGTGAAAAATCACAGCAAAATATATAATTGATTATCTTAAGTACAAATATATAGATAATTTCATATAATACTGTAATATGCGTTGGTCATGTTAGGTAACAATCATTCAACGAATTATTTATATTCATGCTGGTAAGAATTTAATTACAAAAAACTTTAATGATCTTCTGAAGTACTAATTAAACTACATGGATTTCCTTTTCCTTGTTTTTTTTTTTATGCAATAAAAAATAAAATAAAGTTTCTAACACAATAATAATAATAAAATAAAGAACATAGAATTACGGACAAGGACAGTTTGTAAAATTAAAAAATTGCAAAACGGAGTATATAACCAATAAATACGTTGTATTGTTATGTAAACGAAATACTTTTGTTGTATAAAATAAATAAAAAGAATATGAGGATATTTCAAATTGGCTTTTAACTATAAAAAATGTGTTATATAAATGAAAGAAGTATAAACATTATTTTACTGTATGTTAAAAAGAAAAAAAAAAAAAAAAAAAAAAAAACAACTTCGATTAGTATTTTAATCACAGAATTTATACCAATAACAAAAACCTTAAAAGGCACGCATACTAAAATTATCAAAACTTTATAGTATGAAATACCAAAAGAGAAGAAATAAAGAAACTAAAATATTGCTAGCGCAATGAAGACCGAGGATCATATCAAATGACGTCACACAACATGATTTTCCCTCTTTTTATCCGTATATGAAATACTATCATCCCTACACATCTTCCCTTCGCCGGTAATTAATAAAACACCCACGGAGAAAACCGATTACTGCACCTCATGCTTTAGGGGAGAAAATGCCTGGGAAGACGGCAGTACCAGCCCCGTATTCTTGAACACTTTTTTACTTTTGATTGCCGTTGTCCCTCCCGTAAGCAAAAGGTTAACGAGAGTAACTTTGTTCCAGAATGTAGTTATCTCCATCAGCTATATGTGAAAGATTATTTATAAACAAGAAATGTGTTGCTTCTGACATGTGAATTCTTTTCCTTTCCTTTCAACACGGGGAAAATAAATTCCCTCTTTCGGTCATCACTATTCCAAAATGAGTTTCACGTGCGCCACCCACAGCGACTGCTCATTAAGTAAGGGGGTGAAAATCGCTTGGATTTTCCCGTATAGAGAGAAGTTTGTTAGGAATTCACACCCCGTTTTCTAAAGGTTAAAATTAAATGATAACGTTTATCAATAATCAAGTTGTCTTTTTTTGAAAGTAATTGGATATTTTTTTTCATTATTATAGCAATTAATGGTTTATTTTACATAAAATACAGAATGACATAAATAAACTCGTAATTATAAATAAATGTAGTGCTAATTACCTGAGCCAGATGAAGAAAAAATATTTATTATTGCTTTAGAATATCAAAAGTTATGGTAAATTAAATAATTAA
Organism: Salticus scenicus; assembly: GCA_963930645.1. Taxonomy (NCBI): domain Eukaryota; kingdom Metazoa; phylum Arthropoda; class Arachnida; order Araneae; family Salticidae; genus Salticus; species Salticus scenicus. The sequence goes on along the minus strand of OZ005656.1, from coordinate 129,820,479 downwards.
AAAATAATATTAAAAATGTATATTTTCTTTTAATGAGGGGGATTCAAATTTTATATAAAAGAAATATTACATGAAAAATCCGCATATTGAAATTTTAATGGAATGGAACTAGATAAAAGTTTTATTTATGAAATGTTTTATTCATTCCTTAAATTATTGAATATATGCAGATATGTAACTAAACAATCTATAAAAATGACCAAGAAAAGAAAGAAAGAAAAGAAAAAAAAAAAAGGAATTAAAACTAAAATTATTTATACGTTTATATTGTACGCAATTTTTATACGTACGTTTTTAGATTTTTTTTTTTTTTTTTTCAGATATGCTGAAAATTATTATTTTTATTATTCAAGTTTCATTTATCTGTTTTTATATATCATATAATTTAAATATTGAAAAAAAATTCAATTTAATTTATTATTATTATTATTATTATTATTATTATTATTATTATTTACAAATGCATCGCAGTTTTTAACAATTAGAAATTTCTTAAGCTATCAACAAGCGAAAAAATAAATAAATAATGTATTATTATTATTATTATTTACAAATGCATCGCAGATTTTAACAATTAGAAATTTCTTAAGCTATCAACAAGCGAAAAAAAAAATAATTTATTATTATTATTATTATTATTATTATTATTATTATTATTTACAAATGCATCGCAGTTTTTAACAATTAGAAATTTCTTAAGCTATCAACAAACGAAAAAAAAAAGAATTTATTTTATTATTTATTTTATTTATTTATTTATTTTTAAGAAATATGTTTAGTTGGTTTGAAAAATAATGCTTGATTCCGTCGAGACACATAACTTCTGAAACTAAGAGGTATAGACAAGATAATTATAATTATACTTAAAGTCCTTCGAGTTAATATTTTATAATTTTATCCAAGTAATAAAAGACACAAGAATGAAGCTTTGTAATATTTCTTGTTTGCTCAATAGAGAGTTAAACAAAATTTAACATAAGAAGTGAAAATACGAAAGTGTAACTTTCATAACACACGGAAATACGCTTTCATTGATATAATTTTCGTCATAAATTTGCCATTGGCTTTCCAAGGCCCATCAATATCCGAGCGGTTCTGCGCTCAAAACTGGTAGACGTGAGATGCGGTGTTCGATCCCAATTCGCGTTCGTCAACCTAGCCGTCCGGAGTTCTCCGTGGTTTTCTCCGAAGCTTGTGTAAATAGGGGATAAGACCTCTTAGAAAAACTCCCATGGAGGACCCTTCCCCTCATGACTAAGATCTTAGTGCAGTCAATAGGCTTGCTCCCAAAAACCTTTTGCTTTCCTGATGATTATTTCCATTGTATTAACTTTTACAGCTTATAATTTTAGTTCTGATCTTGTTATAAAGAACGAATAATTTAGGTATTCGAAAAAAGTTTCTATCTCAGTTTTTGACCTTTACACACATTTTAGGCTTGAGGAATACGAAAATCACTAAATAGGTGAAGTGTCCATTTATAGGACGTGTTAGTTTGTACTTTAGTTGTAGTTAGTTTACAGCGTGTTAGTTTGTACGTTATTTTTTTATTTAATTTGTTTGTTAATTTCTTAATTTGTTAAACTTCGTAGAAATTATCTGAAGAATAAATCATCCTAAAAACCTCGGACCAGTTTTAAAATATTTTTGATATTGACAAATCTCTTTTAAATTTTAACATACCAATTTGAAAATCATCATTAATGTCATTACTATTTTAACATCATTATATTCTATATATAAGGAATAATTTTAAACTAAACAATAAGATTTTAAGTATGCATAAAAACTATTAAAGTAAATAAATAAACATTAATAAACGAATTTTCCAAAATTTCAGTACTTTTTTTTTTTTTTTTTTTTTTTTTGTATACTTTATTTATTGACAAAGATAGTTTAAATTTATCAATTGCAATTCAAGTAAACCGATTGTAACTATTCTATTCTTTATTAGAATAAAATATGCAATTTTTGTTCCGATTCAAATAATAATAATAATGATAATAATATAATCAATTTCCAAGAGATACTTATTACCAACAAACTTAAAATCTTTCTTAGTGCTCCGTTCAAAATATATGGCATTTAATCTAAGTTTCTCTTTCTTCATAAAATGACGGAAGAAAGGAGATAAGTCTACTCTTCAATAATTCAGTATTTATTTCCTGACCATTAAAAGGTCAATATTCTACGTATGTGCAGTATCAATCGTGACACATATACTTTTATCTCTTGGATTTCCGAAAAGAAACAGAATTCTGGACATGGTTTGAATTCATTATCGTACTGTTATTCTGAAAACAATTGGTAGGTAATTTCAAATAATAATAACTAGCATTATTATTATTTTTTAGCAATTGAAGGAAAAAAAAAAAGAATAAATAAATAAAAATTGTACTTAAGAATTTTTTTTTAATGTGTTTATACATATAAAAAATTTAAAACTAAATAAAATAATAAAAATGAAGAGTATCGATATTATAAGCGAAGAATATAAATACTCGATTTCTTTTATTGGAAATGTATTGATTTTCTCTTAGTGTGCTATGCTTAAATGATAGAGAATAATTTTGTATACAATAATTATAATTAAAAAAATTAAATTAAAAAAAAAAAAAAAAAAAAATCCAAAAAATGCGTGTCTTTGCAATGTTTTCCAGGTAAATAGTGGAGAAGTTTTACTCTTAAAGCACGTAGTACGTTATTATATATTTTATATGTAGCATATCCTAACAATTAAAAAATATCACATTATGTATTTTAGTATCTCTTTCTTATTATTTTTAAGACTAATGCGCTGGGGGGAAAACATGGAAGTTTTTTCCCCCATTTAATGTATTTTTAAACTCTGACAAAAATAGGGTTCTATATGTTTGAAAGCGTTGTCTGTTTGTCTGTCTACGGCACTGTAGCTTCCGAATGAACATACTGATTCCAATGCAGTTTTTTATTTTAACTGGGTTGTTTCTAAGCCATGTTTAATGAAAATTGGTTTAATCATTTTTATAAAATTAATAAAATTTTGCATTTTATGCCAATTTAGTTTGATATTTTGAAATTTACTATCTGACAACCTCGCAGTTTCCAATTCATGTTAAATTAAAATTTTCGATCTAATAATTGCAACTTTTAAATCACATCACATGTTTATTTGAGGATAGAATGCTATTCTCATTTGTTACTTGAGCGCAAACTCTATGAAATAATCACAAATAAAGATTATCCAAAAATTGTTTTAAAAAAACCTTTCTGCGAGAAAAAAAAAAAAAAAAAAAACTCTTTAACAATTAATTTAGAACTAGTAGGTGGGTAGTTTTATAAAAATAATACACACATGAATTAGCATAATGTGTAAATATAAAAAGATAAGTAAAATCTAAATTTTGTTAAAAAAAAAAAAAAAAAAAAAAACTTAGTTTTGCAACCTTATATACACATTTACAGCCTCATTATAATTGATACATACCTGTATACCGGAAAACGTTTTGATTGGTTTCATAAAACAGCCAGAATGTCTTTAAACGGAGTGAAAGCAGTGCCTTCGTCTTTGAGAAATATTTCAGTATTTATCATTATTCATGCCCTTTTGTCCCATTAATTTCACTTCACGTTCTCATCATCATCTATTTTCAAGACAACACAAGCACACATAAATTCATTAGACTTTTTTTAGAGCTTATGCATAGCTGTTGGTCCCAATTAAGATAATGCAGAGGTTAAAAATTCATATTATTGCGTTGTGAAAAAAATCATATGAAATTATTCATATGAAAGTTTCATATAAGAAAAGTGATGTTATAATGCTGTAAAAGTTGCCACCTACAATAATGTATGAAGAAAAATATCGAAATTAAATATTACATTATAAAAAGTATTTTTCAATGAATATTTACACGTAAAATGATTTGAAAAGTTTTATTAAAGAATTACTTTATTAATTACCCCTTATTACTTTGGCATAAAAATACATTTTCTTAACAATAATTAACCGAAACTTTGTTGTGTTTACTAGCCTTTAATAATGCGAATATGAATAATTCATGTAGATGACAATATTGAATATGTATATAAAATATTTAGCTACGTGTCAATTTACATAAACTCTCGTAAATTATATTAATATCCTTTATTACAGAATTAAGATTATATTTATAAATATTATACATCCAAAAATTCTTTACTTAGTGCAGTATATATAGAATGTAAAAGATAGAGATTCCAAAATTACTGGAATCCGTAAAATTATGTCCAATCTTTCAAAAAGGAACGAATAACAATTTCTTTATCGATAAATGGTTCCATATTTATTATACTACTTTAGCAAAATTATTAATGAAAATATTCTCTCTATATTTAATTAATTGCGACAAATAGTATTTATAAAAAATATTTATATAACTCTTACGATGACTTTTAACGTCATTTCAATTTTGGGTTTTATTTATTTTTTCATATGTATCCTATCTTTAGGATTAGAGATTCCAATTCAAATTAGAAAATACACTAATTATTAGTTTTTGATTATTCAAAGAGTTAGGAAAAATATATGTATTGTGTATAAAAACAAATACCATACGTATCTAAATGATTTAAAAGTATTTTTTAACTGTTTAAAAAGGAATTACAATCATAAAAAACAATTCAATATAAAGAAATATTTTAATACACGGGAACGATTAAAACTGTAGAATTTAAATTTGAAATTTATATCACTAAATTCTATGACTATACAAAATTGTGTTCTATACGATCCCATGCACAAGGATCTATGATCAGTCTTATTTATTATCCTCTAGGAGATTAATTACAAATGCATATTGTTCTCTTTTTTTTTAAAGACTAATTACTGGATGGAGTGAACATATAATTGATATTAATTAAGAATTTATAGCTAAGGAACAAAATCTCCTAAATATTTTTCTCTTGTATTGTGTGACCTTTCGATACAAAAATAGAAATAAGTTATTTTGATGCTACATAATAAACGATATTGTTTTTACTATTCAATAAATTAAAATAAATGTAAGAGCTGAAATATATAGCAAAAATAATGAATTAATTCCCGACATTAAGTATTCTACATGTATACCGGTACAAAATGAGTGAAAACAATAAAAATAAATAAATAGATAAAAAAATAAATAAATAATTCAAAAGGACTGCTTTAGTTATTTATTATGAAAAAAAAGCTTATATGAAAATATCATTTAGAACTGGACAGTTTAACTCCTCAATGTCCATTTTGTTTTACTGGGGCTACAGGATTTTTTAAATTGAATTAGAAAACAAATATGGCGATACATATTCCTCGAATTTTGAGATAAAAAAAATAAATCAACCTAACTGTAAATTTTTAGTAATTGTTACATATGACGTAGTACTTGAAAGCACTTATTTCGAATTATTTATTATACATATAATAAATTATTATAGTAAAACATTACTAATATTATAACCAACGTCCTCAAATGTGTTCTATTTTTTTTTTCTTTTTTTAAAACGAACGGAAGTTTTCGAGGACTGCACTCTGGATTCGAGGACGTCTAGGCAACATAGTTTTACTCAAAAATACAAAATTATTTTTATCATCATACTTTACTTTGTAAAGTATGCTTTTGAAACTGACAACAATATATATATATATATATATATATATATATATATTTTTTTTTTTTTTTTGAATAATTAGCGCTACACTTGTGAGTAGTGTAAAAAGGGTGATTCTGCGACAGGGTGGAGGCGTAGAGGCGTATTGAGGCGTAGGGTGGTGGCGCGCCACCACCCTTACACCTCTACGCCTCCACCCCGCCGCAGAACACACCCTTTTTACACTACTTAGTCATCATCTTGGACGAGGGGGTGTTGTCACCCGAAGAATAGAAACTTTATGTTGCCACCGGAAGACTAGAAACTTTGACTATCATCTTGGATGAGGTTTGGTGGTACCATCTATCGGGGAGAAGGGGAATTTTGGGGAGTTAGATTTATTTTCATAAATTTCGGGACTTAGTATTTTTTTCATAATTTCGCAGTATTTTTGGGGGAATTTCAAGGAGTTAGATTTATTTTCATAAATTTCGGACTTAGTATTTTTTTCACAATTTCGGAGAATTAGCATTTTTCGCAATGCACAGGGAAGTTGATTGACTGAAACAAAGGTAGATGAGTATTATATAGTTAAAAACATTTAATGAATGGTACAGACTTTAATATTTAGGTGTTGACACCGGAAGAATAGAAACTTTTGAAGAGTTGTCATTCGGGGATTATAAATTGATTACAGAATTAAATAGAAATTTTCCTATGTATTTCAGGGAATTTGTCAAAATGAAACAAAGGTTGATGTGTATTATAGAATTAAAAACAGGGTATAGACATTAAAATTTAGGTATTGCCATTGGAAGAGTACAAATAATTTCCGGTGGGACTTAACATTTTTGACTGAATGAAACAATAAATGACTGAAGTTAATTAACATCAGTAACAATTTATGAGTATTTTAGAAACTTAGCATTTTTAGAGATTAAAAACATATTGCGTTAAGATAATAAATAAGGAATTTAAATAGGAGTTCATACTTTTAGTGATGTCATTGTAAATTTAAATTTGGAAATTTTTACAGAATTAAATAGAAATTTTCGTATTTTGGGGGATTAACACATAGATTTAAAAGCAAAACAAATAATAAATAATTTAACATTCATTAAAAATTCTAACTTTATTTTAACACTAAATAAGTTCCACTTTTTAAATTTATTTAGACTATCTTAGAAATAATTACATTCGTTACAAATAGAACACACATGCACTTTAAAAAATTACTATCATATAAATTAAACTAAATATAATAAAAATTATGTAAATTAAACTTTATATTCTCACTAAATAAGTTTAACATTTCTTTAAACTCTATCTTACATTCGTTAAAAATTTAACAGAAGTTTTTAATCAGTTAATAAATTTTGTATACAGTTATGTTATATAAACTAAATATAATAAAAATTATATAAAACACATACTGTTATTTAAGCTCTAACTTTGAAATACTTTTTTTACATTCTTTAAAAATTGAACACACATACACTTTAAAAAAATTACTATCATATAAATGAAACTAAATATAATAAAAATTATATGAAACACATACTGTTATTTATGCTATAACTAAACAAATACGATAAACAAAAGTTTCAAAATCAGTAAATGATGATATATATGTTATAAATTAAACTAAATACAATAAATTTTATATACAATAAAGTTATATACTAAACTAAATATAATAAAAATTATATAAATTAAACTTTATTTTCTCACTAAATACGTTTCTCATTTATTTAAACTCTAACTTACATTCGTTAAAAATTGAGCACTTTAAAAAATTACTATCATATAATTAAAAAAAAAAATTACTATCATATAATAATATTAATCTAAAAAATTGCTTACAAAGACATAAATTATAAATAAAGAAAAAAGAAAAAAAATTACTATCATGTAATAATATTAATCTAAAAAGAAAAATGCTTACATAGTTTTAAATCAACAATTAAATTTTATATACAGTAAAATTATAAATTAAAAAAAATTACTATTATATAATAATATTAATTTAAAAAAACTATTATATAATAATATTAATTAAAAAAATGCATACAAAGATATACAGTAAAATTATAAATTAAAAAAAAAGAAAAAAAATGACTATCATATAATAATATTAATTTAAAAAATGCATAAAAAGATATACAGTAATATTATAAAATAAATAAATAAAATAAAATAAAATAAAAATAAAAAAGGAGTATCATATAATAATATTAATTTAAAAAATACATACAATGTTTAAATCAACAATTAAATTTTATATATATTATAATTAACTAAACTTTATGTTGTTACTATTCAATTTATCCTAAGACGAAAATTTTACATAAATTTTCTACACAATAAAGTTACATAAACTAAATAAAATTATATAAATTAAACTTTATATTCTCACTAAATAAGTTTAACATTTATTCGAGTTTAACGCAGTAATATAATTTATACTATCTTAGTTGATTTAAATGAAACAGGTAAATACTTTTAGATTTTAAATAATATAAAAAACAAACAAATTATTTTTTATAAAAAAATTGATATAAACATTAGTTAAAAAAGAATTAGTTATATTTAAAAAACTATCAGTTACTAAAAGTTATTTTGTATTAAACATTTCTAAATAAATTGCATAAAAATTCAATGTATCATTTTAAATGAAAATAAGCAGTTTCCTTAAAAACAGATAATACGGAATATTCTATGAGTCATCATCTGCAACGGAAAACCCCTACAGCTGATGAATCATGTGCAATATACTCTGAGGAATTGTTCCTAATAGTAATCCACACTATCTCATATAAAGATTAAGTTAAAATCATTAATAAAACACAGCGAATAATTAGGAAATGCAATATTTTTTTCACAAAGCATATCATACAATGAGTTTAAACGATTATTACCTACGTATCACTTAAACGGTATTGAAATAAATAAATATAAAAGTAAGTTATAGTTAAAAAAATAAAAATTCGTTTGTGAAAGGAGTTTTATATATTGCAAAAATTAGTTTTACTCAAATAATTTCTAAACATACACAAGTTAAATGGAAACTTTTCTAGGTTTCATTTAAGCAATAATTTTCCATGTGTGAAAGTAGTTTTATTTATGCAAAATTTAGTTTTATATAAACAAAAAAGTTTATAGTGTAACAATAAAAAAAGTTTATAGTATAACAATAAAAAATTCCTTATAAGTAAATACCAATAAAAAATATTTTTTAAATTAGTTTCTCTCTCTTCAATAAAACAATAAAAATTTCTTATATAACTTTCGTAAAGTTTTAATAAAATTTCTATTATAAACAAATATATTTACTAGAGTATACATATTAAGATATTACGTATAGAGTAGAGATACATATTAAGTTAAATAAATTATCAAATAGTAATAATAAATTATAAAACTTACTTAAAATTGAAGAAATTTCCCTTAGCGAAATGCAACCTTCAGTCTTGCACACAAATGCGAGATACTGTTTATCGCAAGACGATGACTCATACAGATAAGAATGTTGAATCACACCTATCTTACCAGAAGACTTTTGTTGTTAGAGTTCTGTGTTTTTACAATAATATAAAATAGTTTATAGAGATCATTTATTTAATATCAGTTGTAAACTACATTTAAATAATGCAATAAGAGTTGAACTCTGCAATTAACCTATTAAAATATTGAAATATTTTATTTTATTTTTATTTTTTTTTTACTTTTTTAATTATGCTAAGAAAATAATGAGATCGAAACAGAATTATTTAACGATAAGGCAACCTTTTTCATTCAATAAAATGTAACTGTAATTTTTAATGAAAGGTTTTAAAATCACATAGTAGGATAAAATTAAAAACAGAAATCTTATTGTTTTAGTAATTATTTTCTCTAGTTATAAAACTAAGTAATAAACTATCTATAAATAATCAGATAGCAAGCGAGATTTTTGTATAATAACTATATATTATTTTAATATATACATTACATCGCAAGGTAAAATTTTCAACTTATTTATACGGACTGAACTATAAGTAATAAAAATTACTCATCTGCATAGCCACTAAATTTTATAAGTTGGATATATGATTTAAAATACTAAACAATAATCCTTGTGAGATAATTTGGGTGACACTTTCACAGAAAGAAATTACCCTTTACAATAAGATTTGCTCAGAATGTCTAAGTGAAAAAAACTCACCGTGAATCATACTAGAATCAAACAGTTGTATTCGAATTTATTGTTTTTAGTTAATGAAACTTCTAATGAGACAATTATTTTTACTACACATAAATGTAAATTTTTATATTATTCCTATATAGATAAAATTTTAAATAATTCATTAAGTGCTAAACTTTACATTTAATCGATTAAATAAAGTTTTACCAAAATATAAGTGTGATTATTTAATGAACGGTTTTGAAATCACTTTAACTTTATAAGAAAAAACTAAAAAGAGGTTTTAAAATTACTTAATAGGATAAAATTAACAATCTTATTGTTTTTAGCAATTATTTTATCCAGTTATAAACTATATATTATTTTAATATACGCCTTATAGTTAAGTCAGGTTTAGAGAAAAAATCCCAACGGGTAGGTTGATGAGTTGGAATATTCTATTATACTTAAAGAATCCAGGTACGGAAAAACCGAAATACAATACGCGGAAAAACAGGCGGGATTTTCGGCTAAAACTTCAAAGCAGTGGACGGTAAACATAACACACAGTAAAACAACCTACTCACACGACGGCGAAACTAAGAATGAAGGGAAACGTTGAGTTGTAACATCTTATCTACTAGAGATAAGGGGGAATTCCCGGAAAAGCTGAGTCACCCCTGTGGATCTTACGAGAAAGTTCGTGAAGGATGACTTATCGGTGACGAGTTTGAATAATTTGCATAACCGCTAAATTGTATAAGTGAGAATCTTTTATTGTGAGTATTATAGTAATGATAAATTTATTTCATAATCGGTAACTCATCAGGTTCACACCTTATATAAAACAATACTATATTTAAAAGTTTTACTATACAATAAACATTCACATATGGATATTCATAAGGCTTAAGACCAATTAATAAAACGAGGGTACTTTAAGCAAAATGCATGAGAGTCTTTCTAAGGAATCCTAATCTGAATTTAAGCGAGTTTTAGTGAAAACCAAGAAAAACTACAAACGGGTAGATTGATAAGCTGAATTTGAACCTAGCATTACACATAGATTCGTTTGGTCTTCCAAAATCCTTGTAACAACATGTTTATGAACTTTATAAGAAAATGCTTAATACGGTTTCAGCTTAGTATATTTTGCATGCGTTAACTATGTAACAGCGAATTAAACATCTATAGTTGTAATTTTTTTTTTCACTATATATTGTTTAACTATATTTATACACCATGCATTGTATAATATTTCCCAGAGTAAAAGTTTAAACTGAGTAATTATTCATCAACATAAGTGTTAAATTGAATACATAAGACAGTATATGAATAAACGGTTAGTAATGTGAAAATGCTGATTTGTAAAACATTTTGAAAGAAGTAACTCATAAATTTATTTCATATCTTTATACTTATGCACACACACGCTTAAGAGACTTATATAAAACAACACTATGATTAAAAGTTTTACTAATTTTTCAGCATATAATAAAAAATAGTAATCAATATTCATTTACAATAAACAATTTAACGTTATTAAACCAAAAAATAATTTATTTTTTGATTCGATTTAAATAATTAATATTTATATGAGGTTGTTGGTTGATGAATGTCGTTCAATGAACACTTAAACAAAGGGTTTGCGGATTATAATTGAATTGTAAACGAAATGTCGTTACACGTTTTGAATGACTATCCTCCTTCATCAGGATTTAAAGGGTAGATTCGAAAGACTATCCTGTCTTATTTATAAATTGTCCGATAAAAGAACAACACTCATCTTGCATTCTGATGGGTTGAATCGGGTCACATGATAAAACACTGCATTCATATTACTTTTTAGAATTATGCAGAACCTTTAATAAAAAAATGTTGTATGCATTTTAGGGACTTAGCCTTTTTCAAGATATTTCGGAGACATAAGTTTTGATGGAATTAAAAATTAAAGGGATTACATAGGATGGAAAACAATAACATACCGTTAGTTAACAGTTAATTTTTTAACATACATTAAGGTTAGTGGATGAGTGTCAGGTAATTCATTTAAAACAAAAATATAATAAGTTCCGATTTAAACAAAGGGTTTGTAGGTTATAATTATAGGAAAAAACGTTATGTGTTTCGAAAACCCTTCATCAAGATTAGAACAACCTTTTCGAATGATACTCTCCCTTCATCAGATAGACTTAAACTTTTATTTTCCCAGAATGAAACAAAACGATAGATGATTTTCACTTATTGAAACTCCAACTTATAAATAATTCGACTTTCATTAAAAATGCAAGTCGCATATACACTTTGAAACAATCAATAAATTTTATATTATCACAATGCATTAAATAAATTTCCCATTTAACATTCAAGATGAATTTATTTTTACATTAATTAAAAATTGAACACGTATTAATTTTTAAAATGACTATTTTTTAAAAAGTTTTAAAACAGCTAATAAATTTTATAAGCTTTTACAATTAAATAAATTTAACATATTATGAAAGTTTTACATCACTCGATAAAATTTTATATTGGCAATAAAAGTTATACACATTATAAATATAAACTCATAAAATAAATTTCACACTTAACATTTAAACTCTAACCAAACAATCTTAAAGTAATTTTTTATCCCTTTATACATAATCATAAACCTTTTGTTTCTATTGTAAAGTGAAGTATGACTCATGCTTTAATTAAAATCTCTAATCAAAATTATAAGAAAGTAAATTTTAGGATACACCTATATATTATAGGTAAATTAATACAGTATAAATATTCATGTTTTTCAGTTAAGTAAAAAAACTTATATAATTAATTTTACAGAGTACTTAAAAAATAATGTATAATTAAGTTTAAAGAATTTTTTTTCTTCTATAGTATGTATATATATATATATATATATATATATATATATATATATATATATATATATATATATATATATATATATATATAAATATTTAGTTAGAAACTTTTTATTAAAATACAATAACCAAAGTTTTGTAGGATATTAACTAACAGAGCACCTAAAACTTTAAATATATAGAAACAATTGTACAGTTGGTTTTGTCTGAAGCATATATATATAATAAAATCTTATTGAATTTAGCTATAAAACACCGTAAAGATTTTAGACACGCATATTTTTATATTGTTTAAATAAAATGTTTAAAATGAAACATTAATGTTATAAAATAATACACTTAGCATGACACATCGAGTGTGCTATTACATAAAATTATTTCGCATACATGTAATAACATGTCTGACTTAACTAAATACTGAATTGTCATTATTTCAGAAAAAGTTGGGACTTACCTTAAAACACGTCCTACTCCCTTGGCAGACTTGGAGGAAATGAATGATATGAGACTTTCTTATCTATCGATCTCCTAGTCACGTGATCATGACGTCATCCTCTCATCAGTGACGTCACCGATTGCTTATCAGTTACCACAACACGCGGAAAAAGGCCTTCAGTACGCAGTGAAAAATACACGGACATTACACGAAGCGATTCCAATGTTTATACAGTAAATTGAAATATAACACGCGGAAAACAGATCGACATATGCCGGAGAAACTATACATACTGCCCGATGAGAATAAGCCGCACTGCTAAAGAGATGCTAGCAGGATGAGAGTCAAACTGCAACTGAAATCTAACGATTTAACAAGGTCTATAAATCTCCCGTGTTGATTAGGCTGTTTTGAAGAATGGGTTTTCCCCTCACTTAAGCAGAAGGGATGAGTCATAGGTTTTCCCCTCACATAACCATCTATCGCGAAGATATCTCTTAATTAAGTTTCTTAATTAAAATTATGCAAATTTTATGTATGTTTTTTCAAATATCTCTTAAGTAAGTTTTCTAATTAAAATTATGCAAATTTTATGTTAATCTTTCATTTAATAAGCAAATACACTATTTCATCTAAACATAGGACTGGGTATGCAACTTTAAAAAATTTTAGAAAAATAAATTCTCCTAGTTTAAGATTTAATAAACAACAGGTTATGCAAATCTAACTTTTATACAACATAAATAAATTTAATAAGTATAAGCTATTCGATGACTCATCAAACTTTGAGTCATCCTAAACATGTCTAAACATGTCTGAACATGAATCTACTTGAACACTAACATTTTAATGTATAAGCGATAATTACTATATGAATCACAAAGTATACGATGTTGGAAATTAAGTAAACAACACTACTTGATGAAAATTAAGTTTCTTATAAGTAAACTGATTTTCTAGTTAATAATTAAATTTTTATTCATAATGAATGCAAATTAAGATTCTCATAAGTAAACAATAATAATAAAAATAACTTTTCGATTTGAATAATATAAAAAGCATCTCTAAACGAAGTATGAGTTATAAATAACTTATGATAAATTTATTAGAATAATAAATTTTTTATTAAATCTTCTAATTAAAAATTTTTTCAATTGTAGAAAAAATAATTTCCAAGCATAAACAGATTTTTCACATACTTAAATTTCACTTTATGTAATTTATTGAATGAAATAAAACAGATTTCACATTTATCAAAATAAAGATTTTAAATTAAATTTATTTTAAATCAAGAATGAAACTTAATTTTTATTGTAGTACTAAAATATTGTGTGCGGTATTCTATATTAAACTGAAAATTTATGCTTACACTCGAAATTATTTTTTCTACAATTGAAAAAATTTTTAATTAGAAGATTTAATTAAAACTTATTGCCATAAGTTTAAACTAAAAATTTATTATTCTAATAAATTTATCATAAGTTATTTATAACTCATACTTCGTTTAGAGATGCTTTTTATATTTTTCAAATCAAAAAGTTATTTTTATTATTATTGTTTTCTTATGAGAATCTTAATTTGCATTCATTATGAATAAAAATTTAATTATTAACTAGAAAATCAGTTTACTTATAAGAAACTTAATTTTCATCAAGTAGTGTTGTTTACTTAATTTCCAACATCGTATACTTTGTGATTCATATAGTAATTATCGCTTATACATTAAAATGTTAGTGTTCAAGTAGATTCATGTTCAGACATGTTTAGACATGTTTAGGATGACTCAAAGTTTGATGAGTAATCGAATAGCTTATACTTATTAAATTTATTTATGTTGTATAAAAGTTAGATTTGCATAACCTTTTGTTTATTAAATCTTAAACTAGAAGAATTTATTTTTCTAAAATTTTTTAAATTTGCATACCCAGTCCTATGTTTAGATGAAATAGTGTATTTGCTTATTAAATGAAAGATTAACATAAAATTTGCATAATTTTAATTAGAAAACTTACTTAAGAGATATTTGAAAAAACATACATAAAATTTGCATAATTTTAATTAAGAAACTTAATTAAGAGATATCTTCGCGATAGATGGTTATGTGAGGGGAAAACCTATGACTCATCCCTTCTGTGTAAGTGAGGGGAAAACCCATTCTTCAAAATAGTCTAATTAACACTGGAGATTTATAGACCTTGTCAAATCGTTAGATTTCATTGCAGTTTGACTCTCAACCTGCTAGCATCTCTTTAGCCGTGCGGCTTATTCTCATCGGGCAGTATGTATAGTTTCTCCGGCATATGTCGATTTTTTTTCCGCGTGTTATATTTCAATTTACCGTATAAACAATGGAATCGTTTCGTGTAATGTCCGTGTATTTTTCACTGCGTACTGAAGGACATTTCCCGCGTGTTGTGGTAACTGATAAGCAATAGGTGACGTCACTGATGAGAGGATGACGTCATGATCACGTGACTTCGAGATCGATAGATAAGAAAGTCTCATATCATTCATTTCCTCCAAGTCTGCCAAGGGAGTAGGACGTGTTTTAAGGTAAGTCCCAACTTTTTCTGAAATAATGACAATTCAGTATTTAGTTAAGTCAGACATGTTATTACATGTATGCGAAATAATTTTATGTAATAGCACACTCGATGTGTCATGCTAAGTGTATTATTTTATAACATTAATGTTTCATTTTAAAAATTTTATTTAAACAATATAAAAATATGCGTGTCTAAAATCTTTACGGTGTTTTATAGCTAAATTCAATAAGATTTTATTATTTATATATGCTTCAGACAAAACCAACTGTACAATTGTTTCTATATATTTAAAGTTTTAGGTGCCCTGTTAGTTAATATCCTACAAATATTTGGTTATTGTATTTTAATAAAAACTTTCTAACTAAATATTTATATATATATATATACATACTATAGAAGAAAAAAAAATTCTTTAAACTTAATTATACATTATTTTTTAAGTACTCTGTAAAATTAATTATATAAGTTTTTTACTTAACTGAAAAACATGAATATTTATGCTGTATTAATTTACCTATAATATATAGGTGTATCCTAAACTTTACTTTCTTATAATTTTGATTAGAGATTTTAATTAAAGCATGAGTCATACTTCACTTTACAATAGAAACAAAAGGTTTATGATTATGTATAAAGGGATAAAAAATTACTTTAAGATTGTTTGGTTAGAGTTTAAATGTTAAGTGTGAAATTTATTTTATGAGTTTATATTTATAATGTGTATAACTTTTATTGCCTATATAAAATTTTATCGAGTGATGTAAAACTTTCATATTATGTTAAATTTATTTAATTGTAAAAGCTTATAAAATTTATTAGCTGTTTTAAAACTTTTTAAAAAATAGTCATTTTAAAAATTAATACGTGTTCAATTTTTAATTAATGTAAAAATAAATTTATCTTGAATGTTAAACGGGAAATTTATTTAATGCATTGTTATAATATAAAATTTATTGATTGTTTCAAAGTGTCTATGCGACTTGCATTTTTAATGAAAGTCGAATTATTTATAAGTTGGTGTTTCAATAAGTGTAAATCATCTATCGTTTTGTTTCATTCTGAGAAAATAAAAGTTTAAGTCTATCTGATGAAGGGAGAGTATCATTCGAAACGGTTGTTCTAATCTTGATGAAGGGTTTTTGAAACACATAACGTTTTTTCCTATAATTATAACCTAGAAACCCTTTGTTTCAATCGACCCTTATTATATTTTTGTTTTAAATGAATTACCTGACACTCATCCACTAACCTTAATGTATGTTAAAAAATTAACAAAAATTAACTGTTAACTAACAGTATGTTATTGTTTTCAATCCTATGTAATCCCTTTAATTTTTAATTCCATCAAAACTTATGTCTCCGAAATATCTTGAAAAAGGCTAAGTCCCTAAAATGCATACAAAATTTTTTTATTAAAGGTTCTGCATAATTCTAAAAAGTTATATGAATGCAGTATTTTATCATGTGACCCGATTCAACCCATCAGAATGCAAGATGAGTGTTGTTCTTTTATCTGACAATTTATAAATAAGACAGGATAGCCTTTCGAATCTACCCTTTAAATCCTGATGAAGGAGGATAGTCATTCAAAACGTGTAGCGATATTTCGTTTACAATTCAATTATAATCCGCAAACCCTTTGTTTAAGTGTTCATTGAACGACATTTATCAACCAACAACCTCATATAAATATTAATTATTTAAATCGAATCAAAAAATAAACTATTTTTTGGTTTAATAACGTTAAATTATTTATTGTAAATGAATATTGATTACTATTTTTTATTATATGCTGAAAAATTAGTAAAACTTTTAATCATAGTGTTGTTTTATATAAGTCTCTTAAGCGTGTGTGTGCATAAGTATAAAGATATGAAATAAATTTATGAGTTACTTCTTTCAAAATGTTTTACAAATCAGCATTTTCACATTACTAACCGTTTATTCATATAGTGTCTTATGTATTCAATTTAACACTTATGTTGATGAATAATTACTCAGTTAAACTTTTACTCTGGGAAATATTATACAATGCATGGTGTATAAATATAGTTAAACAATATATAGTGAAAAAAAAATTACAACTATAGATGTTTAATTCGCTGTTACATAGTTAACGCATGCAAAATATACTAAGCTCAAACCGTATTAAGCATTTTCTTATAAAGTTCATAAACATGTTGTTACAAGGATTTTGGAAGACCAAACGAATCTATGTGTAATGCTAGGTTCAAATTCAGCTTATCAATCTACCCGTTTGTAGTTTTTCTTGGTTTTCACTAAAACTCGCTTAAATACAGATTAGGATTCCTTAGAAAGATTCTCATGCATTTTGCTTATAGTACCCTCGTTTTATTAATTGGTCTTAAGCCTTATGAATATCCATTAGTGTGTGTTTATTGTATAGTAAAACTTTTAAATATAGTATTGTTTTATATAAGGTGTGAACCTGATGAGTTACCGATTATGAAATAAATTTATCATTACTATAATACTCACATTAAAACATTCTCACTTATACAATTTAGCGGTTATGAAATTATTCAAACTCGTCACCGATAAGTCATCCTTCACGAACTTTCTCGTAAGATCCACAGGGGTGACTCAGCTTTTCCGGGAATTCCCCCTTATCTCTAGTAGATAAGATGTTACAACTCAACGTTTCCCTTCATTCTTAGTTTCGACGTCGTGTGAGTAGGTTGTTTTACTGCGTGTTATGTTTACCGTCCACTGATTTGAAGTTTTAGCCGAAAATCCCGCCTGTTTTTCCGCGTATTGTATTTCGGTTTTTCCGTACCTGGATTCTTTAAATATAATAGAATATTTCAACTCATCAACCTACCCGTTGGGATTTTTTCTCTAAAACTGACTTAACTATAAGGCGTAAAATAAAATAATATATAGTTTATAACTAGATAAAATAATTGCTAAAAACAATAAGATTTTTAATTTTATCCTATTAAGTAATTTTAAAACCCTTTTTTTTAGTTTATTCTTATAAAGTTAAAGTGATTTCAAAACCGTTCATTAAATTTACACTTATATTTTGGTAAAACTTTATTTAATCGATTAAATGTAAAGTTTAACACTTAATGAATTATTTAAAATTTTATCTATATAGGAATAATATAAAAATTTACATTTATGTGCTAGTAAAAATAATTGTCTCATTAGAAGTTTCATTAACTAAAAACAATAAATTCGAATACAACTGTTTGATTCTAGTATGATTCACGGTGAGTTTTTTTCACTTAGACATTCTGAGCAAATCTTATTGTAAAGGATAATTTCTTTCTGTGAAAGTGTCACCCAAATTCTCTCACAAGGATTATTGTTTAGTATTTTAAATCATATATCCAACTTATAAAATTTAGTGGCTATGCAGATGAGTAATTTTTATTACTTATAGTTCAATCCGTATAAATAAGTTGAAAATTTTACCTTGCGATGTAATGTATATATTAAAATAATATATAGTTATTATACAAAAATCTCGCTTGCTATCTGATTATTTATAGATAGTTTATTACTTAGTTTTATAACTAGAGAAAATAATTACTAAAACAATAAGATTACTGTTTTTAATTTTATCCTACTATGTGATTTTAAAACCTTTCATTAAAAATTACAGTTACATTTTATTGAATGAAAAAGTTGCCTTATCGTTAAATAATTCTGTTTCGATCTCATTATTTTCTTAGCATAATTAAAAAAGTAAAATTAAAAAAAAAAAAAAAAATATTTCAATATTTTAATAGGTTAATTGCAGAGTTCAACTCTTATTGCATTATTTAAATGTAGTTTACAACTGATATTAAATAAACGATCTTTATAAACTATTTTATATTATTGTAAAAACACAGAACCCTAACAACAAAAGTCTTCTGGTAAGATAGGTGTGATTCAACATTCTTATCTGTATGAGTCATCGTCTTGCGATAAACAGTATCTCGCATTTGTGTGCAAGACTGAAGGTTGCATTTCGCTAAGGGAAATTTCTTCAATTTTAAGTAAGTTTTATAATTTATTATTACTATTTGATAATTTATTTAACTTAATATGTATCTCTACTCTATACGTAATATCTTAGTATGTATACTCTAGTAAATATATTTGTTTATAATAGAAATTTTATTAAAACTTTACGAAAGTTATATAAGAAATTTTTATTGTTTTATTGAAGAGAGAGAAACTAATTTAAAAAATATTTTTTATTGGTATTTACTTATAAGGAATTTTTTATTGTTATACTATAAACTTTTTTTATTGTTACACTATATACTTTTTTGTTTATATAAAACTAAATTTTGCATAAATAAAACTACTTTCACACATGGAAAATTATTGCTTAAATGAAACCTAGAAAAGTTTCCATTTAACTTGTGTATGTTTAGAAATTATTTGAGTAAAACTAATTTTTGCAATACACAAAACTCCTTTCACAAACGAATTTTTATTTTTTTAACTATAACTTACTTTTATATTTATTTATTTCAATACCGTTTAAGTGATACGTAGGTAATAATCGTTTAAACTCATTGTATGATATGCTTTGTGAAAAAAATATTGCATTTCCTAATTATTCGCTGTGTTTTATTAATGATTTTAACTTAATCTTTATATGAGATAGTGTGGATTACTATTAGGAACAATTCCTCAGAGTATATTGCACATGATTCATCAGCTGTAGGGGTTTTCCGTTGCAGGTGATGACTCATAGAATATTCCGTATTATCTGTTTTTAAGGAAACTGCTTATTTTCATTTAAAATGATACATTGAATTTTTATGCAATTTATTTAGAAATGTTTAATACAAAATAACTTTTAGTAACTGATAGTTTTTTAAATATAACTAATTCTTTTTTAACTAATGTTTATATAAATTTTTTTATAAAAAATAATTAGTTTGTTTTTTATATTATTTAAAATCTAAAAGTATTTACCTGTTTCATTTAAATCAACTAAGATAGTATAAATTATATTACTGCGTTAAACTCGAATAAATGTTAAACTTATTTAGTGAGAATATAAAGTTTAATTTATATAATTTTATTTAGTTTATGTAACTTTATTGTGTAGAAAATTTATGTAAAATTTTCGTCTTAGGATAAATTGAATAGTAACAACATAAAGTTTAGTTAATTATAATATATATAAAATTTAATTGATGATTTTAAACATTGTATGTATTTTTGAAATTAATATTATTATATGATACTCCTTTTTTATTTTTATTTTATTTTATTTTATTTATTTATTTTATAATTTTACTGTATATCTTTTTATGCATTTTTTAAATTAATATTATTATATGATAGTCATTTTTTTTTTCTTTTTTTTTTTTTTTTAATTTATAATTTTACTGTATATCGTTGTATGAATTTTTTTAATTAATATTATTATATAATAGTTTTTTTAAATTAATATTATTATAAAATAGTAATTTTTTTTTAATTTATAATTTTACTGTATATAAAATTTAATTGTTGATTTAAAACTATGTAAGAATTTTTCTTTTTAGATTAATATTATTATATGACAGTAATTTTTTTTTCTTTTTTCTTTATTTATAATTTATGTCTTTGTAAGCAATTTTTAGATTAATATTATTATGTGATAGTAATTTTTTTTTAAATTATATGATAGTAATTTTTTAAAGTGCTCAATTTTTAACGAATGTAAGTTAGAGTTTAAATAAATGTGAAACTTATTTAGTGAGAAATTAAAGTTTAATTTATATAATTTTTATTATATTTAGTTTAGTATATAACTTTATTGTATATAAAATTTATTGTATTTAGTTTAATTTATAACATATATATCATCATTTACTGATTTTGAAAGTTTTGTTTATCGTATTTGTTTAGTTATAGCATAAATAACAGTATGTGTTTTATATAATTTTTATTATATTTAGTTTCATTTATATGATAGTAATTTTTTTAAAGTGTATGTGTGTTCAATTTTTAAAGAATGTAAAAATAGTATTTCAAAGTTAGAGCTTAAATAACAGTATGTGTTTTATATAATTTTTATTATATTTAGTTTATATAACATAACTGTATACAAAATTTATTAACTGATTAAAAACTTCTGTTAAATTTTTAACGAATGTAAGATAGAGTTTAAAGAAATGTTAAACTTATTTAGTGAGAATATAAATTTTAATTTACACAATTTTTATTATATTTAGTTTAATTTATATGATAGTAATTTTTTAAAGTGCATGTGTGTTCAATTTTTAACGAATGTAATTATTTCTAAGATAGTCTAAATAAATTTAAAAAGTGAAACTTATTTAGTGTTAAAATAAAGTTAGAATTTTTAATGAATGTTAAATTATTTATTATTTGTTTTGCTTTTAAATCTATGTGTTAATCCCCCAAAATACGAAAATTTCTATTTAATTCTGTAAAAATTTCCAAATTTAAATTTACAATGACATCACTAAAAGTATGAAATCCTATTTAAATTCCTTATTTATTATCTTAACGCAATATGTTTTTAATCTCTAAAAATGCTAAGTTTCTAAAATACTCATAAATTGTTACTGATGTTAATTAACTTCAGTCATTTATTGTTTCATTCAGTCAAAAATGTTAAGTCCCACCGGAAATTATTTATACTCTTCCAATGGCAACACCTAAATTTTAATGTCTCTACCCTGTTTTTAATTCTATAATACACATCAACCTTTGTTTCATTTTGTCAAATTCCCTGAAATACATAGGAAAATTTCTATTTAATTCTGTAATCAATTTATAATCCCCGAATGACAACTCTTCAAAAGTTTCTATTCTTCCGGTGTCAACACCTAAGTATTAAAGTCTATACCATTCATTAAATGTTTTTAACTATATAATACTCATCTACCTTTGTTTCAGTCAATCAACTTCCCTGTGCATTGCGAAAAATGCTAAGTCTCCGAAATTGTGAAAAAAATACTAAATCCGAAATTTATGAAAATATATCTAACTCCTTGAAATTCCCCAAAAAATACTGCGGAATTATGAAAAAAATACTAAGTCCCGAAATTTATGAAAATAAATCTAACTCCTCAAAATTCCCCTTCTTCCCGATAGATGGCACCACCAAACCTCATCCAAGATGATAGTCAAAGTTTCTAGTCTTCCGGTGGCCACATAAAGTTTCTATTCTTCGGCTGGCAACACCCCCTCGTCCAAGATGATGACTAAGTAGTGTAAAAAGGGTGTGTTCTGCGGCGGGGTGGAGGCGTAGAGGTGTAAGGGTGGTGGCGCGCCACCACCCTACGCCTCAATACGCCTCTACGCCTCCACCCTGTCGCAGAATCACCCTTTTTACACTACTCTGGTGGTGTGGTATATATATCATGCCACCATTTTATTAAAGCATATTCATATTCAAATTAACATACACATATATTTTTGCACTGATTGATTATATTTCGTCTTTAACTTTCCATATTTGAAGTAAAATTCACCTGGAAGTTCTTGGAACTAGGTTGTACAGTCGGAAGCAAAACTATTCGAATGCTAGCGCTCCTATTAAAATAATAATAATAAAAATAAAAATAAAGTACACTTAATACTGCTTTGTTAAATAAACCTTTGTGGAATCTTGTTCTTAGTCACACTAAGAACATGGCATCATTGGTGTCTGAGGCATTAGTGTCGAGGTCGATATTGTTCACAGTCCAATCTCCTAAACCTTAAATTCAATTTATAAGTAGTTTTTTATTTCCAACGATGTACTGACGCATAGTATTAAGTGAACTTTTTTATATAGGAATTATTGCTAGAATATTTTTTCTGCCGATAGTAGATTTACCTAACCACAAGAGCACTCGAGAAACCGAAAAATTCCACATTTCAGAAATTTATTTTTTTATGTCTTTTACTTCTTTACTTCTTTATTATTTTATTATTTTATTTTATTTTTAATTTTTATTTTTTTAGTAGAAAAAATTAAAACCATAAATAAAATCAGCTTCAAAATTTTAAATATGTTTAGACTAAAGTTAAAGCTTAATATAGAAATATAATTATATAAATATGTTATACACTTATTTTATAATGTTAATACGGAAACGTATTTGTTTAAGAAACTAATTTTGAGGATTATTATTTTTTTTCCATCTAAACTGTTTGAGAACCTCATTAAACAACACACATACAACGATATATTATTAATACGATAACACCTACAAAACAAATATTTCAGCAGATTCTTGAGTCCATTAATTGTTTATCTGAAATTAGATGTTTAAATCCAAATACACAATCAAAATATTTTAATGAAACAAAAATTAGAGAATAAAAAACATACTTTATTATCCAGTGACCTTTGTTTCGTAAATTACAACTGCAGCATTTTCAAACTGATTTTATTTTGTTTTATTTTATTTATATATTTATTTATTTTTTGTTACATTTTTATCATAACGTATCAAATTTACAAAATTATTTTAATCTGTTCTAAAATTTTTATACAAGCGTTTTTATCTTTAGTGTTTCATTTTAATTTTTAATTAAAATGCATTTCAATTGATATAACTTCATTAAAGGAACTTTTCAGAGGCGGAAATAACATACGAGCAGAGAAAATAAGTATCCTTAAAAAAGAAATTGTTTAATTGTCAAAGTTTTCTTTTATAAAATGCTTATTAAAGAAAATAAAATATGGAAAAATAAATAAATAAATAAAGTTACGAAATAAAAGAGAAAACGGTACGTTTTAAAAATAGGGCGTAATTAGTGCAGTAAAAAGTTCATTTTTTATTTTTATTTTTTATTTTTTTAATTCTAAGAGAGATTGACTGTTCATGAATTTATCTGTTGTAAAATTTAGTTAAAGTGTAAAATCATACGTATATGGCACGTGGGATTTTCAGCACTATTAAGTCTCCTTGGGAGAAGTAGGGATCGCTACGGCTGATTTGCATGATTATACTCCAAACTAGAAATCTGAGTACTTAAAAACTATATCTTTAGTAAAATTGGAGATATGTTTTAATACTATTTTTATTTTTCAAAATTGCTTTCACCTAAAATTACATAAAAAGTTAACGGCTAAGTTAACAGCTGGAATTGTGATAAGATCTCATTTAATTATACAAAAAAAAAAAAAAAAAAAAAAAAAAACAAGATGAGCAAGATAATGTGTTTTCTTCATCTTAGCCAGATATGATCGGACAACCAATAGTTTGTTATAGGCAACTTGTAATTTCTTCTGCTCTCTGTGGGAACTGCTTCTTATCGGTACAATGATGTAGTGATCATCCACCAGCATTTTAGTTTGTGGCGATCAATGTTGCACGCTTATGTGATGTGAAGTAATCTCTAGGCTTCAAAAGTATTATGTGCGTACATGTGTGTAGCCCTGTAAACTATTTATAGAATCTATGCCTATAATTTTCCACGTAAAACTCGCTCCTAAACATTCCAATAACGTATGACTGTTTTATTATGTTTGATAATGTGTAATCATTTTAATATATGCTTATAAGAAAGTATAACCTGTGGACCGTAATGGTACGGAATTCTTTTGTGTGTCTCTGTTCATGAGCCACAGTTATTATATACACCAGCAAAAACAATACAACAACTTACTTGTAACTCATTAATAATTGAACTAAATATGACAGCATTTGGATGTTTACAGAATGCTATCGATTTTTCGTTCCCCATCATACTATAGGTATGGGGAACTTAGGTAATCGTGAAAAATTTCGACTTCGTTTTTTTTTTTTTACTTTTTTATAACTTTTCAGGAGTGAGGAATCCGAAAATGACAAAAAATTTATGGTGTCTGTCTGTAGGGTGTCTGTTAGTGTGTTAGACTGTTTATACGATATTTCACGAACAAATGATCGCATGGAGGTCAGATCAGTTTTGAAATATTACGTTCGATACTGGCAAGAACCCTATTTATTTGCAACATTCGAATTAAAAAACTTCGTAAGTTATTAGAAATTTACGATTTTCTTAACATGGGAGAATAGGACAAAAATTCACTTAAACGTGCATTGAATGACAACTTGTTACTGTAAAAATGTCAGACCAGCTTTAAAATATCAGTTTTGATGCCAAAATAAACATCAGTAACTATAAATATGCTACTTTGAAAATTTCGCAATTTATTGGAAATTTACGAATTTCTTAACAAGGCAGTATAGGGCAAAATTTCCCATAAACGTTAATTTTGAGAGATATTTTCACCGTAAAGATGTCAGACTACTTTTGAAATATTATTTAGGACACTGGCATGAATATTAATGCCTATGAATTTTCCAATATAAAAATTTCGTAAGTTATTGGAAATTTACGAATTTCTTAACATGACAGAATAGAGCAAAATTTCACGTAAGCGTCAATCCTGAGGGATATTTCCTTCCTAAAGATGTCAAACCACTTTCGAAATATTATTTAGTATACTTGCATGAATATCATACACTATGATTTTTTCCAATTTAAAAAAGAATTCGTAAGTTATTTGGAATTTACGATTTACTTAACATGTCAGACTAAGTCAAAATTGAGCATAAACTTTCATTTTGAGGATCGTAAATACATTAAACAACTTCTAAATCACATTTATAATATTTGTTTGAACATGATTGAATACAAATATTCTAATAGGAAAATTTCGTAAATTATTCGTAATTTACGATTTTATCAACATATCGAAATTGTAAATTTTTCATATAAATATGAATTTTGAGGATTATTGCTTTGGAAATAGTAGCATGAAAACTAAACAAAGGAATTGACCCTGATAAAATAAATTAATAGATTAGAATAAGATAAATATATCGAAGTGTGCGGTGGATAGCCTATGAGGCGGGGATTTCATTATGTCACTGTATCCAGCTTTGGTCAAATTCACTTCTTTTAACATGATTATAATATGTTTCGCACTAGAAATTTATGATAATATAAATATGATGGGGAACTTAGCAGAGTCCATCTATGCCAACTAGATGTTTTTTTTTTTTTTTTTTTTTTTTTTTTTTGTAGTCTTGTAAATACACACACTTTCTAAAGAAAACATGCTTTAAGCATCTTAATAATACATGTAATTCTATTATACTCAACGCTACATAAACGCGTTAAAATACACTTTAAAAAAATGTCTGCTTATAGGTTCTAATGCCCCGATATTCTTTTCTGTGACCTTGTTAATGAGCCATAAATATTATGTACACCATTAAAAACTAGACAAGTCATTATATGTAGCTCATGGATAATTGTTCAAAATTTTACATCATTTTTTCACAACACTTTTGTTAGGTTATGTATATTAATTACAAGATCTAAGGCAGGGCGCGAAATTTCCGCTCGCCGGCTCACCATTGGCGAGTGGAATTTTTACTGTGACGAGTAAAAATTTGGTCTAGTTATAGATATAATTCTTACACGATACGGTGACAGAAAACATTCTTTTTATAGATTTAAATATGGCAATATCCTGCTATCTTATAGCCTCAATTTCAACCTCTCCTTCTCAAATTATCGGAGAGCCGAGTTTCTGTGTCTGCTCTCCGAGATCGCCCTAAACTGGGAGAGAAAAAGCGCTTAGTGACACATAAAAGTTTTGATCTCTTCGGCAGTTTTGTTTCTCCCGCTGTTATTTCTCCAAGCAGAGTGAGAAGAGACTAGCAGAGGGCCTCTTTGTCCGTGGCCCACTATCCGAGAAAAGAAATATGCGAAAGTTTGCCTATGCGATATTGTCACATGAAAATGAGACCGAGCCCTTTTTAAAATACTGCCTATGTTAATTTTGTTGAATAAAGATTAAAAAACAGTTCATATTTTCCAGTTTTTTGCGAAAACGCCAATGATATGCGCTTGTAATGAATTGTAAGCAATAATGAATTGTAAAAGTTATTCCAAAATGTCTATTTCAAATGACAACAATGAGCAAGATATACACATCGACATTCTGTCTGATTTCAAAAATAAAATGGACGAAAAAGACATTTTTAATATAAAGAGTTAAGTAAATAAATAGATAAATAAGGAATACTGTTTTACCAATAATATTTTTTTTTTTTCTTCTTTTTTTCTTTAATGACTGTCTGCATTATGTTATTAGATATTTTAATATTTTTCAAATCTCAAATACAATACAATATAATGATTTTTAATTATAGATGATTATGAAACATCATGATATACGACACAATTTTGCTATATAGCTTTAGATTTATTTGTAAAAGCTTTTCAAATAGTTACGAAAAAAAAAAAAAATCCGTAAAAAAGAAAAAAAAAAAAATACAATCCTATTTTGTGGCGAGTAAACCTATTTTTTTCGGTGATTGTAATCTGAGCTAAAATTTCAGGCCCTGGTCTCAGCACACATTTTCTACAGAAAACATGATTTTAAGCCTCTCGATAATCTACGATAATTTCAATTTGGTGAATATAGTGTAACCGAGTTAAAATGTGTTTAAACGAATATCTACCAAAAGTCTGTAACGACAAGAAAAATTTCGGTGCATCCCTGTCCACAAACCATTTCCAATATAGATATAAATATTTATACATTTATTTATGTGCAGCATCTAAACATGTGCACAAATTTAGAAACCAATCGGATGATTTTTGAGGCCCATAGTTGAATAAAGAAAAATTGTGTCTATAGGCTATAATCATAAGAAAAAAAATGGGGTTCTTCTGTACATGTACGACAAATAATATATACAACAAAAACTATACAACTAATTTTGTATGACTCATGGATATGCGTACCAATTTGCAAGTCAATAGGATAATTTTTGTGGTCTCCACATGGAGCCCCGCAGTAATTTTTCGGCAATAAAAAGCATAATTACACTAAAAAAAAAAAACATATTATTTTATAATGTTGTCTAAAAAACAAAATAAAAACTAGCAAAATGAATATCGGTTTTTGAATTGATTTGCGAATGCAATAATCAAATTGTTTAAGGACATACACCATGAATTCTGTTTTGATAATTTTACCCCCACAATCAAAATAACTTCAATATAACTCTTTTGCTAATAAGCTCAAATAAAGTATATTCTAAATATATAAACGTTAGTGTATCTTTCAGAAAACGGGGAAAGAAGAAGAGAAAGGGGATTTTATTTTCCCGTTTAATGTGATGAAGTTACGTAAAAAGAAGAAAAATAAACATAAATAATCCATGCCTGGAATATTTTGAAAAACTGTGTCTTAAATTAAATAAAATACTTTTTCTGTGTTCTGCGTATTCTTCTAAAAAATCGGGAAAAATTTTTTATATTTTTTTCAAAATAAAAATGTAGTAAATACTGCACGCCATAATCATCTGATGTATACCTTAGCAAAATGCGATAAGATGATACGAATAACTTTTGATTCCATAAAACTTTTATAACTCAAAATGTTTTGCCGTACCTCAATATTAAATATCACCTAAAATGTTGCTTTGACTTGTAATAGGCTTGCTTCAACATGTTTATCATATATTTCTGTACAAAATTACTAAATTCTATGTTTTTATGTAAAAAGGGTTTTAGTATATATACTAGAAAGCGGAAAGGACAGGATATAAATTCAAAAATGGCTACGAAAGCGGTAATAGTGTTCCTTTAAGAATATAGAAACTATTCTTCAAGCGTATTTTATGGTTATTAGATATTCGAGAAAATTATATTGCAAAAAAAGTAGTGTGAAAAAAAGGCGGGGATTAATCCTGTTGAAGAAAGAAATAAAATTTTGGCATGTCTGAATTTTAACATACCTTTGCGTACATGAAACCCTCCAAATATATATATATATATATAAGGAAGAAATAAAATTTTGGCATGTCTGAATTTTAACATACCTTTGCGTACATGAAACCCTCCAAATATATATATATATATATATATATATATATATAAGGAATAATATGTTATATCAGGATCTTCAATAAGTTATCCTGTTTTTATTTATTTATTTATTTTTTATAATTACGTTCAATATCCTTGTTCTTGGATCGCTCCTAATGCTTTCAAAACTTTCGAAATAGTTGTGTCAACTACTTGTAATGATTTTACAAGTTTAGTGAGCGTCTGAAATGGTTCTTCATTAAATAATTCTTCTAATTCTACGTATTTAATTTCGGTGCTCCAGAGCATTCTTCATTTTCAAGATGAAAATCGTTATTTGTGAAGCGTCGAAATCAGTCTCTGTATGTCGTTTTCGACAGATGCTCACCGTAAGTCTCAGCAAGAATTCTGTGTGATTCAGCTGCATATTTCTTTTGAATAAAATAGTGCTTCTGGCGAACTAACCTACACTGAAGTTCAAGCCTACTAACCCCTAACAGTACCTCTTACATTCAGAATATGTCTTGAGGATGAAAAGACATCCTATAGACAAACTGAGGACTTACTCTGGATAGTTGTGCTGTTAGGGACAGTACATCCTTGTAGATGCGTTACCATCTGAAATCACATGAATGTAGTCTCGGTAATGCCATCTGATAGGAAATAGCGATAACTTATTCAAATTTCTAAAATATTGTTAACTATTACATATGCACTAAATATTAATATTAACGAATTCAAAATTTAAAATTTAAAGTTTTAAGGGAAAATATAAGTTTATTTAATAACATTAGAGAAAAAAAAATTCTATTCGTGAAATTATACTAAAATATATTAAAAGTTGTCTTATACTCAATATTCTGGCTTCAGGAGTGTTACAGATATTCTAAAGAAAATCAATAGGAAACTACTGAAATTTCTGGATAAAACTCGATAAGAAAGTTTCAAGAAAACTATTCTTAATCGGATATTGCCTGAAGCTGTGATATTGGGAATTTTTATGTAAAAAAAAATGGCATCAGATCATAAAGAACGTAATCTATAATAAAAATTACATAATTTATTTTTATAATTTTATAAAACAGAATTTCTCTAATAAATTTTCTTAAAGTATATCAGGAATTCACAAAAGAAGGAAAAGTATTTTTTATCCTGATAAACGTGTTTGTGCTATTTTAAGCACTCGCAAATATAAGATAAGTCATATTTTTGTCATTCTTGTTTGAGAAATACAATGCAACTAAATCTAAATGTATTTTCCTTATTTAATATATTAATATTGTAACAAATCGGGTGATCCTAAAGTCACAGAAAAAATAAAAAAATATAGTATTCAAAAAGCATTGACAGTAGCAGTATGCGGCTTTTACTAAATCTTACAAAAATACATGAAACTTTTTTAGGTAATAAAATATTTATTAACAAATTATTTAAATTTTTTTCAACAGGTAGCGCTTTACTTTTAAACTTACAGTGTCGCAGTACATTCACCAACGTAATTATGACTTTAAATGCTCAATGTGACGACCGACATTTATTAAAACTGCGGTCAAACGTTGCGCATTGGAAATATCCCTAAAAAAAGCTTCATTAATCCCCCAAAAAATTGTTATTCGGTCAGGAGAATCAGTTTAAAATGTGAGAGGATACTGTGAATACAGTAGGATATAATGGAGAAAAATGTAACTAATTGTATTTTTATTACTTCCATTACCGTTATACTGTAGGTAATGGAAATATTGTATTCGGTAAAAAACTGATACTGAGTTTTCAAATGATTTCCACGTTTTAAGCCCTACTGAGTCCAAAAATGTAGTTTATGGTAATTAGACAGTGTGTGTGTATGTATGTATGTATGTATGTGTGTGTGTGTATAAACGTATGTGTGTGTGTATGTTTAACTGTATGTGAGGAATCTTCTGGCCACAATATCTCCAAAACTATTAAAAATAGAACTACGAATCTTTAGACGTGATACAGGTGTACAGATGAATTTTCCAAATTTTTGTGAGAATTAGAAAACCAGAATTGGATTTTCGGAAACCGGAAGTCGGACCGTAATCAGGAAAAGGCTCTAAGGATTTTCTTAATGTTACTATATAGACGCTCTATTAGATGTCCTTTCGAATGACATAGTTTGTTAGATCATTAAAATTGGTAGGAGTTCTGTGTAAATAGCTCAATTCGATGTCTCGTAAATGCGAACCTTAAAAAACGACTGTACTTTTTTCTGTATGTTATTATAAAATAATAGTTAATTAAATAGCATCTCATTATTAATTAAAAAGTATATCATCAAATTAATTAAATAGTATCTCATAAAATTATTTAAATATTATGTCAAAAACGGTTCTAACGATTTTCTTGAAAGTTGTTACATAAATCAGTTTTAGATATATTTTTCTCGTGTGTTACTTGGTTATGGCGCGGTGTGCAATATTCAGTATCTTGCTAGCGATTGCAATTTTTGAAGAAGCGAACTACCTCGTAATAATTTAAACGGTAAGAATTTTTAAGCGACTGGCTTAACGAAAACACAAAAAAAAAAAAAAAAAAAAAAACCTTAACTGCAAAAAAAAAAAAAAATATATATATATATATATATATATATATATATATATGACAGTCCGATTAAAGTTTGTTAACCCTTGGTTATTTATATTTCATCTCTAATTCCATTTCATTAAGATACCTGCGGACTTCGACCGCTGCGTTGGTCACTGTGTTTAAATGAATCACACATAAATTATAAAAAGTGAACACAGGATCCTCTTGGTGACATATAATATATTTTGCCATTTTGACAATGGATTAAACTTGCTATCGCAATTCCGCAAGTAAAGATTTTAGCAAACAAAATCCCAGCTACTTAGGTGCCAACTTTCAATTTTAGCCAATTGAATCCTATACAAAAGTTGTTTCGTAATGTGAATGTATATATAGTTTATTTTAATTTAATCTTGTTTCTGATAGACATAATGAAACAACTTAAATATTTAAATGCGATTTGCATTTTATTAACGGCTATATATCACGGTACTTGTCCATAGTGTTGATTTGCTGAAAACAGTTGCTAATCGAATTATATTTATTTAAACGATTTAAAAATTTAATAATAATAAATAAAAAATCATAGAAATATGATAATCAATAATGTGAGAAAAATCTGCTGGTTAAGAGAACATTTTATCCCGTGCAATTATACCTTTCCGTAAAGCTTCAATTCAATTTTTTTTCAGAGGCCTCGGTAGACTAGTCAGTAGATCACTGAGCTCGAAAATGTAAGATTGCGGTTTGGATATTCGAGCTGGCCAATGACCGTCGTGTACACTGATGGTAGATGGTGCATAAAAAATCCCTCGTTGTCGCTATGCCCTCCATGTTCCCATCCAAATCATACCTCTGTGGGTCACCGAAGGAGGGGAGCTATCCCTTCCGTTGAGGATCAAAATTGTGATGGCATGTCCCGAAACCGTCATTAGAGGTGCGTCCCAGACCGTTGTCAATTACCCATTGGGCAGTACATGTGCGAAATTAAATTCAACCAACCAACCAAATCAGTTTTATTTCAGTATTATTTCACATTTTAACAACCATATGTCAATAAATAAATACATCAGACTCACTTAAAATGCTGCTGCAAGGTTGCCAGATGAATACTTCAATTTTATTTTGTAACACCACTATTATATTATGAAAGTAAAGACTTTTTACAAAAAGTCGTGTGTCACTCACACGACTTTCTCTTACTCTGAAATTTAATACTATAAATGTAGGTAGGAGATTAAGAGGTGAGATAACGATGTTATGTAAACCTATGTTAAACAATTCAAATTATGCTAAGAAGAATTTTATATGATAATTAGTTCTGTGTGAGGAGGGCTACCGCCGCACTCAAACCCCGTTTCATTAATGCACCTACATTTATATAGAATTTAATTCGGTTATTAACAAATATTTCTGTTTTTAAAAAATAATTTATTAAAATTATTAATTGACAAAATTCATCTTTTATGATAATGCAGACGATTTCCATATTAGAGAAGTACTATAACACTAAATAACCACAAAAAGTCCATTTTATTCTCAGTATTACAAAAAAAAAAAAAAAAAAAAGAATTTAACTTTGTTTTAAATTATCGCAGATCGATGGTTCAACCATTCGTTTTAAAGGTATTGGCGAGCTCTTTTGAAAATTACCCATCATGAAAATTTACTCCCCTCGAGGGAGGACTTCCCCACCCAGGGGGGGAGGCGAGGCTCCTACATACACAAAAAAAAAAAAAAAAAAAAAAAAAAAAATTCCCAGTTGACTATCTCTATTACAAAAAATATATATTCGTTTCATTTGGTTTAGTGCAGTCTATAGATGTTAAACTCTACTTACCTGCAATTTCCCCCATAGACGTAATGTATTTGAATACTTTTGAGTGTCCCTGTACACAAACCATTTGCTTCATCTCAACGAAAAGCTTAGTGTAGCATCCCTATATGATACACATTTAGAATACCAAGTTTGAACTTTCTGCCATAATTTTTTTTGAGATATGCTGATAACAGAAAGACACACACACAGACATTCTCACAGATATACACACAGACCATTTGCTAAAAACATGATTTTCGTATTCAGGGGACCTCAGAACATGTAAATATAACAAAATATCACTTTGAAAATTTGACCCAAAAACAATACTTTCTCTACCTTATGGGTAAGAGAAAGTAATAAATCGAGTTTAATCGAACCAATATAATTATACTCTAAAAAATTTAGTGGTGATTAAATATAAATTTGCAGTATTTATTTGGCAACAATGTCCTTGTCTTGATCGGGAGCCAACTGTAAATAAATAAATGATCGTGTAAAGATTTTTAATTGGAAACATTTTTATAATAAATATTAAAGAATCCTAAAGCTCTTATATGGATTTAGCTAATATCGTTTTAACATAAATCGAATAATTTTATTTAAATTGTCAATTTGGATTCCTTGGATTATTTCCCATCTCTCGGTATAATAAATGATAATTATACACCGATATTTACGATTCGGGGACTAGTTTTTATGACTATATGAGGTGTATTTTTAAAATATAGATGACGCCATGAATCAAATATTTAAAAGCTACTAACTGTCATTCTGTTTATTAGATCAAATATTCAAAACCTTTAACGCCCCCTCCTCTGTTATTCAGGAATACGTAGAACATTTAACAAAAAACTGCACGTAAATGCCTATAGCAAGTGTATTTGTCAGATGGCGCAATAAATTAAATATAATTTTCGTTCTATTTGTCAGATTGACTATTTCAAAATCTTTAACCCCTTCCCCTTTGAGTTACCTCAGGAATACATAGAACAAAAAACCGCCCGTAAATCGGTTCAGTACATTTAACCCTCTGTAACTCATGACCTTTAATATTTTTGTGTTTATTTGTTCCGTAATAATTGGAAAAAAATAAAATACACGTGTTTCAGGTTTTTTTTTTATTTCTCATAAATTTCGAAAAAACAAACAAAAACACCTACAGGCAACAAACACTTTTTAGCATAAAATCCTATAAAATACGTGAAATTGGGTCAAAATCAATATTATACAATGAATTTGAAACACTTACCTCTTCACTGTTTCAATACAAAACACAAAACACACGAAAAATTATTTTTTATTATTTTTTGAATCAGAGCCGGTCCGCACTTGTCGTTAGTTACCCACTGTCGAGTAATGAACTTCAACTTACGACATACGGCGCCATCCAGTTGTGTTTCTAGATACTAGATTCTCTAACTGTGAGTGTATACGACAGGCTACAGTGCGTGATTACGTTGTAGAACCGATTCTTTGAATTTGAACCACGATCGAACGGTATGTTGCCTACAGTCTACAGTATGGTACAGAGGGTTAAGTCTACACTTACTAATACACATGCTAAAGTTTCTTCATATATATAGGTTACACATTTAGTATAGAAACAAGAAAGAATATTATTATTATTATTAATTTAGTTACATAAACAGAAGTATCAGAAAAATAATACATTAGTAATTTTTACATGAAAGAATAAATTATAATCTGCTAATAATTGGTATACTAATAAAAAAATTTTAGATTAAGAATAACATGAAAAATAAATAAATAAATAAACATTAAATATTATGTTACAATGTCGAAGAATCAGTGTTTGCCATACGTGCATTATAAGAAATATACATTTTAACCTATATGAATATATTCCACACATATATACGATAAATTAAAATTCTCTTTAAAATCAACACTGCATTTTAACACGACAACTCATTTAGAATAGTGGCCATAGACATTTCTTAGCATTTTACGAGGAGTCCAGAATTTACTCCATGTGAAAGGAAGCGTAACTTAAAAGCTTTTGCTTAATTTATTTTAATCTCGGAAAATCTTCCTGTGTTATGTTTAAATCCTAGACTAAATCATAACATTTAAAATACATTTTTATTTAAAGTTAGAATAAACGGAATGTAAATTTATCTATGAATGCAAAATGTTTTACAGATGGCTAATTTTCATTATATATTTGCTTTTGCAAACTGTAGAGAAAATGACAATTATATATATATATATATATATATATATATATATATATATATATATATATATATATATATGAATATAAGTTATGTTTTTTTCATATTCTAATAATGTTTTAATTCTGTAACTTTTAAAGTGTTAGAAGAAATAAGACATATTTCAAAATATCGATAATTCAGTTTAATATATTTACTTTCTGTTTATAATAACTTTTTAAAAATATTTAAGAACTTCAGTTAATTTAGTGATAAAATATTTAATAAAGTTTAGATATTTCCCATAAAATGAATTACTTGATTCAAATTTAAATCGAAAAAGTACTGAATGTTGATATCAATTAAAAAAATAAAGGAAATTTATTAAACATTACATGAAAAAGGTTATATTTAAATTGACATACAATTTGTTGCTACTGAAAATATGATTTAAATATGCTTTCATATAAAGTTTAATTATATGTTTAACTTTACATTCATTGTTTCATTGAATTGTTACAGTAAGAAGGAGGTTTAAAATTCTAAAAAACATTTAAATCATATAATCAAAATTGTCACATATTTTTAAGTATATTTATATTAGTTATTATTTAAATAGTTGGTTGTTATTATTTAACCATTTCTGTCTCAAACTTTTAGTAATATTACAAACTTTTTTTTTTTTTTTTTTTTCTTAAACCAATTACGAAAAAAAAAATAAAAAGTGCTTAAACTTTGAATACTTGAAATAAAGAATCCTCCATATCTTTATTTCAATGAAAACAAGAGTTTCACAATAATTTGCGGAAGGAAGGGGTGGGGGAGAACAGCTACTTGTGTTTAAAATTACTTTTGTGCGATATCTCTATTTTATGAGAACAGTAAAATGGTCTGTAAGTTAAGCAAATGCTAACATTAATCCTGTACATTTATTTTGATGCATAAGTATAAAAATAGTACATTAAATTAAAAAGTTATAAGTATTTAATCATTTTTTAAATAAATACAACTTTTATTCATAGTATGCAGCGTTTTGAACAAAATTTAACTTCAATTTGAAATAAAGTATAAAAATAATAATAAAAAGAATTAAAATATTGAAATCGATATGAAAATATATTTAATACCTTATGAAACATTAAAAATTATATATATAAAAAAAAATGCTTTATACGTAAACAATAAAAATTTTAAATGGAAAAAATTGCTCAGCTACCAAATTTGGTGACAATCCGCTCTCTAATTTTAGCTTTGTACCAATATGTTTATAACAGAAGTTTAATTATAACCAACTGTACATGCATGTAAGTAGTTAAAAGTGTTTTCTTGAAAACGTAACTGTTATTGGGAATAATTTTAAATTGAAAAAAAAGTATGATTTTATTTTATTTTATTTTATTTTTATTTTATTTTTAGATTGTGTATGAAATGAAATGGAGGTTTAATGACAATTTTGTTCAGTAATAAAACATGTATATATATATATATATATATATATATTAATAGAAATGAGACATCCCAAATAATATAAAAAACAATTTACGAAGAAATATAACTTAAATGTGTTCTCTTTAATGTTGTTTTGTTAAAGCAATCTTTGTAAAGTACTTTGCATGCCATTTATTCATAAAGCGAAATAAACGGAATAATGACGTTATTTGTTACATCACAAAACATGCATCAAAAAATTTAAATAACTATGCAAGTTTTTAAAAATACCCAAGTTTTACATATTTCATGTTTAATATGCATTATTAGTATTTCAGATAATATATATATACAACAGATTTAAAATGTATTTGCTTGTATTTTTCTTACGAGTCCTTTAGATTTCAAATAACTGCATTTCAGTCGGAATAAGCTGCTTAAATAATTTACTTAAATGAATTTTTCAGTTTTGAAATTCTTACTTCGTAATGTTTTTAAAGAAAATCTTCATAATAACTTTATTAAAATCGGTAAACACCGCTATTTTTAAAAACATATGTTCTTAGTAATAAAAGAATTACGAACTGCATCCATTTTCATTTGATATTTTAATTCCATATCGTAAACATTTATTCAATTAATCGTTAGAACAGCTTACGATTGTGTCGGAAGTAATTTATTTTGCGGGACTACTTATTTCTTTAAATGAACTAGAAGCTAATTATTAGCTTTCAAATCAGCGAAACTTCTAACTTACTACATAGCAATTAATCAAGTTACTGCGGAAAAATAAGTCAAATGTTTTTCATGTCGATATACTTTCGGTTATTTTCTTTTCCTATTCAGCTTTGATATACTTTTTCAAATCCTAATTACGGAAAGTATTTTTACTTTGAGTATTAGAATGTTTGTTTACACAGAAACGAATTTAATAAATGTAAAATGTTTTAAACATTTTACTTAACATTGTATAGCTCATTTTCATTTACTTAGATCGATTAAAATTTGTATTACATTTTTAATACCTGTTTCTATTGTAATTTTTCTTAATATTTATTTTAAAATTTAATTAGTTTATTTAATTACAGATATAATTTATTATTTGAAATACTTCTTAATGTTATTTAACATATATGATGAAAAGAATTGCTTTAAGAATAAAAACTGTATTAATTACAGGATAAGGTAAACAGTTATTATAAAGTTTGTTTCAGTACTTAAAATATAACCAAATACTGAGTTTAACTTAGTTTTATTAAAAATTATTTTTATTGAACAACATTTTAAAAGGGTTATATATATATATATATATATATATATATATATATATATATATATATATAGTAATATAATAATATCAGTGCATAAAATTTAAAGACGATTCACTTCAGCATTAAACCAATTATTTGGATCATAAGCGAAGACCACCCAAATCAAACCACAAAAGAATTAAATAAAAATTGAAAGGGATATTGGAAATTGTAAGAAGAATAAAGCAAAATTTGCATTCTAACGTTTTCAAGGGCCTGGTAGAATGCAAATATGCTAAAAAATGGATGTTTTTCTGTAACAAAGAAAGCAAAAGCCAAGAATTTCTTAGTTCACAGGCCCGAAACACCCATAGAAAAAACAAAAAAACGAAGATCAAAATAAAACGATTACCTAAGAATGATGATCCAAATAAAAATATAATTTTTTTTTTAAAATGGAGATTAAAATAAAAATACAAAATTACTTTATAAAATATAAAATGCGTATGATTGTCTCAAATCTCATTTTTTACTTTACAGTGATATAAAAACTGTGTTAAATAATTTTTTATGGTTTTCTCGTTGCGTTTTTATTTTTCTTGCCTAATTTTTGAGCAGCAATTGTTATATTATTTTTGCCTTATTACTGTTTTATATACAGAGTGGAAAGTTG
Organism: Salticus scenicus; assembly: GCA_963930645.1. NCBI lineage: Eukaryota > Metazoa > Arthropoda > Arachnida > Araneae > Salticidae > Salticus > Salticus scenicus. The sequence continues at coordinate 129,781,188 of OZ005656.1, read as the reverse complement.
GGCTCCTGGAGCATTTGTTTTACCAATGTCACTCGTGTTAAGTCATGCCGACTTCTTCTCCTATTTTTTCTGTTTTTCTTTGATCAATTTATTTAAATTAATAAATTACTTTGGAGTTTTAATACTGTAATAATTAAATACAGTTTCATAATATTTGAAAATTAATTAAATTATCTTTCTTTCTCTCTCTCTCTCTCTCTCACACACACACATAGATATATATATATATATATTAATCCCATAATGTTACTATTAAAATGCTTGAAAAGCAATAGATAAATCTTGATAAATTATAAATATTAGTTAGTTTCATTGAATTAGATAAAAAATCACTTTTATAATTTTATATCAGATTTTATATCTTTGGATATTGTCGTCGACGTATTAAGTGCTTATATAAATTAATCTCGAATACTAAGGTGACCAATTGTCCTTACTTTTTCTAATTTATTTTCATTTTCCCTGCTTAATCTTGTTTTCCAAATATAGCTATTGTCGCAGTTTACGAGGGGCCTAGCATAGCTAGAATCACTCGACAATGCTACTAGAGTGGTGAGCAGCTCCTCGTACCTGTCAAATTCAAAATCAATGATAGTGTACTTTTTAAAGTATTGATTTTGTCATCATTTCTGAATTTTAAATTGGAAACAACTCGTTGATTTGTCCACACTTTTTCCTCTCAAAAAATTGGTCACTCTACTGTATACTACTATTTTCTGAATTTATAGAAAGCTGTATACTCAAATAAGTAAAATAAATGTTAATAAGTAAAATAAAATATACTACTTCCGATTTTTTTTTCTTTACTTTGTTGACTAGTTTGTTGACTATTTCCTCGTTCTCTGAATTAAAAAAGTCGTAAACGTGCAATCAGATTTAAAATGCTAATTTAAATTCCAGTGATCATTTATTAAAGTTCGATTCTAAGTATTAAACATCATTTTAAACGTTCGAAAAAATATTAAATGAATAATAAAAATTATCATTTTTCATATCATAAACAATATTTCTTTAATATAAAATTTAGTTAATATAAATTAAATTTAAAAAACTTGGTAACTCTTTTTTTGCATTAAAATTATTGAATATAGTTTTATACATTACCACCAGAAAAAAAAAAGTGAAAAAAAAAAGTTATCTCCATTTTAGTATATTTTTTGCAACTAATAAAAAAGTAAAGAAAATGTTTGAATTTCTTTTTTTTTTCTCTTTATATATGTATATTTCAAGAGTGAAAACTGAAAACTTATCCTACATGTCTTGAATTTATTATTTAACATAATCGTGATAGAAAAAAAAATATCATAAATTAACTGTTTTTTTTTTTTCCTAGCCGAAGAAAATTTTATAAGTTTTGAAAGTATTGCTTTAAATACGCAGATGATTTTTATATGGAGAAAAATATTTGATTTGTACGTGTTCTGAAAATGAGGGAATTAGATCTGATAAATTCAATTAATTTTAAGAATTTTTCATTAATATCTAAGTTTAGTTATATTTATTTTAAAATGAGTATCGTTGAATTTCATAGTACATATTATGAAAGTAACGGCAACTAGGGAATTTATAAATTGGTTTAAAGATTTTTATGAAGCACTTTTCAATTACATAAAATTTATACAAAAAAAAAAAAAAAAAAAAAAAAAAAGTTTTATCGATTTTTACTTTCTTCTATATGTAATATAGAGAAAGTATTGGATTCGCGAAAATTTTCGACTTCCGTTTTTTGACGGATCTACACGTTTTGGGATGTCCTGAACACGAATTGATAGTTTTTAAAAAATATCTGTCTGTCTGTCTGTGTGTCTGTATCATTTTTTTGTGGACGCTGTATCTCACGAACCAATGAATGAAATTTAACCAAACTTGGTATTTAGTTGCACCCTGACATGAACTGGTGCCCATTAGATTTGGGGATCAATAGCTCAACAGGTGGCGCTGTGATCGCATTTTATAGGACAAAATTCCGTATAAATGGGCATAATGAGAGTTATTTTAAACTTGTGATTGTAAAATTAATATGAATTATTGATAATAGTAGTAGTTAACTAGGAAAAAAAAATTGTGCATGGGGGGGCATCGGTTCCCCCCCCTGGGGGGAAGTACCCCCCCGGGGGGGGTTAAATTTTGAAGATGGATATCATTCGAAAGATCTCGTCAATACCTTTAAAACGAATGGTTGAACCATAAATCTGTGATAATTTAAAACAAAGTTATCGATTTTTTTTACTTTTAACAAAAAAAAAAAACTTAGAAAAAAAATCTTTTTTTTTTTTTTTTTTTTTTTTTTTTTTTAAACGAAATTTTACCAAACTTGGTATTTAGTTGGTCCCCGACATAAACTGGTGCTGATTATATTTGCGGATCAATAGCTCAACAGGAGGCGCTGTGATAGCATTTTATCTAAATTTTTAACATGGCAGAATAAGACAAAAATTCGTATAAATGTGCATAATAAGAGTTATTTTACACTTGTGATTGTAAAATTAATATGAATTATTGATAATAGTAGTACGTAACTAGGAAAAAATTTTTGTGCATGGGGAGGGGGCATCGCTTCCCCCCCTGGGGGGGAAGTACCCTTAAAAAAAACAAGTACCCCTCCAAAAAAAAAAAACCCTTAGAAAAAAAAATTGTATTTTTTTTTTTTTTTTTTTTTTTTAAATATTGTTACTGATTGAATATGTATAGGAAAATATAGAAGAAAGTCTTGTGGTGGCCACAACATACTAGTTTAAAATTATTGTTACTTTATTATTATTATTTTTTTAATTAAATTGAACAATACCTATTAGAATTTTAAATAAATTATGATACACATAATAATTTGCATCATTCAAACTTTAAATCTATAAATTATAATTGTGTAAAAAAATAACAATTCTAATTATTTTCAGTTTAGAATCAGAAATAAACAAAATATTAAAGAATAGGGGGACACCGGTGTTACTTGGAATAAGAACTAGTTCGCAAGCAGCTTCTATTTCCTTTCACAGTGGAGATAGGTCGGTATCAGGTCGATTTCCCGACACTCACTTTCCCGACAAGTCAGTTTCCCGACGCCACTTTCCCGACAGGTACGGTTTCCCGACAGCTCACTTTCCCGACAGGCACGTTTTCCCGACAGCTCACTTTCCCGACAGGTTACGTTTTCCCGACAACTCACTCTCCCGACAGGTACGTTTTCGCGACAGCTCACTTTCCCGACAAGTACGCTTTCCCGACAGCTCACTTTCCCGACAGGTACGTTTTCCCGACAGGTACGTTTTCCCGACAGCTCACTTTCCCGACAAGTACGTTTTCCCGACAGCTCACTTTCCCGACAGGTACGTTTTCCCGACAGCTCACTTTCCCGACAGGTACGTTTTCCCGACAACTCACTTTCCCGACAACTTACTTTCCAGACAGCTCACTTTCCCGACAACTAACTTTCCCGACAACTAACTTTCATGACAGTTCAATTTCCCTACAGGTACGTTTTCCCAACAACTCACTTTTACGACAGATGCGTTTTACGCAAAGTTTTCTTTCCAGACAGCTTACATTTCTGACAACTCATTTGCCGGAAACTCAATTTTTCATTATTTTATTTGTTTTATTTTTTACTATTTTTAACTATGAATTCTACTACAATGTAATATATATTAGTATCATAAAAAACTTTGTTAATCAGTGTTCCACATAAATTTTGCTACAGTGTTATTAAATTTGAAGAAATATTTTTACTATGATTTTATTAACTTCGATTCTTGTTTGTTTGTGTGTCCAGTTCAAATATTGCAATCGATTTTTAACTAACTTCCCGACAAGCCAGACATTTGAAACTTTCAGAATAGCTCAGAACATGGTGACAATGCATTTTTTAATACTTTTAGCTAACTGTTTTAGGTTCCTGCTGCCTTCGGCAGTGTTTATATAATTCAACAGAATTTTTTTTAACTAACTTTCCGACTAGCTAGATATCTGAAACTTTTAGAATAGCTCAAAACAAGGTAACAAAGCGTTTTTAATACTTTTAGCCCACAATTTCGGGTATCTGCTGCCTTCGGTAGCGTTCATATGACTCAACACAAAATTTATTTAATTAACTTTCTGACCTGCTAGACATTTGAAACTTAGAAGCTAAAATAGCTCAAAATACGATAACAATCCATTTTTTCAATACTTTCCTCCAATTGTTTTGGGTCCCTGTAGCCTTCGGTAACGTTTATAAGATTCAAAAATCATACAACTTCCCGACTAGCTAGACATTTAAACATTTGAAACTTTCAGAATAGCTCTGAACCCGGTGACATTGCATTTTTTAAATACTTTTACTCAATATTTTCGGGTCCCCGCTGCTTTAGGTAGAGTTTATATGATTCAACAATCCTATAACTTCCCGTCTAGACATTTGAAACTTTCCGAATAGCTCAGATTACGGTGATAATGCATTTTTAATACTTTTAGCCAAATGTTTTGGGTCTCCGCTGCACTCGGCAGCGTTTATGTAATTCAAGAAAAAAATTATTTAGCTAACTTCTCGACTAGGCAGGCATTTGACACTTTCAGAATAGCTCAGAACACAATGACAATGCCCTTTTTTAATACTTTTAGCTAATGATTTCTGGTTCCCGCAGACTTCGGGAGCGTTTATATAATTCAACAGAACATTTGTAAAAACATGGTATATAAAAAGTTCTTTTTACCTTGTAATTATTTTAATTTGCATTTTTCGTATTTTCATTTATTCAACCTTTTATGACAGTCCCTTGAAGGACATGTAAACGTTGCTTTAATTTCAAATGTATAAAATTTTTGAAATGACATATTTCAATGTAAATAATTTTGAAAAATGGTTGAGTTTCATCGATTTGCAGCAAAATAAGAATATTTCAGAAATTTTGCTTCATCAAACAAATATTTGGACTGTTAGCGGCAAAATGCTTGTACATTTCAGTATCAGGTTACAAAATTATTGCATATTTTGGTAAATCTCTTTGAATAAAGAACGTTTTTTTTTATTTTTATTTTTATTTTTTTATTGGCAAAGAAATAATCATGAATTTTTACAATTATTTGTGTTATTAAACGTAAAATTTGTCAGTTTGTGGAAAATGGTTCTGCATTTCAATAATAAGCCACAAAATTATCATGGATTTAAGATATAGATTAGAGGGATATATATATATATATATTGATTAGAGCGATAAAATAAACTCTTATTTCTGAAATTAATTATCATGAAGCATAAAGTTTCTCAATAAGTGGCAATATGATGCCATGTAAAAAAAAGCTCAGAACACAGTGACAATGCACTTTTTTAATATTTTTACTTCCTTATGCAAAGTGTAAGGAAGTATAGTAATCCTGATTTGCGAAATGGATGTTGTATTTCACATTCTCGAAAACAAATGATCGCATAATGTTACAAATTTATACGTACGACTGTCATGATGTCTAGTTGTACACCTGAATGTTTCGTATTAACACGAGTTCTCGTTTTAGAGATATCAGCGACTTTAAACGATTTTTCGTGACGTTTGTAGTATGTGTGTGTGTGAGTGTGTTTGTATCTCACATATCTCAAAAACGGTTGGACGTAGAACGTTGCAAATTGGTATATAGGTTTGTTATAACATCTAGTTGTGCACCTTCCTTTTTTGGTCTTTCTGTGATTATCCGTTTTGAAGATATTTATGAAAATTATATTCATAATGGCAAATATACAAAGTGTTTTGTCCATTATATATGACCTAACAACAAAGAGATTTCAAAATAAGCTAATGATAGAGCTCGTAATGATATCATTATGAAAGAGTTCGACACGTATGCGTGTAGAAAGTAATTTCTAATGACAAAAGCAGGTTCTAGTAGACGGATGCTTTTTATTTTTATATAGTTTTGTAACTCATTTAGAGAAATTTTTAAGAATTTTGTTCAGCGCAATAAACCAATGAATTTTTCCAGAATATTCCAGAACTGTCTCATAACTGAAGTTAGAGCTTCCAAACTTTGGCAACCCTAAACTAAAAGTTTTCGCCAACTCTCCAAATTCGATGCCAAGACAAAAAATCTACGCTGAATACTAATTGCAGTTTGGAGAGAATACCCATAAAAAATTGCGGCAAATTTGTTTTAGGATAACCAGAAACCTTTTCTTTATTTTAACTATTTTTAATTTATCTTTTCCTGATGCTAATTTTTGCCAGAGAATAAAACTGGGCCGTCTATACTCGAAAGATTTTCATTAAATTCCAAGTTGCGCATTTGCCAATAAGAGATTTTGTAACAAGTCGTGGAGTACTATTCCTGAAAAAACTACTATATTTGTCTCGGTGGTATATATAGCCGCATTATGAGCCTTTTTGGTTGGAGTAGCAGTTTTTGTTTCTTGTTTTGTTTTTATTTTAAGGAATGTTCGTGGACTGAAACCTGCCACCTGCCTGTTTATTTATGAATCAGTTACCTCACACAAAACTGTCAATGATTTCATAAAAATATGTATATTCCTATGGAATAAACTACTACGTCAGAAACGCCAAAGAAAAATTATTGAGGTGCATACAGCTGTTTCGGTAGCCTAAAGCGTACCGTCATCAGTGCAAAAAAATAATTCTGAATCTGGAGAAGTACTCGTATATATAGGAGAGGGACCGGATTTAGTTCAACCAATAGGATTACGGAAGAGGTGGGGAGTGTGGCCAATAGGAATTAAGGAATGTGTAGCTGTGTAAACAGTAGAAAAATTAAGGAAATGTGGACTGAATGTAAAATTTCCAACAATCAGACAAATAGGGAACAGCGAAATCACAATTTACAAGGTTTTTAAAATTTTTATAAATATGAAAAGCTTCAAAGAAATCGAGTTCATGAATGGATTTAGGTCTGCAAATTATTTTAGCTGAATTAAATTTAAAATTATGATTTTCCTCCCAGCAATGTTTAGAAATAGCCGATTTATTGGTTTCTTGTTTGCGGACGTATTTCATATGTTCTTTTAGACGAAATTTAAGACTGCGTTTAGTTTGGCCAATATATGATAAACCACACTGACAGGATATACTATAAATGCCCCAAGAATTATGCATATCAATAGGATCTTTTAACTGAGAAAAGGTGAGTTTATTGGAAGGCGAAAATATTATTTTAAAATCATATTGTTTGAGAATTTTAGCTATGGTTTGACTGGTTTTAGAAAAATAGGGTAAAACAATACTTATATTAGAAGTGACTGATTTAGTAGACGAAATACGAGGGAGTTGTAATTTTTGGATAGCTTTGTCTATAATGGAAGGGTCATAACCTCTGTCAATTGCGATGGCTTTCAGGTATTTAATTTCAGATTTAAATAAAATAGGATTTGAACAAATATTAAGGGCACGGTTTACAAAAGTATAGAAAGCAGCCATTTTTTGGTTAGGTGGGTGACATGAACGCGCATGGGGAGGAAGGGAGACTGCAAAATTTTTACGATAGACAGTGGTTGAAAATCCATTTACAGTGCGAGAGACGAGGGTGTCAAGAAATGGAAGGGAGCCATTATTTTCTATTTCATATGTAAACTGGATATTACTGTCAATTGAATTTAAGGTTTCTAAGACATGGTCAATATTGTGAAGAGATGTGTCAATAAGCGTGAAGGTGTCGTCAACATAACGGGTCCAAAAAGGAAAAGATATTTTCTTAAAAAGCTTGCTTTCGAAATAGTGCATGTAAATGTCTGCGAGAATTGGGGAGAGAGGGGAACCCATGGCTAAACCTTCAGACTGACGATAGAATTTATTTTGGAAAGAAAAAGTGGTTTGTGATAAACAAATGCGGGTAAGAGAAATTAATTCTTGTATTTCAAAAGAGGTGAAATGAAACTCTTTTAATCTATTTTCGAGACAACAGAGGGCGCCACTTATTGGAACATTAGTGAAAAGAGATTTTACATCAAAAGAAACCATAGTGAGATTAGTGTGAGGGCAATTTTGAATATTTTTTGCAAAATTTATGGAATTCTTAACAGTATAACTATTAGCAGCAAGAAGTGGAGCAAAAATTGTGGTGAGAAATTTAGCTAGATTATAGGAAGCAGTACCGATATTAGAGACTATTGGACGAAATGGAATATTGGGTTTGTGAACTTTTGGTAAAGCATAAAATCTGGCACAATTAGCAATAGAAGGGATAAGATGGGATTTAGTCGAGTTCAATAATAAGGGGCAAGATTTTATAGCAGATTTAATTTTATTTAATTCTTGGGGAGAGGGGTCACGGGGCAGAGGAATGTATGGGCCATCATTAATTAGTTCGGTAACACTTTCGATGTATTGTTTTTTATCCAATATAACAATCTGACCACCTTTATCAGCTTTAGTAATGATGATATTTTCATTATGCACCTCAATAATTTTTCTTTGGCGTTTCTGACGTAGTAGTTTATTCCTGTTTTAATATTCCAACGCCAAGTCTCCTGCTATTATTTATATATATTCCTATGGTTGTATAAGGAAGTCATGTGGTGGGCACATCCGATTTTTTTCTACTGCATTACCGTTTTATTGTCAATAAATATAATAATAATAATAAATAAAAATAAATAAATAAATAAGAGATTTCGCCTTTAAATGAATGTGTTAAATAAAAAATAAATAGCATAGCAGCCTGTGAAGTCGTTCCTTCACATATATGAGTTTTAATTATGACTTTAAATAAAGGCAATAAGTAATTATTATATTTTCAATAAATTAAATGGCTAATAAAAATAGATAACGAAATTCTAAATTACTTTTATTTATTCGCTTTTGTCTATAATAAATATCTTAATTCTAATAATACTTTATCCCTTATGCTATTAATAAATCGTCTGAGAACAAAAACATATTCCTTTTAAATGACATCTCTCAAAATTATAAGCTTTTCTAAATATTTTAATAACTAAATATAAAAAAATATTATTTCCATGTTATAAACCGTTGGATACATAATTACATTTTCATTCTTTTAAATTGCGTATGTTTATTTATTTGAAGCTAAATTAAGCAATACATTTCCGTTATGATATCAATAAAGAGAAATTTATATATTTTTAATGATAGGATATGCAATAAATCGCAGACTTGATGTCTCGCTTATTTAACGGTCTTCTGGCGATAAAACTTGGCATCGATGTTTGGCGTTGTTTCTTCAACGAACTTGCTAAATTCAAAATATTTATATTAATTTGATCTAGAGACAATGGAATATCTTTGGCTATAAAATTTGGCACTTATTTAAAATTCTTGGCGTAATTCAGCAGTCTGATCGTAATTGCAATAGAGTCAACTTCAGAATTCGCTCTACATCTGTTGATACGATAACATATGACCCCGTAGCTCTCTCTCTCACCTCTACCTTTTTGCATTCTCGCAACGTATGGTCATGATGAACTCCCACTGTAAAGGAACTGTTGATTTCTAAAATAAATACATTATGCAGCGAACAAGTTGTCTTCTTTTATTTTCACGGCAGTCTTCTCAGCGGTATGGACCTGGAAGATTAATTGTAACGTTCTACTGTAGAATCCCGGAATTCTACTTGACATACTTTGGTGCTAGTCCAGCGACCAACCAGTTCGAGATGCATTGGTGAGAGAGAGGGGCATTTCTTTGAAATGACTTTATGTGTTAATATAAAATCATAACTGTTTTTTTTTTTTTCAAGAAGATGTCACTGATTGGAGCACGCTGTGGATTGGACGCATCGTGTCGGCAGTTTATCCTCTTATGATACTTTCTTCGGGAAATACTGTTTGCAGTGTATGGGACAATACGCCGAGAATGGCAGCCTGTGTTTCTAAGTTACGCTCGACCCATCTGCTCTCCAATCTTTCGCTCTGTAACGCAATGAGTTTGCGAGTACCAGCCGTAGTTTCTTTCTGCTTTCAGCAAGAGATTTCCAGATGCGCTTCTCCAGTTCCCGTCTCTGGCTCATGTGAAGTAATTATTGCTCCGGAGTTAGTTTTATTTAATAATGTCAGTTACAATTACTGAACGACATTTTCGTACTCTCCTTGGGATATCGTTTTTATGTTTCACTCATCTTGAAACAATGGATCAAATATTATTCTCCGTAAATAGATAATAAAGAGCATGTGAATAAAATTTTATATATCGAGTGAGAAACAGAGAAGAAGAAAGAATTTCGTCTAATATGCGTGTGAATTTTTGACGACGTTATTGAATATAAAAATGTGTAAACATACTTCTTGCCGCGCATTTCGGAAAATGAAGAAAAAAAACATTAGTTACACTGGTGATAAATTATTTTACATTCTTTTATAGTGGTTCTCTTTTACATCGTTCTACAAAAAAAAAAAAAAAAAAAGAAAGCCCGAAAAAATTATAATTTTGTTGTGTCTTATTTTCATGGAATATAATTTCATTTTCAGATTAAAAATCTTGGCAAGGTATGGTAAGTGTTTTCCATATGTTTACTCTTAAGAGACTTGTTTTTTTTTTAATTTTGTGTGTAATATATATATATAAATTTGCATATTATAGTATTTTATATTTTTCATATTCATATTTTCCTTTTTATGCTAATACTGATATACAATGCGCGATGATAATTTTTTTAGAAATTTCTTGATTTTTCATTCATAATGCAAAAAAAAAAAAAAAAAAAAAAAAGGGGGGGGGAAATAATAATAATAATAATTTTTTTTTATTGTTTTTTTATGTGTAATTTTTATACAAATTTGCATTACCTTTCAGTATATTTTTATTTTCATATTCAGATTTTCCTTTTGAAAAATGTGTATTATTCTGTTTATTGTCAATAATTGAATTTAATTATTTTTATTTTTTTTTATTTAAGAACTAAACTCGAAGTTATTTCTCATGTTGGCGTTTTCCGGGCAGGTTGGAAATACACATACCTTTTTTTTTATGTACCTTTTAGAGATGTGTCGGAGAAAATTCGTTTTTGATATCAGTCGATATCTATACACTTATTTCTCATCTTTTCACACACATATTTTTTTTTTTTTTGTTCACTTATTTTAACCTGCTTGGAACTGCCATTGCATAACAAATTAATAAATAAATAAAAGTAATTTAGAATTTCGTTATCTATTTTTATTATCCATTTAATTTATTGAAAATATAATAATTACTTATTGCCTTTATTTAAAGTTATAATTAAAACTCATATATGTGAAGGAACGACTTCACATATTTTGATACGATAACATGTGACCCCATAGCTCTCTCTCTCACCTCTACCTTTTTGCATTCTCGCAACGTATGGTCATGATGAACTTCCACTGTAAAGGAACTGTTGATTTCTAAAATAAATACATTATGCAGCGAACAAGTTGTCTTCTTTTATTTTCACGGCAGTCTTTTCAGCGGTATGGACCTGCAAGATTAATTGTAACGTTCTACTGTAGAATCCCGGAATTCTACTTGACACAGCCATTACTAAGATTTGTAGACGATTTCAAAGGAAAAATAAATTTATGAAAATGGAAACATAGAAACCAATATTTAGAATCGAAAAAAAAGAATTAAAAGAAGTCTTATTTGGAATTATAAAAAAATCTTGATGAGATGCACACTTGCCCAAGTAGCACAGGAACGTTCTGTGAACGTCTAATAACGGTTTCAATAGTTCAAACACCGTGTTTCGTGTCAAAAGAACGTTCTAAAACACGTTCAGAAATAGTATTATTTAGAACGTTCTGAAAATGTTTGATTTGTACCATCTATAAAACGTACAATTCTAGTTCTATATAGAACGTTCAAGTGTGACACCGTCATAACACGTTCTGTAACAGTGTAATTATAACGAATATGACAAAATGACATTTTAGTACTATTGGTTGGAAAAATAGGTTAACCATGAAAATTTTTGACTTCAGTTTTTGATTTTTTTACACGTTTTGTGGCGTGAGGAATCCGGAAGTCAAAAGGTTGGTATTGTATCTGTTAATGTGTATCGGCTTCGGCACCTATTAGTGTGATAGCCCGTTAGTTCATGTACACGATATCTCAAGAACAAATGATTGCAGAGAGATCGGACCAGTTTTAAAATATCACTTATGATATTGATAAGAATCCTATTGAGAGATTTGCAACATTCTAATTTAAAAACTTCGTAAGTTATTCGAAATTTATAATTTTTAGCAAGATAGAGAATAGAGCATTTTTTACATTTTCAGTTTAACGTTTTGTTAGCACGTCAGTAAAGAATGCTTCTCAATAATCAGTAGCGGTGAGGTGAAAAAAAATTACAAAATTTTAAACTCATGGAAAAATTTTGTCGATTTTGTATTTCAGGAATCAATGTATGGAATTCAACCAAACTTGTTACAATATTAGATCTTGCCCTAAATTGGAGTTTATTTGAATTTCATTTGGGATATATCGTCCGATAGATTGCGGTGCTATGCAATGAAACCCTCCATTTATGGGACGGCTATATCTCAGCTTCTATAGTGTACAAATGCATTAAACTTGATATATTGGCATGTATCATCATAACCTCTGCTAATACAATTTGGATGTATACATTGTCCAACAGGTGGCGTTGCTAATCTGCAATTTAATCATTTTAACGGAAAGGCAATATTTTAACTCTTGTGATTTAACAATAAATTTTGTGATACACTGAAGTTATAAGTGAAATCGATTTTATGTAAAGCTTTACTGGTCCATTTTGGATGCACATCGGCCAACAGGTGGCGTGGCTATGTTGCAATTTAATCTCATAACGGAAACGGAAAATCTCAACTTCTGTGATTTATAAATATTGTAAATTTGGTAAGTGAAATTAATATTACGTAAAACTCTACAGATTGCCTTTGGGTGCATATCGGACGACAGGTGGCACTGCCACGTTCCAAAATTTTCCATTCACAGAAAGGCTATCTATCAGCTTCTGTAATATATATACTCACCAAACCTTCTGCGTGACATACATTTGATATATATTATTGATTCAATTTGGATGTATAACGAGTAATAGTCAAACAGTTTTTTTTTATTATTATTATTCGTAGGACATTGTTTTTTCCCCTAGGAATAAGTATACATCATCCCTGGGGGATGGGGGAGGGGTGGATAAAAATTTTCACTATGATTATCTTTCAAAAGAATTCGATATCACCCTTAAAACGAATAATTGAAACATCGTTTTCTGATGATTTAAAACAAATTTACCGTTTTTTTTTTTTTTTTCATTTGTAATAATAATAATAATAAACCCTTAGAAAAATACATTTTCTAAGATCTTCTATACAGCATAAAAATGATTGTCTTCTGTCATGAAAATCTATGGATTCCCCAGACCCAGAGTTTAGATACAAAAAGCTAATCACGGATGTTATTGAATAAGTAATATAGTGCTTTACGCGAGTTTCAAAGAAAATCACGGGAAAACTCCGAAAACCTAAGTCGACGAGCGTGACCAGGAATCGAAACCAACACTTCCCGTCTGTAAGGTTCGAGAGTAGAACCTCGCGGTCTCTAATACTCATCGGGAAGTTACAGAAATGAGTTTTTTTCTTCTTTTCTTTAAGTTATGGTTCTATTTAAGTTTAAATGTTACTGATAAATTATCAATATTGATCATGTTGTTAAATCATTACTCTGTTTGATTGGTCTTATTTTATTTTATTTATTTTCACTGAATATTTTGTTCAATACTGAAATATACACTAAAACAAGATATGCTTTTCCGTTTAATTCGAGATTTTAAAATGGAAAAATAAAGTGATCTCATAAATTTTTAAAATACTTTATAAAAATTTAAATAATTGTTTAACTCCACTAAATTTTTCCTCAAAATATTGACTACAGCTATAAATGCTTAATAAATTTCTGTTTCAAATGTTGAACTTTGAAACATAATTATTGCGGATGCAAGAAGGAAGGGAGAGCAGATGATAACATCGACATCTGTGGATTGCATTTATTTAATTTTCGCTGACCGTGCAACTGCAAAGTCAAACGCCAGGCGCGGCGCCAGGTCTTGGGAAAGTCGTGTCGTTATGTGAGGCGGTAATTTTAAAACATGTAATCTGATTTGTTCAGTTTTAGCCTTATAAAGACTAGGATAAGCTTTAGAAAAGGTAAAAATGTAATATTTTTAACCTGTAATATTCTCTATGTTCTATTTATTAAAGTCTTATTTTAATATCAATTAAACAATCATTTTCATATCTGCGTATGTTCTTAAGCCTAACTTTTGATACTTGAAAGTTGAATCGCAGAAAAAACTGCTCCTGTTACAGACAACCGCTTAGAAATTATTGATTCATTATATTAATTTATTCTTCTGAGATGGAATTTGTTAAAATAACTATTTTTGGTTATTATAATTCTGAATGAAGTATGAAGAAGTCACAAAGACTTTACAAGATAAAAGCTAATTTTAAGTGAATGCCCTTCCGACTGGTCATTGTGTATTTTAAAATGCTAGTTGGAAGGATGTTTTCTTGAAGAAAATTCTTATGAAAATTCAGAAGGTTCGTAATTCTTTTCTTTTTAAATTCTGAAGTATTTATTTAATGTTTATATCATAATATATATACAATTTAGGTTATGCAAATTGCACATTTTTAAAATAATATCCTAAGTTTCACCGACTTACAATTTTAAATATCTCTTTACTGTTATTTATTAAATAAAATATATGAAATTGTTTAACTGCATAATAAAACAAAGATTCAATTCAATTTTATTCCACATCTTTATAAAAAAAAGATATTCTGCTTAAAAAAAAAGGACGATTTACTATATTATTTATTAATACTAATAATATTTACATTTATCAATTATTTAATATGCCATATGATAGCATAATTACATCAAATGAGGTAAAAATTGCGTTGACTCAATTTAAAGAAATTTAAACATTTAAAGAATACCAATTACATTGCCATGTGGAATAAATTTAAATACCTGCAAACATCTTTTTTGTAAACTGAAAATATTTATACACACATGCACTGAAATTTAAAAATATGAAGTATGTTAAATATTTTAGAAAAATATTTTGATTAAAAATATATATATGTATTTAAGTATTTGGAAATTTTTAAAATTTCCTCCTTCTAACTAATTTTTAATTTTTTGTTTCAATTTCTTATTATTATAAATTAACAATATATTCTAAACTCAATTATATATTATTTTAGCGGTGTATTGGTACATTCATTTTTGAAATTATTTTTTATGTTGGAATATGAACTTCAGCATTCAAATATATTTATAAACTATCCATGGACTTACAAAGTAGTACCCAGAAATGTTTAGAATATACAGGGTGCAAAGTTGAGAGCAGGCCTTTATTTGCGCAACAATTGGTCTCAGACGTCCTCCAATAAGAAAATGTATTTAAAAAAAAATGTAAGAATTCATTATATGACATGTTTAAATTAAAAAAATTAATTTATTAAAAATCACAAAAACTGATAATTTTTATACAATTTTCATGACACTAATAGTGAAAGTTGAGTTCCAACCTAAAAAACCTTTATAACACAAAAAGTTTAACTTTTGTGCACCCAAAATTGTCTGAGATAGTTAGTTTCAAAATTTAGGATTATTTCGCATTTTCTCGGGCTTTATTAAAAAGTCAATGAAAAATTCTTTAATAAGCCCAGGGAAAATGCAAACAAAGTCCAATTAGGATTTTTAAACCGATCCCTTATTGAAGGCCGAAATATGTTAGAAAATCTAAACTTTAAATATCTTGTTCCATTTTGGGAGAATATAAATGAAACTTCTTGTTAGGATGAGTGTCAATTTTTCTAAATATCACTATAGGGGACTGGGACTGTACAAAAATTTAGTTTTTGAAATTTTGAAAAAATAGTTATTTTAAATTTAAACATGTCATACCGCAAATGCTCATATTTTTTAAAACATTTTGTAACTGAAACTATATGTTTGCGACCAATAGTTGCGGAGATAAAGACATTCTCGTGACTATCTTTGCACGCTGTATTAAAAAAAAATTAATATATATATGTATAAATGAATTTTTAATCGTAGTTAAAACCAGGCAACCGATATAAGATCTCTGAAACCACATAGAACAATGAGAAGGAAATTACAACAAATTTAAATAACCTGTGGAGACTGATTCTGATTTATTGAAACATTTATTTTTTGTTTAGTGATTTTTATTTTATTTAACTTCAATCTAATCATACATTTATTCGTAGATTATCCGTTGCAATTTTAATAATTTTGCCGGTGCGTAAAAACGACATGAAACTCAAATCAAAAGATACAAACAAGCAACGAGAAAAAAAAAAAAAAAAAAAAAAAAAAAAAAAAAACAGCATTTTTTTTTTAAGGAAAAGCTCGGAACGGTGAAAAAGAAGAAAAAAAAAAAAGAAAAAAAACTCGTCAGTGGTGACCTTTTTCACCATTGAGCACCAATGTACGATTTCGTTCGTTAGAAGCTATAATAGCAAATCGCCAGCAGGCACCAAATCGTACAAGAAATTAATTGAAGTTAAAAATGAAGAATAAAGTGGAATAAACCAGGGGTGCAGAATATGCCCGAACGAGGTTCGGGGGAAATTTTGAATATTTTTTTAAGAGAAAATAAAATGTAAATCAAAAATAACAATTTGCTACTTTGAATTGCTTATACACTAACAGCGATATTTTTATGTTACACTGTATATTTATTCTCTTAAAGATTTATTACATAGAACAAATGACTTTGCATAGCAAAGTAGATTTTTGCATTATTGAGGGAAATTTATATTGTGTTTGGGGGAAATTTCCGAGGTTTGAACATTTTCTGCATCCCTGGAATAAACTATTAATTCAAGAAATCAGAAAATCAAACAGAAAACAACTATAAAAAACAAACATTACTCACAAGATGATGCATTCGGAATCCCAAGGATTAAAACAAGCAAAATAATTCAAGAGTTTAGTTGTACATAGCAGATAAAGAATGATACAACACAGCAACAGGGATATGAATTACTTTTTTTAAAATTCAAATAATGTTTGTGAAATTTTAACATACTTAATTTCAACGTATGTGCATGAGAAACTCCATATTCTACGACAGTAATTCCCAAAAATTGTCATAACATCTCTATATCCCTTAAAAAGTTCCTTAAATTTTTGCATTTAAAAAAAATTTCTTTTTTTTTCCCCTAATCTGAAGATAATGGCGTTATAGTATTAATTACGAAACTTTATTAAACACCATAAAAGGCAAGAACTCGCAGCTGCTACAAAAAAAAAAAAAAAAAAAAAAAAACCGGCAACGCATTCAACACACTCAACGTGCTTGTTTGCAGCTCTCGCGCTTACATTGTTCGCCTGATGAAGGGTTGTGTCTTCTTTTAACCCGAAACAATTGTTTCGAGTTCTTACATTTTATGGTGTTTATTCAAAGTTTTGTAATTAATACTATAACTTCATTATCTTCAGATCAAGGTAAAAAAAGAAATGAAAAAAAAAAAAAAAAAAAAAAAAGAAAAAATTTAAGAAATTTTTTAAGGGATAAAGAGACGTAATGGCACATTTTTCGGAAAACTGTCATAGAATATAGACTTTTTGATTCATATACGTTAAAATAAAGGAATAGTAAGTATGTTAAAATTTCTCAAACATTATTTGAATAATAAAAAAAAAAGTAGTTTATATTCCTGTTCCTGTGTTGCATCATTATTCGTCATCAGCTATGTACTTTTTAATAAAAAAACACCACAAAACTAGCGTTGTAAAAATTATTACTTACAAACTTTGAATAAACACCATAAAATGCAATAAACTCGCAACAATTGTTTCGGGTCGAAAAAACACACGACCCTTCATCAGGCGAATAAAGTAAGCACGAGTGCTGCAGTCAAAGCGGCAACGCAATTGGTGCGTTGCCGCTTTGACTGCAGCACTTGTGCTTACTTTATTCGCCTGATGAAGGGTCGTGTGTTTTTTCGACCCGAAACAATTGTTGCGAGTTTATTGCATTTTATGGTGTTTATTCAAAGTCTGTAAGTAATAATATGTACTTTTTACTTTTAAACGCCCGTACTGTGGTGGTTTTTTTTTATAATGACGTCACAGTTTTTTTTTTTTTTCTACACTATTTTAGAACGTTTAAAGTACGTTTTCTAGAACGTTCTGAAAATGTGTATAACGTTTTGAAAACGTTCTAAAAACGTTTAGAACGTTCTGAGACCGTATACGTAGAACGTTCTCAGAACGTTTCTATAACACCGATGGTGATAGTTACACGTTCATTGAATAGAAAAATACTTTCTGAATATGTGCATGAGTTCGGAGTTTCCTCAAATTAGTTATTTAAATATATTTATAACAAATATTTCTTACTAATAATTCTTTGCTAAAATAACAGTGATATAATTAAATAAAGTTTGGCTTACCTGGGTTTTCACAGGTAATTGCAAATTCCATTGGTGAAGAAAAAATCTCCTTAATATGACTTCTGTATTAAAGACCAGCAACTACTTTTCCTATAATTAATCTTGATTAGAGTGAGAAATTCTTACATAATATGTAGATCTATTATATTTAGGATAATTCACTCGTTGCTAGGTAATGAAAGAAAGCCTAGATGTTTTTTACTTTAATTTATTCATCTTAGACAAAAGGAAAAAATTATGATTAAATAGAATAAGAAAAAATGGAACGTCAGTTCCGAATAACGAAAATTACATGATTGATAAAAATATTACAATGTACTTGTAGAGAGACGCAAAACATCGTCACGTGATACGGCAGGTGCACCGAACAATCTTTTGGCGGGAAGTAAAAAACAAAAAAGAAAGTTCGGAACAAGAAAAATGAAAGTTAATAAAAGAATGTCTGAGATTAAATATCACAACACCCCCTCTTAAGCTCAGAAATTTTTCAATTGTTCATTAATGCATTTCTATGTCTATTAAAATCAGTTTTTGGTAGAGCTTTTGTGAGGGTATCGGCGCTCATTTCTTTGGTAGGTTTGTATTGAAGCTTTATTAGGCCTTCTTGTATTAAGTTTCGCAGAAGATGATATCTCAGCTGTAAGTGTTTTGTTTTGGACTGGAATTTTTCATTTTCAGCAATCTTGATGGTAGATTGGTTGTCCTGGTACAACACTATAGGACATTCTTGCGGCAAATTTAAATCATCCAGTAGTTTGTTGAGCCACTGTATTTCAAGTGCAGCACTCGCAGCTGCGACGTACTCAGCCTCTGCTGAAGACATGGACACACAGGACTGTTTCTTCGAAGTCCAAAATATTGGATTTTTTCCTATCTTAAATAAATTTCCAGATATAGACTTTCTATCACTTGGATCATTGGCCCAATCCGAATCCGAATATGCTCTAAGAACAGGTTCACCAGAGTTACAAAGTTTTAATTTAATATCTTGGGTATTTTTCAAATATCTAATAACCCTTTTAACTGCCTCCCAGTCTTTCGCTCTAGGATTTTCGTTTCTACGGCTTAAGATGCCAACGGCAACACTTATATCAGGTCGCGATACTGTAGAAATGTAAAGTAACGCGCCTATAGCCTGTCTGTACATTGTGTTGTTTGGTAAGAGATTGTCATTATCAGTTAATTTTATATACCCTGGTTCCATTGGTGTGTCAGAGGGCCGTGCGTTATCTAGCCCAAATTTGGTTACAATGTCTCGTATTTTATTATTTTGATCAAGCGTAATTACCCCTTTACAAGGTCTTTCTATATTTATGCCGAGGTAATATTTGGCTTCCCCAAGGTCGGTTAATGGATATTCTTCCCTAAGTTGATTAATTAGTATGTCAATATCGTGATTTTTACCAGCTACAAGTAGATCATCAACATACACAAGAATGTAAGTTTCTGTGTTATCTTTGTTACGTATATATAAACACTTGTCATGTTGACTTTGTTTAAATCCTAATTTACACAATGTTTCATTAATTTGCAAATTCCACGCTCTAGCGGCTTGTTTCAAGCCATATATCGCTTTCTTTAACTTACATATTTTATTTTCTTCGCCCTGGATAACATAACCCTCGGGTTGATGCATGTATACATCTTCTTGCAAATTTCCATGTAGGAAAGCAGTTTTTATATCTACATGCCTTAGATTCAAATTTTTATATAGTGACATGGTCAAGAAACTTCTTAGAGTGGTATGCGATGCAACTGGTGCAAAAGTTTCGTCATAGTCCACCCCGTATTTTTGAGAAAAAACCCTTGGCAACAAGCCTGGCTTTATATTTCTCGACTTGTCCTTGGCTATTGTATTTGGCCTTGAACGCCCACTTACACCCTACTACTTTGGTCCCTGGTTGAGCGTCAACAAGTTCCCAAGTATTGTTTTGTCTGAGTGAATTCATTTCGTCGAGTGTGGCATTCAGCCAATTTTCTTTTTCAGCTGGGTTTTGAATTTTTAGTATATCATCAAAACACTTAGGCTCATCAATTCTTTTGTCATTTACTGCAAATGCAAATCTGTCGGGCGGAACACCTTTATTTAATCGTTGTGATCGTCGCGGCAGAGTTTGCGTGTCATCCGGACTATCGTTATCGCCCGCTATATCTATATTTATATCAGTATCTAATATTGGTAATTTGGACACCGGAATTTCATCATTTGAATTTTCATTCTTAATTTGTGATGTTTCATTATTGTGGGATTCTCTATTTTCATCCTCCAAAAATTTTACTGTTCTGCTAATTATTACATTTTTATTATTTGTGCAAATTCTGTAGCCTTTGCTACGATTATCATATCCCACAAAAATTCCTTCTTGAGCGGTGCTATCCAGTTTTCCCCTATGTATTTTATGTACATATGCGTATGCGCGACATCCGAATGTTTTTATATTTGATAAATCGGGTTTACGGCCGGTCCATTTTTCGTAAGGAGTTGAGTCGCATGAGGAGGTCGGGAGCCTATTTTGTATGTAATTTGCAGTATTTACGGCTTCCCCCCAAAAGGAATTCGGTAAATTACTGTCTTTAAGCAGACAGCGAGCCATTTCGGTCAGCGTACGATTTTTACGTTCTGCCACGCCGTTCTGAGCACTAGAGTAAGGAACGGTAAACTGGTGCTCAATTCCTTCTTTATTCAAAAATTCATTTACTTCCATGCTAGTGTATTCACCCCCGTTATCGGAGCGAATTGCTTGCACTTTTCGGCCAAATTTGTTTGCGGTCATAGCCACATATTCCTTTAACTTAGAAAATACCTCAAACTTATTTCTTAGCAAATATATAATAGTATAACGACTGTAGTCGTCTATAAATGTAAGAAAGTAATATTTTCCACCTACAGTGGGGGTTTTCATAGGGCCACATAAGTCTGTGTGGACCAGTTCGAGTGGTACGGAGGCTCTAAATTGTGCAGCTTTGGGGTAAGGTGAATCAGTTAATTTTGACATTATGCATGTTTTACATTCAGTATTATGTTTGCAATCATTTAATTTTATACCCACAGCCATGTCCTTGTTAACTAAATCTTTAATGTGGTTAGTATTTCTGTGGCCAAGTTTCACATGCCACTTGTTTATGCAATTTTCGTTATCACAAGTTTGTATTACAATGTTCGCTGTGTGTTTGTTTTCAGAATAATTTAATTGACATTCATATAAGTTATTTTTCACATATCCCTCAATGCATGTATTTCCCTGATTTACAATTTTACAGGTTTTATCATCAAATACAGCGATACAGCCATTCTCTGTTGCTCTTTTTATAGAAATTAAATTAGTTTCTATTTCAGGGACATAAAGAACATTTTTAAGTGTTATTTTGTTCTGTGTGTTTTCCGAATTTACGGTATACAAATCCACAGTACCGGAACCCAAAGATTTTAGCTGCGTGCCGTTCGCGATAGTGACGTTAGAAACGTTATTTTTAAGATCGCGAAATTTTAGTTTATCATTGCAGATATGTGAAGACGACCCTGAATCAACCACCCAATTTACAGTTTTATCTCCAACATAAAAAGAATACAATTTATCAGCTTTTGGTTTATTGCTCCCCTCTGCAATTTGAGCGCTATCTGGCTTCTCATTGTTCTGAGAGCATATGTTGGATCTGAAGTTGGGTTTTTTGTTGAAATTTTTACTGTGACTTTTAACAGCAGAATTATTTTTGTTTTTTAACTTATAACATTCTTCTATATTATGATTACTTTTCTTACAGTATTTGCAGAATTTCTCCGATTTGTTATGGTATTGGACTTTTAACGCTGAATTTTGATAAGTTTTGTTTTCAAGCCTTTTGGCATATTCATCAGCTAATTTGTTTCGTATATACTCAGGTGTCAATTGCGCTTCGTCTTTCGATTCGAGACTTGTTATGAGAACGTCATACGAAGGAGGGAGTGAGCATAGCATTAATGCAGCTAGGTGCGATTCGTCTATGACTTCACCTATAGCAGTGAGTCTGTCGCGTGTTTTATATATATCAGCTATATGTTGGTTTACATCACCACCTTCCATTAATTTTATGGAATAAAGTTTCCTAAGTAAGAAAAGCTTACTCGTAAGGGATGATCTTTCGTGGACTTGGCGCAGAGCATTCCAGCACTCTCGTGCTGTATCTAGATTCATAACATACACGATTTGTTCGTTATCAATAAGTAGATTTATAATGGCTCTGGCCTTTCTATTTTTTGAACGCCACTGATCGGTTATTGGGTTGGGAGGATCGTCAGTAATGACTGTAAAAAGATCCTCTTTTTGCAAGTACATCTCAATACGAAACTTCCACACATTATAATTTGTAGAGTTCAGCGGTTCAATTTGTATATCTTTGGTTGCTGACATACTTAAACAAAATTTTTGTAATAGTTTTGTTAATATTTGTTCAATTCGTAAATATTCATTTAATATTTTAAATCAACACAGTTCGGATAAATAGTACTTGAAGAAGAAAATAAAATTAAATAGTTTTCATAAAAATAAGCACTTTTCAATACTTTCGATTTAGTGTCACTTCGGTTTTGAAGAAACAAAAACAAATATTTTCGCTTACATTTTCATTTCTTATTTATTTTATTATTTAAATGTAGCAATCTCTTCCAATGTGCAATGAAAAAAAAAAACTTTTGAACTTTTGTCAAGAATAAATCTAAATTTTCAATTCAAAATATCAGAATCATAATCTAATAGAAAAATACTTTCTGAATATGTGCATGAGTTCGGAGTTTCCTCAAATTAGTTATTTAAATATATTTATAACAAATATTTCTTACTAATAATTCTTTGCTAAAATAACAGTGATATAATTAAATAAA
This sequence comes from Salticus scenicus, assembly GCA_963930645.1. Taxonomy (NCBI): domain Eukaryota; kingdom Metazoa; phylum Arthropoda; class Arachnida; order Araneae; family Salticidae; genus Salticus; species Salticus scenicus. The sequence goes on along the minus strand of OZ005656.1, from coordinate 129,757,957 downwards.
GTTTGGCTTACCTGGGTTTTCACAGGTAATTGCAAATTCCATTGGTGAAGAAAAAATCTCCTTAATATGACTTCTGTATTAAAGACCAGCAACTACTTTTCCTATAATTAATCTTGATTAGAGTGAGAAATTCTTACATAATATGTAGATCTATTATATTTAGGATAATTCACTCGTTGCTAGGTAATGAAAGAAAGCCTAGATGTTTTTTACTTTAATTTATTCATCTTAGACAAAAGGAAAAAATTATGATTAAATAGAATAAGAAAAAATGGAACGTCAGTTCCGAATAACGAAAATTACATGATTGATAAAAATATTACAATGTACTTGTAGAGAGACGCAAAACATCGTCACGTGATACGGCAGGTGCACCGAACAATCTTTTGGCGGGAAGTAAAAAACAAAAAAGAAAGTTCGGAACAAGAAAAATGAAAGTTAATAAAAGAATGTCTGAGATTAAATATCACAACAACACGTTCATTGAACGTTCTCTGAACCGTACTATTGTACGGCTTCAAGATGGACAAATAGACGTCTATAACACGTTCAAAGTGAACGTTCTTAGAACGTGTTTGTAGAACAATTTTTGAACGTTCAGAGAACGTTTCGGTGCTGCTTGGGTGCAGTGTCCCAGGTACCCATATGCCAAATTTTGTAGTTCTGCGATCGGTAGTGTGAATACCAGAGCGCAACTTGTTTTTTAAATATATATTTTTTAACTTGTTACCAAAAGCAAAACCGCTTTCAAGTAATCTATTTTTTTCTAAAAGCAATAATCTTATCGTCCTTAAAATAAATAAATAAATTGTATCTGGAAAGTTATAAATATTGTCTATGTGAGAAGTATACATAAATTGCATAACAATTTGTAACATCTTCAGAAAACTGTAACTAATATTCTATATAAAAATTTCATGCGTTTTGGGTGTTTGGGTAAAAATTACATACTGTATTTGTAATTTGTTTTAATTCCATACCCTACTGCCGTAAGTAATGGAAGTATTATATTCTGTCCAAAAATTCTATATCGAGGTTTTTCCTGATTTACACGTTTTAAGGCCTCTGAGTATATTATTTTTTTTTTCGAGGTAATATGATCAAAAGACAATATATTGGCATAATGAAATAGAAACCTCAAATTTTTTTGGCATGAGAAACTTAATACACGTGTTAAGATTTGTAAAGTATTCTACTATTCAAAGAATGGTAGAGTTATTTTTTAAAACACTTACCAATATCTAAAATTAACCTACCTAAGCAGGATGGGAGTTAATTTTCTTCTAATAACCACGTAGTACATGAGAAAAGATATCTAAAATGCGTTTATATAACAATCTTCAAGAAAATCGTTAGAGCCGTTTTTGAGATACCGTTTTTTACCAAAACATGGCATACTCAATCATTGACCGGAAAACATAATTACATATGAAAGGATATTTAAGAGGGAATTAAAGTGACGAGTTTAAAAAAAAAATCCATTCAACCGTTTTTAAAAGAACGCACTTGCGAGACCTAAAATTACACTATTTATAGAGAACGCCTATCAATTTTCCTGAACTAACCAACCATATCATTCGAATGGATATTTAATAGAATGTTTACATAGCAACTTTGAAGAAGACCGTTTCTACCGTTTTTGAGATACGGAATTACAGTCCCATTTCCTGTTTCCGATCACCCTTTTCGGTTTTCTAATGTTCACCAAAACTTGGAAAATTAATCTGTGCACTAGACCTGTCTCAATTCTGAAGTTTTGTACTTCTATCTTTATTAGTTTCGGAGATATAATAGTCAAAAGCTTTCACACATACATACACACACTGACCAATTGCTAAAAACTTCTAATATAATTCTAATACTATGCAGAATTATATTAGACAATTATATTTAGTAGTTCTATAGACTTAAATACTTTAAAGTTCGTTTTAAATTTTAATGTGTTTAAAACAAATCAGACTTAAAAGAAATAAATAAATGAAAAAAAAAAAAAAAAAAAAAAAAAAAACTGCTATAAGATACGTTTCAATATTTTAAAACAGTCATTGTTTTATTTTTTTATTTATTTTAAGAACATAAATGCATGTAATTTGCTGACATTACTCTAAAAATAAATAAAAATAGAATACAGATTGTGTAGTAAAAGGAAATGATTATTTCCTGAGTAAGAATAAATTGCCTGCTCAAGTTGACTTTTTCTCTGCATATCGTATTGCTAAAATAAATAATCTGGTGTGTCTCTCACGAGACTTTCTCTTACCCTGAAATTTAATACTATAAATACAGGTTGGAAATTAAGAGGTAACATAAAGAGTACTGTTATGTAAACCTATGTTAAAACAATTCAAATTAGACTTCGGAAAAGTTTTATATGATAATTAGTTGTGTGTGAGGGGGGGCTGCCACCCTCCTGAACCCCCCTCCCCGTTTTATTACTGCACCTACATTTATATAGAATTTAAATCTATTATTAAAATTAAAAGTTCACTTAAAATTATTCAGACAACTTTCACACGCAACATTCCTTAGAACTTATGAATCTTGATCAAACTTTTCCAGCAACAAACTTATTTTAATTTGAAAATACAACTTTTGGATTTCCTGAAATTATTCATTTTTGATTTTCTCTAAAAGACACAGACAAAGATCAAACTTCAAAAAACTTGACTTTGATAATCAGGAAACCTCAAAACGTGTAAATACACGAAAAACAAGCGATGACTATTTAGCTTAAAACATAAATTATTGACCATATGTCTATGAAGAATTCATTTGCATTCCTTAGCAGCTTTCTTCGACATGGTAAAATATTATAGTAAAGCACTTCCTCTAACAATAAAAAAGAATGTTATCGCTTAATTAATTGCAGCCCTGTATAACGTTTGAAGATTATGTACAAATCACATAGTGCACCTAAACACAATCCTATAGTAATAATACACACGACACAACCTGAATTACGCTTCCACCAATTTTCAACTATTGTCGCACTATAATATAGTTCTTTGCGAAGCGCTGTAAACGAACAGTGAATGATATCCCCACCATATTCTGCTTGAAACATGTTTTAACGCATATAAAAAATATATATTAATTTCATTTGGATTAGTGCAGCCTATACACGTTAAACTCTACTTACCTGGAATTTTCCCGATAGACGTAATGTATTTGAATATTCTTGGGTGTCCCTGTACACTAACCATTTGCCTCATCTCAACGAAAAGCTTAGTGTAGCAGCCCTATATGATATACATTTAAAATACCATGTTTGGATTTTCTACTACTATTTGTTCTTGAGATATGCTGATAGCAGACACACATACAGACCAACCACTAAAAACATGATTTTCGGATTCAGGTGACCTCAAAACGTCACAATATAGCAAAAACTCACGTTGGAAAATTTGACCCTAAAACAATACTTTCTCTACCTTACGGGTAAGAGAAAGTAAAAATAAATCGCACATTTACCACCAATTTTCTGAAAAAATAAATAATTAAATAAAAATAAAACACACTTCAAATTTTTATATTTGACTACCAAAATCTCTTAATTTCATGCATTCAGAAATAAATACTGGTTCAGATATATGTTACAAAAGTACCCACTTTTGATTCAAATTCGAAAACTAATGTTTTTTTTTTTTTTTTTTTTTTTCTTTTCTTTAGAAAAACTTATTTCCATATTGCAGACATATATTAAAGAATACAAATTTTGCTTTAAAAAGCAAGAAATTAGAAGAGTAATATTTTTATTTTATTTATTTATCTATATTTATTTTTTAAATTTGAATAAAAAAGTAAAATATTATTTAGAATTTATTTTGAATAATAATGAAATCGAATTCAGCATTATTTTTATTATTTTTCAATACGTCCTCTTTCTTATTAAGAAAAATCTGTAAACAAGCGAAATACCGAGAATGTCAGCTGTTGGGAAACCGTACCTGTCGGGAAAGTGAGCTGTCGGGAAAATGAGTTGTCGGGAAAACGTACCTGTCGGGATAGTGAGCTGTGGGGAAAGTGAGCTGTCGGGAAAACGTACCTGTCGGGAAAGTGAGTTGTCGGGAAAATGTACCTGTCGGGAAAGTGAGTTGTCGGGAAAACGTACCTGTCGGGAAAATGAGTTGTCGGGAATCTGAGCTGTCGGGAAAGTGGCGTCGGGAAACTGAGTTGTCGGGAAACCGAGTGTCGGGAAATTGTACCAGACCCGATAGGTCGATGACATTTTACTAGTGTATGCCTAATAGTATATCGACCACACTGTAAAAAAAAACTCGTGAAAAAAACGGAAAAAAATTGTCAGCCCAGGACGCCAATCATATTCCGTTTTCTTTACGGGGAAAAAATGTTTCAAATTAACACAAGAAAACCGTTATTCTTAACAGAAAAACACTGTTATTTTTAAAGAGAGTTCTGTAAAAATTTACAGAAAAATCTGTAACTTTTACGGAACAAAAAAATTTTTCTCTGTAAAATTTACAGAAATACCTGTAATTTTTACAGAACAAAAATTTTTTTCTCTGTAAAATTTACAGAATTATCTGTAATTTTTACGGAACAAAAAAATTTTTCTCTGTAAAATTTACAGAAATATCCGTAACTTTTACAGAACAAAAATTTTTGTTCTGTGAAATTTACAGAAAAATCTGTAATTTTTTACAGAACAAAAACTTCGTTTCTTTTAAAATTACAGTGTACTTCTGTTAACATAACGATATTCTTATGTTCATATAACAAAATTTGGCTGTTCTTAAAAAAAGTTTTATCCCATCAAGAAAACAGTTTTTTACTGGCGTCCTGGCTGACAGCTTTTTTCTGTAAATTTAACTTTTTTTTTTTTTTCTCCTTTTTCAAATATAGTCACATTTTGATTGCTATTTCAATAGGAAAAATAATTTCAACAGAAGACAGAGAAATCTTTTTTCGTTTAGCAAATGAAACATTATTAATAATAAACAATACAGAATTTTTTTATTTTGAAGAATTTGTTCTGATAAATACAAAAAAATTAAAAAGAAATATTTTTCTTTAAAAGGAATTAAATAAAAAATAAATTGTATAATGGTTACTGCCAGGAAACGCAAAAGATTGAAATGTAAGAATAAATTTAAGAAAATGAGGCAGAAAATTCAATTGATAAAATTCACAATAATAATAATGCATCACTGTTACAGAATAAAAATTTTCAGGATCTACAATCATGTCAGTGCTTATGCACATTTTTTTTTTTTTTTTTTTTTTTTATGGAAGATGATGCTCCTCTAAACATTACAGGAGTGAAACTTCCCAACATGCAATAACTTTGAAAACTATTACTTGCATGAAATTATGTAAGACTCAGTAATGATATACCAAATGACTACCTATAATAAGTGATATTTAGGGCAAATTAAGCATTTATAACAAGAAATTTACATAAAAACAAAATATTTTATCATGAAATTCAGAGACCAAAAATTTTCAAAATTCTTGAATTTAGGGTATGCACCTGAAAAGTTTCACTCTTGATATTAAGACAACCTGAAAGATCATGTGTCATCAATTATCACTTTCATAATCTGTGGTCTTCCCAAACCCCAGCCTTAATCATATGGGAATTTTGCCTTTGTGAGTTGGGTATTTGAAATATCTAATAATATATGAAGTGTATATTAAATGTTCAATTAATTACAAAACTCTCTGGTGACGAAATATTTTTTATTAGCTCAAATTAATTCCCATCTTCTCAATTCTATATACACAAAATTTTATAATTTTCTGAACATTGTTTTGTCTGTAGACAACTTTAAAATAGAGTCATTTAATTATGGACATTATTTCCCCCCCACTTTTATGACCTGACACAACACATGCCACTTGGACTTTTTGAACCACCCTGTATATTCCAGCAAGAAAAATCTATATATTTTTTTACTCTATTCAAAATTTTGAAGACGCATAAAACAACAGGGGTCAATCTAGATTTTCATTTTTTGGGCCTACTTTTGGGAAAAATCAAAATTTTTCTGATTTTTTAATTTATTTTTTGTGAAAAAGAAAAAATATATATACACACATTTTATAAATACTGTGAAGAGGACTATTTTATGGATATGAATTTTGTAAAGGAGGCCTTATAATATGGAATTTCGTGAAAAAAAAACTAATTCTTGTCTGGATTGACCCTGAGTAGGCAAATGAAATTAAAACATTTATTCGTATAAAATACATAAATAAAATATATAAAAATTAAAAATTCTTTTTTTCTTCCAAATTTATTTTGATCCTCGACTCCGATTAATTCCAAGAAAACACCTAAAAAGAAACATATTTACTTTAGCAAGTTAAAAAAAACATTTCTGTAAAATAAATGAATAAAATAGATAACAAATAAATATACATATTTTCTATGCAAATGAATAAATAAATATTGCAAATTGGAAATAATCGTATACATTTATTAACCCTCGCTTTCCTAAGATTTTGACCCCATTTTGAAGATGAAATTTAGTTTACCCCGCCTCATTCGAAAAGTGCACTAATTCGTCAGAAATAGCAAACATAATCAGTGGAGTGCTGCAACTTCTAAAAAACAATACAAAAAAGTGCAGTGCTGCACTGGTGATTTTCGACAAACGTGCCGAGCGGCATCTGAAAGCAATTTTTCTGCAGTAATGCCTTGATCTTGGGAAAGCGAGGATTAATTCCAAAATCCTATTTTCAAAATTAATTTATTTCATACAGGGGCATATTCAGGATTTATTTCGGGGAGGGCTGAGTTAAGTTAAATACTTTAAAGCATGACTAATTTGATACACACTGGGTGCAATCTAATTTGGTATCAACTTTTAGCCACATTTAAAACTTAGTTAAAACTTAACTTTATCAAAATAGATAGTAATTTAAAAATAAAAATTATATACTTTAAGTAGTGTGTGTAGACCTTCCAACTGGGGCCCCAAACTTCATCATTGCTATGATGATTTGGTAAGCAACTTCTCTTCTGCTGTTACTTTCAGATAAACGTGGCAGCACCATTGCACATCTAAATTTTAGCTGTGTTCGACACAATCATATCTTTGTTCGTTAGCTAACATTTAGACTGTATCTTTATTGATTTAAAAACACTTAAAAACCTTGATAATTAAGAAGAAATATATTTATGCAATCACTATAGAAATGGTCAAAATTTTATCCAACAAATGTAACTAACTGTACCAAATCCAACCAAAATTTGGACATGATATGGTGCTGTGTTCTTGAACAAAAATAACAGCAGAAGCAGATTTGCCAAACCAGAGAAATAGCATCAAAGTGATGATGAGAGTCAGTTGTTCCCTAACTAAAAGATATATCCACATTATTTCAAGTATGTCACTTTTCGTTATTAAAATAACAAATATTTAACTTATATATATAACAGTTTTGCAATATTTTTCCCTTGTTTTATTCAATTTTTAATCTTTTGTTTCTAAATAAAGTGCATACATTGACTAGAACCTGCCTATTTCTTTACGAGCTACTTTCTCCATACCAGAAAGACAGTATTTTTTGTAGCAATATTAGTTTCCGCTATCTTCCCCACAGCATACCCAACTCTCCATTTAAATTTAATATTCTTCTTCCTTAAAAGAATTATTTTATGATATTAATTACTGCCTTTTGAAAATGCTTTGAAATGCAACTTGCAAAAACTTTTTTCTACACTGCACGAAATGCGCTACCTCATGTTCAAAATTTAAGCCCTTAATTCTTATTTTAGGTCACTAAAAAGGTCACTTTAATTATAATCACTGTGTATTTTTCTTAACATTTGAGCAGGCACATGAGCAAAAAGAAATTTAACATAATTAAGTTTTAATAAATATATAAAATATCAACAATTAACTATTGGGAAATATAACATTTAGTTACACATGTGTATGTTTCATAATACAATAATCTATGAACAAAAACAAGTTGCATCACTCAAACAAAATAACATACTATCTTAAATGTACAATAAACACAAATACCAATTAACAGGTTTTAACAGCAGGTACATGTTATCATCAGTTTCAGTTCACCCTCCTTGATTAAAATATAATCCTTACATAGATACTGCTTGTGTGTTGCACATGTGTTAATATAATAAAGCTCATTCCTAGTCCTCTGATGATCAGTTGGAGTTGGAAAATATATTGCTCAAAACAATTAACCATCTGATTGTCACTAACGGATATACCCAGTCATTGAGTTGTTCTTTTCTGCCAGATACACTCATAATTCAAAATTATATATTTAAGAAATTTTAGCTTGTTTTTCAGGTTTGAGAGCTTTTTATAATAGTCATGAGGAATATTATGATGTACACAGTTATATTTTTAATCTAAAGTTGAATTAAGCGTATTTTAATACATTAAAGAAACTACGCAGCAAAAATAACATATTTTTGCCCTTTTCAAAGGCAGTCAAAGGATTAAAGAATATTGTAAGTCTTATATTAAAAAAAAAAAAAAAGTAGTGTAAAAAACATTTTTCAGAAAATAGAAGAAAAGAGTCGCAAATAGCAAATTTTTCTCATTTTCAAACTTTGGAGTATGCATATTTTTAGTTTGACATTGTTCAATATTCAGAAAGTGTGTTGTCTCAACAAAGTCATTTAATCTATTCAAAAGCTTGAAGAATTGTTGATCAGTTGTAGGGGGGGGGGGGGGGGGGGGAGGAAGGTCTAAACACAAACTACAGTCGCTGAAACCATTGGAGTTTCACAAAGTATGATTTCCAAGATATAAAACAGATACCTGGAGACTGAAAATGCACTTCAAAGATAAGGGCAGGTCGTAGATGTGCAACAATGCCCAATGAAGATCGATATTCAATGCTAATGGCTCTAAGACATTGAAATATGAAGGCCACTCTTCATTAACACCTTCGTTCAGCTACTGGCACCACAGTTTTAACTCAAACTGTTCGAAACTGGCTCCATACTGTAGGTCTGTATGCTCACCTGCCAATACTGTTACATTTACAATAAGGCACTGATCTGCCACAGCGAATGGGCAACAGAGTCTCTGAAGTGGAAGAGAGATGAGTGGTGCAACATTATTTTCTCTGATGAGTTGTATTTTGCTGTTCATCATGATAATAGGCATATTTTCATCTGAAGTGAATGAGGAACTAGAAACAACCCTGCATTTGTGAATGGAAGTGTCAGATTTAGCAGTGGGGTAATGGTCTATGCTGGCATCTCCAATGATGGGCACACCGATCCCCACATAATTCAAAATGGAGTTCTTACTGTTCATCAATATAGGGATGAGATCCTAAAACTTATTACTACACTGTGGGGCTGATTTTGGACAATTTGGGTCAAAAATGTGGCTCCAGTAGCCAAGAGAAGTTGTTGATGAAGAAGATTGGCATTCATATTTCGGTGCTTAAGTGCCGTTAGCTTTAAATATCGATCTTTAATGGGCGTTGTTGCATGTCTATGACCTTGCCCTGGTCTTCGACCTCCATTTCCAGTCTCCAAAAATCAGTTCCAGATCCTGGAAATCACACTTTGTGAAACTCCAGTGGCTTCAGCTACTTCAGTTTGTGTTTGGACTCTTCTCACTCTAACCAACCAGCAATTATACTCATCTTCAAAATTATAGGAACAACCTGCTTTCCATGTTTTCTTCTTTTACTTATAACTTTTAAATGATAAATATATGAACATAAAATTTGGACGGCATGTTCATTATATCATATCATTAATTGGATTTTATACAACCTTAGCATAAGTATTAAAATTATAATTATTCATTTTTTCTCAAAAGTAAGCTTGGAAAAAATGAAAATTTAACTATTATAAGAAAATAAAACTTAATGAAAAATGGTGCTAAGGATGAATTATAGATGCGTGATGACACACACATCTCCAAATGTAAAACAAAATCCTGATTTTTCTTTCAGTATTCACTTTTATTTTACTTTTTTAATGGAATTTCGGAAAACGTATAATTAGTAATTTGTAAATTAAGATAATCATCAGAATAATAATAATAATGTCGAGGAATAATTTAATAAAGAACATCTTATCCGATTTTCATGTTTGTATGTATATAGTATATATATTTTTTAAATTATTCACATGCAAAAAGAAAGAAAAAAAGGAGAAACAGAAAAATGAATACAGGAAGAAAAGTACAGTTTTAAACTAACACATGCATGCACTTGTATTTTTACCTTTCTGAAATGCCTCCTTAATACCATTTTTCATTAAGATTTCTTTTCTAAAACTATTGAAATTTTTCTTTTATCCGAAGTTTACTTTTAAAAAACTGACTAATTGTTAGTTTATACATTATCACTTACGTTAAAGTTATATGAAATACAATTAATAAATAATATGACAACAAACATTTTATCAAAATTTTATGTTTCTGTGTTTATTTGTTTAAAAATTACATGAAAAAGAAGATGAGAAAACAGGTTACTGCTTTAATTTTGTACATCAGTAATATTCAAAGCTTTTGAATGTTTAAAAAAAACTACTAAATAAACCTTACTTACGGCCTGTTCCTGAATCATTTTCACTGGGGGCCTTTAGTTATCATTCAAAGGCGACCTTCTGTGGTAGCATTCCTTATTCGAAGTGAGCTTGTGCCTTTGTTGTATGTTTCAGCTGGATGATCCTCCAATAGGTGGGTTCCGGATTTTGTCTTTTCAGCACGGGGCTCATTGCCACTGCATGATTTAGAATTACTCAAAATTTCAATGGTTTCTCGGAAGAAAGCATATGCCAGGTTCTCGTAATCGGCAATTTCTGTTGTCTTATCGAATTGGATACTGATGTTTTCTTTTTGCAGGTTTTTTGCTAAGGCAGTAGTATTTTTGTGTTCTTTTATGAAGTTTTTCTTTTTTCGTCACTACCGTAACAAGCCACTGTCAGAGTTGGGTCTAGAGAAAAGAATATTATAAATCCCGACAGTTTCAAGGGCATAGGTTTGATTCTTATTACTACGGATTAGTTGATAAATATTGCAGTTGGGTTTAATCATTGTTTTATCAACTGTTAGTATTACCCAATCACAATATTTATTAACTCATCCGTATTGATAAGGACCAATACCGATCTTTTTGAAACCACCAGAATTTACAATATCCCTTTCTCTAGACCCAACTTTGACAGTGGCTGTTGCATTGGTGTTACAAAAAGAAAAATAAAAACCACATAAAAGAACATATTTCCAACATTAAGTTCAACAAAAATACTACTGCCTTAGCAAAAACTACGTAAAAAGAAAAGATCAGTATTCAACTCAGCGAGACAATGAAAATAGCTAATTACGAGAACCAGATGCATGTCTTCTTTCAAGAAGCCATTGAATGGCAATGAGCTTCGAACTGACAGACCAAATCTGACACCACCTGTTGGAGGATTAGTCAGCTAAAGCCAGCAACAATGGCAATACACAGAAGGTCATCTTTGATAATACTAGGGGCCCTCGTTGAAAGTATCTCAGGATGAGGTCTTAAGTAAGGTTTATTTAGTAGTTTTTACATATGTTAGTAGGTTTCATTGTACGGATATTTTTGAGCTTTTAAATCTGTTAAATGGCTAGGTTAAGACATCACAATCATCAAAACAACATACACTTTGTGACTCTACTACCATTTTCCGCAAAAAAAAAAAAAAAAAGTTTTCACATACGCCATTATTTTATATAAGACTTACAATACTGTTTAATTGTTTTGAGCAATGTAATATGCATCTGTATCATTGGCATCTTTAGAGTCTGTAGTAGGTTAAAGTATGATTTGAGAAAATTTCTCCCCTCCTCCTATTTTAAAATTTCTAAACAAGAATATTTTTTATTACAATGGTTAGAACATTTTTTTTTTTTTATTTGTTTTCAAGTTTTTCCTTCTTTACTGGATGACCCTATAGAAAAAGTTTTATTTTATAAGGAGAAATGCATTTTCTGCAGGTTTAGCTTTAATTCATGATGCATGAACAGTAGCTAAACAATCAGAAATTTGCCATTTTCTCTAAGTGTTTTATTCTTATTCGTGACAACCAGTGGTACGTTATTTTATACCAATGAAGTTATATTTATAAGTGAAATGTTATTTCAATTAAATATATTCACCCACAAATTCACGAAACATGTTTTATTGTGCTCTTTTGTATAAAGCCTATATGCAGAACTACAAAACTTTGCATGGAGGCATGTTTTGACCTCTCCCAATGCATTTTGAAACCTCATTTTTAAATTTTTGTTTAGTTGACATTTATTTATTTATTTTTTTTTTTTAAAGCACCATTGATTACATTTTAATTTTCCTGTAGAAAATGATGTCATAAAGTGAAAGAACAATTAGTAGAAACTATTTGCATGTTGGCAAGTAGAGTACCTTTACCAGCCTGAAGTTTTTAATTAATAACTTCATTAAATAGGATGACAATTTTTAATTAAGAGACATGTCTTCCTTGGAGTATTTGGCGAAAAGTTATGCCACTCATGATGCTGAGGACACATTTATTCACAAGGAGATGCAGTCGTAGAGAAAAAATTTCACGCCAGCAGCAGCAACTTCTTTTAATATATATAAATATATCTATATTTTTCATTTTAATTTGAAAAATGTTAAATGGTACATAAAGCATTAATATAATTAAATTATTAATGTAGTTAAATAAAGAAAGGTGAGAAAGAAACAGAAAAGAGTAAAATTGCTTAATAAATAGAATTTTAAATCATAGAAAATTTGGAGGAAAAGAAACACTTCATTAGAAAATTGTTTCTTTTAATACAACTTACATAATTATATCATTCAGTACAGGCATTGCAATTTAGCAATAATTTAGCTCAGTTTTTAAATAATACACTTTACTTTTTGCCTTTTCAGTACCTAATTTATTTTTTAGGTTGTCCTAAACCTAAACAAAGCAATATGTTGAAAAATATCTTTAATTCAAGCTAAGATTGGGCAAAAATTTTACAATTTAACAAATTAGTCACAAAAATTATAAGGTAATAAATCCCATTTTTTTTTCTCTCTCTCTCTCTCTTTCAAGTTGAAAAGAAATAGCAATTCTTAATCTTTATTCCCAACTCCCATATTCCTTTAAGTGGGATAATTTTATAGGTTGGCAGATCATTTATTAATCCAATTGATTCTCAGATCAATTCCCTCTTATTGCTAGTAAATAAGTGCTAGCAAAAGTCAATTTCTTTCTTTTAATATAAATATGAGAAGAAACAAGAACAAGAAAGTATTTCGTACACTATGATTATGGAAGTATTTAATTAAAGGAAGAGATGTACTTGAAACTCTAAATATAAAAAATGGAAATTATGCAAATTGATAATGAATTTTGCATCTCAATTGTAACAGTGTAGTGAGATTAAAATAATAATAATAAATTAGCCATGGTTTGCCTATTCTTGAAAAATTTCTTCAAATATTAAAAATTAAATATACAAAATTCATTGGTTCATTTACAGAGACATTTCACTTAAAAAAATTATTTCAGTATAATCATATAGTGTATTAAATATAATTCTTACCGATGTATCATTGCAGAAAACAAAGATTTGAATAACCAGATAATTTTTCGTTATTTATCCATCCATGAAATGAAGCTTTATTTTCCTGTGCAGAATTTTTCTATGTGAGAAAAACATAATATAATCAGCAATATAATAAAAAATTACAAATACATAATATTTATGTATATATATATGTAAAAAGATAGCTGAGAAAATAATGCAGGGGTCTGTCCAGACTTTTCAGACAGGGTCTTGTTTTTGTGAAATTGTGAAAAATTCTACACATAATTTTGTTAATTTAAATTCAGTGTGAAAATAAAGTTCTTCTGAACTTTTCATCTAGGGTCGTATTTTTGTTAAATTGAAAAAATTAATTTTGCAAAATAAAATTATAATTAAGGTTTCAATGTTTCATTTTAGGCAATGATGGTTCATTTTTATAAGGAGCAAACTCACACACATGCACAGAAACCGTTTATGAATTAGAAATTGAATATTAGCTTCTCTGGGAAATTAAGTAAAGCACGTCCAATTATTCAGTCAGCCTGATCGTTCTATGGAAGATTAGTTTTTGAAATGAAAAAGATTTATCAAAGGTCTATTTCTAACAGGCAAAATTTTGTGAAGGATCCTTTTTCAGGACATAAAACTTTGTGAAGGGTTCTTTTTCAGGACAAAAAATTTTGTGAAGGGTCCTTTTTTAAGATATAAAATTTTATGAAGGGTCCTTTAACGGACCCAGATTTAAAAACCAGTAAAAACGACAATGTCAGAAACGCCAAAGAAAAATATTTGGAAAGCAGACAGCTGTTTCAGTAGCCTTTAGCATACAGTCTTACGTGCATAAAAAAATCCGAGAGAAGTGCTCATATATATAGAAAAGGAACCAAATTCTGCTCAACCAATAGTATGTGGTTATGTGGAAGGCCGGGGGGGGGGGAGGGAGTGGCCAATAGGAATTTCAGTAACACTAGTTGTGAAAACTGTAGAAAAATTAAGAAAGTATGAACCAAATGTAAAATTTTTAACAATCAGACAAATAGGGTACAGTAAAATTACAATTAACGAGATTTTTAAGATTTTTTATAAATTTCAAAAGCTTCAAAGAAATCAAGTTCATGAATGGATTTAGGCCAGCAAATATTATTCATGATAATTGCAGCTATCATTCATGATATTTGCAAGGCATATCATCATGGATTAGCATTAGACCTACAAATCGATTCATGAACTTGATTTCTTTGAAGCTTTTTATATTTTTAAAAATCCTATTAATTGTGATTTCGCTGTACTCTATTTTTCTGGTTGTTGGACATTTTACATTCGGTCCACATTTTCTTAATTTTTCTACAGTTTTCACAACTAGTGTTTCTAAAATTCCCATTGGCCACTCCCACCACCTTCCATGTAATTCTATTAGTTGAGCAGAATTTGGTTCCTTTTCTATATATATGAACACTTCTCTCGGATTTTTTTATGCACTGAAGACAGCATACTAAAGGATACCGAAACAGCTGTTTGCTTCCCAAATATTTTTCTTTGGTATTTCTGATGTTGTAATTTTTATTGGTTTTAATAATACAGCGCCAAGCCTCCTTTTAACATCTGGACCCAGATTTCCTATAGAGAGACCCCTGTAATGTGAACCCTTTCGCTTTTTTTTTATGTTTTGTCATATACCTTAAAAAGTTCGTTAGGAATCATTTTGAAACTTTGGTAGTGTAAAGAACATGTTATACCTTATATTTTCCTTTTCCAGTAAAAGTTGTGTCATGAAAAGGAAAAGGGGACAAGTAAAAATTTGAACAAAAATCAAAATGTTTTGGATTACCCTGTAATGCTTTAAATGTGTTTTGGCTGTAGCATGTGATCATAAGGACTTTTCTCTTTATCGGTATAAAATTTTATGAGGCTATCACATATATATTCATGGAGATATAACGGTTTCTTAAATAAACTGCAAAAGCAATTCCATTTTTTTAATTATAATACGTAAGGTATTAGACCCAGTGCAAGCCCATTTTCAGGAAATATGGCACACTACATTAGACACA
This sequence comes from Salticus scenicus, assembly GCA_963930645.1. Lineage (NCBI taxonomy): Eukaryota > Metazoa > Arthropoda > Arachnida > Araneae > Salticidae > Salticus > Salticus scenicus. Next base: position 129,742,398 of record OZ005656.1, on the reverse strand, counting down.
GCACACAGCAATCAGAATAAAAAAAATTTAAATATCTTACGAAATATGAACACTTTTACTAAATAATTTTTAACTAAGCATGTGCAAGCTTTATAAAAATTTCCTCTGCATAATTTAATAGCCAAAAGTATTGAGCAACTTATATGAAAACACCAAACAATTATCATGTAAATTCAAAACATTACAAGAAATAGAATGAATAGAATTTCAATTCTCTCAAAATGAAAGCTAATCTATAAGGGGTTTTACTCACACTTTTGATTCAATCAATGCTCAATGATATTACAGTGCAGCCACATACCCTAAACCCAGCAGTGAGGACGCGTCCAAAATGCTGGAGGGATGCCAGCTTGACCGACAGTTTGAAATTTGGAAGACATCCAGTAATTCCGCGCTCTGTTATTGCTCATTTTCTCTGAGTCAGATGACTGTCACCCCTATTTTACCATTGGACTCGTTGAGTTAGCACTTGCGCAGATGTTTCCATGGTTTCATGAAATGTGGTCGAATAATACAGTGTTTTCGATGATTGTAAATAAATATTGATAAAAACTCCTAACATCTTTCTTTTTTAGAACTTAAATTCTGTTTATTTATCTCTCCTAACGTTTTGAATTTACATGATATTTGTTTGGGGTTTTCATATAAGTTGCTCAATTACTTTGGCTGTTAAATTATGTGAATGAAATTTTTATAAAGCTTGCACACATGCATAGTTAAAAATTTAGTAAATGTGCTTGTATTTCATAAGATATTTAAAATTTTTTGTATTCTGATTGCTGTATGCTGTGCCTAATGTAGTATACCATATTTCCTGAAAATGGCTTTGCACTGGGTCTATGTGTTATAATTAAAAGAGTAAAAATCGTTTTTGCAATTTTTTTAAAGACACCCTTATATCTCCATGAACATATATGGTAGCCTCTTACAATTTTATACAGATAATGAAAAAGTCCTCATGATCATATGCTACAGTCAAAACACATTTAAAACAGTGTTTTTTACAGGGTGATTCAAAACATTTTGATTTTTGTTTAATTTCTTACTGGTCCCCTTTCCCTTTTCATGACACAACTTTTACTGAAAAATATGAGGTATAAACATGTTCTTTATACTACCAAAGTTTCAAGATGTTTCTGAAAAACTTTTCAAGATATTTGACAAAACGTAAACAAGCTAAAAGTGTTCATATTATTTTGTCAGCTATCTGTATATATACATTTTTTATAATAATATAAATAAATAAGTAGATAAGTGCTTATAAAACTTCAATAGGCACAGACCAATTGTTTTTACTGGGAAAAAAACCTAGAACAAAACTTATTAAAAATATCAATAAAAATTTTTCTTTTACCACAGTATACTATTATGCAAAATTGATTGCTATCATTGTTGTAGTGAATACATTATTATTTTTTTATATGGCCTCATAAATAAAACATAAATAAGAGAAAAATCCCAATTAATATGCATTAAAAAAGAGTAGAATTGTTATTGGTTTTTACAAATAATAAAATTACTAAAACTAATTTATTAAAACATATTAAACTAACTGAGTCATATTCGAAATCTATCTCTTTGCTTTATTAGTGTCATAGGTCATAATCTAAAAAGGGGTTTTAAAAAAAGGGGGATATCAAGAAATCCTATGAAAAGTATTTTCATGATAAAATACATATGAAAAGTATTTTCAGTTAATAAAAAGGTTTCTAAAGCAAATAATATATATATATATATATATTAAATATGAAAACATTTTCCATTCATGAACATTTTCCATTCATGAATAGTTTGCAATGATAATATTAAATAAAATATTTATGATGGTTTCTATAATCTTAATAATCTAGAACCAATTCTCAAAAACTTGTACATCATTTGCGATGCAAACCCAAGCAGGTATTCTAAAATAATAATTGTAAGTTTTTCCCCCTTAATGGCAGATGCTTAGTTTTTAAAACAAAAGGGTCCCAATTTTCCCCTTGATTGACCCCTGAACACAGAAATATTTTTTAAATATAACTTCATAAATTGTTCTTTAAATAACTTTACTAATTTAAACATATTATTCAGAAAGCAATTAATGAATTATTAAAAAAGGCGAATCAGCTGTTTAATTTTATATATATATATGTGTTACAATTTTAGTATTTTAAATTAATTTTAATTCCACTAAACGGTGGAACTGAATATTCAGCGTCATTTGCTGAATATATCGAATAGTAACTAAATATTTAGTGCAACTCTACTAGATACAAGAATGAAACCAAAAATTTAAATGGTATTAACAAAATTACTTTGAAAAATTTAAATTTCCTGAAGATGCAAATGATAGTGACAGGTTGCCTAATAAATAATGAATTAATATGATCAAATGAAAACCATTTATTAGCAATTAATAAAATCTGTAAAATATACAAGGAAAATAAATTGTGAATGTTTATTTTGAGACATAATGCAAATCATATGTAAGTATTTTCAAGTTTAGTATTTCTTCTTGAGATGTTAAATTAATTTGCAAAGCTGATAGCTTTTCTGCACTGTTTCTGATACTGGATAAGTGCATATTTTTATTAATTTCACAACTTAAAAGTGTGTGCTAGATAGGGAAGGGAGAAATTTAAAATTTATAAATTTTAAGATATAGCATATAGCTAAGAATTACAAAAAATAAATAAATAAAAAATGTTAAAGAAAGGGGTGGGGGGATTAAGCAATCGATTGTGCGTTCTTCCGAAGCTGTAAAATTATAGGAAAAGAGACAGGCAGGAATTTAAAAATTAAAAAATGTGTTACAAGCGAGGTAGTGAGCAAACAAGCTGTAGGTACCTGGAAAGAAAACAGAGCACTGCAGATACTACCACTTAAGAGCTTAGTGATAAGATAAGATTTTCTGTATAATGATAAACACTCATTTATAAATTAGTAACAAATAAAATTACAGTGCAAAGAAAGTTAAAATTTAAAACTTTCTTACATCCATGCGTTAAAATTAAATTTTAAAAAAAAAAAAAAAAACTTTTTAGCATTTAGCATTTAAAACCATTAAATGCACAAAAATGGTAGATTTCATAACAGTACAATTGTTTTTTGAAGCAACAGAATGTGAAATAAAAATAATTAATTTCATAGTCCCTACTCCTCTTAATAAACAGTAATCCACTGGCTACAATTTAAGGTTTTTAAATAATTATGAACTGATAAAAATTTATAAACTGAACTTTTGCATTTTTGATAATTTTCTGCTAACTGTTAAAACTGGATGCTTTATTTTTAAATTTCAACTGTCTAAATAGTTTTTCTTTTCTTTTTTTTTTTTTACGTGAGTGAGGAAAAAATGTGCAGTTTTTAAAAGTGAACTAACAGCAAGTGTTCTTATTCTCTTTGTACAAAAATACTTTCGCCTTACGTTTACAAAATAGCAATTTTCAATAGAATTCAATGTGCAAAATTTATTTTTTATCAATGGCTTAATAAGTATTTATAAATGCCAAATATTACAAAAAATGAAATCAAAATGAACTTACTCAAGTATCTCTTCATCTGCAAATGAGAAATCTAAAAAATATCTACTAGGCTATACCCGCTTCGCTGGTCACTATATCTAAATCAATTTTCATAAGAATTGGATCAGTATTTACTTTTAACATCACATTATAAATAAAAACTAAAATATATATAATATATATAGAAATCGCTTTAAACATCACTTCGGGTACTCGCTGTCTGCAGCAGCTGCTTTTCTGCTTGCATTGCTTTAGGTCCTGGTTCCCACTGCTTACAGAAAAGTCTTTCTCCGTCACTTCAATCTGTGTATTTATCGATGACAGGTGGATCTTATATTATTTAAGTTGCTGAGATGACTATATCTCAGTATCTATTAAATATTTTAGTTTTTAAATAATGTATTTTATAGCCCTCGCTTTTTACATTTCATTACCATACCATTCCAGCCAATATAATAAATAAAAGAAAAAGGATTTTCTTTTAAAAGAAAAGAAAGAAAATTAAGCTTTAATTTTAATAAGTTTAATCCTTTCTACTATAGCCTATCATTTTTTATAAATTAAAAAAAAAATTAAATAAAAGAAAATAAATTTTCTTTTCAAAGGAATTAATAAAAAAATAATAAAAGTTGTTATACCATAAAAATTATACACTATTCATTAACATAACTGTTACAAATATGTTTTTAAATTTAAAATACTTTTTTTACTCTGTTGCATTATCATTTGATTTTCAATAAATTAAAAAAAAAAAAAAAAAAAAAAAGATTTTGCGTTCAAATAAATGAAAAATAAATAGCGTAATAGCTGCTGCTAAGATACGCAGACAATTGAAACGAAAGAAGAAATTACAGAAAAATGAAATATTGAAGCAAATATTTAAAATGGGGAAAAAAAAAAAAAAAAGAATTCAAATTTAAAATTCGAAAAAATTTCGATGAGGTGCACATCTACAGGGTCCAAGGTCATCTCTGCGTTCAATAGTGTAAGCACCAGAGCAAAGACATGCATACACTTCTGGGTCATTCCATGTTAAATCAACCATTTACTCAATCTGACCCTTTCATATTTCTATGAAACTCGCAGGAATCATTCTCCTTGATGCTATAAATAAGAATATATTTTTAGTTTTTTTTTTTTGTTTGTTTGTTTGTTTGATTTTTTTTAAATAAATTTTTTAAATTTCAAAAAATCAGCATTTTTTAGTTTGTATAAGCGTTTTCAATCTCAAATTTCTCAAGTTCTATAAGGGATAGAGAAGTTTATGACCCCTCATTTTAAACAGTATTTCACAAAGTTTAATTTTATATGCAACATCATTATGTTGGATGAAAATTTAAAAAAATTGAAATTAAAAAAATTTAAAGATAGTGTTATATAAAAAAAAATCTTAAAAACATGTTTCTTGTTATACTAAAAGCTATATAAAAGCTATACATGTAGAGTGGGACCTCAATGAGATCAGGAATTATGACAAAAAACTTAATTACTCTACATGGTGATTTGTATTATAATTACCATGTAATATGCTTAATTTATAAAATACCTGTTTGTTAAAATTTAGACACACAGCAGTGCATTATTAATACATAATTAAACATGAAAAATTTTTATATTCAATGTAATTATGCTTAATAAAAATAAAAATTTGTTTGACACAATTTTTTTTTAGATTATTAATTTTTTTTTTTTTTTTTTTTTTTTTAGTACTGTAAGTTTTATAGCTTGAATGTTTTAGAGTAAGTTCTTAGTATGATTAGAAATTATAATAACAAATTATAAAAAACAAAGGTACACATAAATACATTGTTTAGTTAAAATTACTGGAATCTTTAATATAGCTTTACAACATCCAGTATCTTGTCATATTTATACAAATTAGGACTATGTCTCAAAATCTTTTCATTTATTATAAATGAAAACATATATTAATAATATAAATTTTTCCTTATTACAAATCCCATATTTTCGTATAATAATCATGGCCAGCTTTCTTGAATGGGTTATAGCAATATACAGAAAAATGTTTTGATGTGCTAGGTTTACTCATCTTTACACAAAGTCTTAAGGATTAAATATTAAAATTATAAGAATAAAATATTAAAATTATACGAATTTAAAGTCGGGTTGTAAGAAACAATAAAATTTCTTACATAATAAAAGTAAAAACTAAATAGACTTAACTCCCCCCCCCCCAAATTCTTATGGACTTAATGTCATTCACTAAGGTATGTTTGTGAATCTCAACATAATTTAATTGTTTCCTTTTTTAGTTCCCCATCATACTATAGGTATGGGGAACTTAGGAAATCGTGAAAATTTTCGACCTCGGTTTTTTGACTTTTCTACACGTTTTCAGGTGTGAGGAATCCGAAAATGACAAAATTTCTAAGGTGTCTGTCTGTAGGGTGTCTGTTAGCCTGTTAGTGTGTTAGTCCGTTAGTTTCTTAGTCTGTGTACACGATATCTCAAGAACAAATTGTCGCAGAGAGGTCAGATTAGTTTTAAAATATTACTTTCGACACTGGCAAGAACCCTATTCACTTGCAACATTCGAATTTAAAATCTTCGTAAGTTATGAGAAATTTACGATTTCTTAACATGGGAGAATAGGACAAAAATTCACTTAAACGTGCATTAAATGGAAACTTTTTACTGTAAAAATGTCAGACCAGTTTTAAAATATCAGTTTTGATGCCGGAATGAACATCAGTAACTATAAATATGGTACTTTGAAAATTTCGCAAGTTATTGGAAATTTACGAATTTCTTAACATGGCAGTATAGGGCAAAATTTCACATAAACGTCAATTTTGAGAGATATTTTCATCGTAAAGATGTCAGACTATTTTTGAAATATTATTTAGGACACTGGCATGAATATTAATGACTATGAATTTTCTAATATAAAGATTTCGTAAGTTATTGGAATTTACGAATTTCTTAACATGTCAAAATAGAGCAAAATTTCACATAAACGTCAATCTTGAGAGATATTTTCATCGTAAAGATGTCAAACCACTTTCGAAATATTATTTAGGATACTGGTATGAATGTCATAGACTATGATTTTTCCAATTTAAAAAATTCGTAAGTTATTTGGAATTTACGATTTACTTAACATGTCGGAATAACGCAAAATTGAGCATAAACTTCCATTTTGAGGATCCTAAATACATTAGACAACTTCAAAATTACGTTTATGATATTGGTTTGAACATGATTGAATACAAATATTCTAATAGGAAAATTTCGTAAATCATTCGTAATTTACGATTTTATCAACATAGCGAAATTGTAAATTTTTCATATAAATATGAATTTTGAGGATTATTGCATTGGAAATAATAGCATGAAAACTAAACAACGGAATTGACCCCGATAAAATAAATTAATAGATTAGAATAAGATAATTATATCGAAGTGAACGGTGGATAGCCTATTAGGTGGGGATTTCATTCTGTCGCTGTATCAAGCTTTGGTCAAATTCATTTCTTTTAACATGATTATAATATGTCTCGCACTAGAAATTTCTGAGAACATAAATAGGATGGGGAACTGAGCAGAGTTCACCTATGCCAACTAGTTTTTTTTTTTTTTTTTTTTTTTTTCTCGACAGAATAATAATAATAAAAAATAAAAATAAAAAACGTACATTTATTTAAAATGAGGAAAATAAATTAGAAATATCAGTCGTATCGTTACAAATAAGGTACCAAATGAAAGGGAAAACTTTTGTGAATCCGATGGATTAAACAGCTTATCGATCGGACAATTATATTTTTTAAAATTAACTAAAGTATGAATTTTAGGTGGCAACAGTAGAAGATTGTATGGAAACCGTTAGGAGAAAAAAAAATCTGCTTCACATTAAGTCATATGTTTTTGACGTGGGATTAAAAACTGCAGTTTTCAATTTTTAAAAAATTTTCTCTCACGAACACAAAAATATAATATACAGCCTGTACTGGGGGCCGCCGCGAAGAGGCCAGATTATAGGTTTATGGATTATCAATGGTTCACAGCATGTGATTTCCAATCCAAATACAGTCAAACCTTGTTAACATGAATTACCTTTACCATGAACTTTTTCACAATCCCCATCAAAATGAAGATTAGTTAGTGATAGCATGAACTAGTACTGATAACAAGAACACATTTTTTATCCGTCTTGAGATTCATGTTAACGAGGTTTGACTGTATACCATATTTTGATAATAAACATTTGGATCAAATTATTTCATTGATATTTACAAAATATTTCCTGAAATATCTCGAAAACACATGTTTTTGTACGCCATTAACCTGCTAGGGCAGTATAGTTGAAAATGGTTTGAAGCAGCAGCGGCTCGTGGAATAAAAATGTGAAGAGGCCCTTCACCTAATATTTTATACTGCATTCATAGTTATTTACAAAGTATAACTTTACATTCAAATAAAACAAGTATTCCTAGTTAAAATTTTGCTTGATAAAAATTATACATTAAAAATATTTAAATGTTATTTTTCAGCTCTTCACCTGTTTTCGGTCAGGAGCAGCCGCTGGTTTGAAATATGTTTTAAATTGTACATGGGTTTTGAAATTTGTTAATTTTGGTAAAATTAAATATGCATGCTACAATCACATAATTAAGTATACATACTAAGAGCACATTTTACACTTGTTTTTGTTCCGGGGGGGGGGGGGGATTTAAGATTTATTATACCTAAACAATTAATTACAAGCATTTGTAATAAAGCAAATACCAATTTAATCACATTACAATGGGGGGGGGATATGCATGAACTAAGAAATAATTCTAGAATTTCTTTAATCAAGTAAAATATTGATACTAATGGTACAACTAAAACATAAGGTATTTTTAGCTTTTGAGTGATTTGTAGATTATTCAGGATGTATTGGATATTGGAGTAATAAAATATTATTGTGTACATATTGTGTAATACAGTGAAACCTCTCAAGTTGGACACCCCTATAAGTTGGACACCCCTCTAAGTTGGACGCTTTTTCTCGGAACGGAATGTATCCATTAACATTATGTCTAACCCCTATAAGTTGGACACCTCTCTAAGTTGGACACTTTTTCTTGGAACCGTAGGTGTCCAACTTAGAGAGGTTTTACTGTACATGTATAGGGAGGAGAGAGAGAGAAAAAAATTAAATAAGTAAGTAAACCTAAGACATCAAAAATCCAGAAATTATCACAAATGAAAAAAAAAAAAGAAGATTTTTATTTTTATTGCTGTCTAATAAAATTAGTTTTATCATAAAACCACGGATTAAAAACAAAAGCCAATGTTCAATTAGCAACTGCAGTAAATATAAATATATGTTTAATCTATTTAATCACCTCTATATCTATATTCTTTGACATTTATGCATTTTAATACACTGGGATGTAATGCTATCTGCAACGAAGGAACTTATCAAATGATCCTAAAGACTTATTTTTAATGACATAACATTAAGGATTTTAGCAATTTAATTTCTCATTTCTATTTTAAATAATAAGCGATGGCTGCATTTTTATCAAAATTTGTAACTTTTGTATTGTTAAATAAAACTTGGGAAATTCTAAATTTATGATACAGATTTAAAGAAAAAGAAAAAAACAAAAAACAATTCTACTTACCCAAATTCATACGATGTTCTTGGTCGAATTATTCTTTTTGGTACACTCACAACCTTGAAAATTCCGTTGGAACAAAATCCTACAATAACTCTCTGTTACAGCCGAACGCTGCACAAAAATTTGGCATATTCTGTTTATTTGTAACTAATAGAACAAAATTATAATATAACGGAACAATAGAAAATAACAAAAGATTATAAGAAATGAAAAACTAATGACAGGCTAAATCCAACAACGAAAACAAAACAACAGTGTAGTGGAATCGGCGTCGCCGGTTCAAAATATCGCCAGCTCTAGCTTGTGACGTCACGTGCATAAGGTCCATTACACGTTGCTCTCTAGATGAGTCATTGGTCACATGCTAGCAATAGCATAAATAAATTTTTGAGCCAAAACATCTGTAATTAGCGAACGAACTGATTATTTAGTTACTATGACTCATGCTGTCATTAATTTGCAAGTGTAGTAATTTATTATCTGAATGGTTTCTGATATAAATTTATAACCTTATATTGTAAACATTTTTTAATCTATCTTTAAAAAACTGCGTAGGTTTTAAAACCATCACTCCTGATTTTAATCTTAAAAATTTGAAACTTATAGAATTATACAGAGACACACACATTTAAAAAAGAAATTAAATAATCAAATTTTTGTTGCTATTAGAAATTTTCATGAAGGAAACTTTTTTTTTTTTTACTATTTTGTTAGTCATTAATATGAACTTTAAAAAGAATGTCTTTTATCAAGCAAGCATATTATATGGTAATTATAATACAATTTAACATATAGAGTAACTTTAAGTTTTTTGTAACAACTTCTGATCCCTTAGAGATCCCACTCTAAAAGTTTCAGGTTATACAGCTTTTAGTATAACCAAAAACATATTTATTTTTGAATTTTTTTAAAAAACGCTTTGTTCAAATTTTTTTAAATTTTTACCCAACATAATGATGTTGCATATCAAATTAAACCTTATGAAATACTCTTTAATGTTAAAATACATTTTTGCTAAATAAATTACGTACAATTTCAAATTACGATTATACAAAACCTAAAAAAAAAGGGGGGCAGATTTTTTTCAGTTTTTTTTGCGCTTGACAACACGTTTCTGTAAAAAAAGATATGGTTTCCTTTTAAAAACTAGTATGTTGTGGCCACTACAAGACTTTCTTCTATATTTTTCTATACAAATTCACTAAGAGCAAATAATATATTAAAACTATTATTTATTAATATTATCTAATATAATGAATGCAAATGATTTTTATCTTAGAGGAAACTAGTACTAAATATCCAAACAAAGACAGTTTTACTGTCTGTAAATAACATCATAAAAAAAGCATTTTTATAACGGTTATCTCATATATCAAGTTTCGTATTGTTATATGCCATAGAAATTGAGATATAGCCTTCATGTTTTCGAGGAAATTTTTAGTATTGCAGCACAATCCATTGGCCGATAAGCATTCAAATTGAATCAGCATAATGTCTCGTAATGGCCTTCTCGAATATTAAGTTTTGTTTGATGATACGCAATAGAATCTGAGATATAGCCGTCCCTTAAATTGCGGAAATCACTGTGTATCAGCGCCAACGGTTGATTGGATGACACGAAAAGTTTATAGGCACTAATTTAGGTCAATGTGCATCTCCATGTAAATTTGTATGCAATTCTGTATCGTAGCTTGTTAGCTACAACCTTTCCTTAAATCACGGAAATCGCTGTATATCAGTGCCACCTGTTGGCCAATAAGAATTCAAATTGAATCAGTATAAGGTATGACAATGACCTTCTTACATATCAAGTTTTGTTTGATTGCAAGCAACAGAACCTGAGATATAGCCTTCAATTTAAATTGCGGAAATCGCTGTACAGCAGCGCCACCTGTTGAGCAGTTGACACTAAAGATTGGTAGGCAGTAATTTAGGTCAAGGTGCATCTACATATAAAATTATATGCATTTCTGTACAATAAATTCTGAGATACAGCCTTCCCTTAAATTACAGATATTGCTGTATAGCAACGCCACCTGTTGGACAGTAAGCATACAAATTGCACTAGCATAATGTCTTATAATGGCCTTCTTACATATAAAGTTTTGTTTGATTATACGAAATAGAACCTGAGATATAGCCTGCTCTTTAAATTGCGGTAATCGCTGTACAGCAACGCCACCTGTTGAGCAGTTGACACCAAAGATTGATACGCAGTAATTTAGGTCAAGGTGCATCTACATATAAAATCATATGCATTTCTGTGCAGTAGGTTTTGAGATATAGCCTTCCCTTAAATTACAGATATTGATGTTTAGCAGTGCCACCTGTTGGCCAGTAAGCATACAAATTGCACTAGCATAATGCCTTATAATGGTCTTCTTACATATAAAGTTTTGTTAGATTATACGCAATAGAACCTGAGATATAGCCTGCCCTTATATAGCGGAAATTGTGTTATAGCAGCGCCACCTATAGCATGCACTAATTTAGGTCAAGGTGCATCTACATGTAAATTGATAAGTAATTCTAAGCAGTAGTTCCGGAGATACAGTTGCTACAAAATTTTTGTCACACACACGCAGACAGATATTTTCTACAAATGGTCAAACCGTGTTCTAGACCTCTCAAAACTTCTAAATCCGTCGAAAACCAGAAGTCGAAAATTTTTACGAATCCAGTACTTTCTTTTATTGCATATAGAAGAAAGTAAAAATGGAGTTAGTGTCACGTGGGGCCCTCAGGTTACCAGGAGGCCCATTTGTGATACCTCAGACTATTTGAATCCAGGAAACATTTGAAATCTATGTGTTCAGCGAATTTACTTTCCTTTCAAGAAATTTTGGTGTACCCAGGCATATCAAACACCCTATATATATATGTATGTAAGTTTGTACGTGTGTGTGTATGCCTGTATTATTCTGACATAAACCGAACACACAAAATGTGACTTCTGGTTTACTGACAACAAAAGAAAACTGGCGGATTTCTTTTAACTATGTGGACACACCTCCTTGTGACGCCACAACTCCATACTACGGTTACAGTTTAGAAATTTTTGCACCCGCAAAACAGAAAAAAAAAAAAAAAAAAAAAAAAAAAAACTGTTTTTTCTTTAATACTGATTTTTTCTGTAAACAATACAGTCTTTTCTGTAAAAATAACAGATTATTTCTTTTGAGCGTGCTGAAAAACAGAAAAGGGGAAAAAACAGAAAAAAAACAGAAAAAAAAACAGAAAAAGGGATGAAAAACAGGAACATTCTGTTTTTTCTTTAAAACAGCTGTCTTCTGTAACAAATACAGACATATTCTGTAAAACTCACAGATTTTTTTTACAGTGCATAAATTCAGTCTGCTTAGAAGCAACATAAGGGGAAATATCAATTTAATCACTTTTTTGACTGGTGAATAAATTGTTTCATCGTGCACTTTTTGGTCTGGTGAATCAAGAAAACCAAATTGAAACACTACTTACGGTGGTTTTCTAAAAAGTGAGTTATAATCTTGTAAGGTATGAGTGCCGTCGAGTTGAGAAAGTAAAGCTTGCCAATGAAATTCAGTATTGGAGGAGGTTGAAAATGATGGTGGTGAGTTAGAATGTTGGGTTGAGAATGTAAAGTTCACCAGCTGAATCTAGTAGTGAAAATAGTCTAAAGTGATAATGTCGAATTAAGATAAAATGTTCGGTTGAGAATGCATATGTATCTAGCTGGATCCAGGATATGTTGGCATGGTTGTGCGAGGATAGCTGGTTGGAAGTGTCGAGTAGAAGTGCATTTGGGTTGGCATGCAGTGTCTCTAGATGATGGTTAGATAGTTTGGCAATGTAAGAACAGGATCTACATAGATTGCGAAAGATGGATAGAAAGTGAATGTGAGTAGTTTTAGGACAAGTATTTTGGTATAAAATAAACTGAATCTTTTTTTAAATCAAAGATTTTTAAATAGTGTGCTTAACGAAGTATTGGGGTGTGTTGGTGCGTTTTTTAATATAGAAATAATCTGAAAAGTGTTTCGGCCGGCGTTAGTTCTTTCTGAAGGGTTAAAGTTCCCGAATGACAGCTAGTGATATTGCAATCTGCTACGGTGGTGAGGAAATTTTTTTATACAGTCTAAATTGCATTTATGTATATTTAAGTTCTATTTACGAATTCTTCCACGTCTCGAACCCTTTTCTCTATAAGTTAAAATAGAAGACAATGTGTTAAAATAGCTGGTTTTCTCTACTACTCTTCCCATTTCTGACAGTCATGAATGAAACAGAAGTTATAATTGACGCAGGAAACCAAACATTACAATTTTTTTATTTATGATGTTAGGAATTTTGTGGTAGTAGAAATTTTGTGGTGTAACTTGGGATCAGTTAACAGAGGTATAACTCTGCTATGGCATAGCTTGGTATAACGGCGTTTCTCCGTCACCGCAATAACGAGATTCCATAGCTGTAATGGCCGTGTAGAAGTACACAAAAAAACTGTAGATAGCAATTTTTCTTTTTCAGAAGAAGTAATCAGGCAGAATAAGATTAACTTGCATTTTATTAAAAAAATCACAAAAAGAATTCCTCTTCAAGCATGAAGTACATCTTTTTTTGAAGCACAGTCTCCCACGGAAATTGAGACGGGGGGAGAGGAGGACACCACAGAAAAACGGCTTACTGTATCAACGTCAAAATCGCAAAAGCTACACTAAATCTCGCAGCTTCCTAGAAGTTAAATTGCAACCCCAAAGATTGGCATCGTTGAAATGCAGCCAAACGAATGCCAAACTGTTTCTTTGTTCTTCTAACATATTCATACTAAATTTTTGAATATAAAAAGTTCGTTACAAATATTAAATCGATTTGACATTGAGAAGCCATGCCAAATGACCTTCAACTCTCAATGAACAAAGACGGCGACGATTAGACTATCAAACAACATTATAAATCTATTTTTAGAATTATAATGACCCTCTTGAAATAATAATAGGTTTTTAACATAAACAAACAAGGGTAATAAACATGAAATCAAATGATTATTTTATTTTATTAATAGCTGTATATGCTAGAAATATGTTGATAACGGCTTTCTAAATTACCCTCTGAAAATAAATAATTATGGCTAAATTGATTTAATCCATCCGGGGAAAATGTATAAACATACTATTTTTCAAAAACCCTGATATAAAAATTGCTTATTTTATTCCTAGATCAATGTGTTTGTAATGATAAAAGAACAAAGAAATGAAAATTTTGATTTAAAAATAAAACGGGAAATTCTCTATAATTAATTAATTGAATTAGATAAATTTAAATGATTTATTTTATATAATCTATATTAATCCCTCCTTTTTGTTCTATATTAAATTTGGATAAATAAATAAGCTTTTAAAGGACTTATGTGTGAGAACACTCACACATATATCTCCCCTTCGACTAGTAAAAAAAATAATAATAAGTCCTCCTCGCCTCCTGTATAGAAATGCATATACAAACTATAATATTCAAAAGCACTTACCAAAGACGCACACTTAAAAAAATGATATTACATCATAAGTAAAAATTATATGAATGCTTAATATTGAACAAACGAAATATATATGAAATGTAAACACTAATTCAAAAATACAAAATACACATATTTCAAAAATATCAGTATAACCAAAAACTTTAAGAGAAACATTCTGTCATGACAGGCGCAAAAATGTGGCTTCTATAAATAAGTTCAACTGCAGTTCAATATAGTTCATAGTCTTTTTTTATATGCCACCAAAAATTTCAGCTGAAATGTTTTTCTATGAAAGAGTCTCTTTTTAATGAACTTAGCAAATAATGCCACAGTAAAAGTTACTAACGTTAGATTTTTACACACAAAATATTAAATTTTTACACTAATATGTATAGTGAAATAGAAAAAAAATAATATAAATTACACATATGCATATATATTGTTGTAATACTAAAGGTTCCAGCATATTATTGTAATATTTATTTGTCTAACACCTTGGTTACACACATTGGTCAACCTTAAACAAAATTATGTACAAAAAAAAAATAAATAAATAAATAAAAGTAATGAAACAGAAAAGTTTTCGTGTATACCACACAGGAAAGATTTTAAAAAGGACGCCATTGGCAGTCAAAAAAAATAATATTCCCTTAATCCTTACAAAAAAGTAAGTGTAATGATGTTAACTTAAGGCTAACATCCTAGCGGGACAGGGCGTGTTGAAAGACCTGCACTGTTAGGCACAGGCCTCCGTCCCCCAGCAGAATCCACAGACCCCTGTAGGGACACCTCACGAAACCGATTAATTAAATGTCATAAATGTTGAAAAATTAATGTCAACAAAAATATAGATTCTCATCACATATCCAATGTTGCTCTCCCGGGAGAAAATTTTGAACGAGACAACATATATCTAGGATAGGGTAATAAATAAGTAAAAGAAAACAAATTGACAAAATTTTGAGTGATGAGAGGGAGTGCCAAAATACTAAAAAAAAATTTAGATTGGATATTGAACAAACCAAAAACATGTTGTACACCAAAAATCAATTGGAAACTTATAAAATTTAGCTGCATGTATACTGTTAGCACTATTATCATTAATAATTAATTCCCTATGAACTTAATCTGTATTCCAATGAAATATCTCTATTAAATATATTTCAATTATCTTGCTTTTGTTTAACCTTCACCCAATAAAAATAGATATAGTAAACATTAAATAAAAAAATAACACCTTGATTACTAATTTAGAAATTCAAAATATGATCTACAAGCATTTATGTTATCATTAGAAACATTTTTTTTTTTTTTTTTAGATGCATCTTATTTATAAATATTATATATATTCAACAACACTGCAATGCAAGAAATAGTCTTTACATCAAAAGAAAAATATAAAAAAACAGTGGACCAGCCATCTAAAAATAAATAAAATAAATAAAGACGAGTTCCTGCACAGCAAACAAATACACTCCATTGGCCATTGGAAAATGCATTTGTGAAGCAAAATATATTCAAACTTTTTTTTGTGAAAAAATTAATTGCGATTTCTTAAGTTATAAGGATGTGTAGAATTATTGCCAATATTATGTGATACATTGGAGTTGGGTTCAGCAAATAAATAATTACGTCGAGGAGGAGCAATAAGGAGTCTATCAATATGGACTCTGAAAGCTTTATTATCAGGTGCATGTAATCTCTTAATGGAAAAGGAAACTGGCGATTGTTTTTGTACAACAATAAATGGCCCAGAATACTTGGGTTTAAATTTATCTATTGATTTCAAGTATACAACATCATGGACAGCAACAGGCCTCAGTTTTGCACGTTTTTGAAAATTTTGATATCTTTTGTCTTGATTTTCTTTAATGTTAGAATATGCTTTGCTATAGATGTTATCTAAGTCGAGTAATAATTTATATATGTCTACATTTTTATCCAAAAATGGCTGATTTATAAATTGGTCAAATGTATCAAATATTAAAGACAGTTCCCTACCAAAATGCAGTAGGTTAGGTGAAAACAATGTGGATGAATGTGTTGAACCATTGTAAAGTGATTTATGTATAGCTAGTGAATTTTCAAAAGAATACCCCTCAGAAATTAAAGTGTTAATTGAGTACTTTATAGATTTATTTAGCCTCTCAAAAATAGAGTTACTTTGAGGATGAGCAACAGATGAATGTAAAATTTTTATGCCAAGTTTATCATTAAAAATATTATAAATAGTTGATGTAAACTGTTTGCCTAAATCTGATAATATTACCGATGGTCTACCAAATGTTGTAATGTAATTAAATAAACATTTAACTATTTTTGATGAAGAAGTGTCTTTTAATTGAAATAATTCAATGTGTCGCGAAAAATGGTCAATCACAGTCAAAACTGAATGTCCATCTATAAAAGGACCAACCAAGTCGACACTAATAGTATGCCCTGGATGTGTTGGAGTATAGGTGGGTTGTAGAGGAGCTGGTGGTGTGTTATGATGTTTATTTTGTAAACATAAAGTACACGAAGCAACAAAATTTAAAGTGTCTTTGTACATACCTTTCCAATCATATATATTTGATAAAAATTCGTATGTTTTTGTCAACCCAAAGTGAGAAAGGTGTGAAATGGTTAAAACTTTAGATTTTAAAGAATGTGGTACTACAATAAGATATGAAAAAGTATTATTATGCAAATTTTGTTTCTTGTACATTAAAACTTTAGAATCTGGATGAATAAAAAAATTATCATTATTTTTTGAAAAACCTTTTCTCAAAATTTGTCTGTAAATAATTGACAATTTTGGATCATTCTTTTGCTCAGATATAAATGTATTATTTGAAATTTCCAAAAGGGGATCTTTATTTTGAGTATTACCAGAAACTAGAAAACTGTTGAATTGAATTTGTTGTACAGACTGAGTAGAAGTGGAAATTTGATTAATTGAATGTGTGTCATCTTGTACGATAGGAAGAGGTTGAGAACTGAATATTAATTCTGGATTTGTTTTTAAATTTTGATGATTATTTGAGAAGTCTGATCTTGATAAATAATCCGTTAAAACATTTGTAGGGCCAGGAATATGTTCAAATTCAAATGAGTATTCTGACAACTCTAACAGCCATTTAGTAGTTAAATCAGCAGGACTATTTGTTTTTCTATATGTTTTTAAAGGAGCACTGTCAGACAAAATGATAAACTTTCTATTGTATAAGTAATATTTGAAAGCAATTACAGATTTATAAATGGCCATTAATTCAAGTTTGATAGCCGGATATCTTTTTTCAGACGGTTTAAGTGATTTAGAGAAAAAGGCGACAGGTAATAATTGATTGTCAAATTTCTGCATCAAAACTCCTGCAATAGAAATATTTGATGCATCAGTGTTGAGAAAGAAAGTCTTGTTCCAATCCGGTAATCTTACCATAGGTGAATTTAAAAATATATCTTGAAATTTCTTAAAAATATCCTGATGGTGTTTATTCCAAACAAATTTTGTTTTCGGTTTAGTCAATTCAATAAGTGGTTGAATTAATTTAGAAAAATTATGAATAAGAGACTTATAAAAGGTTACAACTCCTATAAAGCGTTTTAATTGTCTTTTTGTTGTAGGTGTAGAGAAAGAGTTTATTTTAATGATATTTGACTCAATTGGAGAAATTGAATTATTCTCTATGTGAAATCCCAAATAATTTACAGCACTCGTATGAAATGTACATTTACTAGGAGCTAAGGTTAAATTATATTTAATTAAAATCTAAAGAATTCTTTCAAGTTTGACACATGTCTCTTCAAAACTATTTGCACCAAATATTAAATCATCCTGATACGCGTAAATTCTATCTATATTAATTTCATCAATTAAAGAATCCATGAGTGCTTGATACTGAGAAGCCGCGTTTTTAAGACCAAAACATAGTCTTTTAAATTTGAAACTGCCAAACATTGATGTGAAAGTAATTTTATCTTGTAAATGTTCCGGTAAATCAATTTGATGATACGCCTGTTGGAAATCAAGACAAGTGAAAAATTTATACGCAGATAGATCAGCTATTATATTTTGAATTTTAGGTAATGGATAAGAAGAACCTTGAATAATAGAATTTAACATTCTTAAATCTAACGCGAGGCGAAATTTCTGTTTACCAGATCCATCTTGTTTTTTTTTTTACTAATAAAATTGGGCAAGCCCATTCTGAGCAGTTTCGCTCAATAATCCCAGCCTCTACCAATTGGTTAATTTGATCTCTAGCTTCCTGTTGTAAAGCCTGAAGAATGGGAAAGGGCAAAGTCTTAATTGGATAGTCACTTAAAAATTTTAAATCTGGTACTACCTTGTCAGTATGTCCAAGGGTTTTCATATTTTTAGAAAATGCTGCGAAATTACTTAATAAAATTTGTTTTAACTTTGTTGCATGAGCCCCATTGAGATGTTTAACATCAAAGTCCATGGGTGTTAAATCTTGTTTTCTCATTTTTAACACATCACTAGAAGGTTGAATATAATTAATAAATTGTGAATCCTCTGAAATTTCAACATTATCATTTTGTCTTGAACCATAGTCTATAATTTATTCGATTTCTTTAATTGTACCAATATTTGAATGTTTGTTTACATGCATACTTCTATTAGTATTTATTCTTAACATATAACTGAAATTTTACTCTATCATATTTACTATTGCAATTTTGTTTCTGGGAATGATCAATATTAACTATTGAATCCAAAAGAATAATTTTGGAAGTACTCTTTTTACTCTGAAATAAATAATCACCCGAAGAAATTTTGGGACAATAAACCGTAATAGAAGATTCCTCTTTGGGTTGTAAAATAAGTTTTTGTCCCGTTTTTATTGAAAGTTACTTACATTGAGTATGCATATTAAGATTTTCTTCATGGTCGGTATATGTGTTTGTTATGGGAATACTCAGATCTTTTATTTTTAACAGAGACTTCTGCATATCTAATATTACATGATATTGTTGAATAAAATCATAACCCAAAATAACCCTAAATGCTGAACCTTCAGGGATATCTACGATGAAGAATTTTTGTGAAAAAAATTGATTTTGAATTTTGAAAGTGGTTTGTATACAAGATGAAAACTGTACATTCGAGTTCACGGTTTTGATTGCCACATGGGAAGATAAATGTTTATATTTCAAACTATGTTTTAATTTATTAAATGTACTTTCAGCTAACAGACTAACAGTGTCAAGAAGTGTGTTTACCTTTTGTTTATCTAGCAAAATTTTAATAAGAGGTAACTTTGGAGAATTTACATGGACATTAAAAATGTTCTCCCTTTTATCGTTATTTGTTTGAGTACATTTAGAATCAGAAATTTTCAAGATTTGTTGTGTCTGAGACGCAGTAGAGTTCAACAATCTGTCACTAGATAATTTGGGTAGATTAAAGTCATTATCAATGTTCAGAGAAAAATTTTGTGCTGATGCTCTATTCAATTCCTGAGATGTACTTGCATCAGCTAAACTACATCTCTGCGCTCGTTTAAATTATTTGGATTTTTTCTATAATTATTTCTGTCATAATTTTTTCCCCTAGTCTGATTTCTTTGCCATCTAAAGCACCTAGTAGCAACATGTCCTCTTTTATTGCACAATTGGCAAATAGGAGAAGAATGATATCTGTTCTTACTTTGATTACCCCTGAAATTTTGTTTACCCCTGAAATTTTGATTTCTACTTTTATAATTATGTCTTAATTCACTTTGCCTATTATTGTTTCTTTGCCTATCTTCCACTGGGGATTCGTGTGTATGATTAACCTCATCAGATTTACTAGCGAATGACAGATTATTCATTCTATCTGTCAGTTCGACTAACTTTTCAGATAGTGTATTTATGACTGGGTTATTTAAACTCAATTGTAATAATGTTTCACTAGCATTAATATCTTGTAATTTCTGTGCTCGGTTGACCGCCTGTTGATACACAGAGATTCCCTCTTCTTGAATCTTAACTCTGATATTTGGGGGAATGGTTGAAATAAATTTAGTAAACTTAATGGAATTTAAAGCATTAGCATCATTAATCTGAGAATATACTACATCGGCTAAAATATTTAACCTGTGGGAAAAATTTCTAATGGATTCTTGTGGTAAGAGTATTAAATTGTTAAATTCCACAAGAGCCTGAGTACTGCTCATTGGAGCAAAAAAAATTTTGAATTCATCCTTGATAAATTTTAAATCTGCAGACTTATATAATAAAGGAGATTGAGTCATGAACTTTAATGCAGGGCCGGTTAATTTTCCATTTAAAATTGCCACTGCCTCTTCTGGATTTAATCTATTTAATTTTGCATATGACTCAATCTGATAAAAAAAGAATTCAAGTAATTATGAGTCACCGTCAAAATTTAGAATATTAATAATAATGTTCTTTTTAGTGGCCATCTTAATTATTTATGTTGGGTCAAATAAATACTAATATATCTCAGAAATACTCGAGTAAAAAATATATTGTATTAAAATTAAATGAGCACAAAAATTACGCATCTTTCCTTTTGATGCTTACGGCAACTGCATATGATAAAATACTTCATTAATAATATCAAAAAGTAAAAATATTCGAAAAAACAAAATAAATCATAAGGAATTGTAGAAATTTGCAACAGTAATTGTAATAAATCACTTAAAAAATAAATCACAATATGCAAATAAAAGTATTAATCATCATGAAAGAAAAAAAAATAAAATCCCAACGAAATACTGTGAAACCCATTAAAAATATATATTTCGAAATTGTCCGAGCAAAAAAAATAAATTGCATTAAGATCTATGAGCACAAAATATTATGCATTTTTCCTTTTGTTACTCACAGAAAATGCAAATGATAAAATACCTAACCAAAATATTATGTAAACATTACCAAAGAAAAAATTATATATATCAAAATGTTCCAAAAATTAAAATAAATCACTTTAAGCTTTATAAGCAAAGAAAAATACCAATTATCATGAAAAACACCAAAACATATATACACATATACTTATATCACATGAAATACTTTATTAAAAATTAGGAAAAATATATATATTTCAAAAATTTCAAAAGAATAAGGAAGATTTTTTTTTTTTTTTTTTGCTTTAAATTTCAATAAAATGTCAAAATAGAATTCTTAAATCAATTATGTTCCAAATATAAATCTATATATCATATTAAAAATTCTCTTTCCTGCTTCTCTTATAATTATCGTTATTATTATTATTTCTTCTTAAAAAGAAATCTTAATCTTATACCAAATAACAAGAATCCTTGGTGAGAAAGAAAGCAGAAAAAATTTCACTAACAACTGAAAATTATATATTGTATAACCAACAGTATATATTTATATGAAATATCCAAAATATAAGATAAACTTAACTTACCAATTCTTGGACATAACTTGGTTAAAAAAATATATATATATATATCCTGTAAACAAAAAAATTATCGTTTACTTTATTAATATTTTTCAATTAATTTTATTAATTTGTTCCAAAAAAAAGGCTTATTTTTTTCATTTTCTTTCCTCACTCTTCCAATTTGCTTGAATATAAAAAAAAAAAAAAACTTTGCAATCACTGCACTTCACTGAATTTTCCACCGTGAATTGGAAAACAACTATTTCTGATCAAAAACTGATCCTGATCCTCTGAACAAAAACACATGATTCGGAAACTCGAAGTTGTCGATTCTGTAGAGGTGCAGGTGTCGAACGGAAAATGTTTTTCTGAGTAAACTGTGTAGATGATTCTCATGCGTCCTTGGCGATATAGATGAAGAAAAACTCTTGACCAGTCCAATTTCAGGCCTCACTCATAGCCGCTAAGTTCCATCTGAAGAGTTGAATGATCAATACACCCATATCCGAAGAGAGCTTTCACTTGAAGTTGCACACAGGAAAAATGTTTCATGATCACTGATATTTTCGGGCTACGCTTACAGCCACTGATTCAAGCAAGCATTTGTTCGTAACCACAAGCAAGTTCAATGCGCGTAAAAAGGAGATTCATCCACCAAAATTTAGAGTCATTATTTTCCCTGTCCATGACTCTTAAAAAGGTCCTTTTGGGCATGAAAATCTTAATAAAATGTTCGATGCATTCCTTTCCTTCCTCTCCCCCGCATCACCAAAGTCCGGAGAGAACCTGGAGGCACCATAAATATATAACGGCGTTTCTCCGTCACCGCAATAACGAGATTCCATAGCTGTAATGGCCGTGTAGAAGTACACAAAAAAACTGTAGATAGCAATTTTTCTTTTTCAGAAGAAGTAATCAGGCAGAATAAGATTAACTTGCATTTTATTAAAAAAAATCACAAAAAGAATTCCTCTTCAAGCATGAAGTACATCTTTTTTTGAAGCACAGTCTCCCACGGAAATTGAGACGGGGGGAGAGGAGGACACCACAGAAAAACGGCTTACTGTATCAATGTCAAAATCGCAAAAGCTACACTAAATCTCGCAGCTTCCTAGAAGTTAAATTGCAACCCCAAAGATTGGCATCGTTGAAATGCAGCCAAACGAATGCCAAACTGTTTCTTTGTTCTTCTAACATATTCATACTAAATTTTTGAATATAAAAAGTTCGTTACAAATATTAAATCGATTTGACATTGAGAAGCCATGCCAAATGACCTTCAACTCTCAATGAACAAAGACGGCGACGCTTAGACTATCAAACAACATTATAAATCTATTTTTAGAATTATAATGACCCTCTTGAAATAATAATAGGTTTTTAACATAAACAAACAAGGGTAATAAACATGAAATCAAATGATTATTTTATTTTATTAATAGCTGTATATGCTAGAAATATGTTGATAACGGCTTTCTAAATTACCCTCTGAAAATAAATAATTATGGCTAAGTTGATTTAATCCATCCGGGGAAAATGTATAAACATACTATTTTTCAAAAACCCTGATATAAAAATTGCTCATTTTATTCCTAGATCAATGTGTTTGTAATGATAGAAGAACAAAGAAATGAAAATTTTGATTTAAAAATAAAACGGGAAATTCTCTATAATTAATTAATTGAATTAGATAAATTTAATTCAAAATTGTTCCATTAAAGAAAAATTGTGCAAAAATTACACTCATCTATTCAAATAATTGTGCACATAACTCCCACACACATGGTTAATTTCAGACATCAAGTTAATTCTATTTGAATAACTGTAGGTGGCTATAATACTAAAGAGAAATTAATTACTTGATGAACACATTACACAGGTTAACATGTGAAATTTTGATTGTATAATTTTGGCTGATCATTATGTTTTTTGGTGTGCTGAAACCGAAAATGAAGCCAGTTTTTCTCTATCACGTATAGTATTTTGCCAATGCATGGAACCTGTCCATACAATTTCTTCCATTATTATTCCACCAGTATAATTATATCGTATGTTTTATAGTATGTTTCCATGATTAATTAATCATAGATATTTATTGTTCTAAGAGTACAGCACTAGGACTTTGTAAAACCCTACCAACTAAACAACCAACCTACTGTTATGATGGTACATGCAAGAACTTGTGTCGGTATTGGAAAAATTTTATTCGTGATAGAGAAAAATGGTCTGCATTTTCGGTTTTAGCGCATACAATTACATAAATATCAGCAAAAATCATCAAATCAAATTTTTTAAGCTTCATTTTTGTAGACCTGTGTTCTTTGTTCATACACTTAAGCAGAAATATATGGTGATATACTATTAAAATAAAGGTTTTGGTAAAGTAAAATATTTTTCTTGAAATGTTCTGTTTTCTGCCTAAGTGTTAGATCACGCTATGCCAACCCAACCACGTGTGCAGGATTAATTGGCATATATACAATCTCTTATAAAATGTGGTATGGTGGTCACTCAATCAAGAATTTAATTGAGAATTTCTCTACGTATTGCACGAAAAAACGAAAATATCAAAAACCAAAATCTATACCAACTAGCCCAGAAATACCCTACTTTTTTAATTAATAAATTATAAAAGTGCCATAACATTTTAAATACAAATTTCCATTATATTTAAACTTAATAAGAAACTTCTAGGTTCGGTAGGGGAATATATATTTCTCGGCAAAATATCCAAGTATAGAATGTTACACAATTAAAGTTAGAAATGGGCTATTCTATGTTGAAAACTGACCAACATAGTATGGTCTTATTCCTGTAATAAAAATCCGTTTGATCTATTATTTGTGATTTCTTTCTATAGCTTTTTATATGGACAGAATCCACTGTAAAAAAAAAAAAAAGTATCTAAATTGCCATTATGACAATCAATACAACAAACGGAACACTTATTGAAATTTTGTTCATAATTGGCGAAGAAAAATATAAGAGGAATCACTCAAAGGGAGGTTACAAGTTCTTTAAAAATAATTTTAATAATCGTAACAGACTATATTGATATCATAATTGTATTCCTGGAATTAAGAAAATTGAATAAATATGACTTTTATAGATTTTTCTATTTTATTGATAGCGGTATAAGCGCTTACATTTTATGTTGGTAAAGTTAAGTCAACATCATATATTTTCATTTACATATATATAAAAATGTCGCTCAATAATTATATTAATTTTCTTATAGTTTTGTACATATATACCATGAAATGTTCTCATTCAAACACACATTCTAAAATATTAGAAATATTAATAAATTTACATTAAAATTATTACGAATTAAGTCATATATCGTTTCTTACATAACACACGCGTCAGAATGGTTAAAAATATGAGTAGGTAAGTCTACACTCTACCCATACAGCACAGAATGTTTCAGTTCAGTTGCAAAAAGCTTACAATCTTTCAAAAACGTAACACGTTTTAGTATGCTCTCTGATACCTTTCTGAAACATTCGCCCTTTTTGATTTTTTTATCTGTTAAGTGATTGTAACGTTTCTGTTACGTACCTGATTTTTTGTTACGATCGCGGACATTTCTACGTTTTTGAAACTAATCGGAAAGTAATATGAACGTTTTTAAACGTTTCGGAAATGTTTGTAATGTTTCAGTGTTATATGATTGTTACGTTTCTGGAGCATTTTGTGCTGTTAGGGCAATTACGGTGTATAACACATATCATGGCATTAAACTGTCTGCCTTTGGGAAAAAATAAATAAAATAAATAAAAAACAGGCTTTGAAATTGTTAGGTAAAATTGATAGATGAAAATATCAAATACTTCCATTTAAGACTTATGTGTAATGAGATTCAAATAAAAAAAAAAATAAATAAATCTGTAAAAGCTTAGTATTTGATATGTTCATTTGGCGGGAATATATATATATATATATATATATATATTACAAGATAGTTACATTACAGAATTATAATATTATTTATAGAAACATTAGCAACCTTCCTTACACTAATTAAGTTTCACTGGAACAATATATGAATTCACTGACAAGATAGTAGTTTAAAGTTTTAGGAAGAGTTTTTGCCACTGCATATTTATTACAAATGATATAATTTGTCTGTACAATTTTAGAGAGCAGAGATTTAATTATGAGAATGCGCGTTCTGGTCCTTTGAATACGGAAATCAAGTGTGTTCCAATCGGTATGTATATCTCTTTGTTGTTAAAGAAAAAAAAAAGTGAAAGTGTAAGGATTTGTTAAACTGAATATTATACGGCAAATACTCCATATAAATTTTAATTAAGGATTGTACGTTTCATAGAGTGGTGTGCGTTGAAATTCAAATGTACATTGATGTAATTTTTGAATATAATATCAGCGTTAGGTAGTATATGATATAAAACCACAATTTTTATAAAACAATTCACTGTAAAACACGTATATAACGATACCGTGTCAAGGCCTTTCGCCCTGAGCATCAGAGCATCATCAGGACAGAGCCATTTAAACTAGAAGTACAGTAACATTTGATTTTTATATACAAAAGAACCATATTACGGTTACAGTTATTATACAGGAAACAGATGAAGCAGTTGAACACAGATCAATCACAAATGAAACAGACACTGAAAGCGTAGAGTCGAGCTTCACTTAGTTACTATAGTATTTTATGAGCAGGAGAAGATTTATGATTAAGCCATTACTCTATTATGACGAGGCGTTTCATTTTAAACACATAAAATTTAATAGATGACTACGACAATTACAGATGAAATACACAAGTAACATGAACGACTACATTTTGAAGACTGATCTGTTCTAGCAGAGATAAAAGTAAAAAGGAATGAACAGATCATTGATTGGACAATACAGTTTACAGGTACATGTACATTTACGTGACGTCGCTTACCGAAAGTCCAAAAGATTGAAACAGGAATACAATGACGAAATACACCACAACTCTCCTCCCCTTAATTCCGTATACCATACCTGATGGGAGGTTTTCTTACTCTAGATGATCTTCTTACAACCTGTTCAGAAAAAGACAAATTAGTATTTTTAAGTTTTGAACGTTCAGATTTTAGTTCATTTTTATTTACAGTACTGTTGAAATTTTTATCACAGTCAATTTCTCCAGGCTTTGTAGACACTGATCTACTGTCGGTTGGCACTGGATCTGGTGTAATGGCAGGATCGGTTGGCACAGGATCTGGTGTAATGGCAGGATCGGTTGGTACTGGATCTGGTATAATGGCAGGCCTCCTACCAGACTCAGATTCTCCATTGCTTTGTAGGTGTGGACTCATGCTATCGGGAACCATAGAAATATTTGCACCAAGACTTGTAGTTTCCTCCAGTTGTACTCTGGAACCTACACATTTCGGTTGATCAAAGTGTCTTTTCCATACACATGAACCTACTTGAATTTTGTAATGCAGTTTACCTAGTCTGGCAATTACTTTACCTATTTTCCATTTATCTCCTGATGTGTAATTGCGTACTGCAACTTTTTCATTTACTTGGAATTCTCTTATCTTTTTCTTGTTAAAAACATTTTTATGTTGTTTGTTTTCAACATATTTTGTAACATTTGGTACAAGTAAATCCAGTTTTGATCTGATATTTCTCTTGAGAAATAATGATGCGGGACTCTCCCCTGTTGTAATATGAGGCATTATTCGGTATTGGAATAGAAATACGTTTACCTTAAATTGGAGATTTCCGGGTTCTGAACTTAAGGATTTCAATCCTTTTTTAATTATTTGGACATATCTTTCAGCCTGACCATTCTTGCGTTTTGTGTATGCCATTTTTATGAATTTTGTAACCGCAGTATGTAATTTCATCATTCATGAAAAAAGATTTTTCTTTATTTATTTTAAGATTATATTCACGTAACCTTTCTAGCACTTGTTTTAATCGCTCTAAATATATTTTATCCGTTTCCCCTGAGATACATATATCATCGATAAAAACTGAAATACCCTCTATACCTTTAAAAATTTGTTCTATAGTTCTCTGCCATATTGCTGGAGAACTGGCAATTCCGTATGGTAATCGCGTAAATTGAAATAAGCATTTAGGAGTGTTAATAGTAAGTAATTCTTGTGAATTTTCCTCTACCGGTAAATGCAAGTATGCTTGATTTAAATCTGTCTTTGTAAAATGTAATCCACCCCCTAAAGTTGCTAATATATCTTCAATTTTTGGTAGCGGGTATTTGTCAACCTTTAAAAATTTATTTACCGTGACTTTAAAATCGCCGCACAAACGAATTTTCCCGTTAGGTTTTACCATCGGAACAATAGGTGTTTTACTAGTACTAGGCCCATTTACTACTACTAACAGATTTTATTATCCCCTCATTTTCTAATCTTTCTAATTCTTCATTTACTGCATTCCTTAATGCATACGTAACTGTTCGCGATTTACAAAATATTGGTGATGAGTCTTTCTCTAAATGTAATTCAGCTTTAACATTTTTAATTTCACCTACGTTATTTGTAAATAAATCCGGAAATTCATTCAGTAAATTATTTAAATTTTCCGAGATTTGTACTTTGTTTAACGGAACAGTTTGTAAATTGTTTGGGAATATATTAAAGTAGTTATCCAATCCCTACCTAGCAATAAAGGGAAATTGTCTTTTTTAACTAAATATAACTTAACATTCCTAGTTTTGTTTTCGTAAGTTACATTTACTCTAACAAATCCCTCGGGCTGGAAAATTTCTCCAGTAGCTGTTTTTAATTGTATATCAGCAGGAAACATTTTATGTTCTGGTAATAATCTCCGAAAACGATTTATCGGTACAGCGGAAATCGCCGATCCTGTATCGAGCTCCATTTCTGCTTTAGCACTATTTTCTATCAAAACCCAAATTTTTATAGGTTTAGTGCCTTCAGATTGGAATGACAAAATGTCTACAGTATCAAGAACATTTACATTTTTCTTTTGAGTAACATTGTTTTGTGCGTTCCGACACACCTTACTCAAATGACCGCGTTTTTTACAAAAATTGCAAACTACATTAATAAATTTACAAACATTTGCTAAATGAGAGCTATTTCCACAACGATAACAATGAGTTTTACTTTTATTTGCACTCGCAGTTTTGTTCACGTTTTGTTTACTTAAGTTATTTTGAGAATAATTTTGTTTTGGTTTCCTAGCACTAACACAAACTTTATTTAAATTCAAATTTTTATTTTGTAATTCTACCAAATCATTTTCAGTACTTTGCATAGTTACGGCTTGTTCTACTGCTTTTTCAAACGTCAAATCTTCAACCTGAGACATTAATTTGGTTTGGATTGTTTCATTTTTTAATCCGCGTAAAAATTGTTCTAACAAATTTTCTGACAGCGAATCGTCCGTAAACGCGCAATGTGTTGTAAATTTCTTTAAACGAACACTAAAATCTTAAACTGATTCAGTATCTCCTTGAAAACATTTTCTAAATTTAATGCGCTCTGTAATTTTGTTAGGAGTTTTACATAGATGTTTTGTTAAGACATCTACTAATTCAGTATAAATTTTTGATTCAGGAAGATCTGGGAACAATAAATTTGTAAGTAAATTATATAATTTCGGTCCGATAAACGTAATTAAAGCACTAAGTTTTTTTTCATCTTTTATATCAAACAATATAAAATCCTGTTCTAATCGTCGAATATAAGTGTCAAAAGACTCAACAGAATCATTGAATTCTTTAAATATTTGAAACATTTTTAATGAAAATATGCTATCTCTAATAATAAAAAGATGCAATCAAATAAAAGAACAGAAAGAAAAAAATAAAATAAATGTGCAAATACCTTTTTCCCTCTCTTTCTCGAAAAATAAAAAATCGTAGACGAGTAATTATGGATGGCGCCTATGCATTTCCGCCCCGACAGTAGACAGAAAACTCACCGCTGATGCCTCCGATTTGATTTATGATTCATTTCAAATAACCAATTTCTTCTTCGTGAGATATTTAGAACATATTCCGTTCTCTTTTTTTTTTTTTTTTTTTAAGAATTGCAGATTTCATTTTTAATTATCTTCAAGTGGATATTTGTAAATGTATAAGAGCAAAACTTTTTTTACTTTTTTATTTTTCTTTATTCCTGGTCGCCATTATAGTATTTTATGGGCAGGAGAAGATTTATGCTTAAGCCATAACTAGGATATGACGAGGCGTTTCATTTTAAACACATAAAATTTAATAGATGACTACGACAATTACAGATGAAATACACAAGTAACATGAACGACTACATTTTGAAGACTGATCTGTTCTAGCAGAGATAAAAGTAAAAAGGAATAAACAGATCATTTATTGGACAATACAGTTTACAGGTACATGTACATTTACGTGACGTCACTTACCAAAAGTCCAATAGATTGAAACAGGAATACAATGACGAAATACACCACAGTTACTATGGATATACTTTTTTTTTTTTGGTGCAACAGTTGAGGCCTTCTGAAATAGAGTTGAATTCTATTATGCTTCTATGGAGCAGCTTATAGTTTGCAGTAAAAGGGACTTGCATA
This sequence comes from Salticus scenicus, assembly GCA_963930645.1. Classification (NCBI taxonomy): domain Eukaryota; kingdom Metazoa; phylum Arthropoda; class Arachnida; order Araneae; family Salticidae; genus Salticus; species Salticus scenicus. The sequence goes on along the minus strand of OZ005656.1, from coordinate 129,711,855 downwards.
AATTTAGATCTTTAGAAGAAAAAGGAGAAAGACTTGTTTTAAAAGCCGAAACTGTTAAGTCCCTTTAATGGAGAACGGTTGCGGCTTTTAAAACAAGTCTTTCTCCTTTAATAAAAAAGAACCACAAAACTGGCGTTGTAAAAAATATTACTTACAAACTTTGAATAAACACCATAAAATGCAATACACTCGCAACAATTGTTTCGGGTCGAAAAAACACACGACCCTTCATCAGGCGAATAAAGTAAGCACGGGCGCAGCAGTCAAAGCGGCAACGCACCTTGCCGGTTTGACTGCTGCAACGTTGCTGCTTTGACTGCTGCACTCGTGCTTACTTTATTCGCCTGATGAAGGGTCGTGTTTTTTTTAGACCCGAAACAATTGTTGCGAGTTTATTGCATTTTATGGTGTTTAATCAAAGTTTGTAAGTCTTTCTCCTTTTTCTTTTAAAGATCTAAATTAATGCAAGTTCCTTTTACTACAGACTATAAGCTGCTCCATAGAGGCATAATAAAATTCGACTATATTTAAGAAGGCCTCAATTGTTGCACCAAAAAATGTGTCTCCATAGTAACCAAGTGAAGCTCGACTCTATGCTTTTAGACTGTTTCATTTGTAATTGATCTGTGTTCAACTGCATCATCTGTTTCATGTATAATAACTGTAACCGTGAAATGGTTCTTTTGTACATTTAAATCCAATGTTACTGTACTTCTAGTTAAAATGGCTCTGTCCTGATGATGCCCTGATGTTCAGGGCGAAAGGCGTTGACATGATGCACTTTTAATGATTTTAAATAAATATATCGTTTTATACGTGTTTTAGAGTGAATTTTTTTTTTTAATAATTGTGGTTTTCTACAAAGACGCGTGTCGTTATGATGTCTCTATATGAGATGTAATTTTAGTATATCATATAGGCTGAATATTAAAAACGGGAATACTGGGGAAAATATTCACTCACATTAAACCTTAAATCAAATAAAATTGTTCTGTAACCGTTATATTGAGCATTTGGCGACGGTCAAAGTTTTACACCTAGGGATGGACAAGAAACATGATGTAACAGTATACATCCTTCTCAAAGGAAAATTAAGGGTAAAGGAAAAGAATGTCAATTGCAACTATTTTTTTTAAATTTAAATTTTAAATAATTATATTTTCTGAACTCTATGTAAAATTATGGCCATGAGTCACCAGTGTTCTCAACTGGTGATTGTCTATACCTGTAGTATGATTAAATAATGATTCAATAATAATAATAATAAATGTAATTTTTGTTCTGATAATAATAATAATAAAAATAAAATCCCTTTTCAACAAATAAAATTCATTTCCAACAAACTTAAAATATTTCTCAATGCACCATTAATAAAATATGGCATTAAAACAAAGTTTCTCTTCCTTCATACAATAACGGAAGAAAGGAGATAAGTCCACTCTTCAATAATTCAGTATTTATTTCCTGACCATTAAAAGGTCAATATTCTACGTATGTGCAGTATCAATCGTGACACATATACTTCTATCTCTTGGATTTCCGAAAAGAAACAGAATTCATGACATGGTTTGAATTCATTATCGTGCTGTTATTATGAAAACATTTGATAGGGAATTTTAAAGAATAATAGTTACTTGCATTGTTATTATTGTTTTAGCAATTGATAAAAATATTTAAAAAAATTGCACTTAAGAAACATTTTTCAATGCGTATATACATACGCAAAATTTCAAAATATGTGACTAAATAAATAAAATTGAAAAGTATTGATATTATAAGAGAAAAATATGAATATTCGATTTCTTCCGTTGACAAGGTATTGATTTTCCCTTAGTATGCTATGCTTAAATAATAGAGAAATCATATTGTAGACAATAATTACAACTCCAATAACAAATAATTGTTCCAAGCAATCTGCGCATTTGCAATGTTTTCAAAGCAAATAGTGGAGAAGTTTTACTTTTAAAGTACAAAGTACATTACTATATGTTTAATTTAAAATATGAAATATTTTTTTTTTTCATTTAATATATTTTTAAACTCTGACAAAAAATAGGGTTATCATATGTTTGAAGTCGTTGTCTGTGAGTCTGTTTATGATATACTAGCTCCCCAATGAATAGATTGATTTAATTGCAGATTGCTCTTTCTATGTCATGTTTAATGAAAATTGGTTTAATAGATTTTTATCAAATTAACAAAAGTTTGTATTTTACGCCAATTTGAGTTGATACCATAAAGATTTCCAGCTGACAACTTAGCAGCTTCCAATTTATGTTAAGTTAAATTTTCGACTTTTTTTTTTTTTTTTTTTTTTTTTTTTTTTTTTTTTTAATCATATGAGATTGTAATAAAATCAAGTGTTTACTTTAAGACAGATTGATGTCGACTCTAGTTATTTGAGCGCGCACTTTCTGAAATAATCACGAAAAAATGGTCTCCAAAAATTGTTTAAAAAGAATTTTTATTACAAAAAATTAAAAATTAAAAATAAGTAAATAAATAAATAAAAAACAGTGAAAACTTTTTCACAATTAATTTTAGAACCAATAGCTGTGTAGTTATGAAATATTAATGCAAAAATGAAGTAGCGTAATGTGCAAAGATAGTAGGATAAGTGAGAAATAAATTTTGTAAAAAGAAAGAGAAACCTCTCAGTTTTTGAATATCATACACATTTACAGCCCCATTAAAACTGGTACCTACCTGTATACTAGGAAACATTTCAGAAGGTTTTGATAAAAAACCATAATATCTTTAAACGGAGTGAAAACAGTGGCTTCGTCTTTGAGGAGGACTTCAGATTTTTGCATGATTCATGCCATTTTGTCCCATTTTTTTTTCTTCGTTCTCATCATCATCTGTTTTCAAGACAGCACAAGCACATATTTAATCATTAGACTTTCTTTAGAGCTTACGCATAGCTATTGTGTGGAGTTCGCGTTCCTGCAAACTCCATCTTAACTTAAATACTTAGATTACTAAGAGAACACAAGACTTTAAATAACAATAACTAAAGTTTATTTGAGCAGATTAATGGGAGGGCGGCCTGGTACTAAAGCTTAGCTCAGTCAACGTTTTACTTAATCAAAATATATGAATCAACAATTTAAGTAGATAATCTTAAATATCTCACCACAGCAGATAGCCGAAGGTGTAGAGACGATTGCACTCGTACTTCACTAATACTGCTTCACTATGGGACAGAGGATTCCCTTCTATCCCAGCTTGAACCTTCCGAAAACTAGTAGACACTCACCAACACTCAACGCTACTTAACTTCACGCCACTCAATCTCCTCTACCCTACTTTCGATATTCACCAAAATAAGAATCATCACATTCGCTATAAGATCCTCCAACATCCACACCATCTACTAAAACCATCTCTATATTTATACTTCTTCCTACACCCTCCATTCACTACATTTCAATCCGTACTTTTAAAAATCACTTCTAATTTAACTAATATTCAAAATCTAAGTCTTTTAATGCAGCACCCTGCCGACACAAAACTATCTCGACCTCAACCGTCACCGAGCCACTGGCGACGGAGTGATTTTAACCGTCCCCACTTCCTACTTTGCTGGATCCAGCTTAATTGAAACAACTGTGGTGACGTTCTAACGTCTCAACCTCACAGTCCCCCTCCAAGAAAAAAATTTAGTCGGGAAAATCCCCAACGGGTTTGATCGATTAAATTTAAATAACTTCATTCCCTCTCTAACTATCTCAAATCTCTGAAGTGTGAGTGCAGCCGTCACTTAAATTTTAACCGGGTGAGAAAAACTTAAAAATTTGTTAAGTCCCTGAGCGAAAACTCGGGGACGCAAAAAAAAAAAAAATAATTTAAAATTTTAAATAAAAGGCGTACTTTTACCCCGAGAACTCCGGGACTCTGACTGAGCTAAAACCAGGCTTACAGTAGGATTTACACACGTCTCCCTGTTAGGCCAGGAAGGCAATATATTAAATTCAAACTCGATGTTGCGTGTCTTTACATAGTAAGTCGCTTGGGACCAATGCGACATTTAAAGTTTGTTATAATCACAAGAATAATAGTTCTTTTTAAAGAAAAACATGAGAAAATCTTTATTAGTAGGAGTGTACTGGCTGGACTGGTATCTGGAGCTTTACGTCTGCAAGGGAGATGACTAAACGAAGAATAGGATGAACTTTCTTCATACTAGAGCAGACGTCGAAATGGGCAGGCTGTCCACATCCAGAAAAAAGAACTTTTTGACATCAAATTAAGAGATCTTTCACTTCAGATAAAAATACTTTTAACATCAGATTAAGAGGAATAGTCCATCAGAGTGTGTCTGAAATGGGAAAAACTTTTACAGTATGCATAGTAAAAAAAAGTTAGAATTCATCTCTGGAAGAAACTGAGACATGTTCGTCTCTATTAACATAATAGATAGGTTACATACAGGAATATTTCTCCCTCCTTAGCTAAAGCATAAGCGGAAAAAAACTGAGTAGATAGTCTTTTTAATTTTATATAGTTAAACACGACTTTTATGCTTATAGCTAAAAAAAACATTTTACCCCCTCTAAAAGTACATACAGATAAACTTTTAGACAAATATTCAAAAGTTTTACAAATACAAATATGCAGTTTATAAATACATCATTTATAAAAATACGAAAGAAAAAAAAGGGGGGGAAATTTACAAAGGGTCAAAAAAACAGTTTATATTACCAGCTTTCTGCAGGAGATGGCTACAAGGTAAAAGGACTTAATACATACATAAAATAGATATTTAAGAGAGAACAAAAATGTTGACATTGAAGCAGAACATTAATTTTGATTTGAAAGTTCATGGCTAAATTAAATTTTGTATTTTTAGTTTGGGAAAGTCCATAACTTTCGTAAGAGTTCTTAAAATATAAAGTCCCAAAAAGGCTTCAAGGTACGTCGAACATTTTGCACAGCTCTGACAGAAATGCACTTGTAATAGAAAAAAAATAGAGAACGGTATCACCCGATGTGAATTTGCAGCTGTAACTTCAGCAAGGTTAGAGGTCTTGGTGGATGTGCTCGTCAGCTAGGCCACAGAGTTGCAGGCTTTCCGACCGGGGTTTAGGGCTATCCCAAAAGGCTTGTACAAAGGCTTGCTCGGCAGGTGATTCATATGGCTGAGCCTGTTGTCGGAGTCTGGCTTGACGCCGGGTATTGAATCGGTGGTGTGAAGAGAACTCGTCTTTGCCGATCGAGTCAGGAGCTGTTAGGAATTTCTCCATGTGCCGTCCGCTAGCTGATGAAGAGGGTGGAGGTCTTTTTCGAATCCTTGCCTTTCTCCTAGGTCGGAAAGTGTCGGTGTGCACTGAATCTGGAACTGCTAGTACCTTCTGTGGGCGATGTGTTCCAGAGGACTTTGAGGAGGGGGCTTGTGGCCTTTTTAAATTTTTATTCCAAGCTTTTTTTCTTTTTTATCTGCGGTATAAAAGAATCATTAGTAAAAGAATAGTCGCGTTTGCGACCAGTTTGCCTAGGAAATTTCACATTAGAATGGTTTGATGACCCACTACGAGCTCGCTTTTGTGCGACGGGTCTGCTAACTCTAGATTGGTCAGCGGAAGTGCCCTGAACAGATTGTTCGGGTGTTGTAGGAGTAGGTAGTTCATCAGCTGTACAAGAATCAGGAGCACTAGGCTGGGGAGTGAGGTTAGGCGTAAGGACGGACTGTTCGTCAGGTGGGTTTGAACCCGGCACGCTATCACTATCAAGAGTTTCAGTACATGATTGAGTGCGCTCTTTAAAAATGCGTATCTGGTCAACATTTATTGTAGTTGGGGTGCCGATAAAATCGATTGTCAGATTATTATGTTCTACCTTTAAAACAGAGAAAGGCCCAATGAATTTTGGCCCAAATTTAGCTACTTTAGAATCTTTTTTAGAGCTAAGAAAATGTGATTCTAGGAGTATTTTATCTCCCACTTTTACTTCTAAAATTCTACGTTTTAAGTTATAATATACAGTCTGCTGCTCTTGAGCTTTTCTCAAATTTCTCTGAACTTCTGGTAGCAATTCTTCAATATTTCGCGTAATAAATTGAGATGCGTTTTGCTGTACTAATACCAGTTTTTGAAAGGGGGTCAGAATCTTTCTGCCCAAAAACAATTCAGCGGGAGTTTTTCCTGTTGCATCACTTACCGCTGTACGAATCGCATAGCCAAAATGATAGAGAAACTGATCCCAATTTTCATGATTTTGACCAATGAACGTCGCAATCATGTTTATTAAAGTTCTATTAACACGTTCGGCCTGATTAGCTTGCGGCCGATATGGAACCGTGAAGACATGTTTAATTTCGAGTGTATCGCAAAGTGCCTTAAAACATTACTTATAAATTGAGGACCATGGTCCGTTACAATTTGAAGGGGGGCGCCGTAACGAGAAATATAATTATTAAAGAAGGCAGTGGCCACTGCTTGTGCCGAAGCTTTGCGTAAAGGCACAAATTCAACCCATTTACTAAAATAATCCACCATAACTAACACATAACGAAATCTATTTGGTTTAGAGAGGGGGTAAGGACCGATTAAGTCGAGTCCAAGAATTTGATTTGGAAAATCAATTTTAATAGGAATTAATTTACCGGCCGGCTTTACATTTTTATAATTATATTGCTGGCACAAGCGACAACTCGAAACATATTCGTTAACAAACTTCCTCATTTTAGGAAAGTAACAGGCATCTTTGAGCTTTTTATAAGTTTTCCTAATGCCAAAGTGCCCCGAAATTGGAGAGTCATGAAACTCAAATAGGATGGCTTGACGAAGAGATTGGGGAATTACAACTCGTAATTCGCCATAAGATGATAATAATTTTGAATAAAAAAGCAAGCCATCGATTAAAGAAAAAGATTGGGACCAGTTTAAGGCCATGGCTGATTCAATTAATGAAACTGACTCAGGATCTTCTAAATACTTATAGATTAATCCAAATTCGGGATCATTTTTTTTTTGTTCTTGGATTAATTGATCTCTCGAATTTAACACAGATGCTGGCATAAGCGCTAAAGCTACTTTTTCCTGATCAGATACGAATTTATCGTTTAAAGTTGTGACTAGATTTGTAGACGCACCTTGGTTTACTGGTTCACTTTCAATTTCCTTTACACAAGTTTCAGTCACGTTTGCTAATACTTCGGATTGAACCGGTTCAGCCTTTAAATGCGAATGATAAATATATGAGGCTTTAACAGTAGAATTTAACTGATCATTCTTTTCATTTAAAGCAAGGGATTGATTTGTAAAATTAGATTCAATCTTATTTTCTTGAGTTTGAATAGTACGTGAAAGAACGTCAGTTACGATATTGTCAGAACCAGGTCGGTGTTCGATGTTTATATTAAAGTTAGATAACTTAAGAGTCCATCGAATCATGCGAGGGGAGAGATTCTTTCCAGTTGTTAACCGAGTTAATGCCGCATGATCTGTAACAACTGTTACTGGAAGTTGCGTAAAATATAAACGAAATTTTTGCAGTCCCCAAAGCACTGCTAAACATTCACGTTCAGTTACTGGATAATTTCTTTCTGCAGTGTTAAGCGTATGGGACGCATATGCTATTGGGCGGCCTTCTTGGCTTAAAACGGCACCAATGCCGTACGAAGAAGCATCAGTAGCTACTTGAAATTTAATATTATAATTAGGATGAGCTAGTACAGAAGGAGCGCTAAGTATAGTTTTTAAGTTATCAAATGCTTCTTGTGCTTCATTTGACCAGTGAAATTTAACTCTTTTCCTTTTGAGTTTTAAGAGGGGCTCGCACATGTGAGCAAAATTAGGTATAAATTTCCCATACCAAGCACACATGCCTAGAAATCTCGAAACTTCCTTGGACGTAGTAGGAGGGGGCATGTTTGAAACTCGCTGAACTTTTTCATTATCTACAGAAATACCAGCAGGCGTTATTTTGACGCCTAGGTACTTAATTTCCTGTCGTGCAAAATGGCACTTAGAGGAATTTAAAGTTAATCCTGCATTTTGCAGCAGAGTAAAAACAGTTTTTAAATGATCTAAATGTTTATTGTAAGGTGAGGACGTGATTATTATATCATCGAGATAAACATGTACAAATTTATTCAAAACAGGTTTAAGAATAGTTTCCATGGCTTTTTGGAATGTCGCTACAGCCCCTGAACATCCGAAAGGCATTCGTTTAAAACCAAACGTGCCATTTTTAGTTATAAACGCTGTTTTTGATATATCAGCGGGTTTCATTGCAATTTGAAAATAACCCGATGTCTGATCGAGAGTAGACATAAAATTTGTCGTTGTTATATGTGCTAACAAATCATCAATTATAGGCAAGGGATACTGAGGATATTGTGTAATAGAATTTAGCCTACGATAATCGATTGCAAATCTCCATGCCTCAGGGTCAGTAACAGGTTTACCATTTTTCTTACGACATAAAACAACAGGAGATGCGTAAGGAGAAGTTACAGGCATAATAATATCATTTTGCAACATTTTATCAATATGCCAATTTATAATATCTTGTTTGGCTTGATCATAACGATAAGGCTTACTAAAGACTGGTTTATTAGTTCCAGTGTCAATTTTATGGCAAACAACATGGGTTAAGCCAGGTGTCTCAGAGAATAACTGTTTAAACTGATTAAGAAAATTAACAAAATCATTTTTTTCAATATGAGTGAGGGCACTTTCCTCTAAATTAACAATTAACTCTGTCGGCTCGACAGGTTTAGAATTTGACTTAGAATCATCAATATGTAAAGATTTATTGGCAAAATTAATTTCAACATTATTTGCTTTCATAAAATCTAACCCTATAATGCAGGGATGCTGAAGATTGTCGATGACATAAAAAGGCCAATTAACACTTAAATTATGAATTTTAACATTCAGGCTGACTTCGCCTCTATTAACACAGGACTTGCCTTGAGCCGTTGTAATATTTAAATTTGTCCGCTTTAAAGGTTTAAAGTCAAAATACTTTTTATAAGTTTCATATGCTAGAAAGGAGCGTTCAGCACCAGTGTCCCAATAAGTAGGTATGAAAACATCATGAATTATTGCATTCAAATTAGGTAGGTCCACCGGACTGATACAAATTGTGTCTAAACATATGGAGGTGGTTGAGTTATTCAGTGGCTGTTGACCCTCCTCACAAGAGCCACTTACTCGTTTAACTGACGACTCTGGTTATTACGAGAGTTACGAAAATTTCTGTTATTTCTATCAGCTCGATAAGAGTTTTGAGACTGATTTTGATTAGAACGATCGTTCCGAGAATTTTGAAAGTTATTACGCCTTGTCTGCGGCGATTGACGTTCTTGCTGATAGCGATTGAAATTTTGAGGGGGGGGTGAAATTTTCACGCCTAGAATTTTGCATATTTCCATTACCCCGTTGGCGATTAAAGGTGTTTTCCGCCCTTGGAGGGTGTCGTTCTTGATGTTTAGCTAAGGTTTGAAACAGACTGTCGTAAGAGGTGACTGGTTTCAGATCAAGATAATCTTGAATAGGAATAGTAACAGGAGATGCGTAAAACATATAAAACAACAGGAGATGCGTAAGGAGAAGTTACAGGCATAATAATATCATTTTGCAACATTTTATCAATATGCCAATTTATAATATCTTGTTTGGCTTGATCATAACGATAAGGCTTACTAAAGACTGGTTTATTAGTTCCAGTGTCAATTTTATGGCAAACAACATGGGTTAAGCCAGGTGTCTCAGAGAATAACTGTTTAAACTGATTAAGAAAATTAACAAAATCATTTTTTTCAATATGAGTGAGGGCACTTTCCTCTAAATTAACAATTAACTCTGTCGGCTCGACAGGTTTAGAATTTGACTTAGAATCATCAATATGTAAAGATTTATTGGCAAAATTAATTTCAACATTATTTGCTTTCATAAAATCTAACCCTATAATGCAGGGATGCTGAAGATTGTCGATGACATAAAAAGGCCAATTAACACTTAAATTATGAATTTTAACATTCAGGCTGACTTCGCCTCTATTAACACAGGACTTGCCTTGAGCCGTTGTAATATTTAAATTTGTCCGCTTTAAAGGTTTAAAGTCAAAATACTTTTTATAAGTTTCATATGCTAGAAAGGAGCGTTCAGCACCAGTGTCCCAATAAGTAGGTATGAAAACATCATGAATTATTGCATTCAAATTAGGTAGGTCCACCGGACTGATACAAATTGTGTCTAAACATATGGAGGTGGTTGAGTTATTCAGTGGCTGTTGACCCTCCTCACAAGAGCCACTTACTCGTTTAACTGACGACTCTGGTTATTACGAGAGTTACGAAAATTTCTGTTATTTCTATCAGCTCGATAAGAGTTTTGAGACTGATTTTGATTAGAACGATCGTTCCGAGAATTTTGAAAGTTATTACGCCTTGTCTGCGGCGATTGACGTTCTTGCTGATAGCGATTGAAATTTTGAGGGGGGGGTGAAATTTTCACGCCTAGAATTTTGCATATTTCCATTACCCCGTTGGCGATTAAAGGTGTTTTCCGCCCTTGGAGGGTGTCGTTCTTGATGTTTAGCTAAGGTTTGAAACAGACTGTCGTAAGAGGTGACTGGTTTCAGATCAAGATAATCTTGAATAGGAATAGTCAAAAGTGGGATTATGATTTCCATTGCAGCGGCAAAAGATAAAACTAAATCCAGCTGCTTTATAATGTCGAATTTACGTAATAAAAATGTGGTGGGTTTATCAAGAAACGACATCTTTGTCGTATAAAGTTCTTGACGGAGTTTGGTTTTATCCACAATAGAAGAGAATGAATTTTTAATTTTGAGCTTCAAATCCTCATACGTAGGATTTTGGCCTAGAGCTCTAGAGGCAATGGTTTCATACCAGATTTTAGCATCTCCTTTTAAGAAGTATTTTAATAAATTAAATTTATCATTCTCGTCAATTTTACATATATCAAAATACTGTTCAAGATCTTCAAAAAATTTAAGTACATTGTCTGAGCCAGTAAAATAAACCCGAGTGGGGGGGATGTCGAACTGAGTTGGGCGCCACTGTGGGACAGAGGATTCCCTTCTTTCCCAGCTTGAACTTTCCGAAAATAGTAGCTACTCACACCGACACTCATTACTACTTAACTTCACACAACTAAATCTCCTCGGCTCTACTTCTGACGTTCACCAAAAATAAGAATCATCACATTCGCTATACGATCCTCCAACATCCACTATACGATCCGCCAACATCCACTCTATCTACTAAAACCATCTCAATTTTACATATATCAAAATACTGCTCAAGATCTTCAAAAAATTTAAGTACATTGTCTGAGCCAGTAAAATAAACCCGAGTGGGGGGGATGTCGAACTGAGTTGGGCGTCACTGTGGAGTTCGCGTTCCTGCAAACTCCATCTTAATTTAAATACTTAGATTACTAAGAGAACACAAGACTTTAAATAACAATAACTAAAGTTTATTTGAGCAGATTAATGGGAGGGCGGCCTGGTACTCGAGCTTAGCTCAGTCAACGTTTTACTTAATCAAAATATATGAATCAACAATTTAAGTAGATAATCTTAAATAACTCACCACAGCAGATAACCGAAGGTGTAGAGACGATTGCACTCGTACTTCACTAATACTGCTTCACTATGGGACAGAGGATTCCCTTCTATCCCAGCTTGAACCTTCCGAAAACTAGTAGACACTCACCAACACTCAACGCTACTTAACTTCACGCCACTCAATCTCCTCTACTCTACTTCCGATATTCACCAAAATAAGAATCATCACATTCGCTATAAGATCCTCCAACATCCACACCATCTACTAAAACCATCTCTATTTTTATACTTCTTCCTACACCCTCCTTTCACTACATTTCAATCCGTACGTTTAAAAATCACTTCTAATTTAACTAATATTCAAAATCTAAGTCTTTTAATGCAGCATCCTGCCGACACAAAACTATCTCGACCTCAACCGTCACCGAGCCACTGGCGACGGAGTGATTTTAACCGTCCCCACTTCCTACTTTGCTGGATCCAGCTTAATTGAAACAACTGTGGTGACGTTCTAACGTCTCAACCTCACAATTGGTTACAGTTAAGATAACGCAAATGATAAGTATATGATACATTAGTGGTTATGCTACATCAGTGGGATGATTATACATTAGTTTCTTGAGAAAGAAAAAAAAAAGAAAAAAAAACTAAGCCTATTTTTCCTTTGTAAGTTATAGATATAAAATTCGGCTCAAAACACAGAATTTAATTTTGTACGACAGGTCTTACTATTCTACGATATAAATACATGCAGTAATTGTTTTCCTTTACATATAGCGTCGATTACTGTATTCGTTGCTTAAAATTTATCTGGGATAGCTTTATCACAGAAGTTCCTTGGCGGCTTTTAAATGTTCGTTGTCATTTTGACGATGAATTAAATTGGCTATCGGAATTACTTAATTAAAGATCTTAGAGAGAAATATCCGAGCTACTCCGTTACCGATTTCAAATTTCGCCAAAAGTTTTTGTTCTGAAACTGTTCCAATTCTTTTGCACGATTTTCTCAATTTTATTTTAATTATAAAAAAAAAAAAAAAAAAAAAAAAAAAAATGCACGTTCATTATATCCGACACAAATATATATATATATTTATATACTTATTTATTTATTAATTTTTGGTATCAATTTGTATTTCTCTTTTAAATAATTTTAAAGTTAAAATGGGGTTTTTATTTAATTATATTTCAGGCAATTATCCGCAGCATTACCTAAATTTTATCCTGAATAATATATGTACCAACGTTTGAAAAAAAATAATAATCCTGACTAAAAATCCGGACAGGTTACAATGGCCAACTTTAAGCTTCATATATTTAGATAAAAACAAAAATGTTTATATGTTCATTCAAGACGGTGAATGAAAACTGGTAACGAAGCAAACCCAGAAAACTGAAAGAATAAGTACAATCTATAGTACGAAAAAAAAGAAAGTATGACCAACTCCACATTTATCCTTTAAAACATATTATCTGGGATAAATGTTCCATTCAAATTACTTTATTATGCAGTTTAAAAAATATAATATAATTGTATTAAATATGTAAAAGGTAACTGGTAAATTATTTTCTAAAATTCAATCTATTTATTTATTTGCATCAAAATACATACCTGCCAACAATCTAAGTAGTATTCGGCAAAGTGCCCCATTTTCTACATCAGTATATTTTTAAAGTAATTTTCGAATTTGGTTTTTAATTTCTTTTGTAGCTTAAGTTTTGGAGTGAGAAATATATATATCCAGCCACGCAAACTTTTTAATACAATATTAGAAACATCAGAACCATTTAAAATAAAGTTATATAAAATATTGCAACAAAATACTATTTAAAATGTCCATATACTCTTCGCCGAATCAACACCTGTGCGACATTGAACGCAGCTGACACTGCTTCCGCAACTGTCTTCGTTTCGATATATAAATATGTGTAGGGGAACTCATTTTTATGGATGTGAAAAATTCACCTAGATTAATGGTATAATTCAGTAAGTTTTATGTTTGGTAATGCTAGTATTTTTATAATATTTATTTATTTATTATTATTGCAGCTTGTATCTATTCGCAAAATGGCGTCAGTGTAGAGCTTCGTATTGTTTTCAGTTTTTCTTCCCACAACAAAATCTTTGTTTTCAATATTTAATTAACAATACTTTCAATTTGTCAATTTTTGCAGCGGGTGTTTAAATTAACAGAAAATGGAACAATGTCATACAAATTTCTCTCTAAATGAGAAGATACATAAGTTTTTTCCTTTTATGTGCTGTTGGTTCTGAGGGCATATACATACACATATAGATTTTTTTTTTTTTAATAATGCATACATAATGGGTATTGCATTAGAAGTCACCATTTTCCAACAAAGAAATTCTCACATACGTGTAATGTGAGCATGCCTGCCTAGACATATATGCCTCCGAAGGGCAATATTTAAGCAGGACAATGCACGACCGCAAGTTGTCTGTATTGTCCAGACAGTCCTTGATGCAGAATATGTTCGACTGTTGCTCTGCCCAGCGCGTTCTCCTCATCTTGCACCAGTGAATATGACTGTTTATTTGCTAAAAAGTGCCTGCCCCACCACCACTCACCAGTAACTATGATCGATGAATTGTGGCATTGTGTTGAAGCTTCATGAAATGCTCTACCCGTACATGTCATCCAATCGCTGTTTGAGGCAATGCCCAGGCAGATAAATGCTGTTGTTGCTCACAGAGAACGCTGTTTTATGTACTGTTTTCTTAGTACATATTACTCCAAAATTCCTGAAATTTTAATTAATTGGTCTTCTTGCTATAATGTATGTGGACAATAAATATGATTCTGAAATACGCATCCCTTCTTGGTTTTGCAATTTTCACAAACAGGAGTGTATATCATATATAATGTTTATATATGTATATTGAAACTTTATATATTTATGGAAAAAGGTACTTTTTAATATTTTTAAATGATCTTAAAAATAATCTAGCTAAATGAGGTATAAAGAATGACCACTATCGATTATACTCAAAAAGAAATTTTTAAAACGTTTAAAATAGAATTTTGATTTTTTATATTCCATAAAAATTTTATCATTAACATAAAAGATGTTTATTAATAACTGAAAAATATTACGTAGAATTCAACACTTCATAAAATAGAACTGCAAATGAACATTTTATATTGTTTACAAATTAATGTTTTTAATATAATATTAATATTCTAAAATCATACGCATTAAACGATACATTAAATGGAAATACATTTTTGTATATTGTGTTATTAATTGGAATGCCAATTTCTAAAACATGTTTGAAATTTTCTATATTTGTTAAAAAATAACAGATAACTTATAGCAATTTTTAACAGAATATTTTATAAATTTTGTAGCAGTTCTTCTTTGAATAAATAATATCATATTTTTACATAAGAAAAGTGATGATAAAATATGGTAAAAGTTGCTACCTATAATAATATATCATGAAAAAAAATCGACACAAAATATTATAAATCAGATTACATGCATTTAATAAGCATTTTTATTGAATATTTACATGTAAAAAGATCTTAAATGCATTATTAACAAATTCTGATTAATTATACTGATTAATTAGTTCTAAATACTTTGGTGTAAATATTACATTTCCTTAACTTTAATTAACCAAAATTTTGTTGCGTTTGCTAGTCTTTAAATATGCAAATATGAATAATTCATGTAGGTGACAGTAATAAATATGCATGTAAATAATCTA
Organism: Salticus scenicus; assembly: GCA_963930645.1. Lineage (NCBI taxonomy): Eukaryota > Metazoa > Arthropoda > Arachnida > Araneae > Salticidae > Salticus > Salticus scenicus. The sequence continues at coordinate 129,696,578 of OZ005656.1, read as the reverse complement.
GCAACTTGTCAATTTATATAAGCTCTTTTTAATTAGTTTAACGATCTGTTCATAGAAAATTTAGATGGAACTACATTTATAAATATTATATAGACGCAAAATAATGAGTAAACTTGTTATTTAGTATAGTTTGTTAAGGATATAAAACAACTTATATAAATAATTGGAATTTAATAAAATTTCAACTATTCATCCAATAAAGAACAAACAACGTTTTCCCAATTTATGAATGATTCCATATTTATTACGGTACTTTAGCAAATAAAAATAATTTTTGCGTTAATAATAAAATAAATAAATAAAAATATTATCTATGCAATCTTTTTTTAAATTGTGATAAATTATATTTACGAAAAACTTTGTACAACTCTAAAAATGATTTTTACGCCATTTCAATTTTGGGTTATATTTATTTACTTAAATTGATATCATCTTCAAGATAAGAGATTCTAACTCATGTAAAAAACTACAAATATTTTCTAAAATTTATTATTATTTATAAATTGATGATCGTGTTGGGGTAAAATTTTTACAACCATTTTCCAATAGAATTTCTAGAACAATTTGTAATAAATATTTAGGACTAAACCTTTTTACAAAATAAAATACTATACTTATTATTTAAACGATTTGAAAGTATTTTCTTACTGTTAAAAAATTATATATAATCATAAGAAACAATTAAAAAAAAATAAAATCAATACACGTGAACAATTAAAATTATAAAATTTAATTTACAAATCTATATTAATATAATACATGATTATAGAACATTGTAATTTATGTAATCTCATGCATAAAAATCTCAATTTTATTTATTATCCTCTAAGAAATTATCTTTAAATGCTTTTTTTTTTTTCTATGACGCTAATTCCTGAGACAGCAACAATGTCAATTTGTTTCTTTAAAAACTTAAAGAATATATTTTGTTTGCATAAGACAACGCTTTTTAAATTTCATAACTATTTACTACACAACAGTAAAGAAAACAAAAAAAAATCTTAGTTTGTTATGATTGTGTACTAGAATATGTATACTTGAAAAAAGGCACACTGTTGTGCTTTTATTACACCTCCTATTTAAAACATAACATAATTATTTTTGTAATGAAAATAACAAATGAAATGTTCGTACCTTTTGCCATCATTATCTTGATAAAATAAAATTAGAAATACAATTGTATAGCAATAAATTCAAGGAAAATACATTTATTTGTTGAGACAAGTTTACACGTGGGCGACAATGCGCCAATCTAAAAAAAAATCCGAAATCATACGCAGTAATGGATAATTATCGTCATTCCCACTTGAAAAAATAGAAGTACTTCAATTTAAATAACATTTGTTAGAAAAAAAAAAAAAAGCCTCTAATTACCAGGAAAATCTTGAACATGTGGTACGTTATCTATACCGTTATACTCCAAATATCTAAAAGGTGAAATGTTTTGTATAAGTTGAATACTTGCAACTAATACGCGATATTTTATAACTATAGAGGTTTTAAATTCTTAACGGGATATCCAGAGTTTCAGATATTTAAAAAATATTTTTTTTTCCCTTTTTCTTTTTACGGATACACAATGTTGATAGAAAGATAAAATATGCCAAAAGAAAAACAAAATATGCTTAACGAGTTAGCGGACGATGAGATGTAGATGTTTTCTCGAAATCAAAGATTTATACAACCAACAAATGCTATATTTGGATCGAAATTTACAAGAAATTAATGATATTAATGACAAATTTCAATTTTGAAGTTTTGACTGAAAAGATTTAATAAAAATGACCATAACATATTTAAAAAAAAAAAAAAAAGAAGAAGAAGAAGAAGAAGAATCTCTTAAATATGACAAAAACTGAGAAACTCTTTTGTGAACTTACAGTATATGGACCACTTTTATATGTAAATATTTCTGAATTATAACCTGTTTCTATATTGGAAAAAATTATATGTAAAAAGTATTTGCACAATTTCAACCAATTTCACCAATTTCAACCTCAGAGGCCCGTTCTGGTTTTATTCTCAAAATACCCACACATGATTTTTAATTCAAAAACACCCATATGGTGACCTTATTAGGAGTGAATAGAAAGTAATAAACAAAAATTTGATGCATAAGTACGAACTTATTGATTGTAGTACAAGTATTTTAACAATAAAGCATTTACTTGGCCTCTCAGGCAAGGTGCGCCCGATTTTGTTCATCCTACGGATGCGCCTGACGTAGAGTTAAAGAGCGCTGTAGTAATTGTTCCTAACTTAAGCATAGGTATCAGGATTTATATAACTTTGTCCACAACTTCTACTTCCTGTGAAAGAAGCTTCAGAAAAATGAATTTCGTGCAAAATTATTTACATTTCACAATGTCTCAAAATGCTTGTCGGTATGGGCTATATTGCCGATTTAGAACGAAATTGCCAGCAATCTCAATTATGACATAAGTAGAGGAAAATAAATCTTTAGAAATATGTATAATTTTATTACTAAAACAAACAATTTGTAAAATTCCTAATATTTTAATTGTTAAAAGTATTTGGCAGAGGGCGGCAAAATGTAGTCTGTAACACTCTTTTAAAAATGTAGATCCGGCACTACGACAAATACAATATGATTATCATTAGATTTACAGGGCTACACAAAAAAATTCAGTTACATTAAGGGCTTTCGTTGAAAATTTGTTGCAATTGCATTTTCGTTTTTATTAAACGTTTCTATCGCTCTCTAAATGTTTTTTAACAGTGCAAAAGATTTTAATTTATGTGTCTGTGTATCCGGCTGTCCTCATTTCTACCTCTCCGTCGGCCCATCCCAGTTGTGCTTAAATATTTTCTGAATTTTTAAAAAATAATATATGCTTTTTTCAGGTTCAATATGGAATATTTATTATTTAAAATATTTTTAATGGGTCCTGTACAATGTGTTTGTGTACAGGGACACCCAAAATAATTCCAATGCATCGCGTTTTGACAGACATTTTTTTTATAAATCACATTTAAATAACTTTCTACTGTAAAAATCATAAATACATTGCCATTTATTGTTACTATGCTAAAAAAAACCGTTATGTATTGAATATGACATGGGTAATTTCAGAATTACAGAATTACGTTAAAATATTCAAATACATTAAGGAATACAACTAGAGTCTCAGGACTGCATTTTCTTTTCCGTTAAGCAATTTTAACAATTTCCAACAACGTTTAAGATAATGAATAAAATTAGTCCTTCTGCCTAACTGTTGTGTGATAACGTAGGCGAAGACCATTAAAAGTTATACAACAATTACGTACAGTAAGAAAATGTTAATAATCAATCTTTTTTTTTTTTTTTTTCTAGAAACAAGTAAAACCATATGTTATTCAACAAAAAAAAAAAAAAAAAAAAACTTCAACATTTCAAATATGTTTAGATTCAATTTAAAAATTTATAAAAAAATGCTATTTATTTATTTCATAATGTTAATGTGGAAAATTTGTTTAACAAACTAATTTTGAGGATATATCTTATTTCATCGATATTGTTTAAGAGCGTCTTCAAGCAACACACATACAATGGATATACTAATTATATGCTAACACCTATAAAACAAATATCTCAGATGATTGTTCAATAAATTAATTGTTTATATGAGATTTCATGCATGGATCCAAATACACATTCAAAATATTATAATAAAGCAAAAAACTGAGTGAAAAATCTTATTTAAATTTTCAGTGACGTTTGTTTTGTAAATTACATATGCGGCATTTTCAAACTTTATTTTATTTTTTTATTGTTCTTTTGTTACTTTTTTTTTCTCATAACATATCAAATTTACAAAATTATTTAAATATGTTGAAAAACTTTTATGGAAACGTTTTTTTACCTTTTGTGTTACATTTTAATTTTTAATTAAAATGAATTTCTATTGATATAACTTCATTAAAGGAACTTTACAAGGGCGGAAATAACATTGAAACAGAAAAAAGAAATATCTTTAAAAAAGAAATTATTTACTTGTTAAAGCTTTCTTTTACTAAAAAAAAAGTTGATTAAAGAGAATAAAATAATAATTAAAAAAAAAGTTTCGAAATAAAAGAAAAAACAGAACGTTTAAAAAAGTAGCGTGTAATTAGTGCAGTAAAAAGTTATTTTTTTTTTAAATTCTAAGAGAGAGTAAACTATTGATGATTTTTTCTTTTATAAAATTTAGTTAAGTAAAATATAATATATTTTAACATTGTTAAATAATGAATCAACTTTACATTTTTTGTGGTGCTTTCGTCTACAATATTATGTGTACGTAGATGCGTATAAAATTAAATGTATGCAATAAGCAATTTAAAAATAAGAAAAAGAATATTGAAAGAAGATTTTTCACTGAATAACTAAGTCCAGAGGAAATTTTTAACGTATTGAACGCGAGTATTTAAAATTGAATTGAAGAGAGTTGTTTTGGTAGTATTTGGTGTATCATCTAAAGAAATGAGAGCTGTGCTCTTATATATAGGAAAAGTATCAAATTCAGATCAACCAATAGAATAAGTGGGATCTTGGGGACTGGCCAATAGGAATTGTAGAAACGGTAGTTGTGAAAAAAATATAGAAGAAATAAAAAATAGTTTAGATAGAATGTAAAATTTTCAACAATCAGACAATTTGGGTACTTCAAAATAACAATATGTCCAAGATTGTTACAGATGAAAAAGCTTCAAAGAAATCAAGGTGTTTTTGGCTTGCAAATTATGTAGCTGTATGAAATTTAAAATTATAGTATTTTCCCAAGTATTGTTTAGAAATAGCCGATTTGTTGGTTTTTCAAATATATTCTTTTAAACAGAATTTAGGACTGCAATATTTTGAAAAGCTTCAGCTTTTCACTTTTATAAGAAACTTAAAAAATATTGTTAATTGTCATTTCGCTGTACCCCATTCATCTGAATGTTAAAACTTTTACATTCTGTCCACATTTTCTTAATTTAATTTATATATATTTTTACAACAAAAAATTTCAATTTCCTACTGGCCAATCCATTCCGCGAAATTCTGCTGGTTGATAAAAGTCCGATAATCTCCCCTATATATAGCAAATCTTCCCTCTCATTTTTTTGTATGTACTGCAGATAGTCAAGTAAAGGTTATCGAAACAGCTGGCTGTTATTTATTTTTTGCGCATGCGTTACCATCTGAAATTACTTGCCCGTAGTCCTGGTAATGTCATCTGTTAGGAAATAGCCAAAACTTATTCAAGGTCCAAATCTATTATTAACTATTAGATATGCACTAAATATTAAGAGTAACGCATTTATAATAATAATAATAATAAATAATAATAATAAATAATAACAATAAATAATAATTATAATAAAAAGTTTTATTTTTAAAGGTTGAATGGAAAACATAAATTTCGTTTATAACCTAAGAGAGAGAAAAAAAAGTCCGTTCGCGAAATTATATTAAAATATATTTAAAGTAGTCTTATACTCAATATTCTGACTTCAGGTGTGTTACAGATATTCTAAAGGAAATCAATAGATAACTACTGAAAATCTTTGATAAAACTCGATAAGAAAGTTTCAAGAAAAACTATTCTTAATCGGATATTGCCTGAAGCTGTGATATTGGGACGTTTTATGTAAAAAAAATGGCATCAAATCATAAAAAAAGAAAAAAAAAGTAATCTATAATAAAAATTACATTGATTCTTTTTATGATTTTATAAAATAGAATTTTTCTAATAAACTATCTTAAAGCATATCACGAATTCACAAAAGTATTTTTAGGACTGAGGGCCTATTAGTCTCAGACAACGATTTTTGCGTTGTCGTTTTCGATAGTTGGACATTTGTCGGAAATCATTTTTCGATAGTTGGACATTTATCGAAATCTAAAATTTATCGAAAATATAATTGAATAATTTGAAAGCGATGTTATAATTGGGAAGAAAAAAAAAAAAAAAACTAATAGTCCTCCGTCCTAAACTAAATTCTACTTTTGCCAGAATTTCATCAAAATCTTTTTTTTTTTTTTTTTTTTTGGAAAGAAAAAGAAAAGAAAATTAATAATAATCAGTATCGTTACAAGCGATATCGAAAACGTTTTTTTTAATAATTTTGAATTGGGAAATAAATAGTGCGCGTGCAATAATATGGAATAAAAATAAATAAAACTATGAATTTAATGATTTGATTTTTATATAAAACACGATCGCGTGCTATCTTAAAAAGTAGATGTAAAATTTAAAGTTTAATTTTCTTGGCAACAATTATAAATTAAAATAAATAATTTAATGAAAGTTTAGAAGTTAGCATCTCTAATTTTTTTAAGTTTTTTTTTTTTTTTTTTTTTTTTTTTTTTGGCCCAGATAAATGTCCTTGTGCTATTTTAGGCATTCACAAATGTAAGATAAGATATATTTTTGTAATTCGTGTTTGACAATAAAATTGAACTAAATCTATTTTTTTTTTTTTTTTTTTTTTTTTTTAATTTAAAATATTAATATTGAAAAGTGTCGGATGATCGAAAAGTCACAGAAATAATAAAAATATATTCTTAAAAAGCATTGAAAGTATCGGTATGCGACTTTCACTAAAATTTACAGAAGTGCATGATATATATATATATATATATATATATATATATATATATATATATTTAGGTAACAAAAACATTTTTTAGCAAATTAATTTTTTTTTTTCATCAGGTGGTGCTTTAATTTTAAAATTAAAGTATCGCAGTGCATTTACCAACACAATTATGACTTTAAATGCTCAGTGTGACGACCTTCATTTATTTGAATGGCGGTCAGACATTTCGCATTGGAAATTATCCTGAAAAAAGCTTCACTGTTCGTGAAAATATGTCATTCCATCAGGTGAATTCGTTTAACATAGAGAGGATACGGTGAGTACAGCGCGATATATTGGAGAAAAAATGTATAACCAATATTTTTTCTTATATACTTTAATCCCATTTTCTGTACATTTTGGTGAAAACCGCAAAGAAGTACAGTCAATACGTTTTGAATATATTATTTATTTATTCTGTGAGTTTTTGATCACACAGTATTGATTTCACATGATAAATACGTTGCTTTTCATTTTCATTTACGTTACCAGAATAAATCTTTATTTTAACTAACTTCCAGACTAATTAGATATTTGAAACTCACAGAAAAGCTCCGAACATGGTGACAATGCATTTTAAAAATATTTTTAGCCAACTGTTTTTGGTCCCTGCTGACTTCGGTAGCGTTTATATGACTCAACAGAAAATTTATTTCACTAACTTCCCGACTAGCTGGAGATTTGAAACATTCAAAATAGTTCAGAGCACGGTGAGAATGCATTTTTTAAATACTTTTAGCCATTTGTTTCGGGTCCCTGCTGCCTTCGGCAGCATTTATATGATTCACCACAAAATGTATTTAACTAACTTTCCGACTTGTCAGACATTTGGAACTTTATGAATAGTTAAGAACACGGTAACAATGTATTTTTTAAATACTTTTAGACAATTATTTCGGGTCCCTGCTGCTTTCAGCAGCGTTTATATAATTCAACAGAAAATTTATTTAACTAACGTCTGAGCTAATGAAATAGACTGAAACAGAACTTAACTGAGCTAATGAAATAGAGAAAAATTTCCCAGTAAGAGAAAGTTAATACACGTTTGCAGTAAACGCATGAAAACGTAAAGACATAAAATAGAGTTTACATAGCAAGAAAAAAAAAGTAGAGATTTATTTTTTTCTTTTGTTTGATAGACCCATTTCCGAGATCTAAAACTGATCTATCTGATCAGGATGAGTATTAACTTTCCTTTAATAACCACGTGAAGCATGAGAAAAGATATCTAAAATGGGTTTATGTAACAGGTTTAAAAAAAATCGTTAGAGCCGTTTTTGACAAACCGATTTTTACTAAAACTTGGCATATTCAGTTGTTGACCGGTAAAGAACAATTACATACAAAGGGATAGTTAAAATAGGGTTAATATGGCGAGTTTGAAAATAATCCATACAGCCGTTTTAAAAGGAATCCAATCGCAGTACCTGAAATTCAGCTATTTAAACAGGACGCCTATCATTTTTCATGAACTAACCAACTATATTATTCGAAAGGACACCTAACAGAGTGTTTATATAGTAACTTATAAGAAACTCGTTATAGCCGTTTTTGAGATACGGAATTACACTTCCGGATACCACTTCCGGTTTTCATTTCACCAAAATTTGAAAATTCATCTGTACATTAGTTCTGTCTTAATTCTGAAGTTTAGTAGCAGTATTTTTATTAGTTTCGAATGAACAATAGCCAGAAAATTCCCCACGCACATAGACACATACATACACACACACACATACACACTGACCAGTTGTCAAAAACCACTTTTTTGGACTCAGGAGGCTTTAAAACATGTAAATAAGGTGAAATCTCGATATCAAATTTTCGTTCCGTTTACAATACTTTCATTACCTACAGTAGTAGGGTAATAGACGTAAAACTTTCTTGGTGCTGTAATCATATTTCCTTGTTTAACAATAATAATGAAATTGATTAACGCATTTGCTGCCGATCTCGAGCCAGTGCGTGATGTAAAGTATCGTTTCAAATGTCAGTCTGGTGAGATCAGCAGCGAATGTGTTAATAAGTAAAATAAAATAAAATAAAATTTGATAAATTAATAAAGATACTGTGTGTGCACTAAAAATTTTATAAATAAATAAATAATATTACTGTACACTTAAACTTTCTTTCAATTAACATCGATAAAATATTCATCGAACAATTTTTGCATTTGAAAACCTTGTTTTAACACATGTGTTTTTTATTGAAATTAAAAGAGAAAATAGTGTGAATTAAATAGAAATATATCGCGAATTACTACATGTATACTTATATTTTTATTTATCATTATATATATATATATATATTACACAACTCGGGGGTGAGACGCTGGGGGAGAAATTTCCGAATTCCTCTGCTCGGGGGTGAAATTTCTGGGGTGAAATTTCGGAGGATTGAAATTTCCCAGGGGCGAAATACTGGGGGTGAAATGCCGGGGGCGAGATTTTGGGGGTGAAATTTCCGCAAACAATTGTAAGTCACCATAGTACGAACCCTATTGATTTTGGTAAATATAGCACTTATATTTTTTTTACAGGGACACCAGAAAAAATTCTTTATCATTATGGCCTGCGGGGCCAAATTTTTAAAAGTGCGATAGTGTCTAAGAGCGTTATTATTCTGAGCAAAAAAAAAAAAAAAAAAAATGTACACATATTATAGGTCACAGTTGCACGAACTGTATAGATTTCGGTGATTTTAGTACTTACAGTTTTTTTACAGGGGCACAAAAAAATTCTTTATCATTATGACCTATGGAACCAAATTTTTAAAAGTGCGATAGCATCTAAACGCTTTATTCAATTGAGCTGACAATTTATATGAATATTATAAATCACTGTTGCACTAACTACAAGCATTTTGGTGAATCCAGCATTTACACGGACACAACGAAAAATTCTTTATCATTATGATCTATGGGCTCAAAGCTCAGGAGCGTTAAATAAAACATCGTGTAATATATGGAGAAAAATACTCAAACACTCTATTATGGTTTTCTCTCTTTTGTCTGTTTAACAACTCCTCTTTCTTTAATTTATCTACAAAAGTGTTCATTACTCAATGTTTGGAAATTCGAGTGGAGTCCCCCCAGACTTTTTTATACCAATACCTAGTACTACTATTACTACTACTAATAACAGCAATAACAACAACAATAATAATTTCCTTATATTATTAAAATCTGTACGCATCTGTCTTTCTGTCTGTCTGTCTGTCTGTGAGAAATGTCTTGTGACCGCTAAATCTCCGGCGCTAATGGTCGCAGCGCCTCGAAACCGGTGTCGACAGACGCAGAATTTCTTCATCTCGACATGCGACCCTAATTAGCGGAGATATTAATTAAAACGTCGACCCTTGTCTACCGAAAAATGACCCAGAATTCCTGATTAAATGCTTAAAAAGCGACATTTTTACGGAAAAAGTGGAAAATAAATTAGAAATATCAGTCGTATCGTTACAAATAAGGTATCAAATGAAAGGTCCTCTTTTTCTGAATCCGACGGTTTAAATAGCTTATCGATAGGACAATTAGATTTTTAATAATTAACTAAAGTATGAAAAAAAAGGTGGCAACAAATCACAAGAGTTTTATTAGTTTCCTTCTAGACGTATTTCGGTTACCATGGCGCCGGGCGAAAGAATAAATAGATTTTACTTCCTGCTTTACTGATTTTGTACTGGAAATAAAAATTGCAAATTTCAAAATGCTTCATTTTTCTCCAAAATTATTTGAAACTTGCTACACACTTTTAACATCACAAGACGAAGTTTCAGTTCAAATTTCATCGGGTTTTCAGAATAAATAAAAAATGTACAATTTAATTGCAAATTTAATTTTCTTCTAATAAGCGTATTTAAAATTCTAACTATGATTAAATTATTTTTAATACATCATTCGAAAGATATTTTAAAGTACTTTTATATTATCGAAAGTCGGATTCAAGATTTCGCTTCATTTACATGTTTTGAGGTCTCCTGAATCGGTTTTCTTTTGTATCTCAGCTACTAATCAAAATAATTTCATAAGTAATACATCATTAGATAGCTTTGTTGATTTGGAATCAAATAGTAGATTACAGAAAATTGTACCGCCAGATGGCGCTGTAATATTTTCAATATTTCAATTTCTAATTATGATTAAATTATTTTTAATACATCATTCGAAAGATATTTTAAAGTTCTTTTATATTATCGAAAGTTTTCAACAGATTTACACGTTTTGAGGTGTCCTGATTAGGTTTTATTTTGCATTTCAGCTAATTCAGTTAGACCGTTCAAAATTGGTATATGTAGGTTAATTAGGAAGGGCTGAAAGGGTGGCGAAGATATAGGCGTGCACCGCGCGCATGGGACAGCGCTGCCGAAGGCAGTGGGGATCCGGTCCGACTTTTTAACTGGTGAGAAATGATTTATTTTTCATTTTCTTTTCTTAACAATAAAAATTTGATTTGAGAAGGTATATGTGCGCGTAGCGCGCGTATACCTTGACACGTGCGCGGGCAGCGCGCATGGGTCTGCGCTGCTGAACGCAGTGGGGACACGGTGTGAGTTTTTACCCGATCAGAAATGATTTTTTTTTAGGAGGCACGAAGGATCAGGGAAGGAATACGCGCACGGGGCAGCGCTGCCGAAGGCAATGGGGACCCGGGCCAACTTTTTACCCAATCAGAAATGATTTTTTTTTTTTTTTTTAATTTCTTTTCTTGACACTAAAAGTTACTGTTAGTGATTCATTAATTTTAGTGATTCATTTGAAAATACTGACCCGCTAGCGGGCGAAGCTCGCTAGTATTATTATTAATCATCGTTATCCACGATGATGAATGTACAAACTGCATGCATTGGGAATTACTTACATATTCTCACAGATTTTGATGTAAAGTTCTTGCAAACAAATCTCTAAATGTAAAAGAGACTATGCAGATAATTCGAAATTCCACTGTCCAATATATATATAATTATCAGCATACTATCGAATCCCTATAATCAAGTGCACGATATAACATCATATAAAGTGTCATTATAAATATCAGTTCTTAAGTTTGATAGATATTAAGAAAACATAATAGGAGCCTAAAAATCCACATTTTGAGAAAAGTTCATTTAAAATTTAATATATAAAAGTAAATTATGTAGTGAATTTAGAAAAAATTAAAATTTCAAACACTTCATTCATATACGTACAAACGTATATGATGCCTCGCTGGTAAGATAAAATTTTAAACTATATAATTATCTTCTGATAGAATGGAGTAGAAGGCTGATTTTTACCAACTATGTGAAAAATACCAGAGCCGGGAAACGAGCCCCGGACCTTCCGCTTAACGCGCGGATGCTCTAACCACTGAGCTACCCTGGCTGATAACCAGCTCGGCACTTGTCACATAATTTACGTTGGCAAGGTCACCGAATCTGCATTAAAACAGCTATATCAAGTGACAATTTTTTTTTTGAATATGGCATAACTCCAAACGGCCACGAAATTTTTATACAGAAATTTAATTTATCAACCTGGAAATTTATTTCTGATAAAATGGAGTAGAAGGCTGATTTTTACCAACTATGTGAAAAATACCAGAGCCGGGAATCGAACCCCGGGCCTTCCGATTAACGCGCGGATGCTCTAACCACTGAGCTACCCTAATGGTACCCTACATTTCTGAATTATATAATTATATAAGAAAGTAGAAACTGATTTTTTGTTCGAATTTCGCTTACTTGGTCTTTTTCCTAATGTTGTTTAAATATAGCTTAAGTTTTAAGGCATTTGATGCCTAAAATATACATGGAAATATTACAAATATTTAAAAGGAAATATTATAAAAGGAAAATTTTCTAAATATTTCCTAGTTTACAGTGAAACCTCTGATTTATAAATGAGTACACACACACACACACACACACACACACACACATATATATATATATATATATATATATATATATAAATGAACGAAGTGAAAAAAAACCCCAAAAGACATTTATCCTATTTATTCCTATTTTTATGTTTTGCATTTACATTTGCGCATTGGTTTACAATTCCCCTGTTCAATTTTCTAATCTTTAAACTTTAATTTTAATTTTATATCATATACATGCTCGTGTAAAATGTTTTCTATATATATATATATATATATATATATATATATATAACATGTATTTTTAAAATGAATATTAAAATTAAAAAGTAAATACTATTTTAACATCGTGTAAATTAAATCAGTATGTTACGTTGCATGCGTACATAAATGGTATTTCCAATAAAATAATCTTTACTATTTTAAATATAAAATGAACAATTGATACATATACCTAATGGAACTCTTTATACACAGATATTTACATATGCATATATTTGTCTTATTTCTCTGATCATATATTCACATATTTTAAACATGCTGACTGTATTGTGAAATAATATTATATCCCGACGGAGATTCTCAGTATCGCACTTGGATGCGCAGCAGACTTATATAAAATATTTGTATATTTATTTTTATAAATATATTTACAAACATAGGTTTATTCTGTATTTGAACACGCGACTTTAAAATATGAGATTTCACGTTTTCAACGAAATTTCTAAACTTTTGTTAGTATGAGTCGAACTTAAATAAATTCTGCCATTTGAGTTAGCATAATTTTACATATTTACTACAGGCAGTAATTTCTGAAATGTAGCATGTATATCACGGTTTTATTTTCTAATATATTCGTAATTTTATGTTTTATAATATTTTATGTGATAAATACATCATTTTTGCTAACATGTGTTTAAATCTTTATTTTTAAAAGTTTATAGTTACTATATTCCTTATGTATTATGGGTATTTACTAATTTCGTCTCATAATATTATTTCTTCTCTTGCAGGTTATTTAGTTGATATGTTATTTAGACAAAAAATGTATAAAGATAAAATTTAAAATGTAATAAAATAAATTATTTAAGTCCTGATTACACACCATTATTCAACTTATTTAAATTTTGCTTTATTTATTTATTGATTACATTATCTTAGAGAGAAGCATAAACAATGGAGAATTGTCAAAAAAAAAAAAAAAAAAAAAAAAAGTACTATTAGGAAAAAAGTGTGATAGAAAAAATAATGCATATTTTTACCTGTTTTTTTTTCCCGCGTATCTAATAAAAAAAAAAAAATGTTTTACTTTGTGTAAAAACGTGTATGTGGCGTTATTGACTGCTCGTCCTCTCTGTTATTAAAAATGTTATGAATAAAGGCAAGCATTTTTGGCACTATCTTCATTTACTAAGTGTACTATTTAACATAAAGCGAATTTTGTAAGCACAGAAAACGCGATAATTTTAACAGAAACAAAATATGTGCTTTACTCAAAGTAAAAGCTATCGCTTGCTTCACAGTTCTTGTATCTTCCAGGTAATGTTGGATACCTAAATACTGATACATACCTAAAATATACTGCGAATTATTGTTCAGATTTTCTTAAACCTAACTATTCCATTACAAATAGACATATCTATTACTATAAACATTTTTTAATGCATTTTTTAATCGAAATCGCAAAATAAATTCTTGATTTTAATGTAAAAATCAGTTTCTTTGTATAAGTGCATTGATTGCATTTTTATGATTTGTCGAAATTCAAAACGTATTGTTCATGAAAATTCAAAATATGGAACTTTAATACAATTAAAAATGACATAATATTGTAAATGAAGCTTATTGTACAGCACTTACTCTTTCAGGAATGCAAACCTTTCAGAATAGCTTTTTGAAAGTAAGCATTCCCCAAAATGCTTACAATGCATTACGAAATAAAACAATTCGCTTAGAAAATATTATAAATCAGGATTCTGTAGATGATAAATATCCACAGGAAACTGGCTTTTCGAAGAGTAATGTTTCATTTTAAATAATTGTGATTTAATGAATTATTTTTCATTTAATACTCGAAATTTGTTACTTTTTTTTTCTTTTTTTAAACATAATATCACTGCATTTTATTTTCTTTAATTAACTCTTTCTGAAGTCGAAATAATAATAATAATAGTAATTGAATTATTAATTAATCATTTAGTTTATATATATATATCAAACAATTTCAATTAAATTGTAAAAATTTAGTTGAGTTAAAGTGATATATTTATTGTTATAATAAGAAAAAAAAACATTGGATTTGATATCAATAGATTTCATGTGTTTATTGATAAATAGTCACATGTCGGCCCTGCAATCTACATTACGATATATTGATGATTTCCAGTGCTCATTAGTCCATATTTATAGAAACGCTGTGTATATCTGCCGATTGATCTGTTAATTGTTCAAATTAATTCAGAAACACATATACACAATATTAAAAGTAAATCCTTTATAAGTATAATATATTTATACATAATCAACTCCCTTCAGAATGTGAAGAAATAAGTGCACAGTGAAAGACAAAAAAAAAAAAAAAAAAAAAAAAAAATACAAAATTCGATAGTTATTTATGTATTTAGAAAATGCATAAGATGAGCTGTTTGTATAGAAAAATATATAACTTTAATAACGTTTGATATTCATAACATTAATAATGTGTGGTATTCCTTTCATTCTTTGATAGCGTATGGTATACTTTAATAATGTACGGTATTCATTGTATATAACTTTAATAACATATAGTAATCAATTTAAATAAAATTTATTCATACTTTTTGAACCCTCATTAAAATGAGATGGAAAAATATGCACTATTATATACAAACATATTTATAAAACCTGAAAATTAATTACTTATTTAAACGTATAAATTGTGTATTTAGTGTATAAAGAATATATGACTTTATTAATGTCTAATATTAAAAACAGGTATTTCAAGAAATCTGGATCTTAAAATTATAATCACTGTACAATATTCTCTTTAAAAATTGATTTTTATGCATTTTCCGTAATCTATATATATACTATTATATAAAGAGCAAAAAATTGTATGTTTGTGGAGGGCAATCTCTGAAACTACTAAACCGATTTAAAAACTTCTATCACTGATTAAAATATACACTATCCCTGATTGTTATAGTCTATATTTAATTTTAATAAAATAAATTTTAGTTTAAAATCTGAGCTTTTAATTAAAATCCCCATAATAGCCATAATAGAAATGGAAATAATGAAATATTAAAAAAAATAGCTGCTGCCAACATAAAAGAAACATTTAGTACATGTTGATTTTGTTTTTAAAATATCTTGACATGAAAAGAAATATATTTGCACGTGAATTAATTTGAAATTCATATAAAGCTCTGTGAAATGTTAAACTTACACGTTAAATCTGACGTCGTAATACGCAAAAGAAGTGATGACGTCACTGGCCGTTCGTGGATGCAAGAAAAAGATAACGCGTGCTGTCCTCGCTGCGAGGACGCAAAATTTAAGATCCAGCTGCAAAAATTCATTACGGAAAATTTTTAGCAAAAATTTACGTTTATAAATTGCAGAAAAGGTCGGTTTTTATACCCTTAAAA
The DNA here is from genome assembly GCA_963930645.1 of Salticus scenicus. NCBI lineage: Eukaryota > Metazoa > Arthropoda > Arachnida > Araneae > Salticidae > Salticus > Salticus scenicus. The sequence goes on along the minus strand of OZ005656.1, from coordinate 129,680,482 downwards.
TTTAAAATTTCTTTTAGTTTAATTTAGTTCATAAATTCCGGTGGCAGTATAATTTAAATGATCCTAATTGTCTTGTGCCGAAAAGGGTTAAACACCCATTGGATTTTTTGAAAAAATTATTAAAAATCAAGGAATATTATTTCCCGATTTTATCTCCATATTTGGTTATGGATATTTATTAGTTATCATGTGCATGCTTTAGATTAAATTGTTTTTGCTGTAAAATTGATAAAATTTGAATTTTAAATTTCAAAACTGTAGAAAAAAAAATGGCAAATTTCCATATTTGATTGAAAACATAAACATTTCATTTCAAAGGATGATATATACGCAATAAATATCCAACTAATATACAAATTAAAAGAAAAATGATAAATATTCTACCATAATTTGAAGTCAAATTTCTTTTCAAATGTCCAAATAAAGTATCTGATATAAGATACTAATATATTGCAGTGGAATAGATTTGATATCTGTCATCCTTGGCAGAAAACAAAATATTGCCATATTATCTGGCGAACAGAATTTAATTTCTTTCAAAAATCATGGTTACTTTAACAACTTATATTAAGAAAGTAATGAATAATATGAAACAATATTTCGTACAATTACATATTACGAAAATATAAATCTGACATACATATGTTCGTATTACGTTTTTGATCACCAAATACAAAATAGCCATTACTAAAACAGTAATCGCATTGCTTTGCGGACGTTAAATTTAAGAAAATAAAAAACACATAAGCTATTTATTTAATAAAAATTAATATTTTAATAACAAATAATAATAATAATAATTAAAGCTATTATGACGTCAGTTTTATATTAAAAAAATAATTCAAAATAAATAAAAAATAAATAATGTCATAGGTTTCAATTTTCAATACTTTTTATTCGCATGAGTAAAGAAATGTTTCTTTTTATGTAAAAAATAAATGAATAAATAAATAAACTTTAAGTAAAAATTGTCAACATTTAATTTTATTATCATCAGCTTGAAAATTTAATTTAAATAAATAAGATAAAAAAAAAAAAAAAAACTTGCATGAAACGTAATTTTTTGAAAGTTCTAATAGGGATATCAAATATGCACCTATTTTTTTTTTTTTTTTTTTTTTTTTTTTTTTTTTTTTATATATATAGAAAAGAAAGTCTAAACTGAACGTGTCATAGTTTGTACTGTACGTCGAACATAGGCAAATTATTTCTTCTATTAATATAGATACCTTTCCGAAATTAGAAATTTAGCAATGAAATAGCTCAAATGTTCCTCGGCAATGGCTTTACTTACGCAATAGAGATATTCATCATAGTACATCGCAAAAAAAAAAAAAAAAAAAAAAAAAAAAAGATATAAATAGCAATAAAAATAAAGATAAAAATTAATATATAAATAAGTAAAATGTCGTCATGGAGTTCCTTCCTTTAGCAATGCTGTATCTTATTTACCTACACATTAATTTTTAATTCATATAATTTAATTTTTTCCACCTTTCGGAATTCCTTCTTTTTAGGAACTTTTCTTTAGAATATGCCTAAAAAAAGTCACAATTTTATAAACAGTTATTAATATGGCCTCACAAACACATAAACTGATATATTTGTTGGTTTTTTCTATATCAATCTATTTTTAGCTAAAATTTGTTCATCCATGCGTAGTCGGACGGGTCAGCTAGTCTATATTCTATATCATTATATAAAGCGCAAAAAATTGTTTGTTTGTGGAGGGTAATCTCTGAAACTACTGAACCGATTTAAAAACTTCTTTCACTGACCGAAAGCTACAGTATGCCATATTGTTATAGGCTATATTTAATTTTGATAAAATAAATTTTAGTTTAAAATCTGAGCATTTTAATTAAAATCCCCATAGAAGCCGTAATAGAAATGGAAATAATGAAATATTAAAAAAATTAGCTGCTGCCAACATAATAGAAACATTTACATATTCATTTCGTTTTTAAAATATCTTGACGTGAAAAGAAAAGAAATATATTTGCACGTACATTAAATTGAAATTCATATAAAGCTTTTTTAATTGTTAAACTTACACGTTAAATCTGACGTCATTATAGAATTAAAAGTGTTTATTTTTCTAATAATTTAATTTGATATGATATGATATAATATCTAAGCATCAATGTTTAAACCACGGAGTCTTTATTACTCCGTGGTTTAAACTGATGTGTGTAAACGAAATTGGAATTTAAAAATAAATAAATAAATAAATAAATAAAATAAAATAAAATAAGAAATTCTATTTTATAATATTATTTATTTTAATTTATAATTGTTGCCAAAAAGATTTACGAATTAATTTATTTTTAGACATATAATAAAATATATTTTCACGCGAACAATAATATAAAAAGTGAACTGGATTTTTTGTAAAAAAATAATAAAGATCGAGGAAAATTATTTCCCCATTTTAATCCCCATATTTGGATATAGATATGTATTAGTTATCATGCGCATCCGTTAGATTAAATTGTTTTCGTTGTAAAATTGATAAAATTGGAATTTTAAATTTCAAAACTCTAGAAAAAAAATGGCAAATTTCCATATTCGATTGAAAACATAAACATTTCATTTCAAAGGATGATATTTACACAATAAACATCCAACTAATAAACTAATTAAAAGGGAAAGGATAAATATTCTATCATAATTTGAAGTCAAATTTGTTTTCAAATGTCTAAATAAAGTATCTGATATAATATACTAATATGTTGCAGCGGAATAGATTTGATATCCGTCATCCTTGGCAGAAAAAAAAAATATCGCCAAATTATCTGGCGAATATAATTTAATTCCTTTCAAAAATCATGGTTATTTTAAAAACTTACATGAAGAGTGTAACGAATAATATGAAACAATATTTCGTACAATACATATTACGAAAATATACATCTGGCATGTATATTTTCGTATTACGTTTTTGATCGCCAAATACAAAAAACGCCAAGGGTGACAGTTTTGAAATTTAAAATTAAAATTTTGTCAATTTGACAGCAAAATAACTCAATCTAACGCATGCATACAATAACTAATACATATCTATACCCAAATATGATGATTAAAATCGGGAAATAATTCTTCTAGAATTTTGATTAAAAAAAAAAAAAAAAAAAAAAAAAATCCAATGAGCGATTAACATGGAAAATCTTTTTCTTGCATCCACGGGCGGTCAGTGATGTCATACTTCGCTTGCGTATTGAGATGTTTAAATTTATTTGGCGACTATTTTTAGCAACTAACAGTTATGGCAAGTAGCTCAATATACATAGCGCATACAGCCATTACTGAAATGTAAATAGCATTTAATTATTTGAGTTACATTATGTTGACTGGAAACCTATTTAATATACCTATGCTCTATAGCTATACTAATATAAAAAAAAGAAAGGTTTATATGCATATGTAGAGAACGATCGCTAGAACTAAAAAGCCGATTGCTTTTTTTTTTTTTTTTTTTCTTTCAATAATCAAAAGTTACACTGTCTCTCTCTAAGTGCTAGAAGCTATAATAAATTTTGGTAAAATAAATTTTTAATTAAAATGTTCAATATTTTAATTGAAAACAAAGCATAGATTTGATATCTATCGTCATTGGCGATTTTTGTATTTGGCGATCGAAAACGTAATACGAAAATCTGTATATTATCGTAGTAAATACGAGATGTATGTGTTTACTTCAATTACCCTACTACCGTAGGTAGTGGAAGTATTGTATAGGTTTTGGCAATTGGTCAGTGTGTGTGTATATGTGCACGTGTGTGTGTAATCTTCTTACTGCCATATCTTCAAAACTAATAAAAATAGAACTACTAAACTTCACAAGTGATTCAGGTCTGGTGTACAGATAAATTTTCCAAATTTTCGTGAAAATTGAAAAACCGGAATTGGGTCATCGAAAACCAGAAATGGGACCGTAAGCCCATATTCAAAAACACCTCTAATGATTTTCTTCAAAGTTGCTGTATAAATAATATATTAGATGCCCTTTCGATTGAAAAGTTGCTTAGTTCAGGAAAATTGATAGGCGTCCTCTATAAACAGCTCAATTTCAGACTTCGCAAGTGCGTTCCTTTAAAAACGCCTGTACGGATTTTTTTCAAACTCGCCATGTTAACTTCCTATTAAATATCCTTTTGTATGTAATTATTGTTTTTAGGTCAATAATTGAGTATGTTAAGTTTTGGTAAAAGTTGGTATCTCAAAAACGGCTCTAACGTATTCTTGAAAATTTTTTCTTTAATCCAATTTAGATAACCTTTCTCAAGTATTACGTGCTTATTACAGGAATATTAACGGTCATCCTGATTAGGTAGTTCAGTTTTAGATATCGGAAATTCGTGTTTAAAAAAATAACTATCTATTTTTTTTACCCTTATTTTTTAACTCGCTATGCAAACTCTGTTGTGTGTGTCTTTATTCGTGTATAAAGTTTCTCTTACTCGAAAATCTCAAAAAATGCAAGTAATATCTCCAAAAAATTGTATATATTACGTGTAATAGTGGGTAATGGAAGTCGTGTGGTTGTTTCACACCAGATTCTGTAATAGTATATATTGTACGAATATTGTTTCATATTATTGATTTCTCCTTTAATATACATTATTAAAATAATAATCAATTATGGAAAAAATTAAATATATTTGCGAAATGAAAAAATAAATAATAATTAAAGCTATTATGACGTCAATTTTATCAAAAACATTTTCATGTCATAGGTTTATTTTTCAATATTTTTTATTCATGAGTAAAGAAATGTTTCTCTTTATGAAATAAATAAATAAATACATAAATAGCATTAAGTAAAAATTGCCAACATTTAACAACTAATTAAAAAAAATAATTGTAAAATTATATTTTGACTTTCCAGTTAATAATATTGCCTGACTATAACATATAAACTGATATATTTCTCGATTTTTTACATATCAATCCATCTTTAACTAAAATTTGTTCATGAGTGCGAAGCCGGACGGGTCAGCTAGTCATTATATAAAGCGCAAAAAATTGTATGTTTGTGGAGGGTAATTTCTGAAACTACTCAACCGATTTAAAAACTTTTTTCACTGACCAAAAGCTACACTATCCCTGATTGTTATAGGCTATATTTAATTTTGATAAAATAAATTTTTGTTTAAAATCTAACCATTTTAATTAAAATCCCCATAAAAGCCATAATGGAAATGGAAATAATGAAATATTTAAAGAATTAGCTGCTGCCAACATAAAAGGAACATTTACATGTTCAGTTTGTTTTTAAAATACCTTGACATGAAAAGAAAAGAAATATATTTGCACGTGAATTAAATTGAAATTCGTATAAAGCTTTGTGAAATTTTAAACTTACACGTTAAATCTGACGTAATACGCAAGCGAAGTGATGACGTCACTGGCCGTTCGTGGATGCAAGAAAAAGATTTCCTATGTTAAACGCCCATTGGATTTTTTGTAAAAAATTATTAAAATCAAGGAATATTATTTTCTGATTTCAATCTCCATATTTGGGTATAGATATTTATTAGTTATCATTTGCATGCGTTAGATTAAGTTGCTTTTGCTGTAAAATTGATAAAATTTTAATTTTAAATTTCAAAATTCTAGAAAAAAAATGGCAAAAATCCATATTCGATTAAAAACATAAACATTTCATTTCAAAGAATGATATTTACGCTATAAATATTCATCTAATATACTAATTAAAAGAAAAATGATAAATATTCTATCATAATTTATGTCAAATTTCTTTTCAAATGTCTAAATGCAGTATTTGATTTAAGATCATATTATGTTGCAGAGGAATAGATTTGATATCTGTCATCCTTGGCAGAAAACAAACATTGCCAAATTATCTGGCGAAAATAATTTAATTCCTTTCAAAAAATCATGGTTATTTTAACAACTTGTATTAAGAGAGTAATGAATAATATGAAACTGTATTTCGTAAAATTACATATTACGAAAATAATACATCTGACATACATATTTTCGTATTACGTTTTTGATCGCCAAATACAAAAACGCCAAGGACAACAGATTTTTGAAATTAAAAATTAAAATTTTGTCAATTTGACAGCAAAATAACTCAATCTAACACATGCACATGATAACTAATACATATCTATACCCAAATATGGGGATTAAAATCGGGATATAATTTTCCTCGATTTTTAATATTTTTTTACAAAAAATCCAATGGGCGATTAACATAGGAAATCATTTTCTTGCATCCACGGAAGGAGCCTTATCCACGGACAGTCAGTGACTTCACACTTCGCTTGCGTATAGCTTTAAAAATATGTATTTTTCTAATGATGTAATTTATTTAATACTTAGAATTAATGTTTAAACAGATGTGTGTAAACGAAATTGGGTTAAAAAAATAAATAAATAAATAAATAAATAAATAACATACCTGAAGCATTAAATGATTTTTCAACATTGAATACTAAAAAGTATAATTTATAATAAAAGTTTATACACCTTATTAAAATATATACCTTATTAAAATACGCATATATACGTATTATATACCTTATTAAAATACGCAAGCGAAGTGATGACGTCACTGACCGTCCGTGGGGCCAAGAAAAAGATTTCCTATGTTAATCGTCCATTGGATTTTTTGTAAAAAATTATTAAATATCGAGGAAAATTATTTCCCTATTTTAATCCCCAAATTTAGGTATAGATATGTTTTAGTTATTTTGGGCATGTGTTAGATAAAATTGTTTTGCTGTCAAATTGACAAAATTTCAATTTTACGTTTCAAAACTGTAGAAAAAAAATGCAAACTTCCATTTTCGAATGTAAACATAAACATTTCATTTCAAAGGGTGATAGTAGCGCAATAAATATCCAACTAATATGCTGATTAAAATGAAAATGATAGATATTCTATTATAATTTGAAGTCAAATTTGTTTCTAAATGTCTAAATAAAGTATCTGATAGAAGATACTAATATGTTCCAGCGGAGTAGATTTCATATGTCAACCTTGGCGGGGAAAGATAATCTCCAAATTATCTAGCGAACATATTTAATTATTTTCAAAAATCATGATTATTTTAACAGCGTATATTAAGAAAGCAATCACTAATATGAAACGATATTTCGTACAATACATATTACGAAAATATAAAATATACATCTGGTATGTATATTTTCGTTTTAAGTTTTTGATCACCAAACACAAAACAAGTAACTCGGACGCCAAAGACGTCCGAGTTTTGAAATTTAAAATTAAAACTAGTTGATACCCGTCAAAATTTGACGGATGATGTGCAACTAAAATCTCTTCACGGCATGGAGTTTAAAACACCCTTGCTTTAATATTTCACATTGCTCTTAACCGGTTTAAAACCCCATATTTGTAAAACCACTTGGATATAATCCAAAATATTAACTGATTGGATTAAGTAACAAAAATTAACTGCAAATCGGAATAAAGTTAAAATTTGTTTTTACTGGAATAGTATTATAACACGTTATTCTATTAAAATAGTATATTTCAACAAAAGTATACTGTTAAAAATAAATAAATAAATAAGAATGAATTTAATACTTTAGCAAATTAATTAGCTCATTAAATTTTTAATAATAAATTACACGATGTAAATTTTTACTCGTATAAAATATCAATATTTTAATGTTATTCTTTTCAAATTATTTTTACTCTAATATAGTATCGAAATGAAATATCAGAAAATATAATAATTTGATAAATAATAATTAAATAAATAAATAAAATAAAATCTCCTTTGATTTTAAATATTTATCTCCATCTTTTCTAAACAAAGTTTTCAACTGATGAAAGTTAACTTTTAAAGAACAATAAACTTTGATAATTTGTTAATTTTAAAAGATTTTTTCTTTTTCTTTTTTTTTTTCTTTTAAGAAATGGAAAAAAAAATAATTTTAAGATGGTATAATATATTGACATGGCAACAGATGGCGCCACATCCAGTGTACAGAAATTTTCGGCGAGCGGAAATGCATACGATGGTAACCGATACGTATTCGCGAATTGCTTTGTTTTTAATAGGTATACTTCCTTGGAAAATATGAATTAATCGTGTAATTTTTTTTTTTTTTTATGATTGAGCCACGGAGTAATATTAACTTTAATTAGGCTTTAATGAGCTTTAACTAGGCGTTTGTCATAGACATATCAATATTAATGTCGTCTGCTTGATCTATCATCGGTATTCTGCATAAAAAGAAAGAAATATTCCCGTTCCCAATTGGTTCAAACTTTTCTTGCGCATGCCCAGATCGTATGATTTTGGTCTTACAGAATATGCTTTGTGTTTTAATATTATAGATTGTATCAATTTCACAGCAAAATAACATAATCTAACGCATGCATACGATAACTAATACATGTCTTTAAAACTTAAATATGGGGATTAAAATCGGGAAAAAATTTCCTTGATATATTAAAATATTTTTTTACAAAAATTCCAAAGGACGGTTAACGTAGGAAAACATTCTCTTGTCTCCCCAGATGGTTAGTGATGTCACACTTCGCTTGCGTATAACCATGATTTTTGAAGGGAAATTAATATTGTTCGAGATAAGTAAGCGATCATTTTTTCTCCAAAGACGAGATATCAAATCTGTTCCGAAAATTTCATAATAGCCGTCAAGCAAGTGAATGTTGCTGGTGCAGTGAAAATCATTTCTTTCATATTTCTCTCTCGAGCATTTCTAGAAATTAATAACTCAAAAATAATTTTCCAGAAATGTAAGCAGTTCTGTTTCTTTTTTCTATTGATTATAATAATTTATTTAAAAGTATTTGTCGACATGCTGAGTGCTAACGCTTAAACATAATTCTACTTTTTTCAGTTATATGACTGTCATGCAGTTTAGCACACATGGTTAAACCAGTGAATATTTAGTGGTTGTGGCCACAATTAACATTAAACATTTGAACCAAGGATAACTCTTTGAATCATGTTCCATTAAGGAATCAAGGAGACTTTGCTCATTCAATTTTATAGCCTTCTTCGCCAGTCACTATATTTAAATGATATTTTTAATTGAATAATTGAGAAGTTTATGACAAGTAGCGCAATATATATAGCGCATACAGCCATTAGAGAAGTGCAAATAACATTTAATTATTTGAGTTTCATTATGTTGATTAGAAACATGTTTAATCTGTCTACACTGTCCCTAAGTGCTGTAGGCAATAATAAATTTTGTTAAAATAAATTTTTAATTCAAATTTTCAATATTTTAATTGAATAATAATAAAAAAAAAAGCATAGATTTGATATCTGTTGTCCTTGGCGACTTTTGTACTTGGCGATCGAAAACTTAATATGAAAATCTGTATATTTTCGTATTAAATATCAAATCTATATTTTTGTAGTATATATTGTACTAATATTGTTTGATATTATAGATTGCTCCCTTAATATACATTATTAAAATAACCATGAATTTTGGAAGAAATTAAATATATTCGCGAGATAACCTGCAATCATTATTATTACTTTTTATTTCGCCAAGGATGATAGATATTACAACCTTTCCGAAAACTTTTTAGTAACCATCAAATAATTGAATACTTAAAAAAAAAAAAAAAAAAAAAAAAAAAAAAAAGCTGGGAAAATACCATAGTAAAATCATTCATTCCAATATTTCGCTCTTGCGTTTTTCTATAAATGAGTATTTCAAAATTAATTTCCCTGAAATGTACGAGCTCTACATTCTTTCTCTAATGGTTATAATTTATTTCGAATTTCACAATTATAATTTGTTCACCAGTTTAAGTGTTAACGCTTAAACATATTTAAGAAATATATTTTATAGTTAACGTTCAACATTCAACAGAAGAAAATTAAAGCCAAAGTTGCTTTTTTTTTTTTTTTTTTTTTTTTTTTTCACTGTTTACTTTTAAATTCTGTTTAATATACATTTTTTAAAGAAGCTAATCGGAGCAGATTTGATAATGTGCCTGCCGAAAAAATTTAAAAAAAAAAGTTCGCCATGTCAACTGGCAAACATAATAATTTCCTATCAAAATCATGGCTATTTTATTAACGTCCATTAGACATTAATCATTTTTTTTTTCTTTCGCAAAGAATGATAGATATCACATCTTTTCCGAAAACTTTTTAATAACCATCAAATAATTAAATACTTGAAAAAAAAAAAAAAAAAAAAAACTTGTAAAATACTATCCGCGTTTGTAATGATCGATAGATGGCGCTCTCTGAACACTGCAGTTGTTAGTAAATATAACAGCCACGTGTAATTATTATTCTTTCTCCGCCATTTCATCATGGAAAGTCGATTGCATAATATGAGGATATGCAGTGGTGTGATAATTTCACCTTAGCCCACCAGAGGGCGAGCATTTCATTACAATCGCGGATAGTAAAATCATTTTTTTTCAATATTTCGCTCTCGCGTGTTTCAAAATGAGTATTTCAAAATTAATTTCCCCGAAATGTACGAGCTCTACATTCTTTCTCCAATGATTATAATTTATTTCAAATTTCCCAATTATAATTTGTACACCATTTTAAGTGTTAACGCTGAAATATATTTAAAAATGTACTTTATATAATAGTTAACGTTCAACATTCAACTGAAGAAAATAGTTGCATTTTTTTTTTTTTTTTTCATTATTTACTTTTAAATTCTGCTTAATATATATTTTTTAAAGAAACTAATCGGAGCAGATTTGATAATGTCCCTGCCGGAAAAAAAAAAAAAAAAAAAAAAAAGGTCTCCATGTCATCTGGCAAACATATTTAATTCCTATCAAAATCATGGTTATTTTAATAACGTCCATTAAGACAGCAATCGATAATATGATACACTATTTCGTACAATATGTATTATAAAAATATACATTAGGAATGTATATATTTTTGTAATTACATTTTTAATCTCCAAATAAAATATCGCAAATACGACAGATATCTAATATAAGCCAAACAATCGCTAAAATGCATATAATTTCTCGTCGCTTATTTTCAGTTATGTGACATTTGCGCAATTTGGCGCATTTGGTCATTCACACACATGGTTAAACCAGTGAACATTTGGTGGCTGCGAACGCATTTAACTTTGAATGTTTGAACCAGCGGGTGTTACTGATTAACCAGTGAATTAAAAATGGCTAACAAGCTCACTCTTTGAAATACTGGTGTTCCATTGTGGAATCATTCAGACGTTACTTATTAAATTTTATTGCCCGCTTCGCTCCGCTATTTAAACGATTTAACTGAATAATTGAAAGTTTAAATTTATTTAGCGAGAATTATCAGCAATTAATAATTAAGGCAAGTAGCGCAATATACAGCCGCTAAGGAAATGCAAATGACATTTGATTATTCGAGTTTCATTATATTGATTAGAAACATGGTTCATTTAAAAATATGTATTCGCATATTGGAAATCTGATTTTGTATAGGACTTCCTTGGCGATATTATAGCGAGGACGTATCATGCCAAGTTCTTTACGCTATTGCAATAAACAAAAAATTCCTCTCCAAAATCACAAAAAATATTAATGATCGCTACGGAGAACCATTACTAAATCAGTAACCATATTGCTTTGCGGACGTTAAATTTAAGAAAATAAAAAACACATAAGCTATTTATTTAATAAAAATTAATATATTAAGAACAAATAAATAATAATAATTAAAGCTATTATGACGTCAGTTTTATATTTAAAAAATAATAAAAAATAAATCATGTTATAGGTTTCATTTTTCAATACTTTTTATTCGCATGAGTAAAGAAATGTTTCTTTTTATGCAAAAAAGGAATAAATAAATAAATAAACATTAAGTAAAAATTGTCAACATTTAATTTTTTTATCAGCTTGAAAATTTAATTTAAATAAATAATATTAAAAAAAAAAAAAAAAAAAAAAAAGAATAAGAAAAATTGCATGAAACGCAATTTTTAAATTCTAATAGGAATATCGAAATTATATGTTGCAAATATGCACGTATTTCTTTTTATAGAAAATAATTTCTAAACTAAACGTGCCATAGTTTGTACTGTACGTCGAACGCAGACAGGCAAATTATTTCTTCTATTAATATAGATACCTTTTCGAAATCTGAAGTTTAGCACTGAAATATCTCAAATGATCCTCGCCAATGGCTTTACTTATGCAAGAGAGATAGTCTATCCAATAGAGAGCACTCATAGTCACTCATAGTTAATAGAGAGCACGAAAGTCGTAATAGAGATCTTAGTAAATCTTTAAAATAGAAAACAAAATGCGTGTGTATATGTAGTATATATATATATATATATATATATATATATATATACCAATAAAATTAAACATAAGAATTAATATTTAAATAAGTAAAATGTCGTCATGGAGGTCCTTTAGCAATGCTGTATCTTATTTATTTACGCACATATTAATTTTTAATTCATGTAATTTAAATTTTTCTATCTTTCGAAATTTCTTCTTTTTAGGAAATTTTCTTAAGAGTACGCCTAAAGAAAGTCACACGTTTATAAACAGTTATTAATTTTCCCTCACAAACGCGTAAACTGATATATTTGTTGATTTTTTCTATATCGATCCATTTTTAGCTAAAATTTTTTCATCCGTGCGAAGCCGGACGGGTCAGCTAGTAAATATATAAAAACAAAAGGCAGTAGGGATATGAGGAGCAAACACTCAAACCGTGTTTTCTCCAAAGAAAAAAAAAAAAAAAAAAAAAAAAAAGCTTAGTGATTTTTCTGTGAACTCAACATTAAATAGCGCAAAAGTATAGGGAGACCCGTGTACCTAGGGCCGCTTTTTTTCATTGTCCTAAGAACAAAGACCTTGACTTGTTTAAAATTATCAAACTGCTATGTACATATTTTTAGGATTAATTACTTCCAATTGGGATTGATATAAATACCTAAAATAATAAATTCCGACAAATAGAAGGTTTAAAAAAAAACTTCACACGTAGCCCTAGGTACAACACCTTCATTGTACCTAGGGCTAGACCTCATTGTACCTAGGGCCATTCTCTCAAATTTAGATTTCACTTTGTAATGAATAGAAAATAAGCATATAAACATGTATTTTATAAAAGAAACAATATAAAGTAATATATTTATTTATCATATAATAATTATCATGTTGTTGCCTTAATTTAAAACACGAAAATTTTCACTTTTTTTGTTCTTTGGGATGTTCTAACAGAATGTTTTTTTTCTTCAATTTCTTTTTTTTCTTATTTTTTATGGAGTCTCTCTTGGATTTCTAGATCTCTCTGGTTTTCGGTCACATCTTTGATGTGGGAGGTTTTGCTTTAGGTAAAGGTTTGTAATGAATAGAAAATAAGCATATAAACATGTATTTTATAAAAGAAACAATATAAAGTAATATATTTATACCTAAGGTTCGTACCTGTTAAAGCAGGACACACGAAATGATGTTAGATGTTGAAGGTTTCGAAATTTCAACAGGACACGAAAAAGAGACATCCAGTTCTATCATAGTTGGTTAACTTTCTTCCTGGATTTTTCTTTCTTTTTCTTTTTTTTTTTTTTTTTTTTTAATATATGGAGGGATCTTGTCTTTCAGTCACATTCGAACTTAAATATTCATCCTCAGTGAATGTGTTTTGATTCATTGGCAATATGCCGGATACACGAAAGCCTGATAGAACGTTTACAGGAGTAAAGGCCGACGGATAGGACTTGCCAACACTTTCAGCAACAACATACACATGTATAGTGATTAGTTTACCGTTTGCCAGCATCCAATTACTGTAGGTTGTACTGTGTTTCTTAACACTTTCTCGACCGCTGACGTAGATTCACGTCATTTGAAAATATGAAACTCCACCAGTGGGCGTTTCTTTTGCAGTTTGTATGTTATTTGTTTCTAAAAAATATACACAATATTCATATTTTTACAATCAGCATACTATGGATTCAAATACTTTGATTGCAGAGAGAGTATGATTATAATGCATATACATTTGTAATATAAATGTGAATACGGAAAATTTTGTTTTAAAAAACTTCTAACTTATGAGAAGAACGCCCACAGGTGGACCTTACTGTCAAAAAGACAAAAACATGCGGTCACGAGTGTTAAAAGGTCCAAACACACTGGCCCTAGTTACAAGGCAGCAATGTGGCCCTAGGTACAAGTTTTGGTAACTTCATCCAAAATGCCTTCCACTAAAAAATATACATGCAGAGAGGACTAATTAAATATCTCATTTCTTACTCAATATAACAAGCAAAATTATACACTAGAAATGAAAGAAAAATATTTGACTCGCCTTTGTAAAATAGCAAAAGAGATGAGCTGCAAATTTTTACTTCAAATCATGTAAATTCGTTTTCTACATGTAACTTTTCAAAACTTTCTCCTCAAAAGTTCCAAAGAAGTTGTAAAAATAACATTTGGTGTTGTTACTCGCCCATTTGAATATTAAAACTTAAAATTAAATATTATTCAAATAAAGTGGGGTGGCCCTAGGTACATGATGGCCCTAGGTACGCGGGTCTCCCCTACTATTATTTTAAACCAAAAAGTTTTTTATCACATTATAAACGTTCTTAGAAAGTTTGGGTTTCAATCAAACAGTGTTTCCTCTAGAGCTTGTTTCCAGTCAAACTGTGATTTCTATAGCCAACCAGTCAGAACATTTCTTTCTGGTCGCGTTATTTGTATATGTACCAGCTATTTATGTTTGTTTATTTCGTTAGTTCTATCTTGTTTTCTTCATTTTAGAAGAGTGTTTTTTTTTTTTTTTTTTTTTTTTTCAAATGGAAGAATTAATAGATGGTGTATTAGTGAGTACTTCTAATTATGGAACTAGAAAAAGACAGTGAATTAAATGGAAAAGAAAAGAAGTGAAAAAAAAAGTAAAAGTATAAAGATATTCAGCATCTTCCGATAACAACATTTATGCTCCATGCAAACATTCTAGTAATACATTTTCTTGCACTGATGTTAGATCTAATGGCGATAGAAAGTTTAGGGATAGACTTTACGAAATTGCAGATCAATAGCGACAAGATTCTATTATAGCCTCATTGGTGGATACAAAAAATGTAACTCGTAGACCTAATAGCCAAACCCAAAATAAATCGCAATCATCTGACTCACAGCATGCATTTTCTGCTTCTTATTTTATTGCTAGTAGCAGTGGTAGCAGAGTTCCTGTGTGTAAAAACAATTTCATGGAGAAAACTAAAATTGGTCGTACAAGGCTAGCCAATAATGTTACTAAAGTACATGCTGGAGAACCTATTGAGGAAAAGAAAGGAGGGGATAGAAAAAGCCACTTAAGCATTAATAAAAAAACAAGGTAAGAGAATTCCTCTCAAACTGAAAGGCATTAGAAAGTAATTAGGGAAACTAAAAATCGAAACGATTGTACTTGCACTGTACATTAATTATAAGGATGTTGCATGAAGTTTACAACAAAAACTGCAACAAAGACCTGGACAAAGTTTATTTCGCTATGTTCAAGAGAATATTCATGAATGAATTTAATAGAGGCTTTAAGTCTCCTTCTAGTAATGTTTACAGCACGTGTTCTTTACTTGACTAAAAAATAAAGTCCTGTCCTGCAGGGTCTACAGAAAAAAGTAGATTATATGACTGACAAAAGAATTCATATACTACACTGTTAAAAAAAATGACACTTTGCTGCCAGAAATTCTCTGTAATTTGAGAAAAAAGTCGGAAAATGCGGAAAAATTACGTTGACAAAACGTATTTTTCTTCAATTATAGAGAATTTCTGACAGCAAAGTTGCATTTTTTTAACAGTGTAAGAGTCAATGCAATTTATTCCATTATGAAAGAAAATATAGATGAATCAGTCGTTAGTTTATGTTTCGATTTACAACAGATTCATAAGCTGCCAAAAAGAATTATTCATGATGTCTATTACTTAAAGAATTTAATCTTTTACAGCTTATACATAATGAGTTTGGATGGCCTAAATTCAAAATTTTATACTTGGTGTGAGAAGTTAGCAGGCAAAGTTACCGCTGAAATAGAGTCGGCTTTATATTGTCACCTACAGAAAATGGACCTTGAAGGTAAAAAAACAAAAAACATTGCAGCGCTTTAGTGATGCCTGTATTGCCCAAAATAAAAATAACATAACTCTTCAAATGCTTTTGTACTTTTCGTGCGCTACAACGTCAAGCATTAAAAATACACTAATGTACTTTCCTGTCAGAACACATAGGTTCCTTCCAGCAGATCGAATATTTGGTCGTTCTGAGAAGATCATCAGAAAAAATACAGGGCCACTCTTTTTGAATGTCTCTTCCACACTGTCAAAAAAAAAAAAAAAAAAAAGTCCTGTTTGCTGCCAGAAAACATCTGTAATTCAGAAAAATACGTTCTATTAACGGAAAAATTATTGTCAACATGATATTCCAAAATGACAGATGTAAAATATATATTTTTATATAAATATTTAATTCAAATAACTGAAAAAAGAAAACTTTTAAATTAAAATTAATATATTAATATTTAGCATATTTAAATTACTTTCAAAAAGCAAATTATGTCTGTTGAAAATAATGCAAGCTGTCATTTTGGATTCTATTCAAACAAACCAATTTTGTAATATAAACCGAGTTGTTCAAGTTTTATATTACTGATTTTATATTTTTACCTGCTTCGTTAATCACTATATTTACAGGAATTAAGAAAAAAAAAAATCACTAAAACTTCCTAATACTTTACTTGGGATCCTACTGCTTCCATTTGCGCCTTAATCGAAATTTTTTAATTTAGGTACTGAATGAACGATATGTGGCGCTGTTTTTGTTCAAGAACTACATTTTTCAGAAAAGCATTTCTCGAACTGATTATCATATTCACTCTATGACAATATATGACAGCACCAGACAAACTTTCCAGCTGACAAATTTGATTTAATCAAGAAATAATAATATTTTTTTTATTTAATTAAACATAATTTATAATGACGTCTTTGTTGTTAATTATCTGCAAAAGGTAACACATCGGCACTTGGAGGATCAAACTTGGAGGATCTTTCGCGTTATTAGAATGAAGCTCTACCAAATGAGCTCATGGACCATGAAAATTCTATTTACGTTAACGTTTCTTATTTCAGAATTGGTCAGTTCAGAAACTTTAAAATAATTAAAAATATATAAATATTTAAACTATTTTAAAATAATTTAAAATAAATAAATAAACAAACAAAAATTTGAAAATCGAGCTTCGAGAGGCATCAGATGAGAATAATACGGACCTTCATGCAAAACTCTGTACCTCGGCGATTAGTCGTTTGCCTACAAAACGACAGAAATTCACATACACACATCTTCTTTTATTATGTGTAGATATATGTAAAAATCATTCATTTCATAAAAAAAAAATATATATATAAAGGATAGATTAGAGTATTCAAACATTTATTATCTAATGAATACAGACGGTAAGAATAACCAATATTTTTCTTTTTTTTTTTTAACTCGAAGAAGTAGAAAAAATATTGTATTTTTATAACACTCTGAAACATCACATGCTTATCTGTAATGTAATGTAATACATGAAAATAAAAAACAAATGGTACACGTACTTAACGTCCATAAACACAGAAACATAAAATCAGGTTATGCAATGTAGACTACAGAAATATTTATAAGATGCGAGTGAAAGGCGGAATGTAGAAGTAGACTTTATGAGTCTAAAGAAATTGTCGAGAGACAAGTAATCAATCAAATTGTCCATTTGGAAGATTTATAACAAAACTAAATTCTTTTGTTGAACATTGCTTTCTGATGAAGTTTTTACTTTATATATTTTCCACTGTTAAAACAGAATAATATTCCTCTTTAAAGATTTTTTGTTTCATACATAATACAGCAGAAATTGTAAAAAAAAATATTTTTTAAGGCTTTCCCTTTTTCCATTAAGAATAACATAAAGAATTTGAACTAAAAATCGAAATACTATATAATTTCAAAAACATAATTATAATAATTATATATATATATGTATACTCTATTAAAAAAAAAAAAAAAAAAAAAAAAAAAAAAAAAAAAAGACACACCAAGAAGAAATGAGACAAAAATTGGTAGATGTGATGTACATGTGGAGTAAAACAGTTGATTACAGTTTCAGAAAATTTGAATGATTTAATCAAGAGAAAGGGCCTCACAAATTAAACTAGTCAATACTGCGTTGGTCCACTTCTGGCCCTTATGTACGCAGTTATTCGTCTTGGTATTAATTGATAGAGTTGGCAGATGTGCTTCTGTGAAGTATCGTGCCAAGTTTTGTCCAATCGTTCCTTTAGATTGGTAAAATTCCGAGCTGGTTATAGGATCCTTTTTATGATGCTCCAAACGTCCTCAGTGGAAGATGGAACCGGGAACTGAGCTCAACCCCACTGAGCCGCCTATTAAGGGTATTTGAAGTCACTGAAGTACCAGTTGCACGTAGGATCGATGATAATGATGAATTGGTGCTTGATTCCATCAAAACCTGTATATATGTCAATTTGTGTCCAGTTTGCATTACTCCTTCTTGGTGCGTCACTTTTATTTTGTTATAGAGTATATATGTATACCCTACGACTGAAATAAAGGAACAATGTAATTTCAAATAAATTTTACACAATAAGTGTTTAACTTTAATCATATATTTAGTAAATATTTTCAGGATAAACTGACATAAAAATACAGGAAATTAGTCTACTAATCTTCCTTGCTTTTCATGATAGTTTTTTTTTTTTTTTTTTTTCGTAACGTCACTAATTAAACGCGCCAAATATATACAAACAAAATTTTGCGGGTGATCAAAGCACAATATTGTCAATAATCCTAATCAAAATTACATGTTCTTTGAATAAAGGAAGTTTTTATCATCATATGTACATCATCTTTCCTTTTACGATAGTAGATTTTTAGAATGGGACACGGTTAAACACAGTTCAGAAAGGAAAAATTACCATTTTGTGCAGATATGGTTTAAACTATCGACAGATTGCATCAATAGTAGGTGAAAGCATTGTTATCTGTCCTATTTTAAACAATATTGGAAAGTATGGGGAAAGAAATTTCCTGAACGACATTCCGTTTTGAACGCACATACGAAGAGAGAAATTTTGAGTGTTTTATCAAATTCTGCATTGTCTGCAATAGGGATAGCTAATGAAGCTGATTAACATACGAATTTGTGGAATAATTAGTAACTTTTACAGTAGCGCAAAATATATAAATCTCAGAAAACAAGAGGAGGCTACCTATAGCAGATTTGCAAAAGAAACTCATGTTAGATTTGGTAATAAAACATATATCGTGGACTAAAGATTGAGAAAAGGATTATGTTCTCTGACAAGAAAAAGTTTAACTTAGATGGTGTACACGGCTGATTTCATTAATATCATTATTTTCGTGAAGAGGAACGTGTATTTTCTAGTAAAAATATCTTTATTTTTATTTATTTATATTTTATTTATATTTATATTTATATTTTATTTATTTATTTATTTTTTGGAAAGGGGGGGGGGATGCGTTATGCTTTGGACCGCGATTAGTATCAATGAGAAAAGTGATATAATGGTCCCTCCGAGCAAAATGAATGTGAAGAGGTAGCTTATTCTAAAAAAAAAAAAAAAAAAAAAAAAAAAAAAGAACATTCATTACCGATGGTTTGTATTATACACTCAAACAGTTTTATCTCTGTCCAGGAAAACACTACTGTTTATATGACTGTTGCAGTAAAATCCTGATTTATATATTTAAAAGAATATCCTATTACCGAGTGCACAGCTTAATATCCCGGTCTATATATCTTCAAAATAGATTGGGCTACATCGCAAGAGATGTCTAAGAAAATCATCGACATTCAACAGCAGAACATAAACATAACATTACAGGAAAATAAGGAGAAAATTATTTAACATTATATATATACACTAAACGAAAAAAAAAAAGCCGCACTGCAGAATAAATGGCACACACACACACACACACACACACACACACACATATATATATATATATATATATATATATATATATTAATCTGTAATAACTTTAAAAATAATGGTTGAAACAAATAAAACTGTCATGCTTGCATAATATCAAAGGGATGCAATGAAATCTATGTACATTTCCTATTGATTAATTACCTTTATTACACTCTAAGAAGTATTTTATAAAAATCTACATAAAACTTTCTTTTTAAATATATGCAATAACCATACAATTTGTATTATATTATGATTTATTATATGAAACATACAAGTTATATTTTAATATATCAAATAAAACTATTTATTTGTTACATCTAAGCAATTTTTTAATAAAACTATGTTTTCTGCATTCGGTTAATTCCATCTTTATATGAAATTATTGCTTTAATGCAACGTGACATATTATTATACCGTTTTTTGATATAAATATCAAAAATTTGACTGTGCTAAATATTGTAAATAATTTTTCTAGTTCTTGCAAAGTTTTAAGCTGCAAATTACGAATCCTCCTTTCTCTCCCAGCGCCTTTTTATGACTAGACGTTTTCGAGCGAATTGAGATTAGGACTGTTTCCATGTCTAATAAAGAAGAAATTCTACGATATTTTTTGTGGGATTTAACTTTGAGTGGGAAAAGATATTGTTACTTACAGAATTATATATGCTCATGGGAATGGATAGCTAATTTTAACAATTTGATTCAAATTGACATACCACAGACGCAGTACAGCAAGGTACGTTATCATCTTGAAATGCCGCTTGAAAAAAAATCTGAAATACCTCCAAAATAGTCGGTCAGGCGCCACTTTAGTAATCACCGTGTTTTATTTTAAGTTAATTGATACCTTGAGCATGAAAATTTGTCTGATTCTTTGAAAAAGTATGCACCTCCGCACCATAATGTACGGAGAATGTGTCACTGTAGTAAGAGAGCAGTTTTCATTAAGCCAGTCCCATTTTCACCGTCCTAGTAGATTTTTCACCAACTCGAAATATATTAAACTTGACTCATCAGAGAAACTCAGTTCAGCCTGATAATTAATTGCTATTTTTTTTTTTTTTTTTTTTTTTTGGTCAACTGATGTCTTGCATGCTTTGCTTTGATGTGACTGGAATGCAATTGTTTACTATATAAGTAATTACTAGTGATTCAAACAATTTTTCGAAAGATTATGTTTCACAACTAAGTAAATTAAAGCAGACATTTAATCCTAAATTAGCCAATAGGAAGAGTGTTACGTTGCAACAAGAAATATTGCATCACATGTGTCTTTGATTACCCGAACGAAATTTTTCCAAATTGTTACCGTCCATCCACCATCCTCTATCATTTTGTTTTCGCTTTGTTTGGTTACAGTTGAGATCCCTTCCAAAGACACTTGTCAATAAAATATTTACTTCCTTGTAGGAATTAAAATTCATCTAGTTAAGATATTTAACATGAATTACTGGAATTTTTTATAAATGCTGAATTTCGGAGCTTTCGAAATAATGAATAAATGTCGTTGAACAGATCGGTGCAGATAACGTTGCTTACATAGGATTTCAATTAAATACTTTTATTTTTTTCCTTTTATTATTTTTTTTTTCCACAAACATAGGACAACCCAATGATTTATTTCTGAATTATATCCCAAAATATATGTCCACACGGTCTTTGTGTGTTTAACATCTATTTATATTTTGAATATTAAAAAGACTTAGTAATCTATTTAACAGCTCTACACCAGTATTGCTTGAAGTTTTTCAAGTGATAATTAAAATATTTAAATGATCCATAAATTGCAAATTTTTGTAATAAAAGCTTGCTACAAACAAGTAGTTAAAACAAAACAACAACAACATAAAAAACAAATGTAATGAAATAACTTTAAAATTAAAATAGATTATTTTTAGTTATATTAAATCTGTAATTTTAATAAATGAAACTTCTCTTGTAATTGATAAATTGGAACAATCAAAATTATTCTATGTTTTCGTTAAATGAATAAATTACTCAACAGCACTTATTTTCATTAAATAGACTAAATTTGAGAGACTTTCAAATGGAGAAATCCAATTGTTAATTTCATTTATATATCTTTCTGTATTCTTTACGATATTATTCAAGCGTTAACTGATATCATAATTAAAATAATTTCATTAAACTATGTTATACGTATTTAGATGATTATAGACGATACTTAGAAGGAATGAAGATTAACTTTTAGATCATTAGAATGGAAACTACGCATAATAGAATGATTATATTTTAGAATATTAGTATATATTTTATAATAATATTTTGCAATTTCAATTGGTATTATTCGGCTTGGAGATTGTGCAAACCAGAGGTAATTATACATTTAAGTAGTGATTTGTTGTAGTGAATAATATTGCGTTTTATAGAGAATCAAAATTATATATAAAAAAAAAAAATGTATTTTAAATAATTTAGTGTGGAACTCCTATTTACTTTTAACATACATTTTATTAAATTAAATACAAATTATTACAGATGTTATTCAGATAAAATGTAAAATATGATTATTAGAATATTAAGTACTTTAGAAAAAAGAAATCCAAATTATTGATATTACAACCAGGCTGCACTTTACAGTTTCTTATTAAACATTTTTAATGTTTTCCAACAATTTTCTATGCAATTATAAGTTTAATTACTCATTATGTCTGTCTTTCCGTCTTAGGATTTATGTTAATATTTATAGAATGCTTTAAAATTACTTTATGTTCATGAAGATCTCTATAAAATATTATCCATTAAGAATAGTATAAAAAGTATAAATATCATTAACATTTTTATGTACAGGAAGACACAAAAGATTTACTATGGAATAAGATCTACGTGGAATATTAATTTTAAGTATAATTTAGTATATTTCTAAATGCAAAAACAAAACAGAATAAATATGCAAGATACAGAACACCTTTTTTTCCTGTAAAATAAGGTGTGATCTGTCTAAGTAGTTTAGAGTTCTTTAAAAAATTGTTCTGCTTCATTATAAGATGTAACGAGAAATTGTTAAATTAAATTTTTGAGTGTTATAGAAATTATTTCAGTGCATAATATGGTCCGTTTGGAAAGTTTAGTCGGTATACAGGGCTAAGGAAAACCAATTGTTTAGTTTTATTTTCCTTCAAATGAAACTGTATAGGTTTATCTGCGAGACCACTTGCTGCATTATTAAATCAAAATTTACTTTTGTACGTTTTTTAGAAAATGTATTACAGTGCTGGAAAAAAAATGTTAATGTAATCTGCATTGAGGTAATGCAATGTAAAACAGCATTATTCCAACAAATGCTTACATTTTTTTTTTTTTTTTTTTTTTTTTTTCGAGTTTATGCACAGTTATGCAATTACGGATTTCAATTATTATGTATAAAAATATTACAAAAATGCAATTTGTATTACAAAAATGTAATTTGTATTTGTATTTGTATTTGTATTCATTTTATTTTTTTTTTTTTAATACGTGTACAAATCTGAGAGAAAATATTGAGGCCATATAAAAAAATTAGTCATAAACAGACTAATGTTTCAAAAACGCCGTTTTTTTTTTCAATAAACTTATTCATTATCGAGGTCATAGAGTAAGATTTTTTTTTTTTCTAATTCTCTTTTAGGATTCTTTTCTGGCTCTTGATAATGGCCATTTTAAATTTGTCTTTCGGGTCGTAAGTTTTATTATCTTGGGAAAAAAAAAAAAATAAATAAAATAAAAAACGGAATTCCCCAAAAATTTGCTTCTAGTTTCAGATCAGATTATCTTGATGGCCACACAAGCAGCTGGACATATACAGCCAGAATTCAAGATTTTGTGGAACTTGAATTGTGAATGGATGAATTGCACGGTTGAAATATGAGTAAGCTACAAAATAAATTTTTATCTTCAGTTTGGAAGAATGAAAAAAATAACGAAAAAAGGATGATTTAGAAGAAAACAATAACGTCATGATAAAAATAATGTACTAAGAAAAATAAGTTTTGTCCATGATTTGAAATAAATATATTAAGATTAAAACATAATTTAAAAGAATAGATACAATACTATGCAGTGGCCATTTCTTGGTGATTTGGCGGTTCACAATTTAGGCCTTCGCTAAAAAAAGCGAAACTATGATCAGAATATTAAGATAAATTAGGAAGAAATAACTCCCAAAAATTTTTTTAATGATTATAATAAATAATAATAATTATTAATATGAGAAATTATCGATCGCTAAGAGTTCAAAGGCCGATTAGTTTTGTAAATATTTACAAATTTTCACTAAAAGGAAGTTTGATACAAATATATATTTGTTCCATAGGTGTACGTCTTGATTAAATTGACTTAATTACTTAAAATATGACTTGAAAAACGTTAAAGAGAACCATTAATGTGTAATCGAAAAAAATCCATAACTTTTTCTGGCAATTAAGTCTATGAAACACTCCCTCCTAATGAACTTTGAATTTCGAAGATATGAATAACTTAATACTTAATGATTTTCAGATTATGCTAAGGCTAATGCAAATTTAAAACTTTAATGTCTCATCGTAATCTTTTTCACATTTTTTTAGCAGCTAAAAAAAAAAAGAAAAACCTTCAAAGCAATCTTAAATAACAGTTTAAAATGAACGAAAGAACATGTAAGAAAAGAAATAAATCATATTATTTTTGCTTTAAATATGGTTTTGGGATTCCTTACCTATTGTAAAAGCTTTAGTAATATGAAGAATTATATTATCTAATTATTTTTATTTTAATGTAATCCAGAAAGAAAAAGACTATTAATTTGTTTACTTCTCTGTAATGCTGTAGGATATATATATATATATATATATATATATATATTACTATTGAACTATATTGATATTGATTGAAATCACTCTATATTTTTAAATTGACTTTCGGTGCTATAAATTTTAATGTATCACAATAGTGTTACAAAAAATTAGGACTGTCTTATGTAAAATAATTAGTTCACAAAGACAGGTTCTAAAGGGTGAAAGCACTCTATTCAACGTATGTTCCCGAAATAATCCTTTTTTTTTTTTTTTTTTTTTTTTTTTTTTCGTTTCAGCTGATATTCTCAAAAAAGAAAATATATATACAAAATTGTCAGTTGAAAGAATTTTCTTGAATCGGTCTAATAAAGCTAGCACTCGTAAAACGAAAGCCTTTTTTCAACTAATAATCTGCAACCGGTCCAATTAAACAGCCTCTTCAGTTCAATTAAACAGTTCAGCAAGAGTAAAGCAAACAGTGTTAACACCACAAAACAGGAATTTTACTGATTCATATAAAGAGTGATTGGTGATTGGAACACGGTCTCTATCAGCAATTACCCATAACAGCTCTCTAAACACAACTGACTGTAAAAATTAAGTTGCCTCTATTAATATCCTTGAGGGCAGGAACTCAGCGATGATTCGTTAAATGTCTGCCTGTTAACAATTTGGCGTTTTTTTTTTTTTTTTTTCTTCTTCTTCCTTTTTAACGCTTTTCCCTTTGAAAAACTGCTAAATAACATTCAAAATACTTAGTTTAAAAAGAATTTATAAGTATATATATATATATATATATATATATATATATATTATAATAAGTATAAATAATAAATAATTTTATAAGATTAATACAGTTATCAATTAACAGCACAAATAACAAATTATTTTAAACTGCATATAAACTTAAAAATATACTATTTACCTTACTACAAAGAAAATATAAACTAAAATTACTTCGAACATTAGAAGTTAAAAAATTATAAAGACATTGTTTATTTCTTTTATTACAAACAAACCATGAGCTAGTATGGAAGAAACGTCTATGAGTCTCAATTGTGCTAACAGCATGACAGTTGTTTAGAAATAAATTCTGGACTTGATCTTAAGATTGCTATTATCTATCTTTCCAATAATATATTGGGAATAACATTAGGGTTTATTGTTTGACACCTTTAGAAAAAAGGGCAGCATCGCAATGTTATTTTCATTGCAGAGTATTATATAGTATTTAAGGCTGACAAATATGATCACTTTAAACATACTGTTGTCAACTTATAGGGATTTTATAGTAATTATCAATCATTATTTTTTAATCGTAATTTTTGTCTGATTGTGAGATTGTAAAATTGTCTATTATGCATATAGAGCACCACTCTTCAGAGTTAGTGATGATTAATAAATAAAAAGTACCTCCAACATTGGAACACTGCTATGTATACGAATTTAAACCTTGTGATTATGAAATATAAACACTTTACACTTTATACATAAACAATGTTTTACTTAAGTAATTTTAAATTATAAGTATGTAGCGAAAAATAAATGAACAGCTCAGATAATATCTATATATGTCCTGTAGGGGCGATTTGATAGTTAATTATCCAATTGGCTTAAAAAATCGCGGTCAAAGATTAGTCATGTTACGTTTATAGTTAGGGGTCCAACCTGCCCTTTTTTCAGTACACTTTCAGGGTTGAGAAATTTCCGTTAATACTATTTTCCTTCAGTAACATTTAAAACAGTTTTATGTGTCATGAATAAATAGTATACAGATCATTGTATATAAATAGTGATAGAAGAAGAGACAGAAGTTGTTTATTCTTGAATGTGCCCAGTGAAAAAAAAAAAAAACCTTTTTCTGTAAGGGAGAAAATCCCCCACAGATGAAAGCAGCTAGTGAATTGGCCGTGAAGTTTGCTATAAAAAAAGTTGTTGAAAAAGCGTTTATTTGTCTACAAAAACAAATTTTCTGTTATATTCTGGAACACAAACTGTCAGCCATAACATGAGATAAATTCCGTTGAGTAAAATTCTGTAAACAAATATCAAGATCTGTGAGGTAGTTATCCGTTTCTGAAATAAAAGTTTATTCTTTGGCCGTAAAATTTGATATACACTGCGTTTGATAATAAATAAAAATCCTTCAAGTCTTGATAATTTTAAACTGTCTTTATTGAGTTTATATTCTTAAGAAGTCACATAATGAATGGAAGTTCACATATAAAATATTATTTGCAATAAAAATAAAACCCAAGCATTTTTCGGGAAGCGACGGAGAGAGAGAGAGGGCTTAAATTTTTCGTATTGACTCTACGATGAAAAGGCGAAAAACTGTGGGTCTGCTTTTTTTTTTTTTCGCACGGGAAGAACCCCTGGAAGGGCAGTCATATGTTTCGCTTTATCTTATTTTCGCCAAAAATGAAAGCCAACTTCAGTTCTTTGTTTTAGATATTAAACTAATGTTAATTTTTGAATTTGTAATGACGGTTTATAATTGTATTAACCTTTTAATCGCCAATTTTACGCCAAGCGACCGTTTGACTAGAGAAAATGACCGTTATGCACTGAAATCATTAATATTGGGTAATTTAAAATAAATTATATCCGGTGTTGCAATAATATAAATTCTGACAATGAGTTTTCTTTTTTTATGACTATTTGAGAACACTTTTTTTTATAATTACGTTTAATGTCAGAATTTCCGTTAGATATTATTTCTTTTATTTTCTTTTTATCCCATAAAATAAAGTACTTTTCTATTCAAAAAGATAAACATTTTATTTATGATTTAGATATAAAACATATACAATTTAGATTTCTGAATGATGTGTGTTATTGTTTTATGTTAATAAATAGTGTAGGTCGTATGTATAATTAAAATTGTGTAATTTTTAACGACATTTAAAAATAATTCTTTTTCCAAATGCTTAAGAACAAATTATGTAACTATAATATCTCACTTAAAATTTAATTATTTTTTTTATTGCAATAATGCATTCATTTGTCATTAGATTTTATTTTATTTAAAAATTCAATTAAAATTTAACCAAATATATGTGAACACCTTCACAATTCCAGACCTTTTTATCTTTCCTTTTTATGCAATTTCTTCCCTCCTTTATTAAGGTTTGCACATCAATGATAATATAGGTAGTAATATATTGTAGCCAATGATACAACTTGGTTGTTTTCGTCAGTTCCGAGGCATAAATTAGTCAGAAATTATAGAACATTTTGTTCGTTATTTACGGCAATTAAATACTTATAAAAAAATTTATTGCTTAATCACCAAATGCCTTAAAAATGACATGCCAATGAAAAGGCTAAAGCGATTTGCTTGGCATATCTCAATATGTTATGTAAAATTTTTATACGTGATTAACTAAATAAACTGATAATTAATGTACTCTCTTTTAAACTAAAACTGCTTAAAATATGAATAAAGAATTTAAGATTTTTTAATATTTATTTGAATGTACATAAGTTCCATTTTAAAACTGTTCTTTTGAGAGTTATGTTTTAAGAACAAGAATATCTGTTTTTTTGGATTTTCATTTTGTTTTAATATACATTTTCTTTCATTTTTTAATGCATTATTCTTAAGAAGACACAGTGTTATAAACTCTTGTTAAGCTTCAAATCTGATTTTAGTTGCAAGAAATAATTTAATTCTCTAATAGAATTTATTTTTATTTTTAAGTTAGTAAACAAAACAATAACTGAGCCGGAAAACGCCAATATTGTAAAGTTGAGGACACCAGAGACAGGAATTTCCGCAAACAGATTTTTTTTTTATCAAACTTAATAGTCTGGTGATGTCCTCCACTAACGAAGTGTGCCTCAAATTACTGAAAGTGAGAATTTGCATATATTATTATTTTTATATGCTAAGAACAACTTGTGAATAATTTCTAAGGTAATCAATTTTTGGGAACCTTACATCTCGCTATGAACGATGGAAGAACTATGGAGCTGGATTTTTAGGGAACGCAAAGCAGCTGGTCGCTGATGGTTGCTGTTCGTCAGACTGCATTCAAATTTGGTAGCAAAGCGGCCAGGTCTCATCTATCATCGCACTGTTATCTTTCATCACGTAAACGCCAGGTCACATGCTGCTGTCATCACTCACCAAAAGTTACTGGGCTTTGCTTGGGAGGTTTTGCCCCACCTCCCTATTTTCCTGACTTGGTACCAACTGATAGTCACATATTTTGTGCGTTGAACCGTTATTCCAGTCAGAAAATCTTTGATGATTTTGATGCTGCGAAAACTGCCCTCCAAGATTTTTGACTCGAAACCGCCGGAACTTTACCGCCGAGGGATTCATCTCCTACCAGAAAGATGGCAAAAGGTAATAGATAGCAATGGAGATTATGCACAATAATAGATACTGTTCATTTTCAGTTTATTTGCTCTTCTTTATGGGTAATAAAAATGGGTAGAACTTTTGCACTGACCCAATATATATGCATACGTTCCAGCCAATTATCTCCTTAATAAGCGTAAAATTGTTAAAGTCCCTTAAAAAAACGCCCGTTTTTCCGCACTACTTTCTTTGTAGAGTAATTCTCTGTAAGTATTGCTAAGATTAAACAAGAATAAATTTATTCTAAATATTCTGGTGGGTCACTCACACGACTTTCTCTTACCCTGAAATATAATACTATAAATACAGGTTGGAGATTAAGAGGTAAGATAACGATGTTATCTAAACCTAGATTAAACAATTCAAATTAGGCTTCGGGAGAGTTTTATATGATAATTAGTTCTGTGTGCAGGGGGCTACCGCCCCTCTCAACCCCCCGTTTCATTAATGCACCTACATTTATATAGAATTTAATTCGGTTATTAAAAGAAATTCTGTTTTTAAAAAATAATTTATTAAAATTATTACTTAAAAAAATTATCCTTGATGATAATGCAGACGATTTTCATATTAGAGAAGTAGTATAACTCCAAATATCCAAAAAAAGTCAATAAAAAAAATCTCAATAAAAAAAAAAAATCGATAACTTTGTTTTAAATTATCGCAGGTCGATGGTTCAACCATTGGTTTTAAAGGTATTCGCGAGCTCTTTTGAAAGATACCCATCATGAAAATTTACTCCCCTCGATGGGGGACTTCTCCCCACCCACACACACACACGGGGACATGCGAGGCTCCTACATACACAATTTTTTTTCACAGTTAACTATCTCTATTACAAAAAATATATATACGTTTCATTTGGTTTAGTGCAGTCTATAGACGTTAAACTCTACTTATCTGCAATTTCCCCCATAGACGTAATGTATTAGAATTCTCTTGGTTGTCCCTGTACACGAACCATTTGCTTGATCTTAACGAAAAGCTTACTGTAGCTTTCCTATATGATAGGCATTTACAATACCAAGTTTGAACTTTCTGCCATAATTTGTTTTTTAGATATGCTGATAACAGAGACACACACACAGAGAGACAGACAGACACACAGAGACAGACAGACAGACAGACACACACACACACACACAGAGACCATTCGCTAAAAACATGATTTTCGTATTCAGGGGACCTCAAAACGTGTAAATATAACAAAATCTCGCGTTCGAAAATTTGACCCAAAAACAATACTTTCTCTACCTTATGGGTAAGAGAAAGTAAAAATGACTGGTGTGAAAAAAAAAAAAAAAAAAAAAAAAAAAGGCGAGTACTAAAAATTTCACGATTCATAATGAAATGGTTGGCAGGTATGTATATATACGTATCTTTTAATTTTAAGTTGTTTTGTAGAGGTAAAGTTTTAACAATAATATTTAAAATATATTTCAAAGCAAGCTGTGTAGGAGAAAATAATAAATAAAAAATAGATTTAAATCATGCAATGGTTTATATAGAATTTTATTGAAATTTATATTTTAGTTCTTATAAAAATATTCAAAATGTATGAGATAACTTCGAAATCCTCTTTAAATTCCACACTTTATTTTAGTAGTAGTAGAATTTTCTGAAGGAATAACGAGAAATGGCCCATTTATGGCATGTGAAAGGAAGCGTGACTTAAAAGCTTTTGCTTAATTTATCTTTATCTCGGAAAATCTTCCCGTGTTATGTATTAATCCTAGACTAAGTCATAACATTTTAAATGCAGTTTTATTTGAGAATGAGAATAAACAGAATAGAACTTTTAACAGGGTATGAATGTAGACTGTCTTTTAGTTGCTTAGATTTGTTTCAGTATTTACATCGAAAATTGCACTTAATGTAAGGTTTTTACTTTTAGTTATAGACCGATATAAATTATATTTTTCGATGTTTAATATAAATTTATATCTGTAACATTTAAAGTGTGATTTAAGAACAGAATAGCTTGAAGTAACGTGAATGCTGTTAAACATTTCCCAGCTTTTGTGTATCATAAATATTAAAAATAAAGTAAAATCTTTAAATAATTTTGTATTAAAATATTTATTAAATGTGACGTGTCATAAAATGAAGTATTTTTATCTACTGAAAATATAATTTAATGAAATTTTAAATGTTAATATCCGATTAAACATTTTATAATTAAATATTATCCGAATAAATTAATACAACTGATTTTATATCCACGTGTTATTAGAATTGAAAAAGCCTATATAATAGGCTTTAATATGTAATCAATTTGTATTTATCGTCTTGCTCAATAATCAAGCATTACTCAAACGCGAGTTTAAAGATTTTAAATAAAACTTAAAATCATAAATCAAATCTATATCGACATATTCATCTATATATATATACTATATATAAATAGTTATGATTTGATTGTTTTTAAGAAAAGTAAGAAGGTTAATAATGTTTTCACTTGGGATTTTGAATATTTATTTAATAATATTAAAATAGATGATTCGATCAATTCTTTGGATTTTTTCTATTATGAAAGTAATATAAAAGATACTATAGATTATAATAAATATAAAAAAATATATACAGTTTGATTCTAAAAGAAAATTATATTAATTATCAAGGGAAATTTTATGTTCAAAATCATGGAATTCCTCAGGGCTCAGTATCTAGCAACAGTTTAGCAAATATGTATTTGCATACTTATGAAAATAATTTTAAATCTAATGAGGGTATTATAGTTTAGAGATATATTGATGATCTGATCGCTTTTACTAGTACTAATAATGACACAAAAAAAAAAAAAAATCTCCTTCTTATTTAAAACTTATTAGTACTAATTTTAATCCTTTAAAAGCAAATTTCTTGGATTTGGAAATAAATATTGTAGATAATGAAATGATTACAACTATTTTTGTTATAAGAAATAATTTTGATTTTAATGTAATTAAATTGATTCATTGGAGCTCTAACATTAGTAAACTTATCTATAGAAATATCATTTTAAACTATCTTAATCATAATAAAAGATTAATTTCTAATTATCATGACAAAATTAAGGATATTCAGGATTTATTTAATAGAGCTATTAAAAATGATTATCCTATAGGTTTTTTACATGGTTATATTACAGAAAAATATTTAAAACATTTGAAATATCCCAGGTAACACATAACGTTGTTATATCGTTGCAAATAAGTCTGAACAGTGAAAAATTGGTTACGTTATTTTATGTCCGTTGAAAAATAGTTTTTATTTCGCAATATTCTCACTGAACAATTACGAATATTTATTCAGTAATAAAGAAAACCTATAACAAACGTTTTTTTATTGTTGTACTTTTTCTGTTATTTTTTCGACGTTTTAAAATAGGTATTTTATTAATTTTTTGTTTTCCTTTTTGATTCTAATAAAAAATAGTTTCTTCAACGAATTAATAGGTACTTTTTATAAGTTATTATTTCCGTCAAATGACGTTGCATCTCTTCAACTTGATATCGATACACGATTGTGAATTAGGCAGGATGTATACGCATGCGTATTATAAATTTTCTTTAGCGTTTTAGAAGATGGTGTGCTGCGAAAGAACTTCTAACATGATAAGAAGGGAAGCTTTCGGCAAAGTATATTAACTAGTGGTAGATGTTCTTTGTCTTTCGGAAACCGTAACTAACGCAGGAGTTCATATTGTACGCTTTCTCCCGTTCTACAATGCGAAATCGCCAAGTATATTGTGATAAACCTTAAAAGCGTCTTACGAATTACGACGCGTGCCATTTTGAAAGTGAATTTGAACGGCGCATGAAGTTATCGCTTTCCTGTTAAAGTGGTGTGGAAGTTTTATGTGAAACAATAATTAATTAAACGCAATTTAAAACTTTTTCATTGAAAAAATAGTGAAATTTAAATGACATTTTAAGTAACTGACAGCAAAATAGCTTGCAAGCTGGTATAATAGCCTTAAAAGCTCAAAGTTATAATATTCTTTGGTTTTGGGTTTGTTACCTGCTAGCCTAATATTAAACATTACTTCTGATGAGTTCTCGTCTATTTATTTAAACAAGATTTTTCAAGTAATGAAGTGATTTTTTCTTTTTTCCTTCTTTAATTTCATGTTTGAATTCTTGTCTTAAATTTTCAGGGGTCGGTCTAACTTTAAATATTATACTCTTTTTTAAAACTGTGCTTTTGTAAAAATTAACTTTTTTCATATTTACTGAAAAAATATATCTATATATAATGTAACACTACTATTGTTTTATTGAACGAAGTATATGCTGTAAATTTATATTATTAAAAACAGGTCTTATGTATACAAAAGTCATACTTTTGAAAAGCTTGTATTCTACGAATTTAAATTTTGTGAAGGGAGCTAAACTGACATTCACAATTTCTGCTTAGATTTATTTTATTTTATTATCTATAATAATAAAAGAAGATGTCTGTCTGTCTGTCTGAGTATCTATACGTTCAGCCCCTACTGAACGCAGAAGTATAAAATTTGAGATACGGGTGCCTAGAAGCCTTACCGAGGGGATAGTGAAAACAGAATTTAAAAATTTTAATTAGTTGCGGAGATATTAAATAAAAGATAGACCTATGTCTAATAAAAAAGCGATCTCATTTACTCAGAATTCACCGCGATTGCATAAAAATAGATATTTTATCGAGCAGAGAAAATGAAAAATAAATTAGAAATATTAGTCCGATGGTTACGAATTTGGTACCGAATGAAAGGGGAATTTTTTAAGAATCTAAGAGCTCAGGCGGCTTATCGATACATCACATAGATTTTTTAAAAATTAACTAAAGTATGAACTTTTTGTGGCAATATCATTTCAAATGCCAGGCGACCGTCTGCCATGAAAAAGGAAATGTTTGTAATCGATCAAGATGTCACGTGTTTTGTAGTGGGGGGGGGGGGAAATTGCAATTTTTAATTTTTTTCAAATTTTCATTCACGTTACATATGAATTAATATTCGGCCTAGACAGTATATTATAAAGCTACTGTTCAATTTTCATGAAAATATATGAATAAATAAAAAAAATGACATATTTATTGGAAAAAGATTAAGTTTTCTTTTATATTTTGCAGTATTTGCAGCCGTTGAAATTTCGTAGTATTTGGTTTTAATGCCCGATAATTCGATTGTGAATATTTTTGAAAGAGTACGATTATTAGGAAGGGCTTGAGGTAGGGGGAAAAGGGGCGAAAAAAAAAAAGAGTTACAGCGTTTGAAATTGGTTGGCATATTTAGATTTTAAGGCAAGGTAAATCGATTGCGGATATTTTCGAGTGTAAAATTATCATTATCGACGGAATGGGGGGGGGGGGCAAAGATGTAGAAAAAGAACGGGAGTTTCGGAGAAAACAACGGAATACCCAGAACACCTTTATTTTCAATATTTCAAATTCTATTTATGATTAAATTACTTTTAATGCATCATTCGTAAGTTTTCACCTGATTTACATGTTTTAAGGTGTCCTGATTTGGTTTTCTTTTTTATCTCAGCTTCTAATTAATATATTTTCATGCGTAATATGTAATTTTAACAGTTATTTGAATTGGAATTGAAGAGTATATATTTCAAATCTCTGAAGGAATTGAACAGTGGATTAAAGAAATTTCTACTGCCAGATGGCGCTGTAATATTTTAAAATTTCAATATTTCAAATTCTAATTATTATTAAATTATTTTTAATACATCATTCAAAAAAATAAGTTATCTTATATTATCGAAAGTGGAATTCGAGATTTCACCTGATTTACACGTTTTAAGGTCTCCTAAATCGGTTTTCTTTTGCATCTCAGTTACTAATTAAAATAATTTTATAAATAATACATCATTTGAAAGCTTCGTTGATTTGGAATCTGACAGTAGATTACAGAAATTTCTACCACCAGATGGCGCTGTAATATTTTGAAATTTCAATATTTCAATTTCTAATTACGATTAAATTATTTTTAATGCATCATTGGAAAAATATTTTAAAGTTCTTATTAAAAAAAATACATTTTTATCGGGAATTATATTTATCGCGACTCATGCGACCAAACGACAATGTATGATTAAGTTGTCTTTTATATATTTCAGTATTTTAAATTGAGCCGTTGAAATTTCGTAGAATTGTGTTTTAATGCCCATTGATTCGATTGTGAATATTTTTGAAAGTGTAGAATTATTAGGAAAGGCTTAAGGGGGAGGGGGAAGAAAAAAAAAAGTTTTACAGCGTTTGAAATTCGTATTATTAGGTTTTAAAGCAAGATAAATCGATTGCGGATATTTTCGAGTGTAAAATTATTAGGAGGGATGAAGGGGAAAAAATGTAGAAAATGAACGGGAATTTCGGAGAAAACAACGGAAAACCCGGAACGCCTTTATTCTTTTATATTTTGCAGGGATTCGAATTTTTCCGCTCACATTTCGTACTAAGGATTTTTAATGTTATACAGCCAAGAATTCCGCAAGTTTCGGAAAAAAAAAAACATAGTTGAGTCAGACACAAATCTTTTTATAAAGATGTTAATATTATCTTTGTATCTCAGCTTCTAATTAACACAATTTCAAAAGTAATAAATCATTTTAAAAGTTATTTGAATTGGAATCGAAGAGTGCATATTGCAAATCTATGTCACCAGAGGCCGGTTTGATATTTTAATAATTCAATATCTAGAATTCTAATTATGATTAAATTAGTTATAAAACATCATTTGAAATATTGCGGCCTTTTAAACCGACAGAAGCCGTTAAATTCCATACGGAAGTTTCAGAGAAAACCTCAGAAAAGCCAGAACACCTTGAAAGCTTTGCTGATTTGGAACTGAACAGTAGATTACAGAAATGTATACCGCCAGATGGCTCTGTAATATTTTAAAGTTTCGATATTTCAAATTCTAATGAGCGAGGAAAATGTTGTAAGTTCCAAAACGGGGATAAGGCGCCGCAGGCGCCACCGAGCGGGACATTGCTAAAGTCAGAAATTTTAAAGATCATAAAATGGTGAGCGAACAGGCTGTTTGAGATATTGAAACGGTAAGAGGGCGCCGCAGGCGCTACCCAGCGGGAATTTACTGCGATTAAATTTTTCAATAAAGCTATTTTCACTATATGTCAATAAGCTGTTGTAAGACCTGAAATGGAAAAAAGGCGCCGCAGGCGCTACCCAGCGGGAGTTTTGTAAAGTCGGATTTTTCAAGGATCGCGAACCAGCTGGTCGCCGAAGGCGGCTAGTTATTAATAAAATCACTACATTTTTTTTTTCTTTTAATTACAGATTTTAATTTTTGTTTACATTAATTAGCATTCCAAATTTCCGCTTTTATTTATTTATTTTATTTTATTAATAATAAAATTATTACCTTTTTGATTTTCGTTTTATTGCAAACTGTAATTTTTGTTTACATTAATTAACGTTCCTATTTTCTGCTTTGATTTTATTTAATCTATTATTGTTAATAAAATTATTAAATTTTTTTTTTTGTCTTTTAACTGCAAAATTTAATTTTTGTTTACATCAATTAACACTGCCAATTTCCGCATAGATTTTTTTATTTTATTATTATAATCACTAATTATTATCATTTTGATTATCCTTTATTTTCAAATAAATACTCTTAGCTAATAAATACAATCACAGGGATCTAAATGTTAGTTTATGGAAATTTTAAATATTCGATTTTTTTATCTTTATTATTATTAAATTGTATGAATTAAAACTAACTAAAATTTACATAAAAAAAATATTTTAATACAATTTTAAAACATATATATTTAGTATAGTGTTTTTTTTTCTTTTTCTTTTTTTTTTTATTTATTTATTTATTTATTTTTTTTTTTAATTGAAATCTATTAATGTTATCTATGAACTGTTTTCCACATGGATACATCTCAACATCTGTTGATAAAAATTACACCAAACACCATAAACAAATGATTAAGAAATAGTATGTTCTATCTAAAAGCGCCACTTGCAGTTATTTAACATACACTAAAGTTTTATACAGCTTCAGGTTAATAAAGGTTTTTTATACAGAATTTGCAGCAATTTTAACTGACAGATGTTGAGATGTAATGTAAAAATCTTTGAAAGTGAGTAATGAGAGCATCGCCTATCTGCTGATACACACTCTTAACTAATTCAGCATTCGTTTTTATATTGGTTGTCTCACATATCAAATTTAGTGCAGTTGTATGTGCTATGAAATTTAGCTTTCCTCGAAAAACGGAAGTTGAAAATTTTTACGAATCTAATATTTTCGTATAATTGAGTATTAAAAAAGTAATAAAATTAATAATAAAATAATCTAAAAATTAAGTAAAAAAAAAGTTCCATTTAAAAAAAAAAAAAAAAAAAAAAAAAAAAAAAAAAAAAAACAAGGGATTTTTTTCTTTTTTAAATTATTAGCAATATTTTAGAAACAAAAATTCAATGGATATATGGAGATAGCTATTTTTCTTGGATTTGAACGTTTATAAGACATAAGAAAAGCCGTTGAAAACTGATATAAAATGCACGACTGTATTGCGATTCTGAACAACCGTTTTACAAATGTTTTTTTTTTTTTAGGTTATAAAAAAAACGACAATATTGCGATTTCGTACAACCCTTTTTTTTTTTTTTTTTTTTTTTTTTTTTTTTTAAAGTTGTAAAATGTATTAAAACAACCGTTGAAAGATGAGAAAATCAATGAGACATATTTTCAGATTATTAACATTACGGAAAAACGATAATTCAACGGAATGCATTACCGTTTGTTCAACGTTGAAAATACCATACTGTGCTACCTGGGATAAATGATTTAAAAAAATTTTTCTTTTTAAATATTCCTTATTTTTCGAAAAAAAAATAGCTATAATAACTTTATTTATTGCTTTAATTTCTTTAAATTTTGGCGTTGTAATATATTTTCGATTCTTTCGTAATTTGGTTAGTTGTCTCGCTGGAGATCTTATGAAATATAGGCTGCTGTTTGTGTAAATGTTTGATCAATTTTCTGCCTAATCCATATAAGTTTTTTGTTTGTTCCATATTATTTTATTCATTTTTTTTATCCATATTGAATTTAGCCATATATGTGCTTTTTTATTAAAGAAGGGACGTGGTGACGTCGTACTGATCTCAACCGGAGTGAAGCGCTAGCTGCTTCTTTTATTGTTGAAATAAAATGCTCTGTGAAAGAGTCCTGTTGTGTTATCGATTCGATGTCATTTATTTGATGTCATTTATTTGATGTAGTAATGAGTGTTCGTTAAATTTTATGAGTCTATTGAATTTGATAAAGTTGGCTCTTTGTGTTGAGAAGCGAGTACGGGTTTTTAATTGTGGAGTTGTGTTTATTGAATATGTTATGTAATTGTGATCAGAGTTATTGAAGACATCTAGCACTGACCAGTCGTTAATCTTACTGAAGGTTTCTGGGTTGACTAGAGTAAAGTCTGGCCAGCCCAAAGCTCCGTGTTTTTGGAATGTTGGTGATGAATTTTCGATGTTTGCTAGACATAAGTTGTGTGTAATAATATGTTCTATTAAGCGGCTTCCCCTAGTGTCCTCACGAGGCGAGCACCAAAGAGGGGAGTTTGCATTTAAGTCACAGCCGCAGAGGAAGAGTGCCTTGTGTGTAATAAGATGTTGCCATTCTTCCAGACAGAGATCAAAGTCAGACGACGGGGCTGCGTATGCGCTGCCTAAGAACACCTCGCCTTCACTTGACGTCAGTGTAATGAATACGCAATTGTCTCCGGTGAAAAGGTGAGAGCAAATAAAATGTGATGACCTTAAGACAATGTGTGCATTTTTGTTGCGTGAAGAGAAAACTTCCCAGGATGCTGGAAAATCATACAGGCGACCATCTGCAGTGCTATAAGCGTCCTGCAGCAGCCCAATATCAAAGGAGTTTTTCTCCAAAAAATCTTTTGCTGCTGAGTTAGCCGCTCTGCAATTGTTCAGGTTGATGTGCATGATTTTGATGTTTGATGGAGGAACTAGGTTAGTATTATTAGAAAATTTATTTTCATGCATTATTTAAATAATTTATGAGAGCTAATGTTTTTGTTATAGGAGATATTTGAATTGGCAGTTATGTTAATGATATGAGGGCTGATGGGGAGACCAACCTTCCTGTACATTAGGTTCTTGAGGTGCAAAGTTACTAAAATTTGGTGGCAGGAATTGTCCATTCTGGTACCACTGCGGAAATGGTGGAAACTGCCAAGGTGCACTCGGTGGGAGAAAAGGAGGGGACAGGTGCGGTAGCTGCTCTCCCAAGGGAAAACTGTGCTTGTCGTGTGCAAATAAAATGTGATGACCTTAAGACAATGTGTGCATTTTTGTTGCGTGAAGAGAAAACTGCCCAGGATGCTGGAAAATCATACAGGCGACCATCTGCAGTGCTATAAGCGTCCTGCAGCAGCCCAATATCAAAGGAGTTTTTCTCCAAAAAATCTTTTGCTGCTGAGTTAGCCGCTCTGCAATTGTTCAGGTTGATGTGCATGATTTTGATGTTTGATGGAGGAACTAGGTTAGTATTATTAGAAAATTTATTTTCATGCATTATTTAAATAATTTATGAGAGCTAATGTTTTTGTTATAGGAGATATTTGAATTGGCAGTTATGTTAATGATATGAGGGCTGATGGGAAGACCAACCTTCCTGTTCATTAGGTTCTTGAGGTGCAAAGTTACTAAAATTTGGTGGCAGGAATTGTCCATTCTGGTACCACTGCGGAAATGGTGGAAACTGCCAAGGTGCACTCGGTGGGAGAAAAGGAGGGGACAGGTGCGGTAGCTGCTCTCCCAAGGGAAAACTGTGCTTGTCGAACAGTGGAGGAAG
The DNA here is from genome assembly GCA_963930645.1 of Salticus scenicus. NCBI lineage: Eukaryota > Metazoa > Arthropoda > Arachnida > Araneae > Salticidae > Salticus > Salticus scenicus. Next base: position 129,640,511 of record OZ005656.1, on the reverse strand, counting down.
ACCTTGATTCGTAAAGGGAAGAGGGAATCTTTCTTCAAGATATTTCCTTTCTTTTTCATAGTGCTTTTGATATGTGGGGCAGGCCGAAGAGTACGCCGGATGATCTGTTTGAGGCGTCTGTTGTTGCTCTCAAAATTTTCCCGCATGCAATTGACACAACCAGGAGAATTGGTGCACTGAGAACTCGAAGAGTGATTGCCTCCACAGTGGGCACAATAAGAACTGTTGTTACAGGTGCCTGAAGTGTGCCAGAATTCTTGGCAATGGGTACATCTAGGAATTGATGTAAAGGGTCTAACCCTGGATTTTATAATGCCGAAGTTAAAGAAGCCTTCCCGAAGTATAATTTCGGCGATTGGTTCCTGTATGAGTAGAATTTTGTTGAATTGTCCTGATTTTACGAATAATGCTTGTTACAGTAATACCAAACATGAAATTTTGGTAATATTCTGTCCATTTGTTTGGTAGATACACCATTTACAATATTTTGGTAACATGCACACAGAGAGACAGACATGTTTTAAAAATTGTGTATTCGTGTTCAGAACACCTGAAAATGCTTAATTTCATCGAAAACTGCAAGTGAAAGGTTTTTCATGTATTCAATTCTTTTTTTTTATTGTAACGGTCTTTTATTTCTATCTTTGGAAATATAAATGAGTATATATATTTTTTAGTTATTTTACTTTTAAACTAGTGACGTATCTTTCTGATATAGGTTTTTTTTTTTTTTTTGATACTGAAATGTCCAAAAGAAGAACTTTCATTCTGATTGAGATGCAAAGAGAGGCAGAGGTTCATATGGATATTCACATTGTGTAAATTAAGATGCTAATCGTGATTTTGTATTTATACATTTATTTATTTATTTATTTTATTTTGTTTTATTTTCATTTTCATTTTCTATATTTCTTATTTGAATGCTTACTTATAAAGTGTGGTAAAATTTTGACCACTAACATATACTAAATAAAATTATGTTTTAATTTTAATTAAAGCTTTAATCGAAATGTAACATCACTTTCAGATAAATAAAAACTTTTATATATATAAAAGAAAAAAAAAAAAAAAACTTTAAAATTAGGAGATATATATACATATATGTATGTATGTATGTATGTATGTATATATTGAAGGAAGTGTAGAGTTTATTAAAACATGTGTACTTAATAAAGAAGAAAACAACACAGAACTGGCGTTGCAAAATAATACTTCCAAAACTTTGAATAAATACCGTAAAATGCAAAAAGCCGTTGAATGCTGTACTGCTGTACACGTGCCTACTTTGTTCGCCTAACGAAGGATCGTGTGCTCTTTCGACACAAAACAATTGTTGCGAGTTTTTTTTTTTTTTTTTTTTTTTTTGCTTTTTCTGGTGTTTATTCAAAGTTTTGAAAGTATTATTGCGTGTATTGTTTGTTTTCGTTAGCTGTGACCCTGCTCACCTATGCGCATGCGTGAGGTCTGCATTGATTTTGTTAAAATAGGGTAGAAGCGTAGAAGATGAGAGAATGTTTACATTTTACGAGTGAGAGATAAGTTGCGGTTTCTTTTTTCTTTTTTTTTCTTTTCAGGACATTATTGAATTTTGAGGCGATACTTCTTCGTTATATTCGTATAAAGGCAAAATGCTGGTTTTTCCCCCTTGTAATTTTTAAATAAGTGTAGAAGATCAGTTTTATTCTTCGATGCAAAATAAAATCCGTAAACTTAAAAGTAAATGCCTGTTTTCTTTCTTCTTCTTTTTTTTTTTTTTTTTCAGTTAAAATTATTTTTATTTGCTTACTTGATCTCTAAATTCGTACTATATCTGTCATACCTGAACACTTGTTTCATGCACTGATTATAGTAGTAAATTAATTAAAAATGACTTAAATTAGGTAAAATTAGGAAAACGAAAACGGACAGTACTGTCCGTTTTCGTAAACCATGTCTACCTCTCGCGGAACGATCCTACTCGGAAAAGGGGTGATGCGTTGAATGAGATGGGCACTTAGCCAAATGCGCTTTTCGTTCTACACGTGTTCGTTTTCTTTTTATGAGTCTTCAATATTTATTTTACCTTTTTACGCGAATTTAAAGTTATTTAAAATAAAAGGTGTAAAATAATCATGATAAAAAAATCTAATGATTTGATTTAAATACGATTTTCTGTAAATTTCTGTAAAATAGAGATCCAAAAATATGGTATTTTTATTTTAGCAGTATAATTTAAAAGAAAAAAATATATTACTTTTACTACAGGTAAAGTCTACTGTAAACGTTGTTCTTTTTCTCTTCTTTTATTAATGAATTATGTAAATTTTACCTAATTTAAGTCATTTTTAATTAATTTACTACTATAATCAGTGCATGAAACAAGTGTTCAGGTATGACAGATATAGTACGAATTTAGAGATCAAGTAAGCAAATAAAAATAATTTTAACTGAAAAAAAAAAAAAAAGAAGAAGAAGAAAGAAAACAGGCATTTACTTTTAAGTTTACGGATTTTATTTTGCATCGAAGAATAAAACTGATCTTCTACACTTATTTAAAAATTACAAGGGGGAAAAATCAGCATTTTGCCTTTATACGAATATAACGAAGAAGTATCGCCTCAAAATTCAATAATGTCCTGAAAAGAAAAAAAAAGAAAAAAGAAACCGCAACTTATCTCTCACTCGTAAAATGTAAACATTCTCTCATCTTCTACGCTTCTACCCTATTTTAACAAAATCAATGCAGACCTCACGCATGCGCATAGGTGAGCAGGGTCACAGCTAACGAAAACAAACAATACTTAAAATTCTTCTAAAATAAAAATAAATAAATAGAAGCACTAAAAAGGCATTTTGAGCCTGTTTATAGATATTTATCTGAATAAAAAATATTTTTACGTTTTAAAATGTATTTAAAATAACGCTTTGTACGATATTATAGCAATCTGTGGTTAAAAATATTTTTTTTTTTTTTTTTTTTTTTTTGTAAAGTTCATAGAATATATATTAAACTTATATAGTTGACCTATATATTTTTACCTGTATGTAATACCTATATATAATTGACTGTTTTTTACTAGCATTACAAAAGATAATAATAATTACAAGCTAAAGATGCTATGGTGTGACAGAGAACAGCTTTATTAATATGGATTTTACAATGTAAATATAATTTTAGTCAAATTTATGACTGTGTACGCGTTTAAAAGTGCCTATTTAATGTCTTTTGGTGCTTTTTAAGTACTTTAAAAAGCAATCGCAAAACAAATATATTAAATATACATTGAAACATGTACATTTGTGTGAATCGTGTTATTCCCGAGCATTCAAAAACAGGAAAATCGTTTAATTTCATGAATCGTGTACAGTTTAAATTTCATGACAATTTGCTTGTCAATTATTAAGATTATTCTCTTTTTTGCAGAACTTCGGTTATTTCTATTCTGTACCAGTCGAAATCAGTTTGAAACTATTTGAATATCATTTGATAAAAATATAACAGTTACTGCGAATGAACATTTATTTTTAATTACTAAAGATTACATGAGTTTTACTGTAATGCTATACAAACAACTACATTAAATCTACAGAAATGTAAAAATTCTGCATTATATTCAATGAAAATTATTTCGTTCAATCGGATTTTGTAAATTATCTTTAACAAAGTTTTATGTATATAATGAAATTGAGTGTGTAGTGACATATTTGTTAAATTACAAATCATGTATCAATTAATTTAAGTATAGTTGCGAATTTCAAAACAATATATAAGGAAATGGGCTGAGGAATACATGACACATGCTTTTCTCGGTTAGGTTATTTTATTAAAGTAATCATAGAAACGTAGAGTTTTGTAGGAAACGAAATAAATAGAATAATGACTTCATTTGTTAAATCATAAAACACTTTCTAGAACAATTAAAATGCAAATGGAAGTTTCCAAAATCACCTAAAATTTACGCATTCTATGTTTATTTCACTTATTGTAATCGCAGCAAAAATGTAGGCGCAGGAATTTTAAATAATATTCGCGTATATTTTTCTTGTGATTCTTGTCGGCTTCAAATGAAATCATTTGTATAAGAATAAAGTATATAAGTAATTAAATTAATGATTTTTTTTTTTTTTTAATTTTGGGTTTCTTTCTTGCATTTTCTTTCTTTTTTTAGATAATGTTCTAAATAACTTATATAACACTTCAGTCAACGCTATTTTTAAATATAATTGTTTTTAATAACTACAGAAATACAAACAGTAACCATTTAATAAGTTTTATTTGATATTTTAACTTCATATTGAAAACGTGTTTTATTTTAGTTTTCATAACAAATGACTTTTATGTTGATTTTTTTTCTTTTTCGCGGAACTACTTATTTTTTTTTTAAAACTAAACTAGAAACGTATTATTAGAGTTCAAATCAGTGGACGTTTTTATTTACTACATGGTAATTAATCAAGTTACGGAGAGTAAGTAAGTCATTTCTTTCTTTTCTTTTTTTTTTTTTTTTTTTTTCAATGTGGGTAGACTTTTAGTACTTTTTCTTTGACTATACAACATTGTATTTACTTTTCCAACTAGTAATTACAGAGGGTACTTTTACATTGAGTTTTAGAAGTTCTATTTTTTTTTTTTTATGCATAACTGTTTGTAATAAATGCTTTGAACCTAAACTTTACTAAACAATGTAATGTTTATTTTTGTTTGAGTAGATTCATTCAAATTTTTACTATAATTTTTATGCATGTCTCTATTTGAAATAATTTTATTGGATTATTCTATTTATTCTTTAATATGCATGTTCCTTTGACTATAAAAATTAGTATTTGATTTGTTTCAGAACTTACTTTTAATTAAATTTGAAGTTTGAAAAATGTTAGAACAGAATGATGTACATAATGTCTAACACAGATTTTTAGGACTTTCATATGCATATCTACGTACTAATAAATTAAATAAGTAAATCTTTTTGTAGCAATTTGAAGTAATTCTATTTTTTAACGACTTTGCCTTTAATTACACTGCTCTACATGGAAATTGCCCCCCAACTCCATTTTTACAAATTCTTATGCTAAATGACCTCCTGAATCCGAATATGACACCTATTTTCCACGATAAACCACCGTTTGTTTTGGACGGCTTCTATGTTTATCAATTTTCAGTAATTTTATGGTTATGAATTTAATTTTTAGATTGGGGGGAGGAGATTATTTTAAATGTTAATTATTTTTTAAGGGACTACAGAGTTGGAAAATTCTAAATCATGAACATTTGCGGGAGGGGGAAATTTAAAGGGGGGGGGGATTTGCCACTGAAATTATGTATTATATATATTATATTTTTGAATCTGTTACTAATGTTGTTTATTCAACATTATACATATATATATATATATTAAAGAGTTAAATTAATTCTTTCTCATTCTCCAAATCAAATTCTTGACCATAAAATTACCAAACAGTGATAAAAATTGGGGGAGCGGATTGTGTTCCGAGAAAATGGTGGGTGACTGGGCAAAATGAGAGCCATATTTGGATTAAAGAGGTCACTTTTCATAAGAATCAACAAGACGGTATCGGCGCTCGAACTTTTTTTTTCTGCGCAGTGGTACATTTTATTTTCCTGTACTACTAAAAATACAAAAGTAATTGCTTCTAATAAAAATAATTATAATATACAGGACTTTTTATATGCATAATACAAAACAATTACGAAATTATTAAATTTCCCTCAAGATATACTCATAAAACTTTAAAAACTGATTTTTTAAATTACATCAACTACTGTATCTTTCAATTCTTACCCATAAAAGAAATAAAAGAACAGTTTTCAGATAATAAGTGAGTAATTACCGCTTAGTTTTTGTATGCGTTTAATTGCATTTATTTATATGCAGGACGTAAAACGCATTTTTTATATTTTCCACTCTTTATTAAAAACAACAACAAAGCAAAACATAATTAACCAATTAATTATTACACAGTCTAAAAGATGAATAATTATTTAGTTTCTAAAATCTTGTGTTACTTCTTTTATGTAGCTCAAGCTTGACCGTAATTTGAATATATTGGTACTATTAAAGTGTATTGCGTGATATAACAAGATTTTGTGGTAGGAAGTAATTTTATGAAGCCCTTGAATATTGTAATGACACTTAGGGTGTTACCATACATGACAGTTTCATAATTAATTTTAATAGAAAAATGTTCTTTGATTGAAAATGAGGTATGGTTAGGGGTGGCTAAATATATCATTAATCTCTAAGTTTCATAAATATAAAATTGTCACGCTTTAAGTATTTTAATCCTCAAAATGTACGGTTTAAAAGTAAAATATTCTTTATAGTTTATATGTATGAATGGATTGTGTAAAAGATTCTCTAAAACATGTTTTTTTTTTTTTTTTTTTTTTTTTTTTTTTTTGTGTGTGTGTGTGTGTGTGAGTGAGTGTGTGTGCGTGTGTGTGATTGAGTGTGTGTGCGTGTCTAAAATCCTATTAAAGTATTTTGTAAAATTTTCCTCTCTCTGAAAATGTTCTAATTAAAGTTGATTGTTACTTGTTTAGTATATTGCTTTATACACAAAGTTAAGTTGTGATACTTTTTTTTTTTTTTTTTTTTTTTTTAATATTATAGTTAATATTAATATTATGGTCATAATATTAAGGGATAATTATTGAATTTGTATGTTTTATACCTATTTAATGCTATAAATTAGCATTAAATATGCAAAAATAAACCAATGAACGCATTTTATGGACATATATATATACTAGCTGACCCGTCCGGCTTCGCACGGATGAACAAATTTTAGCTAAAAATGGATTGATATAGAAAATATATATATATATATATATCTGTTTATGTGTTTGCGAGGCAATATTAACAACTGTTTACAAAATTGTAACTTTTTTAAGGCATATTCTAAAGAAAAGTTCCTAAAAAGAAGGAATTTTAATACGTAGAAAAATTTTAATTATATGAATTAAAAATTAATGTGTAGGTAAATAGATAAGATACAGCATTGCTGAAGGACCTCCAAGACGACATTTTACTTATTTATATATTAATTCTTACGTTTAATTTTATTGCTATTTATATATATATATATATATATATATATATTTTTTTTTTTTTTTCCATTTTTACGATGTACTAAGATGACTATCTCTGTTGCGTAAGTAGAGCCATTGTCGAGGAACGTTTGAGCTATTTCAGTGCTAAATTTCAAATTTCGAAACAGTATCCATATTAAGAGAAGAAATAATTTGCCTGTCTGCGTTTGACGTACAGTATAAACTACGGCACGTTAAGATTAGAAATTCTATTCTATAAAAAAAAAAAAAAAAAAAAAAAAAAAAAAAAAATACGTGCATATTTGCAACATATATTTTCGATATTCCTAATAGAACTTTCAAAAAATTACGTTTCATGCAATTTTTCTCATTTTTATTTTAATATTATTTTTGCAATTACATTTTGAAGCTGATGATAATAAAATTAAATGTTGACAATTTTTACTTACTGTTTTTCTACTTATTCATTTATTTTATACATAAAAAGAAACATTTCTTTACTCATGCGAATAAAATGTATTGAAAAATGAACCCTAATTTTTATTATTTTTTAAAATATAAAACTGAGGTCATAATAGCTTTAATTATTATTATTATTTATTTGTTCTTAAAACATTAAATTTTATTAAATAAATAGCTTATATGTTTTTTATTTTCTTAAATTTAATGTCCGCAAAGCAATATGGTTACTGTTTTAGTAATGGTTCTCCATAGCGATCATTAATATTTTTTTTTTTTTTTTTTGGCGATGAATTTAGAAGGTTATCGCAATAGCGTAAAGACTTTGACGTGATACATCCCAGCTATCGCGGTGCCAAATTTTAAATATCGCCACGGAAGTCCTATGCAAAAGCAGATTTCCAATTGGAATACATATTAATTTATTTTAAATTAATCATGTTTTTAATCAGTATAATGAAACTCGAATAATCAAATGTAATTTGCATTTCCTTAGTAGTATATTGCGCTACTTGCCATAATTGTTAATTGCTGATAATGTTCCCTAAGCAAATTTAAACTTTCAATTATTCAGTTAAATCATTGAAATAGTGGAGCGAAGCGGCAATAAAATTTAATAAATAAAGTCTCATTGATTCCACAGTGGAACACCAGTATTTCAAACAGTGAGCTTGTCAGCCATTTTTAATTCACTGGTTAATCAGTACAACTCGCTGGTTCAAACATTGAATGTTGATTCCGGTCGCAGCCACCAAATGTTCACTGGTTTAACCATGTGTGTGAATGGTCAAATGTGCCAAATTACGTGAATGTCACATAACTGAAAATAAACGGCAAGAAACAATATACATTTTACGATTGTTTGGCTTATATTAGATATCTGTCGTATTTGGCGATATTTTATTTGGAGGTTAAAAATATAATGCAAAAATATATACATTCCAAAAGTATATTTTTGTAATACATATTGTAAAAAATATTTTTTCATATTATCGATTGTTGTCTTAATGGACGTCATTAAAATAAGCATGATTTTGATAGAAATTAAATATGTTTGCCAGTTGACATGGCGACCTTTTTATTATTATTATTTATTTATTTATTTATTTATTTATTTATTTATTTATTTATTTATTTTTGGCAGGGACATTATCAAATCTGCTCCGATTAGTTAATTTAAAAATATGTATATAAAAGAGAATTTAAAAGTAAATAGTGAAAAAAAATAGCAACTCTGGCTTTCATATTTTTTTGTTGAATGCTGAACGTTAACTATAAAGTACATTTTTAAAATATGTTTAAGCGTTAATACTTAAACTGGTGAGCAAATTGCAATTGTGAAATTTGAAATAAATTATAATAATTAGAGAAAGAATGTAGAGCCTTACATTTCAGGGAAATTAATTTTGAAATACTCATTTATGGAACACGCGAGAGCGAAATATTGAAAAGAATGATTTTACTATGGTATTTTACTATGGTAACTATGTTTTTTTTTTAATTAAAATATTGAAAATTTGAATTAATAATTTATTTTATCAATATTTATTATAGCCTGTAGCACTTAGGGACAGTGTAGATAGCTTAAACATGTTTCTAATCAACATAATGAAACTCGAAAAATTAAATGTTATTTGCATTTCACTAATGGCTGTATGCGCTGCATATATTGCACTACTTGCCATAACTGTTTGTTGCTGAAAATGGTCGCCAAATAAATTTAAACTTCTAAATTATTCAATTAAAAAAAGTCATTTAATTATAGTGACTGAAGGAGCAAGCAATAAAATTGAATGAGTAAAGTGTAATTAATGTTTAAATGGAACATAATTCAAAAAGTTAGCCTATCAGAGATTTTTAATTCATTGGTTCATCAGTGGAACTCACAAATTCAAACGTTTAATGTTAATTGCAGTCCACCAATTATTCACTGGTTTAAATATGTGTGTAAATCGCAAAATGCGCTAAATTATATGACAGTCATATAACTGAAAAAAGTAGAATTATGTTTAATGGAGCACTTATAATGTCGACAAATACTTTTAAATAAATTATTATAATCAATAGAAAAAAATAAACATAATTGCTTACATTTCTCGAAAATTACTTTTGAATTATTAATTTTTAGAAGTGCTCGAGAGGGAAATATTAAAGAAATGATTTTCACTGCCCCAGCAATATTCACTTGATTGACGATTATTATGAAATTTTCGGAAGAAATTTGATATTTCGTCTTTGGAGAAATAAGGATCACTTATTTATCTCGCGCAAGGTTAATTTTCCTTCAAAAGTCATGGCTATACGCAATCGAAGTGTGGCGTCATTAACCTGTGGGGCCAAGAAAAAGTTTTCCTATGTTAACCGTCCTTTGGAATTTTTATTAAAAAAATATTAAAAATCAAGGAATTTTTTCCCGATTTTAATACCCATATTTAGGTCTTATAAATATGAATTAGTCATTGCGAGAATGCGTTAGATTAAGTTATTTTGCTGTCAAATTGATAAAATTTTAATTTTAAATTTCAAAACTCGGACGTCCATGGCGTCCGAGTTACTTGTTTTGTGTTTGGCGATCAAAAACGTAATGCAAAAATATACATACCAGATTTATATTTTCGTAATATGTATGGTACGAAATATCGTTTCATATTATTGATTTCTCTCTTAATATACGCTGTTAAAACAACCATGATTTTTGAAAAAAAAATAAATATATTCGCTAGATAATTTGGAGATCATTTTTTCCCCGCCAAGGTTGACATATCAAATCTGTTCTGCTGCAACATATTAGTATCTTATATCAGATACTTTATTTAGACATTTGAAAACAAATTTGACTCCAAATTATAATAGATTATTTATCATTTTCATTTTAATTAGTATATTAATTGGATATTTATTGTGCTAATATCAACCTTTGAAATGAAATGCTTATATTTACATTCGAAACTGGAAGTTTGCCATTTTTTTAACTATAGTTTTTAAATTTAAAATTAAAATTTTGTCAATTCAACAGCAAAACTATTTAATATAACACATGCCCAAAATAACTAATACATATCTATACCTAAATTTGGGGTTTAAAATCGGGAAATAATTTTCCTCGATTTTTAATAATTTTTTACAAAAAATTCAATGGGCGATTAAGATGAAAAATCTTTTTTTTTTTTTGGCCCTACTGACGGTCAGTGACGTCATCACTTCGCTTGCGTGTATTTTATTAAGGTGTACAAATTTTATTATAAATTATACTTTTTAGTATTTAATGTTGAAAAAACATTTAATGCTTCAAGTTATTTATTTATTTACTTATTTATTTTGAATCCAATTTTGTTTACACATCTGTTAAATCAATAATGCTTAGTATTAAGTAAATTATATCATTAGAAAAAAAATAATAAGCTACAATGACGTCAGATTTAACGTTTAAATTTAACATTTCACAAAGCTTTATATGAATTTTAATTTAATTCATGTGCAAATATATTTCTTTTCTTTTCATGTCAAGATATTTAAAAAACGAAATGAACATGTAAAAGCTTGTTTAATGTTGGCAGCAGCTAATATTTTTTTAATTTTTCATTATTTCCATTTCTATTATGGCTTTTATGGGGATTTTAATTAAAATGCTCAGATTTTAAACTAAAATTTATTTCATCAAAATTAAATATAGCCTATAACAATCAGGGATAGTATAGCTTTTGATCAGTGATTTTTTTTTTTTTTTTAAATCGGTTCAGTAGTTTTGGAGATAACCCTTCACAAACATACAATTTTTTGCTCTTTATATAATAGTATATATATATATATATATATATATATATATATATAGAGAGAGAGAGAGAGAGAGAGAGAGAGAGAGAGAGAGAATTTTTAAGCAAACAGTAATAAAAAAAAAAAAAAAAAAAGAGGCAATGGTTGATAATGAAATGGCTGAAAGGTTAAAAAAAAATAAAGAAAAAAAAAGAGGCAATGGTTGATAATAAAATGGCTGAAAGGTAAAAAAAAAAAAAAAAAAAAAAAGGAAAAAATACGGTGTGTTTTTGAAGTAATATTGAAACTTAACATGACGTGACCAACAGGGTTGATTAGGTACTTCTATTAAAATGAAATGAAAACCAATAAAAAGGATGCTTGAAGTATGCATTCGTGACAATGTGATTTAAAATTATGGATTCTTTTTTTCTAAGAATTCGTCTATACGGTCTAAAATTTAATTTATTTCGATATTTGTAGTTAAACATTTCACAGAAGAAAATTACCTAAATACAACATGTAAAATAGAAAAAATATATTTTAAATAAATAAGTTGAATTGAGGGAATTTAATTAAGAAAATACAGGGTAATTATAAGTAAAGTTACGATTCCAAAACTAGGGGTAGGAATCGATTAAGAGTTTTAACTGGGTTAATCGTAGTTCATTAATCGATTAATCGGTCGATTAATCGGATTTTTAATGGGTTTTCATTTTTCTCTTTATAGTTTTATTTCAATGATGAATAAAACTCTCATATTGTGTATTATTCATAAGTTTGATTGAGAAATTTTTTTTTTTTTTTTCAAAATAATTATATCTGTTTTATAGCTGAAATTTAAATCAATTTTCAGAGCAATAATTGGTGATTTTAAGTGTTAATTTTATATAAATATTTTCACTTATTCATTTTTTTTATATAAATTAATTTTTCAATTAATTTTGTAAGAAACATTAGATGAAATTACACATATTTTAGTTTTATACTTGTAGACCTTGTCCATCTCGCTAGTCACTATTTTTAAATGAATTCTCAAAATTCCATATCATTATCTTAAAAATCTCAAATTCTTATATTTTGGTTCTTCTTTGTCACTTTGAACTAGGAAAGAGAATGTTTTTTTCTGTTTCTACTTCAATAGTTACTATCAGCAATTCTGAACAGACATTAAACGCTTGAAGATATTCTGAAACTCTGTTGGTATGCCCCCCATCACAAGGATAGTGGAAATCTCAATTCCTTCTTTTCGTTTTTTTTTTTTTTTTTTAAGCATTTTTTTTTTTGAAAGCTTCTTGTTTCTGAGAATACTATTACCCTAGCCAATACTTTCTGTAGAAGGCTACAGACAGGTGGTGTTGCTCCAGCATGCACATGGAGCGGCATTTTGTTTAATAACTGTCCTCTCCCTTTTCTTTATCAACAAAAGTGCAACAACTTCTTTTGAGAGGATTTATTTATTTTTATTTATTTATTTATTTCATTTTTTATTTTTTGCTTTTTCATTATTTGATGGATCTTTCTTAGAATGTTTGTTAGCAAAATATGCGAAAAAATATTTGCAGAACAGCATTTTTAATTTAATTCGTATTTTGAAAATTTTAATCGGATTTTGAAAAATTTTAATCGAATTAATCGATCCGATTAACTCGATTAAAAAAATTGATCGGTACTAAGCATTGATCGATTAACCGAACCGATTAATCGATTAATCGACACAGCCCTATCCAAAACGCTATAATTTTAAAACTACCCATCAGAGCGACTTCATATTTTACCAGAACAATCGTGAGGTAATGGAATTTTATTTGGCAAATGAAAAAAAAAATAGTTCGATAATTATACGTAAAATGTTTGTTTCATGAAGCTCCCCTTTTTCTCTTTTCACTGTGTCTATTTTCGCTGGAAATACGTATTCTTGTCCTTTTGCTGAAAAAAAAAACTGTAGTAATCCCTTGAAGTCTATTGTTTCCTGCTATTCCACTGTGTTGTTAACAACATTCCTAAGTTTAATGAGTCCATTTAGGCTTTTCCCCTTACATTACCCTGTCAGCGCCATCTAGAGGAACATACTGAAACTACATTTTCCCTCCCCCCCCCACAAAATTCCATTGCCTCAGGATTGCTCTGGTAAAATATCAAATCGCTCTGATGGGTAGATTTAAATGTGTAGCGTTACGATTATAAAGAAATGGACCTTTGCTACACAAATACAAAAATTAAGAAAAGTATAACGGAAGGAATATAGCAGAACTATTATTTAACTAGAATAATTTTATCTGTTGTTTTCATTTTCTTTTAATGTGAATATATTACAATTAAAGCCAAATAAGTATATTTTTTTATACAAATGATATATATGTATATGTATATATATATATATATATATATATATATATATATATATATATATATATAATAAATAAATAAATAAATGAAAATAAAAGAATAAATAATTTAATTTATTAATACATGACTGAATTGTAGAAAAAATCATTAGAAATTGGAATTTCGTAGCTATGTTTATACGGAAAATGTAAAATGTGTGAACAGTAAAAAATAACAAAAAATGTTATTCAAAAATAACGACTTAAAAATCTTAAACGTGTTGAGAATAAATAATATAAAAGTAAGCATATATGTTATTTATTTATTTTGTTAATACTTTTATGATTTTCCCCCCAACAAAATCGTTTAAATATAACATAAAATAATATACACTCCAAATACATTATTAAATCACCATCATCATATTTGAATGAGTTTTGAAGTAATACTTTGTTTATCTTAAATTTGATGCTGGAACCGGAATATATTTCAAAAATGCCATATTCAAACAAAAATTACATGGGAAAAAATATATATTTAATTATCCAGTGTCATTTAATACGTAAATTTCAATGCAGCCAATTTCAAATTAATATTAAATGTATTTATTATTCTTCAAATCACTTTAACCGCATTTCGTATCAAATTTGTAGATTTATCCAAATATATTGAAAAACTTTCATGTAAATGCTATTTCTTTTGTGTTACTTTTTAATTTTTAATTAAAATGCATTTCAAATGTAACAACTTTACAAAAGGAACTTCACGGAGGCGGAAATAACATGGAATAAGAAAAAAAAAATAATAACTGTATTTTAAAAAAGAAATTATTTACTTGTCAGAGCTTTCTTTTATTAAAAGGTGATTAAAGAGAGTAACAGAATAAAAAATCGAATAAAAAAGTTTCTAAATAAGAGAGAAAACATAAATTTTTTAAAACACGATGTAGTTAGTAACATAAAAATTACTTAGAAAAAAGTTAATTATTGATGGTTTATTTTATTTTATTTTATTTTATTTTATTTTTTTTTTTTTTTTAGTCAAGTGAAATAAAATACATTTTAACATATTTAATAAAGGTTTTACTTTATTTTATTTTTATTTTTTGTTGGTTTTTTCTTCTACTGTTGAGTGTATGTGTGTACATTTACATAATTAAATGTTTACACTCTGTAAAAATTTCTGTGAAAAAGCAGAAAACTCTTTTAACTTCAATATTAAATTGAAGAAGTGGTGTACAATATTTATTTAAAATTGAAAACAATAAATATATAAATTTAACTTCAATAACAAACGCATTTCAGGTGTGTGAAGAAGTTTTTAACTTTAAATTCGTTGGAACTTCTTTATAGACTTTTTTTTTTTTTTCCTAAAACTACATAATATTACTATAAAATTATATCTCAATATGGATAACCTGTAAATGTTGTTGAATGTTTTAACTAATTGGTATATGTATACTGTGTTTTGTATACGTGAAACTTGAGATCGAAGAAGGAATAGGGAGTCATAAGTAATGGCTCGAAATAAGATTCCTTGGCTTTAGGTAACGTCTATGCCTACTATACGGGAAGACTCAGGTTCGATACTGTCTGGGCAAACTGCAAAAAAAAAAATATATATATATATATATATATATATATATATATATATATATATGAAACTTATTTTTTTAAATGTTTATTAGAGAATGAAACTGTTTGTATGAATATTTTCTGTATTGTTCTGTTATAGTAAATTTCTTTTTTATTTCTTTTTACAGAAGCTTACGGATAATTTCTAGCAGGAATTTTCAATTAAATAAAAATAATTTTTTCTTTAGCTTTTAAAGCAATTTACAGGAATTTACGGGCATTATAATAAATATGAAGTGTAAATTTTTTTGGTTTTAAATTTGGATGAATTTGAAGAAAACACTTTCTGTATAATTTAATAGAAGAACTAAATATGATTGTTACATGGTCTAAAACATATGGAGTGCTAAAGTGTTTCCGCTACTTTAAAAACACAAATAAGAATAAATAAATAAATAAAAAAATAAAATAACAATAATATTTTTTTAATAATCAATTGTGAACATTCCATGATATCCAAAGTAACATTTACAATAAGTTGAAGTATTTATTTTAAGTAAAATCATATTAAAAGCTGAATATTAAAAGATCTAATCTTTCTTATTATCTTTTGATGTGTTCAGATTTGTGACTAACGTAACATTGTATCATACATTGATCTTTATTCTTATGGATTACATTGGAATAACATTGGGTTAAATCGTTCTGACGAAGTTGAACACCTTCAGTATAGAACACCTTAGCGAAATTTGAAATTTGGCGCCAAAGTAGCTCGGACTTTTCTCGCAAAGATTTTTGATTACACAATTGGGATAGCAATTTTAGTTCATCAACGAACTGAAAAAAGTATATAAAAACCTATACTAAATCTATACCAAAGTAGTTCTAATACATGAATGCAGTAACCGATGCTAGGGGATGAAACACGGTTACTGCATGTCTTTATATGGAAGAAAATAGTAAAGTAAGTAATGTTGTACTGAATGAAATTCTGTTTACAAAGAACGTAAGCAGTTTTTTTTTTTTTTTTTGTTCTACCACAGCAAAACTCTCCTGTGACATTTGCAAGTAGTTTTTAATTTCTGCACCAGCTTTCAACG
The DNA here is from genome assembly GCA_963930645.1 of Salticus scenicus. NCBI lineage: Eukaryota > Metazoa > Arthropoda > Arachnida > Araneae > Salticidae > Salticus > Salticus scenicus. Next base: position 129,624,246 of record OZ005656.1, on the reverse strand, counting down.
ACAATTGAAACAAACGTACCAGCTGTTTCAATAATTTGTCAAAATACATTTTCAAGTTATTTAACTTAAAATGCACCATAGAATTATCATGGTAGTGATTATGCTCAGAGAAATTTCAAAATGTTGACTTAAATATTTAGCTAACACCTTGTAATATATTTTACCAGATTATTTCTTCTTAAAAAAAAAAAAAAAAAAAAAAAACATATATTTATATTTATACACAAAATTCATATGTTTTCCTCGTATTTGTATAATATTTTAAAGGGTTAAATAGTTGCAAAGAATGTGTACTGTTTTCAAATGAAAAAAAAAAAAAAAAAAATAAATAAATAAATAAAATAAAGTAAAATCTTCTCTTATTGCACATTTTTATTTCTTTACATCAATCTTTCTTTTTTTCTAACTGTTAAATAAGCTCGTTAGATAAATTTATTTGAATAGTCTATAGTGCTTTTACGTGGAACAAATCGAAATTCTAAGCCTATAAGCAATTACTGTTTAGAATATCTTAAAGATTACCAGGTATTTCAGTTTATACTGCACATAGTCATATCATATAACGCAAACCTCGTACTATAAATAGCTAAATGAAACTGCAAAGTCCAATAATTTTGTTTTGTTTTAAATGTACAAATCAATTTCAAAATAAAAATGCAGAGTTTGCACTTTTATTTTTCATTTGAAACTTACAGTTTATTGCTTTGGAAAATTAAAATATGAGTCTAAATACAATTATAAGTGACACAATGTTAAAAATGAATCTTCTTGTACTGCACTTACAGTTTCAGAAATGCAAACCTTTCAAAATAGCTTTTTAGTTGTAAGCATTTCAGTAAATTGCTTACAATGCATTTCGAAATAAAACAATTGGTTTAGAAAATACTATAAATCACAATCGTGTAGATGATAAATATCCACAGGAAACTGGCTTTTAGATGAGGAAAGTTTCACTTTACTTAAATGCTATTAAATTATTTCTCAGTTAATATTTTTTATTTGAAGCTTTTTCTTAAAACATAGCAATGCTATTTTTTTTTTACTTAAAATATTAATAACAATGCTGAGTATGTAATGCATAGTTAATTGAAAAATAAATTTATTCTGTATCTATATAAAATAGTTCAGATTAAGGATGACTATGTTAACTTTTTAATGTTCATAATTTTTTCACTGAAATCAATAATTTAATATTTTTATGCGCCATATTTTTGATATATAGTCGACTTTTACTTTTTTTTATTTATTTGTTAATTAACTGCATTAATCAGAAAATTAATAAATGTTTTTTCGGACGAAGCTATAAACGGAAGTCACTTTAATTTTCTATATAAACGTGAATGCAGCTTGTTTATGCTTTTTGGTTATGCGTCCGTAACTAATTATTTATTCTCATGGAGGAACGTGGTAACCTAACAACTGTTCCGAAATTTGGTAATTTCAATTATTTATTTGTTAAGTTATTTAATAATTACATTATTTATTATACAATTTATACTGGATAGCCCTAAGCTGTTTTCACACAAAAAAAAAAATTTCGAAACTGATAATACATTTTTTTTTTCTTTTTACATATTTATGGTAAGTTATAAGTCTAATAGCCAATCTTTAAATTAGTTTAGAAGTTTTTAAAAGGAAAATATGTAGAGAAAGTTAAAGACTTAACAAAAAAATTAACGAGATAAATCCCTCATTCTCATAGGGATTTCAAAAGGAAATATACTATATTAGAAATAATATTTTTAGAATCGATTTTAAAATTTACTTGATATTTCATGTATAATGTAATTTAAATGTTATTTTTTAAATGAAAATTTTAAATTTACTGTTTTCGTAATGTAGAGTTGTAGTAATAAAATGTATATAACAAGCATTTTAATGTCGAATGGTTTAATGGTTTTAATGCCGAACTAGAACTCAACAACGAACAACTAGCTATAGTATTGTATTATATCCTTCTAAAAAATAAGTATTTATATATCTTTAAACTCTATAAAAATATCATTTCTGTAAAACAATTACGTGTGATAACAGAATAAATTTGTTTTTGACGTATTTGATAAAACATTTTTAAGCTCTGAATCTTTTCTTTCACTATTTGTCAAATTAGATAGGTGTCTTATAATTATGTCCATTACTGTACTTTTTTTTAACCTCACTAAAAAGAGACGAATGAAAAGAAATATTAAAAGAAAAGAATAGAAAGGACGAAGAATACGTCCTTCTGTTTCAAATACAGTAGAACCTCGATTATCCGAAGTAATTGGGATCGAACCTACTTCGGATAATCGAAATTTTCGGATAATCGAGAATTCATTAATAATCATCTAGTTTAATATGTAGTATCGTCATTGAACTGGTATTATGACTATTTTAACTGTTAAATAAATTAAAATCATAAATGAAAAAAAAATTACTTCTGAAACAAAAACGTACAATGGTTTAAATGGACGCTTGATCTGGTGTAAATTGGCCATCCTTTGCCGTGCAGCTCTATCCCGAAGTTAAAGAGAATAATTTCTTTGCACATGCTTACAATCAGAGGGTGCAATAACATTCGATTGTTCTGGGACTCGGCAGTATGACCTTCCACATTTCGAAATGGGGTATATTTTTGTTTAGAACGTTTGAAAATGGGGAAGAGTACACTCATACGAGAATTGAACTTGCGAGAAGGAATTCTAAAAAAGGGAATTCCAAAATATTTATCTGCACTCGTAGTTTAGAAAGGACGGCTTGCATACAAAAGAACTTTAAAAATGCATGTTTGTTAAGAGAAAATATTGGATGATACTAGAGAGTGAAAAAAAAAAGTGAAGAATAAACCGACTTCGGTTAACGGAGAGTAGTTTCGGTTAATCGAGGTTCGGATAATAGAGGTTCTACTGTATGTGTTCTGAAAAATTTGAAAATACTCTTTTGATTCCTGAATAGATTATCATAATAGGAGAAAATATTGAATAAGACTAAAGTCCGTATATAAACTTGTAAAATGAAGAACCTGCTCTTTATAGTTTTGGCAGAAATGTCAGTCACTGTAATTTAAAAATTATACAATTATTTTTTTACTGTCTAAACTTCGTTTACATAGCTAACTAAACATGTGATGAGCCAAATGAAGAGATATGGATGTAGACACTTACCAAATAGTAGGATATGAACTTCCGATCCCAACTAAACTAAAATTGCCCAAACGTTCATGTCTCGTTACTGATGAATATTCCCCATAAATGATCGCTGAGCCTCTATGGCGTCTCGTATAATACAGCTACTTGACAGGCCATTGTGGTCAACGCTGCAACTTAACCTAAATGACCCTAATAATGTAGAATAATGTCATATCTTGCTCTGTTCTATTACAACTGAGAAATATTTTTGTGAACCAAATAATGCGCTCAAATTGAAAATGATTTTTTTTTTTTTTTTTTTTTTTTTTTTTTTTAGGGAATGAAGTTTGTTTGTCCGACACTGCACGTCTTACTCTATATTCTGAAAATTCTTTCCAAATTTGTTGAAAAATATAATATAAAAATTAAATTCCGCTGTAAATTTAAACATTGTTAGGAAAAATATTTTGACAAGACGATTTGCTAATTTAAATAAATGTAAAAGAAACATTAAAATTAAAATTAATCTTTAGTGTTTATAAAGAAATTAAATAAGATTTGCCTGTTCAGAACAAAGAAGGCGGAAAAATTAAATGTGTATTCAAAGCAACCTATTATTCAAGAATTAGTGAATCTCGAAAATTTTATATTATTCATAGAAAAACATGTTATACATGGATTTAAGAAAAATTGACAATACAAAGACATTATATATTACATTATAACAGATAATCGATTCAACATCGATAGAACATCGATTGAATGGAATTTTTGAAATTCTTTTATTCATCACATGATTATTTGCAACGCAAAGAAGTACAAATAAAAAATTAAAATGGTACACACACTTAATTTTACTAAACATAGAAAACTTGAATCAGGTTATCCATTTCAGACTATAAAAATATTTATAAGGAGCGACTAAAGAACCGAATGTAGAAGTAGACTTAAAGAGTCTAAAGTAAATGTCTTAAGACACGTAATCAATCAAATTGTCCATTTGGAAGATTTATAACAAAACTAAATTCTTTTGTTGAACATTGTCTTTTGATGATATTTTTACTTTATATTTCTACTTAGCGTTTTAGAAGAATTAAATTGCGGTTTAAAGAATGTATTTAAGGCTTAGTGCATCAGAATTAATGAAAGACAATCTTCAAAGTATGTCTTTTTTCCATTAAGAATAACATGAAGAACATAAAATTCAAAACTGAGAAGAATTAAGAATCAAAAGTGACATTTTATCTAAGTAAATTTTCATAAAATAATCACAAAAATAATAGTTTTTTTCTTCTTCCAAATACTATATTCAGCAGAAAAAAAACCTAATATATATATATATATATATATATAGAGAGAGAGAGAGAGAGAGAGAGGAGGAGGAGAGAGAGAGGTAAGCAGAAAAATAGATAGATAGAATATATGTACATAGAGAGAATGTCTGAAATTTGTCTCGTACTATAATAAAAGTACAGACGGGTAAAATAAGCAAATGGTTCGAAGTTTCTAAACGTATATAGACTAATAAATAAATAAATAAATAAATAAATAAAACACTTATTTTTTAAGCATTTAACTAAACTAGTATTTTAAAAATCATTTAAATAGATATTAAATTATAATTATATACATACATATTTATATATTCATTGCCATAAAAATTTGCACACCAAGAAAGAGTTGTCAGAAGGAATCGAAATTTTATATACGTAAGTGTAACATTGATATAAAAAAATAATTACAAGTACAAAGCAAAATCATCATTTATTGCTAGAGAAATTACGAAAGAATGGAAGTTTTAGTACCTTGTTGGGTCACCTTTAGAGTGAATACACGATGCGATGCCAGCGGGTATTGAGACATACAAATCTTGTATGATGTCTTGCGGCATTTCATTCAGTTTTTGTTATAAACGTTTCTCTAATTTGTCCAAACACTTAGGCTGCCCAACTTGCCGTGTCAAACGATCTCGGATTTTTTCGATTGGTGAAAAATCTGGAGATCGAACAGGCTAGGGAAGGGTGATATTTTGGCGGAGGCCGGTCTGGGACATGCATCTGTGTGTGGATGAGCATTTACCGGTTTAAAAAGAGCTCCTGGAGCACTTCCACGAGTGGCAACACCTATGGTTGAAGGTTTCCACGAACGTAACGCTGGTCCGTCATGTTGCTGTCGATCAGTATAAGGGTTCATCATGTGATGTATGCAATGTGATTCCATACCATCACGCACACGAGCAGTGGGTGCGGTGTGCAGCTGTAAAGCAAAGGCAAGATTGAAGCGTTAAACACGATGCCTACACGCACGTACATGATTGTCATCACTGCCCATATTGAACCTAGATTCATCTCTAAGGACAATCTTGTTCCATTTGGCTTCAGTCCAACCCCGTCGAGAGCGACTCCACTGCAGATAGAGGGGAGGGCGATGGATATTATTGACAATACACGTAAAGGGTGCCGCGATCGCAAATGTTCTTAAGCCAGGAGCTTTGCGATGCTACGCACAGACACAGAGACAGGTAATGTAGGTGCAGTACAAATTCTCTGTGATACTTAACGCATTTTTTTTCGTTCGAACGACAATCGTTTGAACAAAACAATAAATTAATAATTTATAAATTAAATTACTTGACATAACATATGTCTATACTGACTTTGGATAATTAAGATCTATTTACTTTTTAAATTTTACATGGTCCGATCATTCTTTATAGGTGAAACCTACCAGTACATGTTAAACGAAACGGTGATTAAAAACATACGTTTTAAAAAACCAAAAACGATAATGTTTGTGATAAAAGTTTGAATAAGATATAGTTAAAAAAAGAAAAAAAAAAGAAAAAACCTTTTGTTATGTTTTTCATTACGTAGAGGTTTTTTGGTTGGTTGTAGGTTTAAAATCCGACTGACTACACTATTGTCCTACTTCTATAGGTAATTGCCCTCTGCGAGTGGTCTTTCTACGGGATCCTTGCCCGTATTTAATTGAGTTTCAATGAAAACCACGGAAGACACCGAACGACTATGTGAGTTGGACCTGGGATTGAACCCGCTATTTCCAATCTATCAAAATTTGAGTGCAGAACCACTTAGCTACTTGTGTTCTCTTTAAATTGAGTAAATGAGAGCAATCAGAAAGCTCCCCTGTTATTTGTTTTATGTAATTTCCTCGTTTTTAATAAATAAAAACAATTGAAATTATTCTCTGTGTATTTTATATAAACAACAGTAACAATTATTTCCGTTAAATGGACTACATTCAAGAGAATTTAAAATACAGAAATGCAATCGTTAATATTACTAGCGTAAATGTTTCTGAATTCCTTATCAAAACAATTGTAGTGTTAACTGATATCGAAATTAAATTACTTTCATTAAACTGTATTATACTTATTTAGAAGATTGTGGGCGATACTTAATATGATGAAGACATTAAATTTTAAGCATTAGGATGGAAATTGCAAATAATATAACGAATTAATTTTAGACTATACATATCTCTAATATATTTAATAATATATACTTCAATAAGAATTTAATTGTGATTTTAATAGATAAAATAAGACTTAGCGTTTATGCAAAATGTAAATAATTAAACATTTTAAGTAATGTTTTGATATATTGAATAAAAACACATTTTTTTTTTCAAAACTATAGGGAAACAAATATTTGTGTTTAAAATAATTTAGTGCGGAACTTCTATTTTTTATTATTTCGAATTTTTATTTCTGTAAAGATAGAGTATTATACCTTACTAGTTCGTTGGTTGTTTTTTTTTTTTTTTTTTTTTTTTTTTTTTCAATTATTCATTCATTCATTTATTTATTTATTTATTTTGTTTTTGGCATAAGGATTACACGATATAAACTAATGTATAGGATAAGAGGTATTGTTGAGAACGTACTTTAAAATCAGCTTTAAAATACTTTAAAAACATTTCTTTCTTTTTTTTTTTTTTTTTTTTTTTTTTTTTTTCTATATATTTCAACATTCTGTTCACATACATTAATAAAGTACCAAGGTCTGTTTACTAATTTAAACAAAAAATATTCCAAATAATTTAGGAATCTTACACCCACAGACTTACCAATCCTGGTCAAAAAGTTTGTAACGTATTTTCATATTGTCTTCAAATTACAATTTTTATTACCCTAAATTTTTTTTTCATGTTATGCTAATAACACAAAGATTCACAGATAAAAGTCTAAAAACCACAGTTTCTTTTTAATGCAAGTGACCTTAAAATATCTTTAGTAAGTATCTTTAGTACTAAAGTAAATTTCGACAACAAAATTTGGACTTTAAACCATATGGGCATGAAAAAGTAACTATCATTCTTTAAAAAAATTTTAATAAGTAAATCACTTCCTATATAATTATTTCAATAGACATGTAGTTATAAAACAGAAAAATACACAGTTAAAATAATACATTGCTAAACAATCTTTCAGACAAACATAAAAATTGATAATAACTCAGTTTCGAAAATTTCAAACTCTACAGTACAATCGCAACCATATATTAATGAGATAAAACAAGATGCATTGATATCGAGGGTTACGGGATAAGCAGATATTTTTTTAGTATTTTGTATTTGCCTACTGATATATTCTATTAATATAACGTTAAACATGTTAAAGTCTGTATCGATACAGCCCAATATTCAATAAAATATTCTATTAAATAGTATTTATTTAATTGGATATATTTCATTAGTGTTGAGGAGAAAATAAATATGATAGAGAGGGAGGGGGGGGGGTATCGAAATTTTCGTTCTTACCTGATAAATACTTTCATTGCAGATCCCGTATAATTAACGTTGTGAATGTGGTGGTATACTGACGTAATTAAAACGCGAAATTTATTTTGATAAATTATCCGTTTCTCAAGAATAAATATTTAATTTATCATAAATTAAGTTAAATTGTTAAAATAAGGATTTTAAATACATCAATAATTCAAACAAACGCAATTACCTAACATAAAATAAATCTACAGTATATAATTTACAAATTCACAATAATTATTGCGGATTTTTAACAGAACGTGGATTAACTATCATAAAGTTATGTTATGGATATTTTTATTGCAATCTTTATTAATTATTATAAAGATTATGTAAAATCATTTCTGTATGGGTGTTTACAGTAAAAAAAAAAAAAAATGTTTCTTAGCCCTCAGTAACGAAAATTGCAGCACATTTGTTAAACATAATTTAATTAGAGGACAAAAAGTCATTTCTCGTTTTGCCCTGTATTTCGATTATTTTCATTAACTTTATATATATATATATATATATATATATATATATATATATATTATCAACACCTTAAGTTTATTTATATTTGTATGAATAAGTATTGATAAGTATTTATATTTGCATGAATAATTATATATATGTGTATGTATTATTATTTCTACAATATTTCCAAAGCCATAAGGTTATTAATATTTGTATGGATAAGTTTCAATATAGAAAACAATCAAAATAGATTTAGTACTTTTTTTGTATTATATATTAATTAATTACTTATTATTATTATTATTATTTAATTCAGCAATAAACACCTAACACGTTTTCGTTTGTACCTCTATCAAAAATTACTCAAAAGTATCTAACTCTACCTTTTTTACCACCTTGATCACAGGAGTTCAAATGTGGTGTCGAACATTGTTAATGTGATTGAAAAAAAATAAATAAGTACTTATTCATGAATAAGTAGATTTATTTTAATATGTAGACTAACTTATAAGCAAAATTTAACTATTGCATTACTAACTAAAAATCATTATAATCGATCGGTGTCAGCCATATGTTTCTTCGAAAATTTACGGTAAAATTAGTCTTGATATTGGGTTTTTTATAACTGTACATTATATTTAAAGACATTTTACAGTTTATTATTATTTACAAAATAACCACATAAAATATATAATTCCATACATAAACTGCTTATGTTTTGGGTGTAATATTTGGGTATTTGCAAAAAATAAATTACACTAATAAGTATTTTAAATCATTGATAGTTTTATTAAAAAAGTATGCCTTTTTACTTTCTCTTACACTTACGGTAGAGAAAGTATTGTTTTAGGGTCAAATTTTCGAAAGTGAGTTTTTGTTACATTTACATGTTCTGAGGTCGATACGAAAATCATGTTTTTAGCGAACGGTCTCTCTGTGTGTGTGTGTCTGTCTGTATGTCTGTCTGAGAGCCTGTGTGTTTGTCTGTGTGACTGTTATCAGCATATCTCAAGAAAAATAGTAGCAAAAATTCCAAACTCGGTATTATAAATGTGTATCATATAGGAGCGCTACACTAAGCTTTTCGTTGCGATAACGCAAATGGTTCGTGTACAGGGACACTCAAAACTATTCAAATACATTACGTCTTCGGGGGGAAATTCCAGGTAAGTAGAGTTTAACATCTATAGAATGTACTAAACCAAATGAAACGAATATATGTTTTTTTTTTTTTTTTTTTTTTTTTTCGTAATAGAGATAGTCAACTGGGAAAAAAAATGTCTATGTAGGAGCCTCACCTCCCCCCTCAAGCGGAGTAAACTTTTATGACGGGTATCTTTCAAAAGAGCTCGTCAATACCTTAAAAACGATTGGTTGAACCATCGATCTGCGATAATTTAATATAGAGTTATCCATTTTCATTTTTAACAAATAAATATATAAATAATGTAATACTGAGAACAAATTCAACTTTTTTTTTTTTTTATGTTTAGTGTTATACTACTCATAGAGTAACTTAAAAACGAATAATTTTAAGAGATCCAAATGTTGCATTTTGAAGTTTATATAAGTTTGCTAATGGAAAAGTTTGACCAAGATTGATAAGTTTCATTGAATGTTGAGTGTGAAATTTGTCTGTATAATTTTAAGTAAACTTTTAATTTTAGTAACAGAAATATATTCTATATAAATGTGGGTACATTAATGAAACAGGGGTTGAGGGGGGCACTAATTATCATATAAAATTCTTCCGAGGCCTAATTTGAATTGTTTAACATAGGTTTACGTACAGTACTCGTTATCTTACCTCTTAATCGTCAACCTGTATTTATAGTATTAAATTTCAGGGTAAGAAAAAAAAGTCGTGTGAGTAACATACCATATTTATTTAAAACTTATTATACACAAAAGTAAAATATGGTGTTCTGACAAAGAATAAGTTAGCAGTATAAGGGCAGTTTCAATAAGATGTATATAAAACATTACGTATTGAAAAGTTTTTTAGTTGTTTTTGTGAACCATGTCACAAAAGGTTTCCCATAATAGTTTAATTTCATATTACTCTTTCAGATTAATATTAATAATATTTTAATTTAACAGAAAAATTGTGTTATTTATCAAATGAAATAATATTATAATAATTTTAATTTTAAAGCAAAAAATAACTGTATATTTATTTATAAGTCTTTAACTACTTATCATTTTTTAGAAATGTATTTCCATTAAATGTATTTTAATTTTACTTTATACAATACAGCGTTACATTAAACGATAATGTTGTATTTTGAAGTAAGATGCCTTGGATAAATAAGTTACATAAAATATGATTAAAAAACACATTAAAGAGAGTCATTGTTCTTTAATCTATAAAAAAAAATATCCATAACTTTTAATGGTAATTAAGTCTATAAACCACTCCCTGCTGATGAACTTTGAATTTCAAAGGCACGAATATCTTAATACTTAATGATTTTCAAATTATGGTACGGCTGATGCAAATTTCGAACTTTAATGCCTCATCTTGGTCCTCTTTAATATGCTTTAAGGGTAAAAAGTAAAACTCGAAAGCAATATTAAATGAGATATTAAAATAAATTAAAGAACATGTAAGAAAAAAGAGATCATTAGTTTTTGCTTTAAATATAAGTTATAGGATCCTTACCTTTTGTTAAAGTTTTTGTGATGTGAAAAAGTACATTATCTTTACAATTTTATTATAATATATTCCAGTGAAAGAGAGCTTTATATTCTTTTTTTTTTTTTTTTTTTTTTTTTTTTTTTGATAAAAATCAATTATTCATTTGTCTATTTCTTTTAATGCTCTAAGATTATACACATTGTAGTAACACTTTCGCGACCGCATGCTTTTGTCTTTTCGACAGCTAGATACGTCTGTGGGCTTTATTTCCCTCTAGTTACACTATTTCATTTTATATTACAAATTGATATATATTAAAATTATACTTTTCCTAATCGAAGTATTTACATCCATAGTATATTCATAGTACAAATATGAATATTAGGTACATTCTTACAAAAACAATTAACGTACAAAAAAAAAAAAAAAAAAAAAAAAAGAAAGAAAGAAAGAAAGAAACGCCCACTGGAGGAGTGACAGATTTTCAAATGACTTGATTCTACGTCAGTGGTCGTGAAATTGTTAAAACTCATTTTTAGTACTTTAAATTTTGATGCATTGCATTATAATACCTATTAAAGTAGCAGGTTTAGCATAATGGTTTTAAATGTTTGTCAATCTTTATATATGGTTAACAAAAAAAAAAAAAAAAAAAAAAAAATGTTTGAGGTTTTAAAAAATTGTTAATTTATTTTAGGGGTTTCAAAAATAAATAAAGCGAATAAGTCTATAAACTAAAACACATACGCTTACTGTCACCGAAGTTATTATTATTTGTTTATTTGCTTATATTATAATATAATGGGAAAAAAATTAAAAGATAACATAATCACAGTAGCTACATTATTATAAAATATGAAGATACATTCTGCTTAAAAGCATCCAAACTAAAATTTTATTGCAATTGAGGTATAAAAAAAAAAAAAAAAAAAAAAAAGACGCAGTTTGAATAGATTTCGGAATTTTTCCAAATGTACGTGCATGTTGCATCATTTAGCTTTCAATGTATTTGAATCCATAATTAGACCTTATTATTATTATTTATTATTATTATTATTATTATTTTTATTTATTTATTTATTTATTTATTTATTTATTTTGAGGACAAAGAATATCAAGATTTTTTTTTCTTTTTTTTTTTTTTTTTTTTTTTTTACTTTAATGAACATGTGTTTTATGTAGCTCTCGTGTAGCGTATGCTTGTGATTAATGTTAATATTTTCATTTAGCTATGCAGAAAATAGTCTAATAAAATCATCTTTATCGGTTTATTTCATTAAAAAAATGTTTTTGTGTAGTCCTATTACTCATATAAATTTGCATTTGTACCATGTAAGACTCACAACATTAATATTTATAGCACTACTTTGTAGCACTAATCGTAAATTATTTTTGAAAAAAATGTGTTTTATGCATCTTAAATATATATATTGATTTCCTTATGTTGTAAACGGTATAACGTTAGATTATGATTTAACAGATACACCTCATAAGCCGTAATGCATCAGAAATATTTCGTGAATATCAGCACTTAAACTAATTTCGTTATTTACAACATTATTAATAGAAAACATTTTATAGTGAATTTTAAGAACTTAAATTAATTGAAGCCATTCTATATCTTTTAATCAGGATTGGGACAGTAACCAGACATAAAAAGTGAAAGACAGGCATGCTATTTGATGTCATAAATGTTCGTAAACATTAGTGTAAATAGCTTAATGTCTCTTAACACACAGGAAACTGCAATTTCCAAATAAATCTCTTAATGTAACATATTTTTTTGTGGTCTTGTAAACTTTAATGTGAATTACACCATATATATACCCTCATTGTTATTAAAATTTGCGCACGAGGAAAGAATTGTCAGAATGAAACGAAATTTTACATACATAAGTGCAACATTCATATAAGTAAAATATTACAAAACAAAAGCGAAATAATCATTTACCAGAGGAAAAAATTGCGATAGCATAGAAGTTTAAGTACCCTGGTGGGTAACCTCTAGCGTGAATGCACGTTGCGATACGGGTGAGCATTGAGGCACATCGTATAATGTCTTGTGACATCTCGTTCCTCATTTGTTGTAAACACGGCTCTAATTCGTCCAAACTCGTAGGCTGCAAAACTCGTTGTCCCAATGGCTCCCAGATATGCTCGATTGGTGTCAAATCTGGGGATCGAGCAAGCCATGTTAGGGTGGTAATATAGGGGTAACAGTACGGTACTGCCCTTGCTGACTGTAGCTAAGCATTGCACTGTTGAAAATTTGCTTCTCAGGTCCGTGTCATGAGTGGTAAAACCTATGGCTGAAGGGTGTCAAGAACGTACCACTGGTATGTTAAGGTGCCGTGGATCAATATTAGGGTTGACCGTATATGGCATTCAATGTCATACCAAACCATCACACCAAATGTAGTTGCGATGTTCAGCTGTAGAACAAAAGCAGGATTGATGCGTTCTTCACGGTGCCTCAACACACGCACATGATTGTCATCACTGCCTATATTGAATCTGGATAAATCGACGATGACGATCTGGTTGCATTCGGTTATAATCCAGCCCCATCGACCGAACACCACTCCAAACGAAGGAGAGAGACGGTGTATTATTAACAGCACACGTAATGGGCGCCGCGATAGTATATGTCCTCGAACCAGTCGCCTTGCGTTGGTACGTACAAGGACATGGACAGGTCGTGTAGGTCGCATATGCCCGGATGGCGGACAACGAGAAAATTTGCGCTATGTATATATTCCCTTTGATGTGACACTTTTTCATTTATTGATCTGTCAAGCGTTACCTGAACCTGGTCTCCGTGTAAGCGACCCCTCTCTTAATCTCTACTTCCAACACCTCCTCGCAGTAAACTCATAACAGCCTAGGTGGCTGGGTACTCGCCAAACTGATTACCCGGATTCCATCATACCAATGATTTTTCCCATCTTGGACTCTGCTCTTATTGCCTTTTCATGACAGCGTAACGGCATCTCTATTTAAAAAGTATCTCTCTGCAACAGATTATGTACACCAAACAAGCACAGCTTATCTGTTTTATACTCGAAGAAGAATGATGTTCAACGCTTTCTAGTGGCATTACCCAGTGTGCAATCAGGCTGCATTTCTAATCATTTGTATAAGTTAATTTCATTAAAATTTGTGAAGTAGAAATTTACTTAAGTATATTAAAAGAAAAACAGCTTCTCATAGAACAAAATGCTTTGCCATGCATTTTAGTATCCCTGGAAGGAAGAGGAAGACATTTCCTAAATATAACATATAAAAATAAACTAAATTTAGTAATATAATATAATGTCATAAAATTTTGAATCAAGTTGATTCAAAATAAATTGTAAATAAAATTAAATTATACGCAAATGAAACTTGTTGTACATAAATTAACTTGAATAAAATTACAAATCTGAACGTTACTCAGTAATTCTTAAATAATGAACTAGGTGCTTCAGAACATGCAATATCTTTTAATAAAAATTTTATGACATTATATTAATATTACTAAATTTAGTTTATTTTAGTATGTTACCGGTAGGAAATTCCTTCCTAGAATTGCATATAAGAATATATATATATATATAAAGTTCAGGAAACAAAGATTAACGTAAAATAAAAAAAATAATTTTTAATACATCCATACTTTTAATCAGGAATATATAGTGCTATTACGAAATTTAATTTGGGATTCAGAATGATATTTGTGATAGTTCTGCCAAATTTGTATATCTTTATTTTACACGATTATTGTACATTTCGTTAGAGCAAAGAATTTACAAAAAATGCTAGCGCCCATCAAGCCTAAATATATTTCTAAGTAATATATATATAGTTTTTTTTTTTCATGTACTTACACTGATTGAGAATACGCCATAACAATCTATAACACACTATATTTTTTATCTCTGCTCGTGTTATAACAATAAAATTTTTGCAAAGGATGATTGTTCCTGAAAGTACTTTCAGAAATTCTATTATTAGTTTATAGTTTGATGTTTTAGTATAGTAGTGTATATAAACAATATGAAGTAGAGAAGTACACATCTAGTACATCTAGTACACTACTAGAAGTAGTACATCTCTGAAGTAGAGATACTTTTTCATGGTGAAAGACAATGAAAAATTGAAGAATTAGTAAAATATCTCTTGAATAAAAATTATCAACATTGTAGAAATTTCGATATAATATTTAACTTGTTTCTGCAGTTTTAATTTTATTTCAAGTATCTCTTTTTATATTGTATTCTTTGTGATTTTTTATGTTGCTCTATCTCGGCTATAAATGAAACAGCAGTTCAACAACTGAGTAATTCCATCAATCTTTTTTATTATATACAATCAAATCGATAATGATATCATAGATTTGTGTGTTGTTATATATTTTTCTATGGTGATTCATATGTGTTTAACAAACATTTTATGGTCTTAGAGGTTAATTACCAAATTTCTAATACTGAAAGCTATTAAATATAATGTTTAGTTTATTTTTTATTAAGAAACTTTGTTTTTCAAGATAAAGTACACAGATGTAAAAATACAACTTTAACTGATGATTGTAGAATAAATGTTATTATTTTCTAAATTAAGAACTTGAATTATTTTCTGAGTGTAAACTTAAAATTACGTTATGCATTAAGTAAAGTTCTTTATAAAATATATCAATAATAAAATAACTATAATAACATAAAAGTAATACTAATGATGATGGGAAAAATGAATACAACGCAGCGACATCTGCAAAAACAATAACAACAAAACCAACAAATGAGTTTTAATAATAATAATAATAACCATGGACTAAACACAATTATATTTCGATTAAATGTAAAAATGTGATCATCATAAACGCACGCACCCACCCACACACACACACAAAAAAAGAAAATGTCAATGTTTAGTAATAAAATTTATTGAATGACAGTCTTAACTATGAACTTAAACAAATTTCAGCTTTCTTTTCTTTTCAAACTACTTCATGTTGAATAATATATAAAATGTCTAATAATAATGAAATTATTATTGAAACTAAAGAGAAAAAAAAGTGGGTAAAGATACACTTAAACATTCTAATAAATTATTTATATCTTTCTTTTTGTAAAGCAATACTATCTTCAAGATTTCATAAGCTGGTCACACACTGCCATCAGTGATTATTTTTCATGATATATCTACATTTTTCTCAGAAAATAGGTTCCTTTCATAAGGTTTCTAAATAAATGGATACATACTATGTAGTTTAGTTATTTGCGTTTTTCAATGATTTGGGTTTACGTCTCTCCCCTTATTGAAATATAATGTGAAGTAGAAAGACCAAATTGGTTCATATTTGTTTTAAACCGACTAGTTGTTCTAAAATTAGATGTAATTATTTCATATTAGTTTTGTCTTATATCTGGTACTAAATAAAATATAAGTAAAAAAATAATTAAAAAAATATACATCTATAACAAAAAATTAGCTATTGCAAAAAAAAATAATTATAAACATTTGTTTTGCAAAAAGAAAACATTTATTATATATTTAATAGAATGTGACAAAATGTGCTTGTTCTAAATTTTATTTATTTTTCTAACGTAAAATAAAAGCAATTGTTTCAACTAATGAGTTTCAATTATATTTTTAACTAATTATTTTTAACAGTTCATGCATAAATATTAAAATGATTAAAATTTACATTTTCTTTTCAGTTGTGTTAATATGAGTCGAAATTGACGTTAATGTGAATGCAATCTTTTTTCCTAATTTTACACGTATTTAAATATAGGACGAAAACTTGTATAATTATTTTCATGAATATATATATATATATATATATATATATATAATGATTATGTTTATATTATAAGTTAAATAAAATATAGATTTAAGCATTACTAAGAAGTTTTGCAATTTTTTTCTTAATTTATGAAATATTGCAATATACCAAAATAAATAATGCCAACATTTATTTATTTGTTAATTTATTTATTTTTTAAATCCTATGTGTTTTGACGTCTTTTCCATGCACTTTTTGATTGATTCCAAATTTTTTCTCCAGCGTGTTACTATGCAAACCTACGGTCATTTGGAAAATGTATGTGTATGAGAATATAATCATATATTATCGGTAAAATTAATAGCAAATAATGGACGTCTACTTCACATTTATAAAATTGTTGCATTAATGAAATGTATATATATATATATATATATATATCTTACATTTAAATGGTTATGGTTTTTCATATTTAGGTAAAGGTTTTATTATGATTATCGATTTATTATGATCTTCGTTTTTCTGTTTTGACTAAGTATATTTCTTTTTTGAGTTGTGTTCATATCAAATATTATATTCAGTAAGATGAATTTTTGTATCTTTGTATTTTTATTTTAATCTTAATTTTATATGGTTATGGTTTGTCATATTAGGTTATAGTTTTATTTTTATATTCTTCTTTAATGGATTGTCTATGGGTGTTTCGGGCCTGCGAACAAAGAAATTCTTAGCTTTTGCTTTCTTTGTTACAGAAAAACATCCATATTTTAGCATATTTGCATTCTACCAGGCCCTTGAAAACGTTAGAATGCAAATAATGCTTTTTTTCCATTTCCAATTTCCAATATTTATTTCGATTTTTCTTTAATTATTCTTTGATTTGATATGGGTAGTCTCAGCTTGTGATCCGAGGAATTGTTTTGATACTGAAGTTGATTCATCTTTAAATTTCATAAAAACATTTTTGCACTGATTATATTAATGTTTTTCAATATATATATATATATATATATATATATATATATATATATATATAATTTTTGTATCTTTTTGTTTCCTGTTGTAGTTTCCTGGAAGTTTTAAAAAGATTAAGGAGTTGTTTATAACACTTTGTTATTCTTTTACTACATATAAGTGCATATTTTTTAAATCTTAATTTTATAATATGTCATTTTTCATACTATATATATAATGACATGATTTCAAGTAGTAATTACTCATATATAAACTCAAATTTGTAAAAATTACAAACCAAGAAGGAATGCGAATATCAGAGTGATATTTATTTGGCGCATACACTACAGTAGGAAGAGCAATTGATTAAAAATGCAGGGAATTTGGAGCAATATGTACAGAGAAAACGGTTCATAAAGCAGCGAATTCTGTCAGCAATAACAGAACTTATCTGCCTAGACATTGACTCAAACAGTGACTGGATGACATGTACGGTTAGAGCACTTTATGAAGCTTTAACACAATGCCTCAATTTAACGATCGTATTTATTGGAGAGTGGTGGGGTAGCAGTCGCTTTTCAACGATTAAACAGTCATTTTCATTGTTGAGAGATAACGAGAACGCGCTGGGCAGAGCAACATTCGAACATATTTTGCATCAAGGAATGTCCGTACAACAGACAACTTGCGGTCGTGCTTAAATATTGCGCTTCGGAGGCCATGAATTTAGGGCAGAGCGATGAACCATAACTTGTCAGAAATGAAATGACTGGTATTTAGAGTGCCAGAAATGAAAACAATAGTTGATCGAGACGTGCATCCAATGTTTCCACATACCATCACACCAGGAGGTGACTAAGTATGCAGATACTAAAATGTTGATTACCCTCAAAACTGCATTACTGATATGGGCGCCTTTAATGTGTGATCAACAACGAACCTAGACGCAGGAATGGCGTGAATTCCCTTTTCAGACGAATCACAATCCTGTTTACAGTTAACAGCATTGTGAATAACGCGCATTACATGTGGGATTCGACATCGTCACACTGTCCATAATCTGCTGTGATGTATGGGGTTCCATTTGATACACGTCTCGATTACTTCTTATTCGCATTCCCGGCACTCTGAGTAAAGGCCATTAAATTTCTGGTGATTTTATGCCTGCCGCTCTGCCTTATATTCTAGGCTCTCCGTAGCACAACATTTAAGCAGGATAATGAATGACTGCAAGTTGTCTGTATTGTCCGGATCTTCCTTGATGAAGAATATGTTCAACCGTTGCTCAGGCCAGCGCGCTCTCCTGATCTCGCACCAATTAAAATGTATGTTTAAAACGTTGAAAAGAGATTGACCTCCTACCACACACCAGTAACTACGGTCTATGAATTATGGTATCCTGTTGAAGCTGCATGAAGTGCTGTACCCGAATATGTCATCCAATCGCTTTTCGAATGAATTCCTAGACAGATAAGTGTAGTTATTACTCCCAGATGTCGCTGTTGTATGTACTGTTTTCTCAGAATATATTACTCAAAATTTCTTGTAAATTCAATCAATAGCTCTTCCTACTATAAAGTATGTGCCCAATAAATATCATTCTTATAAATATCTTTCTCTTCTTATCTCTTATATCTTTCTCTTATATCTCTTATAAATTCTTATAAATATCTTAATAAATATATTTCCTTTTAGATGTTGCAATTTTCAGAATCAAGTGCGTATATGCACTTAGAAAAAGTTGATCCAAATGTATATTTATCGAATAGAGAAAAATGTTCTGAATATATCGCAGAAAAACAAAAAATATTTTTTACATCATTTGTACACTGTTTAAAACATTTAACAATTAATAGTGTTTTCTGTTAACACACGCCCATACACATACACATAAACATACACTGAAAATTCCGTAGCCATATATATTTTATTATAAATATATCATTATTATTCATACTATATTAAAACATGATTTCCAATTTAAAAAAAATATTTTTCATTAAATGAAGTTTAATATATATATATATATATATATATATATATTAAACGTATATTTTATTATTTTACCTTATAAATGGACTTTTATACTTAATAGTATTATTTACAAATGGTAAAATTTTAATGTTATAATAAGTCTATGTTTTTCATTTTTTTAAGTAGTATGTTAGAATTTCATGTTTATTAATAATAAGCATAAGCTCTTTTTAAAATACTATGTTTATTTTTAAATGCAAAAAGAAAGCTTAAAAATATATAAAAAATAAATAAAAAATATTACTTATTTAATTTCTTCTACATTCATTTTCTAAACCAAACATTCTTAAAAAAAAAAAAAAAAAAAAAAAAATATCTAAATAAATAGAAAGTAAAACCGATCCCCTAAAATACTCGCATACCGTCATTCATCAATTTAATTGAGTTTAAATATATTTTCTTTTAATTAAAAGTACTTAACAAACGAAAATTATCAAGGATACAGATGATCTTAATAATTTACTATTATTATATAAAATGTTAAATGTACATTTATCTTAATCTATTGATCTTAGTGAACTAGACCAATGAATCCTCTTTCCATAGTTCAATTACTTATGAACAATTGTAAAGTATAGATAATTAATATAACTGTACAGTAAACGTATTTGCGACTTATTATTTAACAGACAAATTCAGTCAAAAATTACTTTATGTAATTTTTAAAATATAAAATATATATGGAGTGAAAACATGTACAGTCGGGGAAAAAAAAACGCAACACTCACTGTAACTTCGTTATTAATTGACGCAGGAACATCTAATAGACATAATTCAACAGGAAATTAAAAGCACTTTCTGAATATGTCGTCAAATTTTGAATTAGGGGTCATCTACATATTGAAATGAGTGCCAACTTTGATTTTTTCAATAGCAACACCAAATTTTGACTTCATTTTCGAATTTCTGAGAGTCTGGCAGTGCGGAAAAGTATACTGTTTGTATACTTTATCTTTAGTATTTATAGAGTTATAATCAAAAATAAGTTAGGGGTTATCTGTAAATGTAGAAAAATAAAATTAAGATTCTATAAGAAACAGACAAAATTTTAAAGTTTCACACCGGAAATCTTTCAGGAAAAAAAGTTATAAAAATTAATAAAACGTTATGTCTTTTCCAGTTACTTAATTATCCTAAATTCAATTTTTTACATTTGAAAATACTTCAGTACTTATTTAGATAATTTTAGGTCTATTTAAATACATTATACTTGCGATTAGTCCATACAGTACTCTTTGAAAAAAGTCCAATATTTTTCAAGGAAAAGTGTCTATTATAGATGTACTGATCACCAATAAAGCTTAATTTTTTTTTCGTAGGTAACATAATAGACGAAATGAAATAATATATACATATATATACAACAACGCCAAACTAAACCTTTTCGGATAAATTATTGTAAGGGTTCATGAAGTAAATATTAAACAATTTTAATCGCACTTACCAGTTTTTGGTCAGTTGAACTCTTTGGAACTGTACGATTCGTTTTATAATTTCTATGAAAATATATTTTCTTAATTAACCCTTTCGCGACTGCTGACGTAGATTCACGCCATTTGAAAATCTGTAACTCTGTCAGTGGGCGTTTCTTTCGTAATTTGTGTGTTACATATTTCTTAAGTGTGTACCCAGTGTTCATATTTTTGCAATAAAATATACTACGGATAGAAGTATATTGATTAGAAAGAATATAATTATAATGTATATCCATTTGTAATATAATCGTGAATACAGAAAATTTGTTCTAAAATATTATATTTTGAGAGTATAATGCCCGTAGGCGGGTCTTACTGTCAAAGAGACAAAATCCTGCGGTCGCAAAAAGTGTTAAAATATATTTATAAAAGTTATAGAATGTTTTTTTAAAATGTATAAAGGTAAAATATATTAATAAAATTTTAAAGACTAAAGTGGTTTTAAAATAATATTCCTCCCCCTATAAAATAAATAAATAAGTAAATAAATAAAATAAAATAAAGCAATATATGAAGCAAATGATTAAGCTTTTTTTAACTATGACAGTAGTTAAGAAACGAGTTTACAAGTCTGTCTTGCATTCCAATTCCATTCGTTATTTATATTTGACAATTTCACCTTAGACCTATTTTTCTATTTAAAACAGTAAACCCCGCCTATTTAGTTAATTTTTTTTTTCTTCTAGTGTTCGTTTAAAAGATTCAAAATTTATCACCAATTAATCGATGAAGTAAATACCACTTGTGCGTATTTTTGTCAACATAAAATAAGGTGTTTAACACGAATACTCAGTGTCACATTTACTTTTTTTTTTTTCTGTATTGTTTTGTTTTGAAGAACGATGGAGGCGGGACTGGTCTTCTTTACAAAACAGGAATACTTGATGCTAACACAAATATCTAAAAATCATCATTTTTGTTTCATTTCTTTGCGCTTGACGTTGTTGTTGTATAATTTGACCCGTAAATAAAAAATAAAAATATTTTGTTTAATTTTCTTTGTTATTTTAAAAGATTTGATTCGTTATCTCATGCAAAATTTATAAAAGACGGCCCCCTAAACCACTCCAAAAGAAAGATTTATTTATATCTCGAAAACTAATAACTGGAATGAGCTGCAAATTTGCACACCCATATTTTTCAGCATTACCATTCATTTTATGTAAAAATTAATATAGGTCATAATTCATAATTTTTATGAATATGAATTTATTAATATTTTTCAGAATTAAAAATATTTTTCAGAATCAAAAGTAATGATGGATTATGTTTGGGTTTCTTCACTGTATTTTGTAAAAAAAAAATTATATCGATCAAGTTACTTTTTGTGAAGATATTAATAAAAGTTTGAAATATGAATTTAACATTAGCACCTTCAAACTTTGAACGCTTACAACTCTGTGAAAAAATAAGTAAAATATACAACCAATATACTTTTTCGCGTTCTCGCGATCCCAGGAATTGAAATATAAAATAAAAATGGGGCATTACTATTGAAAAAATCAAAGTTGGTGCGCGTTTTAATATGTAGACGACCCCTAATTCAAAATTTCAGTTCATTTTCTGAAACTACTCACAATTCCCCGTCGAATGATGCCTATTACATTTTTCTACATTGATTAGCAACGAAGTTACGTTGAGTGTTGCGTTTTTTTTTCCCCCGACTGTACATGGAATCAGGCGAAATGAAGCCGTAAACACTGTTGGAGAAAGAAAACAAAATATCCTTCAAAATATACAAAATGAACGAAAACTAATTAAATCAACAAGTGATAGTATTTTTATTAAAATAATGCTTACGCATTCAAAATTCGAAAAAAAAAAAAAAAAAAAAAAAAAAAAAACTAAATATAATAATTATAATAAACATTCCATTCCAATAATCATGACACATGTGTATAATTTTAAAAACAAATAGAAAATGCGGTATCATCTTCATTTTCTACTAAGCTTGAAACAGCAAAGTATCCATAGGTAATTACGAATTGAAGTGAAGCGTCAGTATGGCAACTTTTTTGTCTGTTTATAAACGTCCTAACTTACGTAGGTGATAATATTTGACAACTATATTATATATATGTAAATACACAGATACATAATATGTTGATTGTTATTGTAATATTTCATAGAAAAACGAGCATTTTTTTCCTTCTATTTTATTTATTTGTTTATTCATTTATTTAGGTCTTAAACAATTATTTTTGATTATTTTTTTTTTTTTTTTTTTTTTTTTTTTAAATAAATACTTTTATTTATTTTTCAATAAAGGATATGCGTATACAATATAGCAGTAATAAGAACTTGTATATAAATCGGAGTACTTGTAATACATGCTATAATAACAGTATAATAACAATGTTTTTGAGGGTATATTAAATTTAATCTATCATGTTATATCGTTATATCATCTTCATCGTTAATATAATGGTCACGAAATATCATCCTGTAACATTTCTTTTAATAAATAAGCAAAAATTCTTTCATATTTTTATAATTTATTCTTTATAAATAAAACTGTTATTTATTTTTTAATAAATAGTGACTTTTTCATTTAAATTAATGACAGTTATTAGGATACATTCATTGTGAAAAAAATCGCTTAGAAATTTTTAAAAGAAAATTTTAAAACAACAAATTTTATATTACAATTTCCGTATATGAAAATATAGATTAACATCTACTTAGAATGAGAAATAAGCAAAGTTTTTACAGATGTCTTTTGTTAAAATTATATTTAATATATATATAGTATATATTTATCTTTTATAAATATGTGTATCACGCATTATAATCCAATTCCTAGAATAAATATATTTATTTATCTTATCGTAATTTATACATTTTGAGAATAGAATTACTAATGTACAATGATATTCCAAATATTTTATTCAAATCAGGCAAATATTGTATTTATTCTATTTAAATGAAAAAAAAAAATCCATAGAATAAAAGAAAATCCATCTTGCAAATATATATGCTATTTTAAGTCCAGTAAAACGTAGCTGTTTTGCTGTTTGTATATTGAATTTTTTATGTTATATCAATAACAAAGAATTAAAAAATATATATATTATCAGAAGAAAAAAAAAAAAAAAAAAAAAAAACAGTTATCAGAAAAAAAAGAACAGTTATCAGAAAAAAAAGAACAGAAAAAAGAACAGAAAAAAGAAAAGAAAGAAATAACAAAATATGAAATAATAATTTGTGATATATTTTAGATATAAAGGTGACTTATTTCATTTGTACACGTATTTATTTTGGTTATAATATTATTTAAAAGTAATCTTACAATATTTAGTAGGACGTTAATTTTGTTTCAATTCTTGTCTTCTTTCATACACAAGATTTTTTTTTTATTACAATAAATACTGAAAGTTCATTTATATGTATATATAATGTATGTATCTATTCGCTTAATAAATTAAATTAAACTATTGTTTTAATTTTTTATTTCAAAAAAGCTCTGAATATCTCAAAACTTTAAATATTTATTACTAATAAAATGTCTTGAAACAGTCTCTAATCATAAAAATAAATATTAAAATCTCCTGATATTTTATTTTATTCTCTTCAGTGGAAAAAGTTTCCAAAGAGTACATAGCCATGCAGGTGTAGAATGTTCAGAGCTCAGGGCTTCAGTTGCAAGGTACTGGGTTGAAATCCCGATTCCGCCATGGATTTTTATCTTTATTCAGAATCAATCTTAATGTGCAAAACAAAACAAAAGTCAACAAAGCAACATCCGAACTTTAAATCTAGCTTACAAAAAGTAATTTTTTCTTTTATTATTATTATTATTATTATTATTTTTAAGTTTTTGAGTTATTTTTTTAATACCGATAAATGAGCATTTAAATTTTCGAGACACCTAGTTCAATGTTATTGTGAATTGCGATATCACCAGATGAAGCATTTAAAGTGTCTGTTTAGATATAAAAACTTATAGATTTATTCACAAAGTTTTGTCTTTACGACAAAAATGTGATCATTAGACAAGCGCTTAAAATTTGACTTAATCTGAAACAATGATAATCCTCTTATTAAACACTGAATAATAACAACCATTGACGAACCAATCAGAATTTAGGAAATGAAGTTGAGGTTTAGCTTAAAGTGGTTTTAGCTTAAGTGGTTTAGCTTAAAGAGGTTTAGCTTAAAGTGGTCACACTAGAACTACACAATGAACAATAGAGGATATGGGACCGATCCACTAAAAATGGTTTTCAGACACGCCCTTAAAATTTTGACCCTTCATGGCGGGGATTCTAGAAACCATCAAAAGAAGGATAAGGTGTCGCAGGGCATTATATAGGATCAAAGTAGCGCTAGACAAAAATTATATCAGAAGAAATGTAATCAAAGATTTAATTACTTAACAAATGTGAATTGTTAGAAGCTATATTTAAAATATCCTAGTACTCTTAAATAACTTGCAGCGATAAATATATTTCGTACATGAAATAAGAATATTTAATAAAAAAAAAGCTATGTGACAATCGCACTAATTTCTTATCGTAAATTATTATAGGTATATTATTACAATTCAAGATTAAGTTTTTAGAACTGTAACTGAATAGTTCTAGCGCAATTTAAAAATTATTTATAGTTCAAAACAGTTTTATAAACATCTACTAATTTGATAAAAACTGCACTTTAAAACACGTACAAAAAAGACAAATTTAATTAAAATCATTAAAAGTTACAAAAATCCTTGTTGTCAAAGCTCTTCGCCCTGTTTATCAGGGCATCATCAGGACAAATTCAAGCCATATTTAATTACAAGTGCAGCAACAGCTCAATTATATACCAATAAAAAACATATTACAGATACAGTTAATTTTGATAAAACAGTCTGAAATCGGAAGTTCAGAAATTTAGCTGGGCTTCACTGGGTCACCATGGAGCCACTTACATTCTGGAGGTAAAGGAACTTTTATTTCGTTGGAGCTTTATAGGAAACAGGGAGTAACTTTGAAACTGCAAAGGTTGAGGCTTTACTGGGCTTAAATTTAGTTGAGCTTTACTGGGTCACTATGGAGGCACTTACAGTTTGGAGGTAAAGGAACTTTTATTTATTTGGACCTTTACGGGAAACATGGAGAAACTTTGAAACTGCAACGGTTGAGGCGCTTTTACGGAGATTTGATTGGGTAGAGTTGGAGTTTTATAAATGATTTAACTTCACACATATCTATTTCTGTCAGTTTGTCTATGTAATGGGGTGGGGTTGAAATAATGAGACTACACTATTCAAAAGATATAGTAGATAAAAACATTTTTATAAGAATACACTACAATATTCTTAATTTTAGACAGAGCACTTACTAAAAATTTTAAATAGAGTAATATATTTTATTTACATCCTAAAACATTTAAGGCTGTTATTTTATTTTAACATTTATTTATTTATTTTTAACCTACCACTTCACACTCTGAAATTTGTTGAAATAATTTTTATTTTCTGTATGTCTAATAATTATAAATTATATCATTACCAAACGACACGTAAGCAGCATTTAACTTTAGCACAGAACAAAAAAAAAGAAAAAAAAGTGAACAACATAAGTTACATGAACACAAAACAATTGTTTCAGGACGAGAAACTTAAACACGAAACGTTGAAATTTAAACCTTCGTCAGTTAAAAAAAAAAAAAAAAAATACAGTATAGAAGACTTAGAGCAGCCCTGCACATAACCTTCCAGGTGGAAAATCGTTGAAACTTTTGAATTATTAACAATAGATATCAAGCAATAAAAAATTGAGTTAAAAATCTGTATTGAATTCAAGAATTTTAATGTCTAAAAGTAACTTTTTACAATTATATTGTAAAAAAATGCTGTATATTTCTGTAAAATTTTTAAGACTATAAATCGCAAAAGGAATTAGATTCTTAAGAAAAATGTTTTGATGATAAATTTGCCGTAAACGTTTGTGATATTTACGACATTTGATGATAACTTAGCGACAGTTGTCTGTATGTCGGCATGCTGACATCAATCCTAACACAGTCCATATCAAGGTCTTAGCCTAGTTTGAAAATCACCATCTGCTATCTTATTTCAAAATGGCTATCACCTAAAAACTAAAAATTTGCACACCTATCTTGTGAACCGGTTTTCTTAAAAATCAGTATTTACATACCTCATAAATCTGAATGATGGGGTTTGTGACCTATTTGTGAACCGGATCTGATTTCCGCATTTCTACATTCTATTCCTACAAATTTTACAATATCATTTCTCCAAAGACACTGTGGCCTCTTTCTCAGTCTTTTCTTATATCGCGATATCCAATATAGGACTTTGATGTTACATCTATCGCTGTTTCTTCTGTGAAGGGTTCCAGCCATGCTACATTTTGAAAATGACATCCGTTACTTTAGTACTCTCCACGTGTATCACTTTCTGACTCTTCGGTTGAATACTAGCATGAACCGCTTCAAGCTTCTCTGGATCGTAAAAAGTTCTTTATTTTTTTTTTTTCTTTTAATAGTTTTACTTTTTAATGTACAGATTTTTGAAGCATGAGTTAATACAGTTGAAAGATAAAATACTCTGCTCAAAAGTTTTAGAACAATTTCTGGCGATCGCTTGTGAATATGGTGCTATTTCTTTCTAATGATCTCTATAAAAGTTAAATAATTTACTAAATAATTTTTATCTAGGCATGCACTAGGTTTTAAAATCTTTCATTTGCATAATTTAATAGCCAAATGTATTGAGAAACTTATATGAAAAGCCCAAACAAATATCGTGTAAATCTACTAGACAGGATTTCAATTTTCTCAAAATAAAAGCTAAACTATAAGGGGTTTTACTCACACGTTTATCTTTTTTAGTCAATGCCCAATGGCAATACAATGTTTCCTGATTGTAAACAAAAATCGATAAAACTCCCTATCATCTTCCCTTTTTTTGAGAAGAACTGAAATTATTTTCATTCTATCTCTCATAATTATTTAAACTTACACGATATTTGCTTGGGGTATTCATATAAATTTCCCAATGCATTTGGCTATTAAATTATGCAAATGGAATTTTGAAAAAGCTATTAAATTATGCAAATGGAATTTTAAAAAAGCTAGCGCATGCGCAGATAATTTTTTTTTTTTTTTTTTTTTTTTTTTTTTTTTAGTAAAGACGATCATATTGTTATAAGATATGTAGCCTTTTAGCATTCTGTTTGCAGTACGCTGTGTCTAATGAAATATGCCAAATTTTCTGAAAATGTCTTTGCTCAGGGTCGAATACCCTATGTGTTATACATAATACAGTGATTTCTTTTTCAATGTTTAATGAAAACCGTTGTATCTCTCTGAATGTATATGGTAGTCTCTTAAAAATGAATACCGATATTGAGAAATTTTTTCTTAATCACAAGCTGTAGCCAAGATACATTTCAAGCATTACTTTTTACAGATTGATGCTAAACGTTTTGATTTTATTTAATTTATTACTGCTCCCCTTTTTCATTTTAGGGAACAACTTTTACTGAAATATATGAGGTATAACGTGCTATTTACGCTACCAAAGTTTCAAGATGATTCCAAAACAACTTTTCTAGATTTTAGACAAAAAGTCTAAATTCGAAAGTGTCCAAATATTTATTGATTGGTAGTGTATATGTACAAATTGCTTTAGAGTATATGACCAAAATACAATACTTTCTATGACATACTTCGGTGAGAGAAAAAAAAAATAAAAATAAAATACGCTAAATCGACAACTTAATTCATTAAAAAATAAAAATAAATAAAAATAAAAAAATAAAATAAAATACTATTAACTTTTTCAAAAATGTAGTTAATTTTAAAATTGTTCTTATATTTTTTTAAGTTAACTATTTTGTTTTTCATTGGTAAAGCAATTTTTTTTTCTCTCTGCGTGTGTGAGTATGTGTATGTATGTGTGCATCTCATGCTTACATTTATTTCGAGAGATAACGAAATATGATTTTTTTTTCAAAATCATCGTATCTTTAATATATTAAATTGAAAGTAGAATGTTTTTTAAAGATATATAATTTCTTTCTTCATTCAAGTGCTCTGAAATACTTTCAAATGATTTAGATTGAAATATCCGAGAAAAAGTGTCCTTTTAAATGTAAACTTCTTCTAATACTGCACAAAATTGTTTAATAATTGCGTTATTATTTATGTGTAATTGTTAAAATAGTGTTAGTATAAATGAAATGTATATTTAATCAAAGAGGTAGAAAAAATAAATAAATAAAATTCGACTTATAGTGAAATCATAATTATATAAATAATATAATTATCATAAATTTTAAATATTTTGGAAGCATATTGTACAATAAAAAAATAGGATGTGTTTTTTTTTTTTTTTTTTTTTTTTTTTTAATACATAACATAAAAAATAATTCATCAGTTAAAGTGGCAATTTTAAGTTCAATTTATTTGATTTTTTCATTATTTAAATATTTCTTTAAAGAAAATTAGTAAAAAAAAAAAAAAAAAAAAAATGTAAGAAATTCACTTGTCCATTTTTCATAGCTTTAAAAAAAATATTTGTTTCAATTTAAAATATATATTGCAATGAAATAGTTTACAAACCCTCTTTTCCTATGTCCCCTTGGATATTTTCCAAGAATACAGTTTCATTGGAAAAAGAAAATTTATGTTTTTCGAGCTGAGAAGACATTGTTATTTACAGTTGCAACTACAAAATATTTACAATTGATTAATTGAAGAGTATGACACGGAGATTTACATGTAGAGTAGATTGGGGGAAAATAGGGTAGTTTCTCATTAATAGTTTTGTAAAAACCCTGTTGTTTATATTTCTTATTTATTGAAATGTCGTGCAAGTTTATACTTTTAAGTACATATAAAAATATATCTAACTTCCAGAACTATTGTAAAATCTTTGAAATAAATATTTTCTTATTGTTTATGTTTTGGCACCTTACGAAATCTTATGGTAAGATGACTGTCTGTAAAGATTTAAAATGGCTTATGGGATTTTAATGTAATATATGAATTTTAAATGAAACGAAAAAATAAAAATAAAAATAATAATAGTATATGTATATATATATATTAATCAGTATTTTTACAATTATATTATTAATATCAGTTATACCTTATTTAATATATTGCTAAATCTATTGCTAAGCGTAACTTAAAACTATATTGAAAACAACTAAACATGATATTTTAATGCAAAACTACCTATATTTAACCATAAAACGTTAAATAAGACATAAGCTTGCTTATTTACTTAAAAAATATATTAATATTAATATATTAATTGTAATAATTAAAAAAAAAATAAAGAAAAGTTTTGTTCTATGCGTATTGCTGTTTCAAACAATAATCCTCACCATACCGCGTTTCATAAATCATGACTTTTAACTTGCGGTGTACGAACCCTGAAATATTCAAGCACCCCCCCCCCCCCCCCAATTAAAAAAAAAAAAGAAAAAAAAAAAAAGGGCAAAAGGGTTAAAATAGAATTTCACCAGTGAAAAACGAGGAAAAGTTATGCAATATTTAAGAACAGACTTAACATTTCAGGATCGGGTACATTCCTTCATGCAACGTAAGCCACGCCTTTACACGTTTTTATAAGACTTTACATTATAAAACAAAATTATTTTACATATTTGAAATCACTGCATACCTTAACAGTCGATCAAGATAATCTCATCAAATTTAGTCATACATCCCGAAAATACATGATTTACAATGCAGTAGCACCATTTTGTGATTGAAAATTAAATTAAACCTATTTTAGGGGTGGTCTACCTTACAAACACTGGCCTTCTTTGGGTCAACTACCTTATATACCAATTATTATATAACAAACATTAAATTTATTTTCCTTTTCCGGTTATTAAAGCGATATTTGTTTGAGAAATACAAATTTAGAATAAAAGCGCTTCTCAATAAATTGCATAGTAACTAAAAAATAAATAAAAATATTATTGTGCAAAAGTGATTTATAATTCCATCACTTTTTATCATTTGTTGTCAATTATGTAATTAGAAAATGTAGGTAACACTTAAAGCAATTATTTTAATAGGGATAATGAAAAAACAGAAATATTAAAGAAATACATTTTAAACGTTAATTAAGAAAAATATAACTTTTTTTTTTTTCTGTAATACATTTACAAAAAATGTAATAATATCAAATGAGGTGTAATGACAATGACAATTAAGATAAAATATCTTACGGATAAGTGAAAAGAAAAAAAATGGCAAGATATAAAACTTTTTTTTTTCTTTTTGTCATTTAACAAAACTTACTTTACATTCGAAATAATAGGTAAATTTAATTAAAAACTTCTCAGCATAACATATATATTTAAAGCATGTGCCAAAAATATTACATGTGATTGTTTCATTAACTGTCAAGAGATTACAATTTAAACTGATATGAGGCAGTTTTATTTATCTTGTAAAAATAGAGATTTTTCATTTAATTAAGAAACTGTAGTTATACATTCAAACTATTTAAATGATTATGTATTCTCCTAAATTATTTAGAACTGTGTTTCGATTATATTAAATTAAGTGGATGTTATAAATATTGTTTGTAAATTTCAGTTTTAAAACTCAAAAATTTTGCATATTAATGCATAAAATTAAAACAATTTTAGTTTATTAGAATTTCTAGAAAATTATTTAATGTAAAAAGCAAGTATAGATCTTAAAAAATTGATATATATATAATTTAAATATCATTTTTTTCGTTATTATTACATCATTATAATCTACCACTATATATTCTAAAGATATTTCTCAATTATTTTGTCTATTCATTAGATGTTTATTTAATATATATATATAAAAGTATATGTTTATAGAAACAGAAAGGAGAATTTTATTGGAAATTTAGCATTGAAAAAGAATATATATTAATTCGAGTTACCAATAAATACATAAATTAATATTATACACTCACGGTTGTGAAAATTGCAAAACAATAAGGAATAGGAATTTCAGAATGATGTTTATTGGACATATATATTATAGTAGGAGCACCAACGGATTAAAAGTTCAGCAAATTTGGAGTAATATGTACTGAGAAAACAGTACATAGAGCAGCGAACTCTTTGAGCAATAACAGCACTTATCTGCCTAGGCACTAACACAAACAGCGATTGGAGGGAATGTAAGGTTAGAGCACTTCATGAAACTTTGACACAATGCCTCAATTCAACGATCGTAGTTATTGGTGTGTGGTGGGGCTGTAAGCGGCTTTGCAACGATTAAATAGTTATTTTCATTTGTGCAAGATCAGGAGAACTCGCTGGGCAGAGCAAAAGTCGAACATATTATGTATCAATGAAGGTCTGGGCAATACGGACAACTTACGGTTGTGAATTGTCCTGCTTAAATATTGCGCTTCGAAGTCCTTAAATATAGGGCAGAGTGATGGGCCTTAACTCGTCAGAAATATAATGGCGGTTATTCAGCGTGGCGGGAATGAAAACAAGAGGTGAACGAGACGTCTATACAAGGGTACCGGTTACCATCACTCCAGGTGGTGTACCAGTATACGGCTACCAAAATTTTGATTACCCTCAAGACTGCATCACTGATATGGGCGCATTTAATGTGTAATCAAAGACAAACCTGGACGCAAGAATGTCGTGAAGTCGCTTTTCATACAATCCTGTTTACAGCATCAAGATTGCCTCCTCCGTTATTAACAGCATTGTGAATAATGCACATTACCAGTTGGGATTCGGCATCTCCCCACAGTCCATCACCTGCAGTGATGGCATGGGGTCCCATTGGATATACGTCTCGATTACTTCTTGTTCACATCCGTGTCACTTTGATTAGCGTCCAATGGATTTCTGGTTAATTAAGGCCCGCCACTCTGCCCTATATTCTAGGCTTCCGTAGCACAAAATTTAAGCATCATAATGCACAACCTCAAGTTGTCTGTATTGACCGGACCTTCCTTGAGAGAGAATGTGTTCAACCGTTGCTCCTACCAGCGCGTTCTCCTGATCTCGCACCGATGAATATGTCTGTTTAATCGTAGAACAGCGAGTGGCCCACCATCACACACCAGTAATTACGGTCCATGAACTATGGCATCCGGTTGAAGCTTCATGAAATGTTGTACCCGAATATGTCATTCAATCTCTGTTCGATAAAATACCTGGGCAGATGAGTGTAGTTATTATCCCCAGAGGTCGTTGTTTTATGTACTGTTTTCTCAGGATATATTACTCAAAACTTTTTGAAAATTTAATCAATTGCTCTTTCTCCTATAACGTATGTGCCCAATAAATATCATTCTTATATTCGCATTCCCTCTTTGTGTTTCAATTTTCACAGTCATGAGTGCAATTAAATTGAGACAAAATATGTGTCAGCAAGATATATGAGGGGAAAAAAAAAAAAAAAAAAAAAAAAAAAAAAAAAAACTTTGGAATAAAAAATAAATAAATAAATAAATTAACAATTTATTTATTTATTTATTTATTTATTTTTCTAATGTCTAAGTACTTTTTGTTTTAAAAAATGATTATTATTTTCTTCCATACATATTAGAACAAAGAATTGTTACAAGTATTGATTTTATATAAATTTTTAATTTATGAAATCAACAACAAAGAAAAAAAAATAGGATGGTATTTTTTTTATGGATATCTTAACAGAAAAATGAAACTCATATATATTAAAAAAATAAATAA
This sequence comes from Salticus scenicus, assembly GCA_963930645.1. Taxonomy (NCBI): domain Eukaryota; kingdom Metazoa; phylum Arthropoda; class Arachnida; order Araneae; family Salticidae; genus Salticus; species Salticus scenicus. Next base: position 129,590,347 of record OZ005656.1, on the reverse strand, counting down.
TATCTCAGTAAAAAATAGTAGAAAATATTTTGTTAAAAATTCCTCCTTATGTATATAATCTTTATATCCATTCATTGTTTTGTTGTTACTTCGCCCCGTTATGTATCGAGTGTCACAAAATTCTGTATATGTTTCGAAAGTTCATAAAAGTTAGAGGAATGGTAGAATTCAACGCGGTTTCCAAAAAAAAAAAAAAAAAAAAAAAAGTCTCGTAAAGATTTTTACTTATTTATTTATTTTAAGAAAAATATAATAGTTAAAAGTTTCGTCGGTAGAGGGCCCTGTATGTGAGTGATTTGCACATTTTTACAATATATATATATATATATATCTATATATATATATATATATATAACGTAATAAAATTTATCCTTAAAATTTAGCAATTAATTGATTCAAAACAGTACCAACACAACAAAAATAGAACTGTATTTAACTTATAGGTATGACTGACACAAAAATTTTGCGACACAGATTAAGAACCAATAAGAGACAAAAACAATTTAAATTACTTACGCCGATACGAATGTTAATCATAATAAAAAAAAGGACCATTAAACTTAATGACAGAGAAAATAACTAAAGGACCACAGAAATAATAATTGGATAAAAATGCTTAGAATTAGAAGTAAAATTTCGTCAGGGAGCATGCACTTCATAAAGCTGTGAAAGCTGCATCGATTTCGTAAAACAAAATAGCTAATCATAGCAATTTATATTTTTCCAGCTATATATATATTTATATGCACACAAATGCTTGCAGGCATATACATTTTACTCTATGGGTCCGCCATCACCACAAATTACAATTTGTAAACGAGTTACTACACTGCTAACTGAAACTTCAGTCGGTGGTTCTTTCCTAGGTAAAATATATTCAACAGTAGCGTTTTTTGCACGAAGTCAAAATCACAATTGAAACTTTATGTATAAAGAAATAGGAGTAAAAATAAGAAATAAGGGGTGTTAATCGTAAAACCGTGCTGTGCCCTGTATTAACGGATTTTTTTTTTTTCCCTTTACAAAAAAAAAAAAAAAAAAAAAAAAAAAAAAACGTGCAGTGCCCTGTATTAACGAAAAAAAATTTTTTTTTTCCCTTTACAAAAAAAAAAAAAAAAAAAAAAAAAAAAAAACTTCACAAAAACTTCACTCAAACTTTTTTTTCGCAAACCACATTCACTTCTACCACATTCTTCAATTTTTATGAATTTTTATATTGTCTGCATACTTATGGGACATCCGGCATATGTACCATTAAAATATAAACTAGTCTTAAACTGCCTTTAAGAAATAGTAAAACCTTCAATGTAAAAAGATGCTGGTTTTTGTACATTAAAGGAAGCTAATTAGATTAAAGTAACAAAAAAAAAAAAAATATTTCGATCGTTCTTTATCGTTTACGGCCAATTAAGTAATTAGAAAATGTGGGTGACATTTAAAGTAATTATTTAAGTAAAAAGGAAAGCGATAAATAATAAATAAACTTGCTGTGAATGTTAATTAGGTAAGACAAAATAAAAGTAGCACGTTTAAAAATATATATATATTTATATATTTATAAATATATAATAAATTGCTGCATAAAAATAAATAAATAAATGAGAATATGAGAATGTCGTTTAAGATTGCATAATGCATGGATAATTATTTATTTTTTAGACAATAAAAACGAGAAGATTTTTTTTTTTTTTTTTTTTGCCATTTGTGCAATGTATTTTATTTTATTTCATTTCAAATGATTGAACTAGGTAAGAAAAAAAAAAGTTTATTGCAATCAAGTATTTAAATAATAAATGATTTGTAAGACTCATAATTGATCTATTAAGCCTTAAAATATCATGAATTTAAATATTATTACGCAGATGCGTTTATACATTATAAAAAAAAATGGACATACATACATACATACATATATATATATATATAGTATAATAATTTAATAAATGAATATGTCTTTAAATAGTTTTATTTTTAATAAATAAAAGAAAAATTTAAACTATTTAATGAATTTAGACTTAGTATAGGATGTTTTGTTTTTCATTATTAACTTGTTTTTTGAAAATTAGGTAAATGAATGAAAGTACTTAAAGCTTAATTGATTTATGTTAAACCAGATGATCTAGATGTCAGCCAAAAAAATAAAATTCAGAAATTCGTGAGCGAGGAAACATGTATATATCTAGTGTTCACAAAATGGATGTGGAAGAAGCTAGATATTTTATTAAATAAATAAACAAAAAAATAAATAATAATAATAATAATGTAATACCCTTTTGGTACTTTTCCATTTCGCCGGCGCAAATCTCGCCAAGCAAACTTTATTGGCGACAATAGACTAATGGATTAAAAATTAGTTTTTAGCTTATATTTATCTATTTATTAATTATTTTTCTCAAATTTACCATAATTTCATATTTTTCTCTAACCATATTTTCATACCTTTACTGTAGACATATCTCAATTAAATTGAAATATGTTATTCAAGTTCACTATTGGATGTTTCCTGTATAAAATGGAGGAAATACCACCGCCGATTTATGTAGAGGGACACTCAAAAGTATTCTAAAGCATTGCCTTCTATGAGAGATATTTCTATAAATCAAATTTTAATAACTTTACTTTCCACGAAGTTTTAGGAAATTGAAATATGTTATTTATATGCACAAAAGAATGCTTTTCGTAGAATATAGCATGATTAGCATTTGATTTACAGGGTGACACAAAAATATTCTGTTATATTAAGAGCTATAATTTGCTAGAATTCTACTTTCGATTACATTAAGCGTTTTTAACAATTCCTAACATTTTTTAAGTGAGAATATGATATCAATTTGTGTATCTGTCCGTCTGTCTGTCTGTCCGCGCTCTGACTCCTGTAAATATTTATGGAATTTTTTGAAACTGATATATGTTATTCAATTTCACTATCGGATGTTGCCTATTGAAATTGGAGTTTATACCTCTACTGGTTTGTGTACAGGGATACTCGAAAGTATTACAAAGAATTGTGTTTTATGAGAGGTATTTCTATAAACCATATTTTCATACCTTTACTGCACAATATCTTCATGAAATTGAAATATGTTATTCAAAATCACTATTGGATGTTTCCTATATAAAATATATTACATACCACCACTAGTCTATGTACAGGGACACTCAAAAATACTCCAAAGCATTGCGTTTTTTGTGAGAAATTTCTATAAATCAAATTTTAATAATTTTAATTTCCACGCGAAGTTTTATGAAATTGAAATATGTTATTTATATACACAAAAGAATACTTTGCATAGAATATAGCATGGTTACCATTAGATTTAGAGGGTGACACAAAAATATTCAGTTTTATTAAGAGCTATTAATAAAAAAATGCTAGAATTGTACTTTCGTTTACATTAAGCGTTTTTGACACTTTTATCATTTTTTTAGTGTGAATATAATTTCAATTTATGTATATGTCTGACTGTTCTTCTGTCCGTATGTCTGTCTTTCTGCCTGTTTTTCTGTTCTCTAATTCCTGTAAATAGTTATGGAATTTCTTTAAACCGATATATTTTATTGAAGTTTACTATCGGACGTTCCCTATTAAAAACGGAATGGATTCCGCTTCTGGTTTGTGTACAGGGACACCCAAAAGTATTTGAAAGCATTGTGTTCTATGAGAGGAGTTTCTATAAATCATATTTTAATACCTTTAATGTATAGAAACTATAATGGAATTGTTATATGTTATTCGATTCCCTATCGGATGTAAAATAGAGTACATGTCTAACTGTTTTGTGTAGAGGGGCACTTGAAAGTACTCCAAAGCATTGTGTTGATTGAGAGTTATTTTTATAAACCAAATTTTAATAATTTTGTTTTGCACAAATCTTAATGCAATTGAAATATATTATTCGTATGCAGAAAAGAGTGTGCCTTCTATGAAATATAGTATGGTTAGCATTAGTTATTCGATACAACAATTGTGTACAGTTGGAAAAAGTTACTAATCAATACCTACTGCACGATTTTTCTTTCTTGTTTTTTGTCTCATTAACTGCATATTTTACAGAGCATTCTTAACAGAAGCTTGCAGAATATCGACATTTATTCGTCTGATTCGCAACTTTGACTTCCTAGAATTTCTTTAAATTCAAATCATTTTGCTAAATTCGTAAGCTAATTAATAAATTACTCTTCGTAAAATTTTCAATCGTTTTATTTCATGAATGACAGTAGTAACATTTTTATTTGTGTGATAAAAATCGCAACAGTTAAAGCACGGTGTAGTTGGGTCAAGACAACTCCTCTATGAAAGTTGTGAATTTTCCAACTTCTATTTTTATCATCATGATTAAATGGAAGGTATTCATAGAAATTTCATGTTTGAATACAATACTTTTATTGCAATTAATATTATACTTATATTGCAATTAATATTTATATTGCAATTATAATGCAATACTTTTATTGAAAGTCTTACCATTCCTCTAAAGACCATATTTGATCCCCTAATCATTTCCTTGAGAAATTGAAACCGCATACTCTAATTTGCGTGTAATCAAATATTTATTATATTTTGCATACTACACTAAGGTTGTCCGTGCCCTCAATGCATCGCATTTTAGTATGCTAATCTTATTTATATGAATTAAAATCTAAAGGTATGTATATATGTGGGTATGTAGGTGAGTGTAATTTTTTTTTATTTTTTTTTTATTTAAAGAACAAAAATGTCCAATTAAGATTTACCTTATTCTACACGAATACACTAATAATTACAGGCTCCATGTCTTAAAAAAATCTGTAATCTAACAAATATTTTGTCTCTATTCTGCATAATCTGTGTAAAATAAAGCATTAAGACAGTTAAAACATTATTTCTGTAAAAAAAAAAAAAAAAAATGTTCTGCATAAAAATAAATTTAGCTTAGAGGACTATAGAAATAAATTCCAATAAATAATGCATTATTCGTGATATCTACTGAATGTGTTTTACTCATTTTGAGTTATAAATAAATAATTATAAGGTAATAAAAACTTTTTATATACCATGTTTTTGAATTTTCTGATAAATGTTAAAAAATATTATTTAACCAATATTTAAGCACGGGGACTCAGTGAAATTAAATTAATAGTGAAAAAAAAAGTTGGTTTTAAAAATAAAATATTACTCCTTTTAGAACAACGTATATTAGCATTGTGAACTACATTACCACTTATCAACGTGTATAATTTTTTTAAAGTGATAATGGCGTCATTTTTTGTGAGATACAAGATTTAACTCTTTTTTTATAATCTTTTAACGTTCACATTGAATTAAATGTATTTATTTTTATTTCGAAAGAAAATGAGATTGCTTTTTATTTTATTTTATTTTATTTTATTTTATTTTATTTTATTTTATTTTATTTTTTTTTTTTTTTTTGGGGGGGGCATCAATTAAAATATAGCTATAATTTTAATGTTTATGTTATTGCTATTAAGAACTTATTATTTTCATATTTTAATTAAATAAGAGAAAACTAATTGAAAATTCAAAAATCTTACTTCGAAGTATTGTGTTGTCACCGGGTTTTGAACTACTTTGGAAGTTTAAATCTCTAGCTATTAGGAAAGTCAGTTAAAAATAGATTGCGAGATTTGTACCGGACAAACAAACAAAAAATAACCGATGTTAATAAAAACATGGTAAAATGCTAATAACCAATAGGGTGTGTATGTTGTTACTGAATTTCTCAACTTGGTACTTTAAATGTATTTCTTTTTTTTTCTTTTTTTTTTTTTTTTTTTAATATTTTTTATCATAAATTACAAATCTCGATAGAGCATCTATTAATGTACGTAATAATAAATAAAAAAAAAAAAAAAAAAAAAAAGTACGTTAATTTTGCTTAAAAAACCATTTGATTTTTTGCAAGCTTCCTTGTAAAATGTATTTGAATAATATAATGAATAATACACAGAGACACATACAAACACATTCATGCACGCACGTTCTTTTATTATATGTATAGTCAAAAGCTGTATAGTTGCTCATATGTAATTCGGATTCAAGTATGAAAAGACTACTTCAATTTTTTCAATACTGTCCGTTTCGAAACTTTATCCAATAAAACACATTGTAGCACGTGAATGAGGAATTGTCGTAGGCAGCATGGATTTTCGCGGGTAAGGAATATGCTGCTAAAAGCAGCGTTGACTTGCAGCGAGCTTTTTAGCAATGCAGGGGATTTTATTCATGTAGTGGAGTGACAAGCCCTTCTTGAATCCAAGGCTACGTAGTTTAGTTTCTGTTTCCCGTACTCAGAATCCTAGTCATTTGATCATCAACGGAGTATCAGAATATTAAAGGAAATGCGTGCTTATGACGTGAATGATGCCACTTCCTGAAAACGCCGCTGCTAAGAGCGTTGGAGGAATGAGATTCAGTTTCGACGGAGAGTTTGACGAAGCTGCACACTAGATGGGTGCAAGTTTGTTTATAAACTTCGGTTTTCACGTTCGACGTATTTGGTGAAGTACCAAGTAATTTATCTATGTGACGAGATATGAATAATTTGACGTACTATTAAAATAACTTTTGATAAGCAATTTTAATGCTCATTAGCATTTATGTAAATATTTGTACATATTAATTCTTTATTAAATTTTTAAGTATAATAGAATTGGTATTTTATAGAGAATATGATAGAATTGGTATTTTTAGTGTTCTTAAACGCCCACATCCCACTTCAGAAGTGGGATTAAGATGAGGAATAAATCGTAAGTTTTAATTTAACTTAAACTTCGTATTGAACGCAAATTTTAATATAAAGATAAAGATAAAGGATAAATCGATTATTTTAATTTAACTTAAATTTCGGATTGAACGCACTACAAACTTTTATTGGACTGAACTGTTTATTTATATTAAAAACTGTTCTTAAAATATGAACTGAACTTTTAAATTGATAAACTGCATAAACTGTTTTTTAAAACACAGACTGAACTTGTAAAAAACTATTTCTGAACTGTGTTGGAATTTCTTCATATGCTAATTCATACTGGATGAATGGTTTTTAAAGTGTGTAGTAATGCTTTATAATCAACAGAAATGCACGCACCGATGAAATTTGCTTAAACTAAAGCAACGAAGTGTAAAAAATGTTCTTCAAGTTTCTCAAGGATTAAAAACGGCAAGTCAACTGAATGGAAATTTAAATAAAAATTTAGAACAACAGCTGTTTCTGCTCTACAAAGGTACGTACATTTTATTTTGTAGTTACAATGGTTTCGTTAGGGGATATTCCCAAAATTGGCGCTGCAGTGAGGATTGAGAGCTATAGTAAAATTAAAATTCTGCATCACTTTTATTCAATGATGAAGGTGACAGAAAAAACCGATGCAGAATAAGAAAATTTATAGGATTTAATTTTGCCGTTGATGATGAAAATTATATAAAAAAGCAAAAATTCATCGACGAAAATTTTTCGTTGAATGAATTGATTATTATCAGTAATTTATTGAGTGTTGCATTTGACGGCCCGAAAGAAGAAATACGTAATTGATTATTATTAAAATTAAATGACATCGAATTACTCAAAGAGGAAAACTCCGACAACGAATCAGAAGATGATGATTCTGAAAACGAAAGTAGTGATAATGACGTCGAAAAAACTGACTCCTCTGTGCAATGCCATATAAATGATAATAAGTACTATGAAAGTAATGACAATGATGGTAATTATGATGGTGGCAAAATTAAAAAAAGTGTAAATTGTAATAATGGATCACTTGGTGCAACTGTTTCTTTCAATGATTTTGAAAATTCCATGTCTAAATTTAGCGGCGAACCGCATGAAAATATTATTGAATTTTTTTCCGAATTTGAAGAATTGTCAATAATGTTTAATTTAAGTGAATTACAAAAAATTGTATTCTGTAAGAGATCGTTGAGCGGAAACGCTCTTCTCTTTATTAAGTCCGAAAAGGACTATTAACTTATAAAAAATTAAAAAATGCACTAATCAACGAATTTAAAATCGAAATAAATTCCGTCTCTTTGCATGAAATACTGAGTAAAAAGGAAATGAAGGCCAATGAAACAGTTACGGAATATTATTTTAAAATGCGTGAATTGTCAAAAAGCGGGCACATTGATGATGCCGCATTAATGCATTACGTGATCCAAGGAATAAATGATAAAAGTGAAAATAAACTAATTTTATATGGTGCCAAAAATATTCGTGAATTCAAAGAAAAAATAAAATTATATGAAATGTATAAACGTGATAGTGAAAAAATTAGATATAGATTTGATAAAATTGAGCTTAATACAAAACCGAAGCATATAACCTATAATGTACATGAAAAATTTAGTCCTAGAAATGATGTGAATAAACTGTGCTATAATTGTGGTGATAAAAACCATGTGTCTAGGGACTGCCCCCACAAAGCTAAAGGTTTTAAGTGTTTCTCATGCAAGCAATTTGGGCATAAAAGTTCGGAGTGCCCAGGTTCGAAACAAGAAGTTGAGGCGTTGTGTATTGGTGTAAATCAAAATATGAGTAAAATTATACAAGTAAATGATATAAATTTCATAGGTATAATAGACACAGGAAGTGAAGCAACATTGTTGCGTAAAAATGATTTTGAAAAATTGTATGTTAATAGATTAAATACTATGAGTACTACTTTAAAGGGGATCGGGAAAAGTTCAATAAAGCCGTTAGGCTCATTTAAAGTGAATCTTAAAATTGATGAATTGCAATTTGAAACTGATATTTATGTTGTAGAAAATGACGCAATACCCAATGATATAATTATCGGTATGAATTGATTGATGATTAATGCTGGTTGAAACAACAATTAATGAAAAAGGTATCTTAGTAAAAAATAAGTCTAATTCTCTCGAGGTAAATTTAGTAACAGTACTTCCAGTAAATACATATCAAAAAGAAAGTAAAACGAATGTTGTTATTGATACCCCCATTAACTTTGAGAACAAAATTTTTGAAAAATCCCAGAAATAAATAAAACAGTGAATAGTGTTAAAAAGTGTGAAAATGTAACCCCTCAACCAAAAAAAATCAAAAAAATCATTAGAATCCTCCGAAAAAGCCGTAAGTGAAAATGACGATGAAAACGAAAATGACGAAAGTGATGACGATAAGATGCTTTTGAAAGACAAAAATAGTGTAAATGATGACAGTGAGGAAGAAGAGGAGCCTCGACGACAGAAACAAAATCAGACGAGTATTTTCCAGATAGACGATGATAGTGAGGAAGAGGAGGAGCCGCGCCGAAAGGGACGAAGTCAGACGAATATTTCCCGAATGAAGTCGCTAAAGCAAGAAAACACTTGTTTGAAGAAAGATGAAAAACAATTCCTACTTAGAAAAATTTCACAGTTAGCCGAAGAGTTGAAAGAGTTAAAAGAAAAAGTTGATGAAAATTCCAAACTCCTTAAAAGAAAGAAATCAAGAAAAAAGCCATCGACAATAGATTCCACTGAGTGCAAAAGACTGAATTTGCCAAAAGAAGAGACTGCCAGTATAGATTTGAGAAAGTTTTTCATCCCATCACTTCCATTGACGACCACAATTAGCGAGATAGCCATATTATTTCCCAAAGCTGTACAAATAAAATTAGAAGTTTTCCCTACATATAAGAGTGCAACTATAGACTTTTCGACTGAACTTGATGCAACAGAAGCCTTAAAAGGCATTAAAACTGAAAATGATCGATTAGAGGGTCTCGAGTTCGAGTCTCAAAGTAACTCCGAGTCCCAAAATAAAGATTTGAGTACACATATCAATAAACAATTTCCTAGAGTTAAAAAGAAAAATAAAGCAAAATGCAAGTTGAGTAGACATCCACCAAAAACTGATACCATAGGCAACCAATTTGCCGTAAACCCAAAACTGACTTTCTTTTGTGACTCTAAACAGCAAAAATGAAAAATGATAATATTGATGAAAAAGTTAGAAATGGATGCCATGAAAGCTCCCATTGCATATCTACTCAAGCTAAGATCCTCAGACATAGTATCACTTAACTTACGAGCAAAAATATGAAGATCTGTAAAAAAAAAAAGATGTAAATAAGTATGTTATTATTTTGTGTTGCTTTTGTGTTTTTTTTTTTTCTTGTATTTTCAGTGTGACCGCCTGGAGGACCAGCCGGATGCAGGACGGCCGAGCCTGTAGTGGAGTGACAAACCCTTCTTGAATCCAAGGCTACGTAGTTTAGTTTCTGTTTCCCGTACTCAGAATCCTAGTCATTTGATCATCAACGGAGTATCAGAATATTAAAGGAAATGCGTGCTTATGACGTGAATGACGCCACTTCCTGAAAACGCCTCTGCTAAGAGCGTTGGAGGAATGAGATTCAGTTTCGACGGAGAGTTTGACGAAGCTGCACACTAGATGGGTGCAAGGCTTGTTTATAAACTTCGGTTTTCACGTTCGACGTATTTGGTGAAGTATCAAGTGATTTATCTATGTGACGAGATATGAATAATTTGACGTACTATTAAAATATCTTTTGATAAGCAATTTTAATGCTCATTAGCATTTATGTAAATATTTGTACATATTAATTCTTTATTAAATTTTTAAGTAATTAGTAAATAATAGAATTGGTATTTTTAGTGTTCTTAAACGCCCACATCCCACATTCATATGTTTTGTTTATAAAAGAAATAAAAATAAAAATTATTCTCTTTTAAATTCCTTTAAATTTATTGAACAGCAAAGTTGGCAAAATCTACTAATTTAAAATAAACTAAATATACATTCACATTAGTTTGAGGACAATAAAATCAAGAAAAATAAAATATATATAATGACATTTGATTAATTGAAATTAAATTTTTAATAATAAAAGAATTAAAATTAAAATTTTAAATCCATCAGAAAATCAGTCTTGTCAAAAAATATTTTAATAATATTAATTTAAATTTTCGTTTTCTTTCTTTCTTTCTTTCTTTCATTTTTTTTTTAATTCATGTATAAGGAAATTTTTCGTTTTATGTTAAAAACTATATATATATATATATATATATATATATATATATATAATACGCATTTTGTTTTTGACAGCATCTTCCTCAAATTACAGAAATTGCATGACACGCAAAATATCAAACTAATTATAAAAATGGTTTACATACAGCCCACCACAAACAGCTAATGTATGTCTTAACAAAATCTGATAAATTTTCTATGAATAGTTTTTGAGTCTGTAAATCTTTCATAATTCAAATGTTTTGCCCTACTTCAACATTAAATATCACAAAAAGTAATGTTGAGACATAGAAAAGTTTTATTTTATCATGCTTATGGCATTTTTTCTGTACAATACTGCTAATTTTCATACGTTTGTGTGATACAGATTCTACAATACAAGCCTAGAAAATGGAAAAGGCACGATGAATTTAAAAATGGCAACGATATATCTTTTGAATGGAATAGAGAGAAGTCATTAAAACATAATTATTCATAAGTATTAGTATTTAAATAATAACTTTTAGCGATAGTAATTTTAAAATGTTCGGCTAAATTTTATAATCGGCTTTTACAAATTAGAAAATTAAAATATTGTGACTATTTATTAATAAATAGCTATTTCTAACGCTTGCTTAATGAATTTTTAATTTAACCTTTCGAAATTATCTCAAGTTGTTTTAACTTTATTGAAATTTGCAAACTAATTTCTTTTTTCACCAGAATTACAGTGATTGTTTTAAGTATACTTATACATAAACAAATAATGTGTATTAAAAATAGAAAAGGTAAACTATAAAATTTAACAGAGAAATTTTTATTTAAATTATATCTAATAACCAAGGCTTCTGTTTTACAGATTAGCGAAGAGAATTCGATCTACCATACGATCAAGACTATTCTCAAAAAGATCCTCAGGTGGTCCTTTTTACAGGATGTTGAGGCAAGAACTAACCACAAGCTCTGGTACTGTCATATCTATGACATTTTTGAGTGGCCCAGGGATAAGTCTGTCGCAACGCTACGGCTTCTTTCTGGCCACGATTGTCTCCGAAAACACCTCCATAGAGTTAACTTGGCTCCCGACCCTTTTTGTCTTCTGTGTAATGACTAGGGGGAAATTGACATGCTTCATCTCTTGTTCTGCTCTGCCTCCAGTTTCCTTATATGAGCTATAATGGATTGGCAGACATAAGTTGATGGATTAATTGGTGTCACATTCATATTTTGTATTTCTACTTTTTTTTTATATCTGTTGACCTGTAAAAAAAATATAATTATATATATCAATAATTATATGTTTTACACTTGCGTCTATTAAATATTTAATCTTAAATAAATTAATATGCAAAGTGATGTTTATGTTTAAATTTCTCTGATATATATTAAAATGTAATAAAATTTAAAAAATGCATCTGGCAGCAACAAATGTTATTTTATATTATAAACCCCTTGACAAAATACAAATATGCAATGTTAAAAACACTGAAAAACATCTATTAAAGAATAATTATACAATATAAATTCCTTTTTATTAATATATATATAATATTGATTGAAAAAAATATTAACGCATTTAATGTACAGTTCTAAAATAGTAAATTATGAAATAAAACATTTGTTAAAAAAGAAGAAAATAAGAATATAATTACATGTGTTTTTTTTTTTTTTTTTTTTTTTTTTTAATACCATTTCAACCCTTTTTTTTTTTTTTTTTTTTTTTTAACAAAACTCATTCAATATTAAATAAATCAAAACTAAATTCTTAGTAAAGGTTTTTTTTTTTTTTTTTTTTGCTCAAGTGTTTCTGCATTTTTGTTCCGCGTCTGTTTTTAATTAAAACCCATTGAATTAAAAAGATTATCTTAAAAAGACACTTCGTGTAAATAAGAAATGTGTAACACAGTAGAATGAACAATAAACCGAATGAAACATTAAAGGATATATTATTTACTAGCCAAAGATTTATAAACCAAAAATTAATTAAGAAGTTCAAAATCTTAAAAAAAAAAAAAGTTCCTTTTTTTTTTTTTTTTTTTTTTTTTTTTGAGATTGTTGAAGACTATTTATCACATTTAAAATTCTATTTATTTTTTATTTTCATAAAAAATAAGAAAAAAAGATTTTTTTGTATGCATGTATTTTTCTTTGTCCAGACAAGAAGTAATTTAAGTGTGTTAGTCTTTTTTTAAATGATATTATTGGATACCGAAATTTTATTTATATGTAGTTAAAAATCCATTATATATACATACATACATATATATATATATATATAGATATATAGATATATATATATATTGAAAACCTTTTCAATTATTGAATAGATGAAAACAAGAAACATTGAAGAAGATAAAACAAACAAAAAAAAAATACATAAAATACAAAAAAAGATTATCTCCCTCTCTCTCTATATATATTTAAATTGGTACGTTTGTATACCTTTTTAACAATGGCATACATGTAATTGCGTAATTGTAATATATATATATATATATATATATATATATATATATATATATATAATTTTTCTTCTTTTTTTTTTTTTAAGCAAGAATTGCTCAAAAAATAAAAATAAAAAATAAAAATAAAAAAAAATACGTACCTAAAAGATATTTCTTCAACCACGTTTCCTGCGACCATGGGAGCTCCTGATTAAATGGCGACGCGTTATTGCGTAAAAATAAGGATGATTGGGAAAAAGTAAGCGATAAAGGAACGCCTAATGCTTTTAAAAGTTAGATTGTTTTGAATATAAAACAAATTTTATCGTAAGCAATGGTTGTTAGGTATCGTGTAAAAAGCTGTAAAGTATGTTTTGTGAAAGGAGGAGTGTTCAATGATTTCAATGGTGAGGTTTTTTATTTATTTTTTTTTAATATATATATATATATATCTATCTATATATATATATATTATTTCGTATTTATTATTTTAAAATTGTTATTTTTTATTAAAAGCATACTGTAAGTATAAGTGTCTGAAATTCAGACACAATTGTGTCTAAAATAGGTGTTCAATTTTAAGATGCTAAAAATTGTCTTATTTATTTCAGACACGAAGTATCTTAAAAGGCACATCGTTTCACACTAGAAGTGTCTGAAATTCCGCCATCTTTGATCATATCTACAGTGAATATTTTTCGTAAATAAATAAAAAGATGCGTTTTATACTGTTTGACAGTAAAAATTACAATTTAGAATCTCCTAGAACATAAAAAAAAAATAGCATTAGTAATTTTTACCAAATTACTGCCCGTTGCCCGCGCCTGGAATCTAACTGACAATCAACTGATTCGGAGTCGAGCGTCTTCCGAAACAAGCCATCGTACTCACGCTGTACGCTGCTTGTATAATGAAATATATTCTAGTATCCGTAAAACAAATCGAAGTTTTATGCCTTTGCAATAAAACTGTCCATAAGAAGTAAGCTAAATACATATTATCTTAAATTTCATGTGTAGAGGTTTAGATTTTTTTTTTTTTTTTTTTTTTTTTGTAAAATGCGTAATAAATATGAAAAAATAGTAGACTATAGATTTTAAACGCTTTTTTTTTTTTTTTTTTTAACTGGTATTTGCAAGAAAACAAACTATGCACATGAAACCAAAACAAAAAATTGCTCTTTTACATTTTGAAGTGTAGGGAAACATAAAATAATTTTTAAAACGCGAAAAAAAAAAAAAATCAATTATGCGCAAATTGTTTAAGATCGTTTAGTTACGAATTCGTTTTCTTAGCTACAAGTTGCATGCTTCGTTTATCTTTTTTTTTTTTTTCTTACACGTGAGAACTTTAAATAAAAATTAACTTTTTTTTTTTTTTTTTTTTTTTTTTTTTTTAACAGAATAAGTTCCGTGTCTAAGAATTTTAAATAAGTTAACTACAAATATTATATAAAATAATATCAAATTTATTTGTTAAAAAACAAATGTTAAAACAGGATATGCATGCTTCTTAAAGTAGATTCCATATGGAAAATTCGTTAAGTAATACAAATGTCTTAATTTCTAAGTGTCTGAAATTTGTCATGTCTGAATTTTTAAGTGCCTAAATTGTAAAATGTCTGAAGTTTTATGTGTCTAAATTGTAATATGTCTTAATTTCAGACATAGCAATCTTATTCCGACGCTTATCTCAGCTCATTTATAAAAAATATACATACGTGTCTTAATTTCAGACAGCACATGCGTCTAAAATTTTGTGTTTCAGGCAGTGTTTCAAGCATTTATGTGTCTGAATTGGCATTTCAGACACATTTCTGTCTGAATTTAAGACGCTTATACAATATATACATTTATATATATATATATATATATATATATATTGGGTCGTACGGAAAGTCCATGCACATTTCCTTTAAGTGGCATAAGGATAGGTCTGAATATATCAAAAGGATTGTAAACAAATGACATGCGTACATATTCTAAAAGTTGGTACTTCAGGCATGTTTAGAAAAAATAAATAAATAATAAATTTATATATATATATATATATATATATATATCATGACACGTTATTGTTGTCAGTTTTATACGCCTTTGAATATGGAAGCAAACAAAGTGAATTACAGGCTTTTAATTCTTTTCTTTTACCGGAAAGGCAAAAATGCCGCAGAAGCGGCATATAAAATATAAGCTGTTTATGGCGAAGGTGCTGTAGATGAAAGAACTATGCAGAACTGATTTCCTAGGTTTAAATCTGGCAAATTCAGCCTTCTAGATCATGAACGCACGGGTAGGTCATCCACCTACCCGTGACATTAGCCCGAGACCTTAAGAAGACTTTAACCTGATTAAAACACTGATAAAAAATTATCCACACTTTATGACACATGGATTAGCAGAAATGTTAAAAATATCAAAAGCCACTATCCACAAACTTTTAAATGTGTTGCCTTTCAATATGTCTTCGAAATCGACTTGAAAATTCAGGAAACTCTCTCTATATATATTTGTTTTGTAAACACAGTACCATCAATAACGCCATAAATGCCAAAGAAAGGGATATCTTATAAATAAAGCAAAGAGTTTGTGGGGAACGCATTCGGGTGGACCACTCCTATTTTTGATTGGTCAAGATTTAATTATTTTGGTGATGAAAGTTGTCCCTTCTTTTTAGTAAAAACTGATGACTTTTTTAAAAAGATACTGCATAGATGTTATACTTTTTAAAAGAGCTGTACAAATTGTTCATTTTTTTGTGTTATTACGTTGCAAAGTTTTCTTATTTAATAAAGTGCTAATGATATGATTCTATAGCTATAAGATTCAACAGAAAACTTTAAAACATAGCATATGATTATATATATATTTTTTTTTTATTCTTATAATCAGTGGCGTTTCTACATTAAGGGCCAGTGGGGTACGGCCCCACCTAAATTTTTTCTCGATTAAAATAGTAATAATAATAATAAAAAAAAAAATAATAATAATTTTGTTTTTTATAACTGTTCAAAACATATATACAAAATAACTACGTCTATCTAACTTTTGATTAACCTTCTTTCATTATCATTTATTTGTCAATATATTTTTTCAACTGTCTCAAATCACTAATGACTCACCGACTGCTACTTTCCCTCTTATCTATGAGAATAGGGCTGTTTACATCCGGCCCGAAATCGGCGTGTTTATTTGTACAGTTTATTCTACTAGAAGATCAGGATAACAGATTTGGCGACGTACCGCTTTATCAGTGTAAGCACGCAGTAATTATCTCGTCGATGGGCCATTTCTCGTTTGGCCCTTTGGAACAAAACTATAGGGAAAAAAATCTGTCTCCTTTAAAATTATGCAATTCACGGATAATATTTGGTGATTTCTGCATTACTTTTTTTTTTTTTTTTTCTCCTTATTGATTTTTCGGTGAATTCTTTAGAGCTATATATGACAGTTTAAAATTTTAATGTTTTAAAAAAAGAAATCTGGTAATAGTCAAAAATATTTTCTAGACTAGCCTTTTAGATAAAAGCTTGTATAAGAATTTAAGACCTCTTTAGCTAAAGTATTTTGTATTTATATGCGGGGGGGGGGGATGAAAATGAAAAGAAAATAAGATTTTTTTTTTCTTTCAGAATATTGTACTAAAACTTTTATGCAAATAAATTGCAAAATTTTTAGATAAATAATTAATGGATTTACATGGATAAATGGATTAAATAGCGGCATAAAATTGTGATTTATTATTATTATTAAAGGATTTGTCTTTTAATAGCGATTTAATGGAAACATCCGCAATGTTTCTTTTTTCTTTCTTTTCCTTTCTTTCTTTTTTCTTTTTTCTTTTTTTTTTTTTTTTTAAGATGATACCGTTTTATTCCTTTATTTATTGAAAGTTAATTTAAACTGTCTAAAATTAAGCTCTTAAAGTGAAAAACATGTTCTTTTTTTTTTTTTTTTTTTTAATATGTATCCGCATTACATTAATCATGACTTTCTAAATTACAATATAACTTCTTACAGATTGGTTAAGGTTTATTTATTATTATTATTTTTTTTAAGATAAGAGACATGAATATAACACTTGAAATTCTATAATTAAAAGATTTAGGGATATAATTAGCGTAAGCTAAATAATATTACACTCTGAGACATTTGAATTTCAATTTTAAGGGTGTGTAGTGTTAGGGTTAAAGCCAGTTGACTAAAAGAGGGT